>CAWUFW010005591.1:0-1306489 GCA_963921515.1 Calotriton arnoldi
TGTTGGGGAGTGGCCAAAAGGGCAAGGGTTGCTCCCCTTTACGGGTGTGAATATTTTATTTATACTGTTAGGCCCACCTACCCCTTAGCTTGGCTGGTGGATTGTGTGTGGACTGGTGCATTATTTGCATATGTGATTGTAATGTTTTTTTCTCCTTTTTATTCTAGTGTAAAGCTTTTGATTCCTGTTTGCGGTTTCGGCAGTTGTGGTTCTGCAGTTTTGCGTAATTGCATTTATTTGGTAAGAAAAATATTTTTGTTGTGTGTACTCCAAATGAGTATTATTGTCATGCATGAATGAATTTTTTTGTAAGTGGTGCCATAATGGCAGCATATTTGTTAGTGTTCAGAGCATGAAATTCTTTGCGATGTTTTGCATTGTCTTATGTGTAATTTTTTTCTTCTTCTTTTTAGTGGGATATTGTTGATCCTTACTGTGTCTGTGCAGAGTAGGTGGTGGTGAGTCTAGCTGCTTCTGTCACGTGAGTGGTATAGTGTTGGAGTATATAGGTCTTTGTGATAAAGCTACATTTTGTTTATTTCTTTTTTACAAAGGGTTTGTTGTTGTTGACTTGTTTGACAAGTAACCTTTATTAGTAAGCATTATGGCTAGCCGTAGAATTACTGCTCAGCAGGTGGTTGGTTTGCTTCTTGAATCTTCCTCTGAGCAGGATTATGAGACTGACAGTGCGTCTGAGGGAGAGGAGGGAGGGAAGATTCAGGCAGTGAGTTTTTCTCCACATGGAATCATCGGATGATGAAGGTACTCTCAGTGCAGATGAAGTGCCTGATTTAGAGGAGGATACTACTGTGCCGATGGTGCAAGAGGCATCTGGATTGCAGCCTGGGGCTGCTAGGCTTCCTACTGGAAGTGCTGGACTCTGGGTTGATCCAAACATGGTGCAGCCGGTGTTGCCTGCCTTTAGTGGTTATGCAGGGTGTAGAGTGGATTGTGAACATTATTTGCCTATACAGTATTTTCAGTTGTTTATGGATGATGTATTTTTGGGTGAGATTGTTGAGCAGACTAATTTGTATGCTGAACAGTTTTTGAGGGACAACAGTGCCAGACTTAGGCCCCATTCTAGAGCTACCCGGTGGAGTCCCACAAATCTGGAAGAGATGAAGAAGTTTTTGGGTTTGACTTTTTGATGGGTTTGATAAGGAAGCCGTCCATGGGTTCATATTGGTCTACCAGTCCCTTGATGGCAACGGCCATATTTCCTGCAGTTATGACTCGTGATCGGTATTTACTTTTGCTTCGGATGCTGCATTTTGTTGATAATGGTTTGGCGTTGCCACGAGATCACCCTGAATGTGACCGTCTTTTAAGATTCGGCCTGTTCTTGATCACTTTGTAGATCGATTTTCAGAGATCTATACTCCAGGGAAAGAAATATCTATTGATGAGTCTTTGGTGCTGTTCAAGGGCCGTTTGGTTTTTAGGCAGTACAATCCTAGCAAGAGGGCACGCTATGGAATTAAGCTGTATATGTTGTCTGAGAGTAGGACAGGATATGTTTTTAATTTGCGTGTGTACACTGGTAGGGATTCCACTATTGACCCCCTGGTTGTCCGTCCACTTTAGTAGGAGTTTCAGAGAAAAATGTGTGGGAACTTGCTAGAGGACTGTTTAACATAGGCCACCATTTGTACCTTGATAACTTCTACACTGCTGTGCAATTGTTTAAGGAATTGTTCAAAGTGGACACTTTTGCTTGTGGCACAATCCGCTCTAACCGTAAAGGTTATCCAAAAGAGCTTGTTTGCAAAAACTTCAGAGGGGACAGTGCAGTGCCTTGCGTAGTGAGGAACTGCTAGCTGTGAAATTTGTGGACAGGAGGGATGTGTACATGCTGACTACCATCCATGATGAGAGTACTTCACCTGTGGCTGTTTGGGGTCAGATTGCTGAAGTGCGCAAACCTGTGTGCATTTTAGACTACAATAAGCACATGGGTGGTGTTGATAGAGTAGATCAGAGGTTGGAACCTTACACTGCTATTCGTAAGTCTTATATTTGGTATAAGAAGTTGGCCATCCATCTCTTCAATTTAGCAACTTTCAATGCTTTTGTTGTGTTCAAGGAGTGTTCTCCTGCGTCAAAGTTGACTTTGTTCAGTTTCAGTAGTCTGTCATAGGCAGCCTTGTTGTTGTGGAACAGGCAAGTGTTCCTAGAGTTGGAGTGGTGGAGGATGTGGCTCGATTGAAAGATCGCCACTTTCCTGATCACATTCCTCCTACACTCTCAAAAGACTTTCCCACTAGGAGATGTAGAGTCTGTTGGCGAAGAGGTACGCGGAAGGAGACTCGTATGTACTGCCCTGAGTGTCCTTCTAACCCTGGGCTGTGTGTGCCTGCTTGTTATAGAGCGTACCACAAGCAAAAGAATTATTGGGAGCAACCATGAGTGGTAAAGTGAACTGCCTGGTCTGTAATGTTTAAGAATTGTTGTTCTGTTTCAAGGTTGGCATTAGTGCAATGTTTCTGATTTTGTGTTAGTAGATTTGTATCTATTTGCAATTTGTTTGTGTTTTCTTTTTGTATAAAAATCCTAAATGTGATGGTGGTGTATAGGCCGTGGTGCTTGGCTGGCGGTGGTATGAGTGGTGCGCTATTGATGTGCGCGGAAAGGGCTGGCGGCTGAGTGGAAGCGGCGCAAGGCGTGCGTGGAGTGGCGCTCGGCTGGCGGCGTGCGCAAGATGAAAGTAGTGACTTGCTTGCTGGTCACTACACACACTGCCAGCCGAGCGCACTCCACGCAACTCCATCAGCTTGTGTGGTTGCTGTGTTAGGAATGTGGGCGTGTGAAAGTGTCTGGGCTGGTGTGGCTGGCGCTGTGCATAGGTCGCGAGCCGGTGTGTGTGGAGTGGGTTGCACGCAGCGAAAGGTGTACATGCACGGCCTGCAGAGAGGCTGAAATCGCGGCCAGGGACCAGCACGTGACGGTTCAGCCGTCTCTGTTCAATTACCAGCACTGCCACCAGGATGGGGCACTCGTTAATACTCTGCACAGACCGAGAGCACGTCACCGCGTCAAATCCAACAGACTGGGTGCGTGGGTGATGACCAAGAAGAACAAAATCACACACACACACATGTGTCGCGCAAAGCCACTAGTGCTGGCGGCCATCTAGGGACACCTGCCAAACCCACACATTTCTGAAAAGTAGACACTCGGGGGCTTCCAGGGAGGTATGGCTTGCGTGGATCCCCAACGTTTCCTTACCCAGAATCCCTGCAAGCCTCACTTTTAGCTGAAAAAATCACTTTTTTCACACATTTTTGTGTGGGAAAGTGTGGCATCACTGGCCTCACACAAATTTCCTACCACCCAGCGTTCTCCAGGTCTCCCGATAAAATGGTGCCTCACTTGTGTGGAGGCCCAGGTACCCGCGACAGGCAGGGCCCATAGCGTATTGAGGCGACCTCAAAGTGGCCTTTCACAAAACCACCTGGTTTTGCAAGGGGGTCACCTGGGTTTTTGGCCCCGTGCTCGGCGGCCATCTAGGAAACCTACCAAACCCACACATTTCTGAAGAGAGCACCCTGGGGCTTCCAGGGAGGTATGGCTTGCGTGGATCCCCCAACGTTTCTTACCCAGAATCCCCTGCAAACCTCACTTTTAGCTGAAAAAATCACTTTTTTCACACATTTTTGTGTGGAAAGTGTGGGATCACTGGCCTCACACAAATTTCCTACCACCTAGCGTTCCCCAGGTCTCCCGATAAAAATGGTGCTTCACTTGTGTGGGAGGCCCAAGTACCGCGACAGGCAAGGGCCCAAAACATTTTTTGATAGGCAATGTTGATGTTGCCTCAAAACGTTTTGTGTCCTTGCCTGTCGCGGGTACTTGGGCCTCCCACACAAGTGAGGCACCATTTTTATCGGGAGATCTGGGGGAACGCTGGGTGGTAGGAAATTTGTGTGAGGCCAGTGATGCCACACTTTCCCACACAAAAATGTGTGAAAAAAGTGATTTTTTCAGCTAAAAGTGAGGTTTGCAGGGGATTCTGGGTAAGTGAAACGTTGGGGGATCCACGCAAGCCATACATCCCTGGAAGCCCCGGGTGTCTACTTTTCAGAAATGTGTGGGTTTGGTAGGTTTCCCTAGATGGCCGCTCGAGCTCTGGGCTCAAAACCCAGGTGACTCTCTTGCAAAACCAGGTGGTTTTGTGAAAGGCCATTTTGAGGTCGCCTCAATACGTTGTGGGCCCTTGCCTGTCGCGGGTACTTGGGCCTCCCACACAAGTGAGGCACCATTTTTATCGGGAGACCTGGGGGATCGCTGGGTGGTAGGAAATTTGTGTGAGGCCAGTGATGCCACACTTTCCCACACAAAAATGTGTGAAAAAGTGATTTTTTCAGCTAAAAGTGAGGTTTGCAGGGGATTCTGGGTAGGAAACGTTGGGGGATCCACGCAAGCCATACCTCCTGGAAGCCCCCGGGTGTCTACTTTTCAGAAATGTGTGGGTTTGGTAGGTTTCCCTAGATGGCCGCCGAGCACTAGGCCAAAAACCCAGGTGACTCCCTTGCAAAACCAGGTGGTTTTGTGAAAGGCCATTTTGAGGTCGCCTCAATACGTTGTGGGCCCTTGCCTGTCGCGGGTACTTGGGCCTCCCACACAAGTGAGGCACCATTTTTATCGGAGACCTGGGGGAACGCTGGGTGGAAGGAAATTTGTGTGAGGCCAGTGATGCCACACTTTCCCACACAAAAATGTGTGAAAAAGTGATTTTTTCAGCTAAAAGTGAGGTTTGCAGGGGATTCTGTAAGGAAACGTTGGGGGATCCACGTCAAGCCATACCTCCCTGGAAGTCCCCGGGTATCTTCTTTTCAGAAATGTGTGGGTTTGGTAGGTTTCCTAGATGGCCGCCGAGCACAGGGCCAAAACCCAGGTGACTCTCTTGCAAAACCAGGTGGTTTTTGTGAAAGGCCATTTTGAGGTCGCCCACTACGTTATGGGCCCTTGCCTGTCGCGGGTACTTGGGCCTCCCACACAAGTGAGGCACCATTTTTATCGGGAGACCTGGGGGAACGCTGGGTGGTAGGAAATTTGTGTGAGGCCAGTGATGCCACACTTTCCCACACAAAAATGTGTGGAAAAAGTGATTTTTTCAGCTAAAATTGAGGTTTGCAGGGGATTCTGGGTAAGGAAACGTTGGGGGATCCACGCAAGCCATACCTCCTGGAAGCCCCCGGGTGTCTACGTTTCAGAAATGTGTAGGTTTGGTAGGTTTCCTAGATGGCCGCCGAGCACGGGGCCAAAAACCCAGGTGACTCCCTTGCAAAACCAGTTGGTTTTGAGATAGGCAATTTTGAGGTCGCCTCACTACGTTGTGGGCCCTTGCCTGTCGCGGGTACTTGGGCCTCCCACACAAGTGAGGCACCATTTTTATCGGGAGACCTGGGGGAACGCTGGGTGGTAGGAAATTTGTGTGAGGCCAGTGATGCCACACTTTCCCACACAAAAATGTGTGAAAAAGGTGATTTTTTCAGCTAAAATTGAGGTTTGCAAGGGATTCTGGGTAAGGAAACGTTGGGGGATCCACGCAAGCCATCCCTCCCTGGAAGCCCCCGGGTGTCTACTTTTCAGAAATGTGTGGGTTTGGTAGGTTTCCTAGATGGTCGCTGAGCACGGGGCCAAAAACCCAGGTGACTCCCTTGCAAAACCAGGTGGTTTTGTGAAAGGCCATTTTGATGTCGCCTCACTACGTTGTGGGCCCTTGCTCTGTCGCAGGTACTTGGGCCTCCCACACAAGTGAGGCACCATTTTTATCGGGAGACCTGGGGGAACGCTGGGTGGTAGGAAATTTGTGTGAGGCCAGTGATGCCACAACTTTCCCACACACAGAAATGTGTGAAAAAGTGATTTTTTCAGCTAAAATTGAGGTTTGCAGGGGATTCTGGGTAAGGAACGCTAGTGGGATCCACACAAGCCATACCTCCCTGGAAGCCCCTGGGTGTCTACTTTTCAGAAATGTGTGTGTTTGGTAGGTTTCCCTAGGTGCCGGCAGAGCGAGGGTTCACAAACTACAGCTAGGCACTTTGCCAAAAGGGTCATTTTTCACTGCGAAATTGAGGTGTGACCACGTTGCGTTTTGCGCCGTTTCCTGTCGCAGGCACTAGGCCGACCCACACAAGTGAGGTACCATTTTTCTCGTAAGACTTTGGGGGAACGCAGGGTGGGTGGAAATTTGTGGATCCACGCAGATTCCAGAACTTTCCACCACAGAAATGTGGGGAAAATGTGTTTTTTTGACAATTTTTTATGTTTGCAAGGGATTCTGGGTAACAGAACCTGGTGGGAGGCAGTCAAGTCACCCCATCCTGGATTCCCTGGGTGTCTAGTTTTCAAAAATGTATAGGTTTGCTAGGTTTCCCTAGGTGCCGGCAGAGGTAGGGTTCAAAACTACAGCTAGGCACTTTGCCAAAAAAGGGTCATTTTTCACTGCGAAATTGAGGTGTGACCACGTTGCGTTTTGTGCCGTTTCCTGTCGCAGGCACTAGGCCGACCAACACAAGTGAGGTACCATTTTTCTCGTAAGACTTTGGGGAACGCGGGGTGGGTGGAAATTTGTGGATCCACGCAGATTCCAGAACTTTCCACCACAGAAATGTGGGGAAAATGTGTTTTTTGGACAATTTTTTATGTTTGCAAGGGATTCTGGGTAACAGAACCTGGTGGGAGGCAGTCAAGTCACCCCATCCTGGATTTCCCTGGGTGTCTAGTTTTCAAAAATGTATAGGTTTGCTAGGTTTTCCTAGGTGCCGGCAGAGGTAGGGTACAAAAACTAAAGCTAGGCACTTTGCCAAAAAAGGGTCATTTTTCACTGTGAAATTGAGGTGTGACCACGTTGCGTTTTGCGCCGTTTCCTGTCGCAGGCACTAGGCCGACCCACACAAGTGAGGTACCATTTTTCTCATAAGACTTTGGGGAACGCGGGGTGGGTGGAAATTTGTGGATCCACGCAGATTCCAGAACTTTCCACCACAGAAATGTGGGGAAAATGTGTTTTTTTGGACAATTTTTTATGTTTGCAAGGGATTCTGGGTAACAGAACCTGGTGGGAGGCAGTCAAGTCACCCCATCCTGGATTCCCCTGGGTGTCTAGTTTTCAAAAATGTATAGGTTTGCTAGGTTTCCCTAGGTGCCGGCAGAGCTAGGGTTCAAAAACTACAGCTAGGCACTTTGCCAAAAAAGGGTCATTTTTCACTGCGAAATTGAGGTGTGACCACGTTGTGTTTTGTGCCGTTTCCTGTCGCAGGCACTAGGCCGACCCACACAAGTGAGGTACCATTTTTCTCGTAAGACTTTGGGGAACGCGGGTGGGTGGAAATTTGGGATCCACGCAGATTCCAGAACTTTCCACCACAGAAATGTGGGGAAAATGTGTTTTTTGGACAATTTTTTATGTTTGCAAGGGATTCTGGGTAACAGAACCTGGTGGGAGGCAGTCAAGTCACCCCATCCTGGATTCCCCTGGGTGTCTAGTTTTCAAAAATGTATAGGTTTGCTAGGTTTCCCTAGGTGCCGGCAGAGGTAGGGTTCAAAAACTACAGCTAGGCACTTTGCCAAAAAAGGGTCATTTTTCACTGCGAAATTGAGGTGTGACCACGTTGCGCTTTGCGCCGTTTCCTGTCGCAGGCACTAGGCCGACCCACACAAGTGAGGTACCATTTTTCTCGTAAGACTTTGGGGGACGCGGGGTGGGTGGAAATTTGTGGATCCACGCAGATTCCAGAACTTTCCACCACAGAAATGTGGGGAAAATGTGGTTTTTTTGACAATGTTTTATGTTTGCAAGGGATTCTGGGTAACAGAACCTGGTGGGAGGCAGTCAAGTCACCCCATCCTGGATTCCCTGGGTGTCTAGTTTTCAAAAATGTATAGGTTTGCTAGGTTTCCTAGGTGCCGGCAGAGGTAGGGTTCAAAAACTACAGCTAGGCACTTTGCCAAAAAAGGGTCATTTTTCACTGCGAAATTGAGGTGTGACCACGTTGCGTTTTGTGCCGTTTCCTGTCGCAGGCACTAGGCCGACCCACACAAGTGAGGTACCATTTTTCTCGTAAGACTTTGGGGGACGCGGGGTGCGTGGAAATTTGTGGATCCACGCAGATTCCAGAACTTTCCACCACAGAAATGTGGGGAAAATGTGGTTTTTTTGACAATTTTTTATGTTTGCAAGGGATTCTGGGTAACAGAACCTGGTGGGAGGCAGTCAAGTCACCCCATCCTGGATTCCCCTGGGTGTCTAGTTTTCAAAATGTATAGGTTTGCTAGGTTTCCTAGGTGCCGGCAGAGGTAGGGTTCAAAAACTACAGCTAGGCACTTTGCCAAAAAGGGTCATATTTCACTGCGAAATTGAGGTGTGACCACGTTGCGCTTTGCGCCGTTTCCTGTCGCAGGCACTAGGCCGACCAACACAAGTGAGGTACCATTTTTCTCGTAAGACTTTGGGGAACGCGGGGTGGGTGGAAATTTGTGGATCCACGCAGATTCCAGAACTTTCCACCACAGAAATGTGGGGAAAATGTGTTTTTTGGACAATTTTTTATGTTTGCAAGGGATTCTGGGTAACAGAACCTGGTGGGAGGCAATCAAGTCACCCCATCCTGGATTCCCCTGGGTGTTTAGTTTTCAAAAATGTATAGGTTTGCTAGGTTTTCCTAGGTGCCGGCAGAGGTAGGGTACAAAAACTAAAGCTAGGCACTTTGCCAAAAAAGGGTCATTTTTCACTGCGAAATTGAGGTGTGACCACGTTGCGTTTTGCACCATTTCCTGTCGCAGGCACTAGGCCGACCCACACAAGTGAAGTACCATTTTTCTCGTAAGACTTTGGGGAACGCGGGGTGGGTGGAAATTTGTGGATCCACGCAGATTCCAGAACTTTCCACCACAGAAATGTGGGGAAAATGTGTTTTTTTGGACAATTTTTTATGTTTGCAAGGGATTCTGGGTAACAGAACCTGGTGGGAGGCAGTCAAGTCACCCCATCCTGGATTCCCTGGGTGTCTAGTTTTCAAAATGTATAGGTTTGCTAGGTTTCCCTAGGTGCCGGCAGAGCTAGGGTTCAAAAACTACAGCTAGGCACTGTGCCAAAAAAGGGTCATTTTTCACTGCGAAATTGAGGTGTGACCACGTTGCGTTTTGTGCCGTTTCCTGTCGCAGGCACTAGGCCGACCCACACAAGTGAGGTACCATTTTTCTCGTAAGACTTTGGGGAACGCGGGGTGGGTGGAAATTTGGGGATCCACGCAGATTCCAGAACTTTCCACCACAGAAATGTGGGGAAAATGTGTTTTTTTGACAATTTTTTATGTTTGCAAGGAATTCTGGGTAACAGAACCTGGTGGGAGGCAGTCAAGTCACCCCATCCTGGATTCCCCTGGGTGTCTAGTTTTCAAAAATGTATAGGTTTGCTAGGTTTCCCTAGGTGCCGGCAGAGGTAGGGTTCAAAAACTACAGCTAGGCACTTTGCCAAAAAAGGGTCATTTTTCACTGCGAAATTGAGGTGTGACCACGTTGCGTTTTGCGCCGTTTCCTGTCGCAGGCACTAGGCCGACCCACACAAGTGAGGTACCATTTTTCTCGTAAGACTTTGGGGGATGCGGGGTGGGTGGAAATTTGTGGATCCCCGCAGATTCCAGAACTTTCCACCACAGAAATGTGGGGAAAATGTGGTTTTTTTGACAATTTTTTATGTTTGCAAGGGATTCTGGGTAACAGAACCTGGTGGGAGGCAGTCAAGTCACCCCATCCTGGATTCCCCTGGGTGTCTAGTTTTCAAAAATGTATAGGTTTGCTAGGTTTCCCTAGGTGCCGGCAGAGGTAGGGTTCAAAAACTACAGCTAGGCACTTTGCCAAAAAGGGTCATTTTTCACTGCGAAATTGAGGTGTGACCACGTTGCGTTTTGCGCCGTTTCCTGTCGCAGGCACTAGGCCGACACACAAAAGTGAGGTACCATTTTTCTCGTAAGACTTTGGGGGACGCGGGGTGGGTGGAAATCTGTGGATCCACGCAGATTCCAGAACTTTCCACCACAGAAATGTGGGGAAAATGTAGTTTTTTTGACAATTGTTTATGTTTGCAAGGGATTCTGGGTAACAGAACCTGGTGGGAGGCAGTCAAGTCACCCCATCCTGGATTCCCCTGGGTGTCTAGTTTTCAAAAATGTATAGGTTTGCTAGGTTTCCTAGGTGCCGGCAGAGGTAGGGTTCAAAACTACAGCTAGGCACTTTGCAAAAAAAAGGTCATTTTTCACTGCGAAATTGAGGTGTGACCACGTTGCGTTTTGCGCCGTTTCCTGTCGCAGGCACTAGGCCGACCCACACAAGTGAGGTACCATTTTTCTCGTAAGACTTTGGGGAACGCGGGGTGGGTGGAAATTTGTGGATCCACGCAGATTCCAGAACTTTCCACCACAGAAATGTGGGGAAAATGTGTTTTTTTGGACAATTTTTTATGTTTGCAAGGGATTCTGGGTAACAGAACCTGGTGGGAGGCAGTCAAGTCACCCCATCCTGGATTTACCTGGGTGTCTGGTTTTCAAAAATGTATAGGTTTGCTAGGTTTCCCTTGGTGCCGGCAGAGGTAGGGTTCAAAACTACAGCTAGGCACTTTGCCAAAAGGGTCATTTTTCACTGCGAAATTGAGGTGTGACCGCGTTGCGTTTTGCGCCGTTTCCTGTCGCAGGCACTAGGCCGACCCACACAAGTGAGGTACCATTTTTCTCGTAAGACTTTGGGGAACGCGGGGTGGGTGGAAATTTGTGGATCCACGCAGATTCCAGAACTTTCCACCACAGAAATGTGGGGAAAATGTGGTTTTTGACAATTTTTTATGTTTGCAAGGGATTCTGGGTAACAGAACCTGGTGGGAGGCAGTCAAGTCACCCCATCCTGGATTCCCCTGGGTGTCTAGTTTTCAAAAATGTATAGGTTTGCTAGGTTTCCCTAGGTGCCGGCAGAGGTAGGGTTCAAAAACTACAGCTAGGCACTTTGCCAAAAAGGGTCATTTTTCACTGCGAAATTGAGGTGTGACCACGTTGCGTTTTGCGCCGTTTCCTGTCGCAGGCACTAGGCCGACACACAAAAGTGAGGTACCATTTTTCTCGTAAGACTTTGGGGGACGCGGGGTGGGTGGAAATCTGTGGATCCACGCAGATTCCAGAACTTTCCACCACAGAAATGTGGGGAAAATGTGTTTTTTTGGACAATTTTTTATGTTTGCAAGGGATTCTGGGTAACAGAACCTGGTGGGAGGCAGTCAAGTCACCCCATCCTGGATTTACCTGGGTGTCTGGTTTTCAAAAATGTATAGGTTTGCTAGGTTTCCCTTGGTGCCGGCAGAGGTAGGGTTCAAAAACTACAGCTAGGCACTTTGCCAAAAAAGGGTCATTTTTCACTGCGAAATTGAGGTGTGACCGCGTTGCGTTTTGCGCCGTTTCCTGTCGCAGGCACTAGGCCGACCCACACAAGTGAGGTACCATTTTTCTCGTAAGACTTTGGGGAACGCGGGGTGGGTGGAAATTTGTGGATCCACGCAGATTCCAGAATTTTCCACCACAGAAATGTGGGGAAAATGTGTTTTTTGGACAATTTTTATGTTTGCAAGGGATTCTGGGTAACAGAACCTGGTGGGAGGCAGTCAAGTCACCCCATCCTGGATTCCCCTGGGTGTCTAGTTTTCAAAAATGTATAGGTTTGCTAGGTTTCCCTAGGTGCCGGCAGAGCTAGGGTTCAAAAACTACAGCTAGGCACTTTGCCAAAAAAGGGTCATTTTTCACTGCGAAATTGAGGTGTGACCACGTTGCGTTTTGCGCCATTTCCTGTCGCAGGCACTAGGCCGACCCACACAAGTGAGGTACCATTTTTCTCGTAAGACTTTGGGGAACGCGGGGTGCGTGGAAATTTGTGGATCCACGCAGATTCCAGAACTTTCCACCACAGAAATGTGGGGAAAAGGTGTTTTTGGACAATTTTTTATGTTTGCAAGGGATTCTGGGTAACAGAACCTGGTGGGAGGCAGTCAAGTCACCCCATCCTGGATTCCCCTGGGTGTCTAGTTTTCAAAAATGTATAGGTTTGCTAGGTTTCCCTAGGTGCCGGCAGAGGTAGGGTTCAAAAACTACAGCTAGGCACTTTGCCAAAAAGGGTCATTTTTCACTGCGAAATTGAGGTGTGACCGCGCTATGCGTTTGCGCCGTTTCCTGTCGCAGGCACTAGGCCGACCCACACAAGTGAGGTACCATTTTTCTCGTAAGACTTTGGGGAACGCGGGGTGGGTGGAAATTTGTGGATCCATGCAGATTCCAGAACTTTCCACCACAGAAATGTGGGGAAAATGTGGTTTTTTTGACAATTTTTTATGTTTGCAAGGGATTCTGGGTAACAGAACCTGGTGGGAGGCAGTCAAGTCACCCCATGCTGGATTCCCCTGGGTGTCTAGTTTTCAAAAATGTATAGGTTTGCTAGGTTTCTCTAGGTGCCGGCAGAGGTAGGGTTCAAAAACTACAGCTAGGCACTTTGCAAAAAAAAGGTCATTTTTCACTGCGAAATTGAGGTGTGACCACGTTGCGTTTTGCGCCGTTTCCTGTCGCAGGCACTAGGCCGACCCACACAAGTAAGGTACCATTTTTCTCATAAGACTTTGGGGAACGCGGGGTGGGTGGAAATTTGTGGATCCACGCAGATTCCAGAACTTTCCACCACAGAAATGTGGGGAAAATGTGGTTTTTTTGACAATTTTTTATGTTTGCAAGGGATTCTGGGTAACAGAACCTGGTGGGAGGCAGTCAAGTCACCCCATCCTGGATTCCCCTGGGTGTCTAGTTTTCAAAAATGTATAGGTTTGCTAGGTTTCCCTAGGTGCCGGCAGAGCTAGGGTTCAAAAACTACAGCTAGGCACTTTGCCAAAAAGGGTCATTTTTCACGGCGAAATTGAGGTGTGACCACGTTGCGTTTTGCGCCGTTTCCTGTCGCAGGCACTAGGCCGACCCACACAAGTGAGGTACCATTTTTCTCGTTAGACTTTGGGGAACGCGGGGTGGGTGGAAATTTGTGGATCCACGCAGATTCCAGAACTTTCCACCACAGAAATGTGGGGAAAATGTGTTTTTTTGACAATTTTTTATGTTTGCAAGGGATTCTGGGTAACAGAACCTGGTGGGAGGCAGTCAAGTCACCCCATACTGGATTCCCCTGGGTGTCTAGTTTTCAAAAATGTATAGGTTTGCTAGGTTTCCCTAGGTGCCGGCAGAGCTAGGGTTCAAAAACTACACCTAGGCACTTTGCAAAAAAGGGTAATTTTTCATTGTGAAAATGTGGTAGCGTCCACGTTGCATTTTGAGCCATTTCCTGTTGTGGGCACAAGGGCTACCCACACAAGTGAGGTACCATTTTTATCGGGAGACTTAGGGTAACACAGAATTGTATAGCAACTGTTATTACCTATTGACTTTCGATGCATTTCTGCCTTCCAAATGAAAGACAATGTGTAAAAATAAGTCATTTTGAAAAATGACCTATAATTCTCATGCTAGTATGGGTACTCCCAATTTCGGAAATGTGCAAATATCTACTGTTTCTAAAATCTACATTTTGTTCCCATTTCAGAAATACATAGGTGTCTTTCATAACAATTTTTCCATGTATACATTTTCCCAAAATAATTGCTATATACCCGGTACTTAAAAAAAATCATTGCAAGATGTTGCTCAATTATTGGCTCTGGGTTCGTCGGGTTCTTGGTGAACCTACAAGTCCTATATATCCCCACAACCAGAAAGGTCCAGCGGATATAACGGTATATTGCCTTCAAATAGCTGTCATAATTAGAAGAAGTTACAGGTGAAAACGTTGACACAAATGGCTGTTTTTTTCAACTAATTTTCAATTTTTCCTTTATTTAACTGTTAGTTTCTATAAGGAAAACTTTAAGGATCTACACAAATGACCCCTTGCTGAATTCAGAATTTTGTCTACTTTTCATAAATGTATGGCTTTCCAGGATCCATTATTGGTTTCATACCCATTTCTACCATTAACTGGAAGGAGGTTGAAAGCACAAAAAATAGCAAAAATAGGCTATGTCCCAGAAAAATGCCAAAACTGTGTAAAAAAAGTTGGTTTTCTGACAAAAGTCTGCTTTTCCCTGAAAGCTGGGAAGATGGTGATTTCATCCCCACAACCCCTTTTTATGCCATTTGCAGGGAAAAATCAAGACGCTTTCATCTGTAGCCCTTTTTCGCCTTTTTCCCAAAAAACCAAAATGTAGCTGTATTTTGACTAATTTCTGGGTCCCCTCCAGGGGAATCCACAAACCCTAGGTACCTTTACAATCCCCATGATGTTAGAAAAAAAGGACGCAAATTTGGCATGGATACCTTATGTGGTCAAAAAGTTACAGGGGCCTAAGCACGCACTACCCCAAATAGCCAAAAAAAGGCTTAGCACAGGAGGGGAAAAGGCCTAGCAGCGAAGGGGTTAAATCACCATAAGGGTTGTTTGGACTGGTGCAAGGTGCCCATTTTAATTAGTGGACAGCATATACCAGGCCAACTTCTCACAGTACATGATCCATAAGGGAACCCTCCAGAATATCGCAGTATGGGATTGAAGGGGTGACTGACTGGGAAAGCAGAAACAAATCCAATCTGGATTGGGAGCCATAAGCAGCTGAAAAAAAGGACCAATTCTTTCTCTAGGGGATGCAACACATGCTGTATATCTAGGACATCTTGACCCCCATTATGTCTCTCATGAGTGCCCCATCTTTATGATTAGCTACATCTAGGGATCCTGTACAGTCCGAAATGTGTCCACTGCCTGGCTGTAGCCCCACCCCCAAGAATGATGTGTGTGGTGCCCAGTTAAGCTATACCTTTGTTCAGTAAGAGGAGAAAGGTAATTTTAGCTTTATTCAGGGCATATATTGATCCCACACTGAGCACTTTGGTGCCTATCCTCATTTTAGCAAATACATATCTCCTTGTCCTCCCTAGATGGTACCACTGTGCATGGAACAGATTTTATTAAGATACCAACCCCACAGCTAAAGATGACCTTCCCCATCCAAACTGTTTTTGAGTTTCTCAGTCTCCATCCTAGTGAGATGTGTCTGCTGGCTTAGAGGCCAAGCAAGATAGTATATTATTTCTTTTAATATAATTAGTTAGCTAGTTTACTTTTCAGGAAATGATGTTCAATGGCCTTGTCATCAAAGGCCGACTGCCTTTGAAGAGGATGAGGGGACTACAGCCTTATAAAGTATAGGAGTGTCTTGTAATATTATATTTGTCCCACTCTGGACAAAGGGTAGTGTCATGTAGAGCTCGGGCAGACGGGATTAAGGGAGGGGGTATTTGATTGGACTTTCCTCAGCCGAGTTGCATAGAGTTACACAAATAGATGTGACAGGATGATTTCAAGCAGAAATTATCTGAGTTATTAGCCAGGTGCTAAAATGTTCAGTGGAGTGTTCTCTTCCCTACAACTTTCGACAGTAGGTCTTTCTTTTTTTTTGTTCTTGGTTGTTCCCCATGCCACACTAGTAATAACCCCAGCACCTGCAAAAAATAGACATTGTACATGGCGCAAAGCAAGATAAATATGGGGTGGTGATAATGGTGTTGACTGAGGGGGGCCATACTGAGGGGGATGGTGTGGAGGTGAAGGGAAGGAGATGATTCTTGCACTCTCTAAGATAAGACATCATAAGTAACAATAACGATAAACTATGAATTATAGTGGGAGAGAATGGAAATGGAAGTGAAGAAAAGGGAATAAAAAGAGAGGATGGAATGGAGGAGCAGAAAAAGAAAGGAAGGAATGAGAGTGGGAAGAGGGGGATGGATATAGATGCAAAGTAAAGGAGAATGTGTCAAGTTGCCGGCATTATCCTGATCTAATAATATTCACCTGTTTATCTCAACATCCAGTGAAAGACTGTAGACCTGCCTCCTCCACTGTCATTTTCTGAATCGACCTGGATAAGTCTTTGTGTATATCCTGTATAAATTTCTACACAGTTTTAATCACTTTCTCTCTTTCCAACTGCTTCTGGAAACAAAACAGTCTTGTGCCCTGGAAGGAGAATGGGAAGATCTCTCAGTGCACTGTGAGGGTCTGTTGCCCTTCGGTAATAATGGGATGGTGTCCATGAATAGGTCCTCCAAACCCTCAAGGAGCCTTGCCAATTTCTTTAGGTCTGTGTAGTCTCTGGACTTGTCATCAAATGTTATCTTCATCATTGCGTGTTCAAGGAGGCCATATTTGATATCACACTTCTTCAGTTTCAGTCTGAAAGATGTAATAACTTTTTTTTGGGCATTCGTGTTAGATGAGGAATCTGCAACAAATTGAATTTTCCCTCCATCCAAGTCATACAGTCCTTGCTTGCATGCCACCAGGATTTCCTGTCCTGCCTCTTCATAAAGAAGGAGGCAGGCAATGATCAGCCAAGACCATTTTGTGTCTTTGCTGGGAGGGATTCTGCTCTGAATTCTGTGCCATCTTTGCATTTCCAACTATTGAGAGAAGGCCAAGCCATAAGGTGGGAAAGGAATTCAATCTGAAAGCCTTTCACCTCTCTCTGTTCCAACATCTCTGGTATCCTATAAACCTTTCACGTCTAGCTCGATTCTCCAAGCCAGTCACCTTTTTTTGATGTACTATCTATACATCAGGGCCCTAGAAATCCACTCTTTCAACTGACCTTCAATCATGGTCATCCTGTTTTCCAGCTCCTCCACTCTTTTGTGTAAGGATCCCATTTCTGCACAAATAGCCTTTACTTCCAAGGCAAGTTCAGTCATTGTTGCATCCATTGAGCCCAATCATGTCCCAACTGCTGTAATTTGTTTAAGTATGACTTCCAGAGAGACATCTTGTACTGGGCGAATGGTATCTTGGCACCCTCACCACCTCAGTGAACAGTAGTTGTTGAGATGCCTTGTTGGACATCTTGCATGGTGGATTTCTAGTGGTTTAGAGTACTTGTCTCAGAATGGTTGGATCATAGTAGGTGAGGGAAATCTCTGCACCTGTAGTATGTACTAGATACCCTTTGGGCGACAACACTTGGGGTGTCCATTTGCGGTGGTTCTCCTTGGATCTTAGAAGAAGGCTTAGGGCCCATGCCACCTCTCCTAGAAAGTAGGGTTCTCCTGGCAATTATTATGATCATTCTAAAGTCTCACAATGCATCATATGTGCTCTCTGAGGCCCTCCATTAGAGTTCACTTTGCATCGCCAATCCCCAACTAGGGCAAGAAGTACAGATCCGAAATTGTGCCTTAGCACTGACTGTTCACTTTGTAATGTGCAAGGTTTCCTCTTGGTTGAAGTTGGTTTCTGACAGCAGTTCATTGTTGGCTGTAAGTATAGGCAGCAAAGGGCTACATATGAATGGGGAGTGGGGTGGGAGATTTTGACCCAAGTCCCCCTGACAGCTTGTAGTAGTATCATGGGGGCTATCTGAATTCACCTTAGCTGTGCGCATTCAAAGAGGGCCCAGTGCCATGATGGCAATGCGGTCAGGCTCCCATGTGTGCATCCCTGATCTTGTGTGGAAGGAGCACCACCTCAGCCTTGTCTCAAGGATGAACAAAATGGTTACCCGGGGCTGAGGCAGCTCCTTTGATGTCAGTACAGTGCCTGGGATCACCAGCCGCAGGCCTTCTTCATCAGCTGCCCCCTAGGGTCCCATGGAGGATGATGGCAGTGTGAAGGTAAGTGACATATGCAGAAGAGGAGGGCAATGTCCTCCACTCCCCCTGAGAATATCCTATGCTCCTAAACAAGGCCACAGTCGCTCACTGGTTTTCTGGAGAGGCCTAGTTTGTCACCATGCAGTAGAGGGGGATGGACGTCATCTCCAGTCAGCTGCATGCTGTTGTTCGCATGCACCTCAGATGGTGCGTGTAGTGATAAATTCTTATTAGGAATGTCTTGTAATTTTGCGACGTGTCATAACGGCGTAATTTCAGGAACTTCCCATAACTTGATGCGAAATTGTGTGATATGATCACAATTCAAATTGCTAACAGCCAAATTATATGAGGTTTAAATTTAGAGTATAAAGCTCAGTAATGTCATCTAGAACATGTATAAGTAGCCTACGCCATACACCCAATAGACATGCTTACTATCAAAATAGACTGACACCTTAGGAACACTCAACACTGGGTACTATCCAACCCCAGTTACCCATGGGAGTTAAAATGGCCCCAACTGACAACGTTCTAGTACATTTATGGCCTATCCACAGGGACTGAATCCAATAGATTGACTGGATAGTGTGGCTATTCCATCTGGCATATGGGCCTATCTAGGGGGAGCATTACACTATTTTCTGTTGTAACAGTCCTCTGTGACCATCAACCAATGGCCTGCCTCCTTCAATCTCTGACGTTTAACTCAAGAAACTATAAATTGTGCCCTAAGAAACTATAGCTTGTACACTCACTATGCACTGCTAAATACCTCACATCAGTCATGACATCTTCTATGACATCATTGAGACTAACAATGCAACATTTCCAAATACAATTATTGATGAGAAAACTGTGCAGGGTGGGGCCATGAGTTATAGTTACCTTATGGCATGAGTTAAAGTTTCGTGAGATAAGTGTAACTATAACTGCCGAATTTCTATGGTTTTGTGTGTGTAAAATCTGAACCTAACTAAAGAGCTTTGGCTCTTTAGTGATATGTATATTAGTGATGTACCCTGTCATCCTTACCCTAATGTACATGGTACAAATCTAACATGTTAGTAAGTGCTACAACTGAATATATTTTCTGAAAGAATTATCATGTTCCTCATCACACATCATGATCACAAGAGGAAGTTCTCGTAGATCACAGTGGGAACTGATACAAATAAGACAAAGAGGACTGACCTGACCAGGGATCTACATCTTTAAGGACAATTGTGATCATCCCCAGACATACCCTGAGAAGGTCTGAGGGCTTTTTAACTCCACTTATGTTTACCATAGTTTTCCGACATTCAATTCTCTATCTTGTCCTCTGGGAATTATGGCGAAAACATGTAGATAAGGTATCCAATCTGATATAATGACAGTTTCTTCATTCTTTATGGTCGCTAACGCCAATATTGCCATGATTTTGGCCATCATTTGGCTACATGTATTCTATACTAGAACGGTATACAATAAAGCCCTTAGCATTCAAATCTGTACATCTCTCTGTGTATGCTAACCTAGTCGGTAGCCCAATAGTAATTCCTATACAACCTGTCTTTGGCTGGACTGATTGCCCCATCCTAATATGATACCTTCTTCGGGAAAAATATGAGAAAGGAGTCATGGCACTTAGGCCAGTTTATTACGCCCAGCACAGATGGTGGGTGTCCTTTCATAGCCTGGGTACTGCTCGTGTCCCCAAATCTTTGGAATGACTGGAAAGGCAGATCATGATAAGCTTTATTTATGCATTCTGCAGCATTCTTTGCCCACACAAAACGTGGGGGGGAATGCTGTAAATAAAAATAGAGTACCATTGGTAAAAATACAGATTTTGTATTGTTAAAAGTTGCATATTATAAAAGTAAATATTTTCAGGTTATTAAATTGAATGGCCCATGAAAAGATATACATTATAAACATTGATAACAGTACACTGGACATCCGAAAAGCCTTTAGGACACACAGAATTAGATATTTTTTTCCAGAACATAGAAAATACAGGCATGAGATGAGTAATCCCACAGAGATTCTCTGCAGAAGATGATTTTCTAATTTCCCAGGAAATACCTAATGGGGGTGAGCTCTTGTGGAAGTTAGCACTGGCCATAGGAAATATTGCCAAAAGATCTAGAGTAGCACAAATATTGACAATATCCCATCTCTGGTGTGTCAACAATAAAAGGATACATTATGATCGCCTGTAAAGCGTACCTTTACTCCACCCCTGTGAAAAGTTTAAAAAAATGATTTACTTAAAAAAATTAGTAAACATATTTTTATGTTAAAGTAATGTGAATTAATTTCATATATTTATTTTATGACCAAATCTCGTTTTATTAGCAAGTAAAGTGGATTCACCATTACACAGCAAACCGCCTACAACCCAGATCGGGCCGGCCGCGCAAATTCAATATGTGGTAGAGATAGAGCAGCAATTCAACATTATGTCAATACAATAAACTAATAGTGTGACACAGCATGTCGCCTACAACCCATTTAGGGCCAGCCGCCTGTATGGGCAGAGTAAAGAGAGACAGTAACATGTCAATGGAACGTGCAGAGGTCTTCAAACTCTGGTAACAACTCGATGTGTACAAGACATGTAGTAGCTGTGCGCCACAGGCCGATTTGCAAGTCAATTAATAATTATTAACCCAGGAGAACTAAAATAAAATTGGACAGACCAACTGGAATTGTATCTGTGCCCCAGTTTGTCATCAGCAGTCTATGTGTGGCATTCAGGGCCAGTGCTATCTGTTTCACTCTAGGGAAGCGAATGGAGTATGTGAGTGCGTTAGGTAGTCCCAGAAGGGTGTAAGCGGGAAACCATGGGATCTCAGTTTTAAAGGCGCTGTCGATGTCACCCAGTACTTCTTCCCATAATCTAGTAAGCTTCGGACAGTGCCATAAAAGGTGGAGCAGCGTTCCTGGGATACCGCAGCCCCCCCAACACCGACCATCGTACTGTGCGTTCCATTTTTGTATGCGCATGGGGTGTAGTACCAATCCGTGATAATTTTGTATGCTGTTTCAGTGTGCGCTGAGTTGTGTGCTGTATGGTGTGCCCTGTAGAATATGTCTTCCCATTGTCTGTGAGGGTATGGCCTAGCTCTGATTCCCAGCGAATCTGGCCCGGCGTCTTATTGTTGCATGGTGCGCTCATCAGGTGACGTTATATCTCAGAGATGAGCTTTTTATCATCAACTTTGAGAAATAGCCACTTCTCGAAGGGGGTCATAGGTCGGCTTGCTCTCGCGCGTATCTCAGGATTAAGCAACCAATGCATCAGCTGTGTGTATGTAAATCGGTTCTTTTCTAGAAGGGAATAGTGAGTCTTGAGCTGGTCAAAAGGGATGAGAACGTCTTGGTCGAAAAGGCAACCCATTCTTTTGCATCCGCTCTCTGTCCACCGCTTGGCGATACCTGGGGTCATTCCCAGGAGGAATTTCGGGTTTGCAAACAGGGGCTCCATAGGAGAGGGGAAGGATGAGAGCCCCGCCTTCACTGCCATCTTATCCCAAACCCTTAATGTTGGACTGGTCATGGGGGACGAGTAGAGTCCCCAAGCCCGATGAGCGCGGGGCAGCCAAGCTTCACGCCAAATGTGTGCTCCTGCCACCATCTGGTCCATGAAGACCCAGTGTTTCTCCATTATAGGGCGATTCCACTCTACCAGGTAGCGCAGCTGCGCAGCCTAGTAATAGCGTAGGACGTTAGGCACCGCTAGACCCTCCTCCTGCTTTGAGCGGGTTGCAACAGCTGTTTTTGCAGTCTTGGCTTCGTTTTTCCCCATATAAAACATTCTAACTCCCTTTGGAGGGTGCCGAGCAACCCGGGTGGAAAAGTAAGGGAGAGTGTCTGAAAAATGTACAGGGCACGGGGGAGGATATTCTATTCTGCCCAACCAAGAAGGGGGTAATGCCTGTCAGTGTGCTAGGTCCTTGGGAATTAGGGCCAATAGATTAGAATAGCTAACCTGGGCTGTTTTAGTAAAGTTTCATGCTAAAGCAAGTCCTAGATAGGGGAGGTCCGCATCAAGCCATTGGAAGTCAAATTGTGATCTTAGTGTTTGTTCTGTGTTCGGGATCGCAATGAGATTTAAGATTTGTGACTTTTGCGAGTTCACTCGGAAGCCCAAAGTGGCCCCAAAATCGTGCAGTTCTGATATAATGGCTGGGAGTGAGGATCGGGGGGGTGTGATAGAGATAAAAATATTGTCTGCGTAGAGGCTGATTAAGTGCTGGTCGGCCCTGAATGGGATGCCGGATGCCTTGGTGTTGTCTCTTATTTTCTGCGCGAACGGCTCCATGTACAGAGCAAAGAGAAGCGGAGAGAGCAGGCAACCTTGCCTCGTGCCTCGCTCGATGGGGAATACACGAAAAGTAATCCCATTCACCTGAACCACTGCATTGGCGGTGCTATAAATGCTTTTGATCCACTTCTCAAACCGCCTGCCTACCCCAAACCGTTCAAGTGAATGCGAATAAATAAGGCTAGTGAACTCAGTCAAATGCCTTTACCGCATCTACGGCCAGACGCAAGGCCTCTTCCTGGGAGCGGTGCACCTTGTCAATAAGATGACAAATGCGCTTGGTGTTGTCCCCACACTGACGAGAGGGGATAAACCCAGCTTGATCCTGGTCAATGAGGCCAGGCATCAAAGGGCTTAGGCAATGTGCCAGTATGCTGGTGAACAGTTTCGCGTCCACGTTTAGGAGGGAGATAGGGTGGTATGAGCTACACAGCCGAGGGTTTGGGTGTCAAGTAGGGGTCCCTCGCATATAACTCGGTGTAAAACGCCTGGAATTCCTCAGCTATGCTATTGGCATCAGAGACATTGGGGCCCGAGTGCGGCTAGATGGAATTGACCGCCTGTGCATATTGCTTGCTGCGCTGCCGGTGTGCTACCATCCTCCCCTCCTTATTGGTCCCCATATAGAATTTATGCTTGAGGCATAGCATTGCAAATTTGGCTCTATCTTGGTCGAGTCGTGTGAGCTGTCGCCTCACCTTCTCCATTTCATGCCATACCCGAGGGGCTCCGGTACGTTTGAGGATAGATTCCAGTTCTAGCACTGACTTCTCTCATTCCTGCCTCTTACATTTCCACAACTTATTGTCATGCGCAGCCTTCGCTATAAGAGCCCCGCGCACGGCCAATTTTAAGGCCTCCCACACTGAGGCAAGGGCAACCGTGCCGGTGTTGTTGAGGGCCAAGTAGTCCGCTATCGTCTTCTTAAGTGCTGCTACTGTGTCCGGCAAGTGTACCAGTGTTGTAGTGTAGTTCCTATTTCCCTAATAGGCTCTGCGCATTGGAATAATATACCCTATAGATTTGACATAGGACTGAGGTCAGTATGTCCCTATAGAGTATATTAAACTTAATTACTTTGTGCCAGCTAACTCAGAGGCCACTAGAAACTCCTTGTAAACAAGAAGGGAGTAGTTTCTGGCAACCGCATAAACATGACAACTTTGTTTCCCTTTAGAATCGGAACACTCTCAGAATCGTGGAAACAACAGATAACAGTTTTACTCAGCTAATCGTGCATGCTTAGTTTCTTCAGAGTTACACAGAAAGAATAGACGGGCGTTTCAATAAAAGGATTTATTGAACAGTCTTGTTTCTCGTGTAAGAGATATGAGCTGTTATGATCACAGAACAGTATGCAAGATTTATAATGTACAGCGTAAGCAGTAGAAAGAAATAATACTGCGCTAGCATTATCTTTTAGCTATGACACATATATTCATATACATAAATAACATAAGCTAAAAATGCGACTACTCATAAGATGCTTCTCTAACTAGTTCTACCCCAGTGTACCTAACCTAAGTGTAGTGCAAGGTAAGAAGTAGGTGATGTATTCTATAGTATGGTATGCTATAGTATGCCAAGAGTCTAGAATGCCAAGAGTCTAGTATGCCAAGAGTCCAGTATGCCAAGAGTCCCTCTAGGTTCTAGTCGGCTCCATACCTTGAGAATGAGAGAGGTGGGAATCTCTTTCCGGGTCTCGAACTCTAACACCCTGCGAAGGGAGTCAGAACACTGGAAGCTGGATTCTCTGCGAGCAGGGATGTCAGCGTCTCTTGTCAGTGCATCAGGCCGGGACACAGGCTCCTCTAAAGTCGAGGTCTCCTCTTACTTGCTTGGGCAAGGGAAGGTATATTTATACCCGGTAGGTGCCTTGGAATGTTAGCATTGACGTAAAGTCGGGCAGAGGAAGACGTCAGGAATGAACCCTTAAGGAATAGCGGTTCATGCATAATAAATGAGTTCTTGGAGAAATCAATAATCCTGTGCTAGGGGAACTCCCAAGAGCTTAAGGGTCTGGTTTCTAAGAACTCGTTGTGACGTTGGGGTGGACGGATGTAGGTGACCATGCCTGTATTTGGATAGCATGGCTAATGCCTAAATAAGGACTGGGATCTTATGCCTATATAAGGGCAATGCGAATTGTGCCTATATAAGGACATGTTTCAGGAAAACCTATATACGGACACCTAAAGCGGAATACAACACCCACTCCACTTTCGAAAGAACGATAGTACTAAATGCTAAACATTAAATGCTAAACATTAAACTGAGTACCACTTGTTGCTAAAAACATTTCTAAAAGCATATTAAAAGAAGTTTTTAAAAGAAACTGTTGCTAAACATGTAATGCAATAGGTACTGTACATTTTAAAGCATTTTTTCATTCTAGGCATATATCATAAATAAAATGCAACATGAATGAATAAACAGAAATATATACATATGACGAAATGGTTGACAAGTATTCAAAAAAATCAAAGCCATTTCATATCATGGTACTAAATGAAATTGTGGTAAATAAGGTGACAATGTGTCCCTGGAAGTATTAAAAAAAGTCCATTCTATATGAATAGTTCTACTGTAAGCAGACTGAATTGCCATGCATTTTCAAAAATAGAGAGAGAAAAAAAAAATCTATTTTTTGGACGAGTTCCAAGTTTTGTTTTGTTTTGAAAATATGGAGGCCAAATTCATTGCGTCCCCGGTACACTTTGAGCCGAATCAAAGTCAGTGTATGGGTCTGGTGTAAACATGAAATCATCTATTCCTGTAGACAAAAGATCGTCTACCGATGTCGGTGACAGTTGGAATACCTCATTTAGAAGGTTAACTGAACAGAGATGTGAAGCATCGCCTTCAGCATAGGATGCCGCAGCAATGTTCGTGTCCGTTGTTACCTGTGTGCCTGTTGATCCATCTCGTACCTCAGCAGCAGCAGGAAGCGTCTGTAAGATCTCAAGGAATGCCGTCATCAGGATTGGTAGCCTCTGGGGACAACACAGAGCATGGGCCGTTATCGGGTCCAGCAGAGTATCGATATCTGTTGGCATGACTGATGGGAGTGTTAGACAGGTGCCTAGCACGCATTCTTCACCGCAAAGCAGGCAGTGTAGAACAGGTAAGATGCAATCTTGCCAGATTGGTCTAAATGACAGAAACCATGTTGTATTAAGTTCCCGTAAGCGAGGTATGCCCAAAAGTTGCACTATGCGCTCAGGGCATTTCCGTTCTAGGAGAGCTTTCTCCAAATTGCTGGGAGTGACGCCGGTGGATAGGCTTGCCATAGCGTAGTAGTAGGAACAAAAACAGGATTCCTGCAACAAGTGCTAGAATTAATAGCACACCACCAAACACCGAATATGCGAAGTTTGGAATGATTCCGAGGACTACCTGAAAAGGTGTTAACAGTCCTGAACAGATGGTCTTAAATACATGTACAATCCCGCTCGTATCAGACATGTTTAAGATACGTCCCATCATTTCTACGAAATGTATAGGGCAGTTTGTATGAATTAGAGCCTGTATCTCAGCCGAAGTCCTTGCGATTTGTAAATCATAGATTTCTTTGGCCGAGGTCAAAGGCACGGTTTGCTGTAAAAGCATGGCTTTCATTCTGCTTAAAGTATCAAAACGTATAAAAGAAACATTCAATGAAGGCCATAGAGGCGACTCCCTGACTGTGTCTATTTGGGGGAACAATACTTGCATACAACAAGTAACCCCGGAGCCAACCGTTACCAGATATGGGATTCCTGGCAACATGCCACAGCAACTCTGATCATTCAACATGAGGTAACTCCCGTTAGAAAGTTGTCCAAACGCTGGATTAATCCCAGCAGCTGGTGTACCCTGCAGGTGGCAGGACAAGTTTGCCACAGAACCATTACAAGCCCCGTGTAAAGAAGTGTCCTGACATATGAGTGAACCGCTCAGTGCATTTTCACAGTGTGTACCGCTTAGAAACACTTCACAATCCCCACTCCAACATCTGTATTCGTAAGGTAAATCCCAGGATGTCTTAATGTATTCTTTACCCAACCTTTCATATTTGCCTGCTTGCATTTGTTTGAGGCAATACTGAAAATGAAAAGTAGTGACAGGCAGAGTTATTTTGCCATGGATAAGCCATTCTGTAGCTGGTTTTTCTGCTACCGTAAATGGTCATTTTTCCCGTTTTTCAATGCTCAGCACTGTATACTTTGCTCCCCTTTGTGCCAGTTCGATCTGTATATCCGTTAGATTGTATTCTGCAAACAGAGACGACGTGTTGATAAAACGCCAAGGCACATAGCCTGCACGCAAGGATTGCAGCGTCCAGCCTAATAACATAATAGAATATAACTGAGATTGGCCTTGTTGTAACATGGCTAAATCTTGTTCCAGTATGTCTATGGCAGAGGATACAATGTTGTCCAATGAATAAATTCTGGATGACAAAGTTGTTAACCCATTGTCGACCACAGTGAGAGATTTCTCTAAGTTAATACGATCAAGCTCACGTATTCGTTCTGCGGCCTCTGCCTGCGAAACCTTCCATATTTCATTATAAGCAGCATAAATGCCGGCATATATGAAACATTTTTGACGCGGTTTTCTTGGTCCTAGCAATAAATCCCTAAGGTCTGCGTCTTCTTTAAGTAAAGATAAGTGATGTTTCACATCCTCGAGTGTAGATTTTTGTAACCAGTCGAGGCACAATTTTCCTACACTGTATGTTGTTACTACCCCCGGATGTTGCCGTTGAACATAACGTGGGTCTGGCCTATGGATAGTAAAGCCCTGTATTCTATTCAGGAATCTTTCTTGACAGATGTTTGTGTCTGTGGGCCAGAGTAACCATTTTTCCCAATCAGGATCTGATCTGTTGTTTTGTAGTATTGTGTCTACTGTGAACGCTCCCTGTGTAGTGCTATTACTTGCAGGTGTTGGTACAGAAGGTGTGTTCATGTCTTTGATCTTGGCTAAACAAGGCAAGACGTTTGTTGCACAGTGTCATTCAAAAACATTATTTGCTGTGGGATGATACAGGCTCTAAACAAAGCTTCTATCCCCTGCACTTGCCAATCTTTAGAACCCCAGACAGATTTAGTGTCGATTGTGTCTTTCCAAAGTCAAATCCTTGTCTAGACAGTTGAGTAATAAAGGCTGCAGAATAAATCTGTTTTGTATTAGTTAACATAATTTTCTGTCCTGTTTTGTTTACATTCTTATAGTAAAATGTTTCTGGATTGGATGTATTGTACCCTGAAAAATATGGAAACTTATTTGCAAATGCTTTTGAACTACCCTTTGGTGATGTAGGACAATGTTCCCATTGGTTAAACATAAACACATTTCTAGGTGTTGCAGATTTATGCAAGAAATGATGACCATAGTGGTTGTAACAATAAAGCTGTTCATAGTCTGATGAACCCTCTAAGTATTCATTGTTAGAGAACACAGCAGACCTTTCTAGATCAGACATCATATCATTAACAGTCTCAAAGTCCCAATCATCAGAATAGGTACTGGAGGTAATAAAGTCACTTAATGAAATTTTAAATAAATGTGGAATTTTCAAAAGGTCCATCGGGCCGAATATGTCGAAATCGTTTTGTCCCAAACTATACCATCCTGTATAGGAACGGCTGTGATGTTCACTGCTGACAAGCCTCTTGCTTCACAATGGGATGATTTGTGTGGTTTTAAAAGTAAGTTCACATTCTTACTTTCAGTGTCCATACGAATGTATCTGCCATTTATAAGCATGCTAAGAGTCATAACCAAAGCTAGCCAAAACAGAAAGAAAAATATTCCAGAAATAATCCATATTTCAATCCATGGTGAAACCAGATAAGTCTCTTTCAGAAAATGAAAAAGGTCTTGTACTTGTTTTTTGAAAGTTTTTAGGGCTGGCGTCGTTTCAGGCTCACTTGGATCCTCAGAAAACGTATCAAAGTTAATAAAATAGCCAGAAGCAGTTCGGTCAATTGTTGAAATTGCATCAGGATTCGTAGAAATTGCTGGAACCAGTTGATCACGTGTTACATTGGTGTAGACAGGTGTATCTGGACGAACTGTTACTTGAGTTTCAAGAGGGATGAGTTCCATGGCATTGTTGCTTAGTCCTTCATCTGTTACTGCTGAATTCTCGATGGTTATGGGTCTTTCAGTCTGAACCTCTTGGATAGTAGCGAGAGGAGTGCATCTGCTACTAGGTCGGAGTCCACGAGGCCTACTATTTAGTATTGGCCACATAGTGTGGTTTGATGAGGTCGATTGACACAAATCTTCTCTCCTTTTTTCCAGCAAGGGGCGGCAGAAGTACTGTTCTTGTTCCGTGGACGGCTAGGACAGTTACTGGTTGTCTGTAAGAAGGTCCAAACTCCTTCTTGTCCGCAATCTTCTCTCTGACTAGATCCCCAACTTTTGGGATCCAGACAGGCCTTGCTGGGACTGCCGGTGTTTCCCCAGTGGTGTTTGGCTTCAGGAACACGTTGCTTTGTTTCGATCTTAGTTCATTTAGATCCTGTAAAACAGCCAAACGATCTTTGATATCAAAGGGTTTATTTTCCACCACTGTGCCTTTACATTCGAAATCAGGAACCCACATTCTTGTCCCAAATAGGACCTCATATGGAGTGACCCCCCCTAGAGAACTTCTTGGCAAAATATTTAATGAGCGTTGGACCCCATAAAGATGTTTGACCCACCCATCACCCGAACCTAATACTCTAGCTGTTATAGACTGCTTTATGTCCCGGTTTTTCCTTTCCACAACAGAATTTCCCTCGGGATGAAACGGAGAGGAGTACCGCAATGCTACGTCCAAACTGGCCATGGCTTCTTTGTAAGCCCGAGAGCTAAACGCAGGGCCCTGGTCAGAATGTAGTGTGCCAATTGCGTATGTGCCGATAAAGACTCGCAAATCTTTTATAACAGTTCGAGCGTCAGCCGAGTGCTGAGGCCACATCCATAGGAACCTTGAGCACGAATCCACTGCGACCATTATATATTTATAGTTACCGTCCCTTTGCAAGGGACCGCAGTGGTCCAGGTAAACACAAGCTAATGGTTTGTCTGAAATCAACAGGGGTGTCTTCGCAGGACGTTTCACTGTGGAGACTTTCATCTGTTGGCATATTTCACATTCCAAAACATAGTTTTTGGTCTGTCTCCTAACGCCAGGCCACCAATATCTTTGTTTTAGTAAAGATACTGTTGCAGAAACACTTGCATGGGTAGAGGCTATCCCTTCATGTGCTGCTAGGATCAGTCCTAATCTACGTTCCATGTTTGGAATTACCCTATCCCCCACTCCAGGGATTCGAGCAAAAGGAATGTTGTTTGCATCAATTACATAAGAGTACTTGAGTGGAAATTTTTTCGGTAACGCTGCACCACTGCCTTTGCTTGAAGCATTGACAGCCAACAATATCTCACTGTCTATTCTCGTTTTTGAACGAGTGATCGCAGCTACGGAAGCCGTCTGAACAGCCCCCTTTGCGACTTCATCAGCCAATGAATTCCCTGCAACGTGAACGCCATCACGTTGATGACTCAGCGTGTGTATCATGTGAGCTTTTGGTAGTTCGTTTCTTAACTGAACTACTTGTTCCCAAAGCGTTTTATGCTTTATTGTGCCACCTTTTGCATCTTTGAACCCGTTTTCAAACCAATTCTGTATATATTCATTATACGACTGAACACAGTAAAAAGAATCACACACTATAAGTGTGGGGAATTCGCGATCTGTATTTTTAAGTGCCAGTTTGAATGCTTGTAGTTCAGCTCGCTGAGCTGTACAATCTCCTAGAGATTGAGTTTTAGTGACCATTGTTCTGAAGTTACCATCTTGCATGCAACCTTTAACGAATGTGCACGCTGCACTGTAAGCTTGCTTACTCCCTGTAGCGGGTTGTGCTGATCTGTCAGTATAAATTATAAATTCGTACTGATCGAGAGGCAGAATTTCAGTGGGCAGAGGACATTCATGTTCATATTGCAGGAACGCTTGTGTTTTTAGATCACGATCAAAAACATATTCAACATCTGTTGCACCATCTAGGATGTAAAGCGTTTGCATTTGGAATGCTCACTTTTGTAACCGCCTCTAAGGCTGGTGCTGGAGTTACGACAATAATGCGTTTCCCTTGAGCTAGACCTCTTTCTTTTGCTACAGCGGTTTGAACTGCTGTCAGTATTTTTTCTGTTGAAGTGAAGCGCATTTCTGCTTGTGTAAACAAATGTGATTTGTATGCTATTGGTACTTTTTCACCCTCATTAAATGTTAAATAGGTGAATCCGCATTGACCCGAAATTATTCGGATCACTAAATTGCGTGTATGTACGTGTGTTTGTAAGTGATTTGTTGCTAACATGTTAGCTTGGAGTGAACGCAGGATTTCTGTGTGTTCCTGTGTCCAATGTTTTGTTGAAAAATCAGGTTTGAATAATTTGTAGAGAGGTTTAACCCTTTCTGCGTAATTTAGAATGTAAGTTCTTCCAAAATTTAGGAAACCCAAGAAGGATTGTAAATTTTTCAGCGTTTTTGGAGGTTGGAGCAGCGCGCACTTTTCTAAAAAGTTAGCTGCCAGGCTATTGCCTTCACTTGAAAGCTCATATCCTAGGAAAAGGACATTGAGATGGGCAATTCTGGATTTTTAAAGTTGAATTTATAGCCTTCAGAGGCGAAGCCCAATATAATGGTACTCACCCTGTTCAAGTGCCTATCTAGGTCATCGTCTGTCAGATAGATGTCATCAACATATGACAATGCCTCATTATCATAAATTTGTAGTAACTCTGTTACCCTCGCTGAGAATAACCCCAGGCTGTTTTTGAACCCTTGTGGGAGTCTACAAAATTGACGCTGGGTCCCCATTATTGAGAAAGCTGTTAAGTACCTGCTTTCAGGTGCTATGTTTTGACAAAAGAAACCATTTGAAATGTCCAATGTCGTTTTATATTTTTTACGCACAATGTTATTCATTAATGCTGTACTATGTGCATTTTGCACTGCAAATGTTTTGGAACAAGTGTTCAAGTATCTGTAATCCAAAACTAGACGATATGTATTGTCTGGTTTGGATACAGGAAACAAAGGATTGTTCATTGAGGAGGTGCATGTTTCAATCACCCCTTGGTATTCAAGTTGATCTAAGATCTCCCTGACCTGTTTTTTAGATTCTTGCTTTATTGGGTACTGCCTTTGTTCAGTAGGTTGATTTTTAGCTGTATTTTGTGATGAGGTGAGTCCTCATCCCATCCTACATGATTTTTGTATAATGCTGGGGCCTGGGCAACTGCCCATTTCCTGGCATAAGTAATATTTTAGGTGAATTGGAATATGGTTGGAGAAGGCTGGCATAATGATGTCCTCGCCATGTGGGCACTCCCTGACAAAGTGTGGTGGCCAGTCTTTTTCTGCTAGAAGTATATCATAACCCCTTGAAAGTTTCTCCCAAAAGAGTGTTTTCACTTTTCTTGGTATGTCTCCCTCCATTCGGAGCGTTATTTCATATAACTTTTGTGAAGTACTAACCCTGGTGTCTACAGTTTCTACTGTGATGTACTCATTTAAGTCCACTATCTCCAGAAGTTCCTTCAGGCTCTGGCGAGCTATTGTTACTTCTGCTGCACTGTCCAGCATTGTCTGAGCCCATTCTCCGTTCTTGAGCTGTGTTCTCAGTATTCTCGGCATGTCTGATCTTCAGACCTGCTACCTTCTTTCTTGTGAATTGAGGTTTTGATTTATTTTTCTGAACGTGTTTATCGTCTTTGGATTTCACGCGTTCTTCTCTGTGTTCTGACCGTCCTCTTCTTTCTGATGTCTGTGACGATATCTGAAAGGTACGAGAGGAACGTGTATCAGTATCTTGATACCTGTCAGGTTTTCTTAAATTATCCCTATTCCTGAGGTTATACCTCCTTTCAGAGGGCTCCTTTTGAGGAGACCTACCTCGGGATTGAGAACGTGTCTCGGTTGAATTTTGTTTATTAGTTTCCCACTTCTTTTTAGAAGATGTGGGATTTTGTTTAATAGAGTCCTTCTCAGGACTTTCAGATAGTTTTGGCTTCAAAGGTTTTCCACCCAAACTATCTCTGCCTAATTCTGCATAAGATTGTTCTATTATTCTGGGTAGTTCATGTTGATGTTCTGTTACATCAAATTCCCTTAAGCGTTGGCGGATCGCCACTGATGCTGCCTCCCCTTTAATATTAGATAATATTATTGTTGAGACCTGGTCGAAGTTTTTCAGTAATTTCAGACCTAAATTCAGAGCAGGTTCTACCCCGTATTCATTTTGAATTTGTTTCAGGACATCTGGTATTACTGCAATTGATGGAACACCATGTGTTTTAGTATAGATGGCAGCAAAGACTGTGCCCCAAGTGGTGCAGTCTTCCAGTTGCGGTGTAATCCCCATTGGTTAACAGATTGTTAGGATTCTGTGTTTCTCATAAGGGCTAGTATTTGGAAATACTGCTTCGATTTGAGTAATTTTTTGAGCTATCCAGAATGGAATTTGTTCACGTTTTGTGGGCATTTTACCCATGACTGCGTGTAAAGTCTGTGGAGTAATTTTTAGTGTATTCCCCTGTTGAGGGGTTTGATTTGGAATGGTCATTGGTGGTTGGACTGTGAAAGTCTGCATGACATATTTGACTAATTGTCTGTAAAGTTTTATTAACTCTTGTAGTTGAGTAAGTAATTCCTCGTCTGACATCTCATCGATGTCAGGATGAGGTGTGTAGCCGGCTAGAAATGGCCATGTTGCTCCTGGTCTACCTAGTGGACCGAGCCTTGTAATGTTTTTGTGATGTTTTAGGGCGCCTTTAAACCAGAGATTATGCTCCTGGTATGTGAGTGGAATTTCAATATCCTCGAAAGGAATATATTCCTCTGGTGGTTCATCTTCTTTAAAAAAGTGAAACACTTTTGTTACTGGATTTGATTCTGGGAATACTATCCATGAATAGAATACCTCTGTCTGAAATGATTCGTGTGCCTCTATCACGAAAACTGCTCTAATACCTCTTGGTGATAGGCCGTGTTTTTTACGTTTTAGAGTGATGGCTCTCCTTAAGTTTGAAGGGATGTTTATAACACCCTCATCGGTTTCATTTAAACCTGTAAAGTTAAAAGCTATTACGACTGGATCAGCCGCAGCTACACCGTTCTTGGTGGCAGTATCCCCGTTCAGGGACATTGTTTTTTGAAAAATGTAGAACAAGTTTCAAGGAAACAAAAAGATAAGGTGCACAATATTTTGGAACACTGTATCCTTCAACGTTGAACAAACCAAACAGCTAATATATAGGATTTTTGTCCAATTTTGCTTTGACGGATACTTAACCCTACCCACTCCAGACGTCTTATGGAGTATGTGAGTAGGGGTCTCTGAGAAAAGCACGACTGAGTTACTCAGTATCTACGTTAAATTAGTGCCTTACCAAACGTTGGGCGCCATGTAGTGTAGTTCCTATTTCCCTAATAGGCTCTGCGCATTGGAATAATATACCCTATAGATTTGACATAGGACTGAGGTCAGTATGTCCCTATCGAGTATATTAAACTTAATTACTTTGTGCCAGCTAACTCAGAGGCCACTAGAAACTCCTTGTAAACAAGAAGGGAGTAGTTTCTGGCAACTGCATAAATATGACAACTTTGTTTCCCTTTAGAATCGGAACACTACTCAGAATCGTGGAAACAACAGATAATAGTTTCACTCAGCTAATCGTGCATGCTTAGTTTCTTCAGAGTTACACAGAAAGAATAGACGGGCGTTTCAATAAAAGGATTTATTGAACAGTCTTGTTTCTCGTGTAAGAGATATGAGCTGTTATGATCACAAGACAGTATGCAAGATATATAGTGTACAGCGTAAGCAGTAGAAAGAAATAATACTGCACTAGCATTATCTTTTAGCTATGACACATATATTCATATACATAAATAACATAAGCTAAAAATGCGAGTACTCATAAGATGCTTCTCTAACTAGTTCTACCCCAGTGTACCTAACCTAAGTGTAGTGCAAGATAAGAAGTAGGTGATGTATTCTATAGTATGGTATGCTATAGTATGCCAAGAGTCTAGTATGCCAAGAGCCTAGTATGCCAAGAGTCCAGTATGCCAAGAGTCCCTCTAGGTTCTAGTCAGCTCCATACCTTGAGAATGAGAGAAGTGGGAATCTCTTTCCGGGTCTCGAACTCTAACACCCTGCGAAGGGAGTCAGAACACTGGAAGCTGGATTCTCTGCGAGCAGGGATGACAGCGTCTCTTGTCAGTGCGTCAGGCCGGGACACGGGCTCCTCTAAAGTCGAGGTCTCCTCTTACTTGCTTGGGCAAGGGAAGGTATATTTATACCCGGTAGGTGCCTTGGAATGTTAACATTGACGTAAAGTCGGGCAGAGGAAGACGTCAGGAATGAACCCTTAAGGAATAGCGGTTCATGCATAATAAATGAGTTCTTGGAGAAATCAATAATCCTGTGCTAGGGGAACACCCAATAGCTTAAGGGTATGGTTTCTAAGAACTTGTTGTGACGTTGGGGTGGACGGATGTAGGTGACCATGCCTGTATTTGGATAGCATGGCTAATGCCTAAATAAGGACTGGGATCTTATGCCTATATAAGGGCAATGTGAATTGTGCCTATATAAGGACATGTTTCAGGAAAACCTATATACGGACACCTAAAGCAGAATACAACAGTGTCTCGCGCAGTCGCCAAGGTGGTGTCTGGGTGCAGGAGTGGAAGTGCACAGGGTGAATGTGATAGGGGCATTATCAGATAAAGAGCGGGGCTCAATGGTGGAGGCCGTTACCCATTCCCATACCGGGGGGAGGCTAGAAAGTGGTCCAGATGTGAGTACGTCTTTTGGGCAGTGTAATAAAATGTGTAGTCATGCTTGTCGGGGTATAGCAAGCGCCAAACATTTGCGCAGCCCGCAATCGATAAGCCAAGTCAACCCTGCAGGAGATAGGATGTGCCCTGATCTCTGCCCGAGTGGTCCTGTTCCGCATTCATCACCACGTTGAAGTCCCCGCCCACCAGAGTCGCTGAGTCTGGGGAATGGAGTACTTTTGCTAGGGAGTCAATTATGAAGTCTTCTTGTCGCTCGTTTGGGGTGTACAGCGAGGCTACAGTGAGATGGAGTGTACCAAATTGCAATCGGAGGGCCAGTAAGCAGCTCTTGACCTCACAGAATGGGCCCAGGACCACCCCGGTGAAGAGCTTAGAGTGAAGGATAGCTACAGCACCCTTTTTCCCTTTAACTGATGACCCGAATTGCTTCGGGAATCTCTTGGTTTGCATTCTGTGAGTGTCTTTGAAAAGTAAGTGTGTCTCTTGGATCAGGCCTATGTCCCCTTGCAAGTGTTCTAGTAAAGAGAGGACCGCAGCTCTCTTAACGGGATTGTTCAGGCCTTGAACATTGAGGCTAAGTATTTTAATCTCCAGGTGTTATAGACAGGGGAGAAGCTAAATAGTGTAGGGTTAGTGACTAATTAGACAGGCTGGGAGAGGCACAGAGGCCCACTTGTTGCAACAGGTACTTGGAAGGCCCTATATGTATTGCGTTGCTCTGGTGTGACCCGTTGGAAGGGGCAGCCCCTAACAACAACCCAAATGCCAAACAAATAACATTAACAGGATTAAAAACATCTTGTCCATCATAACAGGAAGGAACCAGTTGGTGGGGACAGCCAGAGCAGAGCGAGATATCAGGGAAAGGCAGTGTGCTGCAACCCCGCCCCGCCCTTCTGATCGTGTCCAGTCCTTTCAGATCTCGGGACAGTACCTCATGGGGGGATCACCATCAGGCTTGCTGTCGCCCATGAGGGAGCACAGCACTTCAGATATTTCTTTGGCCATGGTGGCCAGGTTGGGACAGTGTTGTTCTAGCTGTAGTCCTAGTCCAGCTCTGTGGCGCTCTTTGCCAGGGGTTTTGTTTTCCGATGGGGTCCTTTGGGAATCCTGGTCCTTGGGGTCCAAGCTGAGAATATTACAAGCCTCCGTATGGGAGCATAGCTGGTATGTCTTGCCGTCTAGCTAAAAAATAAGACAAAATGGGTGGCCCTGAGAGTAAGCAGTCCCTTTAGAACGTAGGTGGTTGGTGACAGGGCAGGACTCCTTTTGCTTCTGCAGAGTGGAAGCTGCAAGATCCTGGAACAGCTCAGTCGAGTGACTGCGGAATTGCATATTCTGCTCTGCCCTAGCAGCCTTGAGTATTGCTTCCTTCTCTCTGAAGTTGTGAACAGGGACCAGGATGCCAGCTGGCGGGCGGGGAGGTGCCCGGGACAGACCAACCCGATGGCACTGGTCTATCTTGATATTGTTCGGCCCTGTGTCACCCAGGATACTACTGAAGAGGGCCTGGACATAGCCCTCGAGGTCCAAGCCCTCCGCGCCCGAAGGGACTCCCCGAATGCAGGCGTTGTTTCTCCTGGACCTGTTTTCTAGGTCTCCGGCATGGGCGTGCAAGTCAATTTGTTGATCCTGGAGGTAGATGATTTCCTGCTGGAGGGATTCTATTTCTTCATCTCTGGCCGTAGCTCCCTCCTCTAGGGCCGCCACTCTTTCCCCTATTTCGTTGATGTCTCGGTGCACTTCTCTTAGCTCCATCGTCAGGTTATTTTTTACAGTCTGCAGGTCCTCACATAGCATAGCGAACAGTGATTCCAGAAACTCATGGGTAACTGAGTCCTTGGCTCCCTCTCCACCGCTAGTGCTTCGATTCGCTTGTCGCCATCCTCTCCTGTTGGGCATCCTCCGTGCCTTTTAGCAGCAAATCGCAGACTGAGCGATTTTTCATTTTTGATGTGGCCATCACTCTGCGAGTGCGAAGTCCAGGAGCCTTGAGGTGAGAGTGGTGGAGCAGAAAGCTTTGGCCGCGGCGAGCGTGAGGGCTGGTCCGCGGCCCCCCTGGCAGGCACTGCTACCGTGTGGGTCAGACCACTTGGTCGATACTCTATTAGGGTTCTTCTAATGCCACACAGCTGGGGTAGTAGTGAATGTCTGTCATGCACTTTGGCCAGCCGGCCACCGGGTCTCGAGGATACTCTGAACACCCATTTCCGCTCTATGGGGGAACACCCGTGGCCCAGTTTGCAGAAGCACCTGTGGCGCGTGGTCTGAGGGGCAGATCAGGTTAAAGGAGGAAGTCAAAGTACATATATATATATCTGAGAAAGAGGTGTGGAAAGAGGGGGCAGTTCATGCAGACCCCCTACTACGCACACCTCTCATATAAGAGAAAGGACTAAGGGAAGAGACCAGTCTCTCCTCACACCCTACTACTCACACCCATCATCTAAGTCAGCGGTCTCATCCGAGAGACCAGTTACGTACATACATATATATGCTCCATAAAACTCAATCTGGGTTCGGTCCCACATAGGGTACCAAGTCGGCCCTATTGTAGGGGACAGAGTCTGTGTGCCAAATTTTGGATGCTGGTGACTCAGCAGTGCTATTGATGTTGGATCTTAGTGCTGCGTTCGATACTGTGTCAGAACATTTTGATAGGAGGACTCTGGAATTTTGGGATAGAACACTTAGTCCTGCGATGGGTTGAGTCCTTTTAGCAACGACGCACCTTTCAGGTGGCACAAAAGCCTCATGAGTCAAGGGTGCTTCTGTTGAAGCAAGGGGTGCCAAATCAATCAATCAATCACGGCATTTATAGAGCGCGCTACTCACCCGGGAGGGTCTCAAGGCGCTGGGGGAGGGGGTAAGTTACTGCTCGAACAGCCAGGTCTTGAGCTGCTTCCTGAAGGCGAGATGGTCCTGGGTTCGCCGAAGGTGAGTGGGGAGGAGTTCCAGGTCTTGGCCGCCAGGTAGGAGAAGGATCTTCCTCCGGCGGTGGTTCTGCGGATGCGTGGTACGGTGGCGAGGCGTGGCTGGTTGATCGTAGCTGGCGTGTGGGCGTGTAGAAGGACATGCGGTCGTTGAGGTACTTTGGGCCCAGGTCGTGGAGGGCCTTGTGTGCGTGGGTGAGGAGTCTGAACGTGATTCTCTTGCTGACGGGGAGCCAGTGCAGGTCTTTCAGGTGTACGGTGATGTGGCTGTGTCGGGGGATGTCCAGGATGAGTCGTGCGGAGGCGTTCTGGATGCGCTGGAGTCTCTTTTGAAGTTTGGCTGTGGTTCCGGCGTAGAGGGTGTTCCCATAGTCCAGTCGGCTGGTGACGAGTGCCTGGGTGACGGTCTTCCTGGTTTCAGTGGGGATCCATCTGAAGATCTTGCGGAGCATGCGCAGGGTGTTGAAGCATGAAGATGAGACGGCGTTGACTTGTTTGGTCATTGATAGGGAGGAGTCCAGGATGAAGCCCAGGTTGCGTGCGTGGTCCGTTGGCTTGGGTGCGGTGCCCAGGGCCGGGGGCCACCAGGAGTCGTCCCAGGCGGAGGGTGATGAGCCCAGGATGAGGACTTCCGTCTTGTCTGAGTTCAGTTTAAGGCGGCTGTTCCTCATCCAGTCGGCGACGTCTCTCATCCCGTCGTGCAGGTTGGCTCTGGCGGTAGTGGGGTCGTTGGTGAGGGAGAGGATCAGCTGGGTGTCGTCGGCGTAGGAGATGATGTTGAGGTTGTGTCGGCGTGCGATGGCTGCGAGGGGGCTCATGTAGACGTTGAAGAGGGTCGGGCTGAGTGAGGATCCTTGTGGAACGCCGCAGATGACTTCGGTGGCTTCGGATCTGAACGGGGAGAGGCGGACTCTCTGGGTTCTTCCGGCGAGGAACGAGATGATCCATTCCAGTGCTTTCTCTCGGATTCCGATGTTGCTGAGGCGCTTCACTAGGGTGCGGTGGCAGACGGTGTCGAACGCCGCGGAGAGGTCCAGGAGGATGAGGGCAGCTGTTTCCCCGTTGTCGGTTAGGGTTCTGATGTCGTCGGTGGCTGCGATAAGGGCGGTCTCGGTGCTGTGGTTGGCCCGAAACCCGGACTGCGAGGGGTCGAGGATCCATTCGTCTCGAGGAAGGCGGCAAGCTGTCTGTTGACGGTCTTCTCGATGACTTTGGCCGGAAACGGAAGGAGCGAGATGGGGCGGTAGTTCTTGAGGTCGGTGGGGTCCGCCGTTGGTTTCTTCAGGAGGGCGGTAAGCTCGGCGTGCTTCCAGCTCTCCGGGAAGGTGGCGGTGCGGAAGGAGGAGTTGATGATGTCCCGGAGATGGGGTGCGATGGTGGCGTCGGCTTTGTTGAAGACGTGGTGTGGGCAGGGGTCGGTTGGTGATCCGGAGTGGATGGAGTTCATCGTGCGGGTGGTGTCTTCGGTGTTGATCGGGGTCCAGTTGCAGAGGGTGGTGGTGGCGGGCATTGGTTCGGCGGTAGGGTGCGTTGTTTGTGCGTTGAAGCTGTTGTGTATGTCGGTGATCTTGCGGTGGAAGAACGCGGAGAGTGAGTTGCAGAGGTCTTGCGAGGGGGTGATGTCGTTGTTTCCGGCGCTGGGGTTGGAGAACTCTTTGACGATGCTGAAAAGTTCCTTGCTGTCATGGGCGTTGTTGTCCAGTCGTTCTTTGAGGGCCCTTCGCTGAACCCAACCCTGTTTAAAGTGTATGTGCGCCCGCTAGCAGATGTAATTAAAGGTTTTGGGGTCTCAAGTGTGTCATATGCTAATGAAACTCAGCTTATTATCACTCTGTCAAAAAATGCCACCCAGATGGCTGCATCTCCCAGCCTGTGCCTGGCAAAAGTCACAAAGTGGATGGACCTAAATTGTCTGAAGCTCAATGCAGGAAAAACAGAGGTTCTGACCTAGGGTAACCAGCCAAATATTTGGTCATGGCATGTTGGCCCGAGGAGCTGGATTCTGTTCCGGAAGCCAAACCCAAGGTAAGGAATCTCGGATTCTGGGCAGATGATACATTATCTTTTCACAACCAAATCTCGGCAGTGGCAGGAAAGTGTTTTGGACTTCTGAAAATGCTTAGAAAATAATGTGCGTCTTACCAGCAGAATCAAGGAAGACAGTGGTTCAGGCCATGATTGTGTCAGGGCTGGACTACTGCAATGTGTTAAACCTTGGAGTAACACAAAGTAGACTCAACAGATTGCAAAGAGTGCAAAATGCTCTTAGGCTGCTTCACTGGCTCCCTGTGAGACAAAGAGCGACCTTTAAAGCCCTATGCTTCTGTTAAAAAGCCATGAACAATAAACGGCCACGTTACCTGCAACCACTGGTGAGACCTTACATACCCCAGAGGAATCTGAGATCAGCAAGGGAGCTGTTGGCCCCAGTGGGAAGAGTGAGGAAAGCACGGGTAGGTGGAAAATCATTCAGCTTTCTGGCACCTAAACTGTGGAATTCTCTGCCCTTAGCAGTTTGGCAGGCCCAGTCAGAGGAAATATTCAGGTAAAAACTTAAAACATGGATCTCCAGATCAGAATGTAGGGGGGCTTGAAACCTGAACATAGATGGGTGGCCTCTGTACCGAGCAATGAGACATCTCTTATGAGGTATCTTTGAGCTGTAGAAATCTAATTATTTTTATTATTATTACTCTCTATACTCTACTGCACACACCTGTCATCCAAGAGAGAGGTCTCTGTGGAGAGCTCACTCCCTCCACAAACTCTAGTATGCACACCTGTCATGAAAGACAGAGGTTTGACAATAGAGGCCAGGCCGGCCCTACAGTCTACTACACACACCTGTAATCCAAGAGAGAGGTCTAAGTGAAGAGCCCAATCTCTGGCCATACTCGCCTATGCATACTTGTAATCCCAGTGTGAGGTGTCAGCAGAGGGGCTAGTCTCTCCACAAGCTCTAGTATGTACCAATGTATTTGAAGAGAGTGGTCTTAGTGGAGGGGCCAGTCCCTCCAGACATCCTACTACCCATACCCATCATCCAAGAGAGGGGTCTCAATGGAGAGGCCAGTTCCTCCACACACACACTACTACGTACACCTGTCATCTGAGTTCGAGGTCTGTGTGGTGAGGCCAGTCTCTCCCCACACCCTACTACACACTCCTGTCATGTAAGAGATGGGTCTCAGTGGAGGGAATACTCTGTCCCACATAGTACTATTTCCTTACAGTTTTATTGCGATCCCATGAGACTCTCGTGAGAGTATCCGACACGCTTCAGAGAGTGAAGCTTGCTGCAAGGACATGTGCGATCTCACTAGAGGCTCACAAGACCGGAGGGAAAATTACTGAGCCTGCCGCAAGGTGTTTTACGATCCCGCTAGGGTCTCGAGAGATCGCAATAGGGAGAAGTAAAAAAAGGGCCAAGGCTCAACCAATAGTTACAATTTTTATTACATGGTTGAAGAAATGCTATGATGTGATTGGGTGAAGAATCAGAGACAGTTCCCATTGTTCTTGCCGATTTGTAAGAGAAGCAAGTCTGTTGGAGTTATGCTCAGCAGATGTGAGTTAATTTGGAATTGAAAGAGACTGGTGTCTTCAGCTGCATTTAGGAAAGATCTCCATGTTCAGGTATTTAATAGTATACTTTATAAAGTTTGCTGAGAAGGGCCAGTACGTGCACTACTGTTGGTAAACTTATTCTATGCAAGGCTTAGTGAGTCTAAAGCTGTTTGTAGAGGTGTATGTTTCGTAATATAGGTTTTGAGAGGTAGATTTTAGAATGTAGAGAGATATCACCTAGTATAGGATGTTGTGTTAAAAAATGAAATGTTCAATCTGTATGTAGTTGTAAGTAAACGTGACACTATTTCTGAAATTATAAAACAAAGATTCTGCAACTAGGGCCTAGTGTTTTAATAAATCTTGCTGTACACATATTTTACCCCAATGGAATGTTTGAGTGGAGATATTGCATTTCTAGAGTAAAACTCTGTGTTCACTGTTAGGAAAGACCTGTAAAGAGGAATGTGTTACTTTACAAATTGTCATGGAACCATGTTTGAAGGCATGTTATAATTTAATTATGGATAAAAAATGCAGGATTTTAGGGTGTGAAATTTTTTAAGAGAAACAAATATGAAGTTAGTGGTACAGTTCATATAAATATGTGATTTTGGGTGAAAAATGTAGACATCTTTAGAGAATATAGTGATGTCTCATTGTTATCAATTATTGATCAGTATGTAACTTTACATTTTAGCGTTATTTTGTCTTTTATTAGGAGGAAAATGGAAGATAGAAGCTCCTAAACACAGACGCATCAAGTCATATAATATATGGAGCAGGAAGACAGAACAATAACTTTGTGGAAAGTCAGGAAAAACATTATTGCACAACTGATGTTCTTACTGCCTACAATGACATTTGTACCCTTGGAGAAGCTTGTTCTCTGCAGCTCTACCTGTTTTTATTGACAAATGATTTCCTTAAACAACAAAAGAGTGCTTGATTTATGTACGGGGGTGGTTATCTGCTTGAGCATTAAGGACCTGGGTAGAGGTTGTATCTGCCAGTTGAAAGAACTGTGTAGTTTGGCTGCACGATCTAAGTTTGTCTTAGCTATCCTTTCAGAATGACTACATGTACAATACTTCCACATTCCTTTAATGGATGTAACACACTGGTTGTTTCTCATTTCCCAGCAGAACTCCTTTTTGTAAATTCTATTTTATTTGAACAGACTCTTTTGCCACCTAGTGTGCCAGAAAAAAGACTATTAAAGGCGATATTACTTGCCAGGCTAGGATGGCTGAAACAAAGGGAAAGGAGATCTACGTACATCAAAATCCAGTAGGCAAATTATGCAAAAGAGAAGGAGGTGTTACTGCCCGGTAATGAGAGGGAACAAGTTGTTGTAGTTTGTTAATGTAGTTGTTGTTTGTAATGTTGTGATTTCTTCTAATACAATGTTTAAAGTTACTACAGATTTCTTTCCTTAACAGCTTTTAAAGATTTCAATATTATTACAGTCTTCCAATGTTGACTCAAAGTGGCAGTTCCACCATCAAGAACTGTAACTGTGCCACTGCATGTATATGTATGTTTAGGGTACTATAGGAAGATTAGTGCTTATTCCCACGGTAGAATCAAGATTTGTATACAAGAGACAGGTTTTGGAATAGAGGCAAATGCATCCTCATAGTATACTACACACTGCTGTCAGCTACTGGAGAGGGCAGTTCTTTTGCACATCTTAGTATACACGGTTGTCACTCTGGAGAGAAGTTTCAGGGCAGAGGTCTTTCTCTGTGTACACCTTACTGTACATGTTTGTCACCATAAGGAGATGTCTGAAAGAGAGGTGAATGTGTCTTACTTTCAAATATGCACGCTGGTTGTCCGAGATATTGTTGCCAACAGAGAGGATACTCTAGGTTATACTCTACTAATGACATTCATTATCATGTAGAGAGGTATGAGCAGAAAGAACAGTCTCCACTCGCAGCCTATTTTGCACGTGCTACTCTTGGGAGATGTCTGATCTGACCCAGCAGTCTATAAGCTAGTCTGTATGCTTGTCATCCATGAGAAACTTCTCAGTAGAGAGCTCATTTCTTCCCTGCACCCTAGTTGTAGATCTGTAATTAATGTAGAGAGGCCAGTCCCTCCCAACACCCTACTACGCACACCATCATCTAAGACAGAGATCTAAGGATAGAGGCCAGTCTCTCCCCACACCCTACTATGCACACCTGAGATGTGAGACATAGGTGTCAGCGGAAAGGCCAGTTCCTCTCTACATCCTACTATGCCCATCTTCTGAGAAAGGGGCCTGAGTGGAGAGTCCAGTCTATCTCCATACCGTGGTACGCTATCTATCAATGACGAGAGAGACCTCAATGGTGAGGCAAATTCTAGAAGACTCCCTACTACACAGCTGTGTTATCTGAGACAGAGGTCCTAGAATACTGACCAGTTTTCCTCCCTACAGCTTACTATGAACACCCTTCATCAGAGACAGAGGTCTCAGTGGTGACTAGTCCCTCTCCACATCCTATTATGCACCAGTGTCATGCAAGAGAGAGATGTTACCTAAGAGAGCAGTCTGTGTCTATTTGTTAGCAGAGACATCCATCATCCCAGAGAGACATTTGTGTGGAGAGGCCAGTACCTCCCCATATCCTGTTATGCACATGTGTTATCCAAGAGAGGGCTGTTGGCAGAGAGACATCTCCTTGCCAACACCATACTACACATCCATGTTGTCTTGGAGAAAGATGTTAGTGGAGAGGAGAATATTTCCCTACACACTCCTATATATGTCTGTCATCCTGGGACTGGACAGTGAAATCCATTCTTGCACTCTAATATATATGGTTATTTTCCTAGCAAAATGCCAGTAGTTGTTATACTTACTATGGAATAGTAAGGTCTTACATGTGAGATGTGTACCTTCCTCACCCTACTAGGCATACTACTGAGCCTGGGGAAAGGTGTGAGTGCAGAGGCAGTGTACCTTTCCACCCTACTTTACACTAGGGGTGGGTGGTAAACTCCGGTCAGCCGGTGGAGTTTGCAGAGTTTTGCCAAACCCAGCAAACACTGCCACCTGCTGTGCAGTGGAAGTAACCGGCACCGGCCCACCCCACCGGCATGACACAAGTTAGGAGTGAGTGAGATAAAGGAGGGACCAATGAATAACTGATAAAGCTGACCCTTAACCACGACGTCTGTGGTGGCAAAGCATTGCGGTTTGACTTACTCGGGCATCCGTGCCCCTTTGCAAGAGGTAATTTTCCACCCGTCTCTAGAACCTGAGAGCTGGGCTGTTACCAGCCTTAAGTCGCCACACATCTAGAGCAGTACTCGGTGCATAATGTTCTAAAATAAGCCAAACTACACAATATGTACACAGCAAAACATCACTGACCAGGTCATTGAACATCACCCACAAGTAGAAGAAGGAACACAGTGATGTGTGATAGTGACTAGCAGATGGCATTACAGTATGCCTGAAATGCTCCAAGACCACGACCAGCTATAACTCTTGGCTCTGGAAGGCTACAAATCATGACAGCAATTTGTGACCCACACTGCATGTTGCAACTTCATTTGTATGTCATTGCATTTTTTTCTGTCACGTTTCGAGTGTGCGTTAGCAGCAGAAGGATGAATTAACACCACCAGTACCGTGAACATTTTCTGCATCAACTTGTGACAAACCAACCGTGCTGAAAAACACATTGCTTCAAACACCTGCCCTTCAATAAATCGTGTTGAAGCCCATAGTAATGAGTCACCCTAAATGTAGACACACAAAGACAAACCAGCCAGCTACCCTCTGCTGGCGCACAGCAACAGCATCATGTCATTCACCACCACCTTTTGCTCCACAACATGACCACACCTCTGATTATAATACAAACAGCACCAAAATAACAATAATACTAACAATGTTGCACTGCTGCCATGCTAGGGTCAGCCAAATACTGATGACATGGAATGACACAGACTGCCATTATAATACTCAACTGGTTGGATTTCACGACTCCACCTCCATGCAGGAATAAAGCACTGATCTTGAAACGCTTAGGCTACGTGAGTTTCGAAAATGCTATGTATCCCCCATGGTTTTGGGGGTGCTGCACACGTAGTATGCAGAGAGAATGTATGTTTTGAAATTCGACTCCTGCAAGCCTCTCGCGAGATCATAAAAATAATATTGCTTTATATATTCTATGGAACAAATCATAATCAATTTTACTAACATAATCAACTTCTGTAATCTGTAACTTTGTTTAGAATTACAGGAAAACACTTTTCTTAACTTAATCCCAAATGTACGATCTCACAAGAGGGTCGCAAGGGCCGACCAGGAAGTACATCAGCCTCAGAGTCTATTCAGAGGTTTGGGTGCACATCTCCTGCGAGCGTCTCACAAGAGTCACCACCTTATAAAAAAAAATGAATATTACCACAATATTTTAATGACTCTCTTATTACAGATTAATATTAAATAATAACTTAACGTGCGAAAAAGAACTTTAAACAGTAGATTGAAACAAAATATAGAACTCTAATGAGTAATCACACACTCAAAAAATATATTTATATAATTAAACTTAATACTGTACAGTAATTTGAAAAACTGATTACTCTCTTTCTGAATTACAATTATGACTTTAATGTAAAAACACATACAAAGGCAATGAAAAATATGCTATTAAAATATTAATGAACTTGCTTGGAAAATGTCTCGATATGAGAGTCAGAAGAACTGAGGAGACAGACAATCTCAACATAAATATTGTTGTATTACTCTGTTTTATACTCAAACATCATTTTTAGAAACATTTTGCAAAGTATGCACCCTTTCCTGTTAAGTTACAAAACAAAAGCAATTCCCTTTCAGAATAATGTCCTCATACAGGATATATTATTCAGATATTCTACCATACATACACTTAAAAAAAGAAATTACTTTAAAGAAACCCTAGAAATTCACTGAATTAAAGTTATACTTAGGTGTGATAAAAAGATCTGTTTTCGTTTAAAGAAAACCTTAGAAGTTAACTGAAAAAAACGAAGGTTAAAATAGCGTTATAATTAGGATTTTTTTGTGAACTTCATCATTTTGAACTAAACAAAACACAGAAATTCACCAATTAAAGTTATCAGCACTAACTATAACTTGCGCCCCTGCCATGCATTCTTATAATCTCAAATATGATATCACTCATGACGTGTTCTATGACATCATTTATGACATCACTAATGGCATCTCAAATGACATCATCCAATGAGTGTGTTAGTTTGTTTTATAACTAATATCATAGGGGGTATCTACCATAGTACTTCCCAACCTAGTTTTATACAGCCTGCATCCAGCTAATGAGTTTAGGTGTTTACAAAACGCATCTGCTCATAATGCACTATAACTGTGTAGAGGTATTGAACAAGTTATAAATGTTTCCATTCAAGAGTACCTCTGTTTCCAGGTGACAGTTGACTTGTATTCATTATACTCCACACAACGTTTTGGTTCTGTAGAAAAAGTTTCCAGCAAGAGAAAGATTCTACGTAGTAGATACTAACTTTTTTAAGCAGCCTTGAGTTATTAGAGAGAATTGTGTCAGCATGGTAATTTTTACTTAACATACAAGAGTGAGTGCACAAGGTATGAACATCTGCTTCTTTTGCTTCAGAAGATGGGCTATTTGTAAACTTTCCACCACAGTATGAATGTGCTGCTTGAGTTAGAAATCCTTAGAATAAAAAACAGAAAACAAGAGGTATTTGGCACGGTGCTCTTAGGCATGACTATTTTTCCAGTGGGTGTGTCGATATATGAAGTTGTGTGCTGTCTGTATGCAGCCCCTGGCTTCCCATAACTCTTTCACTTGTGGTAACACTGTTTCTTGCAATTCTCTCAGATATAATTTTGCTGTTTCTGTGTATGGTCTGTACTCAGTGGGTTTCGTCTCTGCTACGTGCTGTACGGGAAATGCGTGTGTCTCCCTGTTGCAAAGTCATCCTGTGCCCTGGGCACCTCCCAACTTTTTGCAGACTGGTACTGGTGGTAACTGACTCTGACTGACCCTGGGCTTTACCTAACCAGGTCCAGGGCCAGTGCTATGCTGAAAACACTTAGAATACAGTGAAAACCCCTACATACACTAGGGTACACTATGGGTTGGGGTACCCCTGTGATTGGCATGACCTACCCTATAAGCCCCAAGTATATAATAGGGCAGGGGAATTGAAACTACCTATCAGTCCCTAGTATATAGCAGGGCATGGCAGTTTAGAGGCCAGCAGCTTTCTGCACTTGCATGTGTGCACTGCTGAGGCCTGAGGTCAGTTTTAAAAGCATCCCTGGGTGCCAGGACTGCTTTTAAAAAGTAAATTGTGACCAAACTCGACTTTGGTGTTTGGGGCACTTATAAATGGATAACCTACAATGTTATGGCATATTAGGGACCCCCAGGGTCTCCCCTAGGTGTCTCAGGGGTGGGGGATCAGGTATCTATAAGGTAGACCCTTAGAAAATGAGTTTTATATGACCTGGGTTAAGTGAAATGTCACATTTCACTCCCCACATTGTGGTAAAGTGCTGCCCAAATTCAACTTTGATGCTAGGAGCACTGTGAAGTGAGGATCTGCAATATTTCTACAGATTCAGAACCCCTAAAGTCTCCCCTAGTTGTCCCATGGGGTGGGGGTCCTGTAGATATAAGCAAAGTACTTATAAAATATGTTTTTGTAAGTCCTGGTGCTGGAAAAATGGCCCAAGTCATTTTTCCCATTGCAAATCCCCTGCTACATAGGTTAACATGGTAGAAAGTTATTAACTAATAACTCTTGATAGGAGAGGGCTAGAAGTGCCATTCAAAGACTTCCCCGAATGGTATTAATAAATTCAACAAAATGATATTGTTGAATTTCTCCTAAAGTGTACATACAAGAAGTTATAAGACTTTCTTGTTTGTAAGTCCAGATTCAGCCTTCCAGTGGACTGCCCTAATTGGTCAGAGTTAAGTGGATTAGCCAGGCTGCCTTGAAGAGGTGATAAAGAACTCCTGGGGTCAACCAGCTCTTCTGGCAGGGCAGTGTGCTGTTCCATAGGAATGCCAGGCCAGGGGGAGGAGTCGTAAACTATGTTCTTCAGAGAGGAGAGCAGAGAACAGTGTCATTTACAACTCTGAACTTTCCACCTTAGGCAGATGGTAGGATTAAGGAAGGTATGAGCAGATGCAGGGGGGAGAGTCTAAGTAAATTAGCCATCCTAGGGGTGTGTTTAGCCAGCTCTTACCTCCTTGCTAGAAAATCAGCCATTATGGATTTGGAAGATTTGATGCACTCTGGGACAAAATAATGCCACACTCCACAGGATGTGGTCATATCTTTGAGGAGTTACCCTGCTCCCATTGGTCAAGAAGTGACCTCCTGCTTGACCCAGAGAACTTGGAATAAGTATCTGAGAGGGGCAGAGCCCTCCAGATCTCCTGCTTGAAACTGAAGAAAGCAAGACATTGTGCCAAGCTGAGAAGTTTTGCTGTGCAAATTCTAAGGCCTGACCTCTGAAGCCTGCAGCATCAGAAACTACAGCCCTGTGGACTACTTTGCTGAAAAAGAAGTAAAGAGTGGACTCCCTGCAAGCTACAGGTTAACAGCGCTCACCTGGACCCTCACCACCAAGGATCATCAACCTGGGGAACTACCAGTGGATTTGTAAGGGTGACGTCCGAGTGGATTGTGGGAACTGAAGTCCTCAACTTTCAAGGACCATCTTGGAGCTTCCAGACCCTTGGAGTGAGTTTGAGACACTTTGGGACCCTTTGAGGAACTTCAGGAAGAAGTTCAAGAAGTTTGGAGAACTTTGGAAAAAAGCTCCGTAGAGGGACCGACTCAACCTGGTCAGCCAAGCCGCCTGTCTTCAACCGCGAGCTGGCCAAGCCATCCAGGTTCGTCCCACTAAAAGCTCCGTCGGTCCAACTTCCAGAGTTTGACCGGGAGTAGAGGAAATCCGAGGCCGGCGAACCCTCACCGAATCCGGCCTGGTGAAGAACATCGAGGGACCCCGCGAGAAAAAGCTCCAGAAAAGTTTCCAAGTCCGCTCGTAGAAAAGGTGACCGGGAGCAACCGCGAAAGCCAAGCCGCCTGCCTTCAACCGCGTGTTGGCCTGGATCCTGGGTTTGCTCTGCTGGAATGCTCCAGAGGTCGAACCGCAAAAGTTTCTAAATCCGAACGTAGAAAGGTGACCGGGAGCTCATCACAAGGCAAGCCGGCGAACCCTCACCGAATCCAGACTGGCTGAGAGCTTCGAGGGACCTCAGGGAGAAAAGCTCCAGAAAAGTTTCTAAGTCCGAAGGTAAAAACTGTGACCGGGACCTTCCGCGTGGGGTATCCGCTCAGGGCTCCATCGCGGTCGGCCTGAAACTTTGACTTTGGGTCGGTCTATCGCGAGCCTGTATCCCAATATGGTGCTATAAGCTTCTAAGTGCTATATTTTGCGAAATCTTTGAAAATTCATATCTCTGGTTCCCTACATTGGATTTTTGTCGTTTTGGTGTCATTTTAAAGATAAAAATATTTCCTATTGTTATAAATTGGTGTTGGATTTTTATTATGTATTGTGTCTTAATTATTTACTGATTCAGTGTTTTTAAATGCTTTACATACCTGTCTTTGTAGTTAAGCCTGTCTGCTCGCAGCCACGTTACCAAGGGTTGAGCATAAGAATAATTTTCTAAGACCTATGCTGAGTCCTACCAATGATTAGTGGCCTTATTGCCAGTGGCAGACCTACATTTGCCCCTACCAATAATCCACTTTCCAACATTTGGTGCTCAGCGGTGTGGATGAGGACTTGTGTTTAAAAGTACACCATTCAGTAAAGTGAATTAAGATTATAAAAATCCTCTAAATTGCCTTAGAACAAAACTTTTGAGTTTGATTTTTGGAATTTGGACTGAACTGTTTTTAATCCATTGTTTTGATTTTTTCAAATTGTTCTAAGTCTGTTGTGCCTAGTTTTTGGGACCCAAAACTAGGGAACCATGGAGCTGGACCTGGCTAAACTGTCCCAGTTTAAGATGGCTGATCTTAGGGAACAGTGTAGGCTTAGGGGGCTGCCTGCTTTCAGGAAGCTTAAGAAGGCAGGGTTGCTTGAGTCCCTAAAGGCCTGGGCTGGGGCAGCTGAGGAGAGTCAAGGGGGGATAGAGGGTGTCCCCCCCAACCTCATCCAAGAGGAGGGTGAGGATGATGCCGCTTACATTTTCTCTAGTGTGAGCCATATGAATCCAGATGGTGGGATTGGGGAAGGGTTCCTTACTCAGGGACCACCACCGTCCCTTGCAGAGAGACAGCTTAAGGCTCAATTAGCTTTGATAGCTTTGGAGCAGAGGAAACTGGAATTGGCTGAGAAGAGATGGGAGAGGGAGGAGGCGTTGAAAAGAAATGGTGGCAGTGAAAATGATGAAGATTTTGAAATGTCCCGGGGTGGTGCATTTGATCACAAACTTCCCATGGGTATAGTACCCAAGTACACTGAGGGGGATGACATTGAAAAGTGGCTAGCATCTTTTGAGAGGGCCCTTAGAATGAGTAGGGTCCACTCTAGGTATTGGGGTGCACTCCTGTGGGAGTTGATTCCAGGAGGGAGGGATAGGCTCCTGACCCTGAAGGGAGAGGATGCAGAATCATACCAGCAGATGAAGGCATGCTTAGTCAAAAGGTTTGGTCTGACTCCAGAGCAGTACAGGGTGAAGTTTAGAGGCACCCAGAAATTGAGTTCAAAGTCTTGGGTAGACTTTGTGGATGTTTCAGTGAAGGCACTGGAAGGCTGGATTATTGGTAACAAAGTTGACACATATGAGGGATTGTATAATTTGTTTTTGAAAGAACATATTTTGACTCATTGTGCAGAAGAGAAGTCACGCCAGTATCTAGTGGACTCTAAGCTGACAGACCCCAGAGAGCTGGGTAAAGCAGCTGATGAGTGGGTGAGAACCCGGGTTTCCATTCAGCACCAGGGGGGGGACCAGAAGAAAGGAGGACAGGTCCCTCCCCAGGGGAAAGCCCAAGGGAAAGAAGGTCAAAACCAGAAGGAGTCCTCCAAAGACCCACAAAAACCTGCACAATGAGGGGGGTCCCCGAGCCAACCCAAATCCAAAGGGAGGTGAAATCAGGGAAAGAATGGTAGGTTCTTTGATCCCTCAAAAGTGGGTAAGTGCTTTGACTGTAACCAGCCAGGGCACAAACAAGGAGATGCTGTCTGCGCCAAGAAGCTCCCCTCTAAGGGGCTATCCACAGGGATTGCTAGTGTCAGTGTAGGGGTGGAGAGTGGTGCCCCAGTGAGGAGTAGTCAGGTGGTGGAACCAACCTTAGTGTCCCTGGGTGGGGTGAATATTGCAACCCTTGCTGCCTTACCTCCAAACATGGACAAGTACAGGCAGAGGCCTAAAGTGAATGAGACTGAGGTTGAGGCTATCAGAGACACTGGGGCTAGTGTAACTATGGTCCTGGATGAGCTGGTGCCTCCAGAGAGGTTGTTACCTGGTGAGTTTCACCAGGTGACTTAAGCAGACACCACTACCAAACTCCATCCTATGGCTGTGGTGGATTTGGAATGGGGAGGTGTGACAGGCCCTATGAAGGTAGCTGTGTCAAAGGTGCTCCCAGTCCAGTGTTTACTGGACAATGATCTTGAAGCCTCTGTGTGGTCAGAGGTGGAGAGAGGACTCCATATGAAAATATTGGAGCTCCCTAAGTGGGTATGTTCTGTGACTAAGTCACAGACTAGCCAGAAGGGAGGGGCTGTATACTTGGACCCTGGAACAAAGGGCCAAGCATCCAAGGACAAGGGCACTGGGCCTGGTGACCCAGCCCAGGGGACTCCAGAGGTGCAGGAAGAATCTAACCCTAATGGGGAGGATCTGGCCTCTGAGGGAGGGACTCCATCCCTATCAGATTTGGCAGAACTGACAGGAGCAGGTGGACCCTCTAGAGAGGAGTTCAGTGAGGGACAGCGTGACTGTCCCACCCTTGAGAGCTTGAGGCGGATTGCTTCTAAGCAAGAGAAAGGGGATGACAGTGGGTTTCACAAACTCTACTGGGAAGATGGGCTGCTGTATACTGAGGCCAGAAACCTCAAGGAGGAGGCCACCAGGAGGTTGGTGGTACCCCAGAGGTACAGAGAGTTCATCCTGACTTTGGGTCATGATATCCCCTTGGCAGGACATTTGGGACAGACAAAGACATGGAGCCGGTTGGTGAACCATTTCTACTGGCCCCATATGTCTGAAAAGGTAAAGGAGTTTTGCAGCTCCTGTGTCACCTGTCAGGCCAGTGGCAAGGCAGGGGGCAAGACAAAGGCTCCCCTAATACCACTGCCAGTGGTTGGGGTTCCTTTTGAAAGGGTGGGGATGGACATTGTTGGTCCCCTGGACCCACCTACTGCATCAGGGAATAGATATATATTAGTGGTAGTGGACCATGCCACTAGGTACCCTGAAGCAATCCCTCTTAGAACCATTGATGCTCCTGCAGTGGCTAGAGCACTGCTTGATGTGTTCACCAGAGTCGGTTTTCCAAAAGAGGTGGTGTCAGATAGGGGCACGAACTTCCTGTCCAGCTATCTGACTGCTATGTGGGATGAGTGTGGTGTCAACTACAAGTTCACCACCCCCTATCACCCACAAGCAAATGGTCTTGTTGAGAGATTCAACAAAACCCTGAAGGGCATGATAAATGGGTTGTCAGAGAAACTCAGGAGGAGATGGGATGTTCTCCTCCCATGCTTACTGTTTTCCTACAGGGAGGTGCCATAGAAAGGGGTTGGTTTCAGTCCCTTTGAGTTATTGTTTGGACACCCTGTGAGGGGGCCATTGAGCCTGCTGAGTGAGTCTTTAGAGAAGTCTCTTAAAGAAGCAAAGGACAATGTGCTTGACTATGTGCTAGGCCTGAGATCTAGAATGGCAGAGTACATGTACAAGGCAAACAGGAAACTGGAGGCCAGCCAGGAGCTCATGAAGCACTGGTATGATCAAAAGGCTGCTATGCCTGAGTATACTCCAGGACAATTGGTGTGGGTGTTGGAGCCTGTGGCTCCCAGGGCCCTCCATGACAAGTGGAGTGGGCCCTATCCAATCTTAGAAAAGAAGGGTGAGGTTACCTATTTGGGTGACCTTGGCACCCCCAGGAACCCTCATAGGGTCCTGCATGTGAATAGATCGAAACCCCACCATGACAGGGCAGACATGACCATGTTACTGGTCACTGATGAGGGTGTGGAGGAGGAAACTGAGCCTGTGCCCGACCTCCTCTCCACTAATGCGCAAGATGGGTCAGTGGAGGGGGTGATACTCTCTCCCAAGTTGACAGCCCAGCAGCACAGAGACTGTAAGCAAGTGCTGGAGCAGTTTGCTGGCCTGTTCTCTTTGACCCCAGGCATCACTGAGTGGTGTGTGCACCACATTGACACTGGTGACAGCCTACCTGTCAAAAATAAACTGTACAGGTTGTCTGACCATGTCAGAGCCAGCATTAAAGCTGAGGTTGCTAAGATGCTGGAATTGGGGGTAATTGAACCGTCTGAGAGTCCATGGGCCAGTCCAGTGGTACTGGTGCCTAAACCTAATCCTCAGGGGGGACCCAAGGAGTTAAGGTTCTGTGTGGACTACAGAGGATTGAATGCAGTCACAAAGACTGCCGCTCGCCCTATACCTAAAGCTGATGAGCTCATTGACAGGTTAGGGGCTGCTAAGTACCTGAGTACTTTTGATTTGACTTCAGGTTACTGGCAGATTGCCCTCACTGATGGAGCAAAGGAGAGGTCAGCATTCTCCACACCAGAGGGACATTATCAGTTCAAGGTAATGCCCTTTGGCTTAAAGAATGCATCTGCCACCTTCCAAAGGGTGGTGAACAGGGTCTTGTCTGGGTTGGAACAGTTCAGTGCAGCTTACCTGGATGATATAGCTGTATACAGTTCTACCTGGGGGATCACTTAAGCCACCTAAGGGAAGTGCTTCAGGCCATGCAGCAGGCAGGCCTGACTATTAAGGCAAGCAAGTGCCAAATAGGGCAGAGTTCTGTGGTGTACCTGGGCCACCTGGTAGGTGGGGGCCATGTACAGCCTCGCCAAGCTAAAATCCAAACTATTTTGGATTGGACAGCTCCTGTTACCCAGACTCATGTCAGGGCATTCCTTGGACTGACAGGGTACTATAGAAGGTTTGTTCAAAATTATGGGACCATTGTGGGGCCCCTAACAGAACTCACTTCTAAAAAGAGGCCCAAGAAGGTGGCTTGGACCCCAGAGTGTCAGAAGGCCTTTGACACTCTGAAAGCTGCTATGTGTTCAGCACCAGTGCTACTGGCCCCTGACTACACAAAATAATTTGTGGTTCAGACAGATGCTTCAGAGCAAGGGATTGGGGCAGTGTTGTCACAGCTAAATGAAGAGGGCCTTGATCAGCCAGTTGCCTTTATTAGCAGGAGGCTTCTTCCCAGAGAGCAGAGGTGGAGTGACATTGAGAGAGAGGCTTTTGCTGTGGTTTGGTCCCTGAAAAAGTTGAGATCATATTTGTTTGGGACTCACTTTCGTGTTCAAACTGACCACAGGCCTCTCAGATGGCTCATGCAGATGAGAGGGGAGAATCCCAAGCTGTTAAGGTGGTCCATTTCCCTACAGGAAATGGACTTTACAGTGGAACACAGACCTGGGGTTGCCCATGCAAATGCAGATGGACTTTCCAGGTTTTTCCACTTAGCTGATGAGGACTACCAGGGTGTAGGTTAGTAACCCATCACCTTTCGTTTGGGGGGGCTATGTTGCAAAGTCATCCTGTGCCCTGGGCACCCCCCAACTTTTTGCTGACTGGTACTGGTGGTAACTGACTCTGACTGACCCTGGGCTTTACCTAACCAGGCCCAGGGCCAGTGCTATGCTGAAAACACTTAGAATACAGTGAAAACACCTACATACACTAGGGTACACTATGGGTTGGGGTACCCCTGTGATTGGCATGACCTACCCTATAAGCCCCTAGTATATAATAGGGCAGGGGAATTGAAACTACCTATCAGTCCCTAGTATATAGCAGGGCATGGCAGTTTAGAGGCTGGCAGCTTTCTGCACTTGCATGTGTGCACTGCTGAGGCCTAAGGTCAGTTTTAAAAGCAGCCCTGGGTGCCAGGACTGCTTTTAAAAAGTAAATTGTGCCCAAACTCGACTTTGGTGTTTGAGGCACTTAAAAATGGATAACCTACAATGTTATGGCATATTAGTGACCCCCAGGGTCTCCCCTAGGTGTCCCAGGGGTGGGGGGGTCAGGTATCTATAAGGTAGACCCTTATAAAATGAGTTTTATATGCCCTGGGTTAAGTGAAATTTCACATTTCACTCCCCATATTATGGTAAAGTGCTGCCCAAATTCGACTTTGATGCTAGGAGCACTGTGAAATGAGGATCTGCAATATTTCTACAGATTCAGAACCCCTAAAGTCTCCCCTAGTTGTCCCATGGGGTGGGGGTCCTGTAGATATAAGCAAAGTACTTATAAAATATGTTTTTGTAAGTCCTGGTGCTGGAAAAATGGCCCAAGTCATTTTTCCCATTGCAAATCCCCTACTACATAGGTTAACATGGTAGAAAGTTATTAACTAATAACTCTTGATAGGAGAGGGCTAGAAGTGCCATTCAAAGACTTCCCCGAATGGTATTAATAAATTCAACAATATGATATTGTTGAATTTCTCCTAAAGTGTACATACAAGAAGTTATAAGACTTTCTTGTTTGTAAGTCCAGATTCAGCTTTCCAGTGGTCTGCCCTGATTGGTCAGAGTTAAGTGGATTAGCCAGGCTGCCTAGAAGAGGGGATAAAGAGCCCCTGGGGTCAAGCAGCTCTGCTGGCAGGGCAGTGTGCTGTTCCACAGGAATGCCAGGCCAGGGGGAGGAGTCGTTAACTATGTTCTTCAAAGAGGAGAGCAGAGAACAGTGTCATTTACAACTCTGAACTTTCCACCTTAGGCAGATGGTAGGATTAAGGAAGGTATGAGCATGTGCAGGGGGCAGAGTCTAAGTAAATTAGCCATCCTAGGGGTGTGTTTAGCCAGCTTTTACCTCCTTGCTGGAAAATCAGCCATTATGGATTTGGAAGATTTGATGCACTCTGGGACAAAATAATGCCACACTCTACAGGATGTGGTCATATCTTTGAGGAGTTACCCTGCTCCCATTGGTCAGGAAGTGACCATCTGCTTGACCCAGAGAACTTGGAATAAGTATCTGAGAGGGGCAGAGCCCGCCAGATCTGCTGCTTGAAACTGAAGAAAGCAAGACATTGTGCCAAGCTGAGAAGTTTTGCTGTGCAAATTCTAAGGCCTGACCTCTGAAGCCTGCAGCATCAGAAACTACAGCCCTGTGGACTACCTTGCTGAAAAAGAAGTAAAGAGTGGACTCCCTGCAAGCTACAGGTTAACAGAGCTCATCTGGACCCTCACCACCAAGGATCATCAACCTGGGGAACTACCAGTGGATTTGTAAGGGTGACGTCCAAGTGGATTGTGGGAACTGAAGTCCTCAACTTTCAAGGACCATATTGGAGCTTCCAGACCCTTGGAGTGAGTTTGAGACACTTTGGGACCCTTTGAGGAACTTCAGGAAGAAGTTCAAGAAGTTTGAAGAACTTTGGAGGAACTTTGGAAAAAAGCTCCATAGAGGAACCGACTCAACCTGGTCAGCCAAGCCGCCTGCCTTCAACCGCGAGCTGGCTAAGCCATTCAGGTTCGTCCTGCTAAAAGCTCCATCGGTCCAACTTCCAGAATTTGACCGGGAGTAGAAGAAATCTTAGGCCAGCGAACCCTCACCGAATCCGGCCTGGTGAAGAGCATTGAGGGACCCCGCGAGAAAAAGCTCCAGAAAAGTTTCTAAGTTTGCTCGTAGAAAAGGTGACCGGGAGCAATCGCGAAAGCCAAGCCGCCTGCCTTCAACCGCGTGTCGGCCTGGATCCTGGGTTTGCTCCGCTGGAATGCTCCAGAGGTCGAACCGCAAAAGTTTCTAAGTGCGAACGTAAAAAGGTGACCGGGAGCTCATCGCAAGGCAAGCCGGCGAACCCTCACCGAATCCCGACTGGCTGAGAGCTTCGAGGGACCTCAGGGAGAAAAGCTCCAGAAAAGTTTCTAAGTCCGAAGGTAAAAACTGTGACTGGGACCTTCCGCGTGGGGTATCCGCTCAGGGCTCCATCGCGGTCGGCCTGAAACTTTGACTTTGGGTCGGTCTGTGGCGAGCCTGTATCCCAATATGGTGCTATAAGCTTCTAAGTGCTATATTTTGCTAAATCTTTGAAAATTCATATCTCCGGTTCCCTACATTGGAGTGTTGTCGTTTTGGTGTCATTTTAAAGATAAAAATATTTCCTATATTTATAAATTGGTGTTAGATTTTTATTATGTGTTGTGTCTTAATTATTTACTGAATCAGTGTTTTTAAATGCTTTACATACCTGTCTTTGAAGTTAAGCCTGTCTGCTCGCAGCCACGTTACCAAGGGTTGAGCATAGGAATAATTTTCTAAGACCTATGCTGAGTCTTACCAATGATTAGTGGTCTTATTGCCAGTGACAGACCTACATTTGCCCCACCAATAATCCACTTTCCAACACTCCCCAACCGCTCCGTAAGCTGCCTTATTTGCCATCTAGTTGGCTAGTGCATTTATCCCGTGATGTAAAGTCCTTAACCCCAGTATGCGTGGCACATTTTGCTATGCGTTTAGGTAGGGTCAATGCATTAATTAATAGTTCAAGGAGGTTCTTGAGCATGACGGGTGTGCCGTTCTATTTCAGGAAGCCTTGCCTTTTCCACCTCCCTTTGCTCGAATGCACTGTGGTGGTGACATAGGCTGAGTCAGAGTAAATTGTTACTGTCTTCCCCATGCTTTGAGTGAGAGCTTCAATCAATGCTATTAACTCTGCTGCCTGTGCTGAGAGGTGTGGTAGGAGGGTTAGTTGCACTGTGGCCTGTGGCGTGTGGCTATGAGCTGTCACTAGCACTGCCCCCCTGTGTAATGTCCCTGGCTCCTGGTCTATCATAGAGTACCTATCAACGAACAGTGCCTCACTGTCTGGGATGGGATCCTCCTCTGCCTGGCTGATCCCATCGGGGCGTATGTTGCACAATCATGAATCTCCTCACCTCCTGTACTTTATGGGCTATGAAGGTGGATGGGTTCACCAGGTGACATCGCACTATTTTTAGTGAAGTTCTAGAGAGCATCAGTTCATAACCTGAAACCCGCTGGGTAGTCAGAATGCTTTTACTCTTTTGTATCACTGCAAATATTGAATGTTCTGCATATAGTGTCAGCGGTGCCCCTATTACACTGGAAGTGCTTTAATTGACAGCAAAAGCTGCTGCTGCCAGAGCTTGCTCGCATGGGAAGTGACCCTTCATTAGGCCTGGGCGGTAAATTCCGTTCCGCTCGCGGAATTTGCGGAATTTGGGTAATTTAGCGTTCCGCAGAGAACGCAGAATTGCCAAAAATTCCGCGATCCACGTCTTTGCGGAATTTTTTGCTTGTTCGCGCTTTCAAAATGCGTGTTCGTGAGATATTTCTCCCCGAGCATGCAAACAGCGTTCGCGAACAGGAAACAAGCATCGCGAATGGGCGAAACAAGCAATTCCACGTGTTCGCGGAACTTTTGCGTGCTCGCAGAGATTTTTTACCGTTTCGCGGAGCTTTGCGTAGCGCGACTATGCAAATTCCGCCCACCCCTACCCTTCATGACCGAGTCTGGGTGCCCGCTGTAGTACGCAAGGGGTTTCTGCCCCAATGGATATTTCTGCATCAGGACAGCTGACATGACTCGCCCGTCACTCTGGCTGAATAAGAATTCCTTATTATAGTCGGGTGCCCCTAACACACGTGAACATGTTATCTTGGTTTTGAGTTTACAGAAAGTGTTGTGCATTTTGGGTGTCCACGTTAATTACTCGCTGCCGGTTTTTGCCCTCTTCATAGCCTCGAGTAAGGAGTTAATGAGTGTGCTGTAATCAAAAACCCACTGCTGCATGTAATTACAAAGGCCCAGGAATTTTTGCATGCTCTTTTTAGTTTCTGGTGGTGGCATAGACCTAATGGATTTTGCACGTTCTGGGGTAACCCGTCGACCGCCCCTGAAATCAGTTGGCCGAAATTGCTAGCCTTCTGCTGTACATACTGCACCTTGTCCTTCTCCACCTTGTATCCCTTCTTGGCTAGTGCAATAAAGAGAGCTATTGTGTCCTGACGACATATTACTTCAGAGGGGCTACATATCAGGATGTCATCCACATACTGTATCAGGGTGCTATTCGACCAGAGGTTAGCAAGATCCCTCCTCAGTATTCAATTAAAGATACTTGGGGGAATCACAGTACCCTTGTGGCAATCTTTGGAATAGCAGCTGATCCCCTCAGAATGTAAATGTGGTCAGGTACTGACTATCGGGGTGTAGCAGGATGCTAAAGAATGTGTTTTTTATATTGATTACATAGAAGTAATTTGCATCTGCTTGTATATTGGTTAAGAAGATGGAGGGGTATGGTACTATAGGGAACTCGGGGACCATGATGTCATTCAGGGGGCGTAGGTCTTGTACGAAGTGTCACATTCCCCCTTCACTCTTTTTACCGGGAAAATCAAAGTGTTCTTGGGAATACTCCCACGTAGAGGACCCCGTGATCAATTAGAGCATGAACTGTGGGCACTATACCCTCATCGGCTTCCCTAGAGATTGGGTATTGGAGCACTCTGGGTAGAGTAGCCCCTTCTCTCAACATTATTCTCACAGGTTTGGTAGGATTGATGAGACCCACATCATAAGGCTTTTTTACTCACAGTTGCAGTGGTACTTTTGACAAGTCCTGCTCCTGGAAGGTCATCAGTAACGCCATTGGTTCCTGGGCCTTATTTGGTAGTTCTACTCTAACCTCCATCGGGTCTTCGAAAACAACTTTTGAAGGTCCTGGGCACTCATTGAACAGCTGGTCATCTGTTACCTCTCGTACATTGAGGCCAAGTGTTACAAAGATGATACACGCCCACATCACAATTGAGTGGTCGGTGGCCAGCAAGACCTCATAAGCAGATTGTATTTCCACTGCATCTAAGGAATATGAATTGTTTGGGCAGTGACAACCTCTGTCCTAACAATTCCGGCGTGTTTGCTACTGAAGGCAGACTGATCGGCAGTTGATGCTCTTATTTGTTTACCTGTGCTTTGGGGGCGCTGTAATGACAGGAGTCTTAGAGGTGAAACTCCAGGGGTGGAGCAGGCCATAGTCCTGTCGTCAGAGAAGTGAATGGTCATGTTAAGTTTGGCCACTAAATCTTGGCTCAATAGATTAGTTGGGGATGAGGGTTGATATAACAGCTGTCCCTTCACCTGACTACCTCTATGTCCAACTCTAGGGTTTTGTGAATGGGACCCTCGTCACTGTACCTGAAAACCCCTGAGTGCCCATAGTGTCTCTTGATAAGGTGACTATCCTTTCCCTTAGGCATGACTTTGCTGCCTCGTGTCTATCAGGAAGCTGTAAGGTGAGTTGTTTACTAACACTGTTACTGTAGGTTCTTCTTCAGATTGACGTGTGACTGATAGTATGGGGCATGTGTGGTTGTGTGTGTGCTCCTCATTTACCGGGTGCTGGGTCGACCATTTTTGTCCCTGTGCCTTATTTTCTCTTGAGAGCTGAGGAGGAACTGTGACCATGTCTTTCCACTAGGGGTTCTGTGATGTCTGATCATTTCTTTCTATCCACTGTGTACTACTTCCTAGGGTCCCGCTACAACTTACTTTGTCCTTTCTAACTGTCTGCGGTGGTACCCCCATCATTATCGCCTCCTTCTGTACCACTGTGGCCACTGCTGCTCTTCCCAGGGCCACCTATTCCCAGTTGCATTGCAGTGATTCTGCGATGGTAGCCTAGTTCTGCCCACAGCTTTTTTCTGTCCTTTTTCTCTCTCTCTCTGTTCTCATCTTACTTCTTCTTATGGTAGTTGTTAGACCCGGGATCCCTGCTTGGCTGAGGTAGGTACCTTAGGCCAAATAGGGTCCCTCGCTCTCACGTCAGGGAAAGGAAGGACACCTTCTCAGATAGCCCCCGCTCACCCCCTTGGTAGCTTGGCACGAGCAGCCAGGTTTATCTTCAAGGCAAATGTGTAAAGTATTTGCAACCACGCTCACAGCGACCCAATGATGACACCACAAATGGACTCCACACGAGTTTCATAAAAACGAGTATAAATTTATATAAAAAGATATACGATAAGACCACATGATATAAATCCAACATATGCGTATTTGTAATATTCTTCCCGGCCTGTTATTAGGCCAGCCAGCCCTTGTAAGTTCTGGCGATATTAATGAGCTCTTCTAAACGTTCCACTGCAGTCCTAATGCAATGCTATGCAGTTCGTAATGCTAGAATCAGGCACTTTGCAATGTGGAAATAATGCAGTTCGTAATGCTCGAATCAGGCACTTTGCAATGTAGAAATAATGCAGTTCATAATGCAACAATCAGGTATTTCATTATGCAGAAACAATGCAATGCGTAATACGACAATCAGGTAGTTCGTTATGCAGAAACAATGCAATGCGTAATACAACAATCAGGTAGTTTGTTATGCAGAAATAATGCAATGCGTAATACACTAATCAGGTAGTTCGTTATGCAGAAACAATGCAATGCGTAATACGACAATCAGGTAGTTCGTTATGCAGAAACAATGCAATGCGTAATACCCTCCAGCACCGATCTCGGTGCCTCAGGCGGTCTCTCCGCTACTCGTACTGACTCGCAGTCAGCCTCTGTCAACAGTTGCCCCCACCCGGGTATGGTGCAAACAAAAAGTGCAGCTCCGCACTCCGGCCCCGGTACTGCCACTCCATTGGCAAGTACGGGCCGCGATACGAGCCGAAGCAGAGGCTCACGCTGCAGGAATGGGAAAGGCCGAGAGCATCTCGCTCCGAGCCCGCACCCCGCCCCAGGCATCGACACACGTTACCTGGGGGGTGCGACCTCGCTCTCCTCTTCCCGCGATTTGGGCCTCCGATGCAATCTTTGTGAATTCCGGGCAGTGGGACTCGGGCCCTCCCTCGACGAGGTTGGTTCGAGGTCCCGCTCTGGCAACGGCGGGCTCGGGCCGGCGGATCGGCTCCTCCGGGGCTGCCGGTCTGGGCCGCTGATGCTACGAAGATCTCACGCTGCAACAGGGCACACGCACACAGCGTCACTGAGAATCACTTGAACTTCGGGTGCACGATCACAGGGCACTCCTCACGAAGGTCTCAGGCTGCATGAAGCACACGCACACAGCGTCGCTGAGACTCACTTAAACTCCGGGTGCACGATAACAGGGCAATCCTCAAGAAGGTCTCAGGCTGCACAAAGCACACGCACACAGCGTCGCTGAGACTCACTCGGTCTCCGGGTGTGCACGATAACAGGGCAATCCTCACGAAGGTCTCAGGCTGCACAAAGCACATACACACAGCGTCGCTAAGACTCACTTGGACTCCGGTGCACACGATAACAGGACAATCCTCACGAAGGGCTCAGGCTGCAAAAAGCACACGCACACAGTGTCGCTGAGACTCGCTTGGACTCCAGATGCCCACGATCACAGGGCAATTCTTACGAGGGTCTCAGGCTGCAAAAAGCAAACGCACACAGCGTCGCTGAGACTCTCCTGGAAACCTTTGTGTTCCTGAGTTTCCGCAACAGGGAGCCAGCTCACCTCGGGCCCTTGGGGATAAGTTACTTCCAGACACAGCACACAGCAAAGTCCTTTCAAGCAGGGGGACACAGCACACAGCAAAGTCCCTTTAGCCTCTCCTTGGTTAAAGCAGCAAACTGCAGGCCAGCCCCAGAACACACAGCAAGGGTCAGTCCTTTAGTCTCTTCAGCTGTTTCTTCCTTGGCAAAGGTTCCTCTTGACCACAAAGTAGCTTCAGTCTTGTTCAATCTTGATCAATCCATTTCTCCAAAGTTCAGGGGCTTCAGCTCTCATAGTTATACCCCTAAATGTCTTTGAAGTCCTTGTGTTCAGGGGGGCACTGACCCCTGTTCAAACTAGTTCTGGGTGCCTCCCTGCCAGTGACACCTTCTTCCTTTGATTAGTGGGGGTCTGGATTCTCAATCACTCAGCAGGAGAGGGGACCATTGCTTTATGGCAGCAACCCAGGCCTCTTCACCTCTAGGGGCTACTCCTCCCCCCTACACTCCAGATGCAGGTCAGCCTGCTGCTGTCTCACCTCCTCCCCTGGGTCAAGACATTCCCCAGATCCTATCACTTTCAAATCCAGACAGTTAATCCACAACCAGGCAGAGATACACAGAAATGTTAGTGCACAAAAACCCAGCCACTTCTAAAAGAGTGGCTTCTAAACACACAATGGAAAAACCACCTTCACAAAAAGATGCGCTATTGAATTGTGAGTTCAGGCATACTAAAATTCACCTCTCCATCTTAAGCCTTTGGGGAGATAGGCTGGAAAACATATTACACAGCCTCCCCATTCTATCCTATGGGCAAGATGGCCTTTCCACAGTGAAAAACGAAATGGAGATTATTTCACTGTCAGGAAATGGTACACACCTTAGTACATGTCCTACCTTTCACATGCACTGCACCCTGCCCAGGGGGTACCTTGGACCTACCATAGGGGTGTCTGATGTGCATAGAAAGGGAAGTGTAAGGTCTGGCAAGTGGGTGCACTTATCAGAATAACATGGCCGTTTAACAAACTGTGCGCAGGCACTGCAGTGGCAGGCCTGAGTTCCCTCTTTAAGGCTACTTGTGTGGGTGGCACAATTCATGCTGCAGGCCCACTAGTAGCATTTGCATTACCAGCCCTGGCACACATAGTGCACTTTACTAGGGACTTTACTAGTAAGGCAAACATACCAATCATGGACAACCAATTACTATTACACTTTATACAGGGAGCACTTGTACTTTGACACTGATTAGCAGTGGCAAAGTGTCCAAAGCATCTAAGTTGGCAAAACAAAATCCATCACAGCACCAAAAATAGAGGAGGTAGAAGCAAAAAGTCAGGGGTAACCACACAAGAAATGCCAGGTCTAACAGTAGTGGAGTATATTGGCTTGCATTTTCTGCCAGGGCTTGGTATCTAAACCAATTAGGCTGTCCAGCCCACTCTGTTTCTCGGTGGGTAACCCTTTCTTCAAAATGCTATAGAAAAATCTGGCTTGTGGGGCTGTATCAGTCCATGGCTTTCAGGTTTCTTGTCCCCATCTATCACTCATTCTATTTAGGAAATCATTTATGCTTTCTTCTGGCTTCATGGTCTCTGCCATTAGCCCTCCTACATCTGGGCGGTCAGGGAAAATTTCTCTCAAGGAGGTCCAGATACGGTGCCTGTGCATATTAAACGCAGCCCCACCATGCTGGGTATTTGTTAGGGTGATTGCTGGAATGTGAGCTTGGGTGAACACTGTGTTAGTCTGTTCCCCAATGAAGCTGCTTAGCAGACTCTTAATGTCTCCTATCACTAGGTTGATACCTGCAGTGTTTTTCTCGAAGCATGTCATACATTTCCCTGCCCCATCCAGCAATGATGGTAACTTTTTTCTAAATCCCTCTTTATCCATCTGGGCCCATGACACGTATACAATCCCAGCCGTGCCCTTCTGCAGTAACGGGAACACACTTTTTCTAGGTGACTTCACAGGTTTCTCCTCAACATAGCGTTCCCATTTTATGATGCATTGCAGCATGTAGAGGAAGTCACAGCTAGGGTTTCCTCCTTCCTGCCTGATGCAATCCTCCGCTAATGCCATGAGTCCTGGCTCAAAGTGTCCTTCCTTCGGCCAAGTCCTAGTATATTGGCCCCTTTTCTCAGTCCAATCTGAGAATAGGTCACAAAATGGGTACGCAAAAGTCTTACCTTCCTTTTTAGGTATTATCTCCCTCTGAGTTTTTGTATCCTTGTTGTGCACCAGTGAGGAGCAACGCGCATCCTTGTCGCTGCTTCCCTTGCATGCATGCACAGGTGCCAGTTTGTTTTTCTTGCATCACGGGTGGGTAAGTACCAGGCTGCCTTGTTCTATTACCTCTTTTTGAGCCCCCCTCCTTTGTCGACTAGACAGTAAGGGGCCGATTCCGATCTCGGTCGGAGGCGCACCCAATACCATTCGGTCGGGAAAAAAGCCATGCGAAAGCCTGTTTCCCGACCGAACCGTACGCGGGTCCGGCCGAGCGAGTACGATGCGAATTCGCCGACCGACTCGTCCGGGCGACCCGACCGCTCCGACCGACTCGTACCCGGATCGTACCGCTCCGACCGACTCGGTCGGACCCGATCCGCACCGCGCAATGGAGACGTTTTCCGGCCGGGTAAGTACGATGCGCACCTCGACCGCTCCGACCGACTCGCGCCCGTCCGACTCGAACTCGCTGTCGGAGCCGTACTTTGGGGGTCCGTGTCGGACCCCCTGTACGCGTACCCGTGCGAGGCGCACACAGGGGGGACCCATGGGTCCCCCTACCTGTGCGTGTACGCCGCGAGCGCTCGCGGCGTACTCGCTGTAGGGGGCGCCCTTGTCCGCCTCGCACCCATTGAGGCAATGGGAGCCCGCGTACGCGTTGTACGACCGGCTCCCATTGAGTTCAATGGGAGTCCGACCGACTCGTGTCCGATAACATACGGACGCATCGGACTCGTTCGGTCGGACTGCACGGGTCCGATTCGGTCGGAAATCTCTCCGGGTCCGGCTCGGTCGGAGAAATTTCCTGCCCGAATCGGAATCGACCCCTATGTCTCTGAGCCCTGCTAGTAGCCTTTCACCTACCTCTTCATCATCTCTTCCCAGCGCTGCGCCCTGTACCTGACCCTGCTTTCCTCATGAAAAGAGTGCACTATCCTGTACTCTTGTTCTATCTCCAGGTTACCCGCCCTTTCTCTCTTGAGCATCAGCTTACGCCTCTCTCTCTTGTGCCGTCTGGCCTGTATCATTTGCTCAGAGCTATGCATTGCTTTCGGTAGCCTGGCTTCCTCCTTAAATTCACTCTCCGTTTCCTCCACGGCTACCTGGGCAAACCCTGTAGCCCCACCCATGTCATCTGTTCCCGGGAGACTGGAGCTCCCTTCATCTCCTGAGCTCGCTGAGTCACTATCGAGGACCGCCACAAATTTTCCTGATACTTGTTTACGTTTGCCTGAACCAGTGGAGATGTGTATTGTGCCTTCCTTTGAGGTGTCATGTGTTGAGCATGGTGGACGGGGAGTCAAGCTTTTGGGGACCTTCCCTAGGAACTTGGGCTGTGCCGGCAGCATCTGGGCTCACTTGCTTTTGGACTTCTCAGGTTTAGAACTAACTGTCCTTCTTTGGGTGGGGCGCTAGTCAGCTTCTACTATTATTGGGTTTGAATATCCTAATGCAGGGGATGCTGGTGTGAATACATCCATCCCTGCATATGGTGGGGGAGGTGCCAACACCTTGCTCGCTATCGGCATTGCGGAGTTATTGGTTTGAACCTCTTCAAAGATGGCCCATAATTCTAACACTGATTCTCTTTTGTCTCTATTTTGTCCTGCATACTTAGTTTTTATATGTGTTTAAGTGTGTTCAATTATATTTCTGTCAAATGTTCCCTCCTTAGGCTTGGGAAATGTGTCTGCCATCGTGTGTAAATGCCACTCTTGGCAAAACTTATTCATTCTCTTTATCTGTTTGGGGAACCTAGTTTCCATATGCTTCAGTCAGTAATTCATTGCAATTTTAGTTAATTTTGATAAAACAACTTTAATGACAATTTGCACTTTGGTCTGTATAATCGTAGGGGCAATTGCATCTGTTGCACTCTCACAAATTACATGCTAGGAGTTCAGCGCTTACTATATTTATATCAAATAGTTTGAATGAGCATTTCAATAAAGACAAGATAAGATTGCATATGTAGTATTGCAACATAGGACGAATACGCAATATGTTAGAATAGCATCTGCACAATCTCAATTTTTCACACAGTACAGTTTTCAATAAACAATGCAACATCACATACACAATGCAGTTCAATAATGGTTGACAGAAAAAATACTTTGTCAAAAAATGAGTACGTTCTCATCACATATTATCCTCTAGCAAGAGAAGACTTGCATGGAATATGTTCCGACGTGAGCAGGATAGTCTGCCACTATCTGCTCCTAGACAAAGGTGGCAATCATAGAACCCATGTCGTAATAACTTGGGAATCATGGGTCACTCTTGGCCACACACAAGTTACGCCCAGTTTCCTGGGTCCAATTTTTCCCTATCCGAATTCCGCCCTGTAACACCCAGGGTCAAGCCAGATGAACCTCCCACACTCCTTACAGATATTATGGGTGTTAAGAAACCTCTTTAGCACTGAGAAAATGTTGAACTAAAAAACTATGAGACTGAGGTGTCAGCTCTGCCCAATCAGGATAGCTATGTCACAAAAATCAGCATCCTGGAAGTCATTGAGGGCTAGATTCACCTTAGTTAGCGTACTCAGCTATTGAACAAAGGTGACTTGTGCTGGAGCGCCTCTGAGGCTGCCTTACAACTGACTCAGTTAGGACATATAAAATAGGTAATATGCCAGACTCTGACAGTAGCAGGGCACTCAGGTTATCTTTTTACTCTTCTCCCTAGTTTACCATATGCCAAATGCTTTAGACTATGTTTTAGGTGCGGATGTAATCTCTTACCCTCTGTGACGGCTGCTTCAGGATGGACCTCCTCCCTGGAGATTCAGCAGAACTTCAAATCAATTGCGGTGTCTGCCCACCTTTCTTGTTGCGCAAACCTGAATCCATCGGGGCGGGATCTCCTTCCGTCGTCTGCTGTCAAGTACGAGGTCCCAATCCCTCCTAGAGTAGCTCCCGTAATGTTGCTTGAGTTAGAAATCCTTAAGAAAAAAAACAGAAGACATGAGTTGTTTGGCAAAACAGGAACAGTTTGTTTGATTTAACATTACAGCCGGGAGAACAGTTATATGCATGAGGTCTGAGAACTGTCTCAATTTACAATGGCATATGTCCTTCTTTTATACAAAAGACGGCAAGTTGTAAAAGTTTCCGGCATGCCATATATGGTGAGAAATGTTGGTTGCTGCCTTTGGAGTCATAAATGAATGGTCTAATGTCACCTCTCCTCTCCCCTAGGGGTATTCGGTCAAGACAGAAAAACCTTGACAGGTTCCTATTACTGTTGTGGCAATCTGTAAAATGTTTTGCTACAGGATAGGAAAGGTCCCTGTTGATAATGGTCCTCATGTGTTCCAATATGCGTTTCTTGGTGGGATGTATAGTGCTCCCAATGTACTTCTTGTTACAGGGTCATAGGAGGAAATGAATGGTATAGTAAGTATTGTAGTCGATTAAATACTTAGTCTTCCTGTGATGTCTTTGCCCTGGTACTTGATGTGCGGAGGTTTTGGCACTGTTTTTACAGGTCTTTCACTTTGTGTTTGGGAGGAAGCCCGTTATTCTATGTGAATTTGTCCCTTCACTACTTTTACTAAAATGACTGTGGACCAGGAAGTCTTTTAAGGACGTGCTTTTTCTTTAGGTTACTGGTTGTTAGTTAGGTACATCTGGTCTTAGCACTGCATCTGTCCATTGAACATGGCAGTTCCTCTGGAATATCCGAAAGATCTCATTCGTGTCCTCAGAGCAATCTGTGATTAAACAGAATTTTGGACATTCTTCCCAATATATATGTATATGTGTATATATATATATATTCACTGACAAAACCATAGGTTTCAGGGGCGTTATAGTTAGTTGGACATTTCACTCGTACAAAACCAGAGAAATTCCCCCGTTATAGTTAGTTCAGCTAACTATAACTCGCACCCCCGTAATGCACTGCTGATGACGTCACATATTACATCAGTCATGATATGGTCAGTGACATCACTGATGACATCACTGATGACATCTCAAATGACATCACTGATGACATCATCCAGTGACTGTGTGTTTCTGTAAAGTTTAAATATGTTTAATATATATAGGGAAAGACGTATTGAAGAATGAGTGGGTGTATAAGTGTCTGAATGGATGATTTAGTAGGTGCGTGACTGACTCTATAAGTGAGTGATTAAACGTATCTTACTGAATGCATGGGTTAGTGACTAAACTGTGTGAATGTCTGTATCCGTCTGTCTGTTGGTGTGTAAGCGGCTGCATAGGTTTGTGAATAGCTACATGAGTGTCTACATGGGTTATTGATTGGTTGTCTGAGTATCTGTATGGGTGCCTGAGTGTTTGTGTGTGTGGGGTGTGTGTGACTCTGTGCATAGATGTGTGAGTGGGTGATTCACTGGGTGCATGGTTTCAAGAGTGCATCTGTGATGGACTGTATGGGTGGGTGAGTGTGTGTATGGGTGTGCTTGTGAGTGAATGTATATCTCAGTGGTACATGTGTGAGTAACTACATATGTGAAAGGCAGTATATATGTGGGTTGGAGTATATAAATGGCTATAAGTGAGAGTGTGTGATTGTGAGAGTGGCTGTATGGATAAGTGTGTACTTGTATCAGTGATTGTATAAGAGCGTAAGAATGTGCTAGTATTTGTATGAGTAAGTGAGCTGGTGTGTATATAACTGTATAGGTGAGTAAATGGCAGTGTGATTAATTATTTGCATGACTGACTAGGTGTGTGAGTACCTCTATGGATGAGTGGCGGTGTGTGAGTATCTATATAGGTGTATGAGTGCATATGATAGTCCTGTACTGAGTGACCGTAAGTATGAGTGACTGTACGAGTGAGTGGATGTGTGTGTAGACCTAAGAATCAGTGAGTGTGTATGTAGTTATTGGTGTTGGAGTGTTTATGGTTTTGAGAATGGCAGTCTGTAATTTAGAGTGGGTGTATCAAAAGTTATATTAGAGTGTGAGAAGATGCATGAAATTATCACATGGATGATGTCATCAGTGATGTCATCAGTGATGTCATTTGAGATGTCATCAGTGATGTCATCAGTGATGTCACTGACCATGTCATGAGTGATGTAATATGTGACGTCATCAGCAGTGCATTGCGGGGGCGCGAGTTATAGTTAGCTGAACTAACTATAACAGGGGAATTTCTCTGATTTTCTACGAGTGAAATGTCCAACTAACTATAACGCCCCTGAAACCTATGGTTTTTTCAGTGAATTTCTAAGGTTTTTTAAATGCTAATTTCTAACTATAACATGCCTGAAACCTATGGTTTTTTCAGTGAATTTCAAAGGTTTTTTAAATGCTAATTTCTAACTGTAACGTGCCTGAAACCTATGGTTTCTTAAGTGAATTTCAAAGGTTTTTTAAATGCTAGTTTCTAACTATGCCTACAGAGGTAGGACATGTGAAGAAAGAAGAAAAACGCACAGAAAGAAGCAAAAGAAATGGAGAAAGAAGCAACAGAAGTCCACAAAGACGAAGAAAAGTGCAGGAAGAAGCAAGATATGTGCAGAAAGAACCAACAGAGGAGCAGAAAGAGGCCTTGTTGCAAAATCATCCTGTGCCCACAACTTTTTCAGACGGGTACTGGTGGTAACTGAGTCTGACTAACCAGGCCTAGAGCCAGTGCTATGCTAAAAGACACTTAGAATACAGTGAAAACACCTACATACACTAGGGAACACTATGTGTTGGGGTACCCCTGTGATTAGCATGACCTCCTCTGTAAGGCCCTAGTACATAATAGGGCAGGGGGATTAAAACTACCTCTAAGTCAGAGGTGCAGCAATATGCTACTTTAACTAGTAGTCACGTTTGCAGAGTGGTGGAGAAAGGGTGCTGGGCGTCCAACCAACGCTCAGGAATTCCGCTGCGTAGGACTTACAGGAGGTACCAGGAGGGATTCTTTGCCCCCAAACTCCCTCAGGACAAAATTGGACTTCATCCCCCATCCTGTAGTCTGCCACGAGGCACGTTTGCAGAGTGGTAGAGAAAGGGGGCCATGGCCTCCGAAGACGTCTTAGCAATCCCACTGTGTGGGACTTACTGGAGGTAACAAGAGGGGTAGTTGGCCCCCAAGGACATCCTTGGGGCCAACTTCCCAAACTATTACCTCCAGTCAGTCCCACACAGCAGCACTGGTAAGTACTCGTACCAGGCCACGCCCACTTTGCCCACCACTCTACAAACGCGCTCCCTGGCGCGCTCTTGGATGGGGGATTGAAGTCCCCTTCACTGCTGGGGGTCCTTTAGGGGCCAACTAGCCTACCTTTTACCTCCAGTAAGCCCCACGCAGTGGGATTGGTGAGAGGTAGACAAAGGCCATGCCCCCTTTCTCCACCACTCTGCAAACGCGTCCCCTGGCGCGTTGTAAGTTGGGGGATTAAGTCCCCTTGAATCCTGAGGGTCCCTGGGGTCCGACTAGCCCACCAGGTACCTCCAGTAAGCGCCACAGAGCTGCATTGCAGAGAGGTGTAAAAAGGGGTGTGACCTGGACCACCTCTCTGCAACGCAGCGCAGTGGCGCTTACTGGAAGCACCTGGTGGGCTAGTTGGCCCCCAGGATTGAAAGGGAATTAATTCCCCAACTTAAAAGGCGCCACAGGGTGTGTTTGCACACATGTCACCTCAGGCCCCTCCCCCTCCCTTCACCACTGTGCAAACACGCCCCGTGGCACGTTTTAAGTTGCGGGATAAAGTCCCCTTGAATTTTGAGGGTCCCTGGGGTCCAACTAGCCCACCAGGTACCCCCAGTAAGCGCCACAGAGCTGCATTGCAGAGAGGTGTAAAAAGGGGCATGGCCTGGACCACCTCTCTGCAACGCAGCCCTGTGGCGCTTACTGGAGGTACCTGGTGGGCTAGTTGGCCCCCAGGGACCCTCAGGATTGAAGGGGAATTAATTCCCCAACTTAAAACGCGCCACAGGGTGTGTTTGCACACATGTCACCTCAGGTCCCGCCCCCTCCCTTCACCACTGTGCAAACGCGCCCCGTGGTGCGTTTTAAGTTGGGGGATAAAGTCCCCTTGAATCCTGAGGGTCCCTGGGGTCCAACTAGCCCACGAGGTACCTCCAGTAAGCGCCACAGAGCTGCGTTGCAGAGAGAAGTAAAAAGGGGCGTGGCCTGGACCACCTCTCTGCAACTCAGCCCTGTGGCACTTACTGGAGGTACCTGGTGGGCTAGTTGGCCCCCAGGGACCCCCAGTATTGAAGGGGAATTAATTCCCCAACTTAAAACGTGCCACAGAGCGCGTTTGCAGAGTGTTGCTGGGAGGGGGCGGGGCCTCCGGCACAATCGCGTTTTTTTTAGAAGGGGGGCTGTGTGGCCCCCCTTCTTTTTCCTTTTTTTGGGCCCTGGGGACCCCATTTCCCAGGGCCTGACCCCTTTAAAAAAAAAAAAAAAAATCTGAACGGGAAGGGGGCCGCGTGGGCCCCCCTCCCGTGGCCAATTCCGGCCACGGGGACCCCATCCCCCGGGGCATGGCCAAATATTTATTTTTTTATGGAGGGGGGCTGCGTGGCCCCCCTCCTGAGGCCTCTATTGGCCACGGGGACCCCATCCCCTGGGGCCGGCCTTTATTTTTTTTAAAACTTTTTGGGGAGGGGGGCCGCGTAGCCCCCCTCCCGGGCCACTTCTAGCCCCGGGGACCCCATCCCCCGGGGCAGGCCCTATCCATTGGGGACCGTGGGGGGAGCCCCAATGCCCCCACGGCCCCGCCGGCTCCCCGCGTCCTGCGGGAGCCGGCATTGCTTTTCCACATGGGGAGCTGCTGACATGCAGCTCCCCTTATGGAAAAGCAATCTGCTTTGCTTCATTGAAGCGAGAGCAAGTTTCCCTGCTCTCGCTTCAATGAAGCAAAGCAGTTTGCAGTGACAGGGCGGGAGCCGCGCGGCTCCCGCCTAGTCATTGCAAACAGCAGTGTCCCGGGGGTGGGCACCCCGGGACACTGCATGAGCCGGCCCTAGGGGGTGGCAGTCCCCAGGGCCATCACGGGCTCCAGGAGGGGGGCCGCGCAGCCCACCTCCCACCTATTGCACAGCCCCGGGAAGGTGGTGGTCCTCGGGGGTCCGTTACAGACCCCCGAATTTGAATATTAGTGCCCCGGGGAGATGGCGATCCCTGGGGCGTGTGGGGGGCTCGAGTCCCCCACACAGGTCTATGTTTAAAAAAATAAAAGCCCCGGGGGTTGGTGGTCCCCGGGGCAGCGGGGGGCTGTGTGCCCCCTGCGATTATAATTAATAAAAGCCCTGGGGGTGGCGGTCCCCGGGGCTTTGGGGGGCCTTGGAGGCCCCCCCACACATTAAAAATAAAAGCCCCGGGGAGTGGCGGTCCCCTGGGCTGTGGGAGGGCTGTGTGCCCCCGCAAATGTTTATGGAAAGCCCCGGGGGTGGCGGTCCCTGGGGCTGTGGGGGCCTCCCTGGGCCCCCGCAATTACATTGTTGAATGCCCCCGGGACTTGGCCCACCCGGGGGCTAAATAATAGCGAAGCGCGGGAGACCGCGCTTCGTTTTAAAAAAAAATTTCGGCCGAAATTTGCGCTAAGTGCGCGAATCTCGCCGATTTAAAAAAAAAAAATGCTTTTTTTGGCCCTGGGGTCCTTGTGGGACCCCCTGAGCAGGCCTAGGGGGTCAGGGTGTTTCTACCCTGCCCCCTTTTCTTTTTTTTCACCTTTCTTTCCCTGTTTTCTTGTGCCTCGGTTACCGAGGCACAAGATGGCTGCCAACACTTCCTGGTTTGGAGTGTTGACAGCCAATTAGAATAAAGCTTGTGGTCGGGAGGGTGCGCGGATCCACCGCGCCTCTATATATCGAAACTTTTATTTTTTGATTTTCTCAGTAACTACTGAACGGATTTACTCCATTTAAAAAAAAGGTCTCTTTCTGAACCAAGGGCTACCTTTTTGCCAAATTTGGTGTAATTCCATTCGGCATTTTCAGCTGTAACCGTGTCGAAAGTTTCCTATGGGAAATTGATTTTCCGACCTCTATTTTTTGAGTTTCTCAGGAACTACTGAACGGATTGACTCCATTTAAAAAAAAGGTCTCTTTCTGAAACAAGGGCTACCTTTTTGCCAAATTTGGTGTAATTCCGTTCAGCAGTTCGAGCTGTAGCCATGTCTAAAGTTTCCTATGGGAATTAACATGGAGAAAACAAGTTTTGGGACCCCCCTTTTTTCTCGGCTCCTGCTTGCCGAATCACCCCGAAACTTCCAAGACAGGAGCTGACCGGAGCGGGCTACGAGTTTTGAAAATTTCGCGAAGATTCGTCAACCGGCGCCAAAGATATTGAGAAAACAAAAAACGAGTTTCCTATGGAAACTAGGTCCTAACTATAACTACCTACTGGCGACCGCCAGTAGGTAATATATATATATATATATATATGTCACATCAGGATCCCAGGGGTACAACCTTCCAAAGGAGCGGCGCAGCACCAGGAATCAGACTCAGCAGGCAAAACTAAGTGAATTAATGATGATTTATTGCAGCATCAAATGTCCAAATGACGCGTTTCGGCCGCCAGACATGCGGCCTTGTTCACATGGCGCTACAGTGGTGACTGAGTGGTATATATACATAAGTGTAAGTGGCAGTGTTCCTACTATGTTCATCAACATGACTGAACTGTTTTGCAACGTGTGGAAAAGCAACTGAATGACATCACATATTTTACTGCAGTGTGTATGAGACCGTGTAAAGGGACTATAAATAACCCGCATGTCAGTCAGAACCGGTGATAGCCCCCATCGTGCTGCTGGATGTAAACGCTGCAGGCATTTCCGGAGTTGAGCGCTTTCTGCCCCCTGCCCGTGAGAGTACCTTTAGCCCTGAGCGTTGTATCCTGTGCAGGCAATCCTATGTGTATAGTGCAGGCGGCTTTAATAAAGCCTGTCCTGTAGAGGTCTGACCACTGAGAGTGCGGTAAAGTATGCCTCCACTCCCAAGATCTCTCCATTGGTGGCCTATCGCGCACATAACACTGTAAAATGTTTCTAATAGATCCCGGCCTGAGATACACTGTGCGCGTTCAGCCATCAGAATGTCTTCATTGCAGAATAAAGTATCTAACTTCACGGATGCTGTCTGCCACTAATGGTGCTAGTAATGGAAGGGGTGAACGACGGTTGCGTGAGCCCGCGGGCGTGTATATACAACATGAGGAAAACGTGCGAGTGCAGTTGAGAAAATGTACAGTGTGCATGTAAAAGTGGTGATAGTGCCTCCTCATGAGCATTTAAGTGAAATGTAAATGCAAAGTGTAATATGTAAAACAATTATACATATGTATATATATTCACTGAAAAAACCATAGGTTTCAGGGACGTTCTAGTTAGAAATTATCATTTAAAGAACCTTAGAAATTCACTGAAAAAACCACAGGTTTCATGGACGTTATAGTTAGTCGGACATTTCACTCGTACAAAACCAGAGAAATTCCGCCGTTATAGTTAGTTGAGCTAACTATAACTTGCGCCCCCGCAATGCACTGCTGATGACGTCACATATTACATCACTCATGACATGGTCAGTGACATCACTGATGACATCACTGATGACATCTCAAATGACATCACTGATGACATCACTGATGACATCATCCACGTGATAATCTGATGCACCTCCTCACACCCTAATATAACCTTTGATACACCCACTCTGAAATACAGACTACCATTTTCGAAACCATAGACACACCAATACCAGTTACTACATACCCACTCACTGATTCCTAGGTCTACACACACATCCCCTCATTCACCCATACAGTCACTCATACATGCAGTCACTCATCAATACAGCACTATCATATGCACGCATATACCTATACAGACACTCACACACCGCCACTCACCCATAGAGTTACTCACACACCTAGTCAGTCATGCAAAGAATCAATCACACTCCCATTTACTCACCTATACAGTTATACAGACACCACCTCACTTATTCATACAGATACTAACACATACTCACTCTCTTATACAATCACTGACACAAGCACACACTCATCCATACAGCCACTCTCACAATCACTCACTCTCACATATAGTGATTTATATAGTCCAACACTCACATATACTGCCTTTCACATATGTAGTTACTCACACATGTACCACTGAGACATCCATTCACTCACCAACACACTCATACACACACTCACCCACCCATACAGCCCTTCATAGATGTACTCTTGAACCCATAAACCCAGTGATTCACCACTCACACATCTCTGCACAGTCACACATCCCCCACCCACCCACCCAGATGCTCAGGCACCCATACAGATACTCAGACAACCAATCAATAACCCATATAGACACTCATGTAGCTACTCACCACCCATGCAGCCGCTTACACACTAACTGACAGACTGATACAGACATTCACACAGTTTAGTCACTAACCCATGCATTCAGTAAGACACGTTTAATCACTCACTTATACAGTCAGTCACGCACCTACTAAATCATCCATTCAGACACTCATACACCCACTCATTCTTCAATACACCTTGGCATATATATATATATATATATATAAATCATATTTAAACTTTACAGAAACACACAGTCACTGGATGATGTCATCGGTGATGTCAATTGAGATGTCATCAGTGATGTCATCAGTGATGTCACTGACCATGTCATGAGTGATGTAATATGTGACGTCATCAGCAGTGCATTGCCGGGGCGCGCCTTATAGTTAGCTCAACTAACTATAATGGCCGAATTTCTCTGGTTTTATACGAGTGAAATGTCCGACTAACTATAAGGTCCCTGAAACCTGTGGTTTTTTTCAGTGAATTTCTAAGGTTTTTTAAATGCCAATTTCTAACTATAACGTCCCTGAAACCTATGGTTTTTTCAGTGAATTTCAAAGGTTTTCTAAATGCTAATTACTAACTATAACGTCCCTGAAACCTATGGTTTTTCTAGTGAATTTCAAAAGTTTTTTTAATGAAAATTTCAAACTATAACGTCCCTGAAACTTGTGGTTTTTTCAGTGAATTTCTAAGGTTTTTTAAATGCTAATTTCTAACTATGCCTACAGAGGTAGGACATATGCAGAAAGAGGAAGAAAGGCGCCGAAAGAAGCAAGACAAATGCAAAACGAGGCAACAGAAGTCCAGAAAGAGGAAGAAAGGTGCAAAAAGAAGCAAGAGATATGCAGAAAGAACCAACAGAGGTGCAGAAAGAGGCCTTGTTGCAAAGTCATCCTGTGCCCTGGGCACCCCCCAACTTTTTGCTGACTGGTACTGGTGGTAACTGACTCTGACTGACCCTGAGCTCTGCCTAACCAGGCCCGGAGTCAGTGCTTTGCTGAAAGACACTTAGAATACAGTGAAAACACCTACATACACTAGGGTACACTATGGGTTGGGGTACCCCTGTGATTGGCATGACCTCCCCTGTAAGGCCCTAGTACATAATAGGGCTGGGGGATCAAAACTACCTCTAAGTCCCTAGCATAAAATAGGGCATGGCAGTTTAGAGGCCAGCAGCCCTTTTCTGCACTTGCATGTGTGGACTGCTGAGCCTGATGTCAGTTTAAAAGTAGCAATGTGTGTGCAGAAAGAGGCAAGAGAGGTGCAGAAAGAAGCAAGAGAGGTGCAGAAAGAAGCAAGAGAGGTGCAGAAAGAAGCAAGAGAAGTGCAGAAAGAAGCAGGAGATGTACAGAAATAAGCAACAGAGGTGCAGAAAGAGGGAAGAAGGGTGCAGAAAGAGGCAAGAGAAGTGCACAAAGAAGCAACTGAGGTACAGAAAGAGGTAAGAGAAGTTCTGAAAGAGGCAGCAGAGGTGCATAAAGAGACAAGAAAAGTGTAGAAAGAGGCAAGAGAGTTGCAGAAACAGGCAAAAGAGGTGCACAAAGAGGGAACAGGGGTGCACACAGAGGCAAGAGAAGTACAGAAAGAACCAACAGAGGTGCAGAAAGAGGCCTTGTTGCAAAGTCATCCTGTGCCCTGGGCACCCCCAACTTTTTGCTGACTGGTACTGGTAGTAACTGACTCTGACTGACCCTGGGCTCTGCCTAACCAGGCCCGGAGCCAGTGCTTTGCTGAAAGATTGATTTGATTTGAAAATTTGTAAAGCGCGCGAATGCCCAAGGGCGTCTTGGCACTAAGTCGATGTAGCAAGAGACTGCCGATGATAAAGAGCTCTAACTAAAAGGTAAAAAGCCAGGTTTTTACAGCTTTCCTGAATGATAGGAGCGAGGGGCTATTTTTTATTGTGATAGGGAGCAGGTTCCAGGTCTTGGCCGTCTGCACCAAGAAGCTTCTCCCCCCCACCTGACCTGCTTAAATCTTGGGACCTGTATCAATTTTGCCTGCCCAGACCTCAGGTTCCTGCATGGCTCATACCGTTTCAGATGTGTTTTTAAAAATTGTGGCCTTATACCATGAAGGGCCTTGTAGGCCAAGCAGGCTGTCTTAAATCTTATTCTTTTCTCCATTGGTAACCAGTGGAGAGCTCTTAGTCTGTGGGCAACTGGTTCTGATCTAGGGATGTCCAGCACCAGCCTTGCTGCTGCATTCTGTAAACGCTGGAGTTTTGTCAGGTGTTGGATTTGTATCCCAGCATACAAGGCATTGCCATAGTCCAATCTGGACAAAACCAGCGCCGTTACTAGTGTTTTGCATGATTCTTGGGGAATGAAAGGCAGTAGTCTTCTAATCATTTTTAAAATGAACCACACAGAGGAAGTCAGTTTATTTATCTGGGCGTTAAAAGACAGTTTATTATCCAGTATAACTCCCAGATTTCTGACTTTGTCCACTGGGGAGGGAAATCGCTCTAAGCTATCCGGCCACCATTTAGGCGACCAAAAATTTGTGTCTGCCCCGAGCAGCATGACTTCGGTTTTATCACTATTCAATTTGAGGCAGTTAAGCTGCATCCAATCTTTAACCTGTCTCATGCAGTTGCTGAATCGGTCAGCTGTATCCTCCAGATTGTTTGAGACTGACACCACTATTTGGGTGTAATCTGCGTAGGAGACTGGTAAGAACCCACACTTTCTTATTATGGCTGCCAAGGGGGCAACGTATATATTGAAGAGAGTGGGGCTCAAGGAGTACCCCTGTGGTACTCCGCATGGTGAGTTGAATGGTTTGGATGTGAAGTCTCCTAATTTGACTGTAAAAGTTCTATCTGTCAAATATGAGGATAACAGCTTCAGTGCAGTGTCGTGAGCTCCCAGTTCTGCTAGCCGGGTCAGAAGTATCTCATGGTTTACCGTGACACTTAGAATACAGTGAAAACACCTACATACACTAGGGTACACTATGGGTTGGGGTACCCCTGTGATTGGCATGACCTCCCCTGTAAGGCCCTAGTACATAATAGGACAGGGGGATCAAAACTACCTCTAAGTCCCTAGCATATAATAGGGCATGGCAGTTTAGAGGCCAGCAGCCCTTTTCTGCACTTGCATGTGTGCACTGCTGAGCCTGATGTCAGTTTAAAAGTAGCCCTGTGTGTGCAGAAAGAGGCAAGAGAGGTGCAGAAAGAGGCAAGAGAGGTGCAGAAAGAAGCAAGAGAGGTGCAGAAAGAAGCAAGAGAGGTGCAGAAAGAAGCAAGAGAAGTGTAGAAAGAAGCAAGAGAAGTACAGAAAGAAGCAACAGAGGTGCAGAAAGAGGGAAGAAGGGTGAAGAAAGAGGCAAGAGAAGTGCACAAAGAAGCAACCGAGGTACAGAAAGAGGCAAGAGAAATTCAGAAAGAGGCAGCAGAGGTGCATAAAGAGACAAGAAAAGTGTAGAAAGAGGCAAAAGAGTTGCAGAAACAGGCAAAAGAGGTGCACAAAGAGGGAACAGGGTTGCACACAGAGGCAAGAGAAGAACAGAAAGAACCAACAGAGGTGCAGAAAGAGGCAAGAGGGGTACAGAAAGAGGCAAGAGAGGAGCAGAAAGAGGCAAGAGCGTTGCACACAGAGGCACAAGGGGTGCAGAAATTTGCAAGACAAGTGCAGAAAGAAGGAACAGAGGTGCAGAAAGAGGCAAGAGGGTGCAGACAGAGGCAAGAGAGGTGCAGAAAAAGGGAAGAGGGGTGCAGAAAGAAGCAAGAGGGGTGCAGAAATTTGCAAGACAGGTGCAGAAAGAAACAAGAGCAGTACAGAAACTACCAAGAGAGGTGCAGAAACAGGTAAGAGGGGTGCAGAAAGAGTCAAGAGGGGTGCAGAAATTTGCAAGAGAGGTGCAGAAAGAAGCAAGAGCAGTGCAAAAGTACCAACAGAGGTGCAAAAGGAGGCAAGAGAACTGCAGAAAGAGGCAAGAGAGTTGCAGACACAGGCAAAAGGGTGCAGAAAGAGGGAACAGGTGGGCAGACTGAGGCAAGAGAGGTGCAGAAAGAGGCAAGAAAGGTTCAGAAAATAACAAGAGAACTGCAGAAAGAGGCAAGCGGGATGCAAAAAAGGGAAGAAGGGTGCAGAAAGAAACAAAAGAAGTGCATAAAGACGGAACAGAGGTGCAAAAAAGGGAAGAGGGGTGCAGAAAGAGGCATGAGGGGTGCAGAAAGAAGCAAGAGATGTGCAGAAAGAAACAAAAGAAGTGCAGAAAAAAGGAACAGAGGTGCAGAATGAGGCAACAGGGGTGCAGAAAGAGGCAACACTGGTGCAGAAAGAGGGAAGAGGGTGGAGAAAGAGGCAAGGGGATGTAGAAAGAAGCAAGAGAGCTGTAGAAAGAAACAAAAGAAGTGCAGAAAGAAGGAACAGAGGTGCAGAGAGAGGCAAGAAAGGTGCAGAAAGAGGGAAAAGGGGTGCAGAAAGAGGCACGAGAGGTGCAGAAAGAAGCAAGAGAAGTACAGAAAGAAGCAACAGAGGTGCAGAAAGAGGGAAGAGGAGTGCAGAAAGGGGCAAGAGAGGTGCAGAAAGAAGCAAAAGAAGTGCAGCAAGAATGAACAGAGGCTCAGAAAGAGCCAAGAGGGGAGCAGAAAGAGGGGAGAAGGGTGCAGAAAGAGGCACAAGGGTTGCAGAAAGAAGGCACAGAGGTGCAGTAAGAAGCAAGAGAAGTGCAGAAAGAAGCAACAGAGGTGCAGAAAGAGGGATGAGTGGTGGAAAAAGAGGCAAGAGAAGTGCAGAAAGAAGCAACAGAAATGCAAAAAGGGGGAACAGGGGTGGAGAAAGTGGCGAGAGTGGTGCATAAAGAAGCAAGAGAGTTGCAGAAAGAAACAAAAGAAAAGCAGAAAGAAGGAACAGGGGTGCAGAAAGAGGCAAGAGGGGTGCAGAAAGAAGCACAAGTGGTGCAGAAAGAAGCAAGAGAGGTACAGAAAGAAGCAAGAGTAGTGCAGAAAGATGCAACAGAGGTGCAGAAAGAAGCAAGAGGGGTACAAAAAGACGGAAGAGGGGTGTAGAAAGAGGCACGAGGGGTGCACAAAGAAGCAAGAGAGGTGCAGAAAGAAGCAACAGAGGTGCAGAAAGAGGGAAGAGGGGTGGAGAAAGAAACAAGAGAGGTGCAGAAAGAAGCAACAGAAGTGCAGAAAGAGGGAAGAGGGATGGAGAAAGAGGCAAGAGGGGTGCAGAAAGAAGCAAGAGAGGTGCAGAAAGTAACTAAAGAAGTGCAGAAAGAAGGAACAGAGGTGCAGAAAGAGACAAAAGGAGTGCAGAAAGAGCAGAGGGGTGCAGAAAGAGGCACAAGGGGTACAGAAAGACGCACGAGAGGTACAGAAAGACGCAAGATATTTGCAGAAAGAAGCAAAAGAGATGCAGAAAGAGGGAAGAGGGGTGGAGAAAGAGGCAAGAGAAGTGCAGAGAGAAGCAACAGAAATGCAGAAAGGGGGACGAGTGGTGGAGAAAGAGGCAAGAGGGGTGCAGAAAGAAGCAAGAGAGGTGCAGAAAGAAACAAAAGAAGTGCAGAAAGAAGGAGCAGAGGTGCAGAAAGAGGCAGGAGGGGTGCAGAAAGAGGGAACAGGTGGGCAGACTGAGGCAAAAAGAGATGCAGAAAGAGGCAAGAGAGGTACAGAAAATGACAAGAGAACTGCAGAAAGAGGCAAGAGGGATGCAAAAAAGGGAAGAAGGGTGCAGAAAGAAACAAAAGAAGTGCAGAAAGACGGAACAGAGGTGCAAAAAGAAGGAAGAGGGGTGCAGAAAGAGGCATGAGGGGTGCAGAAAGAAGCAAGAGATGTGCAGAAAGAAACAAAAGAAGTGCAGAAAAAAGGAACAGAGGTGCAGAATGAGGCAACAGGGGTGCAAAAAGAGGCAACACTGGTGCAGAAAGAGGGAAGATGGTGGAGAAAGAGGCAAGGGGATGTAGAAAGAAGCAAGAGAGCTGTAGAAAGAAACAAAAGAAGTGCAGAAAGAAGGAACAGAGGTGCAGAGAGAGGCAAGAAAGGTGCAGAAAGAGGGAAAAGGGGTGCAGAAAGAGGCACGAGAGGTGCAGAAAGAAGCAAGAGAAGTACAGAAAGAAGCAACAGAGGTGCAGAAAGAGGGAAGAGGAGTGCAGAAAGGGGCAAGAGAGGTGCAGAAAGAAGCAAAAGAAGTGCAGCAAGAATGAACAGAGGCTCAGAAAGAGCCAAGAGGGGAGCAGAAAGAGGGGAGAAGGGTGCAGAAAGAGGCACAAGGGTTGCAGAAAGAAGGCACAGAGGTGCAGTAAGAAGCAAGAGAAGTGCAGAAAGAAGCAACAGAGGTGCAGAAAGAGGGATGAGTGGTGGAAAAAGAGGCAAGAGAAGTGCAGAAAGAAGCAACAGAGATGCAAAAAGGGGGAACAGGGGTGGAGAAAGCCCCTTTTTACACCACTCTGCAAACACGCCTCCTGGTGCACTGCTGCTCGGGGGATAAAGTCCACTTTAGTCCTGAGGTCCTCAGGACACAAGAGGACCTCATCGCCCCACCAGCAGTGCGCCAAGAGGCGCGCTTGCTGAGTGGTGTAAAAAGGGGCGTGGCCTCGGACCACCTCTCAGCAATCCCACTGTGTGGGGCTTACTGGAGGTACCTGGTGGCCTAGCTGGCCCCCAGGGACCCTCAGGATTCAAGCAGACTTAATCCCCCAACTTAGAACGCACCAGGAGGTGTGTTTGCAGAGTGGTGCAGCGAGGGGGCGGGGCCTCCAGTAAGATGCTGGCTTTTTTTTTTTGCTAGAAGGGGGGCTGCGTGGCCCCCCTTCTTCTAATATTTTTGGGGCCCTGGGGATCCCATCCCCCAGGGCCTGACCCATTTAAAAAAACAAAAAAAACGGGAAGGGGGCAGCGCGGCCCCCCTCCATTGGCCGATTTCGGCCCCGGGGACCCCATCCCCCGGGGCCTGGCCTCGTTTAAAAATTAAATAATTAAATTATACGGGAGGGGGCTATGTGGCACCCCTTCCCTGGGCCTCTATTAGCCCCGGGGACCTCATCCCCTGGGGCTTGGCCATTTTTAAATTATTTTTATATAAGGAGGGGTGCCGCGCGGCCCCCATCCCCAGGCCGATTTCGGCCCCGGGGACCCCATCCCCTGGGGCCCGGCCATTCCTTTTTTTTTCATTAAAGGGAGGGGGCTGCGTGGCCCCCCTCCTGGGCCACTTCTGGCCCCGGGGACCCCATCCCCCAGGGTCGGCCCTCACATTGGGGACCGCAGGGGGAGCCCCAATGCCCCTGCGGTCCCAGCCAGCTCCCCACCTCCTGCAGGAGCCAGCAATGCTTTTGGACAAGGGGAGCTGCTAACATGCAGCTCCCCTTGTCCAAAAGCAATTCTGCTTCGCTTCATGGATGCAAGAGCAGGTTTCCTGCTCTCGCTTCCATAAAGCGAAGCAGGGTTTGCTATGGCAGGGCGGGAGCCGTGCCATCGCCATGCCATAGCAAACGGCAATGCCCCGGGGGGTGGGCACCCTGGGACATTGCAGGAGCCGGCCCTAGGGGGTGGTGGTCCCCAGGGCCATCGAGGTCTCCAGGAGGGGGGCCGTGCGGCCCCCCTCCCAGCATTTTTAAAGCCCCAGGGAGGTGGAGGTCCCTGGGGCTGGAGGCCCGCAACGGACCCCTGCCCCTTATTTAAAATTGCTTCAAGGAGGTGGTGGTCCCTGGGGCAGTATGGGGAGGGGCAGGAGCCCCCCCCACACTTATCTATATAAATATAAGCCCCGGAGAGGTGGCGGTCCCCGGGGCTTGGGGGGCCCTGCGAGGCCCCCCACACATAATTACGACTGCCCCGGGGAGGTGGCGGTCCCCGGGGCAGTGTGGGGGGGCAGGAGCCCCCATGCATTTGTTTTTTAAAAGCCCCAGGGAGATGGCGGTCCCCGGGGCTGCGGGGGGGCGCATGCCCCCACATATGATAAAGCCCTGGGGAGGTGGCAGTCCTCAGGGCTGTGGGGGCCCCCACGGGCCCCCACACCATAATTATGAATTGCCCCCGGGACCTGGCCCACCCGGAGGCTTGAAAAAAACAAAGCGCGGGAGTCCGTGCTTCGTTTTTTTTTTTTTTTTTCTAGGCTGGATTCGCGCACCGAGCGCGAATTCGGCCGATTTTTCAAACAAAAATAATGCTTTTTTTGGCCCTGAGAAGGCCTAGGGGGTCAGGGTGTTTCTACCCTGCCCCCTTTTCTTGTTTTTTAACCTTTATTTTACTGTTTTCTTGTGACTCGGTTACCGAGTCACAAGATGGCTGCCAACACATTCTGGTTTGGAGTGTTGGCAGCCAATCAGAATTAAGCTTGTGCTCGGGAGGATTCACAAATCCTCCTCGGTGCTCAGATATATACATTTTTATTTTCTGAATTTCTCAGGAACTACTGAACGGATTTCCCCCATTTAAAAAAAGGGCGCTTTCTGAACCAAGAGCTACCTTTTTGCCAAATTTGGTGTAATTCCGTTCATCAGTTCGGGCTGTAGCCTATTCCAAAATTTCCTATGGAAATTAACATGGGGAAAACGCGTTTTTGGACCCCCCTTTTTTCTTTTTTCTAGAGAGAGAGAGAGAGAGAGAGTGGCATTGAGAGTAATAGCATAGAGTGGTGTGGTATACAGTGGAGTTGGGTAGAGTGGAATAGTGTAGACTGGAGTGGTGTAGAGTGCAGTGGCATTCAGGGATATCAATGCTATCTCCTAACTATAATGTCTCTGTAACCTTTGGCTTTTTCAGTGTGTATATATATATATATTCACTGAAAAACCATAGGTTTTAGGGACAGTTATAGTTAGTTGGACATTTTACTCGTACAAAACCCGTGAAATTCCCCGTTATAGTTAGTTCAGCTAACTATAACTCGTGCCCCCGCAATGCACTGCTGATGACGTCACATATTACATCACTCATGACATGGTCAGTGACATCACTGATGACATCATGCAGTGACTGTGTGTTTCTGTAAAGTTTAAATATGTTTAATATATATAGGCAAAGGCGTATTGAAGAATGACTGGGTGTATAAGTGTCTCAATGGATGATTGAGTAGGTGCGTGACTGACTCTCCAAGTGAGTGATTAAACGTATCTTACTGAATGCATGGGTTACTGACTAAACTGTGTGAATGTCTGTATTCATTTGTCTGTTGGTGTGCGAATAGCTACATGAGTGTCTATATGGGTTATTGATTGGTTGTCTGAGTATCTGTATGGGTGCCTGAGTGTTTGTGTGGGTGGGGTGTGTGTGACTCTGTACATAGATGTGTGAGTGGGTGATTCACTGGGTGCATGATTTGAAGAGTGCATCTGTGATGGACTGCTTGGGTGGGTGAGTGTGTGTATTGGTGTGTTAGTGAGTTAATGTATATCTCAGTGGTACATGTGTGAGTAACGACATATGTAAAAGGCAGTATATATGTGTGTTAGAGTATTTAAAAGGCTATAAGTGAGAGTGTGTGATTGTGAGAGTGGATGTATGGATGAGTGTGTGCTTGTATCAGTGATTGTATAAGAGCGTAAGAATGTGCTAGTATTTGTATGAGTAAGTGAGCTGGTGTGTGTATCACTGTATAGGTGAGTAAATGGCAGTGTGATTAATTATTTGCATGACTGACTAGGTGTGTGAGTACCTCTATGGATGAGTGGCGGTGTGTGAGTGTCTATGTAGGTGTATGAGTGCATATGATAGTCCTGTACTGAGTGACCGTAAGTATGAGTGACTATACAGGTGAGTGAGTGGATGTGTGTGTAGACCTAAGAATCAATGAGTGTGTATGTAGTTATTGGTGTTGGAGTGTCTATGGTTTTGAGAATGGCAGTCTGTAATTTACAGTGGGTGTATCAAAAGTTATATTAGGGTGTGAGAAGATGCATCAAATTATCACATGGATGATGTCATCAGTGATGTCATCAGTGATGTCATTTGAGATGTCATCAGTGATGTCATCAGTGATGTCACTGACCATGTCATGAGTGATGTAATATGTGACGTCATCAGCAGTGCATTGCGGGCGCGAGTTATAGTTAGCTGAACTAACTATAACGGGGGAATTTCACGGGTTTTGTACGAGTGAAATGTCCAACTAACTATAACTGTCCCTAAAACCTATGGTTTTTTCAGTGAATTTCAAAGGTTTTTTAAATGCTAATTTCTAACTATAACGTGTCTGAAACCTATGGTTTTTTCAGTGAATTTCAAAGGTTTTTTAAATGCTAATTTCTAACTATAACGTGCCTGAAACCTATGGTTTTTTAAGTGAATTTCAAAGGTTATTTAAATGCTAGTTTCTAACTATGCCTACAGAGGTAGGACATGTGAAGAAAGAAGAAAAAACGCACAGAAAGAAGCAAAAGAAATGCAGAAAGAAGCAACAGAAGTCCACAAAGACGAAGAAAAGTGCAGGAAGAAGCAAAAGATGTGCAGAAAGAACCAACAGAGGAGCAGAAAGAGGCCTTATTCCAAAATCATCCTGTGCCCACAACTTTTCCGACGTGTACTGGTGGTAACTGACTCTGACTAACCAGAGCCAGTGCTATGCTAAAACACACTTAGAATACATTGAAAACACCTACATACACTAGGGAACACTATGCATTGGGGTACCCCTGTGATTAGCATGACCTCCTCTGTAAGTCCCTAGTACATAATAGGGCAGGGGGATTAAAACTACCTCTTAAAACGCGCTACAGGGTGGCGTGTTTTAAGATGGGGAATTAAATCCCCTTCAATCCTGAGGGTCCCTGGGAGCCAACGAGCCCACCCCATGTACCTCCAAAAAGCGCCACAGAGCTGCGTTGCAGAGAGGTGTAAAAAGGGGCGTGGCCTCTGTACACCTCTCTGCCACGCAGCTCCCTGGCGCATACTGGAGGTACAGGGTGGGCTAGTTGGACCCCAGGGACCCTCATGATTCAAGGGGACTTAATACCCCAACTTAAAACGCGCCATGGGGTGCGTTTGCACAGTGGTGAAGGGAGGGGGCGGGGCTTGAGGTGACATGTGTGCAAACTCGCCCCGTGGCACATTTTAAGTTGCAGGATTAAGTCCCCTTGAATCCTGAGTGTCCCTGGGGCCCAACTAGCCCCCCAGGTACCTACAGTTAGGACCACAGACCTGAGTTGCAGAGAGGCGTTCCGAGGCCACGCACCCTTTTTCATCTCTCTGCAACGCAACTCTGTTGTGCTTACTGAAGGTACCTGGTGGGCTAGTTGGACTCCAGGGACCCTCAGGATTGAAGGGGACTTAATCCCCCAACTTAAAACGCGCCACAGGGCCTGTTTGCACACATGTCACCTCAAGCCCCGCCCCCTCCCTTCACCACTGTGCAAACGCGCCCCGTGGCGTGTTTTAAGTTGGGGGATTAAGTCCCCTTGAATCCTGAGGGTCCCTAGAGTCCAACTAGCCCACAATGTACCTCCAAAAAGCGCCACAGAGCTGCGTTGCAGAGAGGTGTAAAAAGGGGCGTGGCCTCTGTACACCTCTCTGCAACGCAGCCCCCTGGCGCATACTGGAGGTTCCTGGTGGGCTAGTTGGCCCCCGGGGACCCCCAGTATTCAAGGGGAATTCGTTCCCCATCTGCAAACGCGCCAGGGGGCGTGTTTGCAGAGTGCTGCAAGGAGGGGGGCGTGGCCTCCTGCGCGATGCCGGTCTTTTTTTTTTTTTTTTTAAGAAGGGGGGCTGTGTGGCCCCCCTTCTTTTTCTAATTTATTGGCCCTGGGGACCCCATCCCCCAGGGCCTGCCCCCTAATTATTATTATTTTTTTTTAATTTTTGGAAGGGGGCCGCGTGGCCCCCCTCCCGAGGCCTTAATCACCCCGGGGACCCCATCCCCCAGGGCATGGCCTTCTTTTTTAAACTTATGGAGGGGGGCTGCGTTGCCCCCCTCCTCAGGCCACTTATGGCCCCTGGGACCCCATCCCCCGGGGCCGGCCTTTGTTTTATTTTTTTATATATTTTTTTTTAAATCAAATTTTGGGGAGGGGGGCTGGGTGGCCCCCCTCCTGGGCCACTTGTAGCCCCGGTGACCCGATCCCCTGGGGCTGGCCCTCTCCGTTGGGGACCGTGGGGGGTCCCCAATCCCCCCACGGTCCCGCCGGCTCCCCGCGTCCCTCGGGAGCCGGCATTGCTTTTCCACATGGGGAGCTGCTAAGATGCAGCTCCCCGTGTGGAAAAGCAATTGTCTTTGGTTTTTGGAAGAGAGAGCAGGTTTCCTGCTCTCTCTTCCAAAAACCAAAGCAGTTTGCTATGGCAGGATGGGAGCCGCGAGTCTCCCGCCCTGCCATAGCAAACTACAGTGTCCCGGGGGTAGGCACCCCGGGACACTGCAGGAGCCGGCCCTGGGTGGCGGTCCCCAGGGCCATCACTGGCTCCAGGAGGGGGCCCCCCTCCCAACATCTTGAAAGCCCCGGGGAGGTGGTGGTCCCCGGGGCTCTGGGGGTCCGTAACGGACCCCCATATTTAAATCTTTAGTGCCCGGGGAGGTGGCGGTCCCCGGGGCGTGTGGGGGGCTGGAGCCCCCCCACACAGGTACTTTTCATTTTAAAAAAAGAAGCCCCGTGGGGTGGCGGTCCCCGGGGCTGCGGGAGGGCCGAGAGCCCTCCCGCACCATTGTTTATTTAAAGCCCTGGGAGGTGGTGGTCCCCGGGGCTTGGGGGGGCCTTAGAGGCCCCCCATACATAAATTTGATAAACCCCGCATGCCCCCGGGACTTGGCCCACCCGGGGGCCAATTACCAACAAAGCACGAGAGACCGCGCTTTGTTTTTTTTTTTTTTTTTATCGGCTGGATCCGCGCACCCAGCGCGTTTTTGCCAATTTAAAAAAAAAAAAAATGTTTTTGCTCCTGGGGGTCCTTGTAGGACCCCCTGAGCAGGCCTAGGGGGTCAGGGTGTTTCTACCCTGCCCCCTTTTTGCGTTTTGCGCGTTAGTTTCTCTGATTTCTTGTGCCTCAGGCACAAGATGGCTGCCAACACTTTCTGGTTTGGAGTGTTGACAGCCAATTAGCATGCAGCTCGTGGTCGGGAGGGTGCGCGGATCCACCGCGGCCATAAATATCGAACCTTTTATTTTGGATTTTCTCAGCAACTACTGAACGGATTTACACCATTTTTAAAAGGGTGATTTCTGAACCAAGCACGACCTTTTGCCAAATTTGGTGTAATTCCGTTCAGCAGTTTTGCTGTAGCCTTGCATAAAATTTCCTATGGGAAATTGATTTTTTCACTCTTATTTTTTTAATTTCTCCGCAACTACTGAACGGATTTACACCATTTTAAAAAAAGGTCACTTTCTGAACCAAGCGCTACCTTTTTGCAAAATTTGGTGTAATTCCGTTCAGCAGTTCGGGCTGTAGCCGTGTCTAAAATTTCCTATGGGAATTAACATGGAGAAAACACGTTTTGGGACCCTTCTTTTTTCTCGGCCCCCGCTTGATGAATCACCCTGAAACTTTCAAGACAGGAGCGGACCGGAGCGCCCCACTAGTTTTGAAAATTTCGCGATGATTCGTCAAACGACGCCAAAGTTATTGGGAATAGAATGTTACGAATTTCCTATGGATAATAGGTCCTAACTATAACTATCTACTGGCGACCGCCAGTAGATAATATATATATATATATATATATATATTTTTTTTTTATCCAATTGCTCTCCTTTCAGTAACGCACTCGACAGCAGGTAGGTAAAACCATTCATTTATTGCATGTTGAAAGTAGCTGCTCCTCCGTAATTGATTCCTTTCGCCAACGCGTTTCAAAGCTGTGTGCTTTTTCTTCTGGGCGTGAAGACTGATGCGGAAATACTGCCCCACATGTATTCAATTACTTTATAGGCCTCCAGTGCGCCTTACCGTGCTTTGTAGCACTCCCAATTATGCACGGGACCCATTGGGGGTAAAAATAATGTTGACTGTCCCTACAATTACTTATTGAAGCTACAAAGCAACCTACAAGTCCCAAGATGCATTGGGAGTGCTACAAAGCACGGTAAGGCGCACTGGAGGCCTATAAAGTAATTGAATACATGCTACTTTCAACATGCAATAAATGAATGGTTTTACCTACCTGCTGTCGAGTGCGTTACTGAAAGGAGAGCAATTGGATAAAAATATTTTCACGGCGGCTTCAGTCGTAGTGCGCACCACCTGGTAAATAAGAGGGGCCGTCAGAACAGGAACATTCTGAGTTCGTGGCACAGCAGGATGCAATACTATTGAAAGCAGCAACTCGCGCCGGAGCCCACTGGAGGGCTTTTTAACACAGTGAATTGAAAAGGAATCACTGTGACCCTTTATAATTAACGGCAGATGTCGGGACCCATTGGGGGTAAAAATAATGTTGACTGTCCCTACAATTACTTATTGAAGCTACGAAGCAACCTACAAGTCCCAAGATGCATTGGGAGTGCTACAAAGCACGGTAAGGCGCACTGGAGGCCTATAAAGTAATTGAATACATGTGGGGCAGTATTTCCGCATCAGTCTTCACGCCCAGAAGAAAAAGCACACAGCTTTGAAACGCGTTGGCGAAAGGAATCAATTACGGAGGAGCAGCTACTTTCAACATGCAATAAATGAATGGTTTTACCTACCTGCTGTCGAGTGCGTTACTGAAAGGAGAGCAATTGGATAAAAATATTTTCACGGCGGCTTCAGTCGTAGTGCGCACCACCTGGTAAATAAGAGGGGCCGTCAGAACAGGAACATTCTGAGTTCGTGGCACAGCAGGATGCAATACTATTGAAAGCAGCAACTCGCGCCGGAGCCCACTGGAGGGCTTTTTAACACAGTGAATTGAAAAGGAATCACTGTGACCCTTTATAATTAACGGCAGATGTCGGGACCCATTGGGGGTAAAAATAATGTTGACTGTCCCTACAATTACTTATTGAAGCTACGAAGCAACCTACAAGTCCCAAGATGCATTGGGAGTGCTACAAAGCACGGTAAGGCGCACTGGAGGCCTATAAAGTAATTGAATACATGTGGGGCAGTATTTCCGCATCAGTCTTCACGCCCAGAAGAAAAAGCACACAGCTTTGAAACGCATTGGCGAAAGGAATCAATTACGGAGGAGCAGCTACTTTCAACATGCAATAAATGAATGGTTTTACCTACCTGCTGTCGAGTGCGTTACTGAAAGGAGAGCAATTGGATAAAAATATATATATATATATATATATATATATATATATTTTCCATCAAATTTGCCCTCAGCAACGAGAGGTCACTCAACAACATCCTGCCATCCAGCTCTGATATGCAGACTGCCTTGCACATTCATAATTATTTTCCTTTTTGCCGACGCGTTTCAAGGCCACAAGCCTCTTCTTCCTGGGCTGCAATACAAACACATCAGAGGCTCGCATTATTTCATTTCCTGACTTTATTTATTTCCATGACCCCCAATGGGCGTATGCTCAGTGCAAAGTCCATAGTGCATTCTGGGGTATGGAGTCACTAATGCGAGTATAATTATTCACTTGTAGTAAGTTCCAATGTGCAGTTTAAAATGATGCATTTTTTTCTCCCTTTAGTAGGTAATGATTGTGAAAGCAGGCTCATTACGCATTGAATGTTGTGCCATTAAAGTCCCGAACAGTTCAGAACAAGCTTCTCCCAACCGGCAATGATATTCCTACCCCAGTTGGTGACGGTGCTCCTCTCCACGGCCGGGCCGCCGTGTGTAATATTTTCCATCAAATTTGCCCTCAGCAACGAGAGGTCACTCAACAACATCCTGCCATCCAGCTCTGATATGCAGACTGCCTTGCACATTCATAATTATTTTCCTTTTTGCCGACGCGTTTCAAGGCCACAAGCCTCTTCTTCCTGGGCTGCAATACAAACACATCAGAGGCTCGCATTATTTCATTTCCTGACTTTATTTATTTCCATGACCCCCAATGGGCGTATGCTCAGTGCAAAGTCCTTAGTGCATTCTGGGGTATGGAGTCACTAATGCGAGTATAATTATTCACTTGTAGTAAGTTCCAATGTGCAGTTTAAAATGATGCATTTTTTTCTCCCTATAGTAGGTAATGATTGTGAAAGCAGGCTCATTACGCATTGAATGTTGTGCCATTAAAGTCCCGAACAGTTCAGAACAAGCTTCTCCCAACCGGCAATGATATTCCTACCCCAGCTGGTGACGGTGCTCCTCTCCACGGCCGGGCCGCCGTGTGTAATATTTTCCATCAAATTTGCCCTCAGCAACGAGAGGTCACTCAACAACATCCTGCCATCCGGCTCTGATATGCAGACTGCCTTGCACATTCATAATTATTTTCCTTTTTGCCGACGCGTTTCAAGGCCACAAGCCTCTTCTTCCTGGGCTGCAATACAAACACATCAGAGGCTCGCATTATTTCATTTCCTGACTTTATTTATTTCCATGACCCCCAATGGGCGTATGCTCAGTGCAAAGTCCTTAGTGCATTCTGGGGTATGGAGTCACTAATGCGAGTATAATTATTCACTTGTAGTAAGTTCCAATGTGCAGTTTAAAATGATGCATTTTTTTCTCCCTATAGTAGGTAATGATTGTGAAAGCAGGCTCATTACGCATTGAATGTTGTGCCATTAAAGTCCCGAACAGTTCAGAACAAGCTTCTCCCAACCGGCAATGATATTCCTACCCCAGCTGGTGACGGTGCTCCTCTCCACGGCCGGGCCGCCGTGTGTAATATTTTCCATCAAATTTGCCCTCAGCAACGAGAGGTCACTCAACAACATCCTGCCATCCGGCTCTGATATGCAGACTGCCTTGCACATTCATAATTATTTTCCTTTTTGCCGACGCGTTTCAAGGCCACAAGCCTCTTCTTCCTGGGCTGCAATACAAACACATCAGAGGCTCGCATTATTTCATTTCCTGACTTTATTTATTTCCATGACCCCCAATGGGCGTATGCTCAGTGCAAAGTCCTTAGTGCATTCTGGGGTATGGAGTCACTAATGCGAGTATAATTATTCACTTGTAGTAAGTTCCAATGTGCAGTTTAAAATGATGCATTTTTTTCTCCCTATAGTAGGTAATGATTGTGAAAGCAGGCTCATTACGCATTGAATGTTGTGCCATTAAAGTCCCGAACAGTTCAGAACAAGCTTCTCCCAACCGGCAATGATATTCCTACCCCAGCTGGTGACGGTGCTCCTCTCCACGGCCGGGCCGCCGTGTGTAATATTTTCCATCAAATTTGCCCTCAGCAACGAGAGGTCACTCAACAACATCCTGCCATCCGGCTCTGATATGCAGACTGCCTTGCACATTCATAATTATTTTCCTTTTTGCCGACGCGTTTCAAGGCCACAAGCCTCTTCTTCCTGGGCTGCAATACAAACACATCAGAGGCTCGCATTATTTCATTTCCTGACTTTATTTATTTCCATGACCCCCAATGGGCGTATGCTCAGTGCAAAGTCCTTAGTGCATTCTGGGGTATGGAGTCACTAATGCGAGTATAATTATTCACTTGTAGTAAGTTCCAATGTGCAGTTTAAAATGATGCATTTTTTTCTCCCTATAGTAGGTAATGATTGTGAAAGCAGGCTCATTACGCATTGAATGTTGTGCCATTAAAGTCCCGAACAGTTCAGAACAAGCTTCTCCCAACCGGCAATGATATTCCTACCCCAGCTGGTGACGGTGCTCCTCTCCACGGCCGGGCCGCCGTGTGTAATATTTTCCATCAAATTTGCCCTCAGCAACGAGAGGTCACTCAACAACATCCTGCCATCCGGCTCTGATATGCAGACTGCCTTGCACATTCATAATTATTTTCCTTTTTGCCGACGCGTTTCAAGGCCACAAGCCTCTTCTTCCTGGGCTGCAATACAAACACATCAGAGGCTCGCATTATTTCATTTCCTGACTTTATTTATTTCCATGACCCCCAATGGGCGTATGCTCAGTGCAAAGTCCTTAGTGCATTCTGGGGTATGGAGTCACTAATGCGAGTATAATTATTCACTTGTAGTAAGTTCCAATGTGCAGTTTAAAATGATGCATTTTTTTCTCCCTATAGTAGGTAATGATTGTGAAAGCAGGCTCATTACGCATTGAATGTTGTGCCATTAAAGTCCCGAACAGTTCAGAACAAGCTTCTCCCAACCGGCAATGATATTCCTACCCCAGCTGGTGACGGTGCTCCTCTCCACGGCCGGGCCGCCGTGTGTAATATTTTCCATCAAATTTGCCCTCAGCAACGAGAGGTCACTCAACAACATCCTGCCATCCGGCTCTGATATGCAGACTGCCTTGCACATTCATAATTATTTTCCTTTTTGCCGACGCGTTTCAAGGCCACAAGCCTCTTCTTCCTGGGCTGCAATACAAACACATCAGAGGCTCGCATTATTTCATTTCCTGACTTTATTTATTTCCATGACCCCCAATGGGCGTATGCTCAGTGCAAAGTCCTTAGTGCATTCTGGGGTATGGAGTCACTAATGCGAGTATAATTATTCACTTGTAGTAAGTTCCAATGTGCAGTTTAAAATGATGCATTTTTTTCTCCCTATAGTAGGTAATGATTGTGAAAGCAGGCTCATTATGCATTGAATGTTGTGCCATTAAAGTCCCGAACAGTTCAGAACAAGCTTCTCCCAACCGGCAATGATATTTCTACCCCAGCTGGTGACGGTGCTCCTCTCCACGGCCGGGCCGCCGTTTGTAATATTTTCCATCAAATTTGCCCTCAGCAACGAGAGGTCACTCAACAACATCCTGCCATCCGGCTCTGATATGCAGACTGCCTTGCACATTCATAATTATTTTCCTTTTTGCCGACGCGTTTCAAGGCCACAAGCCTCTTCTTCCTGGGCTGCAATACAAACACATCAGAGGCTCGCATTATTTCATTTCCTGACTTTATTTATTTCCATGACCCCCAATGGGCGTATGCTCAGTGCAAAGTCCATAGTGCATTCTGGGGTATGGAGTCACTAATGCGAGTATAATTATTCACTTGTAGTAAGTTCCAATGTGCAGTTTAAAATGATGCATTTTTTTCTCCCTTTAGTAGGTAATGATTGTGAAAGCAGGCTCATTACGCATTGAATGTTGTGCCATTAAAGTCCCGAACAGTTCAGAACAAGCTTCTCCCAACCGGCAATGATATTCCTACCCCAGTTGGTGACGGTGTTCCTCTCCACGGCCGTGTATTTTGGATTTTTTCAGCAACTACTGAACGGATTTACACCATTTTTAAAAGGGTGATTTCTGAACCAAGCACGACCTTTTTGCCAAATTTGGTGTAATTCCGTTCAGCAGTTTTTGCTGTAGCCTTGCATAAAATTTCCTATGGGAAATTGATTTTTTCACTTTTATTTTTTTAATTTCTCCGCAACTACTGAACGGATTTACACCATTTAAAAAAAAGGTCGCTTTCTGAACCAAGCGCTACCTTTTTCCAAAATTTGGTGTAATTCCGTTCAGCAGTTCAGGCTGTAGCCGTGTCTAAAATTTCCTATGGGAATTAACATGGAGAAAACACGTTTTGGGACCCCCTTTTTTCTCGGCCCCCGCTTGATGAATCACCCCGAAACTTTCAAGACAGGAGCGGACTGGAGCGCCCCACTAGTTTTGAAAATTTCGCGATGATTCATCAACGACACCAAAGTTATTGGGAATAGAATGTTACACATTTCCTATGGATAATAGGTCCTACACTATAACTATCTACTGATGACCGTCAGTAGATATATATATATATATATATATATATATATTCACTGAAAAAACCATAGGTTTTAGGGACAGTTATAGTTAGTTGGACATTTCACTCGTACAAAACCCGTGAAATTCCCCCGTTATAGTTAGTCCAGCTAACTATAACTCAGCGCCCCGCAATGCACTGCTGATGACGTCACTTATTACATCACTCATTACATGGTCAGTGACATCACTGATGACATCACTGATGACATCTCAAATGACATCACTGATGACATCATTCAGTGACTGTGTGTTTCTGTAAAGTTTAAATATTTTTAATATATATAGGAAAAGACGTATTGAAGAATGAGTGGGTGTGTAAGTGTCTGTATGGATGATTTAGTAGGTGCGTGACTGACTGTATAAGTGAGTGATTTAATGTATCTTACTGAATGCATGGGTTAGTGACTAAACTGGGTGAATGTCTGTATCCGTCTGTCTGTTGCTGTGTAAGTGGCTGCATGTGTTTGTGAATAGCTACATGAGTGTCTATATGAGTTATTGAATGCTTGTCTGAGTATCTGTATGGGTGCCTGAGTGTTTGTGTGGGAGGGGTGTGTGCAACTCTGTGCATAGATGTGTGAGTGGGTGATTCACTGGGTGGATGGTTTCAAGAGTGCATCTGTGATAGACTGTATGGGTGGGTAAGTGTGTGTAAGAGTGTGTTAGTGAGTGAATGTATGTCCCAGTGGTAGATGTGTGAGTAACTACATATGTGAAAGGCAGTATATATGTGTGTTGGAGTATATAAATAGCTATAAGCGAGAGTGAGTGATTGTGATAGTGGCTGTATGGATGAGTGTGTGCTTGTATCAGTGATTGTATAAGAGCGTAACAATGTGCTAGTCTTTGTATGATTAAGTGAGCTGGTGTGTGTATAACTGTATAGGTGAGTAAATGGCAGTGTGTTTAATTATTTGCATGACTGACTAGGTGTGTGAGTTCCTCTATGGATGAGTGGCGGTGTTTGAGTGTCTATATAGGAGTAAGAGTGCATATGATAGTCCTGTACTGAGTGACCATAAGTATGAGTGACTGTACGGGTGAGTGAGTGGATGTGTGTGTGTAGACCTAAGAATCAGTGAGTGGGTATGTAGTTATTGGTGTTGGAGTGTCTATGGTTTTGCGAATGGCAGTCTGTAATTTAGAGTGGGTGTATCAAAGGTTATATTAGGGTGTGAGGAGGTGCATCAGATTATCATGTGGATGATGTCATCAGTGATGTCATCAGTGATGTCATTTGAGATGTCATCAGTGATGTCATCAGTGATGTCACTGACCATGTCATGAGTGATGTAATAAGTGACGTCATCAGCAGTGCATTGCGGGGCGCGAGTTATAGTTAGCTGGACTAACTATAACGGGGGAATTTCACGGGTTTTGTACGAGTGCAATGTCCAACTAACTATAACTGTCCCTAAAACCTATGGTTTTTTCAGTGAATTTCAAAGGTTTTTTAACTGCTAATTTGTAACTATAACGTGCCTGAAACCTATGGTTTTTTCATTGAATTTCAAAGGTTTTTTAAATGCTAATTTGTAACTATAACATGTCTGAAACCTACGTTTTTTTCAGTGAATTTCAAAGGTTTTGTAAATGACAATTTTTAAAAATATTAATTGTTATATATAAATTTTTAATACTGATTTACTACATTTTTAGAAACAATTTATTTTTACATATTTTATTTATTAAATTACATTGTAATTACATTATACATTACATTACAAAATATACTTTCTCAGAATGAATTACTTTAGTTTAAATACTTTGCACATAGGCAATAGACTTTTAAGTACAGTAGTTACAGTTGTTGCAATGGGCAACACATTTTCAAACACAATGCAACATTCAGCTCAATGTGAATTTCTAGTTAAATGCAATTAGTTACTTTATGGATTACTTGTCTAACCACAGGACTGGATCCTAGATTCAGTCCTGGCACATCTCCTGTAAACAGTTGAGTAAAAGCGTTTTGGTTACAGTCGTGATTTTTAAGGAATATTATTGTACTTTAAAAGTTGACACTTAGAAACTTTTTCTCATAGAATCACCAATGTTATCCTATGGAAGGAAATTCACTTAGCAAGTTAAAAACTGTTATCGTTACTTTTTCTTACTCAGTGTGGGATCCTGGATCCAGCACTGGTGCATCTCCTGTAAACAGTTGAAAGAATGCGTTTAAGTCATACAGGCGATTTTTAAGGAATATTTGTAGTTTGTGAAAATCGACACTTTGAAACTTTTCTGCTGAAAAGTAGACAATGGATTCCTATGGAAGAAAATATAAGTTACTGGTAAGTACAGCTTAAAATTACTTTTCAGGGTCAGTGCTGGGCTAAAAGATGCAGCACTGGGTTCTCTCCTGATAACAGGTGAGTAAATTGGAATTCGTACTTTGGTTGATTTTAGAGGAATATTATAAAGTTCCAAAACTCCACACTTAGAAGAATTTCCAAGTGAAACCAGTCAATGTTAGCCTATGAAGGAAATTCAAGTTGCCGGTAAGTACGGTTAAAATTACTTTTCAGGACCAGTACTGGGCTGAAAGATGCAGCACTGTGCTCTCTCCTGATAACAGGTGAGTAAATCGGAATTCGTGATTTCGGCTCATTTTAGAGGAATATTTGTATGTTTCAAAAATCAACACTTAGAAACTTTTTCATGCAAAAGCAGGCAATGATATCCTATGGAAGGAAATTCAAGTTACTGGTAAGTACGGTTAAAATTACTTTAGAGGATCAGTACTGGGCTGAAAGATGCAGCACTGAGGTCTCTCCTGATAACAGGTAAGTAAATCGGAATTCGTATTTCGGCTGATTTTAGAGGAATATTTTAAAGTTCCAAAACTCCACACTTAGAAGAATTTCCAAGTGAAACCAGTCAATGTTAGCCTATGGAAGGAAATTCAAGTTACTGGTAAGTACGGTTAAAATTACTTTTCAGGACCAGTACTGGGCTGAAAGATACAGCACTGAGGTCTCTCCTTATAACAGGTGAGTAAATCGGAATTCGTATTTCGGCTGTTTTTAGAGGAATATTTGTATGTTCCAAAAATCAACACTTAGAAACTTTTTCAACAAAAGCAGGCAATAATATCCTATGGAAGGAAATTCAAGTTACTGGTAAGTACGGTTAAAATTACTTTTCAGGATTAGTACTGGGCTGAAAGATGCAGCACTGAGGTCTCTCCTGATAACAGGTGAGTAAATTGGAATTCGTATTTCGGATGATTTTAGAGGAATATTTTAAAGTTCCAAAACTTCACACTTAGAAGAATTTCCAAGTGAAACCAGTCAATGTTAGCCTATGGAAGGAAATTCAAGTTACTGGTAAGTACGGTTAAAATTACTTTTCAGGACCAGTACTGGGCTGAAAGATACAGCACTGAGGTCTCTCCTTATAACAGGTGAGTAAATCGGAATTCGTATTTCGGCTGATTTTAGAGGAATATTTGTATGTTTCAAAAATCAACACTTAGAAACTTTTTCAGCAAAAAGCAGGCAATGATATCCTATGGAAGGAAATTCAAGTTACTGGTAAGTACGGTTAAAATTACTTTTCAGGACCAGTACTGGGCTGAAAGATACAGCACTGAGGTCTCTCCTTATAACAGGTGAGTAAATCGGAATTCGTATTTCGGCTGTTTTTAGAGGAATATTTGTATGTTCCAAAAATCAACACTTAGAAACTTTTTCAACAAAAAGCAGGCAATAATATCCTATGGAAGGAAATTCAAGTTACTGGTAAGTACGGTTAAAATTACTTTTCAGGATTAGTACTGGGCTGAAAGATGCAGCACTGAGGTCTCTCCTGATAACAGGTGAGTAAATCGGAATTCGTATTTCGGCTGATTTTAGAGGAATATTTTAAAGTTCCAAAACTCCACACTTAGAAGAATTTCCAAGTGAAACCAGTCAATGTTAGCCTATGAAGGAAATTCAAGTTACCGGTAAGTACGGTTTAAATTACTTTTCAGGACCAGTACTGGGCTGAAAGATGCAGCACTGAGGTCTCTCCTGATAACAGGTGAGTAAATCGGAATTCGTATTTCGGCTGATTTTAGAGGAATATTTTAAAGTTCCAAAACTCCACACTTAGAAGAATTTCCAAGTGAAACCAGTCAATGTTAGCCTATGGAAGGAAATTCAAGTTACTGGTAAGTACGGTTAAAATTACTTTTCAGGACCAGTACTGGGCTGAAAGATACAGCACTGAGGTCTCTCCTGATAACAGGTGAGTAAATTGGAATTCGTATTTCGGATGATTTTAGAAGAATATTTGCACAATGGTGAAGGGAGGGGGCGGGGCCTGAGGTGACATCTGTGCAAACGCGCCCCGTGGCGCGTTTTAAGTTGGGGATTAAGTCCCCTTGAATCCTGAGGGTCCCTAGGGGCCAACTAGCCCACCAGGAACCTCCAATATGCGCCAGGGGCTGCGTTGCAGAGACGTGTAGAGAGGCCACACCCTTTTACACCTCTCTGCAACGCAGCTCTGTGGCGCTTTCTGGATGTACCTGTTGGGCTAGTTGGCCCCCAGGGACCCTCTGCATTGAAGGGGATTTAATTCCCCATCTTAAAACGCGCCACGGGGCCTGTTTGCACACATGTCACCTGAAGCCCCGCCCCCTCCCTTCACCACTGTGCAAACGCGCCCCGTGGCGCGTTTTAAGTTGGGGGATTAAGTCCCCTTGAATCCTGAGGGTCCCCGGAGTCCAACTAGCCCACCATATACCTCCAAAGCGCCACAGAGCTGCGTTGCAGAGAGGTGTAAAAGGGGTGTGGCCTCTCTACACCTCTCTGCAACGCAGCTCCCTGGCGCATACTGGAGGTTCCTGGTGGGCTAGTTGGCCCCCAGGGACCCCCAGTATTCAAGGGGAATCGTTCCCTCTCTGCAAACGCGCCAGGGGCGCGTTTGCAGAGTGGTGAAGGAAGGGGGCGGGGCCTGCGGGCCCGATCGTTTAAAAAAATAATAATAATTTGTCCTCTGAAGGGGGCTGTGTGGCCCCCCTTCCTTTTTCCTGTTTTTATGCCCTGGGGACCCCATCCCCCAGGGCCTTACCCCTTTTTTTTAATTTTTAATTTAAAAAAAAACGGGAAGGGGCCGCGTGGCCCCCTTCCCTGGGCCTGTATTGGCCCCGGGGACCCCATCCCCTGGGGCATGGCCTCGTTTTTATTTATATTCTTTGGAGGGGGCTGCGTGGCCCCCTCCTCTGGCCATTTAAGGCCCCGGGGACCCCATCCCCGGGGCCGGCCATTCCGTTTTTTTTTTTTAAATTTTTTTTTTTTGGGGGAGGGGGCCGCGTGGCCCCCCTCCCGAGCCACTACTGCCCCGGGGACCCCATCCCCCGGGCTGGCCCTCTCCGTTGGGGACTGTGGGGGTCCCCAATCCCCCACAGTCCCGCCGGCTCCCCACGTCCCTTGGGAGCCGGCATTGCTAGTTCCACATGGGGAGCAGCTGACATGCTGCTCCCCATGTGGAAAAGCAATCGCTTTGGATATTGGAAGAGAGAGCAGGTTTCCCTGCTCGCTCTTCCAATATCCAAAGCAGTTTGCTATGGCAGGACAGGAGCCGCGAGGCTCCCGTCCCTGCCATAGCAAACTACAGTGTCCCGGGGGTAGGCACCCCGGGACACTGCAGGAGCCGGCCCTGGGGGTGGTGGTCCCCAGGGCCATCAAGGGCTCCAGGAGGGGCCGCGCGGCCCCCCTCCCATTCAGTTCAAAGCCCCGGGGAGGTGGTGGTCCCCGGGGCTCTGGGGGTCCGTTACGGACCCCCATATTTAAATGTTTAGTGCCCCAAGGAGGTGGCGGTCCCGGGCGTGTGGGGGCTGGAGCCCCCCACACAGGTTTTGTAATTAATTTTAAAAAGCCCCGGGGAGGTGGTGGTCCCCGGGGCTGCGGGAGGGCTCAGAGCCCTTCCGCACCATTTTTAAAAAGCCCCGGGGGGTGGCGGTCCCCGGGCTTGGGGGCCCTTTGAGGCCCCCACACTTTAAATTATCCCCCCCCACCATGCCCCCGGGACTTGGGCCACCCGGGGACCAACTGCATCGAAGCGCGGGAGACCGCGCTTCGATTTTTTTCGGCAGGATTCGCGCACCCTGAGCGCATCCTGCCGATTTTTAAAAAATTGTTTGTTTTTGCCCAGGGGGTCCTTGTGGGACCCCCTGTGCAAACCTAGGGGTCAGGGTGTTTCTACCCTGCCCCCTTGTGCGCTTTGCGCACTTGTTTCTGTCCCTCAGTTCTACCGAGGGACAAAATGGCTGCCAACATTTCCTGAATCGGAATGTTGACAGCCAATTAACATGCAGCTCGTGATCGGGACGGTGCGCGCAGGGTGCGCTGAGGGTACGCGGACCCTACTCGGCCATAGATATCACTAACTTTTTACTTTTCATTTTCTCAGCAACTACTGAACGGATTTACACCATTTAACAAAAGGGTTCTTTCTGAACCAAGAACTACCTCTTTGCCAAATTTGGTGTAATTCCGTTCAGCAGTTCGAGCTGTAGCCGTGTCTAAAGTTTCCTATGGAAAAATGCATGGGGAAAACGCGTTTTGGGACCCCCTTTTTTCTCGGCCCCCGCTTGACGAATCCCTCCGAGACTTTCAGGGTAGGAGCGGACCGGAGCGGGCCACAAAGTTTGAAAATTTCGCGAAGATACGTCAACCGGCAAGAGAGTTATCTCAAATAGAATGTCGCGGATTTCCTATGGATAATAGTTTGTAAGTATAACTATCTACTGGCGACCGCCAGTAGATATATATATATATATATATATATATATATATATATATATATATATATATATATATATATATATATATATATATATACTGAAAAAGCCAAAGGTTACAGAGACATTACAGTTAGGGGATAGCATATATATATATATATACTGAAAAAGCTAAAGGTTACAGGGACATTATAGTTGGGAAATAGCATTAATATCTCTGGATGCCACTCCACTCTACACCACTCCAGTCTACACTATTCCACTGTATGCAACCCCACTGTATGCCACGCCACTCTGTTATTCCACTCAATGCCACTCCACTCTATACCACTCTATTCTTTGCCACTCCAGTGTATGCCACTCCACACTATGCCACTTCATTCTACGCCAGTCTACTCTTCCCCACTCCACTCTACACCACTCAGCTCTACGCTATTTGACTCTACGCCACTTCACGCTTCCCCACTCCACTGTAGGCTATTCCACTGTACACCACTAAACCCCATGCTGCTTCGTCTACAACACTCCACCTTATGCTATTCCACTCTACGGCACTAGACTGTACACAACTCACCTCTGTGCCACTCCATTGTACCCAACTCGACTCTATGCCACTCCACTATATGCTGTTCTGCTCTACGCAACTACATTCTACACCACTCAAGTCTATGCTATTTGACGCTATGCCACTCACTCTATCCCACTCCACTGTATGTTATTCTACTGTATGCGTCTCTACTGTAAGCCACTCCATTCTATGCTATTAAAGTCTATGCCGCTCCAGTCTATATCACTCCACTGTACGCTACTCTTCTGTACGCTAATTCAGTGCATGCTACTCTACTGTATGCCACTCCACTCTACACCACTCCCCTGTATGCCACTCAACTGTACGCTATTCCACTGTGCACCATTCCACTCTACCCTACTGCACTCTACACCACTCAACTCTATGCTATTTGACTCTACGCCACTCCACCCTATGCTACTCCATGGTACAGTATTCCACTGTACACCACTAAACTCTATGCCACTCGCATCTACAACACTTCACTTTACACTATTCCACTCTATGGCACTAGACTGTACACAACTCACCTCTGTGCCACTCCACTGTATCCCTCTCGACTCCATGCCACTCCACTATATGCTATTCTACTGTACACAACTACACTCTACACCACTCAAGCCTATCCTATTTGAGTCTATGCCACTCCACTCAACCCGACTCCACTGTATGCTATTCCACTGTATGCTTCTCTACTGTAAGCCACTCCACTGTACACCACTCCATTCTACGCCACTCCACTGTACGCTATTAAAGTCTGTCACTCCAGCCTACACCACTCCACTGTACATGACTCCACTCTACGTTATTTCAGTGTATGCTACACTACTGTATGCTCTTCCACTGTATGCCACTCCACTCTACACCACTCACCTATACACTACTCCACTGTACGCTATTCCACTGCGCACCATTCCACTCTACCCAACTCCACTCTACACTATTCCATTGTACGCCACTCCACTCTATTCCACTCCAGACAATGCCACTCCACTGTACGCCACACCACTCTACTCTATGCTATTCCCATGTATGTAACTCCACTCTACCACACTCCATTTACACTACTCTGCTCGATGCCACTCCATTCTATGCCACTCCACTGTACCCCACGCCGCATTTTGCTATTCCACTGTACGCCACTCCACTCTACATCACTCCACTCTACACTATTGCAATGTACGTCACTCCACTCTAAAACACCTCCAATCCACACCACTCCACTGTACTCCACTCACCAACACCATACTACACTCAGCAACAGTCTACGCCCATCCACTCTACCACACTATACTCAACTCTATAGCACTCCACTGTGCACCAATTTACTCTTGTCAGTGCAAGCCTACAGCACTCTACTTTACATTATGGCACTGTACAACACTCTACTCCACTTTACTATACTCTACGCAACTCCCTCTAAGCCACTCCACCTCACTTTATTATACTCTACTCTATGAGACACTACTACGCACTACTCCACTATACTCCACTAATGCATTCTATGCCACTGAACTGTACGCTACTCTGTTCCACTCAACTCTACGACAGTCTATGCCACTTCACTCTACTATACTGTACCACACTGCACTCTGCTCGACGCCCCTCCACTGTAAAACAATGTAATCAACTGTGTGGCACTCCACTCTATTACACTCTACAATACTTTATGACATGCCACAACATGCCTGTCCACTCCACTGTACAACACACCACTCCACTGTACAACACTTTACTTCACTGTGTGCTACACCATTCCACTCTACTCCACTCCATGCCATGCTCTACTCTACAGCATGCTACTCCACTCTATGCTAAGCCACTCCAGTGGACTCCACTCTACTCCACTACATGAAAATTTACCCCACTCTATGTCACTATACAACACTGCACTCTTCCACACTCTACTCTGCTCAATGCAACTCCACTCTACAAGACTCTACTGCACTCTGTGCCACTATCCCACACTGTACTCAACTCTGTACCCCTATAATACACTTTACAACCCTCTTCTCCATTCCATGTCCTGAAACTCAAGTGTACAACTCTATATTCCACTCTATGACACTTTACAACACTCTGCGACACACCACTCCACTGTACTGTACAAGATGCCACTTCAGTTTATGACAGTCTACTCAACTCTACATTATGCCTGTCTACTCTAGTGCTCTCCACGCCACTGTATTATACAACACACCACTGCACTCTAGGACACTTTAGTCCACTACACGCTACGCCACTCCACTCTACGACACTACACTGTACAACACTCTCCTGCACTTTACTGTAGGACACTCCATTTAATGTCACTCCACTCAACAACACTGGACTCTACGATTCGAAACATGCTTTTATTTTATTTTTAAAACATTAAGATTCAATTAAAATAACAAAGGTTAAACCTTTGTTATAGTGACGAACACTTTATTTATTGTTTCTATACAAACCAAACTCAAACTGCACAAAAATTAGAAATTCTAAAGTTATAGTTATATCTTACATTTTTAATTTACATATCACCTTTTAAATTACTATAACTATATGTATTTTTTCTATGCAAACCGAACGTAAACTATACAAACTTTAGAAAGCAGTAGCCACAATACATTAGCTATAAACTGCCACTCTACAATGCATTCTGTTCTCACAAATGGTGCAATTTGTGATGTCATAAGTGTTGTTGTAAATGGTATAATTTTAGCTGGTATAACTGATATAATATGATAAGGTATAAGCAATGCAGGAGAAGGCATGAGTTATAGTTAATATATTGTGGATACAGAGTCAAATACACTGTGTAGGGAGGTGTGTGAGTTATATTAATTTAAAGGTGTTGTATAAATTATGCATTCCTTGCACTAAAGATTTTACAGACAGTTAAGGAGCCCTTGTAGATACAGACTAGATATAATTTCTACGTACAAGTGGCTCCTAATATCTATCAATATGATGTTGTCTTTATCCTGACCTCGTAGGCGATGAACTCACAGAATTAATTATGTCTATCATCATCATAACCCAGTGTTGGCAAATTTGCTTAGGACACAGCAAACAAGTAATTCTTGTTACACGTATGAAAGTATCTATGCACATTTAAACATTGAACCCACATCCTTTCAATAATATGGCATGCTCAAGACAAGTGAACAGTTGACTCTTACCATTGATTGTTCTCAACAAGGCATTCAAGGGCATTCAAGCGATTGCACTTTAACACTGTATTAGACCGGAAGGGTATTACCGGAAGGGCATTTGGGGGAACGGGGCCGCCATTCCTGTTAGCAGGCTAGCTTTCAGAGCCCATGCTATTTAAGGGCACACTGAGTCGACCGCGCAGCGGATGCACACAGCGGGCGCGCCAAGGCTGCGCTAAAGGCAAGCCCGTCAGCACCCGTCCACGCTTGGAACGGGCTCAGGGCCAGTCCCCCTGGTCCCCAGAAGTCAGGATCAGGCTCACTGGTGTACTCTGGAGACGACCTCCGAGCATGGAATCTTAAAGGTACATTTACCATGTGTCCATGCTTAGAACTCAGAGCCACTCCAAAAGAACCTGTGGCAACCTGTACAAACTGCCGTCTTACTCTACCCCACATTCTACTTAACCCCATAAAACAGCCAGAACGGATGGAAAATAAACAAGTAAGACCTAAAGTGGATACTATGAGGTGCTTACTGTTAAATGCCAGATCCTTGATAAAACATAGCACAGAATGTGCACTATTCCTGGAGGAGCACAGTATACATTTAGCATTTATTACGGAGTCATGGTCAGATAAGGCATCTGGACCAGACCTCGGAAAAGCTACACCTCCAGGTTTCCAAGGCTACACCCAAGATAGACCTAACAGGAGAGGGGGAGGACTCACAATTATCTACCATAACTCCTTTAAATCCTCCTTCCAAATGGCATCTAACACAGACTGTGAAGCACTATCATTCAGCTTTTACACTGCCCAGCAGAACTCCTTTAAGGGTATTCTCCCATATAGACCGCCAGGCCCAAGAGGTGCCTTCTTAGAGTCAATTGGGACTCTGTTAGAGGCCGGGCTCTGTGCTGACTCCTTCACGATCTTAGGGGACTTCCATTTCCATCTGGAAGCTCATCTCGATCCAGACACCACGACTCTGGTAGAGGTGATGAATAGTGGGGAATTAAGACAACTTGTGGAGGGTCCTACGCATGTGGCACGACACAGACTAGACGGGATATTCTCAAACAACCCCCTAATAAACTATACAAAGGTGTTACCTCTGACTTGGACTGATCATGCCGCTGTGCTATTTGATCTAATATCCCCTGAACCTCACTGTAGCATTTTAGGACCAAAAAGGGAGATTGCAATAAGAGCCTTGAAGGAAATAAATAGTTCAGAGCTAGCTGATTCTCTCCGGGTGATGGCTCGCCCTCTTCCCACAGACATAGAGGATGCTACAACTTCCTATACAGACTGGATAGATGGAACATGTAAAAAACTAGCCCCAGTGAAACTATGGACCCTCAAACGCTCTCAGCCTTCAGCTCCCTGGTACTCTGAAGAACTGAGGAAACAAAAACTCGTCTGTAAGAGATTAGAACGTAAATGGAGGAGAGGCTACAATGATGCGGACAAAGAATCCTACAAACAGAGCATCACCTCTTATAAACAGCTATTGCTTAATACCAAAAAGACCTTCTTCATGGAGCAAATTATAAAGGCAAAATCCTCCACGAAGGAACTCTTTTCAACTGTAGTCAAACTAACCGCCCCATCTACTCCTAAATCTCAAAGCAGCCCAGAGCTCTGCGAGGAAATAGCCACTTTCTTTCAACAGAAGGTTGAAGCTATCTTCTCCTCGTTTAGTCTTCCCTTAACCACACAGACTATGGTCTCAGCCATCCCGATGAGAACCACAACTGAGCCTCAACCAATCCTAGATAAATTCTCATCCTTGACAATACAGGACACGACCAAGCTCCTGGACGCTATTAAATCAGGATCCGCAAATGATCCATGCCCAGTTTCGGTTTTCAAACTGGTTCCGGAGCTTATTAGCAAGGCATTGACTCCGCTTTTCAATGCAATGTTTGAATCAGGGCACTTTCCTAATATATGGAAAACGGCATCCATTCTTCCATTACTCCAAAAATATAATCTTGATTATAAGGAACCCAACAACTACCGGCCAATTTCTCGTCCACCCCTGCCTGCAAAAATGATCGAAAAAGCCATGAATATCCAACTCAGTACCCATCTCCGAGTAAGAAACTCGCTAGATTCCACCCAATACGGGTTCAGGGCAGAGCACAGCACAGAATCAGCCTTGATAAAATCCACGGAGGAAGTGAGGGAAGCTCTGGACCAAGGAGGCAATGAAGCACTTATCATGCTGGACCTCTCCGCGGACTTCGATATGGTCCATCACAACATTCTGATGGACCGGTTATCAGACTGCGGGGTGGTAGGCAAGGCCTGGAACCTCCTAAAATCCTTCCTTACAGAAAGGATTCGAACCGTGGACCTTGATAAAACTCACTCACAACCGTTTTCTCTGCCATGTGGAGTGCCACAGGGGTCTTCCCTTAGTCCCACACTTTTTAATGTCTATGTGACACCCTTGACCACCCTGATTAGATCCTTTGGATTCCAGTTGACGTCTTACGCGGATGACATGCAATAGTGATGTCACTACGCCTTGGACAAGAGGCAGAGAAAGGGTTAAAGTTCCATGACTGCATGAAAGCAGTCAGGTTATGGATGACAATGAATTGCTTGAAGTTGAACTCAAGTAAAACAGAGGTCCTCCTTTTTGGTAGCAATGCCAATTTTTTGACACCTGACTGGTGGCCAGAAGAACTAGGGATGCTCCCGGAGCCAACTAGGAAAGCAAAAAACCTAGGAGTCTTGATCGACAATAAACTGACATTCGAAGACCAGGTGAATGCAGTTACCTCCACAAGTTTCTATCTTCTCAGGATGATACGGAAAATTATGTCCTTCTTGCCGGCAGACTACCACAAGGTAGTGATAACCTCCTTGATTTTGTCACGGTTGGACTATTGTAATAGTTTATACCTAAACATCCAAAAGAAACACCTAAATAGGCTTCAACTTGTGCAGAACGCAGCAGCAAGACTTTTGACTGGAACACCAAAATTTTTATCAATAAAAAGAGGAATAAAACAGCTGCATTGGCTCCCGGTCAAACAGTGGACTCAATTTAATTGTGCACAGTTTTCAAGGCCCTCCATGGAAGAGGTCCGGAACATCTAAAACAGTGCTTTAAATGGTATACTCCAAAGAGAGCACTCTGATCTACAGGAGCAAGATTAGTGGTAGTACCTACATTTAAAAAAGCAAATTGGGGGGGAAGAAGTTTCTCTACTTGTGCCGCTAGGGCCTGGAATGAGCTACCTTTCCACCTCAGGAACACCACAGAGTTGATAACATTCAGGAAGGGACTTAAAACCTGGCTGTTTACCTCCTAGGCTAACTCATACACTGACAACCAGAAGGCAGCATTCAGCGCCAAGACACCTTCGGGTAACCGTCGCGCTTAAGAAGTACAATTAACATAACATAACATCTGCTCTGTTCAAAATCCTAGGAAATCCTGATTTTGAAGGTCAGTGGTGGATGTCTGTGGAACTTCTAGTTACAGCTTAAGGCGCTGCAGTATGCTTACAACAGGTCTGTTTCTAACCCATGGAACCTCTAGTAACAGTGTAAGGTATTGCAGTCAACTACATGAAGGAGTTATGTCTGTCTCAAGAGACATCAAATAACAGCCATAGGTACTAGAGCCTGCACCAGAAAAAAAGCTCTGATTAAAGTTTTTAGCACGCACAGGGCACGTGTTGGGATGGGAAAGTCCCCTGCATACTGACAGACAAGCACCCTTGCCCTAGGTGCCTTAGATACATGGCTATCTGGACCCCTGGTAATGATTTTTGGGTATGGATTAACACGGATCATGCATGTCTGCTATAACATAGGCCTGTCTCATGGAATGTGGTCTTATTAGACTGAGAGTGGAGTACCAAGCACTTCCCTCATAGTAGTAGAAGTCTTTACCAGGAGTTAACTGCCATGAGTGCGGTGGTGGCAAAATACCTGTTTTGCGTTTCATTAAAATTAGTAGTGTGAACAGGCCTTTTTACCTGCGTCACAGGAGTGGTACCTTTTGGTCCACATATGTAAAGTTCTGCTGCTGTGTATTTTAATCACCCTTGGCCTACATGATGACTGTATGTAGCACTGTGCAGTACATGATGCATGTGAGTGCATGCTGTCTTGTAATTGTGCCTGTCATTGGTACATAACATGGAGGCCTGTGTGTTCCAGTTTGGAAGCCAAGTGCCTAGAAAGGCTAATTGAGGTGAGGATTGCGACCCCAGACAGGAGATGTGCATTGCTGCCATTCCTAAGGGCTGTGGTGAGAACACATACACTGGAGGAATCTGAGAAGAGCATCCTCTTTGAACATCAAAGGTCTTTTTGATCCAAGAAGGAATTACTGGTTCGCAGGGCCTGGGCTCATCGTCAGGTGAGGTGATTGGTCTGAGAATGTTGGCACTGTAGGTTTAAGGAATCATAACATTGGGGAAGTCTTCAACTTTTAAACCTTTATGAGATGTATTTCAGTGGAGGCTGACAGCCTGGTGTGATCCCAGTTACTCCAGCTGTGGTTGATTATCACTTTGAAAAAGGTCAGAAGAGAGAGAACTTCAAAGGATTAGACCCTTATATCACAAATTGTAAAGGACCAGACACTAAATCACATCTGTGTCTAGAAATGGACTATGGAAGTGGGAGCTTGAATCCCATAATCTGTTTATCAGTTTAAAGAAGATCACCATCACTTTGGACTGCTGCCATCAGTACTGGTGGCAATTTTTTTTAGTCTCCCAACTGGCTGAGTTACTATTACCAAGGAAGCCAAGAACACACACTTACACTGTGCCTGGAGCACCAGCCTTCTGCCTGCCTGCTAAGATCAGTGTGCACTGTGAAGAAGAGAGAGCCTGGAGGAAGCTAAGCCCAGTGAGTGAGGATCCTGGCAAATGGATATTTTTGAGCTAAGTGTGAGGCATCTGGTCCAGTGGGGACCTTTGTTGCGAGAAGCCATCCGCCCTCTTAGAAGTCAGCAACCCTTGTTGAGGCTGCAGTGAAATTTTGAGCTGCCGCCCATGGAAGCAAAATCGGTGGACTCTCACCCTTACCTGTGACCCTTGTATGCCAGGAGGGGACCACCAGGACTGTTGGTGTTGTCGCTAATGGAAGTAAAATTAAGGCCATCATCAGGTACAAACAACATCATTTGAGCCGTCGCCCTTGCCTGTGATCCTAGTATGCTAGTAGAGGGACACCAGGACTGTTGGTGTCATTTGCCTTTTGCAGGAGTCCCATTAACCATCAAAGAATCTCGAAATCAAGAGCAAAAGCCCCCATGCACCACCACCACTGACCCATCACCTTAAGCTATATGAACTGCAAAGAAGGGGCCTGCTGCACCGGACGCTGTCGGTGACTGTGACTGCCTCAGCATGCCATGATGCATCTTGCTCATCGCTGGAGCACGGGAAGTTGCACCCCAGTACCTGAACACTTCTTCAGGCCTTGGCTGTGTAAGAGTGGAGCAGGGTCAGAAGGCCTGTTGAGACTTGCATGAACTCGGTGTATTAGCACTATAGTAAGATGAACTTTCAGGGCCAAAGGGAGACTTTGTTGCACATTGCTTGTGTGGGCAGCACCTGTGAAGTCGCCTTAAGTAAACCACCAGGAACACGTTTGTCAGAGTGTAGGATGGAGAGGGTGGACTCATGGGATACTGCCTACGAAAACACAAGAACGCTCTCCCTGAAACACTGTAGTGTGTGTCATACTGTGCTGTATTATACTATGCATGTGTAATGAATACTTCTTTTCCTACCAAAAGTAAGTATTACACAGGACAATACGATTATTGAGGGCCACTGTTTGTATTTTGATTCTGGCACCATTGCTTACTTTGCATTTACCTCCCCCCAAGAAGCCTTATACTGCTTGCCCTGTCCTACCACTGAGAGTCAAGCCCTGAAGGGGTACTACTTGGTCCAGCAGTTCAGGGTCCATAGTAGATTGGGCCCGGGACAGCAGGAGTAAACGTCCTTAACCTCCATGGTTGGGACAAGTACCACCAGCCTGCCCGTGGCCCTCTGAAAGGGGTTGTGGCAGCATGCAAATGCGAAATTTGGCTTTGGGTTTTTTGTAGGTTTTTGTTTTATATAAATATCGTGCCTTTGGTAGGTGCAAAGTCTAAAACCACTAAATGGTGGAACTGAACGTTCAGTAAGAACAAGCATTGCCAAGACCACTAAATTTGGCTTGCATTTTTGTTACAAGTCCGACCTATTGACTTTGGCAATTATTGTTTTAAAAATCATGCCATATAGGCTTTGCCAACGTCTGTATACAATGTAGATATTTTTTTTATTGCGACTACACAGTTAAAGGATGAGCTAACTTAGATCTCCAGTCGCCGTTCTATTACACCCTGGGCTCAAGCCCTATCCCTCCTTAACAGATTCGGCCCTCTCTAGTGTATGTGGACCACACCCATGGGCCATAAAGGGTTTTTACTTACCCTATATATAAATAAAAAAAAGGCATCGTGGTTCATGCTGTCTCCTGTTTGTTGACATTTTCTTTTTCGAATCAATAAGCATCTGATTACTTTGCGGGTTTGTTATGTGAAATACAACCTCAGTGACTTGTTTGCTATTACGTTGACTTAATTAGCCAAGAATGTAGATTACTCTTGCGTGGCATATAAAAGCATTAGGGGCCTGCATTAATCAAACTAGTACCAACTGCAGTCACTGCGAGCGAACGTGTGAAAGTGGAAGGTAACACAATGACATTCTACAAAGGTGGGAGCATTATTTTTCTAAAGGTAGCACTAATAACCCATTTAAAAATCAATTCACTCCTTCGGGACCACGCGCATTATTTATCATAAAGGGGCTTGTTTTCCCGTCCGTGGAAACATAAATTAACAGATTAGATATTCGCATTTCCCTTTTTTCTCTATTTAGGGCTCATTAAGTGTTCATGAATGAGGCACCGACCGAAAAAGACCAAAAGCCAGCTACATTTACATAAAATCCTCTTCTTATCTTTCTTTTGAAACAGTCAGCCGTGCTGCGGTCAAGGAAGACATGCTTTTCTCCGTCAGGAGAACTAGCAGGGCGGTAAAAGGAACAAACTACGGGGCATATTAGCAAGACCCACGTTAAAATTATTGCCGTTTTAGCGGCAGGAAACTGCCGCTAAAACGGCGATAATGGGCTTGCTAATATGCGTTATAGAATTCCAATAGAAGCCCAGGTTAGATGTGCAGGACATCTAACCTGGGCTTCTATTGGAATTCCATAACGCATATTAGCAAGCCCATTATCGCCGTTTTAGCGGCAGTTTCCTGCCCAAAGCAGCCCTGGCAAATTTTGTCAGACCAGCCCCTGTATGGTGCATACCAAGCGACCACAATGAGCAAGCCTGACCACCACAAGTGGGTCTAGGAGGGTGTTCTCCCCCCCCCCCCTCAAGAAACTTTGGGAACGAATTGCAAAAATGGGGCTTTCTACAGCACATTTTTCATTATATATTCATTTATATTAGCTTTAAAAGCATTGCAAAAATTGACCTGACAGTGCACCTGGACACAACAATATTTGTTGGGGCTCTTCAATGATTCCTTCACAATCACCCTCCAACAGTGCCAACAGTGCCTCTCATCTCTCCAGAACCCCTCTCTCACATGTTTCTTGCACCGGGCCATCATCAATGGCATTTGAAGGATGCAGAGTAGATCTCATAGGATATTTCTGAGCTAACAATGAAATGTTGGGAAAAAACGATTAAAGGCAAAGTCTATATAGCAAAGCTGAGTTTTGAATAAGCATAAGACCGGGATTGAATACAACTATTACAATTGAAACAAATGAAGTTTGATCAGCATACAATCCAGAGGAAAATTGGAAGCAAAAATATGAAAAAGTATTTTAGGCTAGGTTAGGGAAAATCATAGACTACGCTTATGCTATAAAAATAAATTTAAATTTTTACATTTACATTTCGAACTTTATTTTGGTAATTTACGACCATAAAAGTGCAGTGCATACAGTATAACATTGGGAGACTGAGGGGCATATTAGCAATGCCTGGCGATAATTATCGCAAAGCGCAATTAGCGCTTGGATCATTATCGCCAGGCATCGCCGGTTTCTATCGCGGAGTTAGCGTGCAATCAGCAATGCTAATCTCCAAAGCGATAGAAACCTTGGAGAACAGTGTGAATATCGCTGGAAAACAGGCGATATTCACACTGTTCCCCAGTTCTGCTTGCTGATAGTGCGAGGGGGACTTAGCCATGTAATCCACCTCTCATTGGATTACATGGCTAAGTCAGGGTGGGACCAGGTGTTAGCAAACCAGCGCTAAACGTGTTTAGCGCTGGTTCGCTAATCACCGCCCCTGCCTCGCTGATAGGCGTTAGCGACCTCAGCGACTGTTTCCAGTCGCTGTTAGGTGGGGAACACCTACTTTGCATGCCATTAGCGATAAATATCGCTGGCATGCAAAGCGGCACCCAACCCGGTCGCTATCGCCTACAAGCTGTCACTAACAGCAGTTAGTGACAGCTTCTTGATAAGGCGATAATATTATCGCCGCTTTAGCGGGGAAAAGTCCCGCTAAAGTGGCGATAATCGCCTTGCTAATATGCCCCTGAGTTCGTAAAAAAGAACATTAAATGTGCCACAATCAACCCCAAAAAGTGCAAGTGCATAGAAGACAAATCTTCAAGTTCGAGTATATGATCAAAAAGAGAAAATCCACTAAATACATTTCTAAAAACTTTGATAAAAGATTATTTCCAGGTAAAAAGACAATCAAAATGACAACTAAAATGAATAAGAGTAGCATGGCCATCCTAAAACCCCCTTTTTGGTGCGTTTAGTGTCCCACTAAAAATTTTTGCAATTGTGTAGACATTAATACTAATTAATATGACCGCTCATGTCGTAAAAAGTAATAAAGGAGAAAAACGCCATTTTTGATAAATGAAACAGTGTAAAGTAGTTCCATCATCCTAAACGTGCTACAACAAATGCATACAACCGGGCCACACTAATATCATGCTTGAGCCTGCATCTATCGTGCTGTCAGCGCATCACGGGCAAGACTATCAATAGTGCAGATAAAAATTAAATATACATGATTAACATTTTAAAAAGTAAAACATAGCAATATAACTTCCATTTTGTGGTAAAATTTCAGCTAGACCTAACCTGCAAGCGCCCAGCCGGGAAGCATTGTCAATAAAATGAGAGCAGGAAAGGATGCATGCAAAATATAAAAAGCCTTAGTGTGTTATCTTGGAAGCCCAGCGTCAGCTGCACGTAAGCCTCATACGGCTACGGGCTCCCGCGTTCCTGTCAGGACCTTCCTTCTAATTATCCATGCATGGCTTAAAAACTTAGCCACACTGCAGACGAAAAGTGGTCTTGGGTCCGATCTAAGAATACGCAAGGCAACGTGATGCTCCCGAGTGCCCAATTGCCGGCAAACTGGTTTTAACCACTTTGCCCTAGGTGTGGAATATGCCTGGCAAACAAACATGACATGGGCAACACTTTCTTTAGGGGCCTTACAGCACGGACAATCCTTAGGGGCTGGGTTGCATGTGTGCCATTTAGCTATAGTTTCATTAACAGGAAGTGTGCCAAACCTGAAATGAGTATATAAGAGCCTATCCTGTGGGACCTGGATTATATCTAGAAAGGGCTCCAAATGTCTTTCCTGCTTATGGAGAAAGAATTCTGCGGTCAATCTCCCTAAGTTTGGGTTGCTGAATTCTTGCTGGTCCACCCAATTCCAGTACGAACCCTTGACCACTTCTTTCCTCGGTGGATCCAGTTTATCCCAATGAGCTCTGAGTCCTATGGCTGTCATCAATTTCCTGGCATTAGCAATCCAGCCCACTTTACTACATGTGTCCAGCCTAATAACCTCTGAAAGGGCTTCTGCATAAGGCAGAAGCTCTTCAGTCCTCCTAATACAGGCCCAAAAAAGCAAGGGTCGCAGCCTTGCTACATCTCCTATGGAACGTCTGCCCATATCGACCATAAGGGGAGTAAGGGGAACGTACTTTGGCAGCATCGCTAGTTCCCTAAGGAATTTGTGTTCTGATCTGCAGAGGTCTCTGGTCTTCTCGAATCCCCACAACTCGGCCCCATACAAAGCTGCGCTCACAGCCTTTGCTTCGTAGACCTGGAGGGCTGGCGCAACCGGTCTGCTGTGCGGAAGGCGGTGTTCCTTCCCAAGTGATCCCGTTACCCTTTTGTGGTTCATTAGCATTTTTGCAAGATGGTTTTTGCAAGACATGTTATCTGCGAGACGGATACCAATATAATCAAAAGTGCTCACTCTTTCTAGAGGTTTCCCATCAAGCAGAAGACTGGCTCGAAAAGACTTTGGCGGGTTAAAAGCCATGAGTTTCATTTTAGTTGTATTGATCACCAGCCCTCTTGCTTCGCAGAAAAGTTGAAACCTGTTCAAAAGACGTTGTAACCCCATTGGGGTCTTGGACACCAACAAGGTGTCATCTGCGAACAAGAGGGTCGGTACCTTAACCCTCCCCAGACTCAGTGCATCTGCAGGTTCTTCTAGCAAAAAATGTACCACTCCATTCACATAAAGTTAGAATAGGGTAGAGGCCAGTACGCAGCTCTGTCGGACTCCCCTGTTTACAGGGACACGGTCAGTCAAATGGCCCTGCGTCCCCCACCTGACCTCTGCATAAGTATCTTCGTACAGCCTAATTATAAGGTCAAGGATGTACAAAGGAATCCCCAGGTCTTTGAGCACTGACCATAGTTGTCTCCTTGGAACTAGGTCAAAGACAGTCTTTAGATCAATAAACGCTAAGTAAAGACTGCCTTTGCTAATCACCACCTCTTTCCAGTAGATGGTCTGCAGTCGAAAGACCTGGTCGATAATCCCCACCCTGGTCCTAAAGCCGGCCTGAAACTGTGATAAAATGGCATGATCGTCTGCCCACTGCAGAATCCTCTGCAGCAAGACTCTGCTAAACACCTTCTGGAGGGCATCGATCAGGCTTATGGGCCTATAATTAGAGGGGTCATCCTTTGCTCCCTTTTTATAAATTGGGACAACCTCTGCTCCTTTCCAAGACTCGGGGACCGGGGCACCTTTTGCTATTGCATTTGACAAAAGAAGGATGTATTGGGCCCAATTGGGAATATCAGATAAAAACAAATCACCCGGTATGCCATCTGGGCCTGCTGCTTTGGACGGGACTATTCTATCCATCGCGGTCTCAATTTCACCTAGGGTAAAGAGCTCATCGTCTGTATGATATCCTAGAGGCTCTATCATCTCTTCCAAGTACAAGCCCTCCTCAACTGAATAGAGCTTCCAAAAATGATCGTGCCGTACTTGGGCGGAGATATAGCTAGGTGGCGAGGGCGCGCCCAATTTGCTACCTCAAGTGACAAGAGACCAAAATAGATTGGCGTACTTTGCCGCACTAGCTTCCCTCAATTGCTGCCAACGAGAGTCGTCCCATGCTACCTTGGCTGCACGTAGGGTGGCCTTGTAGCGTTTCCTGGTGATTCGTATCAAAGGGCAATTTTTATCTTTGATTGCTGCTGCCAGAATAGATCGCTCACGTCGGCAGTCCTTAGTGTACCATGAGTAGACCCCTTTTGGCTGCTTATTGGGCTTGCGATCTAACCCAGGAACTACAAAGTGGGCATTGATGCGATCAAAGGTACAGGAGTGGGCCACGGTTGCATCAGCCAGATCTCTTTCGCTGGCAACCGCGGACTCAAGTTCTCGTGTACCCACTACCAAGTCATGCCGTATGGCTAAGATCTTTTCTCCTTGCACTATCACCTTCTGCCATTTTAGAGCTCTCTTATTGTTCGTGGGTATTACGTCCCTAGTTAGTGTTGGGGCTGAAAGAGTCTTGGGATAATAAGGAGCTTCCCACAAGGGGTTCATAGTTAGACAGAGGGGGTTGTGGTCGCTCTCTGTGGTGTTATTCACACTCATGTCAACTAGGTCTCCCCACAATCTTACATCTAAGAGGATGTTGTCGATGTGAGAAGGGCAGCTCACTCTGTTATATGTATTGGCGCCCTGCCTGTCTGAAGGGGTTCTGCCATTTACAGCCCTTAGGCCAAACTCCACATTTAGAGCATTAATGTGAAGTGCTGTCTGTGTCCATTTTTTTACTGGTGCCAGAAGTAAAGTACGGACGGCCCATTTATCATCAAGCGCCTCAGTGCCCAACAGATCTTCTTTGTCGAGCGGCTCAAAAGTGCTGTTTAGATCACCCGCAACTATCACTCTAGAGTGGGGTGGGCATCTGACTAGACTTTCCTCCAACATGATAATAGTTGGCGAGGTCCTACCGCCCTTAGTCCCTCTTGCATAAACATTAAACAAGTCAATTTGTGCCCCCCCCCCCTGGATCCCCTGATACCTAGTCCCATGATATCTATATAGCGCATGGATGGAGTGTAATCCTGCAACCCAAAGCAATGCTCACCCAAATAATCAGACCCCCAGACGGGCGCCCTCTTCCTATCGTCGTCGCGGGGAACAAAAGCACGTAAATCCTGACTTAAACAGGGGGACCATGCTCCATGTCTCCTGAAAAATACAGATGTCATAACTCTCGACTAAGTTGTGCCAGTGGGGAAGAGCCATTTTACTATTTAACCCAGCCACGTTCCAAGAAATCACCCTGAGTTGGCGACGGCGGGCTGGGATGGGGGACTGAACGTCATTTGGGTTAACCTGACGTTGACAGTGGGCGCGCGGAACCTGAGATAGTACCTGGGGACAATCGCTTGGGGATTGCTCTACATCTGCTGGCCTACTACTACTGGTAGAGGTGTAGTTTGTACCTAGTTCTACTAGAGATCGATCATCCATTGGATGGTGTACCAAGGGGAGATTCACAACAGCTGGACAAATATTTATGCAAAAGGGTAAAAGGACACAGGACCCAGAGGGATGGTTAGATTCCTTTGCAAGTCAATCATTGGCTTCTAACCCAGAACCGCTAGCTATCTGGACAGATGGCCGAATACCTGAGGGCATACTATATTCAGAAGGTGCAAAGCGTTTAAACTGGATAGAAGACGTGTCAGGGGAGCAAGTTCTGAATTCAAGGGCAAGGAGGTTTTCAACTAGATCTACCCCTTTCAGGTTAAGTTCAATGCAATCGAATGGGTGATCGGAGGAGAAACACCTACGTGCCCTAATGATGTCCTCACGAATCACAGAGCGGCATCCCCTGACATGACGAATCCACTGTATTGCCTTATTAATCAACTAATCTTCCCCCTCATAGCCTTTCTCCTTGGCAAGCTTCGGTACATTTACCATAAAGATTTTCTGCGTGGCTGGTGGATATAGGCTGACTGGTTGGGGCCGAGCATAACATAACAATGATGGAGCCTGTGATGAGAATAGGTTTTTCATCCCTAAGCTACCAAAGGGATCTTGAGTGATAACTGACTTAGAGGGATGACAAGGTCGTTAAGATACAATGTCATGCTGGCATTCATTATGTGAAGCGATTGCTACAATAGTTTGTGTGAGCCCGTTAATAGCCTGATGCGGGTTACAATGATTGCCCAGAGGAAGTGTATGAAGTTTTTGCACAGATGCCACAGGCAATTGAAGGGGGGGGTTTTCTGCACAAGGGATTAAACTAAGGTAGTAAGGCTCTCAATCATTGCACGCATGCTCCCTATTTCAGCCCTAAGTGCGCCAATGAGCTGGTGTGTGCTCTGGGTTTCTTAATTGCGCTGCAGCAGCGGTAACATTGGATTCTACAATCAACTGCTGGGGGCTGTCTTCCTCTGGGCCTTCAACAAGGTCCAGGAGGGGAGAGAACCTATTTGTACAGAGAATGTTACCTTCGGGCAGTAACTTGGAGTTACTATAGGAGCCTGGGGGGGCTTACAGGCGGAGAATGAACCCTGACTACATGAGACAAGGCCTCCTGGTTTTGGGAAGAGATATTCTTAAGTGGCACCTTTTTAAACATTGCTGGAACTACGGGAAAGCAAGTGTGGGGGGTATTCCTAGGAGAGGGTTGGGGCGAGCATGTGCGTGGCGGGGCAACAGTCTTGCCATCAAGAATGCCTTCACACTCGCTAATCAGGCTATCAATGCGGTCTATGCGTTCTAAAACACAGTTATTCGTTGAGCTTTTCACTGCTTTCCTGACTTTCTTCCCTTTCCCCACTTGGCTCCCCCCAGAACCCTCCATAGTTTTTCTCTTTCCCATCTTCCCACAGGCTCAAACAGTAATCAAAATAGGCAGGGACAAGACGCTGCTACGTCAAAATGAGAGAGAACAAAAACGGAACAAAGGCTATCGTCTAGAAAGATTTCCTCAGTTTAAACAGCAAATGGGTAGTCTTTCAGTATCAAAAGTGGCAGTCCATTTGAAACAACCCAATGTCCCAGTGTCCCAAGAGGGTTGAAAAAGCAACTCCCACTAGCTGTGTTCACGGGGAGAGCAGGACAAAGTCTTGACCAACACCCACAGTCATTAAAAAATTAAAGCACATGCGGCAAAACGCAGTTGAAAGTGGTAGTTAGGTGGTGGGGAAAATAGCACAGTACCTTATTTTTTTTTTTTTTTTTGCAATTCTGTTTTTATTGTTTTTCTTAATGCAATGAGATTACAGTTCCAGTGAAGCCTGCGTGCAAGCAGGAACCAAACATTTTAACATACGACATGGGTGTGTTATATATATGACAACATAACATGGTTATAGTGTGATGTTCAAAGGCACAATGTTCGTCTGGAGCATGAAGTAGTGGTAGTCTCCAATCTAGAAACATAATCACGTTATGTGTCTAGCAATCAATTTAGGATAGCAATTATGGATGTCTGGCCGCAAGTACACAAAACGGATTGTACATTATCCATATCATAAGTTTCTTGTAAAGAGAAACAGGAAAACACAGATTGCAGTAACTTACAATAACCAAGGAACATATTAAAACCTCAATAACTGATATTCAGCCGGTGATATCTTGTCGAAAATTATATGCTACTTAGTCGCTACCAGAGAATGCCAACTAACATTCCCCCCAAATATAATTAGCAGCAGCCCATGTGTACAAGTGATATGGAATACATTAGGGAAGTGACGCACAGTATTTACCACCCAAATTCAGGACAGTATCAGTCATCCACAGAGTGCGGAGCGGGGGAATCCCTTCCCACCATGTCCACAGTGAGTTGCCGCTCGCTGTAAAGGGCGTCCCAGCATGTTGCAATGGGGGTCTTGCGCAGTCCCAGTATTTCCTCGCGTCTAATAGCAATGCTCTCTGCCTTTGCCCAGGCAAGCATCGAATTTCGCCAGGCCACTGAGGTGGGGGGGACGGGTGCTTTCCACTTCTTGGTAAGGAGTCGCTTGGCCACTATCAGCCCTACGTCTAGGAATCTCGAGGTAACCTTTGTGGCCGGGGTTCTAGGAAACATATGTAGCAGGTAGGTCAGCCAGTCATGTGACAGCGTTCGTTCAGTGCAAGTACGCAAGAGGGAGGCCACCTGGATCCAGTAAATACCCACCCGGGAGGAACCCCATAGCATTTGGATTAAGTCAGCCCCCCGTTCGGTGCATCTGGGGCACTCTGCATCCGTCCGCTTGAAGTACTGGTTAATTTTCGCTGGCGTGAGATATGCCCTGTGAATGACAAAAAGCTGTATTTGTCGGAAACGCATGTTGCAAGGTATACGTGTTGGGCTCACAAGCACCTGCGCCCATTTCTTGTCAGTGAGCTGGTGCCCCAGATCTTGCTCCCATTTGTGACGCAGTGGGTCGAGGCTAACTGCAGCATGAGTCCTTAGGGAAGCTGCAAACCACCGCGTCAGGTGCCCACCCGATCCCATGACATGTAAGTACTGTATGGTGAGGTGTGTATGCTGCTCCGTGGACATGTCCCCCCACCTGGTTGTGAGTGAGGCTATCAATGCACGGTGAGTCCGAAAATGCCCAGGCGGCAGCCCATATTCCTCAACCAGTGAGGTGTATGGTAGAAGTACCCCCTCCCGATACAAGTCTCCAAGTGTCTGAATGTCGTTCTCGTGCCAACTTCTAAGGATCCGCGGAGAGATTACAGCGTGACCATCAGGGGTTCCCTCCAGAGGGATCGCAGGAGCGTAAGGGGTCACCCCCGAGTGATGTACAGGCACCTACGAAAGCATCTGTAGGCTACATCAAGTAACAGAGGCTCCCGTGGTCTAGAACGTGCACCTGGGTGAAAAAGGCTAATGATATGTTGCAGTGGATAGGGTGGGCACGTAGTAGCAGTGTCTGCACAGTAGCAATCTGAGAGCCAGCGCGCCACCCACTGAAGTTGTGAGGTAAGATAATAATGCTCAAGGCAAGGAGCCGCCATTCCCCCTTGGTCTACCGGTAGGTAGAGCTTCCGCTGCGCAATCCTATGTCTAGCGTTACCCCAGATGAAATCCCGAATGTGTTTTTCTATAGGAACAAAGAAGGAGGCCGGGATGTAAACCGGCAAGTTTGTGAAATAATATAAGAGTCTCGGGAGCACTACCATTTTGATAAGTGCAACCCTGCCGGTTACAGATAATGGTAGAGTGCTCCAGAATCGCACTGCGACTTGAGGGATGTCACCGCCCGGCCCAGGTTCCAATCAACTAAATCGTTCATGTGATGGTAAATGTGAATGCCCAAGTAGCGGAATGTATCTGCAGCCCACCGCACTTGCTTACCGCCCATGACAAGATTAGGGTCCTGGAGTCCCTCTCTAAATGAGTAAATACAGGATTTCTCCACATTGACAGCCAGCCCAGAAAGTGTAGCAAACTCCTCCAGTAGACGCATCACGTGAGCTGGGACATAATTGATGTCTCTAATGTAGATAAGGAGGTCATCAGCATATAGTGACACCTGATGCGTGGCGTCTCCCAGAGGTATTCCGTCGCCCAGTCGGGTGCGCAATGCCTCTGCCAGAGGCTCTATTGCGAGCGCAAACAGGAGCGGAGAAAGAGGACACCCTTGTCTCGTACCTCTCTGTATTGGAATAGAGTCTGAAAGGTAGGGACCCACCTTGACTCTGACCGTGGGGTTGTTGTAAAGCAGGCGCGTCAGTTGAATGAAGTCCAGGCCCAGCTCAAATTTCTCAAGTATCATAAAGAGGTAACTCCATTCTAGGGAATCAAAGGCCTTCTCTAGGTCCAATACAAGGCAACCCGCCCGCGGCCATGCTTCCACCGCATACTTAGACACCCTGAAAAAGCGTCGCAGATTGAGGGAAGTATTACGGGAGGGCACAAAGCCACTTTGATCCGTATGAACCAACGACGGAACCGCCTGTGATAGTCTGTCTGCCAACACCTTCGCAAGTATCTTATAATCAGCATTGAGCAGCGCCAAAGGTCTCTATGAGCCCATCTCCGTAGGGTCTTTATGAGGTTTCAACAGCAATATCAGGTTCGCCTCGCGCATAGAGGGCGGAAGCTGCTGAGAGTCCAATGCAGTGGTGTATAGGGTGTGGAGACGTTGTTCAAGGGAGACTCGGTATGTTTTGTAACATTCTGCCGGCAGACCATCAGGACCCGGGGTTTTACCAGAAGCAAGCGAGTGTATGGCTTCCCCAATCTCCTCCAGTGTAACCGGTGCATTAAGTGCCTCCCTGTGTTCACGACTCAATGTTGGCAACTGTAGTGTGTCCAGAAACCTTTCTAGGTCGTGCCCAACGTCTCGTCTGCGGGAGCGGTATAGGTCAGTATAGTGCTGCATTAAGGCATCATGTATTTCACGCTGTGTACACAACAGTTGGACTGACCCTCCCCTTAGTGTCCCAATGGGGGCATGCATGTATTCCTGCTGAATCAGCCACGCCAAGAGTCTACCCGCTCTATCAGCAGTAGCGTGCGTATGAGCCGTGTGTGCAGTATAATTGTGGCAGCGAAGACGCTCTAATTGCTCTGCATGCATAGAGCGTAACTCCTCGAGACGCCTCATATTTCTCCCTGTCTCCTCCTCTCCCTGTTCGTGGTGCAACAGCTGCTGCTTTAGTTTTGTAATGGAAGCGGAGAGCTGCCGACGGATGTTCCATGTGGCACCCAGGCAATGGCCTCTAATAAATACCTTGAATGCCTCCGATTCGACGAGTGCGTCACTGGCTGTACCCTCATTTAACTCAAAGTATGTTAAAATTGCCGTCCCCAGTGAGGCATGGAATGCCGGGTCCTCCATCGCACTAGTTTGGAGTCGCCACGTAGGGAATGGGGGGCGCTGTACCTCCCAGTGAAGCCGCATTAACAGGGGGTTATGATCGGAATGCGTCTGACCTAGGTAGTCAATACCATGGATCAAGGGGAGGAGCGCCTGCAAGCCCACCAGTCTGTCAAGACGTACATGCAGGCTGTGTACTGCAGAATAATGAGAATAAATACGGGTAGTGGGGTTAAGAAAACGCCACAGGTCTATAAGAGCCCAATGTGCAAGCCAATGTGTGAGGGCCTTCGCATTAGATAGGGAAGGGAACTTGTTTAGCGGCGGGAATGACCTGTCCAATTCGACATCAAGTACAGAGTTAAAATCACCACCCAGTAGCCAGGGAATGCCATTCCAGTGGGACAGAACCCCAGATATGCGCTCAAGGAAGGAAGGTTGGTCAACATTGGGGGCATAGATGGAACCCAGCAGTACATTTAAGTCGTTCAATCGTCCCCTCACAGGAGTGTATCTGCCCTCCATGTCATTAAGCACCTCATCACAGTGAAATGGGGTCCCAGCCCTGACCCATACCAGTGTACCCCGTGCGTGTGCCGAAAAGGTGGTACCGAATACCTGACCCCTCCACCTGCCACACAGGCGTTCCAGTTCAGGTTGTGCCATGTGGGTCTCTTGAAGTAGTGCTACGTGAGTCTTATGTCGGTGTAAGTACGAATATATAGAATATCGACGGGTGGGGGTGTGCATGCCACGTATATTCCATGTTGTCACATTTACCTGTGTCATGATTGAATGCTATGTGTCGTGAGTGCGTGTGGGGCGAATAGAGGCGTATCCGGTGCAGCAAGTAGACAGGGAACATTGGCTGTTTTTACTAAACGAAAATGAAAAACATGAACCATAACCATGGTAACAAGCGGGGCGAACTCCACAGTGTCGTTCGTCCAAACTACTATGGCACCCAACGGGGCAATAACTAATTCAGTCTAGAGGCTGATGGGGGGGTGCAGTCAGAATAGGGTGTACTATACCTATTTTCCATCCCTCTATATCAGGGAGTAACTACCCAGTCCCCCACCTGTATGTTAGTGGATATATTGCGTTAAATCGATGTCGCAGCATCTCAGACATGTGCATAAATATGTGTATGCTGCACGGAGGGCGGCAATATGTGTGCGCAGCTCAGTAAATCACAACATACACAATATACACAAGGTAGTTTCTACTTGCGCACATGGACGTCATATATGTACCTGAGACGTGGCAGTCTCTCACACGATCTCATCAGCAGTTTGTGGGGTGACATCCGGCAACTGTAGCTCGTCAGGGTCGTCGGGTCTGGGGGTGGACGATCCACTAGGAGTTGCTGATCCAGAGGAGCTGATGTCTCTTGTCTCACGATAGGTCTTAGTTCCTGGTGTTGTAACTGCCTCCAAGGCGTTGAGATGCTCCATTGCGCTCTGCTCCGGCAGCGGCACTGTTGTTCGTCTGGGCTCGCTGTTCCTCCACTCATGTCTCCCACGATGACAATTCTTCTTATTGACCGGACGAATGGAGTTTTCACTTGAGATGCGGGGTCCTTTCCAGAGACCGGTTTCCTCCAACCAGTCCCATGCGAAAAAGTGTGCGGTACCTTTAGCTACTACTCTCAGTCTGGCAGGAAACAGCAGAGAGTAGGGAAGGTCTAAATCGCGCAGCTGGCGCTTCACTGCTGTGAAAGTACTCCGGCGTCTCTGTACCTGTGCCGTATAATCTGGGAACACCATGATGGAGCTGCCATCGACTTTCAGTTCAGAGAGTTTACAAGTCTCACGTAAGATTGTGTCTCTGTCTCTGTAATTTAAGAGGCGGAAGAGCAAAGGCCGCGGACGGGCTCCAGGGGGATTCCGCTGGGCTGGCACTCAGTGCGCACGCTCCACCATGAATTGCGGCGACAGCGTCCCAGTAGGTAAGATATCACTGAGCCAGCTTTCCACATACGCTTCAGGGGTCCGCCCCTCCGCACCCTCCGGGAGACCCACCACGCAGATGTTGTTGCAGCGGGAGCGCCCCTCTGCGTCTTCAACCCTGTCCTCAAGTGCATGCACACGGTCGAGGACATCTTGCAAAGCTGCTGCATGACTAGTAGTGACTGGCTTCAATTCTGACAATGCCCGATCATGTGATTGAACCTTCTCCGCCAGGTTGCGGTGGTCGGCACGCACTAAAGTAAAATCGGACGCTACTTTATCAATCCGATCTTCGAGAGATGAGCGGGTTTGGTCCAATACAGTTCCGAGTTTCTCGACCGCTGCCAACACCGAATCCAGTTTTGCTTTTATTTCCGCGTTTGAATCAGCGCTAGTGGCAGCGCCCTCTACATGTATCACCTCCATCGTGCTGGTACGTGTCGCATTCTGTAGTGCATTGTTGCGGAGCCGGCCCATTGCTAATTTTTGCGCTGAGAGCATGAGCGGTCGATGGTTGTCAGACGTAAGGGGTTGTACAGAAATATGAGTCACGGGTGCTTGCAGTCTCACCTTATGTCAGGGCGCTAGTGAGGGTGGTGTCAGCTGTCTCCACACCGCGGTGAGTGGTTCAAGCACGTCGTGTTTGGCAGTGACCGAGTCTTCGTGGCACAGCGCTGTCAGACACGGGTGTGAGGCAAGGTCCCAGGCGTGAGCACAGGTAGGCGCGAGAGGAGCATAGAGTGTAGGACGGAGCGTGTAGGACCCAGTCGTCGCAGCTGTAAGGTACAACGCTACATGCTCCCACAGCGATACAGGGGGCAGCACTTTTAGTAGCAGGCACAATTGGAGGGTCCGCCTCGAGAGGGACCAGGGTGTGTCGCACTTCTGGCCGTTACCCCCAGCAGGACAATGTTCGTCTCTGGAAGAAAGGGAGGGGGGGTTGGCGGGCCACGTACTGGTTCAAAAGCGTCGCTGGCCTCCAGGAATCAGCTATAGCCACGGGGCAGGCACAGAGCAGTTGGGGCACCGGAGGTAATCAAGGGTCCTCTTAACACCAAACTCCTGGGTAGGGCACAGTTCCTTGATGGGATCCGAGGCAGGGTCTCGGCATGCAGCAGACAGTGTCATGTTCAACCAGCAGGGCCGCAGCGCCACCCGGGAGAGCGCAGGGGGTGAGGTGCAGGGGGATGGTACGCGCCACTCACCGGGTATAGAATCAACATGCCGGAATTCACACTCGTAAGCGGCCAGGGCTCCGAGCGCCCCGCACAGTCACAGGAGCCAGGTCTTCCAGGAGTAGGGTGCAGGCCGCGCTCATCCAACAGCCACCGCCACACGCAAACCGCTGAGCGCGCCGCGGCCCCAGTTTAAATCTGCTAGAGTTCAGGCTGTCAGAAGTCCCAGTACAGTATCACAGGACCTTTGGTTTGTGGCACGGGAACGAGGGCCCACAGATGCGGGGAAGAGGGTCACATCTTCATCCAGGTCACTTCTATGAGCAAGGGAGGGGGATCATAGTCTCCGCGATAGATACCGGAGCGATATCAGCTGCGGGACCGGTACCCCCCGCAACGTCTCACTGGTAATCGCGTGCCAGCCGCAAGTCCGTAGAACACATCTAGCAACGTCGCACTGTCCGGGCTCTCATCAGCAGACCAACGGAGGTAAGGCTCAGATGTCAGTATAGGTGACTGCACGTGGCCAGGGTCATGGCATCGATAAACGAGCAGAGGCTGAGAAAGGGACTCGCAGAATAGTCGCAGGCACAGCAACAGTACCTCTGGCCTGATAGTTGCTTCAGAATCAGCAGGATCGCAGCATAGGGGGAGGCGCACTTCTACATCGTCCCCATGGCCAACCAGGCTGCAACGCCACCACTGCCGTCACGTCAGGCCCGAAGTGTGCCTCAAGTGCTCCGCAGGAAGTTCTTCGTGATTGCAGTCCGATGCCAAAAGGTACAGGCACAGCAGCAGCACCTCTAGTCGAAGGGTTGCGTCGGAGCCAGCGAGACCGCAGCTAAGGGGGAAAGCACACTCCCGTGCCCGCCCAGAGGCCTTCCAGGCTGCTGCTCTGCCACCGCCGTCACCCCAAGCTCAGATCGTGCCTCAGGCGTGCCGCAGGGGTTTCGCCGTAGCTGCGGTCCGATGCCAAGAGAAGGCTGTGAGTTTCAGTTGCAGATGGGTTGGGTGGCAGGAGAAAAGCAGGATAATTGAGGGATTAGGACGGGAGCTTTACTCGGTCGCGTCCGCCATGATGGCTCCTTGGCCACGCCCCCATAGCAAAGTACCTTAATGATTGGATGCCTGAGATTGACTTGTATAATTTCCGAAGACGTAAGGGGGATGGCCCTACCCTGCCTCTTCCTGGCAATGATGGGCAAGGACGGGCCCGCCCTTGGCCCGGGCTTCATCTGGGCACGTCCCGCACGTCCCAGGCCGCGGGAGTGTCGGTGCGCTTTAGAGCATGGAAAGCTGGTCTCAGCCCCTCCTGCTGGGGGAATGAATCCTGGGACGGAGAGTCCCTCAGCGGTACGGTGCTGCAGTGGTCTCTGTCCCGTAGCGTCCCGCGCCACTGGAGGGTTGGTGCGCTTTAGAGCGCGGGCAGCTGGTCTCAGCCCCTCCTGCTGGGGAATGAATCCTGGCACGGAGAGTCCCTCAGCGGTACGGTGCCGCAGTGGTCTCTGTGCCGTACCTCCTTTGAAATATAAGTTAAGAAATATTCCTTTAAGTGTGAGGAAAGATTTGTAGGTAATGTTGAAGGACGTGTGTGCTCACAGAGTTAAGGAAAAGGTTGAAGCAACATTGCGGTTGTCATCAATTATATTAGCACAGAAAAAGTTAGGTGAGCTTAGAATGTGTGTTGATTTGAGAAGTGTGCATAAGGCCATATCGGTGGACAATTATCCTTTGCCCAGAATTGAAGATTTATTAGCAAAGATTGGACAATCTAGCTGGTTTTCCCAATTAGTTTCAGGGCAGTATATCCTTAAGTGAATCTTGATATTGAATCTCACTATCTTACCACCTTTCTTACACCTGAAGGGGTGTTTCAATTTTGCAGAATGCCATTTGGCCTGGCTTCGGCCTCGATAGTACTTCAAAGACTCATGTCTTACATGTTTTGCAATTGCCCTCAAGTTGTGGTTTTTCAGGATGACATTTTTATATTTTCAGAGAGTGAATGTAAACATGATTATGTGTTGAATGAATGTTAACTACACTGGAAAAAAGGGAGTGACACTCAGAAAAGACAAATGCATTTTCAAAAAGAGAGAAATAGACTATCTAGGACATGTGTTCCCAGTTCAAGCAGTGGAACCGAAACCCAATTTGGTTCAAAGTATAGTTGAAGCTCCAGCTCCAAAATGCAAATAACAATCGTTATCTTTTTTGGGCATAAAAGTAGACCCCCACAGGCCTCTCCTCAGAACACGTTTGGACCTGTGAACAATCAAACATAGGTCTGCCATGCTGTCTGAAGAACCTGAAGGAAGACTGCACATGTTTGCCTTCGACCCATGACCCCAGTAGTGACTCCCAGGGTCACTTGGCTTATCTATTGTCTGAGCTAATGGGACACAACAAGTTTCCAGAGGCTCTTTTCCTACAATTGCCCAGCTGACCAATAGCAACTTTACCTGTCATGGACCCTACTGTTAGCCTCAGCTAGAGTGAGTCTTACCCCCCAAATAGTGCCCCACATGTCCTACACTATTGGCTGGTGTTAGAGTGTACTCCTCCTGTCCCCAAACTGCAAAAGTAGGACATTTTGCCAATTTTCTGCGTGAATAACCGACGGAGACCACGATAGCTGTTGAAGCCTCCGCTGTCAAAATAGAATCACCGTTCAGCTTCAGCTTGCTGGTTTGTCTCGCTGAAAGAGATCTGACTTCGAGAAAAGTTTTCAAGTTCGAGTGTAGAGGACTTCCTCAAGACCAGTGCCGAACAGCAACCCATCAACGTTGCAGCTTTCCTGTGCACAGAATAGGGACTTCACCAGCTCTGAACTTTCTTCAACAACTCACCAGCACCGAGCCCTATTCGGATCCAGCTTATAACTTGGCCTGCTCACAACTTGTTGCCAACCACTTTTTCGCCAGGAAAGCTTCTAAGACTGAAGGTAAACTTTCCACCAAGTCCAGTCTGGTCCCTGTATCTGACCAACAATCCAGCGCGGTCAGCCTTAGCTTTTGACTTTGACCCATTCTAGTGCAAACAGATAACCGTGGTTGGCACTCTGCGCTTTTTGTTGCTATTTTTAATTCAAACTTTAAAAATTAATATCTCCGGTTCTACTTAGTGTATTTCTGTCATTTTGGTGTCATTGTATTTATTACTGTTTGAGTACTGCATAAATATTTTAAACATTGCCTCTAAGTTAAGCCTGACTGATTTATGCATAGCTACCAGGGGCTGTATTATGATGTAGGAGCATTTTCATTATTTGCGCCAGGCGCACCTTTAAACTGGATGCGCCTGGCGCAAACAATAAAAATGCACCCTATTACCATCAATGTGCTGCCCCAAGGGCAGCTGTGAGTACGTGGTGCCCTCGGGACAGTGCATTCATGTGAAATACTGAGTGGCTGCTTTACAGTCAGTGACTGCACCCGCCTGCAAGGGGATGTCTGGGGGGTCCATAGGACTCTCTTTACCCCCTGCAGATGGCTGATCTCAGGAGGAGGACTGACAGTGTGCCACCATTTAAATGGTGCACTGTCAGTGTGCCTTCTGAGGGATTCTTTGCCTCTGCACCCACGTCGGTAATACGGGGCAGGCGCAGAGGCAAAGGGATTCCCTCATTTGCATGAGGCTTGCCCCTATTCAAATGAAGGAACGACCCCTTGAAGATAGTGCTGGCGCTTTATGTGCGCCAGCGCTATCGGTATTACAGATGGGGCTGCACAAGTATCTGCAGCCCCTTCTGAAATTCCAAAGTTCCCCAGAGGTGCGCAAAGTGAGCGCAAATGCCTGTTGCGCCCCCGGGGCACTTTATGTAATATGGACCAAGATGGTTAAGCACAGGTTTATGCAGTGACTTTAGTTGTTCATCCTGCCAAGGATTGGGATTTTTTAGATGAGTTCTCACCATCTCAACTAATACTCAGTTTCTTAAACAAAGCATATACCTCTAACTTGCATTGTGATTTCCAAGTCACACTGATTGGCTTTTGGTAAAGTTTATTTTCAGTGAGGATTGACAGGATTCAGCAGAGACTCTCCTTTCTGCTCTGTTTTGAGAGTACTGTGCACTTGTGATGATTCATTTGGAGGAAGAAGGCTATTCAAATATGGCCACCACTCATGCACATTAAGAACCTTTTGGAACTCTGATTCTCCAAGGCAAGCAGACGCACATGTCTGTAGGCCATGTAGAAATGGCCATTAAAGATGAGGTTGAAAAGCTGCATGGATGCAACTGCACTCACTTCTCCTGAGGGCCAGTATGTCACAGTACAGAAACAAAATAAAAATAAAATGGAAGAATCTCCAGGAGGCAAAAAAGGAAATAGGAAGAGTCATTGACTTAAGGACAGCTGCAATGAGAAAAAAAATAGAATAAAAAAATAGAAAGCCTCTGTGGATAGAAAAGATAGGATGACTAAGCAAGCTCCCAACTGAGAGCTAATAAGAAAAAAAAAAGTATTGGTAAATCCAATAGGTCTTGTTTTTTAAAAGAAGTATCAGATCTTTTGACTGTGCCATAACCTGTTGCAGGTGCTGAATAGCATTGCTGAAAACTAACAAAAAGCTTTGTTTCATTTGCTACACAGCATCAGCAACACAAATGCTAAAATAGCCTCTGCCTCATGTTGAATCCATGTTGTCACCACACATGCACAAGCATATTCCATGACGCAGCACACATTTTGATTTTGTTTTCATTTTCAGTTCCAAGATTGGAGACTCTGACAATGAAGCTTTATGGTTAAAAAAAAAAGTGCACCCTTGGTAACAGAGGCAAGAAAAGAGACCAGGGTGAGGCAGGGAAGTGAGAGGGGAACGAGCACTCGTGGAGCAAGAAAACACATGTGCTTACATAAAGCGCTGCCACAAAAAGGAAAAATTATTTTCCTGATGCCAGCTATGGAAGGAAAGACTTCTAATCAAAATGATGGAAAAGAAGCTAATCACCAGGGAAAGGACAAACGCAAGAAGAGAAAGTAGAACTGTCGAAGAAGAAGCAAGCAAATGAGAGTGACAAAAAAGCCAAACAATGTTAAGCAATACACTGATCCACTCTAAGTATTGGTGTTGTGCACAGTAGGCCTTGGACATCAGACAGCTAAAATCTTTAGGTGATGCTTAAACACGGCTTAGTGTAGTAGAATAAGAAAATAGACTTCTTAGTGTGTAGCAGATAGTCAACAGAAAAGCAATTGTGCTAAATGCTATGACTGGGTATACTTTTGAGATGTGAAGTAGTCATTGGTGCCTTCTAGTGGCGATGGAGGGATACAATAAAATAGCCAAAAGAAAGGAAGTGAGAGGCAGTGAGATTACAATACTCCTCTGAGTGATCCAAGATGTGATTGACAATGTCTCAAGCTATTAGCTGGATGTTCTCGAGGCAAAGAAGCCTATGGCGGAAGAAGGCTGATCCAAAACTCCCTATAAGGGTATGTTATATATATTTTTTAAAGAAAATGTTTTGACTTACACCAAACTTAAGAATAGTTTGGGTCAGATGAACTCTGGTCTGATGGTCGAATGTTTTCATTGCCTGCATGTACTTGCTGGTTAGCAGCCACCACATAATATTGGTTGGAACAGTTAACCTGATTATAAAGTAAAGGTTAAAATAGCAATGAACAGCCTTCCAAACCTTCAGAGGTTAAACAAGGGTTGTGGAAATGCCTGTGTTTTAACATTGGAAGCATTGCTATGCATCTAGAATTTACATTTATTTGGGATAACAATATAAAATCGCTATGGATATGCCTATGCTTCGAAAACCTACAAGGACAATGCACATAAGTCCATCTGAATGGTATGTTTTAAAATAGCAATGTTCGTGGGAATAAGCAAAATCCAGAATCATATAAATTTGCATAATTCATTTCAAGTTAATTCACATGTTTAAATAATTTCTGATACAAAGAATAAACTACCATGCACAACTAAAAGGTGAAACGCTGAAATATTTTTTACTTCAGCAAAAAGTCATGTTTCCCCATACACTTATCGATAGATTGAATTAGTCTCATCAAAACAGATACAAATTCATTTCAGTAATAAGATTATTAATTTCTAAGTAATGTTGCCGTCTTTAATTCATGCACTTATTTGTAAAACATATCTAGTGAGACAACGAAGAGGGCCATTCTCTCTGGTTCAAAACTCCCAGCTGCACATACCAATCCTTACTGCGGAAATTCCTAACTTGGACCAAGGGGCATATTAGCAAGAACGGCGTTAAAATTATCGCAGCTTTAGCGGCAGGAAACTGCCGCGAAAGCGGCGATAATGGGCTTGATAATATGCCCTTGAGAATTCCAATAGAAGCCCAGGATCACAGCAGAACATGGGCTTCTATTGGTATTCTCAAGGGCATATTATCAAGCCCATTATCGCCGCTTTAGCGGCAGTTTCCTGCCGCTAAAGCGGCGATAATTTTAACGCTGTTCTTGCTAATATGCCCCTTAGTATTTGGAATTGAGGATTCTTCTGTTTGGTATTTGTAGCCTTGTCCTCTGCCTCCACCATGTTAACGAGATAAATTGTGTAAACACAGATTGTGGAGGCGCACAAGCAAAGCAGCACAAAGACATTTTCGCGTTTGCTTCTTCAGTAAGACTGTCCTTAGTAAGTCCTAAGAGCATTGCAGTGGATGTAGCAACTATATCTTTCATTTCAATTTAAAATCATCAATTAGCAGTCAAATATTGCTTAATATTCAGTATTTATATTTTTGAGACTTGCAGCTTATGTGAGAAGTGACTTGTACCAAGCAATTGCTAACTTGCTGGAGCAGGCTCAATAATATTTTACCATGTGAGTTGATGTAGGAATATGCCCCCTTCTTTTTGGTCACTTCCATTTTTTGCTAGATTTTGCTGCTGTTTTTTTTTTTTACTCTGTGCAAATGGACACTGCTAACCAAGGGGGTCATTACGATGGTGGGCGGATCGCCACCGCCGGGCCGGCGGTGAGGACCGCCTGCCCGGCGGTGGTAATCCGCCCGCCATCTACCTGAATATTCCCACCGCCAAATTAGGATGGCGGTGGGAATGGGAATGGTACCGCGGCGGACGGAAAGACCGTCCGCCGTGGTCCCGCAAGGCAGTCCTTTTCCGACCGCCTTGCTGGACACGGTACAATGGGGCATTGTGGGCGGTGCCGTGCAGGCACTGCCGTGGGCATTACGATGCCTGTCTTTTGCGGTGGAGAATGCCTTCGGGGGCCCGTTGCGGGCCCCCAGAGTGTTGGGGGGGTGGGGGGTGCACATGGGGGGTACCTATGGTACCCCCCTGCATCTGCATGTACAAGGTGGCAGGCACCGCACGGTGCCTGCCACGTTGTAAATGCAGATGTACAACATGTAGTTTTACATTGCGGCGGGTGCTGCTTGCAGCACCGCCCGCCGTAATGTAAAAATACGGGATGCGCCCGCCAGTGTGGCGGGCGCATCCTAATGTGTATTGCAGGACCGCCGCACCTATGGCGGGCGGTCCCTTTTGACACTGCGATGGCGGGCGGACTTTGTCCGGCGTCATCGTAATCGGCCCCCAAGTCTCAGTGCATTTGCTCTGACCCCTAAAACATGTCAAAATTGGCTGCACTCCTGATTGGCATATATAACTTATTTATAAATTCCTAGTACATTATACAAAAGTGTATGCAGGGCCTGTAAGTTAAATGTCACTAGTGGACTGCAGCACATTTTGTGTCATCACAGAAGAGCCAATTCAAAACATGTCTCCAGCCCTGCTGCTACCACGTGTGTATGCAGTTTTACAACTGCCAATTCAACCTGGCACAATAAACCTTTTGCCAGGCCTAAACCTCCCTTGTTGATACCTATAGGTCTCCAATAGGTAGGCCCTAAATGCCCATAGGGCATTGTGCATAGTCTTTAAAAATCAGAACATGTATATTCTATGTTTTACATGCCCTGGCAGTGAAAAACCTCCAAAGCGGTTTTTCACTGTGGCATGGCTGGCTCTCCCATAGGGATGCACTGGGTAACATAATTACACCTTATAATGCTTAAATTCAGTTTGGGAGTAGCTAGAAACATTATTCAAGGACTCATTTTACTAGTAATTTTAAATTCCCATTTAAAGGTCAAGGCAGCTTTTATATCACTATTATGATAATGACAATTTTTGAAAGTGGTCATTTTTCTGCTTGAAGCTTTTCTATCCAGTGTTCACTGTCAGCAAGGAGCTGAATGTCTCCTAGATGAGGTGGGAAGTGGCTCCTAGAGCTGAGGCAAAGGGAGAGGGGTTGATCTTCCCCTCCAAAATGAGCTCTGGCCAGGAACTTATTTAACTTCAAATGGTGCCCAACCTGTCATAGCCAGGTATAGCTCATACATAGGCCTGACCCTCTATTGTCTTGCTGGTCAGCCAGGTACCACTCCCAGTGGGAGAGGAGCTGCCCCAGAACTGTTTTAGGAACCATAAGGGAGGCTTGGCCCATTATCATATCCATACCTCTGGGTGGGCGTATGGTGCTCTGCACATGAGAAGAAGGGTTCTGCCATGTTGGGTTTAGGTAAAAAGGGCCAGTGTGGTATAGTTTACAGTAAAACACACAAGATGTGCTGAAAAAGTGGGAAGCACCACCCCTGGAAACTTTTACCGATTTGGGTAGGGAGTGAACAGGCATTTCACCCACCCACAGGCTGGCACTGGGCATAAATATGACACCTTCATTACCCCCTTCAGAACACTGCTGGACCAATGCAAGGCAGAAGAAGGGATGCACATATTGTATCCTGTGAGGAGAACTCTAAGGGCTGGACCTGATCCCACTTGTACCCAGGGTGAAGAAGTGGACTCCAAAGGTCAGTTGCAAGAACTGCTGTCAAGCTAGAGAGAGACAAAGCTGTAAAAAGCCCACTTTCCTGAAGGGTTCAGCTGACCAGTCCTAACTAGACCTGCTCTGGACTCTGCTGTTGGCTTCACTGAACCCATAAGTGGTGTCCCTAAGGTCCCTTAGATAACTCAATATAAAGAAAGAGGGACTAGGAGCACAACTGAGGTCCAGCATACATGCTCCCTGGTTCAATATATAGGCAATAAGTATGCAGTTCCTATTCACAAAAAGGGGTGTGGAGAACCCTATTATGAAAACAGGTCAGAGGGATCTGATAAATCAGAAGCAAGGGCCCTCACACACCCAGTTGTGTGTCATGCCTCATCATCAGGCAGCTACTCGTTGGGCTGTCGCTGCAATGCCCAAAGGGCTCCTTAAGGATGCTTTTTGCTGGGGTTGTTTTAAAGATGTTATTAGCCATGATGCGTCATGTGTGAGAGAGCTCAGAGTGGAGATTGGTGATAAAGTGAGATTAAAAATGACTAGGAGTATCCTCAAAGTGTGTATTGAGCTGGTATCTCTTGTCATGAATAAAAAGAATATGCAGCGGTGTAGGAGATAATGATCCTTCACCGTTCAAATAAGTGGTTAAAAACAAAGGTTCAAGATGTTTCTTGCCATTGGAAAGTTATGAACTATCTAGGCAATTCTTTAGGACCATATGAACCTAATCTACAACTGATTGGGTTGATAATTAAGCATGTAGAAGTGCCCAATTGTAAAGTAACCTAACTATGGTGGTGAAATTATTACCTTATAAAGGCTACTTTTAAATAGTTTGACCTGTGCGGTAGAAATAAAAACACAAGATGAAATGCCAACACTTAAACAGGTTACTCAATTGTAGCACCCATTAACAATGCAGGTCATAGGTAATGTATGTCTTAGGCAGAATTGTCCATAGTTATACAACAAACAGTATATTGACGTTAGTGGGCTTGCAATTACCAAGGCAAAATTTCCCAAAGGTGGTACCATGGTAAATTACAAGCCCATCGATCCACGCAAACCACATGTAATTTTAACTCAAACCAAACTTAGTCATTGCCAGAAGATAGCAAATGTATGCAGCAGAGAATGACTAAGGTAGTTCTTTCCCTAATGTATTAAGACAATTGTCCCTTAGGTGCTGCAGAAGAACCACTCTAGCTGCGGCGTAAACTGGAAGGAGACAAAGTAAATCGCAAATCAAGTAAGTAAATAAAGTCCAGCTAAAGGCTCACAAGAGTGCCGCTGGTTAACATAACACTGCCATTACTCACTGTGTACAGCATGGGAAAACTCAAATTACCTACCCTGCTCCGCAAACGCAACCCTGGAGGTAACTGGGGAGCTGGAGAAGCTGCTTGAATGCCATCTTCTCATCTGCATGGAAGGCGGGAAGAGGAGGGGCCTCCAGATCAACATGTTTGTAAAGGTAGCGCCATGTTTAGAATGAAGCAATGCTGTCCTCCATTTTGTAGTGACCCGCTCTGGAAAGTGGCTGATAGAAGTGTACTCCATAGGATGTGCATAGTGTATGACGACGGTGTTGCCTCGCATAAAAACAGGATGGAAATTGAAAAAGGAAAATGATGAAAGGCCTCTTTAAAGTAAACAATATGTACTGCTTGTCTGAAAAATATATGATGTAGGTAAAACACTATTGACATCTTGGAATGGGCAAACCAGAGAGGAGAATACAGGGAATGCAACAAAGTCCTAAGTTACAGATGGCATAGACCATGGATGTCGCCATCAATAAGTAGGTGAGTCCATTTACAATAGTGATAACACTATCTAGTGGGTCAAAAATTAATTGTCTACAGCATAGCAAGGACATGTGATAAAAAGTATATATGTACAGCTCAAGTCATCGGTCTAATTCGCTCCAGGGTATGTCATCGTTGAGGCTGGTGACATGTGTTCCAAGGCAGAAAATCCTGTATTGTTCCCTAAAAAAGAGAGCATTTTTGTTCATGTTGTGACATGTTTACAGAACTGTCCAATTAGCATTATCTGGAGTATGATTCTTGTTTTTAAAATATGTTCCCATCTTAGTAGTGGTCTTCTTATACCAGATTTCACGCCAGTGTTCTGTGGTTCTAGGTTTTACCTGCCTAGTGATTATGCTAATATATCTAGTAGCCCATGGGCATTTTATCATGTGCACACAATTTTGGATGTTGCAATTGGTGTGGTTCCTTAGGGTCCAAGTGTGTGTTGTGTCTAAAACTATTTCCTTAGTAGCTTTTGTAAGATGATAGATAATGTAGGCTCCACAGGGATAATGACCCGTGAATGGAGGAAGATCTCAAAGATGGCGTTGCTCAGTTCTAGGAGGTTTATGTGGTCTGGTGTGTACCAACATATCCAGTAGATTATTTGCCCATTTAATTGTAAATCGGGGTACATGGATATTAGGAAAACCTGTTTGTAGGACAGACCAGCATTTATGGATGATCTTCTGAATGTTATTAGAATTAGGTGTTTGAGTGGTCACACATGATTTTATCATCCTGTTACCTGGACTGTGATTCTAGGAGTGTGCTGCATGGTGGTTATTCCTAACACTTTTGTGTGCTAGGTTGACAGTGTGCTGTGAATAATGTCAGTTATCCATGAGGGTCATGGCTTGTTGGTCAAAATCTGCTGTGGTGCTGCAATTACGATATAGCTTAAGAAACTGGCCATAGGGGAGATTATTCCTCAGGGCCTTCGGGTGGTGACTATCATTCAACAGGCTGTTGCAATCAGTGGCTTTTTATAAGTTGGAGGCAGAAAGTCTACCATTTTTGATGGTGATGCAAAGGTCCAAAAATAGGAGGTCCTTAACTGAGATGGATTTTGTGAAGCGCAAGTAGCGATTGAAGGAGCTGATCCATGTAGTGACACTCTGACAAACATCTCCTTGCCAGAAGATCAAAATATCATCAATACAGTGACGTCACAGCAAAATGTTCTTAGTGTAGCAATTTTCATTAAAAGGATATAGTCTTTCAAGAAACTGTCTTCCAGTTGGAGACATCCTATACCACCAAATACAAGGTATTTCCATGGGAAGTACCTTTGCACCTAGTCTAGCTTGTCTCTATATGACCCAGTTTGAAAAAGAATATATCCATTGTAGTAACAATCCCTCCACTAAGAACATTTTGCTGTGGCTTTGCTATATAGTGAAGTATGCCTGCTTTGTGCCAAAGCAAACAGGGGTTGAGCTTAGGTTTAAGTTAATGAGACTGTTAGATCTGTCATCCTTAGAATGATATTCCCCCAAACCTTTTGCCTACTTACCTCCTCTTTTTGCTGTATCGTTATGCTGGCCTCAGGACTCTGAGCACTTTACCACTTCAAACCAGTGCTAAAGTGCATGTGTTTCTCCTCTAAACATGGTGACATTGGTGTATATATGATTGGCATATTTAGTTTACTTATAAGTCCCTTGTAAAGTGGTATACCATATTTAAAGGGCCTGTAATCTAAATGCTACTGGTGGGCCTGCAGCACAAGTTGTGCCACTCACACAAGTAGCCTTTCCAACCTGTCTCAGGCCTGCCATTGCAAGGCCAGTGTGGGCAGTTTACTGCCACTTTGACATGGCATTTAATGCTGCTTGCCAAGCCGTAAACACACCTTTTATAAACATATGCCACCCTTAAGGAAGGTTCTTGGTAGCCTTAAGGGCAGGGTACTGTGTAACTAAAAGGTAGGACATGTCGTATTAAGTTTTACATGTCCTGATAGTGACAAACAGCAGCTAAATGTGTTTTTCCCTTACTTTGATACCTACTCCTCTCATAGTAGCATTGGGAATTCCTTTAAACACTTCTAAGATGTAATTCCTGATTAGAAAGGAGTATATGCATCATGTTTCATATCTTTGGAATGGAAATGAAAAATCTTCTTTAATGGTAAAATTGGATTTAACATTACTGTTTTAGAAATGCCACTTTTAGAAAGTGGACATTTCTCTGCTCTTACTGCTCAGTTTGCCTTGCAGCCTGTCTCCAATACACGTCTGGGGAGGAGGACAGCTACAGTTTGTGTATTCCCTCTAGACATACACAGCCACAAGCACATAAAGTATGGGTGTGACAGAGAACTTGTCTACATTCTGATAGGTCTTCATGGGCAGGAAGAGGGAGAGGGATCTGACACTTACACCTGCATGGGCAGTGTCCTGTGTCCCATACAAAGGGCTGATTACCCCCTACAGAATAGCTTGGCAGACAGGGCTGGGATGAAAGGGGACATGTGTGCTTCAAGGGCTTACTTAGAAGTCTCCTCACTTCAAAGGCAAATTTGGGTATAAGTACTGGGGCTCTGACACTACCAACTACCACTACAGTACACTACTGGACCTGTGAAGAACTCTGCCTGGAGTAAAGACTGCTGGGCCACAAGGATTGCCACTTTGCCTGATTGCTGCTCTGAAGGAACTGCTTTCTGCTTTGCTGAGCTGCCCTTCTGCTTGCTGGTCTCTGGCCTGCTGAGGAAAAGGACTGGACCCATCTCACTTGAACCCAGAGTGACTCCAAGGGCTTTCTGGCTTGCCCCCTTTTCTGAAGTCTCATGGTCATCAAAGACTTTCTTCAACTCTGCACTTGTACTCTGCCATCTGTGAGTCCTGCTCTGCTGAGTGGGGCCAATCCAGTCCTGGATTCTTGAAAGGAGATTTCTGATGTCCAGAACCATCAAAAGTGACGCAGTGACGACTTCGCACCGATCAGAACCGATGCATTGCCCTTCGACGTCAATGCAGGAGCCGATCTGCAACATCGCCTCAACAGACTGCGTGGCTCGATGACAAATCTGTCAGAAGGAAGCTACATTTTCCAGTATGTTCCAAGGGAGCGCTGAGCAGCTAGCTGAAGAGCTAAGTAGTTACCTGCCCCAGAAGGACAGGTCAAAGCATAGTTTCCATTACATACGCACATAGAGTGTTGTCAATGTTTATTTCTATTTAAACAAACTCATATATACTAAATCAGACTACTAATATGAATTGTAGAGCCTCCATACCTCATGCAAATCAAGAAGTAGATTTTAGGCACACTTTGCCCAAAGTGAAACATCTAAAACACTGCACATTTTGCTCTTAAACCACATACAAGGGTAGCATTTCATTTTGGATCCCAAATTGAAATACATGACCTTAGTAGGTACTAACCAAGGGTCAGAACAAATCTGTTCATCATCCTGCACTCCTATTTGAACTGCACTTTCCAGGAGATCCAGTGCCCCATGAACAGCACTGGCCTAAACCCCACCTTTCTACTTAATCTCTGCCGGAGGATTCTGCACCTGCAGTGATCAAGTTCAGCTCATCCCAGAAGCCACCATCATGGCTCCCAGCATGGCTCTCTTGCTTTGAAATGCATTGCCCCAGTAACTACGGGTGGGCCAGAGATGCAGGGATCAATTGCAGTCTCCCCCCAACCTTCGCTGAGGACAACAACACCTATGCCCGCCTCGCTCCTAACTCTGGGGGCATTGGCAACCAGACCTGGCTGGCAGCATGCAAAGTAAAGGTACAGTGACCCTGACCCATGAGGTCAGTTTGACATGCACCTGCTGGTGGTGGGGATCCTCTCACTTCCCCAGACTGGTGCACCCGGGCCTGTCAAGTGACTGTATGCAAAAGTGTTAAATCATTTTGGTTACCTGGGTCGGACCAGAGCAGTCTCTGCATTACCATATGGCGCTCCTCACAGTTAGGGACACATGTTTCTCAATTACCATGCATGATGCAAAGGGACACATCCTGCAAGTAAAACACATTACTGTACCACGGTTAATTGGCGCTCGGGTGCTTGTCTGCCCTCCAGATCATGCCTAATGATTGCGGCAGCACATAGAAAGGATCATAACTTGGCTAATAGGAGCACATGTGTTGTCTGTGTCCTATGTTTGCCTACTGTAATGCATGTGGTTTTCTTGCCCTACAAATTTCTGTCTCAGAACATGCTGCATACTTGTAAAGTATTTCTGGTATATGTCATTTTAGTCTCATGGTGAGCAGGATAACGAATACTATCAGAATAAATACATAATGTGCCATGTGTTTATGATCAATGTCGTTTTGGTCTTGTGATATATATATAACATAGAGGCATATTTTAATATACCCCTATGTGAAGTATCTTTTTGTGGGCTATTCATTGTGTTGCTGTGTGAGTGTGTTGTAGAAATGCTTTACACATTGCCTTTGATGATAAACCTGACTGCTCTACACCATGCTACCAGAGAGTGAGCACAGGGTATCTTTGGTGTGTAACTGACTTGCCCTGACTAGAGTGGTGGGTTCTGGCTGGCTTAGGTGCATACCCTAGCTAACCAGAAACCGCATTTCTAACAGTCCTGATGGATACACAGGCATCCCTTAAAGGCTGACGGCCTCTGGATGCTTGGGGAGCGAAGACAGAAAGAGTGGTCTGCCTTCAGGATAATGGGGTGCTGCTGCCAGGAAGATTCCAGGACAGGAGACTATAGGGTTGTGAATGATGGGAGCTTTTTACAGACTCAGAAGAGAAAGCAGCAGTACCAATGGGATGTGGAAGGAACCGCCCAGTCATCAAGAGGTAAATATATCACATTTGAATGTCTGGGAGCCACACATCAACAAAATTGATGGCTGAAGCACAGCGCAAGGAAGAACAAAACGTATTGAAACTGTCCCCATAGACTGGGAAGGGGAGCGTATATAAACCAACAAGTCATCTAGAGTTGAATATATAATATTCGAAGACAGGGGACCTTATGGGAACACTCTTAGTGGCTGAAGCTGACCTTGAGGAGCAACAAGCGGCATCTAAATTGGCCCAATTTTATATCACCTTTATGTCAATAAGATTCAATGATTCTTCTCCCCAGCTTTCAGCCTTGAGCTCCACTCTAAAGTATCAAATTGTGTCACAGTGATTCAACAATGGATGATAATGTGTTATGCGTAACATCTCGAAGATGGAAATCATTGACTTAACAGCAAAGTCAGAAGCCATGCATCTTTAAATTCATATTCTGTCATCTGATCCTCTCATACCTACATCTTCAGCCAGAAAAGTTGGTGCATTATTCAAGCCAGAAATAAGGTTGGAATCCTTCATCACATGCACATAAACTGCTCCCACATACAAGTACCCAGCATTTTCAAAATATATCCACATATTCCTTTCCACACAGTGAAACCACTACTCTCCAAGCTCTTCCTGAGCAATATCCTACTATTTGTCTTTCCTCAATGCCTATTACCACTGGACATAGTTCCAGACTTTGCAAGAAAAACCTTTTAAAACCTTCCCAGGAACACCCCTACACCCTACTATCATCACCAAACCAGCTAGGTATTGTCAAAACGCTACCTGCTATGAAATACAAACCTTAAAACACCTATCTCCAGCTACTTGTTACAAATGCTGGACAGATAGCTACTCACATTGTCCTTTGCTTGACCACTCAAACCTTTTTGTCTGTTGTAAAGCTCTCTGTGCTGTCTCACAATCCTGCTCATTCAAGTAACTTGGATCTCTGGATTAGACTGCCAGCTGAAATGTCATCCATATAAGGAAAGTCTCTGTCCGGCTAGGGAAAGAGATTTAAGGAGTTCAAAGGTTAATTCCACAATCTTCCAGAACTGCTAATCCTGGTGTTAAACTATTATTTTGAGCGCTAAGAGAAAATGTTTTGGTGGGGGAAGGGCTTCAAGTTGAGCAAAGGAAGGGAAGACAGAACACACTTTCAGTCTTCTGTCATAGGTCTTCTCAGCCCTATATAGGCAATGGCAGTGCCTAGGTAACGTTTGGTCTGAGTTGTTCCCTAAGATAACAAGCAGCATAACACTATTATTATATGAATTAGGCCAGAACTCTACATGTATGGCATATAAGTGTGTCAATTGACTCACCATATCCTTCGGAAGATTGAACAATGTTGAGCTCCTGCAGGCACCTAGAAAAGACTCTTCAAAGTTGGAGAAACAGAAAGGAAGTCTTTGGAGTCTCTACAATGGAGGAATAAAAGCCAGATATGGGAACTAAGGTGGAAATCCAAAGTAAGAAGGGTGAGGGATGGAAAGTCAGTGACGAACTAACCAAGAGTGGGTGTCCTACAACAAATAAAAGGTTTCCTGATGCCATCCTGCTAATTCTGACTGTATTTATGGGGACCTGGAATCAATGTGATTGCTATACTGTCTCTGCAGGTCATCACTCAGAAATGAGAGTAGCTTGAGCCTTGTGTGTATGTGCTCCACAATTCAGAAGTGTGTCTTCCATATTCTCCTGCCTCTGTTTCTCTGTCATATCCTAATGCACATGTCTCTTCCTTTGTGTTCTTTTAACTAAAACTAGAGTTACCTCTCTTACCACTTTAAAACACCCTTAAAGTCTCACCTACTTAAATTGGAAACTTTGTGGTCTTTGAGGAGCTCTGCTAAAATGGGTGCATCCCATGTATGACTGGAAATTATTATTCTCAATATCACCTTCCACTTACTAGACAAGTCTAGACCAGTCTTTCCAGACCTTCACCCTAAATGTTTTTTACAAAATAAAAACTGCAAACTCCTAAGGCTATTCTTTTATTCAAAAAGGAAGGTAAAGGAAAAGCGAAAAGTTCCTTCCCAAACTGATTTTTACCAACCAAATAAGTAGTTTCTGTTTTGTGGAGCCAAATGAATGTACTGCGAAATGGATGAATTCTACTAAAAAACATTAATCAACACACATAGGTGTTAGAAATTGGGTTTCTGGTTGGCAGAGTAATGCACCCTGTCCAAGAAGAAACCACACTCCTAGTCAGGATAAGTGTAGTACACACTAAGGGGCAGATTTACAAGCCCCTTGCGCTGTCAGTATGTCACTTTTTGTGACGTACTGACAGCGCACTTCCCTGCCCCATATTTACAAGGACAGGAAAAGCTACCCTGCGTGGCTTTTCCTGTCCTTGTACATATGACCCCTTTACACGCAGCTTTTTGCGTGAAAGGGGCGTTCCATGGGTGTTGCTCTGTGTGTTCCCACGTAACACCCATGGAACGAGACACATTTCCAGATTTACGAGGATTCGTAAACCTGGAAATGCGTCAGTATGCTACGCCAGTAGCGAGGCGCAACGAGGAGAAATGTTTTCATTTCTCCTCGTTTTTTTCCTCTTTCAATGCGTGCTGCATTCTACAGCACGCATTGAAAGAGGAAAATGCCTGTAGTGATTGTTTTTGTGCAGGAAGGTGCACAAAAACAATCTCCCCATGGCGCAGGCATCCTTGCACCATGGTGCAAGGGTGCCTGCACCGCCGCATGGCAGCTGTTTGTGCGCCAGCGCAGGGGAGAGCACAGGAATGCAACATATCATTGTAAATATGTCACATTCCTGTGCTCTGAAAGTGCTGCAGCATGGCGCAGCCAAAGGGCTTGCGGTGCCGCGCTGCTGCACTTTCTTGTAGATCTGCCCCTAAAAGTTTACCTGTGTTCACCCTCTGGTAGCTTGGCACAGAGTAGTCAGGCTAAACTAAAGAGGCAATGTGTAAAGTATTTGTGCACACACACTGTAACACAGTGAAAAAACCACAAATGTACTCCACACCAGCTTAGCAAAATAGCCAATATTTATCTGAGTACAACAAGACCAAAATGACACAAATCAAACATACACAAGTAAAGATATGCATTTTGCAGGATGAAGGGTCTTTATAAGAGTTTGGCGGTCCCGTGGACCGCCGTATCTGCGTGGCAGACCGAGCGCTGTGAGCTCGGCAGTCCAACCGCTGTATTATAAGTTGGGCGGATTGGCTTTGCGAAAACCACTGCCGGACCGCCAAAACCACCAGCAGACCGCCGACCGCCAGGTTCATGGTTGGGGAAAGGCAGCCGCCATAGGGTCGTATAGAGGAGGTGCACTGCTGTACGTATTATGAGTTGCTTGTTCCACGAGCGGACCACAGCGCTCCGGCCGCCTGCTTCAAGGTGGCGGTGACAAAGGATTTGGGGTGCATACTCACCCCTTTCTTCTTCTTCCAGGCAGATTCTGACGTGGATCCCTTTTTCCAGGTCCCCCCTTCACAGCAGGATCTTCACCCGAGGATTTTGACCCTGTTTGTGCCGATCTTCAGATGAGTCCTTTTCGAACCATATACCCATTGCCAGGACTGCCCACATATGGGCTGAACCATGGTAAGGGATATATGGTATTTTTCCACATATATCATGCATATGTGTGCATCAGACACATCTGCAGTCGAAATGCACACCCAGGCATCGATATATTTCTGAGCAATACTCACCACTGCTGCAAGATCCTGCCTCCACACCCTCTGGCCCTGTGGTCAACTTGTGATATGGCACTCTTTGGACAGCCAGCACCGCAGGCTGCTGACGGGGATGGACGCGGTCCTATGGCAGTCAGATTGCCAAATTCGTAGTAAGGCTCTAAATCACAAAGAAGTGCTTAGAAGTCGATAGCTCCAACTGGGGCTATCTGGCTACGCTTGACCGGGGCAAATTCAAAAGTTCAGTCCAACCGCAATGGAGAGCAGGCCAGATACAGGAGTCACGCAGACCTGTTGACAGTACCTTGGATGCATCGATGCTAGGAGAAGACGCGTTGAAATCCAGAGGTGAGGCGTCACTGTCGTAAGCGATGCATCGGTTATGAAGTTGGGCAAAGTTGTTGATACATTCGATGGCAAGAATGCTGTGTGCTCTGAGGTGTCGATGTCGAACCACTAGGTGGGAGGCGATGCATCAGTTAGAAGACACATTGGGCCGGGAATGCGTCAGAGTCAGATGGTGTATCACAGACATTGGTGATGTGGTGTCTGAGACTCACACAGCAGCGGTGCTTTGGAGGCGCTGCGTCAGCAAAGTCAGGGCTGAGTTATAAGTCAAGGTTCTTGCATTGCGCACTCAGTGAGCGGTGTCCACTGGTTTGGTGCATGCAGCGGCAATGCGTTGTTTTAGCAGAGATGCACCAGTTCCGAATGGCACTTCGGGGTTGATGTGCTGGTGTCTTGAGTTGCAGCATCAAACACTCACTTCCGAGGGCCCAGGACTGGATTTGGCACCACTTGGCAGAACAGGACTCACAACAGAGGAGCGCAGGTGCTGGTAGCAAGATGCAGGTAAAGTCTTTGATGTCCCTGAGACTTCAGTAACAGGAGGCAAACTCGCTCCCCTAATGCCATGCTTGTGCCCCCCCCACACGCACTCACGCCGCCGCTGCTGCCCGTGCGTCATTCCTGGGAGAGGTGATCATGTGGAGTTCTGTAACCGAGCATTCCAGTGTCTTGTGGAGCATTTACAGCCGCAGGGGATTGAACTCTCTGGGCTGTGGTCCATAGGACAGCAGGCCTTTTCTTCCAGCCCTGTTGTTTGGAGCATCCTGCACTCATGCACCCTGCTGCATCTGCTACCACTGCCTCTTGTTGCTTTGCCTGCCCTCCAGCATCACCACTGAACCTAACCTGCTCACGGAGGTGTGAAGGTTCAGTTGTATGGCAGGGCGATAGGCCAGGGGTCTGTGCAGAGCATGCCACATTGCTGATGGCCTGCATACTACAGAGGCTCGCAGAGGTGTACAGGTTCGGTTGTATGGCAGGCTGATAGGCCAGGGGCCTGTGCAGAGCATGGCATGTTGCATGGTGACATGCATACTATGGAGTTTGCAGCTACAAGTCCTTGTTGAAGTCCTTGTTGAGGCAACCCTGGCTTGTGAGTTCCTGGGGGGGGTTGAGTTCTTGGAATGCCCCCCACCGAAAAACTGCACATGCCTGTGCCCACATTTGTGCTCTGGCTGCTGGGGGCTGATGGGATCTGCTGGAGGTCCAGACTCAATTGCATTGCACTGAGACCAAAGACATCAACCAGGTCATAACCAAGGTGCACCCTAAAAAGCTCAGCCCGGTGTGTGGGTAGAGGCAGCGGTCAGCAAGAACAGGGGAGGAGGTGATGGGACTTTTCATCATTTTCATTTCTATTTACTGTCGGCTACCATATCTCTCAAACAGGCCCCAACAGATCTGGGGGGGTTTGTTTCCTGGAGACCTTATTTATCTGAGGGGGGGTGCTATACCCCTCCACTAAATAACTCAGAAGGTGGGCCTGCAGTGCTGGAAAAATGCTCACTGTTCACGCTACTGGAGCCTAAATCCTCCAATTGTCTTCAAACATCAAACAAGGCCCAAGGTTCTGTGTCCCTTTGACTCTGTGACTCTGTGGCTCTCTTATGTATCAACTTTTTACAGCCCTTGAAGCTCCACACAAGACTCCCAGACTCTCTTCTCTGTTTTTCTTTTTTTTCCTGCATGCCTTAAGAGATTTCTTCAGATCTACCTGGCGTTCCTCCCTCTCTGGTGAGCATCTGCTGCTGCCTGCTTGTATTAGTACTGGACCTGGCACTGGTCTGTCCCTTGAGACTTGTTGTGCCCCATTGTGGTAGTGCATGTGTGGCCTGTCCAAGTCACCTGTGTCTGTGCCGGTGCACAGTCTAAATATCGAGTTTGGAAAATCGACCTACAGTAATATAGAGTTCCAAATATCGTAGGGACAGAATATCGAAATCAAGAATATCGACGACCAGAATATCGACCTGAAGGTAAGTAATATCGTTTTTGTTAATATCGAAGTTAGTAATATCGATAGCTAAAAAATCGATGTTACTAATATCGATATTTATATTACTGTTATGTATTTTATTATGTATTTTATATGTATGTGTTATATATTTTTTGTTAAGTATTGTACTGGTATTAAAATATATGTATAACATTTTTAGAAGTTAGTAATGTTTTTAAGTAAATTATGCGTTTTAGTACTGTAGCGGGTTGTGGGTTTATAGGGGAATAGGGTGGGAAGTAATTTAATTATAGTAAATTCATTAATAATTTTTAGGAATTATTAATTAATTTTAATTAAATTTTGCGTTTTAGTTCTGTAGCGGGTTGTGGGTTTATAGGAGAATAGGGTGGGAAGTAATTTAATTATAGTAAATTCATTAATAATTTTTAGGAATTATTAATTAATTTTAATAAAATTTTGCGTTTTAGTTCTGTAGCGGGTTGTGGGTTTATAGGGGAATAGGGTGGGAAGTATTTTAATTGTAATTAATTAATTCTTTATTTTTATTTATTGGTATGGTTAATTAATTTATTGTTAATTAATTATTAATTGGTAATTAATGTTTATTCATTGGTAATTAATTTTCATTAATTGATTAATTGATAATTATATGAAGTGTATTAATTTATTATTGGAGCGTGTTGTGAGTTTATAGTGAAATAGGGTGGGAAGTAATTTAATTCTAATTAAGTAATTATTAATTTTATTTTTGGGTATTGATAATTACATTATTGTTAATACATTATTATTTGGTAATTAATTTTAAATAAATATTATTTTTTGGTATTGTAAATTTATTTATGGTTTAATAATTATTAATTGGTCATTAACTTTTATTAATTATTATTTATTGGTATTTATCATTAATGTTTTGTTAAATAATTATTAATTGGTAATTACTTTTTAATAATGATAATTTTTTGGTATTGGAAATTAATTTATTGTTAATTAATTTTTAGTTGGTAATTCATTTTTAATAATTATTATTTATTGATATTTATCATTAATTTATTGTTAATTAATTATTAATTGGTAATTATCTTTTATTAATTATTTATTGGTATTGATAATTAATTTATTGTAATTTAATAATTAAATCTTTGTTTATTTATGAAAAATAATTTAATTCTAAGTTTGTTAATTTTAACCCCTATGCTATCCAACACTTTCCCTACTGTTGCACTCACTGGAGTGGGAATAGTAATTTTTACCCCTACGCTATCCAACACTTTCCCTACTGTTGCACTCTATGGAGTGGGAATAGTAATTTTTACCCCTACGCTATCCAACACTTTCCCTACTGTTGCACTCACTGGAGTGGGAATAGTAATTTTTACCGCTACGCTATCCAACACTTTCCCTACTGTTGCACTCTCTGGAGTGGGAATAGTAATTTTTACCCCTACGCTATCCAACACTTTCCTCACTGTTGCACTCACTGGAGTGGGAATAGTAATTTTTACCCCTACGCTATCCAACACTTTCCCTACTGTTGCACTCTCTGGAGTGGGAATAGTACATTTTACCCCTACGCTATCCAACACTTTCCCTACTGTTGCACTCTTTGAAGTGGGAATAGTAATTTTTACCCCTACGCTATCCAACACTTTCCCTACTGTTGCACTCTTTGGAGTGGGAATATAAATTTTTACCCCTACGCTATCCCACACTTTCCCTACTGTTGCACTCACTGGAGTGGGAATAGTAATTATTACCCCTACGCTATCCAACACTTTCCCTACTATTACACTCACTGGAGTGGGAATAGTAATTTTTACCCCTATGCTATCCAACACCTTCTCCACTGTTGCACTCATTGGAGTGGGAATAGTAATGTTAACACCTACGCTATCCAACATTTACCCTACTGTTGCACTGTTTGGAGTTGGAATAGTAATTTTATTCCCTCCACTATCTAATATTTTTTTTATTATTTTACCTAATGTAGTATATAATTAATTTTAAAAATATTTATATATTTTTTAATTTGTTACATATATTTATTTGATTTTTATTTATGTTATTGTTTTATGTGTATAGATGTATTTATAATTTATAAGATTTTTTTAATAATTTATAAGTTATTAAAATAATTATTAAAACATATTAATAAGTAAGTGTATATATTACATATTATATGTATATATTAAATGTATTTATAAATTATATATATTTAATTTATAATTTTTAAACATTTTAAAATATTTTTAACTATGTTTATTTTAATTATATGTATTATTTACTTTATTTTACATTACTTTTTTTAACTAAAAAAAACCGATAATTTTAACAACGATATTTTTGACAACGATATTTTTTTCCGATATTTTTGTACTTACCATAATGTAGATAGGATGTCGATATTCTTGACTTCGATATTCTTGCTGCGATATTTTTGTAGGTCGATATTCTGACCTTCGATATTCTGTTAGTGATTCGTCTGTGCCTACTATGGGGAAGAGAAAGGCCACAGAGGAAGGGTTAAGTACACCAAAGCAGAAGAAATCAACCAAAACCCGGAAATCTGCCAGAGACAACTGTGTTATAGACAGAATAGACAACCTACTATCAGAATGTGAGCAGATTCTAGTTCCCTCCCCATCTGCATCATGTAAGGGTGTTTACCCAGAAGGTTCTATACCTAATGTTGCCCCTAGCACTGCCCCGCATAATCATAGGAGAGTTCCTGGGAAGTTTACCAGGTCAGGTAGATTAGGTAAACTGGGCAGCTGGGGCAAATCAGGCCAGGAACCTTTTGTTTTCCCTAGTGTAGGTCCACCCTTACTACGCCCTTCTGTTTACCCTACTCTAGACCCACTTGATGACATCCCTCCCAGCAGCAATTGCTTTGCTCCTCTGAGTGAGCCTCTTGAAGAGCAATCATTCATCCTTACTCACATCCCCTACTGTGCACCTATCAAATAAATCATCCCAGGACAGTGATCCTAAACCACTTGTATCACCCAGTAGGACTCTCGAGGCCCCTGGCTTATTCCTTCGAGAACTCCTGGATAAATTCTTGGAGGTCTCACTGGAGAAGTTTAGGGCTATCCTGGCAGCCGAGATCGCCCCTCTGTTGATCCATCTCAATCATCTAGAAGGTAAACTGTTGTTTTTTTAAACCCCTTCAATGACCACCAGAAGAGAGGGCCCATCATCTACCCCAGTGATCCACCCTTATCAGGTTCACTCCCAGTCTGTAATAGGTGATTCAAGTTCTCTTGTCTAATCTCAATCACAATCACCTTCCCCCTTGGAGACTACTTGTAACCAGAAAATAATGGTGATTCAGGGGCGAGGGTAGAGCCGGTAACCTGGCCCAGACCCCGGGCAAAAGCAGGAAACCTTTTTCATATTCCCGCCACGGGAGCCCCCCCTTAGCTTAACCACAACTTCCTCCTGAGTGCACACTAGATTTATTTGTTATTTGTGATGTCCCTGAACTACTCCCTAACACTAGCGAACGTCCTGTGTCTTTGAGGAGCAAGTCAGCACACTGGCTACAAACCAATGCAAGGTGGCCCTGCGATTTAACCCAAGAGATCCTCTCAGTCAGACGTTCATCATGGCTGGTCATCTATCCTAAAGCTTATTGGGGTATTGTGTGTTGGTGAATTTAAAGTCCCCCTTAACTGTGAAATCTTTATTGAGTCGGCTGAATCTGCTGGAACTCTCAGCAAGCTGTGTTAAAGCACTTCCTTTGGGGTACTTCTATAGGCTTTTCTGTCCACTGCTTCCCACAAGAGTCGAGATGAGATCAGACATTAGGTATGGCTACTCCAGCTCCATACCTGCCAATTCTTATGAGAAAAATCCCCCTGTAACTGTTTCACCTCTTGATGCTGAGGACTGACAGCTACAGGATCAGGTACTGGTGAACCCATTCTTGTCGTGACCAAAAATTCCCATCGCAACCCTGCTGTCACACTCTTCAGCTCTGAGCCTAGTGCGGCCTGCTCTAAGACCACCGACCGTCAGTGCCCTTTACCTTGCCCCATTTTTGCTCAGAGGCCTGTTTTATCTGGAACCTTGTCACCTGTGGCCAATTACCAGGAACATCTAGTTGCTGAGGTTCCAGCTTCATCACATGGATCTTCCCCTAAGAGTACAACTTTGGCTTCCACAGTTTTACCACAACACCATGACTACTCTCTGTTGTCCCCCAATTCATGGTGTTCGCAAAGGATTTGGAACCTTCTTTCATGGAACTTAGCTAGGCTTAAATCTAAGCTGGCAGAGCCGGAATGGAGGACTTTCATTGATACGTACGATTTCTGTATGTTTCAAAAGACATGGAGGTCGATTCCGATTCGGGCCGGAAATCTCTCCGACCGAGCCGGACCCGGAGAGATTTCCGACCGAATCGGACCCGTGCAGTCCGACCGAACGAGTACGATGCGGCCGTATGTTATCGGACACGAAGTCGGTCGGACTCCCATTGAACTCAATGGGAGCCGGTCGTACAACGCGTACGCGGGCTCCCATTGCCTCAATGGGTGCGAGGCGGACAAGGGCGCCTCTACAGCGAGTACGCCGCGAGGCGCTCGCGGCGTACACGCACAGGTAGGGGGACCCTTGGGTCCCCCTGTGTGCGCCTCGCACGGGTACGCGTACAGGGGGGTCCGACACGGACCCCCAAAGTACGGCTCCGACAGCTCTTACGAGCCGGAGTGCGCGGCTCGGTCGGACTGCTCGCGGCGCGCATCGTACTTACCCGGCCGGGAAACGTCTCCATTGCGCGGTGCGAATCGGGTCCGAGCGAGTCGGTCGGAGCGGTTCGAGTCCGAGCGAGTCGGTCGGAGCTGTCGGGACGCCCGGACGAGTCGGTCGGCGAGTCGCATCGTACTCGCTCGGCCGGACCCGCGTACGGTTCGGTCGGGAAACAGGCTTTCGCATGGCTTTTTTCCCGACCGAATGGTATTGGGTGCGCCTCCGACCGAGATCGGAATCGGCCCCATGGTGTGTGGATCCAGTGTACTGGTCCGGGTTTACCACTTTTTTCTGCCCCGCATCTTCAGATGAAAGGAGTCGGCCTGCTGGTGGCCTGATTGTGTGGTTTTAAAATTCTTTAGCTCTCCACATCATGAGGCTCAATATAGATTCTCCAGACGTTATGGGGCTGTTCTGTGATCGGGTGGACCTCCTTGGTATGTTTTTAATGTTTACAACAGGCCCAGTGGGTTAAACAGAATATCTAATACTCTGGGCATTCGAGAAAAAGTCTTTGACTCCCCCCCCCCACTAAATGACAGGGGAATCATTGCCAGAGACTTCAATGTCACTTTTGAACCCTTCAGCCCTGAGCCCTCAAAATTCAGTGAAGACTAAGATGCAGCTTGGGCTGTCCCTCAGCTAGATCTGGGCACTGCTACAAGATGCTCTCCCATTGCTGACCAATTAATGAGCTGAACCCTTCACTTTGGCCTCAGGACTTGTAACAGTAGGTCCCGTTCGGACCTTAGTGGTGCCCACACTTTCAGGCGAGCATCACAAAAGAGCTGTATCAATTACATATTCCTTTCCCTCCCGCTATGGCCATCCTTCATAGATATGATACTTGTTGAGTGCCACAACAGTGACCACAATGCTCTCCACCTATCCCTAAGTGAGGAAAAATCTACTGCTCATCAATGTGCTTCTCCGAACTCTGGGGTTGCCCTGTCAATCTCAAATAATAAAATGGGTCTAAAATGGGGGGCTGTTTGTAAGGACCCAAAAATAGTGGCCCAGATATATGAGAAGATAGCTGATACCCTGGATGCACTGAACACCACGGGGCCATCAAGTATAGATCATAATTCCATTGCTATATCACATGAAAGTCTTTTTAGCTCCATTAAAGCCTTAATTAGTAAAGACATCCGCACAACCCAAAAGGTCCAAACCCGCTGTACCTGGCTCAATTACAATTGCAGGAACTCCAGAGGTAACCTTATACAAAGTTTAAAAAATGGAAATAGGCAAAATATTTCTAATGGCAGGAAGGAGTATGAAGAGGCACTTCATCAGGCCAAAATTAATTGGGAACAAGAGATGTGGAAAGACAGTAGCTGCAGTTAGGGCAGGGGATGATAAAGCTTTCGCGGGAATCTCGGCTCACAGCAGGCAGAATACCACTACCAGTGTTGATTATAACTTAAAGCAGCAGACCTGGGTGGATCATTTCCTAAAAATGTACACAGCTAAGACCAAGCCGGAGTATGCCCATTTAAGAAATGTCCTATGTCTTCCCTTAGATGAAGGTCTTCCTCTATCTTTCCATCTCAAATATGTAGTGGCGGTGCTAATATCACTTCCAGCACATAAAGCTCCCCACACTGATTTACTTCCTGTGGATCCTTTTAGTTCAGAAACATTGATCTGGGTGTGAGGAAGCTCCCACAAACCCTACCCGCAGTCCCCATCCAACCCTGTACCTCCTCCTTGGATTCCTTCCTTCCCGGTTCCAGATGACGACGGAAAGAGCTGGGAGGAGACACAAACAGTAAGAAAGGACTTTCGTTACTTTGCACAGGACGGAACTACAGCAAAGGATCAAATAAGCCCAGTGAGAGGTGGGGCCGAGCCACTGACAATCCAATTAGAGCGCCGAGGAGAAGGCGAGAGGAAAAAGAGAGAAAGGACGATAAAAACGGGATACAGGACAGCTGGAGAGAACGCCATCGGGAGCAGAGCTGCGGTAGAGTCGGAAAGGTGTTGCAATCTCGGAGAAGAAATCGTAGAAGTGAACGCCGGCGAGGACGACGCCGGAAGCAAGGAGGCTTCAGACGTATGGTGTGAGGAGTGATGGACCCCAGAGGACGCAAGAGCCACAGCAACTCTGGAGAGTTGTGGCAGTAGGCGGTAAGTGACCCGGGAGAGGGGAAGGCTGGGCGAAGTGGGTGGCGGGTCGTGAGTAATTCCCCTGAGACCCCTTTGTGGGGAAAACCTGAGTTTAAAATGTATACTTTTTAATTTGTTTACCTCCCTTCCTGGTCCAGTTGAGCAGTCCCTTCACGGTGGTGTGGTGGAAGCTAATGGTGCCAGGCCTTGTGCATTTACTTACCGCTCCTTTTTCTTTCCCCCTTTTTGGTGAGGCAACTCTCGGGACTCCCACCAGGACTCCATAACCCAGAAGGCAACCAGATGAAAGAAGAAGTGAAGAAACTTCTACACAACCTGCCATCCTACCAAACAAAGACAGGAACCAGGAGAGATAGTTTAACGAACTTTATGTACCGGTGACAAGGAGTTACAGATTGTACCTAATGGAAAATAAACCTGCTGTAATAAAAAGCCCACTATTACATCGATACGGCCTCCTCGCTTCTGTTTCCACCCGTCCCTCCAATGGGTGGTGTCAGAGGTGGGATCGGGGGAAATGGAGGCCATTGTACACAAAATGGCGGAAGGCCAAGGAAGGCTGGAGAAGATCATGGGGAGGTTCCTGGAGGTAGCCAAGGTCAAACGGGAAACCCTTGACAAAACCCTTACAGTAGAGGGCCAAACCCAAGGAACTGTGATAGGGAAGTTGGCAGAGGTCTTAGGACAACCCCGGGGTCTAACCGCCCCACCCTCAGTAGTGGTTCAGAAGTATGTTCCCCAGAGAGGACCCAGACTTTTGCCGCTCTAACTTTGAGAGAATGACAAGAGCTGCCATGTGGCAGGAAGATAGATGGGGACAGTATCTGGGCCCACTCTTGTCGGGGGATCTCCAATCTGCATATCAGGCAGCCAATCCCCTTGGAACGACCCCGTATCCTGAAATCAAAAGGTGTATCCTGGAGCGCATGGGTATCGACGAGGAAACATACCGGATCAGGCTGCGACAAATCCGGGAGGGACCTCAAGAAAACCCCAGAGCTCTCTGTTATAGGATAAAGGATGTGGCAGAGAGGTGGCGGAAGCCTATAACTTCATCCAAAGATGCAATCCTGGAGAAAATATACCTAGAACAGTTCCTTACCTCCTTATACCCTCCGATACAACAGTGGGTTCGTCAGCATGCAGACCTCACTTTGGAGAAGGCAGTACAAATAGCCTCAGCCTTTTTTAGAGCCCAGGAGCTACAGAAGGGCCGTTGAGAGAGCTCCTGGAAACAACACAGAGGAACACCTGCAAGAGCAAAAAAAAACCTCCACCATCCCCGAAAATCAGAGACAGTAACCATAGTTCCAGGTACTCTACCTATGCCCCCCAGACCTTCTCTCCCCTCCCCAGGACCACAATGCTTCCATTGTGGGGGTTTTGGCCATATTGCCCGTTCGTGTCCGCAGAAAGAGTAACCCATAGAGGTAGGATATACCAGAGCCCTGTATTGCTCCACAAGTGAGGACACCCTCCCTTTCCACCGGAGGGTGATAGTCAATGGAGAACCAAGAGCCGCCCTGATTGATACGGGGTGCCTGCAAAGCGCTATGAGACCCCAAGCCATTCCTGGTGGGGTCCCTCCCACAACTGGAGCAGTCAACATACAATGCGTTCATGGAGACATCAAGACCTACCCCATGACAGATGTATCCATCCAGCATCAATTCACTACCCCCCTGTTTCTTTAAGGGTGGGCCTAATCCCTAAATTATCTGAGCCTGGGAAACGATTACCCCCTTATACGTAACCTGCTCTGTGAAACATGGAAAGAAGGAGCCGAATGGAGAGAAGAGGCTCCTTTCTCCCAAGTCCAGGATCTGGGTGGACCATAGGAAAGGATCGAAAAAGTAGAAATCAGAGAAAAAGGAAAAAGAAGAGCTGGACTCCAGTTCTCCTGACTAATACAGGAAATGAACTATGGAACCATGATAGGAACTTCCGTTCCGCCCAATGAGAGGACCGTACTCTTCAAGAGGCATGGAGACAGGCTACAGAACAAGAGGATCCTCTCCAAGTAGGTCCCAAATTCTTTATACAAAAGGGGTTGTTGTATCGGAAGAGAGGGAGGGCCATGCCCATCTAGTTATTGGTACCCCTTCCTTTCAGAGAAAAGGTTCTATATTTGGCTCACAGCTGCCTGCTCTGTGGTAATTTAGGAGCAGACAAAACTGAGAAAGCTATATTGGATAGGTTTTACTGGCCAGGGATATACCAGCAAGTCCGAAACTACTGCAAAGAGTGCTCGGTCTGTCAGAAACACAGCCGATACATTCCCCCTCGAGTCCCCTTAAGTCCCCTATTGGTAATTGATGAGCCATTCACTAGGGTAGGGATGGATATACTTGGTCCTCTCCTTCGCTCACATAATGGGCATCGCTATGTGCTGGTCCTAGTGGACTAACACATGTTTCCCAGAAGCAGTGGCGCCTTAGACAGCCAACACGACACAAGTAGCTAAAGCCACGATTAATATCTTTTCTCGAGTTGGATTCCCGAAGGAAATCATCACTGACCAGGGAAAGCCCTTTACGTCCAAATTAATGCGGCAAGTATGTCAACAACTAAACATTAAACAGATTCGTACAGCAGCATACCACCCCCAAACCGATGGTTTGGTGGAGCGGTACAATGCCAAAATAAAGACCACCCTAAAAAACTGTTGAATCTAGAGGCCTGCAAGTGGGAAGACATGCTTCCCTTGGCTTTGTTTGCCATCCGGTGTGGGCAACAAAAAAGTCTGGGGTATTCCCACTTTGAGTTGCTATATGGGAGACAACCCCGTATCATAATGGACATGGCCCGGGAAGAGTGGGAGGAAGAAAAAGACACCTCGAAACCCCTCTTAGATTATGTAGCCAGTTTAAAGACCCAGCTTAACCAAGTGCGGGCTATTGTAAGAACAAATCTGGAACAAGCCCAAACAAGTCAGAAAACCCAGTACGACAAAGCCACAAAAGAGCGAACCCTAAAAGTAGGAGACATGGCTCTGATTTTAAAGACCATCTCAGAACACAAATTGTTAAGCCAGTGGCAAGGTCCCTATAAAGTCATAGAGAGAGTGACCCCCGTCACATATAAATTAGAGATGGACCGAACTAGAAACCACACTCAGATCTTCCATATCAACCTCCTAAAGAAATGGGAGGGACCCCTCCCTGTTTTAGTAGGGACAAACACCCTTTCACCAGCAGAACTAGCTGTCACTAGCAGAACAGAGTATCGATGCAGAATTGTCAGTTTTCCGAAAACAAGAATTGAGGGACGCTTTATACCCAGTTCAGGAAGTATTCTCCCTGGTTCCCGGCAGAACCACAATCGTCGAACATGAGATACACACCCCACCCGGAAGAAAGTCAGATTGCACCCATATGGTATTCCCGAAGCAAGAATGGAGGCAATAGACAATGAAGTCCATCAGATGATGGAACTCGGGGTCATAGAGTCCTCCAAAAGAGAATGGAGTTCTCCGATAGTGATAGTTCCCAAGCCAGACGGGTCCATACGCTTTTGCATCGACTTTAGGGAGGTGAACAAAATATCCCAATTTGATGCCTACCCCCTCCCTAGGGTTGATGAAATGATAAAAAGACTGGGGAAGGCTCAATATATCAGCACATTAGACCTTTGTGAGGGGTACTGGTAGGTGCCCTTGAAGGAACAGGATAGGGAAAAAACAGCCTTCTGTACCCCTAGGGGCCTGTTCCACTTTAAAGTACTACCATTTGCATTGCATGGGGCCCCAGCAACCTTTCAGAGACTAATGAACATCATACTACAGCCGTACAAAGAATTAGCAGCCGCCTACAAAGATGACATAATCATCTATAGTGCAACCTGGAAAGAACACCTCAAACACCTGACCCAAGTCATTCAACCCTTAGGCGAAAGTGGGCTAACGATTAATCCGGGCAAAAGTCACCTGGCCGCGAAATCAGTGAAATACTTAGGGTGCCTTTTAGGGGAGGGCTGTATTAAACCCCAAGAAGAGAAAGTGGCGGCAATAGCTCAAGTACCATTCCCTAAGTCCCGGAAGGACCTTAGGGCCTTCCTAGGACTGCTGGGGTACTATAGAAGATTTATCTCTCACTTCTCACAGATAGCCGCTCCCTTAACAGACCTGCTCAAAAAGAATGTCCAAACTGAAAAGCGTCTTCGATTCCCCACCCACTTAGAAGAACAGGCCTTTCGACACCTGAAACGGCTCATTACTTTGAAGCCTTTTTTGCTGAGTCCCAACTATGATAAACCCTTCCTACTGCAAACAGACGCCTCCGAGAGCGACCTTGGGCCCGTATTGTCCCTGACAGATGATACCAATCAGGAAATACCAATTATCTACATCAGCCGCAAGCTGTTCCCATGAGAAACCAGGTATGCGGTCATAGAAAAGGAGGCACTAGCCATCAAGTGGGCTATTGAGTCCCTTAGATACTATTTTGAAGGAAGGGAATTTCTTCTGTACACTGACCACGCACCTCTTGAATGGCTGTCTAGAAATAAGGGACACAACCAGAGAACTTTACGGTGGTTCCTGACCCTGCAGCCCTTCCGTTTCACTATTATCCATAGAAAAGGGAAGGAACAGGCTAATGTTGATTATCTTTCTAGATAGCCTGTAGTTAGGGAAGGGGAATGTGAGGAAGCGCCCCCAAACCCTACCCGCAGTCCCGATCCAACCACCGTACCTCCACCTTGGATTCCTTCCTTCATGGGTCCGGATGATGATGGCAAGAGCTGGGAGGAGACACAAACAGTAAGAAAAGACTTTCGTTCCTTTGAACAGGACGGAACTACAGCAAAGGAACCGATAAGCTCAGTGAGAGGCGGGCCGAGCCACTGATGATCCAATTAGAGCCCTGAGGGGAAAGCGAGAGGAAACAGAGAGAAAGGACGATAAAAATACGGCTGGAGAGAATGCCATCGGGAGCAGAGCTGCGGGACAGTCGGAAAGGTGTTGCAATCTCGGAGAAGACATCATAGAGGTGAGTGCCGGCGAGGACGCCGCCGGAAGCAAGGAGGCTCCAGACGTATGGTGTGAGGACTGGTGGACCGCAGAGGATGCGCAAGAGCCGCCGCAACTCTAGAGAGTTGCGGCAGTAGGCGGTACGAGACTCGGGAGGCTGGGCGAAGTGGGTGGCGGGTCGTTAGTAATTCCCCTGAGACCCTTTTGTGGGGAAAACCCGAGTTTAAAATGTATACTTTTTAATTTGTTTACCTCCCTTCATGGTCCAGTTGAGCAGTCCCTTCATGGTGGTGTGGTGGAAGCTAATGGTCCCAGGCCTTGTGCATTTACTTACTGCTCCTTTTTCTTTCCCCCTTTTTGGTGAGGCAACTCTCGGGACTCCCACCAGGACTCCATAACCCTAGAAGGCAACCAGACGAAAGAAGAAGTGAAGAAACTTCTACGCAACCTGCCATCCTCCCAAACAAAGACAGGAACCAGGAGAGATAGTTTAACTAACTTTATGTACCAGTGACAAGGAGTTACTGATTGTACCAAACGGAAAAGAAACCTGCTGTAATAAAAAGCCCACTATTACATCCATATGGCCTCCTCGCTTCTGTTTTCGCCCGTCCCTCCGACACTGGGCCCCATATTTCCAGGTACTGTTTCATTCTATACTTGCAGGTGGCCCGATTCCCAGTTCCTGGTTGACAGCAGTGATTGTCCTGATTTATAAAAAAGGGCACAAAGAAGACCCTGGGAACTATAGGCCCATTAGCCTTATCGACGCATTGCAGAAACTATTCTGCCGTCGTATATTGGACCAACTGCTTGACTGGGCCAAGGATAACTTTGCCTTCTCAGAGCTTCAGGCAGGTTTCTGAAACAGGGTCAGTACAGTGGATCAAATACTCAGTTTCTGTGCCCTATATGGAAAACAGTCTCAATAGACAAGGGCCATCTTTATGTGGTCTTTGTTGATCTGAAGACAGCTTTCAATTCTATCCCCAGGGCCAAGCTGTGGGAAGATCTGGAAAAGATGGGTGTTCCCCATAACATTCTTTCTGTCCTTATCAGGTTGCATGCACTCAATACTGCCAGAGTTAGGTATGACAACTGCGGTTAGCTCACAGACCCTTTTAAATTTGAAACTGGTGTTCGGCAGGGTTGTGTGCTGGCCCCCACATTGTTCACTCTTTATATTAACGATCTAGTGCATGCAAATAACTTTCCTGGTAACGATGCACCCAAACTTGGTCCTCATAAAATTGCGATGCTACTTTTCGCTGATGACACACTTTTAATCTCCAAAACCCTGCGTGGTCTGCAGGCACTACATGATAGCTTTTTAATTTTCTGTAGCCATTGTGGTCTTGAACTAAACGTCAATAAAATGAAATGTGTGGCTTTTAATCCATATGCATCTGTTAGAGCAAGTATTTTGGTGCAGGGCGTTTATTCAGAAAAAGAACAGGAGTTTGTATATTTGGGCGTTTGCCTGAATCACAAAATGAATTGGTCCTCTCATATCAAGAGATGTTCTTTAAAACTCCAGCAAGAAGCTGGTGCGGAGGTCAAACTGCGCAAACTGGCCCACGCTTATTCTCTAGAACCAGCAGTGGAGATTTACAATATCATAGCGAAAAGCTCAGCCATGTATGGTGTAGAAATATGGGGACACATCAAAAGGAATGAACTTGGTAAAACCGAAAAAAGGTTTGTGAGGAGCATTCTCAACCTTCCTCAGAGTGCTCTACACCTCCCGCAACTGCTGGATCTGGGAATTGTTCCTATAAACCAACTTATCGTGTGTTGCCCTATCTTGTACTGGCATAGACTGCGGTCTATAGATGAACTAGAATCCTATAGATCTGTAGTTAGGGCTCTCCTTAATTCTCCTGGTTGTGAGAGGATTGCTTGGTTCACATATATTAAAGCCACATTGTACGAGATAGGCTTGCCTCTGCTCTGGGAAACAAGTCCCTCGCTCCCTGCTCAAAGAACGACAGAAAGATTTTTTGTGGTTGAGGAATCTGAAAGGTGTAAAAGCGTGCAGTCTAACTGACTATTTTCTAGACATCAAGCGCTCCCCCAGAGATGAATCCTTTTTAGATATTCTTCCATGTTCCATTCCCCTCCAACTCTTTTTAAAATGGTGGTACTGGGTCTTCCCATTAAAAAGCTTCTGCATAAACTGGGGTGCTCAGTATTATAGCTCTAATGTGTGCCCCGTATGTAAGTCAGTGGAAGAAACTCTGCATCAATTTGCCTTTTTCTGCCCAGCCTACAATAGACGTTGAAAACATTGGCTGTGGCCGCTGTGTAACCTTTTGGGCTTTCGCCACTATGCCCCCGCACTATGAACTTTACGATCAGACACGAGAGAGGTAATTGTTGGGATGACAAAATATCTGTGTGCTGCCTGGATTACTCGCATGTGCATTGTCAAGTCCCCAAGCAACGATGCCTAATAGCACACCTTCCTACATTGTTTAAACTCTAGATGCAGCTCTTTCTCCCTTGAAATCTCCCCATTTATTCTCTATTACACTTTTCATTTTTTTCTTCTTTTCTCTAATCTTATTTTGGGAAGAGGTTTTCTGAGATTGGTATTTTATGAGATGTTGAATATATTGATGGTATTTATTTGTTTTTAAGTAGTTACTTGTTGTACTGTGTTTTATGGATCTTTGCATCTAAAATAAACATTTTATACGATAAAAAAGCAGTGCTTAGTAGTCAATAGCTCCAACTAGGGCTCTCTGGCTGTGCTTGACCGGGGCAAATCCAAACGTTCTGTCCAACCGCAATGGAGAGCAGGCCAGATACAGGAGTCACGCAGACCCGCTGACAGTACCTTGGATGCATCAATGCTCAGAGAAGATGCGTTTAAATCCGAAAGTGAGGCATCACTGTCGTAGGTGATGCATCGGTTAAAAAGTCGGGCAAAGTCGTTGATACATCGACGTCAAGAATGCTGTGTGTCAGTTTTGAGGTGTCGATGTCGAACCACTAGGCGGGAGGCGATGTGTCAGATAGAAGACACATCGGGCCAGGAATGCGTTGGAGTCAGACGGTGCATCACAGACTTTGGTAATGTGGTGTCTGAGACTCACACAGCAGGGGTTCTTCGGAGTTCTGCCTCAGCAAAGTCAGGGCTGCGTTGTAAGTCGAGGTCATTGCGTCGCCCACTCAGTGAGCGGTGCCTACAGCTTCAGTGCAGGCAGCGGCAATGCGTCGGTTGCGCAGAGTGCGCCAGTTCCGAATGGCATTTCGGGGTCGATGTGCTGGTGTCTTGGATTGCAGCACTAAACACTCACTTCCAAGGGCCCAGGACTGGATTTGGCACCACTTGGCAGAGCAGGACTCACAGCAGAGGAGCCCAGGTGCTGGTAGCAAGATGCAGGTAAAGTCTTTGATGTCCCTGAGACTTAAGTAACAGGAGGCTAGCCCGAACAACCCCCTGGATAACCTTTAAATGCAGGATGTAGAGATTAAAGTCCAGTCCTCTCACTCCCAGCAGGAGGCAGCAGGCAGCAGGCAGCAGTCCAACACAGCAAAGCAAGCAGCAAAGAATCAGTTCCTCCTGGCAGCACAACAGCTCTTCTTCCTGGCAGAATGTCCTCAGTCCAGAAGGGTTCTGAGTATATGGTGTCAGAGGTCCATTACTTATACCCATTTTTGCCATTGAAATAGGGAGATTTCAAAGAAAGGTCTTTGTAGTGCACAAGACCCTCCGCTTCCAGGCCCTGGCTCCAGACACACTACAGGTGGGTATGCAGCTCTTTCTGTTGGGACAGGCACAGCCCTAATCAGGTGCACATGTCAGCTTCTCCCTCTCAATCTAGCTCAGGTAGATCCATCACCTCATTTTGTGTGTGACTATCTAGAGGGAATGCACAAAGCCCAGCTGTCATCCAACCCAGATGTGTATTCCAGGACAGGCAGAGGCACAGAATGGTTAAAGTAAGAAAATGCCAGCTTTCTAAAAGTAGCATTTTCAGACCCACATCTTAAAAAACAACTTCACTAAAGGATGTGTTTTTAAATTGTGAGTCCAGAGACACCAAACGTACCCTTTCTATCTTTTCCCAATTGGAAGTTACCCTTCTAAAGTGTTATAAGGCACCTCCAATGCTAACCTATTGAAGAGAAAGACCTTGCTGTAGTGAAAAACGAATTTAGCAATTTTTCACTACCAGGACATGTAAAACTCAACAGCACATTTCCTACCCAACAGGACTAGCTAGGGCCTCCCTTAGGGGTGGCTGACATGTAATAAAAAGGAAGGTTTGGTCCTGGCAAGTAGCTCAAACTGCCAGGTCAGCATGGCAGTATAAATCTGCCCACACAGTTTCTGTAGGGGTAGGCCTGAGACAGGTTTGAATGGCTACTCATATGGGTGGCACAATCAGCACTGCAGGCACACTATCAGCATTTGATTTACAGGCTCTGGGCACCTGTAGTGCACTGTAGTAGAAACTTATTTGCAAATCAAATACGCAAATCAAGGAGAAAACAAAGCCATTACATTTTAGACACAGAGCACATGCACTTTAGCACTAGTAAGCGGTTCAAAAGTGGCCAGAGTCTTAAAACCAGTAAAAAATGAAATCAAAAACAGAGGAGGATGAAGGCAAAATGTTTGGGGTAATCCCACAAAAAGGTCCCTTTCCAACAATAGGTAAAACTTTCTTCAGGGTACAACTGCCAGCCTTTCCAGCTTTTGAGGTAATCTAGAAAGTCATAACACATTCTATGTACCGCTTCACATGCTGCTGCTGTCATTGACCGTCCATCAATTATATTGGAATTACCCTCTAAATGCACTTCTTTACGTCTTAAAGAGCAGAAGTTTCTTTGTTTTTTGTTTTTTGTTCATACCTTTCTGCATGAATATTTCCTGTACTCTTTCTGCTTTCAATCACTTGATTTTAATCACCAATAATAATCCTGGGAGTTTTTAATATTTGTTTTATTTTATTGAAGGACTAACTTTGTTTAGCCTGCTCGGTTTGCACAGTTTGCACACTTTCTCACTTAATTTGGCCACTTAGCACCAGTATATGGCTCAAGTTAGGGGAAGGATTCTCCTTAATACAGCATTTTTCTGGTCGCTTTTCAGCTGACTGTTTGCCTCAACTAGTGATGGGTGTTCATAGAAGACAGCGAGTGAGCCCCAAGAGTCTGCTCTCATATATTCCCAGTGTTTAATTTGTACAAAAATAAGTGCCATGGCTCTTGTGAGGAGACCACTGCAGCTTACAACACCCATTGCCCCTACTAGCACTGCAAATGACAATACCAACACAACTACTAACCATCATGCTCCTACAAGTGTGACAGTTCTGACAATTCCAGGTCCCTAAACCTATAAAAATGGTTTTGGACACCAGGTGTTAGTCATTTTTATTGTATGTTGAATTAAGTAATAACTGTTGTCGTGCTCATCTCTAAATTAAACAAAGAACACCACCATGTGACAGGCTGTCATAAGTGCCGGTGTTCACAATTAACTGCCGGTGCCGTAAACCGCCAGCTCAAATTAAGCATTGTGTATTCAAGGTGCTACTGAGCATGTGCTGACACCTGGATCACTATACAAATAGGGATCATGCCCAACTACACAGCTGCTATGGGAAGCCCGGCTGCTGTTATGCTTGACCGCCCATCCATTATTTCAATAGAAATAAGCTGCATATGCACATCTTCATACTTTTAGAGAACACATTTTTTTTTTATTATACCTTTCACCTGCATGATCTTTCCTGTATGGTTTCTGATTTTAATCACTTATTTTGAATCACGTTCAATAATTACTGGAAGTTTTGATTAGCTGTTTTATTATCTGAGGGACAGATTTTGTAGCCTCCTCACTTTGCACAGATTGCACACTTAGCATTGGATTGTAGGCTTAATTTAGGCAAGGGCTTTTCTCTGTACAGTGCTTTTGTTGTCTTTCATCTGCCTTCACCTAGTTGTGATTGAGCAAAGAGGACATAGTGAGTGAGTCTCAAGGGGCAGCACTGTAGGTGGCTTGGAAGCCAACGATGGCGGACGCGTGAGCCGAGAGCTCCGCGCCAGCCGTGCCGTTTATCCTGACTACTGTGGGGTCCACCGGGGCCCAGGGGCGTGCTGCTGTGTGCCCGATCGGCAGGGAATAGCTGAGACCCTGTAGGAGTCGCCGGGAGGCCCGGGATAGGAGAAAGGACGAAAACAGAGCCGCGGGTGCAGCTGCCACAGCCGTGACAAAATGACGGCCCGAGACGCTCCAGTGGAAGAGACAGGGGAGCGGACCTGCAGTCGGAGCCGGGAGACGGGGATACTCCTGAACAGTGATTTCTGGAGAACGGAGCAGCCCTGGCGCTTTGTGTCTCCGCCGGGGGCTGTCGTTGATCCGTGGCATGCCCGGGGTGCCTCACCGTGGAGCGAACATCGGCAGAACAGCGGGGCCCTGCAGGTGCTGGGAGGCACTGAACTACCGTCGCGGCCATGCTGACAAGAGGTGAGCGGTGTCAACGTCTGATATGCCCACTCACTGGAAGTGCGAGACAGTGGCCAGATTTCCCTCCCCCCCAGGTATTGCGCAGCTGGGGGTGTGGAGCGGGGGCCTCGAGCGAGAGGCAGGAGCCGGGAGTGGCCCCCTGGACACGAGCGGTGGCCAGGAGTTCTCTCTGCCCACAGCGGGCTGTGGCAGTCCCGGATGAGATGTAGCCGTGGGTGCGCCCTGTGAGCAGCGGAGTGAGACCTGAGGTGCGGCATCGGCGGCCTGGAGACTGGGGTGCGGCCGTGAGGCGCGACGGTGCTGTGCTGGCTGGGCTGCTGAGTGCTGAGCTCCATTTGGGCCTGAGGACTAGACCAGAGAGTGCCTGGTGGCAGCAGGGGGCCCCCACAGTGGTTGACGCCCCGTGGTACAGTGGGGCTGAGGCAGCTTGGGCCGGTTTAGACACTTGGAGTGGACTGAGAAAACTGTTGAGGGCCCCGTAGACTGAGAGGAACACACCTTGGAGTCGGTTAGCGCACACACCGTCAGAGCTGCGGGAGGAGCGCGCTTTGCCCACTTCAGATTCATATCGGGGCTGGGAGTGTCGCGCTGTTCAAATCCTGGACCTGAGTGCGGTGCCTGGCTGTTCCCCCGGAACCACGTAATAGGTGCGGTGTCGCTGTAGGGGTGCAACAGTGCGGTGTGGCCCCTATTGTCCTTACCACCTGCTTGTGATGACTTTTTGGGAGACCTGGTCCTGAGGCCTTGTCCTAGGTGCCACATGGGCAGGATAAGGGAATACGCAACGAGAGCAGCGGGCCAGGAATCCTGGGAGGCGCTCTCAACGACGTTGGGTGCCACAGTAAGGTGTGGGGTGCAAGGACAAGTCACCCCCGTCATAGGAACTTTGTGTTTCTGCACTGGAGTGGTGGGTGGCTGACACCCTGGCGGCTGCCCCCGACCGCCTAGAGAGGGGTGCACCAGATCCTCCGTTGGGCAGTTTGCCCCGCTAACGACGGACAAACCTAGAGGAAAGCAGATGGAGCCTCCCCCAGACCATGAGGATACGACATCTGAACTGGTGCACAAGGAGTTGGAAGGTGAGCCCTCGGAAATCCCTGTCCAACAGCAACTGGCCAAAATTCTAGTGGCCATTGCAGATACCAAGGCGACGCTGCACCAAGACATCAGCACTGTGGCAGTGGGTCTGGGTCTGTTGAGGACGGAGCATGCAAAGCTGGCCGACAGGGTTAAACAGACCGAATCCTCCCTGGCAGTCATTACCACAGCGCACCAGTCCTTGTCTAATCAGATGGGGTAATTGTCCAGCCGAGTGGCTGTTCTGGAAAGGAGGGCTGAGGACGCAGAAGGACGGAACCGAAGGAACAATGTGAGAGTCCTAGGTTTGCCGGAAGGGGTGGAGGGTAACGACATGATCCAGACCCTAGAGGGATGGCTCCGTGAGCTGGTTGCACCGGAGGGCCTGTCATGGTTCTATACCTTGGAGAGGGCGCACTGCGTCCCAGCTAGGCCACCGGCCCCAGGGAGGCCCCCGCGCCCAGTGGTGGCCAGACTGCTCCAATTCAAGGACAGAGATGCGCTATTGCAGAAAGCGCGCACGGAGGGTCCATACGTGGTCGACAATAGCAAAGTGTCCTTGTTCCCCGACTACACATTGGAGGTTCAGAAGCGCCGTACCTCCTTCCTCGACGTCAAAAGAGCCCTGCGTGACGAACGGATCCAATACTCCTTGATGTTCCCGGCCTGACTGCGGTTAGTGCTGGACGGGAAGACGCACTTTTGTGAGGACCCTCAGGCCGTTTGGGAATGGTTGGAAGCCTATAAAACGGAGGGCCGGCCCGGGACACTCTCGAGGGTGGCTCAACCTGCAGCCAGGGAGCCCAGGAAGCGGTTGCAGAGACACCAGCGGCGGGAGAGCTCGAAGAAACCGAGCCCATCATGGACTGCAAAGGAAAGAGCAGAGGCACTACAGGCGGTGGCAGTCCTGATGCAGGGCAGGCGGTCATCGTCGGATGGTGGCACAGGTTCGAAGAAAGGGACGGATGAATCAGACTCTGATGCATCCCGCAGTGACAGTGTTCAGCTACCAATTGTGACTCCGAACACAGCTGATGATACTATCTAAACTGTGGGCCATTGTTTCAGGTTTTTATTTGGCTTCTTCTACACCATTCTCCTCCCTTGTGCTGCTTCTCCCCCCCTCCTCACTGTTTTGTGATCCTGTGCCTGCTCACGTTGCCAGGGGTCTGGAAGAGGGTGGTGGAAAGGGTCGGATGCGCTCTTGGGTGTGGGCTGGACCGGCCTATCAAGGCTGGCGCACCCTGGGTGGTTACTGGTGCGTTTGTTGGGCGCCCGTGGTGACTACCACGCTCCCTTTAGGTCCTAGCTCTGCAGCTTTGGGCCTTCTGTTTGGGTCCTTGCGCTAGTGGCTTTGAGCCTTAACTAATTACTGCAGTTCAGTATAATGCAGTTCTTCTGCAGGTTTGGGCAGCTGACCGTTGTCAGTCTGCTCGTGGGTTTGGGAGTTGTTTGTTGGGTTTGCCGTTACACACCAGGAGGTTCACAACATTCTACAGGTTGGTGCTCTGAGGGGGTACTGGGGGGGGATTGTACTGAGAGATGGCCTGTAATAATAGTCCGGCTGAGGAGTTTAAACTCCTGACCTGGAACATAAGGGGTATGGGCTCTCCCTCCAAACGCTACAGTATCCTGAACTACATACGACGTCGGGGAGCCCACGTGGTACTGCTGCAGGAGACCCATCTTACGGAGGTGGAAGTGGCTAGACTGCGACATAGATGGCGAGAGCAGCTATTTGCAACTACTTACTCGGCTTTTGCAAGGGGGGTGCTTGTGTGGGTCAGGCCTGGGGTCCCCTTCCGGGTCTCCCAAAAAATCATTGACACAGAAGGGAGATTTGTAGTGGTCAGAGGCAAGTTTAAGGGCAGGGAAATAACGTTGGGAAGTGTTTATGCGACGAATCGTGAACAGATTTCCTTTCTAGAGCGGCTCTCTGGAACGTTGGCAGGAGTGGCAGGAGTGGTACAGGATAACTTGATTCTCCCCCATTAAGTGGTACAATAGCGGCCACTATGGCTAAGGGACTCAAGAATTGGATGAGGGGGTGGGAATTGATAGATGCTTAGAGATTGCACAACAAGTAAAAAAGAGAATACTCTTATTACTCCTCCCTGTATGACTTACATACGAGACTAGATATGTTCACGTGTTTCGACAGGCTGGCTCCGATGTTATCTAAGGCTGAATACCTAGGTAGATCCCTTTCGGATCACAGTCCCTTGCTAATACGATTCACCCCTACCTCTGAAAGGGCCCCAATCCCACTGTGGCGCCTAGATCCCACCCTGTTGGAAGATGAACGCTTTAAACAACGCCTCTCTGAAGCCATGGCCACCTATTTTGTTGAAAATCACGGCACCGCTAGCTCCCACTTGATAGAATGGGATGCCTTCAAAGTTGTAATCTGAGGACAATGTTTAGGGCAGGTAGTAGGGGCTGGACGGGAGATTGCCCGGGTGACGTGAATCCCTGGAAGCTCAGATTCTGGCATTAGATAGAGAGATAGAGGGAGGGGCTGCAGTGCAGGGTCGACTGGCAGAAGTGAGGAGCCTCAGTAACTCCACATGGGACAGGCTACGGCCGCTAGACTACCGAACATACCAAGAACGGCAACATGTAGAAGGGAGCAGAGCAGGGAGGCTACTGGCCTGGTTGATCAGACCGGAAGGCAGGGGAGCCCCAATTCCCAGTATCCGGGATAGGGATGGGAATGTACTATGCTCCCCACGAGACATCAATGATTCGTTCCGGGAGTTCTACGAGAAACTCTATGGGTCACCAGGTGAACTACGGGGAGATGACATACTGGAATATTTAGAAGATTTAGGATTGCGGGGATTAGACCAAGACTCTCAAGACTCACTGGCGCTGCCGGTAAAGGCCGGGGAAATTAGAGCAGCCATCAGGGAGATGGCGCGGGGGGAACCGCCTAGGCCTGACGGCCTCCTGGCTGAATTCTACTCCTCCTTTGTGGATATATTAGCCCGAGGTTAGAACAGGTCTATGCGACTGCACTAAAGGAGAAGCGGCTACCATCATTGATCAGGGAAGCATTGCTGATTCCCTTGCCGAAGAAGGATGTAGCAGAGGTAACGGAATTTCAGCCCCTGTCTATGTTAAACATTGTTTTTTAAACTCTTAAGTAAGGTGTTAGCAACTAGGCTTCTGCCACAGATGCAGAGACTGGTCCATACAGACCAGATCGGTTTTATCCCCTCACGCTCCATGTCCAACAACTTGAGAAGGCTATATCATGTTCTGTTTCATAAAGACCTGGGAGACTATCCCGAAGCTGTGGTAGTGGCGGTAGACCTGGAAAAGGCCTTTGATTCCCTAAGATGGGACTTTTTACTAGCGGTTACGGGGAAAATGCAGATGGGTGCTGGCTGGTCACAATGGGTCCGCCTCTTGTATGCCGATCCTAGAGCTCGAGTGCGTACGGGTACTGCGGTCTCTACCCCATATTCTATATATAGAGGAACCCGCCAGGGGTGTCCTCTGTCACCATTGCTCTTCTCTCTTGCTATGGAGCCACTAGCGGAGCGATTCAGGCAGGAAAGTGAGAGACTAGGGGTGGCTCTTGATGGGACTCACCATATAATTTCTTTATACGCAGATGACGTATTGATCTACCTGCGGAATGGATCTCGCGGGATCCCGATAGTGTTGCTGATTTTGGAGGAATTTGATAAGCTCTCGGGACTACGTATAAACAAAACGAAAACCTTTGTGTTCCCATTGAGACTGCCCTTGACAGACCGCCGGATTTCCCGCTAGACCTGGAGTGGGCGTCGACCTCCTTCAGGTACCTAGGAATACTGATCTACCATCGTCAGATTGGCCTACTTGAGGGGAACCTTGGAAGTGCCCTGAGAGCATTGCGGGCAAATGTCTCCTTTTGGCGATCACTCAAATTGCCAGTAATGGCTAGGGTGGCACTGTCCAAGATGGTGGTACTACCACGACTGTTATACTTTTTCATCAATTTGCCTGTGGTGATCCCACAGAGTTGGTTTAAAACCCTGGACACGTTATTGAGGGAGTTGGTGTGGGATGGCGGACGTAATAGAGTATCCCTGCAAACACTGCAACTTCCACTTACGGGGGAGGATTGGGTGCCCCCGATTGTGAAGCCTACTACTTGGCGGCACAGCTCCAGTGACTGGCCAGGTGGCTTGCTGGGAAAGGGCTTGACACGTTATCGCTGCCGGCTAGTACTGCACAAATGACCTTGCTCCCTAGAATGCTTAACCGGCGCCAGAAGATCAAACACATGGGGACGTTACACTCAGTGGCGGTAACGTGCTGGTATAGATGCATGGCAAGATCCAAAGATAGGCCGCTTTATGCATCAAATATTCCCCTTATGGGACTCCCGCAGGTAGGGATGGGTCCACCTCTCACGCAGCGGCAGTTGCAGGGCTGGGAGGCGGCAGGAGTGCTGACGGTTGGGGATTGCTATCGAGATGGTGTGCTGCTCCCGTTAGAGGACTTCCTGGAATATCATGACTTACCAGAGGGACAGTTCTTGAATTACCATAAGATACGGGGGGCGCTGGCTGAGCTGTGGGGAGGAGACACGATAGAACCTGCCACTCATGCGGCCCTTCAGGCAATGGTGACTTTGGGTTCGGCGGACAACCTGGTAAAATGGCTCTACCTAGCCATAATGGAAATGACTCACCGGCCTTTGCCTCGAGTACAAGAGAGATGGGAGGGCACCATAAATAGGCAGCTGACCGAGAAGGAGTGGAAGAAGGTCCTGGGAAGCCCAAAAAAGGTGTCTAGAAATGCAGCCTTTAAACTCCTGCAATTTAACATTCGTCATAGAGCGTACCTTACCCCACATAGTCTGAATGTAGTGTATGGTAGGGATGATCAAGCCTGCGCCAGATGCTAATTAATCGACACCAATTTTGATCATATGGTATGTTCATGTCCTGGGCTTAAAGATTACTGGACCAGGATAGTAGACACTGTTAATAGGGTCTTGGTGCGTAATTTGGGACACTCCCCAGAGGTATGCCTTCTGGGCTTATTCCAGAGACCCAAATCTAAAAGAATGGGTCATAGGTTTATAGACCTAGCTTTCCTCTTGGCTAAGAGACGAATAGCCCTTAGGTGGAAGGCAAAGCTGAATCCCTTGGTCGTAGATTGGGAAAATGATGTTTCCTGTTGGGCCAGAGCGGAGGAGAAGGCCTTGATCAGGGAAGATAAGATTACGAAGAGGCGCAAGCCTTTGGCAGAGCCATGGGCGGACATACTGAGAGCATGGGACTCACGCAACACACCTGATCAAGAGTCACAAACGAGCACGACTGACTCTGCGGGACCAGGAGAGGCACACAACCCCTAATCACTAGATGACTATCGCAGAACTTGTGCGTGACTTTAAGCCCCGGGGAACAGGTTGGGTTAGCCCCCCTATATGAGGCCGCTATTTGGATATCTCCCTGGATATGTCTGTTACTGGTCACTGCCTCTTTTAGTTTGGGGCTCTCTTGGCATTCCCCTTTTCTTTCTTTCCCCCTCCCTGTGGAGGCCCCCAACCCAATAGTAGCTCCAATCACATTGTCTTTGATAACGGTATTGACCGAAGACCCCTGGTAGTTTTACAGTTGTTAATTGTGCACCAAGTTTGTGGACGCACTGAGCTGGTTTTCCTTTCTTTTTTTTTTCCTCTTTGTTTTTCCTTTCCTCCTTTTATTTTCTGAATTACTGCATGGCAGTCATGTATGCACTCTAAATACATGTATATTTGTGATGGATAGTGTTGATAACAAACCCAACCACTCCCTATCATGCACTTTGCCATAGCGAGGGTTTAATGTATCATTACCATAGAGTCAGAGGCAATGATCACACTGGAGAAAATAATTATGGTCTCAATGATGTAGAGAAATAATATCTTGACTCAGTGGTCTATAAATACTGTGACAGGGAGAGAGCTGTTAGAAAATGTTTTAAGGATGATACTTTTGCTGTGGATATGAAACTGTATTGAATCTGATAATGTTATTTTTATAAATGCCAATAAAACAGATATTTAAAAAAAAAAGGGTCAACACTGTAGTCTTATGGGTGCCCCTGTCCATGTGCCAGCACCTAGATCACTAAAAAAGTATGTATGTTTCACAGCTACACAGCGTGTGCATGCAGTGGGTGTGCCACCATCCTGCTGTAGAGCTTGGTAGGTCTACCAGCCTGTCAGACCAGTGACAGGCCTGGCTTCTGCTCCGCTGTCAGAAGACCACCCACCATGCCTCACTGGTGGAACATCTCTAAAGTAAATGCAGCCACCTACGCAGCAGAAACACTTACATCACTGTTATCTTCAAAGTGGCATCCATGATTTTATGCCCCACTCAACATTCTCCATTGCTGATGGAAAGGTAAATACTGATGTCTCTGAGGTACAGAAAGTTTTCTCTTACATGTTCAGAGTTTCCTTCTTGGCACCAAAAAGCATTTCTTGGTGGTTGTGGAAAGGAAAAATCAGTAAGCCTGCCTCTCGATAACTAGGGTGGGGGAATTGACAATGTGGCCCAGCGATCCATTGGTATACATACACCGGTTTGAGGTTTCCCCACCTCTAAATATTGCAGGGGAACCAGGAGTTTGGGGAATGGGGTGTCTGTTTTTGGCATATGCTCCACATCAATCATACTCTATATTATGCTCTTCCAGTTGGTAAGGCTAGATGGTATTGTTGGGATAGAAATCAGGTAGTGCTAGGCCTTTGGAAATCCATTTTTCAGTGAATTTTTTGTGGGCATCTGGTGGGTTCTTTGAATTCCTGCCACTGAAGTGAAGGGAATGTAGAGCAATTTTTTGGATGAACCTTCGTAGTAAAAGAATAACGTCATCATTGTCACATTTATCTGAGATCCCAATTATCATACTTGCTACTGCCTTCCACCTGTGCTATATTCTGATTATTAGTTAAAATACAGTGAACTCAGTCCATAGTAGCATGATGTAGTTCTAAAATTGCATTTACATGTCACTCAGTTGTATCAAGTCTTTTCTTGAATTTGATCTCTTTGTACACAGCTACCATCTTGTCCTCAAGAGAGTCAATGGAAGCCTCAATAATTGGTATTCAATTGGATGTCTATTATGACAGTCATTTGATCTGCATCCTGTAGGATATGAGTCTGATATCTGGAAGTGATTGAGTCTGAAAAGACACTGAAGAATGAACAATTCAGATGGTATTCATTTCTCAAGTCCGGCTACAGGAATTTGAGAAAGTGCATTATACTAAGTATATGTATTTGGACTAAATATTGAGTTTTTAATATCGGGAGAGAGAAATAGCAGAAAAAAATATTGTGATACTAAAAAATTGTGATGTATAAATATTGTTGTCAAGAATATTTTTTTTTTAGATGAGTGATATTGTTTTTAATAGAATAGTACTTGAAAATATTGTTATTTGATTATTTTAATGTGTTTTAGTGCATATATTAATTTTACGCATAACATTGTATGATTTTTATGTCTTTTTTTAAATATTGTAATTTTGAGTGATTTAGATTTTTTTATTAAATTGCTAATAGTAATTTAGAGTGTTGTAGTGGGTTGTTGGGTTTGTAGGGGGATAGGGTGGGAAGTTAATTAAGTAATAATTAATTATTAATTAATAAATAGTTTTAAGTAAGTATCTGATTGATATTAAATTTGTACATTATGTCTTATTGAACTTATTTAGTTATATTTTAGGTGTGGATTGCTAGGTTTGTAGGGTTATAGGCTGGGAAGTTAAGTAATATTTGAATAATAATAATTTTTAGTTAGTAATTAATTATAAAATTGTTTAATAATTATGTGAATTGTTTAACTGTTTTTTATTTTTAATATGTAAAAATACGTATGTATGCACATTTGTATTGTTTATTTTAAGAGTTTTATCTTTTTTTTATAAATTATTTGGTTTTTCAAATATGTAATATGTTTGAAGTGAAGTATTTTCCCTACTGATGCACAGACTGGAGTGGCAATAGTAAATGTAATCCTCCTGAGGTCCAAGACTTCCCTATTGTAGCACAGACAGGAGTGGGAATTATTAATCTTGCCCCTCCCAAGTCCAACACTTTCCGTACTGCTGCACAGACTGGAAGGGGAATAGTAAATCTTACCCCTGTGAAGTCCAAGGCTTTCTCTACTGTTGCAGAGACTGGAGTGGGAATAGTGAATCTCCGACCCCCCCCCACCAAAAGTCCAACATGTTCCATACTGTTGCACAGATTGGGGTGGGAATGGTAAATTTTACCCCTCCGAACTCCAGCGCTTTCCCTACTGTTGCACAGACTGGAGTGGAAATATGAAATCTCACCCCTGTGAACTCCAAGGCTTTCTCTACTGTTGCATAGACTGGTGTGGGAATAGTAAATTTTATCCCTCCAAAGTCCGGTTCTTTTCCTACTGTTGTATAGACTGGTGTGGAATTAGTACATTTAATCCCTCCAAAGTCCAATGCTTTCCCTACTCTTTATAGAATTTTTGGGGGTTTTAAGTTTGGAATATTTAACTTATTGTCGAAATCAATTAATATATTTTTGTTATTGAATTTGTTATATATTTGTTATGGTTCTATTGTGTATGTATTTTATATATGAAGATATATATATATATATATATATATATATATATATATATATGTGTTTATCTATATATATTTATGTGTGTGCCTGTTTGATTTTCACATTAATACATTTTAAATATTTAAAACATTAATAAAATGTCAAATGAATAATTGTATTAATTATGTTACACTATATATATATATGTGTATTTATGTGTTGATATAATTATATATAGCATTAAACATTGGAATATATTTAATTTAGATGATATCACACTTATAGATAAAATATTTAACATGTACTACTTTAAATTCTATTTGTGATAAAAATTGATATGTTTGTATATTGTTTGACAATATTAGTGTTGCTATTTGTTTTCAATATTTTTGTAAGTACCATTATAAGTATAAGTACACAATATTTTGGTAAACACTATTTTTCACAATATTATTGTGAAATGATGTTGTTTACCCTGATATTGTGTAAGTGATCCCGAAGTCTCAGTATTGGCAATTGAAAACTATCCAGTGAGAAAAGTCAAGCGGGGGCATTTGATATGAACTGCGTGTTGATACCATGTGGAGACAAAAGCACAAAACTGGTTAAAGCACAGAGGATGTCTAGTAAGTATAACAGCCTCCAGTACATGCCAGTACATACAAATTCTATTAGATTCAGTAGGAAGCCTGCTGCTGCGCGTTGTCTCATTTGTAAATTCAATTCAGAAGTGGAATCTTGTGACAGGAATGTCCTCCTGTATTGTAAAGGACATGGGCCCCTGTTCTGAGTGACCCAACTACAAGTGAACCTGGTATCCTGACTTTATTGTGGCCTTCAACACACTCAAATCCCTGTATGTGCGCTGCAGGCCCTGGCCCGAAATAAACATCAAAGTCCAAAGCCTGGCTCTGAGGTCATTGAGGTGTGTCCAACACATACCATTGACTGGGAATGTGTGCCTGGGGATGTACAATGAGTACCAGCATAGCATGTTTTAGTCATCAGTAACTGAAAAGGCCTTTTACCTGTTTAATGATAAGTACAGTCCCTACAGACCCACTCGAGGTAGTTCTGTCCGCTATCTCAGGAATATGTGCTTGAAAACCTGTATACAGATGGGTGACCCATGTGGGCGTTGGATCTGACAAATAAGGTTTTCAAGAGCATATGTTTCTGAGGCAGAGGTGGCGCACTCTTTTATGGAGGCTGTGAATAATGGCACACGGAGGAGATAACAACATCTGTGGGGGTCACCTTTCTGAGTTGTACAGAACATACAAAATGTTACAATGGAATCTCAGTATAAACATAATTTCTTATTTGTTAGGTGCAATCTAGTCTGCTTTATAGTTTATAAAGCATGAGAGATTGCACCTAACAAGAAATATAAACCACGCTGAGGTGAATACACAGAAGTCCTTGATAATTGTCCTGAGGAGGCCGTAAGTGACAAAAGGCCAAATGCGTCACTATATCACTTGAGATGTCCACTTGAAAAAAGCAGTAATATAGGAAATGTCAAAAGCAAAAGTTTGTAGCAAAGACGTTTCTTTCCTATACAGTTAAAAAATATTCAGTTCTCAACAAATTGAATGAAGGCCCTGTACCCTGGCCTTTGAATTAATTTCTAGGACTCTTTCAATAGAGAAATATAATTATTTTTTAAAATCATCTTTGTAATGACAAAAGAACACAATAAGTAACATTGCAATGATTTAAGGAATGACATGCCAGACGAACAATGGTGCATGTACAAAATAACACACTTGGATAAATGAAAATAATGATTGGAAATTGAAATAGAGAGGTAATTAAATGGATTGCGTTATTTCCTGGTTATAATAAAAATGAATTTAATTAATCCCTCATGAGAACACAAGCATAGGTAGTATTCCAGGACTGGTATCAGTGATAGCCATTGGCCCATAGCCGAGGGGACATTGCCTGGTTTCTGAAGAGATTGCTGAGAAAACCAGTGAACTGCCCAGGTTCCTCCGGGCTTTCAGTCCATACATCGAGACTAGTCTGACTGAGGAAACGTTCTATTCCGCTTACCAGTGTGGACGGTGAATCGCAAAGTAAAGAATGTCTGATTCTGAGACTGCCGTGGAGAAAGACGCAGACATCCTGTGCTGACTCGAAGCCCGGGCCGAGGAAGGCGCAGCCGGACACGATGGGGGCCCGGGGCAAACACCGCCCGGAGGCAGGAAGCCCTCCCCCCGTCGCGAAGCCTGCGAAAAGGTGGCGACCAGGACTGGTCGCCCCAAGGTAGCCCGCTAACCCCCCAATCAGGACGTGAGCGGGCAAGCAGCTGGGGGGGTTAAATAGGGCACAGGGCCCTGAGGGAGCACACAACCCCCCCTTTCCGCCAGGAGAAATGTTAATACCTGTGGCCGTGTAGGAGATGCCAGGAGGAGCCGTGCAGCGCTGGAGTGGAGCCATCGGGATTGCGGCATCGAGAGGACCGGAAGAATCATCAGGAACCAGCTGTAACCGGCTTCCTCAACAACGAAGGTCATCCTGCGTCGGGGGAATGCTGAGCTGCCCAGCGGCAAGAGAAGGGGATCCAGCTTCCGTTAACTGCAGCGGGAAGGCAGAAAAGAGCCGGGTGCACCAGCGAGCCAAGCGGGGGACAGCGCGGCCAGGATCAGAGGCCGGGAGCTCTGAGGCAAGGGGAGGGGCCGGGCCGCAGTCTCGAGCGGCCTTAAAGGGACACAGACCCCCTTTTTGAGCACACCCAGAAGTACAAGAACAGAGAAAGAAGAAAGAAAAACAGAGAAAGAAGCCGGTACGCCGCAACGGTTACCGCAAGGTAACAAAACCGGCAGAAAAAGGCGGGAAGCAGCGTAGGGCAGCTAAATTTGGTTTATCTGATTTTTGCCCGTGTGGAGGTACCAAGGGGCACAGAGGGCAAAGAAAACACACCAGCCCCATTGTGAAGGCCCACAAAAAAGAACAAGAAAAAGAAAAGGGCCAGGAAGAAAGTGAGCGGTGGGGGCTGCAAGAGTTGGGAAGCCCCCCTACACACAATGACTGGTAAAGACTAACGGAGAGGGATCAAAGCAGCAACATGGCAGGAAGGCGTGGGGCAGCTGGCAGGGAAACATGGATGCCAGCATGCTTCAGAGAGAGTCAGGGGGGCACGGAGGCCCCTCAGGAAGGGCAGAAGAGGCTACGAACAGATGCAGGACCTGATCTGGATGCAGACCTGCAGGCAATGCTGGAGAAGGCCAGGGCTTTGGTAACCTTGAAGTGGAAGTCCTGGATGGACCAACACATCGGGGAATGCACCCAGAGGAAAGGGAAGGAGCCTAGACAGTCGAGCCATCTTATACCACCCCCCAAGGGACCAAGAGTGGGGTGCCTGCAGCCAGGACGGCGGCCCCCAAGAAGACGGCCAAGGCAGGTTCAAAGGACGCGGCCGGGGCCATGGCAACGGGCACCGGGGGCAGGAGTAGGGCCCGAGCCAAGGAGAGAGCGGCACCACCCCCCGAGGTGCTGTCTAGCTCTGACGGGAAGAGAGCAGCAGTGATGAGGGGTCTGTAGCCAGCACGGCAGCCCCTCAGGAATCACGCAGAGGGAGGAGCAGCGCAACAGACAAGAACACTGGTAAGCACGATCCAAAGAGCACAAGGGAAAGGCGCCGGGGGGGGACAGTGCACTGGCGCAGCGAATGGGGGACCAGGGCCAAATGTGAATTGGGGTACGCAGCTGGGTGTTAACAATCTAGCAATACAAGGGACCTGGCCTATCCAGCCACCCTGGTTGGCAGGACAAGGAGGGGACCAACAGGGATTCCACAGTGAAGCTTGGGGTCAGGGACCGCCTCACCCAGTGGCATCGGGGCCCTGGTGGCAATGGCCTGGGGTGGGGTCCCCTTTTGGGAGGGGCCCCCAGTGGAACGCTAAGAGCAGTGGGGGGACCCAGGAGCCAGAACCGGGATCAAAGAAAAACAGGGATCCAAAAGGGGCAACGGGCAAGGGACTGGAGATCCCCCAACAGGTGAATCAGGACATAGAGATGGGAACTGGAGAGGCCGCACGGGGGGAGGTGGCTCCAGGAGGCACCTTTGCAAGAAAAAGCGGAGCAGCGGAAGGCCCGGACCCCAAAGGGAACCCGGCCGTCGAATACCTACGTCCCTTCCCGGGAGATGCCCCCGACTACCACGAAACTCCTAGGGCTGGCCAATCTCATCCCGCTGACAGTGAAAGAAAGGATCTGGAGGAAGGAATTTATAGATATTTTTTTACTGCTAGAAGTGCGCCAAGCAGGTTTAGACCTGATGACACAGGACAAAAAAGAGGATGGTAGGAGGGACAGGTGCAAGCCCAGGGTAGAAAGGTCACTGGAGAATTGGCTAAGGGCCTTCAGGACCCTAGCATGTGTATTCATTGAGAAGTTCCCCCAGAGTGCGGCGGCACTCATTTGCTATGAGCAGAAGGTGCATGAGGCACAACAGAAATACCAGGGGGACGCATGGTTGAAATATGACGAGGGCTTCAGGGAAAAGATGCAGACATGGCCAGTGATGGAGTGGGATTGCCAAGACATGGAGGGGTTCACAACGCACATGGTAGCTGCCAGAGAGGGGGTCAGCTCAAGGAAGCCCAATTTTCGTCCCTACGGGGGTAAAGGAAATTACGAAGGGCAAGGACAGTCTTTCAAAGGTAAGAACCAAAGCAGTAGCAAATCAGGAAAGTCATGCTGGAAATTCGACAAAGACGATTGTAAGTGGGGGGCTGCCTGTAGGTTCAAGCACACATGTGGGTCCTGCGGGGGAAACCACCCCACCATTCGCTGCAAGCAGGCCCAGGGTACTGGGGCCAACAAGGAAAAAGGAGGCACAAAGAAGTAAAGAGCAGGTGGCGTCAGAGAGGGGCGAGGGGGATGCAGGCAGGGGGCATCCGCTACCCACCCCCGTAAAAACAGGCAGACTGTTATATTTATTAGGACATTATCCCAAAACATCAGACAGACACAGGTTAGCGGAAGGTTTCACAAAAGGTTTCCCCATCCCTTACAAAGGGCCTAGGGGTGCCCGGGAAAACCAGAACCTGAAGTCAATAAGAGACAACCCGGGGGCGGCAAGGCAGAAGGTGGAAAAGGAAGTTCAGCTGGGAAGGGTAGCTGGCCTGTTCGCCTCCCCCCGGCTGGAAGATTTGGTGGAATCTCCTCTGGGCGTTGTACCTTAGAAGGAGACAGGCAAGTTCAGGTTAATACACCATCTGTCGCACCTCCACGGGGACTCCATCAATGACTGGCTGGAACAAGGAAGTTGCTCTGTAGCATATGCATCAGTGGATGACGCAGTGAACCTCATAAGACAAGCAGGGAGGGGGGCCCTGTTGGCAAAAACGGACATAGAATCGGCCTTGCGCCTCCTGCCTGTGTACCCAGATAGCTACCACTTGCTACATTTTCAGCTAGACGGCCAATACTATTATGACAAATGCCTGCCAATGGGTTGCTCCATATCATGTGTATACTTCGAGGCTTTCAGTGTGTTCTTGGAGTGGGAGTTAGGAACTCGCTCCCCTGGCCGGGGGGAGGGTCCCCTACTTGGATGATTTCCTCTTCATCGGGGCGGCAGGCACAGGGGAATGCGCAAACCTCCTCCGCAGTTTCTTAGACTTGGCCCAGGAACTAGTGGTCCCCCTAGCCCAGGACAAGACAGAGGGCCCCACCACAAAACTGTCCTTCCTCGGGATAGAACTGGACTCAGTGGCCGGGACATGCAAACTGCCGCCCGAGAAGGTGGCGGAACTAATGCAGATGATTGGCAGGTTGAGACAGCAGAAGAAGGCGACCCTAGGCGAAGCACAGCAGCTGCTGGGGAAGTTGAACTTCGCCACTAGGGTAGTCCCCGCGGGGCGCCCCTTCGCCAGACGCCTTGCTTGGATAACTAGGGGCATGACACAGAAACACCACAGGGTTCACCTAACGCAAGGGGTGAAAGACAACTTGGGGCAGTGGGAGGCCTTCCTGACTGATTTCAACGGCACTCTCATGTGGCGAGAGCCATGGGTGCAGTCCAATCAACTCGAACTTTACTCTACACAGACTCGGCTGGAAGCTACGGCTTCGGGGCCATCCTGAGGAGAGCATGGACGGCAGGGGCATGGCCAGACAGTTGGCAAAGAGCAGAGATCTCCCTACTGTAATTATTTCCCATAGTGGTGGCATTCCACATTTGGGCTAAACGGCTGGCTAACAGACAGATAATTCTATGGTCAGACAACCAAGCAGTAGTTTAGGGAATCAACACAGGGACAGTGACATGTCCGGCGGTAGTCATCCTGCTACGGAAACTAGTAGATTGCCAGTTAAAAGCAAACATCGCACTTAGGGCACGGCACATCCCGGGGATCGATAACTCAATTGCGGATGCCATTTCTCGTTTTCAGTGGGTCAGATTCCGAGAGCTGGCCCTGGACGCGGAACAAGGGAAGACCCCGGTGCCGGAAGAGGCCTGGGCATGGGTGTACTCGGGTTAAAAATGCTGCTGGACAACGCGCTTGCCCCTAAGAAGGAGAACCGATACCGTAACTGCTGGCGACTTTTTCCGACACAACGGGGGTCACGGGGGCCGGCTGGCAGGGCATGATGAGGTCTTGGGTTTCCTAAAATGGGCATTCATGACAGGAAAAAGGAAATCCTGGGCCAGGGCACACCTTAATGCCGCAGCATACTACTCAAAGATGGCAGGAGGGGAGTATCCGACAAGGTCCTTCCAGTGTAGAATGGCATTGAAAGGCTGGGGTAGACTGCAACAAACAAAGAGGTATAGTAGGTGGCCCATTAATTTCGCAGTACTACAGCAAATAGTAGGGGTCCTGAGCGAGATATGCACCACGGGGGATGGAGGCCACACTCTTCAGGGCAGCGTTCATGCTGGCATTCTTTGGGGCCTACAGGGTCAGCGAGGTAGTGGCCCCCTCAGTAGACAATCCAGGGGCGGCCTGTATTCACCGGGCTGACGTAGACCTGGGGGCAGGATATATGAACATCCTCCTGCGACGGTCAAAAACAGACCAGGCAGGCAGAGGGAAGTGGACCAGGATCAACTGCATCAGGGATAAGTCATGCTGTCCAGTGTGCTTAGTGCGGAAGTACATGCAACACAGGGAGCGCAAGCGGGGGCCACTGCTAACCCATGGGGACGGGTATTACCTGAGCCGTTCCAATTCATAGCAGTGATGAGGAAGGCGCTAGAAAAGGTAGGGCTCCCGGCAAAGGTGTACGGGTCCCACTCCTTCCAAATTGGGGCAGCCACCACTGCAGCAGAGCTAGGGCAGGGAGCTGACTAAATCAAAGGGATAGGACGCTGTGCATCCGGCGACTTCAAGCGTTACATCCGCCCCACAACGTACTGAGTCTGGCCTTCTCCTCTACACCCCACCGTTTAGGTCTGGCTGAGCGGCGCAAGAAGGTCTGGATGGTGGGTCACTCATACATAATGCGGGCGCAAAGGTGGGCGGCGGCCAGACGGAAATTCGGCGGTATCTGGCTTCGGGACACATAAGTAATCTGGCTGGGGTGATCAGGAATGAAATGGGAGCAACTGCTCCCCACAGTGCGGGAAGCCCTGGGCCAAGGTGGCAAACCTGATGCGGTAGTGGTCTACCTGGGGGGGAATGACCTGACGACAATAGGAAGGAGGGGCCTCTTGGAAAAAATGCAAGGAGGCCTCACAGCTATAGCAAGACTAGTACGCCCGGCCGAGGTGATCTTTTCAGAGATAATAGTGCGCAAAGAATGAAGAGGGGCCGTGGACCTGGGGGCGGTGGAGAAGTCCAGACGTAAGCTGAATATTACAATGGCCAAAATATGTAGAGCCAACGGCTGGGGGTTTGTGAGACACGGTTTCATCAACTTGAGGTCCCCAGGGTACCATTCGGGCGACAGCGTACACCTGACAGGGGTGGGGATGGACATGTTCCTGTTAAACATTGTGGGGGTACTAGAGCAAATGGGTTTCTTGTGAGGAAGGAAGGGAAGGAGAGCAGGGGGAGCTCCCTCTCATTGTAGAACCGTAGGTAGCGTGGCGGAAGAAACCCAGGAAAGATAGACAAAAGGGAGAAAAATTACTAGAGGTAGATGGAAGGCTCACACAGTGCCCTTGGGATGCCTCACGGCAGGGGCACTGGGGGAGCTAAGGACAGCGCACAGCCGCAGACAGAGTAGATGTGATGCTCCCACGGGGCACTGAGGGAGCAAAATGACAGGACACAGCCACAGGCAGAGTTGACGAAAGTCTCACACGGTCCTTGGGATGCCACCCCGGCAGGGCCCCTGAGGAGCAGGCGAGGGGCCAACAGAGGATCCTGGACAAGCAGAACGGCACTTGCAGCCCGGGCAGGTCCTGGCGGACACCCACCAAATTCGGTAGCAAGTTGAATCCTGGAACCGCAGACACAGAGGCCCGGTCAAAGGGGCACCCCGCAAAAAAGATGCTGCCTGGGAGCACACAACCACAAGGAATGTGGGTACAAAGACAATTACAAAGACAATGAAAGTAGGCGATAACATGGATGTTTACAAATGACCAATGAAATGCGAAATGTACAACAATGTTATGTAGTTGGAATAAACTGCGACCTTGTTAAGGCACCAAATCACGTTGTCAGTGGTGTAATTGAAAGGTAAAGGGACGCAGTTAAGTGGGCAAGGGGGGAGAGGGTGACTCGCCCATGGGAGGGGTTTACCTTTGTTGTGCTTCAGCGATGACACTAGCCCCGTAGACCAAAAGAGGAAGGACTTTGCCCCACTGGAGCAGACTTCTGGAGGCCCCTTTGTGGAGCCACCGCCATACTATTTGGCTGACGGGAAAGAGAAGGAAGCAGGGTTAGGCAAATAACCTCTGTTGAATGAGCCCGCTCACCCGATGCCCCGTCCACTAGAACCTGTGTGCTTTGTTATACACCCCATTAGGTAATACCATATGCCTGAGAAAAATTGACTGTGAACTTTAGGCTAATAGACTTTGGTGGGGAAAGCTTTCGAACATTGCTATCCTTGCACAGGAACAGAACAGTCATTTTTTACAAACTGACCTACAGGCCACAGAATGTTTGAAGCTGCTTTTCTCCAATGTAGTGATCTTGTAACTATACATTAATCATGATTACTTCCAAGTTTCTACTCAGTAGAGAACACCGTAGACCCCCATAGTGCAATCCTGTATATTCGCTTACTCTCTATGCAATGTACTCATTCCTGAGTGATTAAAATACTTATCTTTTTCATAAAAATACAAGCATTGTGCTAGACATTACATATACATTACAATATAGTTTGAGTTCTGAATCTCTACCTACTTACTACACTGCCTCCTTCAGATGCTGTGGAGTGTTCACAATCACTATACTGATAGTCAGTTGCGGAAAGGTGCCCAGTTTACAGAGCCATATTACGATGGGCCACGGGACACAAGTGGCTTACAACACCAGCCAACACAGTTGGGACCAGGTAGCTCCTCTCTGCTCTGTGATGGCTTCCTCCTCACCCCAAAAGGGGTCTGACACAACCACATGACTTCGAAATGGCACACAGCATAGACAGGATCAGGACGTTTTTCCAATCGGGGTGGCAGTTTGGTTATAGCAGGGCTAAGAGTTACTGGGAGGGAATGTAGGACTGGTAATCCTTGTTGGTAGTTGTGTGCACCAGGCCTCAGCTAGCTGACACTACGGGTACATGCATTGGAGCCATGTTGTACTCGCTGGAGCTCTTCTCAGCAACTCCAACTGCCCAGTATGGCATGAAATGCAGGAGCCAGGAGGTCCTCTGTAAGGTGTTTGGGTTGACGCAAAAATCTCAATGAGCAATCCGGGTGCATTTTTACAATCCTGTCAAAGCACTGAAGTCTCAGCTTTGTTCTATATACTCCTAGTACACTATGAGACACTTTCATCTACAGCAAGGGGTGGCCCAACAAAAAATGCTTTTAGTTAATATTTTTTTCAGCCTTCAGGGACAGTAAGTATTTTTTGCCTTCTGAGAGACTAGGCCGAACATATGAAAGGGGCTGATTTTTTTGCATGCTCATGCTTTGCCTCTCAAAGTTTCTCATTGTATAACATATAGGAGCTATAAAGGTGTCCATATAAAAATGCAATTTTGTTCATAGAGGTAAGCAAACTGAAAGAACAACAAGTGGTGGTGTGTGGTGCGAAGAAACAAATCAAGTGCACCTTTAATTGATAAACAAGGAAAAACTCTGGCAAGGAAACTTCAAATTGCCCATCTTCAGCAATGGGTCTAACATAGGGTGTGCAAGAAATTGATTTCAGAAATGGGAAATGTGATTGAGTAGGTGGCAGTGCTAGAGTTTTGAAGGACAGTGCAAGAGGGTGGCCCAGAGCTGGGAGCCAAATAAAGTTGTTAAGGTAAGAACGTTTTTGTTCTCAAAGAGACCCACAGAGTGGGTCAGAGGCTTACACAAAGAGATGTGACCAATGGGCATTTCATCTTGAAGCATTTTGGTTGAGATGGTAGTAAAGCAGCTGTTTCTTAGAAGACTGATTTAGGCACGAAAATGATTGGGACAGTAATGAGACAACACAAATGGTAGATCTGTCTGAGCTCAGTTAGTGAAATACAGTACATATCTATAGCTGTTAATTGAAAACCCCATCAGGAGATTTCTCTATAAAGGATGACATGATCATAATCTGGTTCCTCTAGTCATGATTGAGTTCATGTTATATCCTTATAGGTGAGCTTAGAAAAAAATGTTACTAAAACTAAAACTTGGCTATTTTTTTTTTTATTATTCACCCCCCTTTTACATGATTATAAACCCTAGCTACATAGAAATATAGTAGGAGCTCCAATTTTCAGTGTGTAGTGTCTGCCCTCTTAGAGCCTACCGTTGTTGCACAGGTCCGCGCTAAAGTGGTTCTGCCCACAGCTTAAATAATCTCTGACAACAGATATCGTGTAAGGACGATCTACAGATTCCCAACGATGCGCCTGAACTGGATGTATGACGGAACCACGCAGGTCATTAGCACGCATGGCTTTACAACGCGGTCATTATAATGTCTGCAACACTACCACACAAGTTTTTACATTGCAAAATGTTACCATACATATGCCTTTGCAACGCATGCCTTTACACCGAAAATTTGTTGTAAATGCATGTATGCTAAAGGCATATTCTTTTTTTTCTTTTCCAAATAGATACAGCACAATAATAAACGTACATTTGTTACTCGAGGATCAAATTATCAATCAAAAAACAATACAAATTCATGAAATCCAATACATTTTTAAAATCGATAGAGCAGCAATTCATCCTTATGAGAAAAAAAATTGAAAGTCCTTTTTCACTTTTACACATCTTTTTTTTGTGCAAAGTTTTATATAGCGCTGGCTAGACCCGGAGGTATCAGAGCGCTTTACATGAGGATCAGCGAGTTACAGGATACATAGTTATATCAGTTGAATCAGCGAGTTACAGGTTACATAGTTACATCAGTTTGAATCAAAGAATCACAGAGGGAGGGGGAGGGGAGGAGACACAAACGGGGAGATGAGGAAAACAATGTCAGATGACCGGCTGGGTAGGTGACGGCCTGGGGGCCAGACTCCTCTATAGCTGTATAGGACAGCTCCACCGGGCATCGGCCAAGGTTGCTCGGGCTCCGCGGTAGGTAAAAACAGTTTTGGTATCCGCCCAGGGGCGTCGTCATAGTTCCATCGAAGGGGAGGGAAAGAGACACAAACGGGGAGACAAGGAAAAACAATGTCAGATGACCAGCTGGGTATGTGACGGCCAAGGGCCAGACTCCTCTATAGCTGCATAGGACAGCTCCACCGGGCATCGGCCAAGGTTGCTCGGTCTCCCGGTGGGTACAAACAGTTTTGGTATCCGCCCAGGGGCGTCGTCATCATTCCATCGAAGGGGAGTGAAGGAGACACAAACGGGAGACGAGGAAAAACAATGTCAGATGACCGGCTGGGTAGGTGACGGCCAAGGGGCCAGACTCCTCTATAACTGCATAGGACAGCTCCACCGGGCATCGGCCAAGGTTGCACAGGCTCCGTGGTAGGTACAAACAGTTTTGTTATCTACATTAGTTGAATCAGCGAGTTATCAGTAGTAATTAGATTAAGTCAGGATCCACTATTATTCACCGCTTCCTTCCATCTGTAGATAGGTTCCCAAATGCGCCTACCCAGTTTTTTCCCTCTCTTGCCCTTTCTCTCATAAATCCCTTTCTCCAAATTATATATAGCTAGCAATTTAGCAAGCCATTGCTGAAAGGTTGGGGCTGATTGATCCAGCCACGCAGAGGCAATGATAATACGTAGGGCAGCCATAGCAAGAAACAGAAAATAATTAAATGAGTTTTGCCTTCCCCTCATTTGGATCCCCAAGAGCATTAGAGCTGGATCTAATATCGTTTGTATGTTCAGTGTATAATCCAGAAACTTTTCTATTGCTTTTATTAAATCTACCAACCGGGGGCAGGTCGAGAACATGTGGATTAGGTCAGCTTCAGAGCCATCGCACCGAGGACACCTAATTCCTTCCTGTCCACCACACTGCGCTATCCTTGCGGGCGTATGGTACAGAAAAAAGATCGTTTTAAAATGCTGAGTCTGTAGTCCCGCTGAACACAAGATAGTCTGACCCAGTTCTAGCGAATCAGAAAAACAATCCTGATCGATGCCTAGCTTATCAACCCATTTTTTCCCATATTTATCCAAGTCATCCGGCTTAAGTAATTGCAATTCGGCATAAATTTTCTTAATAGTGCAATTCTCTCCCGCTCTAATAACATCTATGATTACAACTTTCTGGAAGCCGCACGGCCCCCCTCTTTTCCCTTTAAAAAAGCTCCGTAACTGTAGATATTTAAAAAAAAATCTTGCATTAACACCATAATCGTGCTGGATATCGCTAAACACCCGAATCCCATCAGGACCTATCAAGTCCGCTACGACCCGCAGCCCCTTCCCCTCCCATTCCAACATTATTGCATCGGAAAAAATTTCAGGGAGCGTTGGATTTTTGTATAGCTGTGTGTAAAAATTAAATCTGCTGAGGTCGATTTTCTCTTTAAATGCAGCTCAGATCTTGTATGCGGCCATCAAAGTCTTAAATCTCGTTTTTTTATAATAGCTTGGTTCACTAAATTTCATAAAACAATTAATCGCTCCCTCTCCTAATAGTAGTTCATATACATCGGGGGATCCTGAGTTATCCCAAGAGACGCCAACAGCCCTCCCGAATAAACCAGACATATATTGTAGAGCCGCAGCCCAATAATACATCTTAAAATCTGGGACTGCCCAACCTCCTCTCTCCCTTGGCAATGACATATATCTTATAGCCCATCTGGTTTTTCCGTGAGCCCATACAAACCTATTCACGATATGCTCAAGTATCATAAACCATTGCTTCTCAAACTCTAACGGTTTGGCCCTAAAGAGATAGAGTATCTTAGGTAGGAAAACCATCTTTACCACATTACTGCGACCTACCAATGACATATGAAGGTTATTCAATCTATCAAAATCTTTTTTAGCTTTCCCTATAATTGGTTCGATATTTCTTTCTACCAACTTCCCCAGATCTGGGGTTATATCAATACCCAGATAGACGGCTGAATCCACCACCCGCAAATCTTCTAGTTTAGTCCACTTATTTTTAACTATCAACGTCTTCTGGCTATTTAATGCGTACCCGGATATCGATCCAAAACTTGAGCCTCTGCTTCTATTGCAATCATTGTGTCTTGAGGGTTCGGAGTGACCACCGCGACATCGTTCGCGTAGGCCAATATTTTTGTCTCCAACCCATGGTATCGCATAGGTCTTATACTGCTGGTGGCGTCCAATTTCCTTATCAGGGGATCAATGTATAAAGCGAAGAGGAGAGGCGAGCAGGGGCACCCCTGCCTTGTGCCTCACTTAATAATCACCGGTGCCGGGTATCCCCCATTCAGTCTAAGCCGAGCCGTCGGTGCTTTATATAAAGCCTGAATTGCCTGGATATAGTTGCCCCCAATCCCAAACCATTTCAGAACATCCCAGAGAAAGTCCCAGGAGACCCTATCGAACGCTTTTTCAGCGTCCATGAGTATTAAAGCCATAGGATCCCCTGAGACGTCTGCTACATCAGATAAGGTTATAACTCTTCGGGTATGTTCTGTAGTACCCCTCCCAGGGATAAAGCTGTGCTGGCTAGGGTGAACTATTTTCCCAATTATTTGATTTAGACGGGGCGCCAAGGCTTTTGAGTAAATTTTAGCATCACTATTCATCAGCGTTATTTGCCTATATGAGCCTGGTCCCCTAGGTGGTTTACCCTTCTTTAAAAACACAACCATATCTGCCCCAGCCCATGACTCGGGGATTGAGCAGACTTGTTGAGCTTGGCCGATTATAACCACCAGATCAGGTCCTATGACCTCAAGGAATGTTTTATAAATCTCTAAGGGAATTTGATCCGGTCCGGCGGCTTTCCCGGATGGGAGACTCCCTAATGCACCATATATCTCGTCCTGGGTCAGCGCTATGTCAAGTGCCTCCCTGTCTTCAGTATCAATACTTCGCTTCGATATTCCCCGTAGATATTCTTGGTTTAGTCTTTGTTCCCCTCGTTGCTTATCCCTGTAAAAAACTTCATAGAATTGGCGGAAGACTTCCCGGATCCCTAGTGACCCCTCTATTAAATTTCCACTTCTGTCTATAATGTCCCTAATCTCCCCGGCCATATTTTTTTGTCTAAGTCGTACTGCCAGGGTATGCCCCACCCGTTCACTAAGCTCATAGCAAAGTTCCCTTCTCGCCAAAAATGTTACTGCAGCCTTGCTCGCCGCGATATCCCCTATTTCAGCCTTTGCTATTGCCAGCTTAAGCAATATATCCTCCAACGGTTTGCTCATCCGAATCGCACCTGCAAGCTCCTCCTCCGCATCCACCAATGCCTTGCATAATATATTCACCCGTTGACCCTCCCTCTTCTGCCGGCCCAAACTATAGCTCAATGTCTCTCCTCTAACCCCGGCTTTAAACGCATCCCAGACAATCCCTGGACTGGCACTCTCTCTATTAATCTCCCAGAACCCCCTGATTCATTCATTCATTTGAGTCAAATATTCTGGATCCTTTAAAAGCCCTCGCTCAAAAGTCCAGGTCTTCTGTTGTCTTTCCCCCCTCCAAAGGTAATTCTTAAAACTAGGGGGTTGTGATCTGAGATTATCCGAGGAAGTTTTTCTATCCTACATCTTAATTTTAGTGAGTAAGACACAAAAAAATAATCAAGTCTAGTAACAATCTTATGGGGTGCGGAAAAGAATGTACAACCAGGGTCAGTGGGATTTAGCTGAACCCATATATCTATAAGTGCGTTATTCTGGACCAGGTTAGTAAGAGCTCCATAGACTCTTTTCTTTCTACCCGCGTAGCTACTTCCCGCTCCCCCCCACAGGCCTCCCAAACCATTAATATTAAAATCCCCGCACATTATAACCGGGGAGGGCCAGGAGGCTAATTCAACATCCAGGAATTCAAAAACTTCGGGGTCATCTCCGGTAGAGCCATAGATAGAGCATAGTGTGAATGTTTCCTCGTGCCACATACATTCGACCAGCACCCAGCGGCCCCATTTATCAGCAGTTTTCTTCTTAAAAGTAACATCCCTTCAACGAGAAAGGATGGCAACCCCTCTCGTCCTAGTACCCTGATTAGTATGATAATTAGTTTAAAGCCCAACTGTTCCATGAGATTTGCCCTATTACCTTCTATATGGGTCTCTTGAACACACAAGATATCTATACGCATTGTTTTCAAAATTACTGCGGCCCTTTGTCTTTTGGCCAAATCATTAAGGCTGCATATATTAATTGAAGCAATACGCAGACTCATCGCTTAATAATAACCGCCTTGCCCTTCGCGATACCTAATTTATTAAAGCTTTGCTCTTTTGTTTCAACTCTTTGATCCCCCATTTTCAATCATAGCCTGTATTGACTCACTGTGTTCAGTGTACTCATCCTCGAGTACTGTGCTTTGCTGTGCTGTATCGCGGACTCCCTACCATGCTGCCCATCCTGGCTCCACCTCCACCCCCCCCAAAACCCTCATAGGCAAATAGGTCTACCATGACCTATGCATGGCCGCTGTGTCTCACAACTTAAGCCGCTGCCCCCAAACAGTCAAACCCCATATACACCCCTGTGCCTCACTCGTGCCAATTGAGCCTAACTAGAGAAAAGAAAAAAGAGAGAAAGAATAGGGGAAAAGAAAAACTCAACTGCAAGTAAAAAAAATGAAAGAAAAATGATTAAGTGCGCCCTGTGGGGAAGATTATAACCTTACAGAGCCTTATGCATTAAATCACATCATGGCACAAAAGCCAATACCTTAGAGTATTCTTTAAATCCTCCTAGCTGCAATTAAACCCCCCCCACTATCCCCTTTGGCCCCCGCAGCTCGGACAGATATTCCTGTGCTTTTACCTCCGAAAAAATCATACGCATAACCTTAAGCAGAGCGGGGAATAACAGATAGGCTTCACACCCAATCCCCTGGAAGGGGGTTATCAGCTGTCGGAATCTCCATCTCCTTTCGACCGTTATATGACAAAAGTCAGGGCGAGCGAAAAAAGTATGACCCTCATATGTTCGTTTTGCTTCCGGTCGTGCTCTATACAGAATTGCTTGCCGAAGGTGAAAGTTACCAACATAAACAAGAATGGCTCTGGGTCGCTCCCCCTGTCCAGTAGCATTGGCTTTTCTTTGGCTAAACGGAAAGCGGTGCACTCGCTGGATCTCAGTGTCCCAGTTCCATTGAGCCAGATCTGGAAATGCCCCCTTTAAGAGATTAACAACAAAAGACATAATGTTCTCCCCTTCCGTATTCTCGGCTATACCCAGCAGTCTCACATTGTTCTTACGCTGTCGATTCTCGAAATCTTCGAGTTTCCACATCATATCCACGGATTGTTTCTCTTGTGACTCCTTAAAGTCTTGCAGCTTCCCCATTTCCTCTTCCAGTACGACAGTTCTTTCTTCAACATGAGTGACCCTTTCAGCCATATCAGAACACAGTTTATTCACTTTCCGAAGTGATCCCTGCAGTTTCTTGGTGGCTTGGTGTGCCCTCCGGCTCTCCAATATTGCTTCCCCCTGCATCTGCTTTAGGGTGGAGTACACTAAATCTAATGACGGAGGGACAGACAGGGCAGAGGGATCCTCTAGGCTGCCTGACTTCTCATGTACTGCCAGTTCCTTTTCTTCTGCATGTGTTTGATTTGTAGCGGAGTAATCCCATTTGAGTTTCCTAGCTGTGGCTATTGCAGTATCACCCTTAGAAGGGCTGGTTCTAGATTTAGACCTCCGCCTCTGGGACAGGGACCTCAAACGTTGTATCTTTTGTGTGGTGGAGGAATCCCCAAAAGAATTACCTGAATCAGACCCTTGAGATGTATTCCCATTGCTTGCAGATGAGATGTCCGTATCATCATTTAGAGAAAAGAACTTATCCCCTTCTGGAAAACCCAAGGCTATTAGATTTGGTCCTGCAGTCCCCTCTCCCCCTCCAGTCTCCTTGACTGCATAATCACAGAGTTCCACCAGGTCAACTTTTAAATTATTTTTCACCCGAGCCAACAGGCCAGTTCCGCTCCCTTCAGAGCCGTCTCCTTCCATACTAATCGTCGGTATAGCTACTGTTGCATCCCTATCAAGAGGTACCCACGCATTTCCCGCAACATTACACTTGTTACCTTGCGTGATGCTCTGCGGTGCTTGTGATACCTGCGTAATCAGTCCTGGTTGCTCACACAGTCCCACAACAGGCTCAAACAGCTCCTCCTCCTGCTGCTGCTCATGCTCCGGTCCGGACCGCAGCGCTGCCACCACTGCCTCTCCAGATGGATCCAAGCCTGGGGCAGCTGTTTCTCTCTTACCGGGCTCCTCTGAGCGTGTAGCATGCAGCAAGTTGTTACCAGTAGCCGCAAAAGCCTCTGTAACTGTAGGCTGCCGCATGGAGTTCTCAACGCCCATTACACGCCGCCCAGTCCGTCCGTCTGCACCGCCCTCCCGCGGTTTCCCCGTGTTTACTTCAGCCTTCTTCAGCAGTGCACCTCGGCGATTTTGCCCCGGTCCCTTCACCGCCATTCCGGCCTCCTTTGGCGGGTCTTTCGCTGCCCCGTCTTTCACGGGCTTAGTTGTTTTTGGCGCCATCAGTCCCCCGCAGATAGAGCACCCAGTATCAGTGGTGGTTCCGGACTCCCGCAGTACGTCCAAGATTGTCAAAAGCGCCCTCAGCCTCCGGCGGGAGCCGCGTCTCAACAGCCACGCAAGCAGCTGATCCAGCAGGTAAATGCAGAGCGGCATATCCTCAGCATATCCTCAGCTTATGCTAATCCATCAGGCTGCTCGGGGGGGAGAGTCTAAGCAGCGACTCTCACAGAAGTCAGTCAGCGGCCATCTTGCCTCCTGCCTTCTGATCGCTAAAGGCATATTCTTAATAAAAACTTAACAGGTAAGTATTTCCCCCATATATATTATATATATTTTTTAACTATATATATTTATATTCAACTATGTATATTTATATATAAATATTTATACTCATAAATATTAAAGATATGTATGTAAAAAATATAAAATATATTTTTAAATATAGATATATAAGAAACATATACATACATAGACAAGAATACAGCCTTGTCATCCTAAAACCCATACCAACCCTAAACACCCCTTACCACCCAAAAACCCATAGCTCCCTAAATCCTAAAAATCCTCTTGCCACCCCAAAACCCATACCCACCCAGAACCCTAAAATCCCCTTAGCACTCAAAAACCCATACCCGCCCTAAACCCTAAAAATACCCTTGCCACCCAAAAACCCATACTCACCCGAAACTCTAAAATTACCCTTACCACCCAAAAAACAATACCCATCCTAAACCCTAAATCCCAAAAATATCCCTGCCACCCAAAAACCCATACCCACCCTAAAACTTAAAATTACCCATGCCACCCAAAAAAGCATACACACCCTAAACATTTACTTACCTTCCTCAAACCCAAACCCACCTTAAATTCTAAAAATACCTTTACCACCTAAAACCCCAAACCTACCCTAAAGCCTAAAAGTTCCCTTGCCCCCAAAACCCCAAACCCACCCTAAAACCTAAAAATTACCTTATCACCCAAAAACTCAAACCCACCCCACATCTGAAAAATACCCTTACCACCCAAAAACCCAAACACACCCTAAACCTTAAAAAATTCCCTTACCACCCGAAAACCCGCACCCACCCTAAGCACTAAAAAATTCAGTTGCCACCCAAAAACCCATACCCACTATAAAACCCTAAAAATGTCCTTACCACCCAAAACCCCAAGCCCTAAACCTTAAAAATCCTACAACCCAAAAATCCATATACTCTTACCCAACCTAAACCCCTTACAACACTTAAAGGCCCATTACGATACCCGGCGTAAAAAAATCCGCCAGGCATGAAAGCGGCAAAAATCCGCCCGCACACACCGTCTGAACACTGACCACGCCATTACGATGACACAAACCGAAAACCGCCATCGGCGGAAAACCACACAAGATACCGCCCGCCATCGTCCGAGTCGGAGTCAAACCGCCCGCCACGGACGGAAACACGCACGACAACACAAAACCGCCCGCCCTCACGGCCGACACACCGCACGTGAGATTACGATCGCACCGCCATGAGCGCGGGAAAACTACAAATATACCGCCCGCCAGCGCAAACAACGCCGATGAGAATCGACACGGCAGAAGCCATGGCGCCCACGTCCCTGCACAGAAACCATCCGCTGACAAAAACAATCGCACACAACATGGCCAACAAGTCCACACAGCAAGGCACGCACAAATACACAAGCACAGTACACATCCCGAAAACACCCCCCTGGACAAACAAAAACTACAAAGGCCAGAACACCAGACACAACACACCTGAAAACAACAGACCATGAGGACACACCCACATAGGTAAGTACAAAAGCAGCACTCCCACAGACCACAACCCCTTGCAACATTGCAAACTAGAGAGGAGAGGAGAGGACACAGTGACACAGCAAGGACAGCAGCACACCACAGAAACGCACACATCACAACCACCACCACCACCACCACCACCAAACACCGGCACCACAAACCCCCTGCACATTACACAACACACACCGCACCAGCACCACAAACACCATGGCACCACAAAGAATGCCCAAGTTCACGCCCATTGAGCTGACGGTCATGGTCGACGAGATTATCAAGGTGCACCCACAAATCTATGGGAACCTGGTCCAGCACACACCACTAGCCACCAGAAACAGAATGTGGAACCGGATCGTAGACCAGGTCAATGCAGTCGGGACCCTGCCCAGGAACAGAGTTGAAATAAACAAACGGTGGAATGACGTCAAGAGCCTGGTCAAGAAGAAGGAGAGCAAGAACAGAGAGCTGGCTGCCGTCACTGGCGGAGGGAATCCCGCGCTCTTCAAGACCTTCAAAGCGTGGGAGGAGAAGGTGCGAGTCATTATACATCCGGAGATCCTCGCCGGATTAGCAGGGGAGTGGAGGCTGGTAAGTACAAACTAATGTATACCAGCACACCGCTATGTACTCACATGCACTACCACCATGCCACAGCTCCCAGGGACGAACACCCCCATGTCCAGCACACAATACACAACACATCACACACACATGCAACAGACACCACCACACACAGCCCAAACCGAACAACTGTAAGATACGTGGGGACATGTGTACACTCAGCCAGCCACGTAACCACCAACAGGTCCCCAAGTATGCCAGAAGCGCCACAACGAGCACCCACCACACCCATGTGTCCGCCATAGCTGCACTAACCGACAAGTAACAGGTAAGTGGCAGGAACACAAAGTGCAGTGGGTGGGAGGGTGGACAGCCCAAGTACAACACACACCAGGCCCCTAGTCCCACAGCACAGCAAGGAGGAGCATCCCCACACCCCACAGCCACGTGTCAGCCACCGCAGTGCACACCGACAGCCGAAAGGTAGACATCACGGTCCACAACAATCGGTGTCAGTGGGTGTCCAGCCACCACCACGACCCCCAACACCGCCCCCACCCCCACAGACCTGCAACATGGAGCACCCCCGCTTAGAACCATGTGGCATCCAGTACAGTGCACGCACGAACAACCTGCAGGTGGGAAACTGGACAGGGCTGGATTACTGGAGGCATGAGGACCGTAACACGACCAACACATGGGACATGTCACGTAGCAGACAGAACACGCAGCACCGCCCACCGTCACGAACAAGTGAACAATGTGCACACGGACATGAACCACAGACTCACACCTCACATGACCCATCACAGACACAGCAACACCCAAGGAGCCATGTCTGCATGCACAAGCCACACTGAATATAGTACCACACGGCAGCCACTGTGCAACCCATCACACACAACCGAAACACCATTGAAGTCCTGTCCATGTAGCCCCTACTGCCTGTCAACCACACACCCCACAACTACGCCTATGTAAGACAAACAACACTAGACGCAACAGAGCGGAACAACATAAATGCACACGAACACCACTGAACCCATCAAACACACAGACACACCATGCACATACAACATACCATCCATCCCATCCGTCAGCCCCAGTCTCATGAAAGGCATGTCATCCGCACAGCTGCCACACATACAGCAGTCACGCTAAGAGACATGCCCATGACCAACCATGTGCCAGAAGTCAATGAAGCGCACGCCACACTGTGAGCAACAACACACAACATGGGCCACACCCATCCCCGAGCACTGCAGTGATGCACATGGCACAGGGCAGCACGCACACCAAGGAGATGGGACAACTGCAATACGTTGGGTGGCACACAACCATCACTCACTCATAACGATGCGTCCAATGCCATGTCCAGTAATCACAACAGACAGCAAATATGCAGGCCATGTCAGGCATGCACACACCTCAGACCATGCACTGTCATGCTGCCACAACACATGTCACGTTCGGCACCCATGGCTCACAGCATGTACCCCAAAAGCATATTCCCTCCCAAATGCGAATCTGGGGCATGGCCCCCATGTTGCCATATGCGTTCCTAAGCGTCCCATTTGAACACCAAAAGCAAAGTACAAACCAGACCCAGGATGGGCCAGGAGCCCGCATACACCAGAGTCACAATAAGTAGGGGCACAGCAACACACCCATCGGCATGGCCAATCCGTCCCATGCCACATGTGCACAGCACACAGTCCCATTGCCAAGCACACACAACTACAAATGGTACAGCCACACACACGCCTCCGGGAAACCCATGTACGAGATTGCACGAACTGTTAATGTCAGATGACAAATACATACTTCGCCAGGTGCAACACAATAACAAATCTCATTCTCTCCACAGGTGACGAACTGCTGGATGCTGGGGATGGAGACAGCAGCCAGCACAGCCAGCCTACAAGCCCCCAACGAGGACACACGGATGTGGAGGATCTGTCCTCTTCTTCGGACACGGACCACCAAGCAGGCCCATCTGGTGTGGCAGGGCCCAGCCGCTCCCCAGGACCCCTCCTACCCACCAACCCATCATCCAGGGCTGCTGAACATTCCCAGCCCCCTGCTGCCACAGTCGTTGCGGCCACACCCATGGTCATTGCGGCCACACCCACGGTCATTGCGGCCACACCCACGGTCATTGCGGCCACACCCACGGTCATTGCGGCCACTACCACTGCCGCAACCGCCACCACGTCTTCGCTGGCCCCAGCCCCAGCGCAGGTGGTGGCCCGGACGACTGGATCCACCCTGGGAGCCAGGGCGAGGACCGTGGTGAGCAATGTGGCTAGTGGGCAGGCCGGTGGCAGCAGGACTGGTAGGAGGAGGAGGGTCAGGAAAACGCCAGTCTCCCCTGGGAGCCATGCCCTGCCTCAAATGGCCAGAGTCCTTGGGGCCTATGAAGAGGCCCAAGGACAATGGTCCAGGTCTGCTACAGACACGCGTGAGGTGCTGGGGGTGCTGAGGTCCATGGACGCCCGTATGGGCCAACTCGTGGACCTCATGGGCCAGCTGGTGGTGGCGGTGAGGTCACATCCAGGGACAGCAGCTCCCCTCCGCCACCACCTGCCGGGGCGCAGGGTGGAGCAGCAGTGTCCAGTTCCCCTGCGTCCACAGCCAGTGAGCACACCTCAACCACCAGCAGGTCGCAAGCAGGCACCCCCTCGCAAACGTGGAAGGGGCCGTCCAAAGTGGAAACAGATCTCCCGGGAGGACTTCGCACGCTCCAAACGCAAGTGAGGCAGCCAGCCAGCCTTCCTTGACCACCCACTGCATTGACTTGGACTACGATCCCACTCCACACAGCCATCTGGATGGCATGTGTGTGTTGGACTATGGACATAGAACCAGTGGGTACACCCTGAGCATCTCGCAGCCATGACCGACAGCTCATTGTCACTGCACGCACCACTTTTGTCATCACCTTACACACAATCACATGTCACAGTTTGAAATAAATGCACCTCTTCCACAAACTGCTGTCTGTGCCCTGTGTTTTAATTGTACGGAATACAACGGCCACCTTGAGCGGAACGGCACCTGATGCGTGGCATGGCAATGGAACCGGAGGGCCTGTAGGGACCTAGGGGTGGGAGACAGAACAGGAGCACATTCAATGAGTGTGTCACACACCCATCACACAGTACATGTCAACAACTACAAGCAATGTACACACATCGCACAGAGCAATAGGGCACAATGCCACAGCCACCATCAGTGGCATACTAACCTGGGCATGGAGCGTTGACACACAGCACGCAGTGAACAAAAGGCCACCCTGACACAGCACACACACACCTGCACAAATACAGACACATCAGCCGTCGTACATGGACACTCACCGTCAAGTGAAGTAGCGGGCGATGAGCTGCTGGCGCACATTCCCAGCTTCATCCTCTCCGCTGTCCTCCTCACTCGAGCTGTCCTGGTCTGCGGGCTGGGGCCCTGGTTGATCTCCGTCATCCACAATGAGGGGATCTGCTTCCGAATGGCCAGATTGTGCAGCATGCAGCACGCCACCACTATCTGGCACACCTTCTGTGGGGAGTACGCCAGCGCACCTCCGGTGCGGTCCAGGCACCTGAACCTGGACTTGAGGAGGCCAAAGGTACGCTCGACCACACGTCTGGTCCTCCCATGTGCCTCATTGTAGCGATCGTCTGCTGGGGTGCGAGGATTCCTCAATGGACTGAGCAGCCATGCCCCATTCGGGTACACAGAGTCACCTGGGTGTGAGGGACACAGAGAACCGTTGCTATTCCAACTGGACAGGGGACAACATCGCACAGCCAGCACGCTACACCACTCCACATACTCACTGACAATACAGCCACGATCCTGTTGCAGATTGGACATCAGTCGTGGCAAGATGCTGTTGCGCATTATGTGTGCGTCATGGGCCGAGCCTGGGAACTTTGCACACACGTGGGTTATCACCATGTCCGCAAGGCACACCACTTGCACATTCAGGGAGTGCGTGTGCTTCCTGTTGCGGTACAGGTGCTCAGTGGCCTGTGGTGGAACAAGGCCAACATGTGTGCAATCAATGGCACCAACGACGTGTGGGATCCTGCCAAGGGCATAGAATGCACCCTTCACTGCCGCCAATTCACGAGCCCTGGGGAATCTGATGTACCTGTTTCGGTACAGCATCATGGCTGCCAGTACATCCCTCAGCACCTTGCTGAACATGGGCTGGGACATCCCTCCTCCACTGCCCACTGTGTGCTGGAATGACCCAGTGGCGAAGAAATGCATGGCGGCCATCACCTTAGCCGTGGGGGTGAATGCTGTCGGATACACCCTGCGGGGACGGAGATGGGGTTCCAACATGGCAACAGTCGATGCAGGGTTGGCCTGTCCAGCCAAAACTTCCTTATGACCTCAGTATCCTCCATGTCCGCCAGCAATTGGTATGGGCGGTCAATGTTCGGTCTCCGCCTAGGGAAGATGGCAGTGGACACATGTCAAAGCAACACAACACATAGCAATTTCGCATTCACATCACTGACATGACTGAGCAAGCACATGAGTCACAGCCCAGCTGTCAAGCAGGGACGGCACGGCCACAATACACTTACACAGGTCTCCCACCAATGGCAATGGCTAGTGATGCAAACCACTGCCATGAGCATGCACATGGGGATCTAGGCCCCAATGACTTGCGGGGCGTGCTGATGGGGACTGACTGCATATTCGTCAAGCGGCAACGCCACGGCAACATGAATGTCTGCTGAGCATGGCACTGCTTCCGAGGCTGGATGAGTATGGCACACGACGACGACGATGTGGGCACAGGCTGAGCAGCCAAAACAAGTGGGACCTGTGGCACGAGGGGATATGAGACAGTAGTAGGTGTCAGCACTGCACCCTATGTACAGCACTGTACGGATCACACCTCCCGAAACATTGACAGGTGTCCACATTGACAGCCCCATGCCAAGACGGCTGTGTGCTTGCAGTCACACGTCACAGGTGAGAGGTTACATTGCACGTGCCAGGTGGCAGACGTACATAGTGGGAGCTGGCATGTGTGTGCATGTGTCTCCTGTTCAGGATCCACCAGATGGGCGCTGACTCTGTACTGACCATTGGACACAGCATGTTCCGTGGAAGGCTTGTGTGTGTGGGATGGTGGCACTGGATGTGCCTCCGTTGGGTGGGGGGCCATGCACAGGGCGGGTACGTCGATGATTGCGCATTGTTGGTCACGGTGGGTGCACCCACTAAGATGTGTTGCCCTGTGTACAATTCCTATGTCCGCATGGTGATGGACTGTAGATGTGGGCAGACTACACATTGGTCGATGTGCTGTCCATGTGCATGTGCCTTCACACCGGGCACAGCTGCCCCTGCACATGTGACCCCTGCTGGACTCGCTGCTGGGTCTGTGGAGCTGATGTACCTTCTGTGCATGGGGCGGACAGCTCTCCTCACTTCCCTCATTGCGCATGTCATGACTTTGCCGCAGGTGACATGGATCATGGAGGGCCCACATGTACGCGTGGGTAGGCTACACATGATTGTTCACTGTTCGCCACCCCCAGTCAGTGTTTCGAATGGGAAGGTTGTCGTGCTGGTGGTATATTCGATGTGGCGGATGGGCGGGCCTAGGTGCGGGCTTACATTCCGGACATGTGGGGGTAGTTGGATTGGCGACTAGTTGCAGTACACACGGGACACGTCTCTTCCTTTCCACATCTGGGTCATCCCTTGTACTCACTGACAGTGATACAGTCATCTTCGCCCCAGCCCTCATGTCCTCCCCTCGCTCCCCCAATATGCATGTGCACCTGCGAGGCTAGCGCTTGCACAGGCAGCCCCAAGCTCGCACCAGAGAGGGCAAGGAGTGTATGTGTGGGTCCAGTTGCACGAGTGGGCTGTCTCAGGGTATGATGTGTGGCGGGACGCCGTCCACCTGCGTGGTGCCCCAAATGGAGACCCGGCCTGCATGGACTATGCATCACAGTCTTCGCCTTCCGGATCCGCCACCTGCGACACCCAGTGGCTGTGGCTGCCCTTGCGGCCAGGCCGCGTCCGTCTGTGACTGATGGCCCACACATTCACTCTTTGGCCTCTCTGGGGAGGGCTCGGGGTGGTGGCGCACGCGCTTGCACTTAGTCGCAATGGCATGTGGCGTGGTTGGTATAATGGGCAATGGATGGGATGGTGCGAGCCACCTCCCGTGACGTCAGTGCTGCTCGTGCTGTGGTGCGTCCCCTACACTTCCATTTGACTTGTGCCATGCTACACGTTGAGGTTCTATTGCCTGCGTGATATGACCAGGAGGAGCGCGAGGAGACCTCTCACACACCATGCTCCACTGCCATCCCGTGCCCTGTATCGCCTGTGCGGATTGACTATGTTGGGGTTACACCTGGTCGACTGGGGCTGTGTGTGCCTTGTCAAGGGGCATGGCGGGCGCACAACAGGATCCAGCTTGTCCACAGAGGGTGGGCTGACGTGTGCGCCTGGTACCGCATTGTACGTGTGCCCGGCTGCTGTGCACACACGTGTTCACTCCCCCCGACAGGTGTCCTCTCACAATGCCCAGGGAAGTGGTGGTGTACTGTTCATGACCCCTCCCAACACGGCGTGCTCCAACTTGGCATGTGCGCATCTACCCGTCACACCCACCCACCTGAGCACTGCGTCCATACGACTTCACACGACACATGTGTGTCTTCCACAGTTGTGCTACTCATTTGCGTTGACATCCAATACCAGTGGACTACATGGTCATGTCACGACTGCCGTGTACTTCACATACTCTCATCCTCTCTCATTCGTACTTGTGAAATGAGTCAGCGGAGACAGTTTTGGTTTCAAACATTATATTGAGTCTTCTGTCCTCTGTGATGCAGTATAGTGGACACTACTGGCAGCGGAATACATGTTGAGGATATACTGAGCATGATTACAAATGGGATAGGGTGTGGGGTTACATGTGATTGGCTGTTGCATGTGGGATGTGGGCTTCAGAGTTACATCTGCTTGGCCAGGCTGTGCTAATGTACATTTACGTATAGCTGCGGAGCTGCGGACTTTGACACAGACGGTATACATGTAGCCTACCAGACCGCTTGGCATCATGGGCACAGTCCATCTCAGTTCCATGTGACAGGTTTGCTGCGGTTGTTCCTCATGCACGCGTGCATGTGAGATGACATCAGGGCATGTGCTTACGTGCATGCAGCGGCGTGCCACTTGTTGTTGCAATGTGGTGGTTACTGGACATGTCACAGTCACTGGGGTCGTGTTGTTGTTGTATGCACTTGTCGTCCATGCAAAGGTCCTGGTATGGGATTCCCGGGGCGGGGGTGGGAGGGGTGCAGCACCCACAGACTCCAGGCGACCTATTCATGTCCACTGAGCGGTGTGTGTGTCCATGGGTGCTGGATCCATGTCGTGTCCTGGTTGTTCGTGCAGTTCCATCCATGTGGGTGCGATACACAGACCCCATGCCACTGCCTCCCACGATGCATGCGGTGTTCCTGGATGTGATGGGGAACAGTGTGCATGTCCCGGTCATATCCGATGTCATGGCGATGTCGTTGATGGTGTGGCAACAGTTGCCGGTCGTTTGGTATGGCTGTTGTGGTGGTGACTGGCCAGTCCGTGCGGAAGCTAAGCATGGGTGCGGGGTTGGACATCATAGGTCAATCGGGGAACCTGCGTTGTGGTCCGACGAATTTACAGGTTGTCAGGTATGCGATGCCGTCCAGCAGGGCTTCCATGTCATTGGTGGTGTACATGTTTGCCAGCCAATGTAGCGGATGGTGGCTGTCAAGGTGTTGTTCGTAAGTTGTCCCTTGGAGGACCATGATGGGGCATGCTGGGTGACATTCGATGTAGCTGTTCTCGATGATCCGTCGTGTGGAGGCACAGTGGTCCCATTTCAGTGCGGGTGCGATGTTGGCCACATACGCCATGCCCCCATAGGCAGAGCAGGCCCTGTCGTGTGCGTCCAGAGGGAGGAGTAGTGGTAGCAGGTCCGCCTTTAGACATGCCGGGTTGGAGAGGCACATCTCCATGGGATGCTGGTAGGGACACCTCCGACAGTAGAAGACGGGCATGATGCAGCTGAACAATGTGATGCGGTAAGTCAGTCGGTAACTTACGTTCAGCAGGGACAGGAGATCGCATCCCAATATATGTATCAGGTTGGTTTTGTACAGCTTGACCTGTCCGGCGTAGTTGGGTAGGTGTGTTGCGGTTGCCATTTTGCAGCGGTGCGTTGTGGTGGCGTGCTCCGGCTGTGTGTGCAGTCTGCAATGTGCACGCTCCGAGGTTGCTGTGAGCTCTGTGTAGTCGTAGGGAGACAGGACTTGTGTTCTGTTGGCTTGTGCGGAGGACACGGGCCCACATCCCACATGCTTCTCAGACAGTTCAAGGTCAGTGATGTGTGACTCCTTCCAATTAACTTGCATGTGGCCGACATGGGGGAGTGTTTTCTTTTTTCTTTCCCGTCCGTTGTGTTCTTCTGTGATATGCGCTATCTGCCCTGTGGTCGGTCTCCTCGGCATGCCTGTGTTGGTCTTTTCTTGGACAATGGCTGTATTCACCGGCTTTTTCGTAGGGCTGTGGTTTCGGAGTTGGAATGGAAGGTCATTCAGTGCTGTCTGCTCTCCCTTGTGTGGGCGGCAGGCTGCCTTTCCGCTCTGCGTTGGGCCTTGTGTGTGAATGTTATTCTTGGGCCACCTGTTGTCGGTCCCGGGCTCTTTGGTGTTCCGTTTTATATGTCTTGTTCATATGTGCAGGGTGGTATGGGTGTTTCAGTGTGGTACTGGCGTTCCTCTTCCCGAAGGGAGCCCTGCTTCTCCTAGTTGGTGTTGCCGCCGCTGTGTGCTACGCCATGTTTGTTACACTGGGGTGTGTCCTGCTGTTGCGTGACTTCACTGACATGTGTGCGTCGGTTGTGTGGCGTTGGGTGTTGTGCGTGAATTGGGCGTTGGGGACATGTCTGTGGCAGGCCTGTCACGTGTCATGTGCGTTCGGGGTGGGGCTGATGTGTGTGCTGCTTGGTTGTGTCCCTGTGTCTGTGTGCGACGCATGCATGGCGCTGCGGTTGGCCTCTGCGTTGTGCGCATGTGTGGCGGCGTCATCGCCGCTTTGGGGCCGTGACGGGGTCGTTGGTTCCTAGTCCCAGGTGGTGTGTACACATGTGTTACGGGATGTTACGATTTGGCCTGTGTGTCATATGTGGATGCAATGGTGGATGTGTAGTGTACACGCGGGGGTGGGGGGTTGTCCGCTTTTTCCGCCCTTGCACTGTGTGCGCTGTTTGCGTGCACTTGTTGTGTGTGTGCCTACCTGCATCTCCGCGGTACGTTGCGTCCTTGGTGGTGCATCAGCAAGAGCATAGGGAGGGCCTGAAGTGCTGGATTCATGCTCGGGGGAGCCGCTTCTTCGGTGTCCGTGCTCGGCGTCCGTGTTACCGCTTCGGTTTGTCGTACGGTGTCTCTTAGCCGTGGGAGCCGTTTGTTTGCGGCATCGTAATTTGTACGCCGGGCGGGACGTGATTTCGTCGGACGGTGTGTGTCAGTTGTGCTGCGCCGCTACGTGTACGGGCGCACTTTGATGGCGGACGGTGTCGCTGGCTTGCCGGCGGTGTTTGGCTGACTTTTCGCATCGTAATAGGGCGGGCGTGTGGACTGCTGCGTGCCGGCGGTAACTGGTGGTTTTTGCATCCGCCAGCACGGCGGTAGTGCTTCCGCCCGCCATCGTAATGGGCCCCTTAATACTTAAAACACTTAGGGCTAGATGTAGAACCACTTCATTTTGCGAGTCTCTAATTGTGATTTTTTGCAACTCGCAATTAGGGACTTGCAAAATGCGATGTACTAATGTGTCTCAGACACATTTGACGATTCCCAATGGGGCTGCAAATGACTTACCTCAATAATATTCATGAGGTATGTCCAATTTGCGAACCATTGTTTATGGTCTGTAATCATAGAGATGGTGTCCTGTTGGGGTCAGCAGACCAACATATCTATGATTGCTTTTTAAATAAAGCAATCTTTTTATTGAAACACAACCTGTTTTCCTTAAAAGAAAATAGGATGCATTTCAAAAATAATAAGCTACCTTATAATTTTTTAAGAGTAGGCAGTGGTCCGTGGGACCACTGCCTGCTCTTACATAATGTTGGTGCCCACATTCACAAAGGGGACAGGGTCCCTTGAGGACCCCGTCCCATTTGCAAGTGGGTTACCACCTCCTTCACGGAGTCAGTAAAATATGAATGTTTTGCGACCACATTCCAGTTGCAAAACATTCATACATGCCCCTGCAACTCGCTCTTAGGGAGGGACACCATTGGTTAGCCCCTTTCTAATATCAACCCGCAAACCCTATTTTGCGAGTTCGTAATAGCTTACTGACTCGCAAAATAGGGTTAGTACATGCTAAAAGCAGTTTTAGCAGTTGCAAATGGCCCGATTCTCTGTTTGCGACCGCTGAAAACAGTCGTACATCTGGCCCTTAATACTTACATATACTTACCTTTAAAACTTTAACAACAAATATGACTTTACCATTCATGCCTTTACAACGAAATTAGTTGTAATGGCATGCATGATAAGGGCATATTTGTTGTAAAATTTTGCGTGGTAAAGACTTGCGTGGTAGTGTCCCCTGCGTGGTAAAGCCTGTATGGTAAAGGCATGACGGTTTCCGACTTCGTTGTAAAGGCTGGTTACCGCTGAACTAGGGTACCCACTCAGGGAAAAATCTCTCCCATTCCAGCCTCATTCATAGGAAAGGGGATGCAAATAATCCCTTAGCGGACACATGAGCACCCAATGCAACACTAAAAGTAGCATGTCAATCTCTTCTTACCCGGTGCTCAGTATGCTGGAATGATAGCTAAAGGAGGTGTTTGCATCACTGTACAAAAGTCAGACCACATGTTTTTCTGGCCAAATTAAGTTCAACAGGCAAAACCTGTGTAGTATCCTAATTATGTTCTTGTTATGCCCTTTACATCCCCTGCTCAGCCAGTGTGTCTGTGTGTGTGCTGCATGGAATGTTGGAGTGATGCTGCGATTGGAATGTTGGGTGCTTGAGAGGATGGAAGTGGCAGTTGAGAATGGGCTGAGCAGCATGCAGGCTGCTCCTGGTGGGGCTGCTCTACATAACTTAACTACCTGCTGTTCTGGATTTATCCTTCATGTAACTATCTTCAATAAAGCTTCCTGGATTTTACCCTTCCTGCGTGGACCTCCCTACTACATTTATTTGGCAACGAGGATGGGATACGAACCCACTCGTGCAAAGCACAATGGATTAAACGACATTGTTCGGCGCCCGAGTGTGCCCTGAGCCATCGCGCCGTGTACGAACCGCCATGTTTTTTTTGCGGAAGATCCTCAGAGCTCCTATCAACTCTGACAAGTGGAAGGGAAGCTGGCAGCGCTATTGGCAGGATGCCGATGTGCATGGTGCTGTAGCCTTCCATATCCGAGGATATAATGGTACGCCGTTCATCACAGATAGCCTCCTGCCAGAGTCCACCGTCATCTATTCTATGAGGTGAGAGAAGCTGGGATTTTCCTAAGTCGGCGCACGCATCCGTCCGCTGCGCGGCTCGTCTTCAGCCATACTCCCGATTCAGCCACCACTTTCCTCCCTCCTCTTCATTTGCTTCCTATGCACCACGTGGTGCATGTAGATGTCAGGCGGCCTGCGCAATTAACGTTTTTCTCCATGATTCACACCGGATGTATGCACTTCGTGTGCAACTTTGAAGAGTTCTGTCAATTGTTCATCGCTGCCACTCAATTGAACGCTCTTTCACTACAGTGTTCCGCAGCTTTTCATTTCACAGTCATTATCGCTCATGTTGTCGTTTTCGGAACTCTACATCAAGGATCTTGTTTGTTCTCCATCCATACTTCATTCCATTGTATGGTGGGATTCGTTCAAACACTTTGCTACTTTCTGACATGCCATACACTTTCATGGCTTCTCTGTGTTCATACCCTGTGTTTATTTACACTTTATTCTTCACTACTTAGGGAGGGCCAAGGGTTTTAGTCCCTTGTGCTCGCATTATGCTTGCCAACAGAGGCCACGCCTTACGTTTATGGACCCTGGGTACACACCTTCTTGGGCTCATTGTTCATTTTACATGCGTACATTTAACGCTTCTTTCTTCCCCACATTGGGATGGCAATGGGTACTAGCCCCATTTGCTCACAACACACTTGCCTACATTTTCTCTTACGGTCTATAACCTCACATAGGGCATTTTAGTATGGGTCACAGTCCCATTTACACTTACTATTCTACCCTTCTCTCAGGGTACCTGCTCAGGGCTCATCATTTCTTGTACATGGATTCTTGGTACACACTCTCAGGGGTCCATTGTTCACTTTACATTTGTACGCTTTACACTGTGTTTCTTCCCTCATTGGGATGGCATTGGGTTCTAGCCCCATTTGGTCACACTACATTTACGCCTTTCTCTCAGGGATAGGCCATGGGTCCAGTCCCATCTACACATTTTTGGGTGTTCAGTCCCTTATGGATGCCAGTCCCATTTACATGGGTCTCATTCCCATTTGTTGTTATTTTCTCACAATGTTATTCTTACTATGTTACATTGTCGATTTAAAACGCAACGTAAAATCTTATATTTATATTGTCTATTTGAAATTATGGGAGGATGAACTATACTTGTTTGTATTTTTATTCTTCTCCTCTGTTTTCGAACTGGTTCAGTAATCCACGTGATGTCACATTTCTTTCTCATCCTTGGAACCTGAACTATACACATTGTTGTTATTCTTCCTTTGTCTCTGTTTTTCCTTATCTGTAGTGTTTTTCTCCTTCTTCCTTGTTCCGGAGGAAATCTTTCCTTCTTTTCTCGTCTGGGTGTAAGTCTTCTGTTCAGTACGCGTTGTGCCTGCTCCTTCCTTCCTTGCTTGCCTGCCTGGCCAGTGGGTGTGTTTGGGGGTAGTCTTTGGTGCAAATATGTCCTTTTACTTACTTGTTGTTTCCCTCCACTTATTACTGTTCTCCTTGTTGGAGAGGATGTGTTATTTCTATTTGTGCCTCTCACCCTTTGCTTCCTCTTTGTTTTCCCACACCTATCTCTTCGCTCGTACCTTTCTGTCCTTTTCTTGACCTTACTTCCTTTGTTGCATTTGCATTCCTTTCAGCTCTTTCCTTACTGGGTTCTTATTGTTACATCCCTTTTAAGTATAGGACTATTGCTTCCGTTTTATAAGAAAGGGGGATATGTAGTATCCTAATTATGCTCTTGTTATGCCCTTTACATCCCCTGCTCAGCCAGTGTGTCTGTGTGTGTGCTGCATGGAATGTTGGAGTGATGATGCGATTGGAATGTTGGGTGCTTGAGAGGATGGAAGTGACAGTTGAGAATGGGTTGAGCAGCATGCAGGCTGCTCCTGGTGGGGCTGCTCTACAGAACTTAACCTCCTGCTGTTCTGGATTTATCCTTCATGTAACTATCTTCAATAAAGCTTCCTGGATTTTACCCTTCCTGCGTGGACCTCCTTACTACAACCTGCATCTATGTTTTGAAGATATTGGAAACGTTTTTTCCTTTGTAATGTGAAAATTAGAATGTCTATACTTATTGGACATGGATTTACATAGCTCCCAGAAAAAACAACTGCTCCCACACTTTCGAAAAGGGGAGAGTATCCACTTTCCATCAGTTCCTTTCCCAGTGTGCCAGGTATTCTGTAACCATGTCCCTTTCTTGTCTCTGAAACGTGGCAAAACAAATGCTTTATTAACTTTACAATCCCACAGGCTGGGGTGATTGATAGGTAATGGCTGATATGCGCCCTGGGCAGAGGAAAAACTGAGACTGTGTGGAATTAGGCCTTGTACAAGATGGTCTGCTCTTCCCGGTTAAGGTCACTGCTTCCAGTGAGAAGCATGTCTGGGGATTTCAAATGGACCATAAAGCCCTAGCAAAATTGATTTTCATTACACACAATGACTTTCAAACGTGATGGCGTATATTAGAGTTACATTTATACCTATTGGCACCCTGTGAAAGTGAAAAGGCTGAGCATGATTGTTACGAGTGTTAAACAGACTTGATATGCTGAGCAACTCCTCTCATTTCATTTTATACTGGTGACTGTGACTTACCCATCCCCAGGTGGGTCATTCATGGGAGTAACTGCACCAAACAGGTGGTGAAACTCCTGGGGTAATTTTTACCATGGTTGACAGTTTGCCACGCTCCCAAGGGAGCTGTTTTCATATTTTTAACTTCTCTATTGTCCAGTGTGTTTTCCTTCCTGGGGTCGATTGGGCGCAAGGTGGAAAGGAAAGTCTGGGGTAATTTTTGCTAACAGGGAAGACCTCACTCCGTTGTTGCGGGGGGCACTCAGTCAATTTCACTATTGCAATGTGTACAGTGGGCTTTCCCAACAACTGTGCATCACTCATGTGATGGAAAAAAAACAACTATTGGACAAGAGATGTATGAAATGGGAGAATCAGATCCACTTACCTATGGGCCAAATAACAAGGTCAAAGATTACGCTAAGACTTCTCATCCATGGCTCGTGGAGAGATTGCTCCTTTTTTTCGGCTTAACTAAGAGGCAATGAGTAAAGAATTTATGCAGCACTTCAAACATTGAAAAAAAGTGAAAACACAATGCAAGAAAAATCCTACACCAATTTAGAAAAAAAGGTTACATTGAATAAATTATTTGAGATCAAAATGACAGATGTCCAGTCAGTAGAACCGGATATATGCAAAATTAAAGTTTTAAGTGAAAATGGTGCCTAAAAGCACAAAACGCCAACTGTGATTATCTGGCTGAGGCAGACCAGTACAAAGTCACAAGTTCAGCCCAATCGCAATGGAGCATGGGCTGAATACAGGAACCCAGTTAGGCCTGCTGAACAAAGTACCTTAAATCCCGGTTTGGGGAGTGTTGCGAGATCCCGCTTAGAGGATGCTTTGCACAGCTGAGGTGCCGAGGAGCTGCAGGGCTGCGATGTGGAGTCCAGTGTCATCATCGAGGATGCCGCCGAAGAGGGGCTTGCCATACGAAGGCATGCATGAAGGATGTGCCATGCAGTGGTAGTTCCGAGGAGCCTGCGGGCTGCGATGCGAGGTCTGGAGTTGGGGATGTGTTGCACTGCGGAAGTTTCGATGTGGCAGCGAGGAGATGCATCTGAGCTGCATCTGTTTTGCTCACATGGACACAGCTGGGCTGGCAGAGCACCTTCAGGCCCACATCCAAGGGTCCAGGTCTGGTATGGCACCACTTTGGGGGCAAGACTCACAGTAAGTAGAGTCCAGGTGCTGAGTTTAAGTTGATTGGAGCCTTTTCTGTCCTTGAGGTTCTGATCAAGAGGCCTCCCAACTAGACCTGGGAGTCACTCTAGTAGTCCTGGGATAAAGATGCAGGTCCAGTCCTTTTACTCAGACACCAGGGCAACATAGTAGCTGTACTTCTTGCAGGGCAGCAGAGCAGTTTTTTTAGTCTTCACAGGTTCAGAGGGGTACTGAAGAGTTGGGTATGAAGGTCCAATATTTATACCTGGTGGCCATTTTGAAGTCAAAGGTTCTGGTGGTTTCCACTGCAGAGGTGTTGTGAATTGCTAATCTCCCTGTCCTGGCCACAGCTTGTCTGGGGTTACTAAAGAATAGTGTCAATCCCTTTGTGAGTGTGCTTAGGCAGAGCCTTTGTGATGTGCAAGTGTGGTAGGTAACAGCTACTCACCCTCATCATGTCAGTGATGGCCCATCCTGCCAACACCTATTCCTCTTTGTCCCACTGTCTGGGAGCAATACACAAAGACCAACTGCCAGCTACATGTATTCATGTGATCCAGGATACAGACTGCAGGCATCAAAAGGTTGCGACAACAAAATGGCAACTTTCTAAAAGTGTCATTTTGAGAATTGTGACTTAAAATCTGACTTTATCATTAAAGAGAGTTTTAAAATTCATAGACACCAAACTAGACATTACTCTCTGCTCTCAATTGAAACTTACTACTTATTAAATGTAATTAGGGAACCCAATGTTATCCTATGGTAGCGGTAGTCCTTGCAGTAGTGAAAAATGAACTTAAGAGTTTTCCACTGCCAGGACATGTAAAATTTAGAAATACAAGTCCAACTTTTTAAATACACTACACCCTGCTCTATGGTCTGTTTTGGTCCTACCCTGGGGTACCTTAAATGTATTAAAAAGTATGGATTAGGCCTGGCAAAAGGTTTAATTTCCCAGGTTGAAATGGGAGTTTAACTGCACACACAGGCTCCAATGAGAGGCCTGAGGCATGTTTAAAGGGCTACTTAAGTAGTATTATTTAATTTGCTGCTCCTGGGTGAATGTAGTACAACTTTACTAGAGACTTACAAGTCAATTAAATGTGCCAATTGGGTGTAAGGCAATTTCAACATGTTTGAAGGAGAGAGCACATGTGCTTTAGCACTGGTTAACAGCGGTAAAGTGCACAGAGTCCTAAGGCCAACAAAAATGAGAACAGCAAAAATTTTGGGGGAAGACCACTCAAAAGCTGACAGGTCTAACAGACCAGAATTTGTTATGGGCAATATGCAATCTTTGAGATCTGAAACAGAAATATTATAGAAAAATTATTTTTAAATAACTAATGTGATCAGAATGAAAAGAATATAAAGTTGTGGGTTATATTTGAAAAACCAATATCAGAGCATTACGATTTGGAAATAAATGACACATAGGGTGAGATAGGGACAAAGGGCATAATTCTTAATACACTCCAAACATTTTTTTAGGATAGTTAAAAAGGAAAATCACATTAACATGTTCTACATCTTATTATGGGGCTCCGGGGAAGCACCCCTTAAGTTCAAGGAATATCTGGCTACGGAGGTGGTGTAGTGATTCAGAGGAGCAGGCAAAGGCCTACACCAGGAAAGAACAGTCACAAACAGGGTACATGAAAGGACAGAAACAGGATAGGGAAGGCAAGGCAACCCTAACAAACAGAGAAGTGAACCAATAATGGGCAAACACATAGTGTTGTAAACAGATAAGACTCAGAACTTCCCACAGTAATAGAGAGAGTCAATGCCTCTGCAGTTTATTCTTACAGGTAGTCAGAGTGCAAGCCCTATAAAAAGGACGCAGCAGAAGGTTTTCTGTATCTGGACTCTAGGGCACAAGCAAGGATTGTACATTCATAGAGGAGACAAGCCCCCATGCGTCCAGCTGGATGCAGTGGAGATTCTTAAGAAAATATAAAATTTTCACAAGGCATTTAAGAATACACATAATACTCGACAAAGGATTGTGCAGGAATTGCCTCCTAGAAACCACAGCCAACCCCTGTGAAAGGAAATACACTTATACTAAGGTGAGGACATAATAATATGCTTACCTGACACTGACAGCCTAAGAGGAGTGCAACACTAGCAGTTGATAGAAAACAGCAGTATGAAAGCTAGCACAGATAGGCAGAGGAAACTGTAATCACAAGACAAAAGTGTAATGCAATGAATCAAGAAAAACCTGGAGAGGGGACACACACACACGGATTCCAAGAACTGTAGCCAGCAAGAGACTGAAATTGCAAGAGAATTAGAAACTGCAAAGGAGAGACAAAGAGAAAGAGCACATAAACCAAGAAGCAGAATCTAGGAGACTGGGGAGCAAATACGAGAGATACTGTCCAAACAAATGGAATAAGTAAAGGGAAATGATTGTAGGATCTAACAAAGAACAGTTTAGAAAGGGCTATCCTAAATAAAATACTGACCTAACTGAAAGATATGAAAACTGCTTCAAAATTAAGTGCTAGTTTTAGAAACACTCAGAAGAAATAGTTGTTAGCTATGCTATTTTATTTTTTGTTAACATTTTTTAATATGTGAACTATCGGAAAATTACTTTAAAGTACTTTTCATCCCCTGGAATGAGTACTGCTGAAAATAGTGGGAACATCCAGCTGATTTTTTAAAATAATGTTTAAAAGCTAACAATTTTGAAATCTGCTAAGGCATGCTTCAAATATGTAAACCGAAAAGGTTTAAAACATAAATCATAGGGGCATATTAGCAAGACCCACGTTAAAATTATCGCCGTTTTAGCGGCAGGAAACTGCCGCTAAAGCGGCGATAATGGACTTGCTAATATGCGTTATGGAATTCCAATAGAAGCCCAGGTTAGATGTCCTGCACATCTAACCTGGGCTTCTATTGGAATTCTATAACGCATATTAGCAAGCCCATTATCGCCGTTTTAACGGCAGTATCATGCCGCTAAAACGGCGATAATTTTAACGTGGGTCTTGCTAATATGCCCCACAATCTTTTACTTGACATCAAACAACATGAGAAAAAAATCCTAGAACCATACCTCTGAGGGCTATCAGTGAGTGATTCACAGGTTTCAGGGGGCTTATCCTAAGACATGAGAAGCTTGATCCATTATTATCTATGAAAATCATACGATTATGTATTCTACCAACACATTTTGCATGCAGATCAGTATGTTATACATGCAAACTAACAAGTTATGCTTTGGGACCAGTACATGTATGAAAAAAATCATGTCATGCTTTCAAACCAATAGGCTACCTACACTTTTAAACCAGTGTATTAGATATAAACCCCTGTATTTTGCAAAATAAACGATGGATATGAACCAGAATATTAATAATGTGGACTATTGTTTTAGCCGTGCAAATCAGAGTACAACACACATACAAACCAGTGTGCTTTTCACACAAACATTGCATTATGAGGGCAAACCAAAATATTACACATTTAAACCAATACCCAATAAATATTATTCATGCACAACTGTAGGGTATGCATGCAAACAACACCGAAGGCAAACCAATAGCATACCTTGTACACACTCCATTGTGTCATGTATATGTACCAGTATTTAGTTTACGTATACCATTACAATAAAGGAACATATTGGCATGCTTTTGATGTGACCCAGCATATTATAAACTTAAACTGATATTATGTGTTTAAAAACACACACATGAAGCATGTGCTTTATTACCAACATAAAATAATTTGAATGGTGTAGAAATGGCAAGATTGCAATCTACTGTTATGGTAACCAATCCAACACAGGCAAGCTACCTCACTCCAGGTCATTATGGACATTGTCTGCAATCAAGTACTATTCACCTACAAAATACTGTATTCAGGTGTGTTAGTTTAATTAGTTCAATGGACGCCAAACAGGTACACAACCCCAGATTGTATTATGTCATCACACAAACGTCTAGGACTGGAAACAGTGCCCATAGTGAGCTGAAAGGAGATGGTCACCCTAGTCCAACATAATGCCTGCCAAGTAATATAATGGTACGAACCAGTACAGTAGTCACAAAGGCATATCCAAAATGATCCATGCATAACCCAATGAATTTACTATGTGAATGACTATGTTTGATATAAATGATATGTGTCACATATGAGGCACTGAACTATGGACTGTTTAACCCCTCGTGCTGGTTGGATAGAAAGAAAGACTATCAGGTCAGAAATGATAAGGGGGTGTATCAGTGGAAGGCTGGTAAATCTTAGAGGGGTGTGGTTGAAAGCAAATGAAGATGGGTTGTCTTTAGGGTTTGTGGGAAGAATTGTTTATCTTCGTGTTTTGAGTGCAATGCCAAAGTCGAATGCTTAAAGGTCCTGGATAAAATTTGCATTTGTTGGTCAGACCTACTCCTTATAAACAGCCATGTTCCTAATCTAAAAACATAGTCCTAAGTGGGGTCGTCCTGTCCTTCACAAATGCTTACACAATTATTGCACTAGTATACCTCCACATGCTTTAGGATGTCATGGTTTCTTAGCAGATAAAGATCATAGGGTGTACTTCCAACACCAATGCTGTGAGAGACAAAGGGGCTTATTTATTTGAGGTTTGAGCCGCCTAGCGTCACTTTTATTTATGCTCCGGCGGTGCAAACCTGTCAACCATATCTATGAGGCCACGCAAAGCCACTCTGCGTGGCTTTGAATGTCCTCATAGTTATGGAGTAGGACAAAGCAGCACAAGTCGCTGCTTGCCTTACTCTGTGCCAAGGAGGTGTTTCATGGGCATTGCGGTGGGTTTTCCCACGCAACACCCATGCATTTTTACACTGCCCCAGATTTACTTAATCATGTAAACCTGGGGCAGTGCCAAAACCTTACACCTCCCCAGAGCAGGTGTAAAAAGGAGAAATAGTTATATTTCTCCTCCTGCATCCTCTTTCTATGTGTGCTGCATACATAGAAAGAGGAAAACGCCTCTCGGAATTGTTTTTGTGCAGGAAGGGGCCCCTTCCCACACAAAAACAATCCTGCCTGCAATGGAGGCATCCTAGCACCCTGGTGCAAGGGTGCCTGGGGGCATGGCTAGATGCCAATGTAGAAGGGAGCAAACCTCGGAGCTCCGACCCCGGACTCCCCTAGCCGGCAATATCCTGACCCCTCAATGCCCCAAAAAAGTGGAGGAATCGGTGGCTGACCCCCCTGGGACCCAGTGAACGAGAGGGGGAGCGGAGATTTGCTACACAACGCCGGGAAACACCGAGTCTGACTCCACAACGATCCCGAGGGGTGGAGCACAAAATGGCGTCCGTGGTATGAGCCGGAGTCTGAAGCCCGGTACCCAGAACGAAGAGCGGAGTGGTGCGACCTGCATTGTGATGGGGAGCAGATATCAACGGTGGAAGTAAGCGGCCCCCGCGCTGAGGATCGCCTGCCCGCTTCACGGCCTGAAGGCAGAGACGGTGGACCGCTGTGAGCGTGCGGCAAGGAGTGGATTGGGAGGCCGCATCTAGATGCAGATGGGCGCGGCTGTACACAAGAGGCAAAGAGGAGCGAGCAGGGGCGCATAGAACACCCACCCGGCATCCCCTTGCAAGGTAGAGGCGAGCGACCTGAGACAGGTGCGGGGGCGGGGAAAGTGCTTGCGAGAAGCGGACTCTTGTGGTGGTAGTTGGCGGCCCCCGAGTTCATGATCGCCTGCCCACACCACCATCTGGAAGCAACAACGGTGGGCTGAGGTATGAACGTGGCAAGGAGCTGCCTCTGATCATGAACAGGCAAGGCTGCACACAAGAGATGAGGAGGAGAGAGCTGGGGGACGACGGAGTTCTCGCCTGGCCTCCCCTTGCATGTTGAAGGCGAGAGACTTGAGACGGGTGCGGGGACACAGGAGGCCACGCCAGCGATTGGGGGCCTAGCAGTGTATACTGGGACCCACTGCGAGAGGCCACATTTGAAGAGGATTCAGAACTCAAGGCATGAACGCACAGAGCAGCAGGAGAGAGTTTAGGCCATCAGGAGACGAGAGCTGAGGAGGCAGCAAATAATGGAGGGGCCTGGTTCGTGGGCTGGAGACGTTGGAGAACCCCACAGACAACAGTGGAGAGTATCAAGACCTCTAAAGAAAGGAAGTGGCAACATTTCTGAGAGAGGGTGACCTGGGCCAGGAGTTGAGCGCATGGTGAGATGAGTGAAAGAGGCCCACCCACACAGGTCACCATTTTGAAGATTTGGGGAGCCCACAGTTGCACAATACCATTGGGAAGACTGGGAGCCAGGCCTAAGTGAGGTAGCACACAGAAGGTGGGCTGAACATAAGCTGCAGCTACTCGCGCATAGAGAACCAGAGTAGAAGATCGCCATGGGGAAAGTGCCAAATAGGAGAGGTCAAGGTGCTGCGACGAAGGGAGGTGGGGGCACCTAAACAGACGAAGAAGATGATGCTCAGGACCCAGGGAAGGATGTGTTCACCTCGAAACCCACATTGGCAGACATAATGGAAGCCATCACGGCGTCCTGAGATGCACTTGAAACTAAAATAGATGCTATTGGCACAGACCTCAGTTTCCTGAAGGATGACCACCATCGACTGGTGGAACGGGTCACTGGCATGGAGAAAGTGCTTGCAGAATTCCCCTTCGGAGGTTACGTAACTCAAGAAATCTCTCACGGAGGTGGCGGCGAAGGTAAAAATCCTGGAGGTACGTGCCAAAGACAGTGAAGGGAGATCACGCTGCAACAATCTGCGCATAGTAGGGATGCCTGAGAAGGAGGAAGGCGACGATATGGTGCAGTACGTGGAGGACTGGATTAAGAAAGAAGTGGCGCCAGAAGGACTTTCGCAGTTTTATGCAATTGAAAGGGCGCATAGGGTGCCGGCCAGGCCTCCCAAGCCAGGGGCACCTCCGAGACCAATCATAGCTCACTTGCTACATTTCTGAGACAGAGACCATATACTCAAGCAGGCTCGGCAAGCAAAGGAACTACAAATAAGAAACAGCAAGGTGTTGGTGTTTCCAGATTTCACCAGGGAGGTTCAGAGGAAAAGGTCCATGTTTTTTGCAGTGAAAATAACACTACGACAACTGCAGCTCCCGTATTCAATGCTATTCCCAGCCAGGTTGCGAGTAGTTGGGCCCAAAGGCATGCAGTTCTTCCAGATGCCACAAGAGGCCTGGGAGTGGCTGGACACTGTCCCGGGACGGAGATCAGGAGGCAGCTCACCGAGACAGAGATCAGGAGGCAGCTCACTGAGATCGGCAGCAGGAGATGGTGGAGCAAGTCGTGGACAACTGAGAGCGCCGATCTCGACAGTAGCCCGAGCAGAACGGAACAAGGTCATCACGGCAGTTGTGGAACTCAGCCAAATGGGATCCAGCCCTAGATCAATGAGGAGTGACCGGGAGGATGGCAGATCAGAGAGCTCTCCAATAATGAGTGCGGCAGAAGATTCAGAAACAGAGATGCCTAACGTAACGCCTCTCACCGCGGATGAGCTGGGCTGATTGTGGGGACCCAGGACTCAGGAACTGCAAATATTGGCGAACTATATCCTTTCTATGAGTACATACCATGGAATGTATAAGGGGGGGTGCAGTAGACAATACCAGAGACTCACAGGTTGAGGGGTTGGGGGGGACCAATAGTTCTTATTTAGGGGGAGGTCCGGCGGACAGGTTCCCGAGGTTAGGCGATAGTCACCACACCCATATAATCAATATAGTTGAAGAGTTTGGGTGGGAGGGGGGTCACTTCTACCTGTCCTGGGGAAAGATAGTTGGGTAGTTCAGTTGTTTTGGGACTCTTCAATGGGGGCCAGGCGTGTCTGGGGAAAATGTGTACCCAGATTTAGTTCAATGTGTTTTCAATGGGGACCCAGCATAGATTATAAGTGTATCTCCTGGAATGTACGTGGGATGCACTCCATGACAAAGCGACATAAAGTACATGCATTCCTTGTGCGTAGAGGGGTGCAAATTGCATTCTTACAGGAGACACATATCAATGCAAAATAAGGGGCCGCCCTGAAGCGCCGTTGGCGAGGGCAACTATTTTATACGAATTATTCGGCATTCGCCAGGGGAGTATTGATATGGATGAGAGCGGGGATCCCCTTCCAATGCACCAGGGAATTTATAGACCCGGAAGGGAGATATGCAGTGTTAATGGGGAAGCTGGACGGGAGGGATACAACGATAGGGAGCATATATGCTCAGAGTATAGAACAAGCGTCATTCTTAGCAGATCTCTCTAGGTCACTGGCACATGCACTGACAGAGTCGGTACTCCTCGGAGGAGACTACAATAGTGTCGAAGATGTAGGACTTAACCGATCGCACTCCCCACTCCATGACTCACCTTCATACAGGGCGGCAAGGGTGAGAAGAGACTGGCAACAGCAATGGGGATTGGAGGGCACACCACCCTGGGGAACAAGTCTACTCATTCTGTGCATGGATATGTGCAGACCAGCGAATACCTGGCACGTACGGTCTCGGACCACAATCCCTTGCTGGCATGTATCAGCTGGTCCAGGGTTAGAACAAATATTCCCACATGGCGACTTAGACCAGAGACCTTAGAGGACCAGGTGTACCAGACCAAGATCCGTGCGGCCTTCGAACAATACTTTGCGGAGAATGCAGGAACGGCCTCAAATCTCCTGATAGAGTGGGAGGCATTCAAGGTGGTACTTAGGGGTCACTGTATCTCCGAAGCGGTAGGAGTGAGGAGAACTCTTTTGAGGGACACATTAAATGCAGAGCAGAGGTTGCGACATATTGAACGCGACAGGCCAGGGAATGCAGAAAAGCAGAGGGAACTACTGGAGGCCAGGGAGGAGGTGGCGGGACACGTAGAAAGATTGCGCTGCTTTGATTACAAGAATTATACGGCAAGGGCACACTCCGAGCGAGATAAACCTGGAGCTCTGTTGGCATGGCTGGCCAATCCGGCTAAGAGGGGATCAATTATTTTAGAAATGAGAGGTGACCAGGGGGAGATATGGTACCGCCAGCAGGTCATCAATCAGCACTTTTGCGACTATTACACCGAACTTTATAAAAGTAAAGCCTCCTCTACAGTTGCAGAACTTGACGACTTTATGGAACATGTTGTGTTGCCAACAATCAGCGAGGAGGAGGCAGAAGTCTTGGGGAGGGCGATAGAGCTGCGCTAGGTCAAAAGCGCTGTTAAGACCATGGCCAGGAACAAGACGCCAGGAACGGATGGGTTTCCCATAGAATTGTATGCTACATATATAGACCTGCTGGGACCCCGACTGGTAGCCCTGTATAATCAGGCAAAACAGGAGGGGAAACTTCCGGGGACCACTAGGGAGGCACTGATTGTACCATTATTAAAGCCAGGAAAGCAGGCGTATGACAAGACGTCATATCGGCCACTGTCAATGCTCAATCTTCTCTATAAAATCCTGAGCTGGATACTGGCCACACGACTTTTGCCGCACAAGACGAGTCTCATACATTGGGACAGGCTGGTTTTATACCGGCACGCAACAACAATGAATGTGCGGAGATTGCTAAGAGTACTAGGAGCAGACTCCTATTGTAAAGGAGAGGCTACTATCTTGGCCATTGACATCGAAAAGGCTTTCGATAGTCTTGAATGGCAGTATTTATTCAGAGTGATGCAAGATTTCAGGTTCGGGCAGGAGTTTGGGGCATGGACAGCCCTATTGTGCAGAGACTCCACAGCCCGGGTTCGGACGGGAAAGCTCATATCGGACAGATATGAGGTAGAGAGAGGCACACGGCAGGGATGCCCGCTGTCCCCTCTGCTGTTTGCAATGGCTATGGAACCGCTGGCCGCTAAAGCCAGAACTGGAAATTGGTAGAAGTAGAGGGGCAGGTACACCATATAGCCTTGTATGCAGATGATCTGATTTTGTTCCTCAGAAATACGGAAGCAGAACTTGAGGGAGCTAAAGAACTGTTGTTAGCCCTAGAGAGAGTGGCAGGCCTCAAAGTGAACTGGAGAAAGTCATGTTTGTTCCCTGCTATGCAGGGGCGGGAGAAACTGCAGACAATGGAGGGGATCGAGTAGGAAGAGAGATGCATCCCTTACCTAGGGGTACAAATATATCACGACAGAGCGGATCTCCTGGAGGGGAATGTGGGAAAGGTCATAAGGGGGACAAAAGCCAATTTCGACTTCTTCGGTACCCTTCCCTTGTCACTAGCTGGCAGGGCATCCTTACTAAAGATGGTGACGCTCCCGAGACTCCTGTATGTATTCTGAGTTCTGCCAAAGTGGATCGCAGTGGAGAGATTTCAGCGGCTCCGGACGATGGTGACGGAGTTCTTATGGGGGGCTGGAAGGAGGGGAGTGGCTTTAAAGACCTTAATGAGGCCCAGAACAGAAGGGGGGCTGGCGGTGCCAGATTTTGAATACTATTATATTGCAGCGCAACTGCAATGGATGACGAAATGGGTGGCAAGTCAGCTCCGGGGAACGGTGCAGCAGGGTGATGGATGTCTGACTCCAGACCTCCTGTCTAGAATAGTGCTACGGTTACCTGTACCAGAAAAGGATATGTCTGCGGAATTACGTGTGGCTCATAAATGTTGGGTCAGGAGTTTGCAGAGGGCTAAGGTGAGACACCCCTATGCGCCGGAGATACCGTTAAAGTATTGCACGGTATTACCACATAGGGCAGATTGGAGGAGGCTGGGGACATGGGAGGAGGCAGGAGTGCTCACCATAGGACAGTTGTATGAAGATGGCATGCTACTACCATTTGAAGTATTTAGTGAGAACAATGAGATACCAGGGGGCGACATTTTGCTTCATGCAGCCTTAACTGCAGGGATCCGTAAACATTGGGGGAGCGGACTGACTGAACCTCCTCTGAATGATGGATGCCAATATGTGGTATCAGCAGCAGGGACATTTAAGGCGGTTACTTGCTTGTATAGGAGGCTGAGCCGGGCGACACTCCTTCCACTTAATGAGCTGCAGCAGAAATGGGAAGAGGACTTAGGGGAGCCTATAGAGGTAAAAGCATGGGGAGAGCTAATGGAAAGGGTCAGTAAGGTCACCAGGAATGCTAGATTCCAACTGGTAAACTTTTATGTATTTCATAGGGCGTACTTTACCCCAGGTCGCCTTAATAAGTACTTTAACATGATAACGGCAGCTTGTCCTGATGTGGGGAGATAGGTGCGGAGTTCCTGCATATGTTTTGGGGCTGCTCGGAGATAGGGAATTTCTGGAGGGAGGTGACGGACATATTAGCGGAAATTACCAAAAAAGAAGTGCACATGACTCCAGGATACTGCTTACTGCACAGATTTCCACATACTTCTAAGAACAAGGTTACCAGTAAATTTCAGGACCTGGGATTAATACTAGCGAAGTGGGACATTATGAGTCATTGGAAGGCAAGGAGAAGTCCTAGCATAGACAGATGGAGGGAGGGTTTTAGCGCTGGGCAGGCTGTGAGGGAACGGCATGACTAAGAGACGCTAGGCGCAATGGGAGTGAGAAGACGTTAGAAGCAGCTAGGGCTTGGGAAGCTCTGATGATGCACCTTTAGCAGCTTAATGACATTTCAGAAGAGGGATACCGGGAAGTACCACAGGATGAGGGGTTGTAAAATACATTGATATGAATGCATGGGGGAGAGGGAATGATGCGGGGTGCTCCATTAGCGGAAGTCCCATAGGGACCACAGAGCCCACAATGCTTTGATGGAAGTCCCCGGAGAGCGGACCTGGGAAGATTACCTGTGCATAATAATCCAAGACACATCTGGGGGGAGGGGGGGAGGAGAGGGTGGGAGTCACCACTTGGCGGGGGGTTAAGTTCACCGTTGCACCACTTGTCGATATGCGATGTGAGCTTACTTGCCATTGCAGCTCTTGAGGAAACATTGACTGAATATGGATGGCAATGCAATAATAACGAGATGCATAAATATCAAAAGTGTATTCCTGATTGCTCACATGCTTATGCAAATGTTTGTGCTGTACTAGCACATGTCTTATAAATGCAAAATAAAGTTTGTTTACAAAAAGAAATGGTGCAAGGGGGCCTACATTGGCGAGCAGCAGCAAATTGTGCACCAGCGCAGGGGGAAAGGACAGGAATGCGCCGTATTTCATAAATACAGTGCATTCTTGCCCTTTCACACTGTTGTAGGGCGACACAGCAAAACGACTTGAGGCACTGCCCTACACCAATTCCCCATAAATTTGGCCTAAAATGCGCAGTCTTTTATCGTCAGCACAGCCCTTTTATAAATATGTACTGCCGTTAATACAAACGAGGGTCTTTTGTTTTCACTGCCAAACAACCACACTGTGCTCCGTATGAATGTCTGTTTTCGTGTCATGCAGCAATTCACATGTGGCTATGCTGCAGCAAAGCGTCAGTCAGACAACAGAGAGGTAAACTCAGGGAGGTTGAATACAGATTCTCCGTGTGTTCTCAGAATTAATGACTTTCAGGGCACATCGAATGCGTTCAGACAAGGTTCTATCTTTTCTATTATTCATGGGGCTGTAACAAACTGCCAGCCTTTCTGCATTCAAAGGCCTGCGTTTGCCACTTCACAACATCAGCTGGAATAGCGTTCTGTCATGTTTTGCTGACATGAAAATTCCTAAACAATTTTCTTACAGCCCCTTATTACTTGAGAGGAGGTGCAGCCAAATATACATTCCTGATGACATCTACTTCTTACTGCTCCATTGATGTGTACACAACAATTCTGCTCTTTAAAACTGCATAGGCTACAAAGAAGTTCCCTGTATTTTATCTGTTTATTCAGTGCACACATTTGGATCTTAAAAAATGCACTTTAGGGATTCTATTCTAACATTATTGCAGTATCCTGCATGAACAAATAACGGGATGCAGGGTGTATATATACTCATATTCTTTTATCAAACCTTCTTTTCAAGGGAATGCAGCCTTTTAAAGAAAGGCTTTCATGCCTTCTATACTTTTTTCTAAATGTCTACGTGCTGCTGTTTGTTTTGCTTTTTCTGGCCGTTTGGGACAATGTTTTCAAAGGCTTATACAAAAGATCCAGCTGTGAAACCAATTGGCCATAGCTAACATGAGCTGTGTGTTCTGAAATCTCCAGTAAAGGAAACCGAGAAAAATATGTATCACTTACTCTTCTGCACGTCCCTTTCCAGTTATGTTTGGCACTGGAAATCATTTGTGTTGCAAATTACACATTAGGGAAGCACAGTAACACTGAAAAAGGGGCGAGTATGCTTACTACAAATACTTTTGTGCAATAAGCTGCATTCTTTTTAATAATAAAAGCAAGGATTCCAGACAGACCATTATGTAATAAATACCTCACTGCTGTGGCAGATTGACAGTTCTCCAGGCACCCATCAAAGAGTCTGTGTTTTGAGTGTATGGACTCCAACAGCGGCAACATAAAGTAGGGATAGGGGGAGTGAGTCAAGGGGTAAATACAATGGCCCTCATTAAGAATGGCCCGGTTATCCATTTTTGGTAGAAAAAGGCCAAACGTGATGAAATGTGGTACAGTGTTACTGCACACACTATTCTCAGGCGCGTTAACACTTCTTGGAATTCTGGGCACATATCCATCTTCTAAAAGCAGGTGGAATATGTGCCAGAAAATATGGCTGGAATTTCTGTATTACATGTGGAACATCACACTGTACCGCATAATTCGACATGTAATCATCATTTCATGTACCCCCTTGAGTATTCAGCTCATGATGCTCCCAGATAAGTTATAGGGAACACAAATATTGTGTCACGAAGAGAGTGGCCTCACTATAGATGCAAATGAGGGTATCTAACGCCTAACCAATCCCCGCTGTGCAAGCCGCAAGGCTGCGCGTTCTGGCTGTTGGATAGCAAGTGCACGAAATTCAGTGAAAAAGACACATAAAAACTGAGTTATGATTCTGGCTCAAATGCAACTAACCACCGAATTTGACCATTGATGGCTTGTGGTGTGATCCTTATTTTGCTCCACCTTCTTGTGCTGTGTATGACATCATACACGAAATCACAGGTGACATCATTGACTACATCACCTATTACATTATCACTGACATCACTGGTGACATTACTCAAACTAACAAAGCAAATTACAGAACAAAAACATAGAAAAACAGAAAGACAATGGTTTTGTAACAAGATTTGCCTAAAGCATATGCCGCTATGCACATCTGAATGTCCTGAAAAACAGAGATCACAGGGCTACCTGCCAGATGAAGCCTGAGTGCGAGGACTGGTTGAATGCCTGTACCAGTAGGCAAACCTTGCTGCCCATGGCTGAAGGATGTGTAGAATGGGGGATGTCGCCCTGGAAAGGATTAGGGACAGGAAAGTTAGATGTCTAGGGCAGGTTGGGTGCTGGGGCTATACACAGGCCATGCCCAGTCGCCAACCCACATTGCGTGCCACTGAAGTGTATGTAAAGAGTGGTCAGTTGCCCACAGTTTCTGCCTCACTGTCTCCTTTTCAAGGTTACCATTATTGTTCCATCTTCTACTTCCCATTAACCATGCGACTAAGCTGACTACATGATAACCTAACTTGTTCACAGCCAATTCTAAACCTAGCCCAAGCCCTGACACTCACTTACTCCACAACCCAGGAAAGAAATATTTATCACATGTTTAATGAAATTGAGGTGAAAGATGCAGTGTGGGACTCAGTGTAGAATAAGGACAGGACTTAGAAGGGAGTAGGGTAAGAGCAGGGCCATTGGAATTATAATAACATGCCACTAGTTCTCCAAAATAAGCATGCTGGTGTGCCAGGTTAACTAAATTGATGGTGTGCAGTATATAAAATCAGATAAGTTGTGCAGCATAAATGTAATGTACAATATTTCCAATTGCAATATATATGTATATTTTTCATTTCAGTGATTAATTAATAACACATTGTGCGAGATAAACATGTCACCTCATGCATTCATTTAAACTTTTCATATATTTTAACAAAAAATCTTTTTGGGATTATGGTAGTACATTCATACCACATACTGCATTTTGTGATTTTTTTCTAACTGTGAAGTAAACAAAACACAGTACACATAAACTGAAAATCCATAGACTTCCCATATTTTACCATTGAAATACATTCCTACCACAGAGATATAGAGAAAAGGCAATATTACCTACTTCACCATTCATTCCTTTACAAACGCAATACGGTCAAACCAACCTTCCATAGAGCCACCACCTCCATCGCCCGAACTATGCCGCACCATTAACTGCTCCATCGAGACCGCCACCTTCCCTGATGACTGGAAACATGCAGAGATAAACACCCTGCTGAAGGAGCCATCCGAGGAGCCGACAGACCTCAAGAATTTCAGACCCATCTCCCGGCTCCCCTTCCCAGCCAAGGTCATCGAGAAGGCCATCAACACCCAACACTCCGAGTTCATCAAAGCCAACCACATCCTAGACATCTCTCAATCTGGCTGCCGAAGCAACCACAGCACCGAGACCGCACTCCTCGCCGTTGCCGATGACATCCTCTCCCTCCACGCCCGAGGCAAAACAGCATCCCTCATCCGGACTTCTCAGCCACCTTAGACACCGTCTCTCACTGCACCCTAATCATGAGACTCCACAATGCTGGCATCCACGACAAGGCCCTGGACTGGATCCACTACTTCCTCATCAGCTGAACACAGCGAGTCAGACTACCACTGTTCCTCTCAGGACCCACAGAGATCAGCTGTGGACTTGTAGTGTAGTTCCTATTTCCCTAATAGGCTCTGCGCATTGGAATAATATACCCTATAGGCTTGACATAGGACTGAGGTCAGTATGTCCCTATCGAGTATATTAAACTTAATTACTTTGTGCTGGCTAGCTCAGAGGCCACTAGAAACTCCTTGAAAACAAGAAGGGAGTAGTTTCTGGCAACCGCATAAACATGACCACTTTGTTTCCCTTTAGAATCGGAACACGTCTCAGAATCGTGGAAACAATAGATAACAGTTTCACTCAGCTAATCGTGCATGCTTAGTTTCCTCAGAGTTACACAGAAAGAATAGGCGGGCGTTTCAATAAAAAGGTTTTCTCGTGTAAGAGATATGCGCTGTTATGATCACAAGACAGTATGCAAGATATATAATGTACAGCGTAAGCAGTAGAAATAAATAATACTGCGCTAGCATTATCTTTTAGCATATATTCACATACATAAATAACATGAGCTAAAAATGCGAGTACTCATATGATGCGTCTCTAAGCTAGTTCTACCCCAATGTACCTAACCTAGTCTAGGTGTAGGGCAAGGTAAGAAGTAGGTGAAGTATTCTCTAGTATGGTATACTAAGAGTATGTTAAGTCTAGTATGTCAAGAGTCCCTCTAGGTTCTAGTCAGCTCCATACCTTGAGAATGAGAGAGGTGGGAATCTCTTTCCGGACTTGAACTCTAACACCCCGCGAAGGGAGTCAGATCACTGGAAGCTGGATTCTCTGCGAGCAGGGATGACAGCGTCTTCTCAGTGCGTCAGGCCGGGATATGGGCTCCTCTGAAGTTGAGGTCTCCTCTAACTTGCTTGGGAAAGGGAAGGTATATTTATACCTGGTAGGTACTTTGGAATGTTAGCATTGACGTGAAGTCGGACAGAGGAAGACATCAGGAATGAACCCTTAGGGTATAGCGGTTCATGCATAATAGATAAGTTCTTGGAGAAATCAATAATCCTGTGCTAGGGGAACTTCCAAGAGCTTAAGGGTCTGGTTTCTAAGAACTCGTTGTGACGTTAGGGTGGACGGATGTCGGTCTCCATGCCTGTATTTGGAGTGCACGGCTAATGCCTAAATAAGGACTGGGATTCTATGCCTATATAAGGGCAATGCGAATTGTGCCTTATAAGGACATGTTTCAGGAAAACCTATATACGGACACCTAAAGCGGAATACAACACCCACTCCACTTTCGATTGAACGATAATACTAAATGCTAAACATAAATTTGAGTACCACATATTGCTAAAAACATTTCTAAAAGCATATTAAAAGAAGTTCAAAAATAAACTGTTGAATGCAATATGTACTGTACATTTTAAAGCAATGTTTTCATGCTAAGCATATATTGGAAATAAATGCAACATGAATGAATAAACAGTAATATATACATATGATGAAATGATTGATAAGTATTTCAAAAATCAAAGCCATTTCATATCGTGGAAGTTAATGAAATTTTAGAAAAGTTTTTTCAAAGAAGTCCGTTTTATAATAGTTCTACTGTAAGCAGATTGATTTGCCATGTAGTTTCAAAAAAGTTCAATTTTGGGAAGAGTTCCAAGTTTTTGAAAATATGAAGGCCAAATTCATTGCGTCCCTGGTACACTGTGAGCCGAATCAAAGTCAGTGTATGGGTGTGGTGTAAACATGAAATCATCTATTTCCGTAGACAAAATATCGTCAACCGATGTTGGTGACATTTGGAACACCTCGTTCAGTAGGCTAATTGCACAGAGATGAGAAGCATTGCCCTCAGCATAAGATGCCGCAGCAATGTTCGCGTCCGTTGTTACCTGTGTGCCTGTTGATCCATCTCGTACCTCAGCAGCAGCCGGAAGCGTCTGTGAGATCTCAATGAATGCCGTCATCAGGATTGGTAGCCTCTGGGGACAACACAGAGCATGGGCCGTTATCGGGTCCAGCAGAGTATCGAATCCGTTGGCATGACTGATGGGAGTGTTAGACAGGTGTCTAGCACACATTCTTCACCGCAAAGCAGGCAGCGTAGAACAGGTAAGATGCAATCTTGCCAGATTGGTCTGAATGACAGGAACCATGTTGTATTAAGTTCCCGTAGACGAGGTATGCCCAAAAGTTGCACTATGCGCTCATGGCACTTCCGTTCTAGGAGAGCTTTCTCCACATCACTCGGAGTGATGTCGGCGGATAGGCTTGCCATAGCGTAATAGTAGGAATAGAAATAGGATTCCTGCAACAAGTGCTAGAATTAATGGCACACCACCAAACACCGAATGTGTGAAGTTTGGGATGATTCCGAGGACTGCTTGAAAAGGTGCTAACAGTCCTGAACAGATGGTCTTAAATATATGTACAATTCCGCTCGTATCAGACATGTTAAAGATACGTCCCATCATTTCTGCGAAATGTATAGGGCAGTTTGTACGAATTAAAGCCTGTATCTCAGCCGAAGTCCTTGCAATTTGCAAATCATAGATTTCTTTGGCCGAGGTCAGAGGCACGGTTTGTTGTATAAGCATGGCTTTCATTCTGCTTAAAGTATCAAATCGTATAAAAGAAACATTCAATGAAGGCCATAAAGGCGACTCCCTGACTGTGTCTATTGGGGGGAACAATACTTGCATACAGCAAGTGACCCTGAAGTCTACCGTTACTAGATATGGGATGCTGGCAACATGCCACAGCAACTCTGATCATTCAACATGAGGTAACTCCAATTAGAAAGTTGGCCAAACGTTGGATTAATCACAGCAGCTGGTGTACCTTGCTGGTGGCAGGACAAATTTGCCACAGAACCATTACAAGCCCCGTGTAAAGAAATGTCTTGACATATGAGTGAACCGCTTAGTGCATTTTCACAGTGTGTACCGCTAAGAAACACTTCACGATCCCCACTCCAACATCTGTATTCGTAAGGTAAATCCCAGGATGTCTTAATGTATTCTTTACCCAACCTTTCATATTTGCCTGCTTGCATTTGTTTGAGGCAATACTGAAACTGAAAAGTAGTGACAGACAGAGTGATTTTGCCATGAATAAGCCATTCTGTAGCTGGTTTTTCTGCCACAGTGAATGGTAATTTCTCCAGTTTTTCAATGCTCAGCACTGTATACTTTGCCCCCCTTTGTGCCAGTTCGATCTGTTTATCAGTCAGATTGCATTCTGCAAACAGAGCCGATGTGTTGATAAAACGCCAAGGCACATAGCCCGCACGCAAAGATTGCAGCGTCCAGCCTAATAACATAATAGAACATAACTGAGATTGGCCTTGTTGTAACATGGCTAAATCTTGTTCCAGTATGTGAATAGCAGAGGATACAATGTTGTCCAATGAATAAATTCTGGATGACAAAGTTGTTAACCCATTGCCGACCACAAAGAGAGTTTTCTCTAAGTTAATACGATCAAGTTCACGTATTCGTTCTGCGGCCTCTGCCTGTGAAACCTTCCATACTTCATTATAAGCAGCATAGATGCCGGCATATATGAAACGTTTTTGACGCGGTTTTCTCGGTCCTAGCAAGAATTCCCTAAGGTCTGCGTCTTCTTTAAGTAAAGATAAGTGTTGTTTCACATACTCAAGTGTAGATTTTTGTAGCCAGTCGAGGCACAATTTTCATACACTGTATGTTGTTACTACCCCCGGATGTTGTCTTTGGATGTATCGTGGGTCTGGCCTATGAATAGTAAAGCCCTGTGTTTTATTTAGGAATTTTTCTTGACAGATGTTTGTGTCTGTGGGCCAGATCAACCATTTTCTCCAATCAGGATTTGTTCTGTTGATTTGTAGTATTGAGTCAACTGTAACCGCTGCCTGTGTATTGTTATTACTGGCAGGTGTTGGTACAGAAGGTGTTTTCATGTCTTTGATCTTGGCTAAACCAAGGCAAGACGTTTGTTGCACAGTGTCATTCAAAAACATTATTTGCTGAGGGATGATACATGCTCTAAACAAAGCTTCTATCCTCTTCACTTGCCAATCTTTAGAACCCCAGACAGATTTTGTGTCTATTGTGTCTTTCCACAAATCGAATCCATGTCTAGACAGTTGGGCAATAAATGCTGCAGAGTAAATCTGTTTTGTATTTGTTAAAATAATCTTCTGTCCTGTTTTGTTTACATTTTTATAGTAAAATGTTTCTGGATCAGATGTATTGTACCCTGAAAAATAGGGAAACTTTTTAGCAAACGTTTTTGAACTACCTTTTGGTGGTGTAGGACAATGCTCCCATTGGTTAAACATAAACACATTTCTAGGTGTTGCAGATTTATGCAAAAAATGATGACCATAGTGGTTATAGCAATATAGCTGTTCATAGTCTGATGAACCCTATAAATATTCATTGTTAGAAAATGCAGCAGACCTTTCTAGATCAAATATCATATCATTTACAGTCTCAAAGTCCCAATCATCAGAATAGGTACTGGACGAAATAAAATCACTTAATGAAATTTTAAATAAATGTGGAATGTTCAAAAGTTCCGTAGGACCGAAGATATCGAAATCAGTTTTGTCCCACACTATACCATTCTGTATAGGAACGGCTGTGATGTTCACTGCTGACAAGTCTCTTGCTTCACGATGGGATGATTTGTGTGGTTTCAAAAGTAAGTTCACATTTTTACTTTCAATATCCAAACGGATGTATCTGCCATTTATAAGCACGCTGATAGTCATAACCAAAGCTAGCCAAAGCAGAAAGAAAAATATTCCAGAAATAATCCATAGTTCAATCCATGGTGAAACCAGATAAGTCTTTTTCAGAAAATGAAAAAAGTCTTGTACTTGCTGTTTGAAAGTTTTCGATGCTGGCGTCGTTTCAGGCTCACTCAGATCCTCAGAAAACGTATCAAAGTTAATGAAATAGTCAGAAGCAGTTATGTCAATTGTTGGAATTGCATCAGGATTTGTCGAAATCGCTGGAACCAGTTGATCACTTGTTACATTGGTGTAGACAGGTGTATTTGGACGAACTGTTACTTGAGTTTCAAGAGGGATGAGTTCCATAGCATTGTTGCTTAGTCCTTCATCTGTTACTGCTGAATTCTCGATGGTTATCAGTCTTTCAGTCTGAACCTCTTGGATAGTAGCGAGAGGAGTGTGTCTGCTACTAGGTCGGAGTCCACGGGGCCTACTATTTAGTATTGGCCACATACTGTGGTTTGATGAGGTCGATTGACACAAATCTTTTCTCCTTTTTTCCAGCAAGGGGCGGCAGAAGTACTGTTCTTGTTCCTTGAACGGCTAGGACAGGTACTGGTTGTCTGTAAGAAGGTCCAAATTCCTTCTTGTCCACAATCTTCTCTCTGACTAGATCCCCAACTTTTGGGATCCAGACAGGCCTTGCTGGGACTGCTTGTTTTTCCCTAGTGGTGGTTGGCTTCAGGAATATGTTGCTTTGTTTCGATCTTAGTTCATTTAGATCCTGTAAAATAGCCAAACGATCTTTGATATCAAAGGGTTTATTTTCCACCACTGTGCCTTAACATTCGAGATCAGGAACCCACATTCTTGTCCCAAATAGGACCTCATATGGAGTGACCCCCCCCTAGAGTACTTCTTGGCAAATTATTTAATGAGCGTTGGACCCCATAAAGATGTTTGACCCACCAATCACCCGTACCTAATACTCTAGCTGTTATAGATTGCTTTATGTCCCGGTTTTTCCTTTCCACAACAGAATTTCCCTCAGGATGAAATGGAGAGGAGTACCGCAATGCAACGCCCAAACTGGCCATGGCTTCTTTGTAAGCCCAAGAGCTAAATGCAGGGCCCTGGTCAGAATGTAGCGTGCCTATTGCGTCTGTGCCGATAAAGACTCGCAAATCTTTTATAACAGTTCGAGCGTCAGCCGAGCGCTAAGGCCATATCCATAGGAACCTTGACTTAGTATGTGTGGTATTGCATTTGTCCAGAAGGACGCCTGCGCGTAGATAGTCTAATGCTGTCTAACAGTGGGGTCTGTACTGGGCAGGCTACTTCGTAGCATGGTGTCTGGTGACGATCTGCATCACGCTGTACCTTACAGTCTATGCAGTCATTGATGAAGATGTGAATCTGTGTATTCATTCCAGGCCACCAGTACATCTCTTTTAACGTCAATATTGTTTTAGAGATCCCTTGATGTGACAGACCCTCCCCCAGATGTGCTTCATAAATCAAAGCTGCTCTACATTCCATGTTTGGAATTACCCTAGCCCCCACTCCAGGGATTCGAGCAAAAGGAATGTTGTTCGCATCAATTACATAAGAGTACTTGAGTGGAAATTTCTTTGGCAACGCTGCACCACTGCCTTTGCTTGAAGCATTGACAGCCAACAATATCTCACTGTCTATTCTCGTTTTTGAACGAGTGATCGCAGCTACGGAAGCCGTGTGAACAGCCCCCTTTGTGGCTTCGTCAGCCAATGACTTCCCTGCAACGTGAACGCCATCACGTTGATGACTCAGTGTATGTATCACGTGAGCCTTTGGTAGTTCGTTTTTTAACTGAACTACTTGTTCCCAAAGCGTTTTATGCTTTATTGTGCCACCTTTTGCATCTTTGAACCCATTTTCAAGCCAATTTTGTATATATTCATTATACGACTGAACACAGTAAAAGGAATCGCACTCTATCAGTGTGGGGAATTCGTGATCTGTACTTTCAAGTGCCAGTTTGAATGCTTGTAGTTCAGCTCGCTGAGCTGTACAATCTCCTAGAGATTGAGTTTTAGTGACCATTGGTCTGAAGTTACCATCTTGCATGCGACCTTTAACGATTGTGCATGCTGCACTGTAAGCTTGCTTACTCCCTGTAGCGGGTTGTGCGGATCCGCCAGTGTAAATTATGAATTTGTACTGATCGAGAGGCAGAATTTCAGTGGGCAGAGGACATTCATGTTCATATTGCAGGAACGCTTGTGTTTTTAAATCAGGATCAAAAACATATTCAACATCTGTTGCAGCAAGAGAGTTAACCCATTGTATCCACCTAGGATGTAATGCTTTAGCATTTGGAATGCTCGCTTTAGTAACTGCCTCTAAGGCCGGTACTGGGGTTACGACAATAATGCATTTCCCTTGAGCTAGGGCTCTCTCTTTTGCTACAGCAGTTCGAACTGCTGTCAGTATTTTTTCAGTTGAAGTGAAGCGCATTTCTGCTTGTGTATACAAATGAGATTTGTATGCTATTGGTACTTTGTCACCCTCATTAAATGTTAAGTAGGTGAATCCGCATTGACCCGAAATTATTCGGATCACTAAGTTGCGTTGACTTACGCGTGTTTGTAAGTGATTTGTTGCTAACATGTTAGCTTGGAGTGAACGCAAGATTTCTGTGTGTTCTTGTGTCCAATTTTTGATTAAAAATCAGGTTTGATTAATGCGTAGAGAGGTTTAACCCTTTCTGTGTAATTTAGAATGTACGTTCTTCCAAAATTTAGGAAACCCAGGATGGATTGTAAATTTTTCAGCGTTTTTGGAGGTTGGAGCAGCGCACACTTTTCTAAAAAGTTAGCTGCCAAGCTCTTGCCTTCACTTGAAAGCTCATATCCTAGAAAAAGGACATTGAGATGGGCAATTCTGGATTTTTTCAAATTGAATTTATAGCCCTCAGAGGCGAAGCCCAATATAATGGTACTCACCCTGTTCAAGTGCCTATCCAGGTCACCGTCTGTCAGATAGATGTCATCGACATATGACAATGCCTCATTATCATAAATTTGTAGTAACTCTGTTACCCTCGCTGAGAATAACCCCAGGCTGTTTTCGAACCCTTGTGGGAGTCGACAAAATTGACGCTGGGTCACCATTATTGAGAATGCTGTTAAGTACCTGCTTTCAGGTGCTATGTTTTGACAAAAGAAACCATTTGAGATGTCTAATGTGGTTTTATATTTTTTGCGCACAATGTTATTGATTAATGCTGTACTATGTGCATTTTGTACTGCAAATGTTTTTGAACAAGTGTTTAAGTGTCTGTAATCCAAAACTAGACGATATGTATGGTCTGGTTTGGATACAGGAAACAAAGGATTGCTCATTGAGGAGGTGCATGTTTCAATCACCCCTTGGTATTCAAGTTGATCTAAGATCTCCCTGACCTGCTTTTTAGCTTCTTGCTTTATTGGGTACTGCCTTTGTGCAGTGGGTTCATTCTTTAGATGTATTTTATGGTGAGGTGAGTCCTCATCCCATCCTACATGATTTTTATATAATGCTGGGGCATGGGCTACTGCCCATTTCCTGGCATAAGTATATTTTAGGTGAATTGGAATATGGTTGGAGAAGGCAGGCATAATAATGTCCTCACCATGTGGGCACTCCCTGACAAATTGTGGTGGCCAGTCTTTTTCTGCTAGAAGTATATCATAACCCCTCGAAAGTTTCTCCCAAAAGAGTGTTTTCACCTTTCTTGGTATGTCTCCCTCCATTCGGAGTGTTATTTCATATAACTTTTGTGGAGTACTAACCCTGGTGTCTACAGTCTCTACTGTGATGTACTCATTCAAGTCCACTATCTCCAGAAGTTCCTTCAGGTTCTGGCGAGCTATTGTGACTTCTGCCACACTGTCCAGCATTGTCTGAGCCCATTCTCCGTTCTTGAGTTGTGTTCTCAGTATCCTCGGCATGTCTAATCTTCAGACCTGCTACCTTCTTTTTTGAGAATTTAGGTTTTGATTTATTTTTCTGAACGTGTTTGTCATCTTTGGATTTCACGCGTTCTTCTCTATGTTCTGACCGTCCTCTTCTTTCCGATGTCTGTGACGATATCTGAAAGGTACGAGAGGAACGTGTATCAGTATCTTGATACCTGTCAGGTTTTCTTAAGTTATCCCTATTCCTGAGGTTATACCTCCTTTCAGAGTGCTCCTTTTGAGGAGACCTACCTCGGGATTGAGAACGTTTCTCGTTTGAATTTTGTTTATTAGTTTCCCACTTCTTTTTAGAAGATGTAGGAGTTTGTTTAATAGAGTCCTTTTCAGGATTCTCAGATAGTTTTGGCTTCAATGGTCTTCCACCCAAACTATCTCTGCCTAATTCTGTATAAGATTGTTCTATTATTCTGGGTAGTTCTGTTTGATGTTCTGTTACATCAAATTCCCTTAAGTGTTGGCGGATCGCCACTGATGCTGCCACCCCTTTAATATTAGATAATATTATTGTTGAGACCTGGTCGAAATTTTTCTGTAATTTCATACCTAAATTTAGAGCAGGCTCTGCCCCGTGTTCGTTTTGAATTTGTTTCAGGACATCTGGTATTACTGCAATTGATGGAACACCATGTGTTTTAGTATAAATGGCAGCAAAGACTGAGCCCCAAGTGGTGCAGTCTTCCAGTTGTGGTGTGATCCCCATTGGTAAACAGATTGTTAGGATTCTGTGTTTCTCATAAGGGCTAGTATTTGGAAATACTGCTTCGATTTGAGTAATTTTTTGAGCTATCCAGAATGGAATTTGCTCATGTTTTGTGGGCATTTTACCCATGACTGCGTATAAAGTCTGTGGTGAAATTTTTAGTGTATTCCCCTGTTTAGGGGTTTGATTTGGAATGGTCAATGGTGGTTAGACTGTGAAAGTCCGCATCACATATTGGACCAATTGTCTGTAAATTTTTATTAACTCTGTAAGTTGAGTAAGTAATTCCTCGTCTGACATCTCTTCAATGTCAGGATGAGGAGTGTAGCCGGCTAGAATCGGCCATGTTGCTCCTGGTCTACCAATTGGACCGAGCCTGGTAATGTTTTTGTGATGTTTTATGGCGCCTTTAAACCAGAGCTGATGCTCCTGGTATGTTAGTGGAATTTCAATATCCTCGAAAGGAATATATTCCTCTAGTGGTTCATCTTCTTTGTAGAAGTGAAACAGTTTTGTTACTGAATTTGATTCTGGGAATACTATCCATGAATAGAATACCTCTGTCTGAAAGGATTTGTGTGCCTCTATCACGAAAACTGCTCTACCGCCTCTTGGTGGTAGGCCGTGTTTTATAAGTTTTAGAGTGATGGCTCTTCTTAAGTTTGGATGGATGTCTATAACACCCACCTTGGTTTCATTTAAACCTGTAAAGTTAAAAGCTGTTACGACTGGTTCAGCCGCAGCCACACCGTTCCCGGTGTCATTGTCCCCGCGTGTGGACATTTGTTTTTTGAAAAATGTAGAACAAGTTTCAAGGAAACAAAAGATAAGGTGCACAATATTTTGGAACACTGTATCCTTCAACGTTGAACAAACCAAAATAGCTAATATATAGGGTTTTTTGTCCTATTTAGCTTTGGCGGATATTTAACCCTACCCACTCCAGACGTCTTATGGAGTATGTGAGTAGGGGTCTCTGAGAGAAAAGCACGACTGAGTTACTCAGTATCTAGCGTTAAATTAGTGCCTTACCAAATGTTTGGGTGCCATGTAGTGTAGTTCCTATTTCCCTAATAGGCTCTGCGCATTGGAATAATATACCCTACAGGCTTGACATAGGACTGAGGTCGGTATGTCCCTATCGAGTATATTAAACTTAATTACTTTGTGCCAGCTAGCTCAGAGGCCACTAGAAACTCCTTGAAAACAAGAAGGGAGTAGTTTCTGGCAACCGCATAAACATGACCACTTTGTTTCCCTTTAGAATCGGAACACGTCTCAGAATCGTGGAAACAATAGATAACAGTTTCACTCAGCTAATCGTGTATGCTTAGTTTCCTCAGAGTTACACAGAAAGAATAGACGGGCATTTCAATAAAAAGGTTTTATTGAACAGTCTTGTTTCTCGTGTAAGAGATATGCGCTGTTATGATCACAAGACAGTATACAAGATATATAATGTACAGCGTAAGCAGTAGAAATAAATAATACAGCGCTAGCATTATCTTTTAGCATATATTCACATACATAAATAACATGAGCTAAAAATGCGAGTACTCATATGATGCGTCTCTAAGCTAGTTCTACCCCAATGTACCTAACCTAGTCTAGGTGTAGGGCAAGGTAAGAAGTAGGCAAAGTATTCTCTAGTATGGTATACTAAGAGTATGTTAAGTCTAGTATGCCAAGAGTCCCTCTAGGTTCTAGTCAGCTCCATACCTTGAGAATGAGAGAGGTGGGAATCTCTTTCCGGACTTAAACTCTAACACCCCGCGAAGGGAGTCAGATCACTGGAAGCTGGATTTTCTGCGAGCAGGGATGACAGCGTCTTCTCAGTGCGTCAGGCCGGGATACGGGCTCCTCTGAAGTCGAGGTCTCCTCTAACTTGCTTGGGCAAGGGAAGGTATATTTATACCTGGTAGGTACTTTGGAATGTTAGCATTGACGTGAAGTCGGACAGAGGAAGACGTCAGGAATGAACCCTTAAGGTATAGCGGTTCATGCATAATAGATGAGTTCTTGGAGAAATCAATAATCCTGTGCTAGGGAACTCCCAAGAGCTTAAGGGTCTGGTTTCTAAGAACTCGTTGTGACGTTAGGGTGGACGGATGTCGGTGACCATGCCTGTATTTGGAGTGCACGGCTAATGCCTAAATAAGGACTGGGATTCTATGCCTATATAAGGGCAATGCGAATTGTGCCTATATAAGGACATGTTTCAGGAAAACCTATATACGGACACCTAAAGCGGAATACAACAGACTTCCCCAGGGCTCCTCCCTGAGCCCCACCCTCTTCAACATCTACATGGCCCCACTCACAGCCATCATCAGGAACCATGGACTCAACATCATCTCCTACACTGACGACACCCAGCTGATCCTCTCCCTCACCAACAAACCCACAGCCGCCAGAAACAACTTCCACAATGGGATGAAGGACATCACCACCTGGAAGAGAGACAGTTGCCTCCAACTCAACTCAGACAAGACTGACGTCATCATCCTGGGACCCACCCCCTCAGCTTGGGATGACTCCTGGTGGCCCGCTGCACTAGAAACCCCCTGACACCCACGGACAGCGCACAAAACCTCGGCATCACACTGGACTCCTCGTTCACAGTGAGCTGCCAGATCAGCGTAGTTTCCTCATCATGCTTTCACACACTTCGCCTGCCTTGAAAGACCATCAAATGGATCCCCACTGAATACAGAGAAACGGTTACCCACGCACTCATCAGCAGCAGACTCGACTACGGCAATGCACGCTACACCGGCATCACCGAGAAACTCCTCAGGAAACTACAGAACGTTCAAAACGCCGCAGCCAGACTGCTCCTCAACATCCCACCCTGCAGCCGCATCACCGAACACCTGCGAGAACTTCACTGGCTCCCAGTCAACAAAAGAATCACTTTCAAGCTCCTCACACATGCCTACAAAGCCCTCCGTGACCCAGGACCAGCATATCTGAACCACCACATCTCATTCAACGTACCCACCAGACACCTCCACTTCGCCCAACTGGCCTTGGCTGCCATCCCACGGATCCACAAGACCAGGACCAGAGGAAGATCCTTCTCCTACCTTGCCGCCAAGACCTGGAACACCCTGCCTGCCCACCTCAGGCAATCCCCGTCGCTAACCCAATTCAGGAAGGATCTCAAGACCTGGCTCTTTGACTAAACCCCAGCGCCCAGACGGATCAGCGACTGCCCTTCCCCCCCTCAGCACGTAGAGACCCTCACGGGTGAGTAGCCACGCTATACAAACCCTGATTAATTAATTAAGTTATGAATTTTTAAAGATTAAGCGCCTGATCTAGATCTCAGCGGATGGGTTACTCTGTCACAACGGGATGGATATCCTATCCACCCAAAAATAACTCCCATTATATCCTTTGGGATTTATATTTCAGTGGACGGGATATCCGTCACCGTTGTGATGGAGTAACTCATCCACCGAGATCTAAATCAGGCCCTAAGTCTAACTATAGGCTTAGAATCATAAACGGCCAACTGGGGATATCTGGTTGCACTCGACCGGGGTAGATCCAAAGTTCAGGCCAACTGCTATGGAGGGCTGGCTGACTACAGGACTCATGCAGGTCCTGCAGAAAAAGTACCTTGGATGGAGGAAGCGTAGACGTTGAAGACTCGTTGCAAGGAGCAGAAGAGGCAATGCGTCATATTCGATCCCGTGGTTTCGATCCGTGCAGTCGATAAAGGCTTCATTGGCAAACCATTTTATAATGCAGGCGATGCGTCGTCATCGAGTCACGCAGTCTGTTATTGTGGGGCCGCACAATCCTTCGAAGTGAGGTTGTTGAGATGCAGCTGCGTCAAAGGGCGATGTGTCCATTCCGATTGGTGCAAAGTCATCGATGCATCGGTTTTCATGGATCAGCAAAGCAGAAACCATCTTTCAAGGTCCCAGGTCTGGATTGGCACCACTTGGCAGGGCAGGACTCACAGATGGCAGAGTCCAGATGCTGTTACAGGGTTGAAGGAAATCTTTGATTGCCCTGAGCCTTCAGAACAGAGGGCAAGCCAGCAAGCCATTGGAGTCACTCTGGGTTGAAGTGAGATGGGTCCAGTGCTTGTTCTCAACAGGGCAGAGATCAGCAGACAGCAGAGCAGGACAGTAAAGCAAAGCAGAAAAAAGTTCTTCCAGAGCAGCAGTCAAGCAGAGTGGCAATCCTTGTAGCACAGCAGTATTTAATCCTGGCAGAATTGCACAAAGTGTAGCTGTCACCCACCCCAGACGTGTATGGGAGACCGTAAGAGCAGAGAAATGCCGACTTTCTAAAAGTGGCATTTCTCAAATTGTGATGTTAAATCCAATTTCACTATTAAATAGGGTGTGTCATTACCATTCCAAAGATATGACAAATGATGCAGCCACTCCTTTCTAATCAAGAATTACAGCTTAAACGTGTATTAAGGAATTTCCAATACTAGCCTATGAGAGTAGGCTTCACAGTAGTGAATAACAAATTTAGCTGTTTGTCAATACCAGAACATGAAAAAGTGCATGTCCCATCTTTTACTTTCGCAGCATCCTTCCCTTAGGGCTACCTAGGGCCTACCTGAGCTTAAGGCTTGGCAAGTAGTTTTAAATACCAAGTCGAAGTGGCAGTAAACTGCACACACAGGCACTGCAATGGCAGGCCTGAGACAGGTTTGAAAGGCTACTGGTGTGGGGGGCACAATCAGTGCTGCAGGCCCACTTGTAGCATTACAGGCACTGGGTATATGTTATACCTTTGTACAAGGGACTAAACAGTAAACTAAAAATGCCTATTGTATATACACTAATGTCACCATGTTTAGGGTATAAGCACATACACTTTAGCACTGGTCAGCACCCGAAGGTCAGCACCCGAAGAATGACAGGCCTAAGAGGTCTAACATGTGGCTATATCCTTGGCTGAAATATCAACCCTATGCCCGACCCTTAGAATCGTTAATTTCAAGGATCCCTCAATAAGTAGATTTAATAGACTGCCAACAAAGCCAACATTTTCCTGTTTAAAAAGTTTGCAGTTTGGGGCAACCATCGAACATAAGTATGATATCTGCCCCGGGCATTAAAAAATGTGGCCAGTTATCATTTGGTCTACGTCCTCAAAGAAATAGTTTTTGTGGTGTACAGTACATATTACATATGGGCTTGTAAGTTTTCATTTTCAAATTCACAGATAATAATAAAGAATTTCCTAATTCAATTGATTCACTTAGTTGAGAAATGTCAATGCTAGTATCTAACATAATGCCCCATTTTGTTGCTTGTGCCTTTAAATCATCTGACATGTTGTAAAAATATTGTGTTAAAATGGCAAATTTTTTGTTTGCTAGATTTCACCAAAGTATTTAAAATAAGGATTGTTCCACACTGAACTTACTAGTGTAAATTATTGTTGGATAACATTTTTAATTTGAAGATATTTATGAGATGATTCTTTTGATAACCCATATCTCTCTTTGGAGTCGAAAGAATGAGCACATTGTTTCTTGGTCCCACATATCCCCAATACATTTGATCCCAACAATGTCCCAGGACTTTGTATATGAATCTGGTAGAGTAAGGGGGATTAATGACGAGGTCCATAGCGATGCATATTAGTTATATGAAGTAATATTGAACATCATGGTCCAAATTATCCATATTTTAATAGCGTTACGAACCAGTTTAAATCCTAGTTTCATAAAATAGCACAGTTCTATAAAGTTGAGAAAAAAATCTGTTATCGGGTTTATCTAAACTTAATTCATAAATTGACAGCAATACATATGGCTTAGAATCTTCAAGATTTTGTGTGTAAATAAAAAATGCATATGATGTATCATGGCAGAAAAAAGTTTGGAACCTAAAATTGGTAAATTTCAAACCACCTTTAATAAAACTTAATTTAAGATAGTTAAAGGCGTTTATTTTTCCATATAAAGCTACTGCATAGAGAGTCGATTTTCTTGAACCATACAGTAGAAGGTTTATGGGGCAGAGCACAAAAGAAATATAGCAATTTGGCTAGGACCATCATCTTAATAATAATACAGCAACCAAAAAGTGTAAAAAGTAGATTATTCTATTTTTTCAGATCATTTTTAATCATAACTAAAATTAGATCATAGTATCATTTTAAAATTGGATTGAGGTTCATTTTTAAATTCGTCCACAAGTATCTTGCAATCTGAAATATCCGATTATCATGATCTTTAATCTGTGTATTGACCAGTATCTGTGTTTTATTTTTGTTTAACAGATAATCGGGTATAATTCCAAAATTATTTGCCTCTGATTCAATAGTCACAATTGATGGTCTCAATGACGTTGTCAGTATAGCGACATTGTCTGCATAGGCCAAAGATTTTGTTGTATGCCCATTACTGACCATGGGTACAATATGACAGGGTTACTTAATCATTTTGAAGAAGAGACTCTTTATCTATATCAATGAGACCAAGGGTTTCTATCCAAAGTATAAAGCTGTTGATTATATTCTGCATGGGATAGTGGTCCTCCCAATATATATCCTGATAATAATTTTGGGACACTTGTATTATCTTTGTAGGTTTAGTAACCATATCTCCCTTCGGGTTATGTACAGCTTTAATCCTATTTCTAGACTTTTCATGGTGTAGCTTTATGCCCAGTTTTTGCAGACAGTATAACTGTATTCATAGTCTTGACTTTTTTAACAGTGGGTGGAGCTAAGATGGCGGCGGTGTGATTGGTTGCAATGCATCTCCGGCTGCCAAATTGTTGCTTTACAATACTTGGGGCTCTTGCAGGGATAATTTGGATGTCCTGCTTTGCCACTTGCAACTGCTGCTGCTTTTCATCTTTACTCCTTAAAAATATAATTACAATATTGGAGAGCCAAAGTAATCATGATGAGTCAGAGGGTGGAGCACAGGATGGTGCAGTGGCTCATCTTTAAACTGAGAGCCAGTCTCATACTGATCCCAGACAACCAGACAAATAGCAGCATGTACCCGGCTGATCAAACAATAAAATTAATTAACTGTGTCCATCATGTGACATACCCAGACCACAACCACTTAATTGCAGTTTGCCACTAGATGCACTAGTCTGTATTATCCTAATCAACGCACCTTTCTCCAGTTCTCAGTGGTAGGCCTCTTTGAGTTCTCTTGTTTCCCATAAAAGATAGTAGATAGCCATTAGTCCTTCTTCTGGCTGTTGTCAAAGGTACTTGGATATTTTATTTCCTACAAAAAAGATCAACCACCAATAAAGTAATGACAGAGGCTGATCCGCATATCTGGTCCAATGGAAGGAAATTGCATCTTACTATAGTATAGGTAAACTAAGTGTTCTCAGAAAAACCTATAGATGATGGACTGAACAATGTGGAACACATGAAAGTATTAATGATCTAGAATGATCAGCAAAACATTGCATATCAAGTTTAGTCAGTTTACCTGTAAGAGATCCTCCCAGTCATCACATGAATTATCATCATGTGTATTTATAGGTGCAAGTTACCTATTCCGACTGTAATGTTTATTTACACCTGTGCCTTTCCTTCAAATGGAAGTGATATACAATACATATAAGCAGTGCAGTCTTTTGAATCTTCACTGGCAGTTGAGCATCGAAATGGAACAAAGGAAAGGGTTGGCAGGCATCTTCTTGTTCTTTTTATTAAATTGAGGCTGCCACCGCAGACTGACACCATTGTTAATTTCAAAGCCTACGGTTGAATCAAAGGTTGACTTAGTCTTTCTCATGTCTCACCGCTCAGTCAGTCCTAGGAATAAATGGCTGTGTCCTTCTTGATTGACTATCTGTGCCATGCACACTGGTCCATTTAAGTTTATTTACAATAGCCAGGGTACAAATTGGGGAAAAAGCACACACTACTTATCCGTGACCACTTTTAGTTTTGTAATTTGTTTCTCTGCACTATGCACTTTCTTACCTGAGTGGGAGAGGTGGCGTGACCAGGAAATTGCTTGGAGAAGATGAAGAAGCACTCTTTCTTTTCCTTGCCAGAGATTGTGAAACTGATGTGTCAAATGGAAGAACAGTCACATCATCCTGTTCTGCAGCAAGATCAATGTCCTGCTCTGCTCCTACTTTAAAAAGATCAGATGTTGCTTACTATGGTTCTTGTTGTTGACTTTCCTGTGAAGATTTGGTTTGCTGTTTGGACAAATTGATTTCAAACTCACTGCTCTCCATGACTTCAGTCACAGCAGTGGTGAGAGACATGAGCTTTGGTTTTTGGTGGTGGAGCCCTTGATCCAGGTATGTTCCGCTTCCCAACCTGTTCGTGCTCATAGTAGGGTTTATTGCATTTCTGAAAAAAAGATAAGGGCATGATCCCAGTGGTGTCACTGCCAACAGACTTCTTCTTGTCCTTACTGGGCACTTTTTTGACAGGAACCTCATTCTTTGAGGCCATCTTCTTTACTTCTTGTATCTGTTAACACTTAGCATGAGCAGAAGCAATTATCATGGGACTCTGGTGTCACTACCAGTTAATTGGCAGACTTCTCTCCACATCAACATTGTGTGTGTTGTATTGTGCACCTGCAAACAATGAACATTAAGCAGGAAGTCAGTGAGCCTTGGGCAATCAAGTCAATGTAATGCAAGTCACCGTCATCAGAAATGTTTAACAATATGTACCTATACAAAAACCAACTTTATTTTTAGCTAGGGATTACACTGGAAAAGCTATGTTGTTGTCCCTCACAGACCCATGGGACCCCCTATGAGAGGCAGGGGGAGTCAGGCAAAAATCAAATACATGTATTAAATGATAGCTGGTGTCACCCCAGGGCCGATGGGAACCCTATGGGAAATAAGCAAAAGTTGAATTAAGTAATTAATTAAAAAATGCTTGGTATCTTCCAAGGCACATGGGTGACAGGCAAACACTGAATATTAGAATCTGAAAATTGATCAAAAACAACTGTGTACTAAAGCTACATTTATCCACAAGTACAAATAGATATATACGGAAAAAACAAAAAAGAACAAAAAGTACAGGAGCTTCTTCTATCAATGTTCTTAGAATATGGCTTTTAAAAGTGGAAATAAAATGATTGAAACACAAATTTGCTCCACCAAATGATGGTCTTTAATCAGCACATGGCCAGCAAAGAAGGAGGAATGGAAAACAAAGACAAGATGGCTACCTCTCACACACACACACACATACACCCCCACACACACATACACACACTCAATGGCTCCCCAAAATGGTGGTCACAGCATGACCAACTTAGAAAGAGGCATGGAGAAAAAAGGCAAAATGTCAGGCCTCCCCCCCCCCACATAGGTATCACCCACCACAAAATGGTGGTTGTCAAATAGCAAGAAAAGGAGACATAAAGAACATGGTTGCTTTATTCTGTTTGGAGCATCTCCCACTCCCCAAAAAAGAAAATCTTGTAGATTGCAGGAAAAGGATTGAACAAATATATGTATGTCCGCAACCCACAAACAGTAAATCAGGAATGTTGGAATAGAAAATACATTTTACAATGCACTACCCTAAGTAGCTCAATGTAACATCAATTTCCTCTAGAAAATACTTTTAAAAGTTGCTGGAAAGAAACAAGATTCAGTTGTCTCACATATATGCAAACTCACAAACAAAATGGTGGGCAAGCTCATAGGGAAGATGGTAGTTGACAACAAAGAAAAAAGTATGTCTATATGGGCATGGACTCCAGGAGCTTCCCTAACCATAGCCACCACCAAGCACATGCAATTAAAAAATAACCTACATTTTACATAAATCCAAAGCCATCAACAAGCCTCTAAAATGATTAAAAAGACCTATTGCACAGCAGCAGTGAGAATGTGAAAAATACATAAAAAATACACCCAAGGCCAAATGCAGGGCAGATTACACACCAATCAGTAAAACAACAACACAGCAAAATGATTATCAAGGCTATACAGAATTCTCAAAAAACACAAGGAATGATAGTTAGGCATGAGTGCAATTCTAATTACTTTGGCTTAATTCACAGGAATTTTACACACGTCATTTGTCATAAAATTATACTTCCAATGCTCCATTTGCAGTAAATATTTACCACAAACGTACATGAACAACCAAATGTGAGTGGCTGTTATTCATGTGCTTTTGTTTTTTGCACTATGTTTTAGCACAAATTTTGTTCTTGTGTCAAAAATAAACATGAAGACATATTTTTCTCTAAAATATAACTCTAAATAATGGATTTGCTGACATTTTTCATAATTACATAAAAGCAAACTACGCAAATTTTGCAGACCCATGGAGATAATGTATATATATATCCCCAGGTTTCTACTGTCCCAAAAATGTGCAAATGTTATCTGTTAAAAAACCTTAATCCCACGTAGGCCCCTACTCAAAGCTCCTTTCCGTACAGCAATAAACGAACAATAGGGAAAAACAAAAAGAAAAGAACAAAAAAGTAGTGGTTGTCTTCTCTCGAACAACAAACCTTTATGCAAATTACAGCATTGAACTTACTTTATTTTTCACAAAAATTAAAGATGGGTGTGGATGCAGCAGACACTGCAGACAAAAAGAGAGTGATGCTTTCTCTTTAAAATTCAAATCCAAAGCGACCAAGAGGCGAACAAAGCAGAGGGAGGAATATTCAGGACATGAAGAGGCAGTTGAAACCATAGGTACAGTAGCCTCACAGTCTGTATGACACTTTCCTCCTGTAAAACAAAACACAGGAAAAATGAGTTTCGCGCTAAAAAAATGAATCAAACTGTCTGCTCAGGTAAAAGTTAAATTTGAATATGCATGCCGGCATTGATTTTCGGCTGCCCACATTAAAAGCACTGCCGCCCATATTTGGAACTGTAGTTTTGTACTAAACAAATTACCTGAATGGTCTGGTCGGGCAAAAGATCAACCTGAATTGCATGTTGTCAGCTACTTCTACTACTACTGCCCTTTTTTGTCATCTGGCATGTAGAGCAGCTGTGAAGGACCTCCACTTCTGTTTGTCTTGGGCAAGTTTCTGTAAGGTGCACCAGCTGTGGTTCAGGGTCGTCAGTTCTGGTTCCTCCAGGTGTTCCTTAGTCTGTCTCTCTTTTGTTTGCCTTTTGGTTTCCAGTAGAGAACAGTTCTTGTGATAAGGTCTTGTTCTCTTCTGATTCTTCTGATTCTCATTATGCGTCATGGCATAAAGGCATATTCTTGGGTATTATGTGTAAAGTTTGCTATGTGATTTTACTGAGATTATGACAAATTATGTTGGTGTAACGGAAATTGGTCCAGTCCATTGGAAAGTGCGCCTGAACCATAACTTTCCCATTAGCGACGATCAACATGCAAAGCAGGTGGATAGATAGATAGATATACTTACGTACACAAGGATACTAGCAAGCTAGTCCACTAAATACAGCTTTGGCACCTAAACATTTACATATAAAATGCTGCCATTAGCCAGGTCTTGTCTTGAAGGTCCAATCAGGGCTACCCTATTTGATTCTACAGAGTAGAGCTCATTGGAGGTTCTCCCTTCTAGGAGTACACTAAATGAAGAGCAGCATTTTTCAGTTGGAGGGGTCCCAAATAATCAAGGCCCACAAAATATTTTGCCAAATATACTGGAGAACAGTCAAGGAGAACGGGAAAATGATAACATTGTACTGCTACTCATGCTGTTGGGACAGTCATTGTTTTTCAGAGCATATGTCATTGTCTCTAGCCTTATATGCACTACCTCCAACACTGCTGCGGTGGTAGGCATGCTCTATCAAAACTGCATCATTGTCACTGTGTTATGCATTCCCTGGCTAGTGGTTTATTATTCCTTCTTTTATAGATTTCCCTGTTTTCTACTGTGCACTGTCTCTGAAATATGATTTTGTGAGCGCTGTGACTCAGTGGTTAGTGTTATAAACTTTCTTGCCTCTGAGCTGGAACCTCTGACCTTCTGGTACTAATTGGTTTGGAGGCTTCCTGTTGAAGAATACTTCACCACTCTTACAAGGATGGTATCCTTAATGCAGTTCTGGCAGATAGTAGCCCAATTTTGTGTGGATCCTTTGTTTATGCAAGAGATGTACTGCATGGATAGAAATAAAAAAGGAGCCCAACTTTAGGTTCTATGCTTTGGAAGTTGAGTACTCTGCAGATTTAAAAAGTGATGAGACAGTGAAGCCTAATTAAAGAACAAATTGAAGACACAGATGGTAAGAGGTAGTGTTTTATCACAATTCTACTGTGTTTTATTCCCTCTGCAGCACCATACCTTCCTCTCACTCTTAGCTGTGGCATTTAAGTATATTAAAAACACACACTAACTTTGCTCTCTACTGCATAGAATATAACCTTTCATTGCATGCCCTGTCCTCAGTCTTACAGTCTCATTAATTGTGAGCTGCAGAAACATTGCACGCAAGGATTTCCTGCCCTCCCCTCCATCACCTCAGCACCAGGAGTTAGGGCACAGCATGTTCCTTCAGTGGATAATTGTTGCTGTTTGCCTTAAGTCGTCCTATGCCTCTATCTCTTACACCACAACTCCCTGAATCTCTTTCTTTCCTTCGTTAGTAATACCTATGCCCACTAACTTAACTCCTCAGCCCATTTTTCCTTAGTTTACGCTTGCTCAGCCCAAGTACACATTGGGCCTTCCACAGAGATTTATAGGGGTTGGTTTTCATGGGAATCCATCATGGAGAGAGCAAAGTTGGACTCTGAGCACTCATATTTATTTGCAAGTCCCTGACTTCACTCCTGGTCAGGAAACCCAGATGCACTTTGTGGATACTTGCAGTCAGCTGGGCACTATGTTCCTCACAATGGGTCCAGGTAATAGTATGCAGAGAGGCAGAAAGCGACATAATGAGTTGACACAGGTAGTGGTCAATGCCCCTTCTGTGCTGCAACTTTACACTATTACAGTGGTACCTTCAGAGGCATCAAACAGCTTTGAGTCACCTGGCAGCCCTTCTGCTGCAACATGTATGGTGTGAACCCTATAAATCAAATAGACCAGGGCCCACCCTTCGACTCCCTTAATCTCTCTTATCTCCACCCTCCTTGTGGTTTGGAAATAACTTTCCTCCAGTGCCCAGCACTAACCCAGTTAACTCCTTAGCCTCTGAGGCTTCTCCCCACTCCCTCCCTCTCTTGTTTTCGCATAATGTTTTATGTTTAGGCGCTTCACACTTAGGCTTTCATATCCTTTCCTACAAATGGTATCCAGGCTAAATTTGCATCCCCTTTTCGCACATATTGGTGATTCTGAAGGTATACCAGGGTTTGTGGATTTGTGGATTTCCCTTGAGGGAAAGAAGAAAATGTAGCACAATTGTGTGTTTTACAGAAAAATGGAAAGTGCTTTGCGAGAAAGGTTTTTTGTTCTAAAAGTGGCATAAATAAAACGTTTGCTGTGCTAAGATCGCATTTTTTGCATTTTCTAAGTGGGGTTCAATTTTTCCTATTTTTTTGTTCTTTTAAGCTACTCGCAGTTTAAAGTGGAAACTGGTGTAAAACTCATGTGTGAAAGTACACAAGATTCTGAATTCGGCAAAGAGTCAATTTTGTAGCTTGATTATGTTTTCTCAGAGAAATAAAAATTGAAACCAAAACATGATAATAAGGAGCAAAAACGAGAAATTGGTGATAATGTTTTCATCTGTGACTTTTTGACCTGACAGCCTATTTACAAAAGATTTGTACCATTAGGTCCATCAGTCCCTTCAATTGAAGCGATATATAGCATTTATTGATTATCTAAAAACATGTGATATCCAAAGCCAACAACTTAGCTGCATCTTACAATGATACTTTAATTAGACATCAATCAGGCAATGCATATAGTAAAATTAATATATGAAATGTCTCTGAAGGAAACCTATGCTTTTTTAATCTGTCCAAGATACTGAGTTTAGGAATAGAGGTTATTCATACAGCTCTGAGTTCGAGGTTATCATTACCATCCAATGAATCAGAGGCCATCATGAAAATTGTGTGCTTTGTTGCACTTTGGCTTACATTTGGGAGCCAAAAATAGAGAGAGATACAATTTATAATAACAAATGTTCAAATAGTCTGTGTTCCCACACTTCTCTGAATAAAAATGCTATCCCACTCCTTTGGCAGCCTATTAAGTCCCTGTAGCTGAAACAGGAGGTCAGCCAACTGACCACTGGAGTCACATCTGGGGTCACGGGATCAAGGCAAGCAGGTACAGTCTTCCTTCAGGGTCTTCAGACTGCAGAAAAGTCCTTGTTCTGATTCTCCAAAGGTCCAGAAGTGTTCTGAGGAGAATTCTGGGGATGTCACTTTTATGCCCATTGCCAGCCTATGGATGTGAGTCAATACTTTGTCCACGCTCTAAACCAGTTCTTGGCAGCTCTCCCTCTACCACTCGGTTTGGAGCCAGCCAGGCTAGAAAGACAAAAGGGAGACAGGCCCAGATGTGAGCTTCATCTGCCAGTGACAGGTTAGGCATCCTTTGAAGCTGAAGAAGGGGCTAGGCACAGAAGAAGGGGCTGGGCACAGCCCTAATGGTCATCCTGTCAATGAGGGGCACTCCCTTCCCACACCCAAGGCCATTTGTCCACTGTCTGGGAGCAAAATACATCTCACCACAGGGGAGCCATCAGTAGTCAGGTGATAGTTGGACCCTGGCAGAAAAAGCCTTTTGATCCTTGGCTGAAAAGAGACAACTTTCTAAAAGTGTCTTTTCCTTTTAAAGTGTAGTTTCCTTAAAAGAAAACTAGGCTTTTAAATTACCATTAGAATGAGTCCTTAAATCATTTTTCTAGCTGCTCTCAAACTGAATTTAGGCATTACAAGGTGCTGTAATGTAACCCGGTGTTTTCTGATGGGCGAGCTATCCTTGCTACTGTGGAAAATGATTTTTTTTTTTTACTGTCCAGACATGTAAAACATTAATCTCTACATATCCTACTTTTAAATAGCATGCACCCGCCTTATTGGGTGACATAGATATTAAAATGGAATGTTTATGCCTGTCAAAAGGGTGATTTTGACAGGTTGAAATGGCAGTTCAAAACTGTACACCCAGGTTGTAGTGGCAGGCCTGGAGACATGCTCTACTGGGCTACTGCAGTGGTGGCACAATGAGCCTGCAGCCCACCAGTGGCATTTAATGTACTTACCCAGGTACAGATAGTACCATATACTAGGGGCTTGCAAGTAAGTTAAAAGTGCCAGTTAGGAGTATGCCAATGTTACCATGTTTAAAAAGGAGAACACAAGCAGTTTACCACTGGTTGGCATGGGTAAAGTGCATAGAGGTCTAAGGCAACAAAAAAGAGCTAAGCAACAGAAGGCAACAATCTGTGAGAATAATTCCACACAAAAGATGGTAATTTCCAGCATGCTCTCATCATGAATTGTAGTGAGCACATATGCTTTCCACCCATCTGAGATTTTGACAGTCATCATCTTGTTGCCATGCGACTCGCTGCTCGGATCTTTTTTAAGCTTCTTACCAACAAGCTCCTGATGGAATCCTTTGAGGTGACTCCAAATTTTACTGCAAGCCACAGTGCCAGATTTGTACAGCTCACTAACTAGGTGGGCTCCTGTTCAAATGTTGTCTACGCTAAGTGATATCACCTGATGAAGAAGTGATTGTGTAAGCTCCTGTACAATCTTCTAATTAATTCCTAATGTGAAAGGCCTGCCTGCAGGATTTATAGTGGAGTAGATCTCTGTATATACTTTCAAGCTGTATAACTAACCAGTGTAAGCTCTTGCACAACATGTATTTTTTGATGCTATAACAAACTCTTCTGCTTGGTATGTGCTGCCTGACAGGAGGAAAAAATGAGGAGAAATTAAAGTGTTTCTCCTCGTTGTGCCTCCTTACGCCTCACCTAGGGAGGCGTAGGATTCTGACGCATTCCCAGGTTTACAAAATGTTGTAAATCTGGGAATGCGTCAAGTTCCATGGATGTTGCATGGGAATACCCACAGCAACACCAATGGAATGCCCCTTTGACGCAGCGTTAGGTGTAAAAGGGAAACATATTTACAAGGCCATGAAAAGTCACACAGTGTGACTTTACAGACCATGTAAATATGGGAAAGCCCATTGCGCTGCCAGTGCGTCAACAAAAGTGATGCTCCGGCGGTGCAATGGGTTTGTAAATAAGCCCCCAGAGTATTGGCTTTACTTCCTGCACCGCTGTAATATGCTGACATAATTAATTGTCAGGGGCTGACATGGAAGCAATTCCACACTGGCCCCCATGAAGAAATACCTTGGAGGAAGACTCCAATGCAAAAACCGTAGGTTTCTTCACACCCCTGCCCAGTGGACAACTCATTGATGTCCACCACAATACATATGTAGTGCAATAGACATTAATGAGTCTTCCACGACACTAGAGGTGTTAAAGTTAGTTACCTCGAAAATTGAGAATAATATTAGTGAATATGAGATGGGGCCATGAACTTAGGGGAGGCAGTCAGAAATAAAGACTGGTCAGGCCCCACAACGCCCCCAATGCCCCGAAACGCCCCCAATATATATGACCACAGAGGCCTCTCGCTTCCAGTTCACCAGCTCATTTATTCCCTGGGAGTCTGCCAGTAGCCTTTGAATTATGTTGCAGTCATAGTAGTCTGCCCAATCTCAAATCAAATGCATTGTGATGGGTCTTTCCAATGAAATCTCTTTGTGAGTTGTAGTGGGATACCATCATACCATCCAGAAATTCCAAGTCAGTAAAACATAGTCCTGGAGATTCCAATCTAGAAAGATAGTACCTTTCTGAGATAAAAGCAGTGTTTATTACGTGGTGTATAAGAAAAAGAAACATTTGCAAGCCTGTAGGTCTGGTTTTAAAGTGCCAACACATGGAAACACAGGCATCCACTCTTGCTATTTCCATGTGCTGAATTCACAAATTCTGTTTAGTGTGTTAAAGCCAGCCATACTGACAAAACAATATATAATATTAGCTCCAATGGGAAGTTAGTTTATTTCCATGTCTCAATTGAGGGTGTTGCAATACCTGTTAGTGGCCATGTGTAGTGCCTGATTTCCTCCAGTTGTGGGCTGGAGTACATTTACACCTGTTTTGGCACCCGTGATTTTAGCGATTCCTAGGGGGTCCCAAATTGCAACCTACCTCATTAATATTAATGAGGTAGGTTGATTTGTGACCCCCTAGGAATTGCTAAATGAAACTCTTGGAGTTTCATACATTAGGAATAGCAATTACCTAATTGTGATTCATAGAAAATCGCAATTAGGTAATCGCTATTCCCAATGTTGATACATGTGGCCCTGGGTTCACAGCATTACGTAGTTTATGAGTAGTAATGTTATAGTCCTACTTTGTGTAATACAAACTGAACTTTGTAAATAGACCATTATGTACGGAGAGCTGCATTAGTCACATCTTTACAAATGTACTGCTGAGCAAGTTAAGTGACTTGGGGCCAGATGTACAACCCTATTTTGCATGCACAAACGGGTTTGCGACCCGTTTGCGCATGCAAAATACAGAAGGGCCATGTACTAACCCTATTTAGTGAGTCACAATTTATTTGCCACTCCCTAATTAGGATTAGTGACTCGCTATTAGGAAGGGGCGTCCCGAGGGCATCCCTTCCTAATAGTGAGTCTGAGCCCTATGTATGACTGTTTTGCGACCAACCGTCGCAGTTTACCACCCTTCTCAGACACCTTCCCCTTTGTGAATGCAGGGGAAAATATTTTTTAGGGGCAGGCAGTGGTCCCAGGGACCACTACCTGCCCTTAAAAATGAAACGAAAATGTTTCATTTTTCTTTTTTTAATGCATCCCATTTTCCTTTAAGGAAAACGGGCTGCATTTTTAAAAAAACTGCTTTATTTAAAAGCAGTCCCAGACATGGAGGTCTGCTGAACCCAGCAGGCCACCATCCCTGGGAGGGCCAGCCATTCCCAATGGGGTCGCAAATTGCGAGTGCCTCATGAATATTCATGAGGCATGCAATTTGCAACCCCATTGGGAATCGCAAACAGTGTCTCACACACTGTTGTACATGGCATTTTGCGACTCGCAATCGAGCGCAATTTGCGACTCGCAAATTGTCATGGACGTACACTTGACCCTGAGTATATTCTCAATGCATCCACAAACTCTCAAGGCAAACCACTCCTTGATCTGCCCTCTCCCCAACCATTGCATGAAGATTAATACTGTATTATTGTATGCAGTTGTACGCCCTGATTTGCTAAGATTTTTCATCAAGATTGCAACACTTTTGTGGTGCAGCCCCAACACAAAATCCATGTTGGGATTTACCAAGCCATGCAAATCAAGATCTACGTAGCTTTGCAAAGTATTTAATTACAAAAGTAGCGAAAAACAGAGCATATCGCTGCCTTGCATTACCTTGCACCTGGAAGGCATTACCTGGGTGGCGCATGAGTGCTCAAGTGCATCCGCCCATGTATTTTACAGCAAACTTATACTTACTCAAGTCATTAACCATGGGTTTGTGCCAAAATGGTGCACCTACTCGAAGCTGGTGTAAGGAGGAGAAATACCTTGATTTCTCCTCATTACTTCCTCTTTGCATGTGTGGGGCATTCTGTAGAACACATACAAAGAGAACTAATCTTTCTGCTGCTGAAGATATGACTCATTTCTGCTCCCTCCCTTTCACACAATGCAGCACAGCAACTTCCATTTTTGTCATTGCCTTGCGTCATAGTTTAGTAAATCTGCCCCATAGTGTACAGCTAATCCTTAGTAAATTCATTTAGTTTTGTTAGGTTTCCTTTTGTAGGTACCTGACAGGGGTAAATGGAGCCTTTTGGTCATAAATGTAAATTCACTGCTGAAAATGGGTGTATGAATCCGGTCCAGTGTATTCTTCTATTAGGAAACACATATTTTCAGTGACAGAAATGGTAGGATTTTTTATAGGCGTTTCTATAATTTATTAAATAATTTGTCCCTCCATAGTTGTGCTATTTCTCTGATTGTCCAAGGATTTAAACTTACATAGAGATATCCTGATTTTTTTTCTGAATGCTCTTAATTCATGGATGGCAGACATTGCCTGTATATGGCTAAAATAACAGATTTACTGCTAGAAGAGAACAATAGGCTTAATCAACCTAATCCCCTGCCTCTTACCTTATTTCCAGTGAATAATTGCTTCGGCCATGGAGTTTGTCATAAATTGTTATGTGTGTGTCACTGACCTAAAGTGCAGAGGATTCTCTGTGGTTTTTTAAAGAATAATATCACCCATCTGTTTTCATATGAATTCAGAACCCTGGGGGCGTTTAAATGAATTTCGGAAATGTCTTCAAAATGAAACTTTCTTTACAGGTGTACGGTGCTGGGTGACTGTGCCCAAAATCGAATGAACAAATGAATGATTGAACGAACACACATATATTTGATCACCTCAGATACATTTTTGCCCACTAACTCCTAGTATAATTCTGGCATTTGCCTCTTTTAATAAAACAGATAAAAGAAATTAGCAGTTTAAAAAATAAATGTAGCTACCTACTGTTCCTAGTTTTATAAGAGGTGTGCATTTACAAATCTATCAATAGACAAACAGCTGTCAAACCTAACTTTTCAGCTGTATTATTGATATCTCAGTATCAAATTATCACAATAATGTTCTTACCTTAACCCTTTCACAGTTTGATAATGCTTGACACAAAGGCCCAGATTTATGAGATTGTCACACAGTGCAGCGCAGCAAGTCACCTTGCTGTGCTGCACTGCGTGATGCGCTGCACTGTGTGACAGGGAAATGGCACGAATGTGCTGCATTTAAAACAATATGGTGCATTCATGCCTTTTTCGGTGTGCTGGGGCCGTTTTGGCTGCCTAGCTCCAACACAGGCACCCTTGCACCATGGTACAAGGGTGCCTGTGTTGCAAGGTGGATTGTTTTTGTGCGCAAAAACAATCCCCTGTGGCATTTTCCTCTTTCTATGTTTGCTGCAGAATTCAGCACACATAGAAAGAGGAAATATAGTTTTATAATGTTGCGTTTTAAGACTGGAGGAAATCAGAAGCTTATCTGCCAAGGCAATTGATTCTTGTAAGATATTCCCTCCCTGATCTAGTTTGCTATTCCATTTGAGGTTCTGTACTTCCAGATCACCACCTTGTAATTCAATAAGACTTTGATACAAAGTACCGATCCTTCCACGCATCCTGATTACCTCCAGCAGGTTACTTTTTTTGGCCTGATTTACTACATCTGCTCTTTTTTTTTAAATAATCCCGAATTTGTAAATATTTAAAAAAAATCAGTTTTAGGGAGATCATTTTCGGATACCAGCGAGGAATAAACCTTAATACCACTATTGTCAACTAAATCCCCCAAGGTCAAAAGTCCCTTTCGTCTCCATCTAGCCATGATGGTGTCGGAGAAAATGGAAGGTGGTAGTGCTTGGGAGGAGGTAGGCATGTAGAAATTAAGTTTACCGATCTTCAAATGCTTTCGTATCGCAGCCACGCTTTATGGGTAGCCTGAACCACCTTAAATTTGGTTTTTTATATTAACTGTGTTCTACGTTTTGAAAGAAGCACCTCTCTGCTTTTGAGCCCAACAGCATCTGAAAAATGTTTGGAGACTCTTCTACCTTTACCTCACCTTCCCCAACCAGTAGGATTCCCATTTGTTGTAATAAACACACCCAATAATAAAATAGAAAATTAGGAACAGCCCACCCCCCTCGAGATCGTGGTAAGATCATATACTTCATTGCTCGACGGGGCTTACCTTGCGCCCATAAGAAGCTACTACAAATGGATTGAAGTTTCTGAAGTTGCTTCCCCGTAAGTTCCAAGGGGACAGATCTGAAATAATACAGCACTTTAGGCAGAACATCCATTTTTAAAACATTACATCTTCCCACCATTGATGAATGTAGGCCTTCTATTCTGTCCAAATCCCTTTTTATTTTCCGCACCAGGGGTTCCCAATTGGATAATACCATCTTATCCAAGCATGTGTTTATGCGTATCCCCAAATATGTAGCCTCCTCTGTAACCCTAGGATCATTAATGCGTACTTGCTCTGTACAAACTATTTGCGTTTTTGTTATATTTAATCTAAAACCAGATCTTTCCCCAAATACAGCTGCTAATTGTTCGATCTCTGTCAAGGTCTTGGCTGGGTCTGGTGAGACAACCACAATGTCATCTGCATATGGTAGTATATTAACCTCCATCCCAGGTCTCGCCAGCAGCGCATTTAATTGATTTTCCAATAAGTTCAAAAAAGGATTGATGTAGAGGGCAAATATTAGAGGGGATCAAGGACACCCTTGCCGGGTGCCTCTTCTTAGTATAACTGAGTCAGACTCAAGCCCCAATGCACATATTTTTGCCGTAGGGGATCTATACATAGTTTGGAGAGCTTGAATAAAACCAGACCCAAAGCCTTGCCATTGCATAGTTGCCCATAAAAACTCCCAAGAGACACGTTCAAACGCTTTCTCTGCATCAAGTAGCACTACTCCACAAGGCGCTTTCTGTACATTAGCGGAGTCCAGCATAGTCACTACCCTGCTAACATGATTGACCGTGCCTCTTCCTGGGATAAAACCATGCTGGTGGACAGAGACTATGGGAGTTATCACTCGGGAAAGTCTGCCAAAATTGCACGGTGGAGGGAGGGGGGGACGGGCAAATGAGGGCCAATGTACGCGTTGTGGGATGGATCAAGCCGATAGTCTGCACATGTTTTCTGAATGCCCAGAACTGAGACAACTGATAAACAGGATGGAGGCTTTCTTGACAGAGATAACAAGGGTACAGACTGTGATTACATCCATGGCGATGCTTTTGGGTGTGTTGGAGGAATCATTAGCTGCACAGGGGATGCATGAATTCAGGTACTTTATTTTCATAGCTGTGGCGGTGGCTAGACTGTGCATAGCGTCACTATGGAGGCAAAAAGAGCCACCATCTTTTGAAATGTGGAGGGGTAGACTATACACCATATGTAATCTAGAACATAGTCTTTATACCCTTAAAGGGCAACAGAAACGTAGGTTAGGTATTAAGATATGGGGGGCGTTAGTGGACCATTTAAAATTACTACGATTTAAATTTGCCTTTGTGTTGTTGCATGCCCTGGCTTCTTTGTGTGTGTTCATTTATGTTCTGGTGTTTAATGAAGGAGTACATAAGGTTTAAAGATGTATATTATTATCAATAGAAGCAATGAAGTAATTGATCAACCTGAGTTTATGAAATTAGAGAAGCACTATATGTTTGTATATACTTTTTAAACTATATGTATAATTCATGAGCCCTCTTCTATGCTTTCGTCATCTCCTTTTTTTTTTTTTTGCTCTCTCCTCCTTTTGATTGTGCTGTCTTGTTCTGGTCTTGGTATTATTTATTTGTATTTTTCTGAAACTCTATTGTGACTAAATGTTATGTTTTGGTCCCTCTTGTTTTTGCTCTTGTTTGTGTAATTCCACCGTAAATGTACACTATCTGTTATTGGCTTACCAAAAAAATAAAAAATAAATAATTTTAAAAAAAGAGTAGAAAGAGGAAAAATGAGGAGAAATAAAGATATTTCTCCTCGCTATGCCTCATCTGGGGAGTTTTTTGGCACATTCCTATGTCTGGCTTGGCAGTTTGGGCTGGTCTGTTCCCATGAGGCACAGGGTCAAGGCTGATGTGCATATGGCTGGGTCTGAACTGGGATGGCGAAGTGAGCTAAAGAAAGATGATGGATTCAACCCAGATCTGTGACTGGGGGTGAGTGTCTGGAGGGGTTCAGCGCTCTGTCCATCATCTCTTTGTGTTTACATTCCTAGGTCTACCACCTCTGGTAAATCAACAAATGCGTCAAAATCCATGGATATTGCATGAGAACAACCACGCAACACCCATAGAACACCTCCCAGGTGCAGAGTAAGGCAATGCAGTGATTTGAGCTGTGTTGCTTTACTCGAGAATTATGAAGCCACTCAGGGCCATGCAAGGTGGCCTAGCATGGCTTCATAAATCTCATTTTTGAGTTGCGTCGCTCTTGCACAACAGAGCTCACAAACATGCTTTTTAGTGTGTATTTGCACAGCAGCTCTTGTGATGTAAGGTAGCACAAACAGCAGTGTTAATCAACTTTCTTTGCTCAAAATATATATTGTGCCAAAAATTCGATGGAAGCCCAAAGCAAAATGGGTTGGTATGGTGTGCTGCATAATCTGTGATAAAGGGGGTGTGATATGGTGGGAACAGTTAACACATTTCTAGGATTAGACCCAAAAGCAATGTACCAAAATAGCTTGACTAGGCTTTTAGTGGTATCAAAGCTCCAAACATAACCAAGCGAAAACAATAGGTAAGCAAAATATTGCATGGTATTCTTATGCGTAACATGTACGTTTGAAAAATTACATATTTAATGTGGCTTACCCTTCATCAGTTGGCATCAAGCACAAATCCAGACTGGAGGGTGTATGGCAAGTACAAACTTGGCATTGCTTGCTCACCATTAGGCTGTGGTGCAATGGATAGTGCTGAAAAAGCATGGCTAATGAAATGCTCAGCGAGCGATTCCATATAATGTGTGCTGAAAAGTGTTTCCCATAATCGCAACGCAGAGCTGAAGATATTCATTCAGCTCTGAGCTCCAAGATTTTTAGCAAATCTGGGTCAGGTCAGCATTAGTAATTATACAGCTACTCTCTGTGATGTACAATACTGTAGTTACTCACTAAAACTTCAAACAGCTGGCATTATGAATGAGCAAAAATTAGAATTTTCAATGTCTGAAAACCTCCAGAAAATAAAGGGCCTCATTCACAAGACAATGGTGCAGCGCGGCGCCGCAAGTCATTTTGCTCTGCCGAGCTACGTCATTTTCAAAGCACACAGCTGCATATTATTAACAACAATACGACACATACGTGTGCTTTCCCCTGCACTGGCACACAATTGGCTGCCATGCGCCAGCGCAGGTACCCTTGCATCATTTTGCAAGGGAGTTTGCGTTGCAGAGATGTTTGTTTTTGTGCAGGAAGGAACACCTCCCTGCACAAAACCAATCATTGATGCCATTTTCTTCTTTCTATGCGTGCTGCAGTATGCAGCATGCATAGAAAGAGGAAAAAACTATCAGAAATAAAAGTATTTTTCCTTGTTGCTCCACTCCTACGCCTCCCCTGGGGAGGCGTGGGATTCTGATACATTCCCAGCTTTACAAACGTTGTAAATCTGGGAATGTGTCAGGTTTTATGGATGTTACGTGGGAACACAGACAGCAACACCCAATGGAACTCCCCTTTCACGCAGAGTAATGTATGAAAGGGGCCCATATTTACAAGGCCATGAAAAGTCACGCAAGGTGACTTTACGTGGCAATGTAAATATGGGCAAGCCCATTGTACCGCCGGTGCATCAAAAAATGTGACACACTGTTGGAGCAATGGGCTTATAAATGAGGCCCATAGTTTCAGCGTAGGCATTAACCTTGAAAAATGTGCACTACACTAAATGTTTGAGGCCAAATTAAAACAAATGTCAGTAAAATTCACAAGTCCTGGGTGTGGGGTGTGTTTTTAAAATATGAACTAGGACTTAACAAATACAAAAATAGAAACTCAACACTCTAGATATTTAATTGGAATTTCAATTTAGTGCCTGAATATGGCGGCTAACTTGTAAGTGTCAGCTTTCGAAAATTTTAACTGGAGTGAGGGAGGATATCCTGTAGATTTCTATACAATCCAGCCTTTTCTGACAATTCGGATTTGCAGTGAAAGCTCTAATTGAGGACAAGCTGAAAGGAGAGATTCTAATGACTACTGTACAAATGCAGGTGGACAGGTCAGAAAGTCATGGTGCAGGCTTTGAATCTAGCCATACGAGTAATGCCGAGCTTTTCATTGCAAACACTTAACTAGCACACTGGCGTAGCTAGGGGGGGGCACGAGTTTTGGGGCGGCGGCTAAAATCATCGCCAGCACCCCCCCCCCCCCGGTCTTCAGCGCACGGCGGCGGCAAAAGGCAGGGACAGCCACGGGCGGCAGAGTGCCTAGCTACGCCACTGATTACTAGCAGCAATAACTCACTTCAAAACTTTGCTAATTAGTATTAGCAGTAAATGCCTAATAGCTCAGGGAAACCATACATCATTAAATGTCAAGGAAAAATCTTTATTATAAAAATGGTACATTAAATTCAGAAATTATTAAAAACCGGGATCTCAATTGGCACTAGTTACAAGCAAACAAAAGCAGCAAATGTATTTGAATTGTATTGATTATTCTTTGATGCATGTTTCCTTCTTGGTTCAGACCATGTTAATCAACATGAAAGGTTGAATGTAGTTCTAGGTGTTGGGAAAACACACAAATACACCAGCGTGCTTCATAGACGGAAGCAGATGTGAAGACATTTCAAAGAGTGGCACTTTATGTTCCCTTTGATGGGTAAGCGGAATTGTGTCTCCACGGTGCCTCACTGTGCACACCCTCTGTGCTTGACATTAGCTTTGGCACAGCAAAGAGCACACTGCTGGGATCTGGATAATGTTTGACTATTGCAGCTGGAAGTCTGATTACACAGAATGCAAAAAGCAGTCTGTGTGTGTAACATTTTCCAAGAAATACATAAATGAGAAATCTTTTGCAATTTCTAGGAGAGTGCCTGCGTTCAACTGCACAAATTCTGTCTGGGCAAAATATTCATTTTTTGTACAGAGGGGCAAACTATGATTAATGGCAGGTGCTGCTCGGATATGAATTTACCTTAAAGAAGTTACAAGACAAGAGGTTTTTGGCAAAACAGGAACGAGTTGGTTTAATTAAATGCAGCTGCCGGGGGAGTCTCCACAGAATGTGTCTGAGGAAAGTCTCTCAGTGTGCAAAGTTTTGGCTGGTATTCTGTACATTTCGTGAGGTACAAAAAAGTAATTTTCTGCATTCCTGAAAAGCATCTCGGTCATAAATGAACAAGCTCGGGCACAAGATAAGGACACAGATGGCTCTCGACCTCGGGGAGAGCTAGTGTGGGCCAGTGTGTATGTGTCCAGATGTCCGGCATGAGGAGCGTGTGATCACTCTGCATGGTGTGCATGTGTGTCCTGATTGTCTGAGTGTTCCTATCTACATGAGGTATCTAGCTTAGTGGTATTTTTGGTGAATGCGAACCTTTGGCCAAACATGTTTTATTGGAGCCAATCTCCTCTGACCTGCTTGTGGTGCAACTATCTATCTGTGGGATCGAACAGGGTTTTCCCTTGGTGCACGTTTGTCTTTGGGTTAAGAGAGACCTCACCTGTGAGCTGTCACTCAATAGGCATTGTTGCGGATCACAGGGCCTGCCTGACCACATATCTCTGACTCAGGGTTGATGGGGAGGTCACCTTGGGTGAATTCGATAGCAATGACATGAGTTTGTTGGAACTCCAGAAAATATTATGGCAGTCACTGGTATCATTTTTATCCACATTCTCAACATTGTACCTATAGTTTCCATAGCGTACAATGACATTGTCTTTAGTGATATTGATACAGTCATGCTTGACTAGGTCATAGCGTACATCAACATTGTTTCTACTGGTAACAACATTGTCATTCATGCATGGGTTATGGCATACATTGACATTGTTACTGCTGTTATCAACACTGTTGGGTAGGCTTAGATTAGGACTTACATTGACATTGCATTTATGAGTATTGACATGGTTATGCAGGCACAGGTTATGGCATACATTGACATTGCATTTATTGCTATTGCTGTTATCGGGCCTGCACCTATCATTGTATTCATTGGCATAGTTTTTACCCATTCATGCTCTCCCCCCTCTAGTTGATTATTCAACTACTCTATCCTCCTCATATGTCATGACAGTTATATTATTCGAAAGTGAGTATGTGTCTGTAGTGTCTGTTACTTTTTCCCTAGCTATGTGCCTACAACCTTATTTGAGGACTATGTTTTCACAGCAGGAAACTCCCACTTGTAGGAAAACACATAACAGAAGTACAATAATTAAAACTGGCATTAGTGGCATGAAAAGTTTGGACACCCATAAGGGGATCCATGAAAAGACACCATGCAACCATTCTGCTCTGGGGCATCTCACTCCTCCTTCATGTCAGCTTGCAGATGATGCAGTTCTTGGATGGCATGAGCTAATGTCCCATTATCCATAGCATTTTCAGGAATACAAGCACAACAGGAAGCACCAATCTTGGCACACACCCCACCTCCATCACAGTCATCAAGTTCAACACGTACCAATGTTGCATTACCATAAGGCGGATGGCTCTCAGTTCTTTCTTGATAGCGTTTAGGCCGCGCTCAGTATCATTAATTATCTAAATTCTTCTGGAATGTCTTTGTACTGAGCACTAGGCCTGGGCGGTAAATTCCGTTCCGCTCGCGGAATTTGCGGAATTTGGGTAATTTCGCGTTTCGGGTAGAACGAGAAATTGCCAAAAATTCCGCGATCCGCGGCTTTGCGGACATTTTTGCTTGTTCGCGCTTTCAAAATGCGTGTTCGCAAGATATTTCTCCCCGAGCACGCAAACAGCGTTCGCGAACAGGAAAAAAGCATTGCGAACAAGCGGAACAAGCAATTCCTCGTGTTCGCGGAACTTTTGCGTGCTCGTGGAGATTTTTTACCGTTTCGCGGAGCTTTGCGTAGCGTGACTACGCAAATTCCGCCCACCCCTAGTACTGAGCACAGCCAAAATAATCAGCAGTTCTTCTCCTTCGAGCCTGATGCAACTGAGTTGTTTTCTTCTGTAACAGATATTGAGACAACTCAGACAGATCTTCTCAAGGGGTGACTAGGGTTGGGGTGTGTATGGTCATGAAAGTGTAGAGGCCCCGTCACCTGGGGGTGAGCTGGGTGTAGGCAAAGTTGCCACATTGCCAGTAGATATCTATCAACATGGAGGTGCCTCATTGCTGGACCGGTACATACAGTGTCACGCCCCAGTTGTCATTATTGCCCAACGGTACAGTTCCTTTGCCTCAGAAACATTAAGAGTACAGTGTAAGTTTCCGTACACTTAGGGGTTGCCCCTTCCCCTCCAACCATGTTTACCTATTCATCTTGCTATCCCAGATTCCTTGGCACGGGGTGACTATACTCGCATTGGCCCCTGTCCCATGGGACTCATTTCCCCCGAGTGATTGAGATGAGCGGCCCTGAACTGGAATTCCATGTCCTGGTCCACTTTTCATTAAAGAAGTTGGCCCTAAAGATGTTAAGTGCCACTCTGGAAATGCAGACGGAGGCGGGCGTGGACGTATTTGTGTACTAGTCCAGTGGTTTTGCTACCTCCAGGAACCTCTTCTCAGCAAAGTCCCATGACCAAACAGTGTCCTCCTCTGTGGTGCCCCTTCTGCGCATCCTGTCTACCTCTGATTGGATGTCGCTAGGCTCAGTGAAGAGATACAGTGAAGTGGGGTTGGTCTCATACCAGGTGATGTTTACTAGTATCCTACGGGGTTCTACTCTATGGGGTTGGATATTTGCCCGGATCCTACATAGGTACAGATGGACTAAGCATTCTGCTCTTTCAGGGGCTATCTCCTGGGATAGGTAGAGCCTGTCTGTGCCTAGGGCGTGGGATATCAATGAACATATAAAGCATGACCTGTTCGTAGTTTGTGTGCCTACGGCGGTCATGTGTTGATACCAGGTGTTGTGTAGGAGTGAACACAAAGAGATAATGGTTGGAGCGCTGAAACTTTTTGGAAAACTCACCCCCAGTCACAGATCTGGGTTTAATCCATCTTCATTCTTTAGCTCACTTCGCCACCCCAGTTCAGGCCCAGCAATATGCAAATCAGTCTTGACCCTGCTCCACTTGGGAAACGACAAGCCCAAACTGCCAAGCCAGGTCTTCCCTGGACCAGAAACAAGCATGCCTAGAACCGGTTTCGGGATAACACCCCTCATCAGCCAGGCTTGCTTGAATCCAGTGGCAAAGTGAGCAAGGGACCCACGTCTGGGTATACTCTGCCAACTTAGGGCAAACACAAGGAGATGATGGATAGAGAGTTGAAACTTTTCAGACATTCACCCCCACATTAAATTTGTGTAGGAGTGCACTGTGTAGTGTGTGAGGAATACTAGCATTTGGTTCAGTGTAAGTATATGTGAGGTGAGAGAGGTCTGTGAGCATGCATTGCAAGAATGTAGAAGTAGAGTTCACGAGATTAGGAATATGTATAGCTCCGGGGGCCCGAGAGCACCCCAGCTAAATAGAGCATGTACAGATATACAAATATACATAACTTTAAAAGCATTTGTAGGCTGTAGGGTCGTCTTCCGGTGAGGTGTCTTGTCATCTGGGCGCCCAGAGGTGTTGGTGCAGTGCAAAAAGTCTTTCAAGTTGTTGTTGCAAAAAGTCAATGTATCCTGTATTACTTGAGCGATTGGCCTTATGAAAGAAACTTCTTTTGAAAGCTTTGGCCGAAGGGATGGCAGTCTGCTGTAATGTTGGTGCACTTTCAGCTCGATCATGGACCTGTAGGATAAGAGATGGCGGTTGTGGGTTAGCTTGGAAAAAATACATCATTAGGCAGTTGTCTGGAAACTACTTGTGTTTACATTTTATGAATGCACTCGATGGTTTGACTGTGAGCAACTTTTCCTAATGGGGTACTGGAAATGAAGCGCTAAGATTTTAGGAGAATAGTGAGTTTTAAACTGTTTTGAAAGGTGCTAGGATTTGAGGGGAATGGTGAGTTTGAAACTCTTTTAATTGTCTTAGTATTTTGGGTTTCGCCCTCTCCTAGCTTCGGAGGGGACAGTAGTCTTTTCCTGTGGGCGGCTCCTTTTAAGGGTGTGACATTTTGATCGGGCAGGGGTGTCCTTTTGACCTGCATGTGCTGTGTGCGATTGTGAAGGGAATGATGTGTTTGGATTTTAGGTTAATGTTTCAGTTGACACGTGCACATCTCTTGGGTCTCTGCACATAGCGTGGAACGAGATTTTTTACTAATTAGGCTGAGTTGCTGGGTTACACCCTTCTGGTTGAATCAAGAATCTTTGGGCTGTTTTTAGGCTGTTTTGTGTGGGTCCCTGTGGGTGGTTACCTGTGCTTTTGGGCGTTGTTAATTTTTATAAGGGACACTGGAGGTGGTTGGAGGGCCATGTCTGGGCCTCCGTTGGAATCTGCAGAAAATATGGCTGTAACTGTGTTTGTTTGCAGTGTTTTGTGGGCAAGAGTCAGGGGTCTTGTTGGGACTTTATTTGCTTAGCCTGATGGATGTGATGCTAATTAATTTGATGGATTATCCTATGGACTGGGGTCATGTGAAGAGAATTCCTTTGGGGTTTTGAGAATACTGCGGCCATTGGGGCTATACCAGCACTCAGCGTGTTGAGGAACCCGGCTCCCGACACTGATGTTGAAGCATTCGTCTCATTTTGGAACTAAAGGAAGGCCTCCGTTTGGGGATAAACCCTGAGGTGGGTGAGACGCATGTAGCCGCCCCAAAATTGGACATGGGTGAGCGGTCCTTGCTGTCAGTGTTTATGCACCAGCTGGGGGTCCCACCCTGCTCCCACGTCAGACTGTCCTTCCCCTGTGGGTGTGGTTAGCCGACCCCTCCTAGGGGGATCAACAGCAGTGGGGTCCTGGGTGGATGACGAACTCTAGCAGGGATTCCGGTTGACAAAGCATGGCTGTCCTGAAGGGTAATTGTGAAGGAAATGTGATTGGAAGTGGTATGTAGGGGATAAGTCATTTAGGGAGATGGCTTTGGACTTATGGTGTGTTTGTACCCTGTGATTGTGTTAGGGCATTGCCACACCAAACAGTCACCTCACCTTGCCATTGCTAGGAGTCCGGTCCTTGCTGGCCTGAGCTCCCTGTCTGTTGCAGCGGTTGTCATGTGCTCAGCCAACCCCCCGGTGGTTTGGCTACAGCCTGATTCCCTTGAAGCTGAAAGTGCGATGCATGTGAGTTGTTCTGAGCTTGGTCCTGGGGGTTGATGCTCTGTGGAGGCTGTCCCGGTATTATCCCATTCTGATGGTGGTACATTTTTAGATGGTACTGGTTAGCTATGTGGCCCATTCTGTGACACTAGTGGTACTCTACAAGGCTGGTTTGGATCCAGCCTCCTTAACCTCAGCCACTAGGACTGGGCTAATACCCTCTGGGGTCCATAGGTGGAGCTCCCTTTGAGATGGGTGCCATCTGAAAGTTCACAGCTAATGTGGCCCCCCTCAATGGGGGTCTTTTTCAGTTTATGTTGGACCAGTTTGGCAGTGTCTCTGTGGGCTTGCTCCTGCTTCTCTCTGTTCTTCTCCTGTCTCTTCCAGTAATAGTGCAGTGTGTGGGTCTGTATTTCCCACCAGGGTTTGGGGTCTATCCCTACTACACTTTCCAATCCAGTCTGGATCTCAGTGGGTAGTCCCCTCTTGAGGATGTTGTAGAAGAATGCAACCTGGAGACCCGTGTTGGTTCAGAGTTGTCCTGTGTACTGTCCACATTATTCTCTCATCCTATCTAGGAATTCAGTCACAGTCTCCCAGGCTTCATGCTCTCTGCCATTAGTCCTCGTAAGTCTGAGCGGTCAGGGAACATCTTCCTTAGGGCCATCCAAATCTGGTGTCGGTATAAGTTAAATGCAGCCCAGTCATGCTCGGTGTTGAGAAGCGTGACTTCGAGGATGAGGGCTCGGGAGAACACTGTGTCAGTCTGCTCCCCAATGAGGCTACTGAGTAGACTTTTGATGTTGCCTAAGACTAAGTTTATACCTGCGGTGTTCTTTTCAGAGCATGAGATCCATTTCCCCGCCCCGTCCATCAATAGGGGCAGTTTATTCCTGAGCCCTTCTTTATCCATCTGTGCTCAAAGCATGTAGATGGTTCCTGCTGCACCTTTTGGTAGCAGCAGAGAAATCCTGGCTCGGGGTAGCTCTGCCAGTTTCTTCCCAAAGTAGCGCTCCCATCGCCTCAGGCACTCCTGCATGTAGGGATAGTTCCATTTCAGATCTCCCCCTCCAAGCTGAATGCAGTCCTCTGATCAGCCATGTCTTCAGGCTCGAAGGATTCCTCTTCTGGCCAAGGATGATCATACTGGTGGCCTTTCCTTTTGTTCCAGCATGCCAGTAGATGACAAAAAGATCATGCAAAGGCGTCGCCCTCTTCTCTAGATACTATCTCCCTAGGGGTGGGTCTGTCTGACCAGCGTGTAAGGGGAAGTGGCAGACGCGCTTGTCATCACTCTCCTCATGCATGTGTAAGGGGGCCATGCTGCTCCTTCTGTGTCTCAATTGTGTCCCAGTAAGTCTTTCCTGACTACTTTTTTCCTGGTCATCCCCTCTCCTACGCCGATGGCCAGGTAATGTATGTGACTTGGTGAGGGGCCTTCCTCCTGGCTCACCTCTATGTGGGGCCTGCGATCTAGCTCCTGCTCCCTCCTGCGGAGCGGGAGTTGTTTCCCCTCCCTGTTGGCCTTCCCAGGTGAGATCTCTCTCTCTCTCCATCTATAACTCTTGCCTTTCCTCTAACTCCCACATGGGTTGTCTCCTTCTCTCAGTGCTATGTGCTGCACTTTGAGTCAATGTCTGGGCCTCTACCTCACTCCCTGATGCTTCCACCATGCCATAGGCCTGCCCAGGTGGAATGTAGCCCGCAGATCCCCCTTTGGAGTTGGACTTTGTGGGACTGGCATTCCTTTCTTCCCCTCCAATGGTTGAATAACCTTCCAGGAGGGCCATAAACCTCTCTCTGACCTTATGTCACCCGGAGGGGCATTCAGAAGTATGGGCCACCTGTACGTCTTGGACCCGATGGGCCCCAGCTGATGGGTGAGTGGTCAACCCCAGAGGATCCTTGGTACAGGACATAGCTGGGGCTGCCTGCATCCAGGCTGGTAGGACCTGTGATCCTCTTCCTCGCCCGGCGGCTTGCTGCCCTAGATGAGATGCAGCAGTCTTCTCGACCGGTGGATTGGTGTAAATCAGTGTGGCGATGACTGGGATGGCTGGCATCAGCGAGAGAACATCCCTGCCAGTGTATGGTGAGGGAGGTGCAGATGCCTTACTTAGGTACTCAGGAATAGTTTTGTAGGCTGTGGCCACCTCGAAGATGGCCCACAGTTCTAGTAGAGCCTCTCGCTTAGCTCTCTTATGTCCTGCATACCTAGTGTGTATGTGGATCTTAGTATGCTCTATTGTGTTGGTATCAAACGTCCCTCCCTCAGGCCAGGGGAATGCGTGAGTCTTGGTATGATTGACCAACTCACAGCAGTGTCTCTCTAATCTCCAAGCAAGGTTGGGGAACTTCGATTGCATGTGGCTCAGTCGATCCTCCATAACGGATTGGGGAACTTTTTTTAAGATTTGCAAATTTGGATTCTCGCGAGATTCTTAAAATAATTACAGATTCTACTCTAATCAGAATTCTAGTATAATTTGGGGAACTGTGTACACTGGGTGGTACCAAAAACAATCTACTTGTTATGAGCTCTACAAAAAAATCAATGCACAAGAAAAAGCGCATCTTACACTAAACAAAAGACGAATGCAACACAAACAGAACGCAATTGTTAGTTCATTTAAGTACGAGTTAAAGGAAAGTAGCATTAAACTAGTAAACGTTAAAGTCTGATCTGGAAAAACTTGGTTAAGATTTCAAAAAGCAGGGACTTACCAACATGATTTAACATTTAAACATGCAGTACATTGCAAGATATGACAGCACCACAACATCAATAAATGCACAAAATGGAAAATCTAAAAGAGTCTAAGAAAGAAAAAGTTTGACAGAAAAAATTATTACTATGTCCAAAAAACTTTCGCCCCTCCTTCTGATGAGAGGGGATGCTCCATGGATCACACAGAGCTAAGTGAGCCTGAGAGTCTGTCACTATAGGCTCGGCGGACAAAGGTAGCAGCATTTTGTGCAGAAAAATGGAATCACCTCACAAATATCGGCCTTCTGCAGCCAGACACAATCTATGCCGTATCTCACCAAAGTCTGACTCTTCCCTAACGTTCTGAACTACACCCTTTGTCACACTCAAGGGCAGTGCGTACCAACTGCCTGATGCCCAGCTGTCCCAGCGCAAAAATCCACCTTTTCACTTCTTTTAAATCCCCCCAGTGTTAACAAACCAATTTGACTAAAAAATAAGATCGAGGTGGTTACCCTATATAACACACCAAGGATCAGGGGTGTTTGGTTGTGTCACGTCCAACTGTTCAAGCTAAAAAATAACCCTATCTATCACACCGAGAGTCTGAGAATGTGCTGTTGTGTCAAGCCCAACTGTTCAAGCTAAAAAAACTGCAGCTACCTTCACTTTTCTCTGGCGTGCTGACTAGGGAAAAAATTATCTAGGCGCTTGCCCTAGTTTGCCTTACGCCACATGCTGGGACTACGGATCAGATGTGGTCTCTTACCCTTGTGATAGAGGTCTCCGGACAGACCTCCACCTGCGGATTCAGCAGAACTTTTAATTAGTTATGGTGTCTGCTCACCGATCTTGGGGCATATTTGTCAAGAACGGCGTTAAAATTATCGCCGCTTTAGCGGCAGAAAACTGCCGCTAAAGCGGCGATAATGGGCTTGATAATATGCACTTGAGAATTCCAATAGAAGCCCATGTTGACACCAGAACATGGGCTTCTATTGGAATTCTCAAGGGCATATTATCAAGCCCATTATCGCCGCTTTAGCTGCAGTTTTCTGCCGCCAAAGCGGCGATAATTTTAACGCCGTTTCTTGATAATATGCCCTCTTGTTTGTGCAGATGAATCCGTTCAGTCAGGGGTCCTTGTCCTTCGGCAGGAGTCAGGCTCGATGAACCAATATCTCCTCTCTGGCTCACCAAAATGTTGCTCAGATATGAATTTACCTCAAAGAACAGAAAAAACAAGAGGCATTTGGCAAAACCAGAACAAGCTGCTTCAATTAAACGCAGTGTTTGGGACAGTCTCGACTAATGCGTCTGAGGAAAGTCTTTCGCTGAACAAAGTTTTGGCTGGTATTATATACATTTCGTGAGATACAATAACATTACTTTTTGCATTCCTGAAAAGCATCTCAGTCATAATTTAACAAGCTTGGGCATCAGATAAGGACACAGATGGCTCTCAACCTTAGGGAGAGCTAGTGTGGGCCAGTATGTATGTTTTCACATGTCTGACATGAGGAGCGTGTGATCACTACGTGTACTGTGCATGTGGTGTGCTGATTGGCTGAGTGTTGCTATCTACATGTGGTATCTAGCTTTGTGGTATTTGTGGAGCACGTAAGCCTTTGGCCAAACGTATTTTATTGGGCCCAATTTCCTCGGACCTGCTTGTGGTGCAACTATTTATTTTTGGGATCGATCAGGGTTTTCCCAGGGTGCGCATTTGTCTTTGGATTAAGAGAGACCCCACCTGTGACCTGTCACTTGAAAGTCCACATATCTCTGACTCAGGGTTGGTGGGGAGGTCACCTTGGGCAAATCTGACAGCAATGACATGAGTTTGTTGGAACTCCGGAAAATAATATGGTAGTCACTGGTATCATTTTTATCGACATTCTCAACATTGTGGGTACAGTTGTCATAGCATACATTGACCTGTCTTTACTGATATTGACACAACCGTGCTTGCTTAGGTCATAGCATACATCAACATTGTTCCTACTGATAGCAACATTGCCATTCATGCATGGGTTATGGCTTACATTAACAAAGAGAGGGGGGACCGGGAGCCAATTGGAAAGGAGAGGTCCAGTACCGTAGCTCCCAAAGACTAACATGCTAATCACTCAGGGGTAACTGTTCCTATGAAGAAAGAGAAGATGCGACCTGTTCTGGTAGCTTAAATCAAAGTGTCCAAGGTGTCTAGTTCTGTTCTGATGATGGTTGGATATCGCTGACGGTGGGGGAATTTCTCCTATTGGAAAAAGTGCCCTCACACACCCTTGCGGGTGTCATGCTTCATCATCGGGCGTTTGCTCCTCGTGCGGGTGGCGCTGCTGTCCCCCACGGGCCCAGCGAGAGGGCTCTTTAGCGGAGATATTTTTAGGGAGAAACGCCGCAGTTGTGCATGTGGGTGTGTGGGCCTAAAGTGAAAGTGCTTGAGATAAAATAGCCTAACCGGTACCTAGCAATTTTATTCATGGGTCCGGGAGGCAAAGTAAAAACAGCAATGAGGGATAAGGAGAACCTATTTTAAACAAATTATGTAGAGGAGTGAGTATTGTCCTGCTGCTCTCTTATCCGTTAGTGTGAGTGATAGTGAGATTGGGTCTAGGTCGACATGTTTCGCGCTGGCTTTCGCCCCTAATGGATCCCAGTGCGCTTCTTCAGGACTGTGATGTGCTTAAAGAAAATATATTAAAAATAGGAATTAGACGGCGACACTCTATATTCCTATGGTACCTAAAGTGAGGTGTGGGCGTCTGTGCGCCTATTGGAAACAGCTAGTCGTGTTCCTTAATCCAACCTGGTAAAACAACAGAAGAGACAGACATACAAAGGAAAACAAGACAGAACAGAAAGTCAGTGAATACATTGATTCACTCTTCACGGAATGCTGCCAAATGATCTGCAGTGACATCCATATCAACTAGTAGCGGCATGCTGAATCTAGCGTGCCCATTCCTTCTTTATAGTGCATTGTGAAGAAATTCATTGTGATCTAACCAGTGCGTACAACCATGCACAGTTAGACTGTCACCAATCTGTGGCCAAAGGTAGCCACTGGTGACTAGTCTTATGCGTACAATATGCCGTAATGGCGGTACCCTAGGCATTCCATTTCAAGTGTGGAAACACGCTTTTTTCAAAATCAAGGCATTGCTGCCATCGTGGTTGTAGTAGTCCATACGGAGTGTGATGGATGGGTAGCCATCCAACTCGTGTGAACCGCTCAAGGCACACAAATGCATCCGTTGTGAATCTGCAGCCACACAAGTGAGTTGTACAGGCACTAAACTATTGTTAACATCCGTTCTGAATATAGTGCCCCTTCGTGATGTAGTTGCGGGGGTTGTCACATATTCATGGAGATAAGGTCATATAGTAATGGTTATAGTAGTAATCCGATAACATTTTTCAGTTGACTCTCAGATATAAATAAAAATGCATGCCGCGCGTCAGGTTGCGTGTAAAATAGTGTCATGCCGCGACGCACATATATCAGTCAAACACACACAAGAACTCGTACCCCTCAATAAAGATAGAGTTGCTCCCTCGGCAGATCCTGCGGACAAGAAAGAGTATACCTGCGGGAAAATAATACCAGGATCAGCAATCATGGTGCTAGCACGTCAGTACCTGTGTTCGTAGAGCTGGCAGCAGGAGAATACTCACGATTACCCGTTTCTTCGACAGCCCATTACCTGCCCTGCCGTTCAGTGATCCACCGGTAGACATGAGCCGGGGAAATGCCGCAGATATATTGTGGCATTGGTCGGAAGCGGAAGGGAAGGGGCGTAGTCGATGATAGAGCCCAACAGTGAGCGTCGACACGTTTGTGTGTGAATAGCAGCGGCCATCTTAGAGTGGAGGTAATGGACGCAAACGTTTGTATGGAAATTCCATGGATATGGACGCATATTGTCCCTTAGTGTGCCAGTACATGTCGGTGTCTGATGGACATAGCTCGTGGTAGATGGTAGAGGTAATACAATCATGACACCTACTGGTTAGATGTTGGTAAATAAAGATATGTTCCTAAGGCATAACTACTTCCTGCTCACAAGCTACCCCAGGGCAAGATGACCATTTTTCAAAATAATTTACCATTATTCTATTCTCAAATGGTTAGTGCACCGTGATTTGCATAATGCTGTATGGTCAAAGGAAAATTTGTAAAATACAATGATAGGGTTCGGGTACCGTGCGTAATGCGGACCTCCCCGGAATGTATGTGTGGTGGGCAAGGTGGGCATGTGTCCCTCATATGGTCTCATGTGTGCCGGGGAAAGTTGGAGTGGCTCATAATGTAATTACAGACCCTTTCCAGAGTGTTTGGTCATAGGATCTAAGTAATCAGTTCTGCCCAAGGTATATCATCATTCAGACCCCTGAGTTGGTCTTCAGACGGAACACACAGCGTTGTTCTTGTCTGAACAACATACTAGCTGACCAGCTGGGGTTTGATTCGATAATGGTCCATCTGAGGTTGTCAGGGGAATGGTTAGCTTCGTGAAAATGACTGAGTAATTTGGTGTTGGTCTTTTTGCAACGTGTGGTGCTCCTATGCTCACCTGTTCGAGTTTTCACAGGTCTTGTTGTCATCCCCACATAACGCTTGTCACAAGGACAGGTTATGAGGTAAATGCAATTTTTTGTATTGCAATTCGTGTGTCTCCTCTGGGACCAAGGTCTAGCCAGACCCAGGTCTATCTGTTTGGATGTATATGTGAGGGGACACACGGAACACGAACCGCAGGGATAGTGGCCCTCTACTGGGGGTAAGGTCCAGAGTGTGGGTTGACTGGGGGTGGTGACTTTTGGACGTGTGTAGACAAGGAGATCCTTAAGGTTCTGAGTGCGTTTGAACGCAAACAGAGGTTATGGTCCTGGGGTGAAACCCCCTGTCTTTAAAATGCCCCAGTGTTTTCTTATGACCTTCTGAATTTTATTCGAATTGAGGGGTGAAGGTGGTCACGCACGTCAATGCCTCTGTGCTAGGTTTTTCCCTACTTTCCAGCAGGGCGTCCCTATGATTATTTCTAGCCCATTTCCGTGCCTGGCGTATTATTTTCTCAGGGTAGTGGAGATCTATCAAATTTTCTGACAAGATCTCAGCTTGTTTGTTGAATTCGGTCAGGGTGTACAATTGCGGCATAGGCGTATGAACTGTCCCACTGGCAGATTGTTTTTTAAGGCTCTGGGGCGATGGCTTTCAAACATAAGGAGACTGTTCCTATCTGTAGGCTTCCTATAGTTCGTAATGAGTAGGGTCCCTCCTTCTAGGGAGATCTGAAGGTCAAGGTAAGGGATGCTCTCGTGTGATCTGGTGCCTGAGAATTTCAAAAATGGATCCAGGCCATTAATCCACTCGCAGAATGAGATGCACTGTTCTTCATCTCCTCTCCAGAACAGAAGGATGTCGTCTATGTAACGCTTCCATATTAATATGTTGGCCCTATATGGATTGTTGTCTCCTAGGATGAACTTCTCTTCAAAGTTAGCCATGTAAAGACAGGCCAGACTGGGTGCGAATGTGCTTCCCATGCTGGTCTCCTGAATCTGGTGATAGAGTTGTGTTTGAAAGGCAAAGAAATTCTCTTTCAGAGCCAGGGAAGCACATTCGCAAATGAAAGAGATGGGGGTCTCATATGGCCATGGGTTGACGTTCTGTAGTGTGGACTCCATGACTTCCAGTGTGGCATCCTGAGGGATATTGGTGTATAACTCCTCTACGTCTAACGTCACCAGAAAGTCGATAGTTTCAGGTGCAGTGAAGTTCTCAATGAGGTTGAGAACTTCAGTGGTATCTCTGAGGTAGGTTGGTGTTTTGATGACCACAGGGCGTAGGTAGAAGACACAGAACTTGCTTAAAGGTTCTAGCAAAGAGTCGATACCAGATAAAATGGGTCTACCGGGAGGGGGGTTCATCCCTTTGTGTATCTTTGGTAGTGTGTTGTAGTACGGGGTCCTAGGTTGTTCATTGATGAGGAATGTTGCTTCCTGTGCAGAAATCCATCCTTCTGTCTCTGCTTCTGTGACCAGGATCTTGATCTTAGTCGTAAGGCGGTGAGTGGGATCTTCATCAATGGGGCGGTAGTATTTGGTATCCGTCAGTTGGCGGCGACATTCCGCATCACATATGCCCACGTCCTGGATCACCAAGGCGCCGCCTTTGTTGGCTGGCTTCAAGATGATGTTAGTGTCTTCAGTAAGTGTCTTCAAAATGGTCCTTTCTTCCTTCGACATGTTGTTAAATGGGCGATCACTTGTGATGTTGGAGACGTCCTTCAAGGTAGCCTGTTTGAACGTAAGTATCTTGTTCAGTGTCATGGCTGCTGTAGGAGTAAACCTGGACTTCTTCTTAAGACTGGTTCCTGTGGTGGGGATCTCCGGGGCATCTTGGAAGAAGGCCCTCAGTCTCACCTTCTGGAAGAATTGGTGTAGTTCCTGGTGTAGTCTAAAAGTATCCTCACAGGGTGTCGGGACGAAGCCCAAGCTCTTCTCCAAGAGCCTGGATTCGCCCTCAGACAGAGTTCTGGAGGATAAGTTGACTACTAATGTTTCTGTGCTGACGTCTTGCTCTGTAGTGTCATCATTTCTGGCTCCTGCCAGTGCACATTCTTGGGTCCTCCTCTTCTTTTGCCTCTTCCTCTGCCCCTCCCTCTGTTGTAAAGAGGGGGGTTCGGGAATTGGTGGTATTGTTGTGCCTGGAGGGGATGTCCAGATGGTATGTTCCACATCGGCTGGGGACCCATCCACTGGCCTGGGTAAAGTTGTGGTTGAAAAGGGTGGGGTGGGAAGTTCGAGAACAGAGGTTGTTGTTGTTGCCTCAATGTCCCTCTGGAGTGAGGTGTGTAGTTACGGCCCTCATAGCTGGAGTCACTGCTGATGGAACTCGTTCTCCTCGAGGAAGTACTGTTGTTATCATCCGATGTAGTGTCTTGGTTCTGGAAGATATAGTCGTCTTTTGTGTACGGATATACCTTTTCCTGATCAAACAGTCTCACATCTTTCTGAAGTTTTGTGATCTTTTGTTTTGTGATGAACTCCTTATGTTCGTTCATTTCTTCATTTAGCTCGGCCAGTCGTGATTTAAAAGCTGTGATCGAGATTCTGGCTTTTATTCCGTTTTCAGCGACGGTGATCTGGAACAGGAGTTCATCTGATAAACGCTTGGCTGTGTTAATTGTCAGTATGAGCCAATCTCGTGTACACTTCCACGCTATTTTTGACCATTCTCTTCGGAAGGTCATATCCTCTAGGAAGATTCTTGGGGTTAGTGTGACTAACAGGCCATTTGGGGCTATGTTCGCCCGTAGATATTCGGTCATTATTATCCCGTGTAGGGCTGTTTTGATCTGTAATTTCCTAAGGGCTTGTAGGGCTTTCCAATCACCGTTTTTACTCCCTGTAGCTATGCTACCATCCCCCGCCAGGAGTGAAGGTGCCCTTAAAATTTCTGCCACTGTGTCATCATCAAAACTCAGTCTTGGCTTATCCATAATTGGATGTGTGTCTAGTATGCCTCAACTGGGTACCTATTAGTGTAGATGAGAAGGTGTGGACTCTTTCTCAAAAAGGTGTGTAAGGTATAGAGAGAAAAGGCGAAAAAAGGAGATACAATAGCGTCCCATGGCTAACTGCCGTACTGCTAATATATCAACAAAGAGAGGGGGGACCGGGAGCCAATTGGAAAGGAGAGGTCCAGTACCGTAGCTCCCAAAGACTAACGTGGTAATCACTCAGGGGTAACTGTTCCTATGAAAAAAGAGAAGATGTGACCTGTTCTGGTAGCTTAAATCAAAGTGTCCAAGGTGTCTAGTTCTGTTCTGATGATGGTTGGATATCGCTGACGGTGGGGGAATTTCTGCTATTGGAAAAAGTGCCCTCACACACCCTTGCGGGTGTCATGCTTCATCATCGGGCGTTTGCTACTCGTGGGGGTGGCGCTGCTGTCCCCCACGGGTCCCGGAAGAGGGCTCTTTAGCGGAGATCTTTTTAGGGAGAAACGCCGCAGTTGTGCATGAGGGTGTCTGGGCCTAAAGTGAAAGTGCGTGAGATAAAATAGCCTAACCGTTACCTACCAATTTTATTCGTGGGTCCGGGAGGCAAAGTAAAAACAGCAATGAGGGATAAGGAGAACCTCTTTTAAACAAATTATGTAGAGGAGTGAGTATTGTCCTGCTGCTCTCTTATCCGTGAGTGTGAGTGATAGTGAGATTGGGTCTAGGTCGACATGTTTCGCACTGGCTTTGGCCCCTAATGGATCCCAATGCACTTCTTCAGGACTGTGATGTACTTAAAGAAAATATATTAAAAATAGGAATTAGACGGCGACACTCTATATTCCTATGGTACCTAAAGTGAGGTGTGGGCGTCTGTGCGCCTATTGGAAACACCTAGTCGTGTTCCTTAATCCAACCTGGTAAAACAACAGAAGAGACAGACATACAAAGGAAAACAAGACAGAACAGAAAGTCAGTGAATACATTGATTCACTCTTCACGGAATGCTGCCAAATGATCTGCATTCACATCCATATCAACTAGTAGCGGCATGCTGAATCTAGCGTGCCCATTCCTTCTTTATAGTGCATTGTGAAGAAATTCATTGTGATCTAACCAGTGCGTACAACCATGCACAGTTAGAGTGTCACCGATCTGTGGCCAAAGGTAGCCAGTGGTGACTAGTCTTATGCGTGCAATCTGCCGTAATGGCGGTACCCCAGGCACTCCATTTCAAGTGTGGACACACGCTTTTTTCAAAATCAAGGCATTGCTACCATCGTGGTTGTAGTAGTCCATACGGAGTGTGATGGATGGATAGCCATCCAACTCGTGTGAACCGCTCAAGGCACACAAATGCGTCCGTTGTGAATCTGCAGCCACACAAGTGAGTTGTACAGGCACTAAACTATTGTTAACATCCGTGCTGAATATAGTGCCCCTTCGTGATGTAGTTGCTGGGGTTGTCACATATTCATGGAGATAAGGTCATATAGTAATGGTTATCGTAGTAATCCGATAACATTTTTCAGATGACTCTCACATATAAATAAAAATGCATGCCGTGCGTCAGGTTGCGTGTAAAATAGTGTCATGCTGCGACGCACATATATCAGTCAAACACACACAAGAACTCGTACCCCTCAATAAAGATAGAGTTGCTCCCTCGGCAGATCCTGCGGACAAGAAAGAGTATACCTGCAGGAAAATAATGCCGGGATCAGCAATCATGGTGCTAGCACGCCAGTACCTGTGTTCGTAGAGCTGGCAGCAGGAGAATACTCACGATTACCCGTTTCTTCGACACCCCATTACCTGACCTGCTGTTCAGTGATCCACCGGTAGACATGAGCCGGGGAAATGCTGCAGATATATCGTGGCATTGGTCGGAAGCGGAAGGGAGGGGGGCGTAGTCGATGATGGAGCCCAACAGTGAGCGTCGTCACGTTTGTGTGTGAAAAGCGGCGGCCATCTTAGAGAGGAGGTAATGGATGCAAAAGTTTGTATGGAAATTCCATGGATATGGACGCATATTGTCCCTTAGTGTGCCAGTACATGTCGGTGTCTGATGGACATAGCTTGTGGTAGATGGTAGAGGTAATACAATCATGACACCTACTGGTTAGATGTTGGTAAATAAAGATATATTCCTAAGGCATAACTACTCCCTGCTCACAAGCTACCCCAGGGCAAGATGACCATTTTTCAAAATTATTTACCATTATTTTATTCTCAAATGGTTGGTGCACCAAGGTTTGCATAATGCTGTATGGTCAAAGGAAAATTTGTAAAATACAATGATAGGGTTCGGGTACCGTGCGTAATGCGGACCTCTCCGGAATGTATGTGTGGTGGGCAAGGTGGGCATGTGTCCATACATATGGTCTCATGTGTGCCGGGGTAAGTTGGAGTGGCTCATAATGTAATTACAGACCCTTTCCAGAGTGTTTGTTCATAGGATCTAAGTAATCAGTTCTGCCCAAGGTATATCATCATTCAGACCCCTGAGTTGGTCTTCAGACGGAACACCCAGCGTTGTTCTTGTCTGAACTACGTACTAGCTGTCCAGCTGGGGTTTGATTCGATAATGGTCCATCTGAGGTTGTCAGGGGAATGGTTAGCTTCGTGAAAATGACTGAGTAATTTGGTGTTGGTCTTTTTGCAACGTATGGTGCTCCTATGCTCACCTATTCAAGTTTTCACAGGTCTCGTTGTCATCCCCACATAACGCTTGTCACGAGGACAGGTTATGAGGTAAATGAAATTTTTTGTATTGCAATTCGTGTGTCTCCTCTGGGACCAAGGTCTAGCCAGACCCAGGTCTATCTGTTTGGATGTACATGTGAGGGGACACACGGAACACGAACCGCAGGGATAGTGGCCCCCTACTGGGGGTAAGGTCCAGAGTGTGGGTTGACTGGGGGTGGTGAATTTTGGACGTGTGTGGACAAGGAGATCCTTAAGGTTCTGAGTGCGTTTGAACGCAAACAGAGGTTGTGGTCCTGGTGCGAAAACCCCTGTCTTTAAAATGCCCCAGTGTTTTCTTATGACCTTCTGAATTTTATTCGAATTGGGGGTGAAGGTGGACATGCACGTCAATGCCTCTGTGCTAGGTTTTTCCCTACTTTCCAGCAGGGCGTCCCTATGATTATTTCTAGCCTGTTTCCGTGCCTGCCGTATTATTTTCTCAGGGTAGTGGCGATCTATCAAGTTTTCTGACAAGATCTCAGCTTGTTTGTTGAATTCGGTCAGGGTGTTACAATTGCGGCGTAGGCGTAGGAACTCTCCCACTGGTAGGTTGTTTTTTAAGGCTCTGGGGTGATGGCTTTCAAACATAAGGAGACTGTTCCTATCTGTAGGCTTCCTATAGTTCGTAGTGAGTACGGTCCCTCCTTCTAGGGAGATCTGAAGGTCAAGGAAAGGGATGCTCTCGTGTGATCTGGTGCCTGAGAATTTCAAAAATGGATCTAGGCCATTAATCCACTCACAGAATGAGATACACTGTTCTTCATCTCCTCTCCAGAAGAGAAGGATGTCATCTATGTAACACTTCCATATTAATATGTTGGCCCTATATGGATTGTTGTCTCCTAGGATGAACTTCTCTTCTAAGTTAGCCATGTAAAGACAGGCCAGACTGAGTGCGAGTGTGCTTCCCATGCTGGTCCCCTGGATCTGGTGATAGAGTTGTGTTTGAAAGGCAAAGAAATTCTCTTTCAGAGCCCGCGAAGCACATTCGCAAATGAAAGAGATGGGAGTCTCATATGGCCATGGGTTGACGTTCTGTAGTGTGGACTCCATGACTTCCAGTGTGGCATCCTGAGGGATATTGATGTATAACGCCTCTATGTCTAACGTCACCAGAAGGTCAATAGTTTCAGGTGCAGTGAAGTTCTCAATGAGGTTGAGGACTTCAGTGGTATCTCTGAGCTAGGTTGGTGTTTTGATGACCACAGGGCGTAGGTAGAAGTCACAGAACTTGCTTAAAGGTTCTAGCAAAGAGTCGTACCAGATACAATGGGTCTACCGGGAGGGGGTTCATCCCTTTGTGTATCTTTGGTAGTGTGTAGAAGTACGGGGTCCTAGGTTGTTCATTGATGGGGAATGTTGCTTCCTGTGCAGAATCCATCCTTCTGTCTCTGCTTCTGTGACTAGGATCTTGATCTTCGTCGTAAGGCGGTGAGTGGGATCTTCATCAATGGGGCGGTAGTATTTGGTATCCGTCAGTTCGCGGCGGCATTCCGCATCATATATGCCCACATCCTGGATCACCACGGCGCCGCTTATGTCGGCTGGCTTCAAGATGATGGTAGTGTCTTCAGTAAGTGTCTTCAAAATGGTCCTTTCTTTCTTCGACATGTTGTTAAATGGGCGATCACTTGTGATGTTGGAGACGTCCTTTAAGATAGCCTGTTCGAACGTAAGTATCTCATTCGGTGTCATGGCTGCTGTAGGAGTAAACCTGGACTTCTTCTTAAGACCGGTTCCCGTGGTGGGGATCTCCGGGGCATCTTGGATGAAGGCCCTCAGTCTCACCTTCCGGAAGAATTGGTGTAGTTCCTGGTGTAGTCCAAAAGTATCCTCACAGGGTGTCGGGACGAAGCCCAAGCCCTTCTCCAAGAGCCTGGATTCACCCTCAGACAGAGGTCTGGAGGATAAGTTGACTACTAATGTTTCTGTGCTGACGTCTTGCCCGTAGTGTCATCATTTCTGGTTCCTGCCAGTGCACATTCTTGGGTCCTCCTCTTCTTTTGCCTCTTCCTCTGCCCGTCCCTCTGTTGTAAAAAGGGGGGTTCGGGAATTGGTGGTATTGTTGTGCCTGGAGGGGATGTCCTGATGGTATGTTCCACATCGGCTGGGGACCCATCCACTGGCCTGGGTAAAGTTGTGGTTGAAAAGGGTGGGGTGGGAAGTTCGGGAACAGAGGTTGTTGTTGTTGCCTCAATGTCCCTCTGGAGTGAGGTGTGTAGTTACGGCCCTCATAGCTGGAGTCACTACTGATGGAACTCGTTCTCCTCGAGGAAGTACTGTTGTTATCATCCGATGTAGTGTCTTGGTTCTGGAAGACATAGTCGTCTTTTGTGTACGGATATACCTTTTCTTGATCAAACCGTCTCACATCTTTCTGAAGTTTTGTGATCTTTTGTTTTGTGATGAACTCCTTATGTTCGTTCATTTCTTCATTTATCTCGGCCAGTCGTGATTTAAAAGCTGTGATCGAGATGCCGGCTTATATTCCGTTTTCAGCGACGGTGATCTGGATCAGGAGTTTGTCTGATGAACGCTTGGCTGTGTTAATTATCAGTAAGAGCCAATCTTGTGTACACTTCCACGCTATTTTTGACCATTCTCTTCGGAAGGTCATATCCTCTAGGAAGATTCTTGGGGTTAGTGTGACTAACAGGCCACTGGGGGCTATGTTCGCCCGTAGATATTTGGTCATTATTATCCCGTGTAGGGCTGTTTTGATCTGTAATTTCCTAAGGGCTTGTAGGGTTTTCCAATCATCGTTTTTTCTCCCTGCAGCTATGCTACCATCCCCCGCCAGGAGTGAAGGTGCCCTTAAAATTTCTGCCACTGTGTCATCATCAAAACTCAGTCCTGGGTTATCCATAATTGGATGTGTGTCTAGTATGCCTCAACGGGGTACCTATTAGTGTAGATGAGAAGGTGTGGACTCTTTCTCAAAAAGGTGTGTAAGGTATAGAGAGAAAAGGCGAAAAAAGGAGATACAATAGTGTCCCATGGCTAGCTGCCGTACTGCTAATATATCAACAAAGAGAGGGGGGACCGGGAGCCAATTGGAAAGGAGAAGTCCAGTACCGTAGCTCCCAAAGACTAACGTGGTAATCACTCAGGGGTAACTGTTCCTATGAAAAAAGAGAAGATGCAACCTGTTCTGGTAGCTTAAATCAATGTGTCCAAGGTGTCTAGTTCTGTTCTGATGATGGTTGGATATCGCTGACGGTGGGGGAATTTCTCCTATTGGAAAAAGTGCCCTCACACACCCTTGCGGGTGTCATGCTGTTGGCCTTCCCAGGCAAGAGCTCTCTCTCTCCATCTATAACTCTTGCCTTTCCTCTAACTCCCACATGGGTTGTCTCCTTCTCTCAGTGTTATGTGCTGCCCTTCGAGTCAATGTCTTGGCCTCTACCTCACTCCCTGATGCTTCCAGCATGCCGTAGGCCTGCCCAGGTGGAATGTAGCCCGCAGATCCCCCTTTGGAGTTGTTCTTTGTGGGACTGGCATTCCTTTCTTCCCCTCCAATGGTTGAATAACCTTCCAGGAGGGCCATAAACCTCTCTCTGACCTTATGTCACCCGGAGGGGCATTCAAGAGTATGGGCCCCCTGTACGTCTTGGACCCGATGGGCCACAGCTGATGTGTGAGTGGTCAAACCCAGAGGATCCTTGGCACAGGACAGAGCTGGGGCTGCCTGCATCCAGGCTGGTGGGACCTATGATCCACTTCCTCGCCCGGCGGTTTGCTGCCCTAGGGGAGCTGCAGCAGTCTTCTTGACCGGTGGATTGGTGTAAATCAGTGTGGCGATGACTGGGATGGCTGGCATCAGCGAGAGAACATCCCTGCCTGTGTATGGTGGGGGAGGTGCAGATGCCTTGCTTAGGTACTCAGGGATAGTTTTGTAGGCTGTGGCCACCTCGAAGATGGCCCACAGTTCTAGTAGAGCCTCTCGCTTAGCCCTTTTATGTCCTGCATACCTAGTGTGTATGTGGATCTTTGTATGCTCTATTGTGTTGGTGTCAAACGTCCCTCCCTCAGGCCAGGGGAATGCGTGAGTCTTGGTGTGATTGAGCCACTCGCAGCAGTGTGTCTCTAATCTCCAAGCAAGGTTGGGGAACTTCGATTGCATGTGGCTCAGTGGAGCCTTCATGACGGATTGGGGAACTTTTTTTAAGATTTGTAAATTTGGATTCTCGCAAGATTCTTAATATAATTACAGATTCTACTCTAATCAGAATTCTAGTATAATTTGGGGAACTGTGTACACTGGGTGGTACCAAAACCAATCTACTCGTTATGAGCTCTACAAAAAAATCAATGCACAAGAAAAAGGGCATCTTACACTAAACAAAAGACGAATGCAACACAAACAGAATGCAATTGTTAGTTCATTTAAGTACGAGTTAAATGAAAGTAGCATTAAACTAGTAAACGTTAAAGTCTGATCTGGAAAAACTTGGTTAAGATTTCAAAAAGCAGGGACTTACCAACATGACATAACATTTAAAAATGCAGTACATTGCAAGATATGACAGCACCACAACATCAATAAATGCACAAAATGGAAAATCTAAAAGAGCCTAAGAAAGAAAAAGTTTGACAGAAAAAATTATTACTGTGTTCAAAAAACTTTCGCTCCTCCTTCTGATGAGAGGGGATGCTCCATGGATCACACAGAGCTAAGTGAGCCTGAGAGTCTGTCACTATAGGCTCGGCGGACAAAGGTAGCAGCATTTTGTGCAGAAAAGTGGAATCACCTCACAAATATCGGCCTTCTGCAGCCAGACACAATCTATGCCGTGTCTCACCAAAGTCTGACTCTTCCCTAACGTTCTGAATTACACCCTTTGTCACACTCAAGAGCAGTGCGTACAACTGCCTGATGCCCAGCTGTCCAAGCGCAAAAATCCACCTTTTCACTTCTTTTAAATCCCCCCAGTGTTAAGAAACCAATTTGACTAAAAAATAAGATCGAGTTGGTCACCCTATATAACACACCAAGGATCAGGGGTGTTTGGTTGTGTCACGTCCAACTGTTCAAGCTAAAAAATAACCCTATATATCACACCGAGAGTCTGAGAATGTGCTGTTGTGTCAAGCTAAAAAAACTGCAGCTACCTTCACTTTCTCTGGCATGCTGACTAGGGAAAAAGTTATCTAGGTGCTTGCCCTAGTTTGCCATACGCCACATGCTGGGACTACGGATCAGATGTGGTCTCTTACCCTTGTGATAGAGGTCTCTGGACAGACCTCCACCTGCGGATTCAGCAGAACTTCTAATTAGTTATGGTGTCTGCTCACCGATCTTGTTTGTGCAGATGAATCCGTTCAGTCAGGGGTCCTTGTCCTTCGGCAGCAGTCAGGCTCGATGAACCAATCTCTCCTCTCTGGCTCACCAAAATGTTGCTCGGTTATGAATTTACCTCGAAGAACAGAAAAGACAAGAGGTGTTTGGCAAAACCAGAACAAGCTGCTTCAATTAAACGCAGAGGCTGGGACAGTCTCGACTAATGCGTCTCAGGAAAGTTTTTCGCTGTACAAAGTTTTGGCTGGTATTATATACATTTCGTGAGATACAATAACATAACTTTCTGCATTCCTGAAAAACATCTCAGTCATAATTTAACAAGCTTGGGCATCAGATAAGGACACAGATGGCTCTCAACCTCAGGGAGAGCTAGTGTGGGCCAGTATGTATGTTTTCAGATGTCTGACATGAGGAGCGTGTGAACACTACGTGTACTGTGCATGTGGTGTGCTGATTGGCTGAGTGTTGCTATCTACATGTGGTATCTAGCTTTGTGGTATTTTTGGAGAACGTAAGCCTTTGGCCAAATGTATTTTATTGAGCCCAATTTCCTCGGACCTGCTTGTGGTGCAACTATTTATTTTTGGGATCGATCAGGGTTTTCCCAGGGTGCGCGTTTGTCTTTGGATTAAGAGAGACCCCAGCTGTGACCTGTCACTTGAAAGTCCACATATCTCTGACTCAGAGTTGGTGGGGAGGTCACCTTGGGTAAATCTGACAGCAATGACATGAGTTTGTTGGAACTCCGGAAAATAATATGGTAGTCACTGGTATCATTTTTATCGACATTCTCAACATTGTGGGTACAGTTGTCATAGAATACATTGACCTGTCTTTACTGATATTGACACAACCATGCTTGCTTAGGTCATAGCATACATCAACTTTGTTCCTACTGATAGCAACATTGTCATTCATGCATGGGTTATTGCTTACATTGACATTGTTACTGCCGGTATCGACACTGTTGGGTAGGCATAGATTAGGTCTTACATTGACATTGCATTTATGGGTATTGACATGGTTATGCAGGCACAGGTTATGGCATACATTGACATTGCATTTATTGCTATTGCTGTTGTCGGGCCTGCACATATCATTGTATTCATTGGCATAGTTTTTACCCATTCATGCACTCCCCCCTCTAGTTGATTATTCAACTACTCTATCCTCCTCATATGTCATGACAGTTATGCTATTCGAAAGTGAGTATGTGTCTGTAGTGTCTGTTACTTTTTCCCTAGCTATGTGCCTCCTACCTTATTTGAGGACTATGTTTTCACAGCAGGAAACTCCCACTTGTAGGAAAACACATAACAAAAGTACAATAATTAAAACTGGCATTTATGCCATGAAAAGTTAGGGTGTAAATTGGCATTGCATTTATGGGTATTGACATGGTTATACAGGCACAGGCTATGGCATACGTTGATATTGCATTTATTGGTATTGCCGTTGTTGGGCCTGCACATATCATTGAATTAATTTACCCACTCCAACAAAGGCTTCACCTCCATGGTTTGTAGTCTGTACTAGAAGAAAGTGCATCAAATCACAATTTGGGCCAGCAGTATATTTTTAGGTGGAGCCTAGGGGCAGCGCGCATGCATTGCTCGCTCTGCGAGACTGCTGTAGTAGAGTATGGGAGAGAAGCCACGCCCACTCTCCTCCCATATTTGTCATTGGCTTGTGTCATTGTCTTTCATACATGCAGCTTTCGGATTTAGTAGGCTTGTTAGTTCCTCCTTAGTACGGCCTTGTCTTCATTTGTAACCTCCCATGGCGACTGGCCCCTTTACTTTGGTTGTTACACGGGACCTCTTATGTAGTCTGTAAGCACTATTTACTTCATTGAGTTTCTGTTACTGCAGGGCGGACATGTGCTGCTTCAGCTAAAACCGCTTGTGTTTTTTTAAGCAGCATGGCCACCCACATAACACAGGTGCCTGCTTTCAATCACTTTAACCCGGCATTATCTTGTGTCTGTTTCAACCCCCCAAGTAAAATAGATTTAAAAATGATTAGCAAATTAAGTCATGTGAATTCCAGGTAGCACATAATCCTGTGCTAATGGGCTGAAGCTGAAAACAGCACATCAGTGTTACATGCCATCTGTACTAAAGCCACCTGAGGGGTTGTTTTGAAAAGCCTGCTTTATTAACAACAACACCACCACCGCCACCAATAACACCACCAATACCACCACCACCATCAATACCACCACCAACACCAATACCACCACCACCAATACCACCACCAATCCCACCACCACTGCCAACACCACAACCAATACCACCACCAATACCACCACCAATACCACCAACACCACCACCACCAATACCACCACCACCACCTCTACCACCACCAATGCCACCACCTCTACTACTACCAATACCACCACCACCATTACCACCACCACCATTACCACCACCACCAATACCACCACCACCACCAATACCACCACCACCACCAATACCACCACCAATGCTACCAACACCACCAATACCACCACCACCAATACCACGACCACCAATACCACCACCACCACCAATACCACCACCAACAATACCACACCCACCAATAACACCACCACCAATACCACCACCAATACCACCACCACCAATACCACCACCACCAATCCCACCACCAATACCACCACCAATACAACCACCACCACCATCAGTGCACCACCTCCACCACCACCAATACCACGACCAATACCACGACCAATACCACCAACACCACCATCAATACCACCACCACCAATACCACCACAACCAATACCACCACCAATACCATCACCACCGCCAATACCAACACCACCAATACTACCACCAATACCACCACCACCAATACCACCAATACCATTACCTCCAATACCACCACCACCAATCCAATACCACCACCAATACCACCGCCAGTACCAATACCACCACCAATATCACCACCACCAATACCAATGCCACCACCAATACCAATACCACCACCACCACCAATACCACCACCAATACCACCACCAATACCACCACTAATCCCACCACCACCACCAATACCACCACTACCAATACCACCAATACCACCACCAATACCACCACCACAACCAATACCACCACCACCAATACCACCCCCAATACCACCACCACCAATACCACCATCACCACCAATACCACCACCAGTACAACCACCACCAATACCACCATCACCACCAATACCACCACCACCACCAATACCACCAATACCACCACCAATACCACCACCACCACCAATACCAGCACCACCAATACCACCACCACCAATACCACCACCACCACCAATACCACCACCACAACCACCACCAATACCACCACCACCAATACCAGTACCACCACCTCAGCGCCTCTCGCTCACTAGTAATAGCAGGGGCACTGTACGAGGCCAGAGCTGCAGCCGAGACCATCCCTCCCTCCCTCCATGCCTGCCATTAAGCACAGCCTGCCCTGCACCAGGAGGTGAAGCCAGGGCCCTACTACAGCTGGAGTGCTTTTTATTAGGCCAAAGATAGCAATGACATTACGCAATGGCACACTGCACACTCAAATCGAGGAGAGGGCAGGAAATAGCCCCCCTCCCGCCCTTCCTCCTGAACCGCGACAGTGTAATCACAGAGTGAAAGGTGTTGGAGCACTTTGTTAGTGTTTATAGCTCGGATCATATCTAACTCTCACTTCACTTTGTGTCTGTGTAATTTACAACACTTACACATCTTCTTCACTGCACTATTTATCACTACTTTAAAGACGTCGCAGGCCGGTCTCTTTCTCTGATATTTACAATCTAACAAGCGATCGAGAAGGCCCTTCATTGCAATGCAATAGGTCACGCATTTGCGAGAGTTTAAGCTATTAGTATTGTAAATGACAATGCCTTTTATTTATGTTTTAAAGCCCAAAACATAAATAAAAGGCATTGTCATTTACAATGCCAATAGCTCAAACTAGCGTGAATGTGAAACCTATTGCATTGCAAATGCTTGTTTTTTGTGTAGTGGTCGATCGAGAATAGCAATTCAAGATTAATATGCCTGTGGTCTGTTAATGTGCTATACGGTAAACCAGGGAAGTTTTTATCACTCTTAAGATTGGAAATTGGAATCTTTTTTTTTACATTGTCACTTCATTTCGGTTTTGCAAAAAAAAAAAAAATCAAGAAGTATCTTTAAAAAAAGTTTAATTTCTTTTCAAAAAGTAAAATTATTTTGCGGTTTTTCCGGAGCCAATATGTTGGTGGGATGGGGGTGATACATTGTTCATGCATAGTGGACTGTAGATCAAAATCCACCCTACTAGCTTTTTCGAGAAATTCTATTCGTCGAACCTTACACAAAATATTGTGATGGACATTATGCACATCACACAGACACAAAGGTTAAATGTTATATTTTTATGCTTTGTTGTCCCAATGTAGACAGTATCAGAGAAAAATCAAAATGGCAGCCACCATCATTATATGAGCACTGTCAATGACACCATCTCCTTCACGTTTTCCTTACTGTAAGACCTCAAACAGTCAACCAAATCCTATTGATCATAATGCACGTTCTAAAAAAAATACAAAAGAATCACCTGGGATTTCATATTTCCTTTACATTATTCAGATTAAGCAAGGTAAGTATTCTTTGCGCTTTACTTTTTTTTAGCTAGAAGCTGTTCAGGAACTTTTCTCAGGTTTGAGAACTCTTATACAAAAATACTTTTTCACTAAGCGTATCCGTGCATTTATTTTAAGAAATAAACAAAAACCAGCAAATAAATGAAGAAAACTTTCCATCCTTATATACGTAAAAAAAAATATTCAGCTTTTTCCCTAGTACTTTCCACAGGAAAGATTACTGAAGAGTCATATTGTTTCTGTTTTCTCTTTCCACATTAGTATTTGCAGCGGTGGCTCATTCCCTACAGTTTTACTTCAGAGGTATCATGTTTGAAGGGTGGGTGTCTGGAAACCTTAAAGATTCACTCAGTACATTCCTGCTGTATTTATTTTATTGCACGGCACAAAGAAATACAGCGACCCGTACCTGGAGCAGTCTTATTCGATCAGATATGACGCATATGTTGAGCATAAGCACCTCATATCACATCAGCAGTCAGCAGCTCTCCTTCATACAAGGAAGGGATTGAAAAGCTAATCTTGTCTCTGTCCTTGAACGCTGCCACCTGCTATTAACATCACAGAACAGCACTGTGTGCATTCCCTGCACATCCAGGTTAAGTTCCTCCTATGCACTGAAGTGTGTCAGAATTAAAATAGGAACCTGCAATGTGCTGAGGGACTGGTTTCTTTAAACAGGAAAGGCGAAGGAGGCTCAAAGCAGGTTGAGGTTATGGAACTCATCGACTGGGGAGCAGGTGAAATTGCCTTTGTTTCTTTGACTGTCACACTTTCAGTGGAAAAGTGAAAAAAGCATTTGGGCAGGTTTGCAGAATTTGTATCAGTTGATAACATTATATTCTGTCTAAACTTTAGAAGGATATTGTTAAATAGTATCAGTCTTGAGGAGGTTAGAAACTAGAGGCGGCCTTCCCTCGCATACCAATGTTTCAGAGTGATGGGCCAGACACATAAATATCCCTAGCTCTGAGGCAGCCCCGGGCAGTATCATGATGAGATGCACCGGCTCAGCCCAGAAGCTCCCGTTTTTTTTTTGGGTGTCCTCCGACATTTTCCTGCCAGGGAGGGGCAAACTTTGTTCACTTTTTTCGACTTATTCTGTCTAAATTTCATGCTTTCACTCGGAGATATTCTTGGCCAGATTTTCAATACATGCAGCGCAACACCCAAAGAGGCTGCGCCGCGTTGCGTGACAGGGAGGGAGCAGGAGAGCGCCATATCTACAGAGTTATGGCTCTCTCCTCCCCTCTCCCAAGTGCCGGTGCTGATTTCAGCTGTCGAGCGCCACACACACAACTTAGCGCCTTAGCGCTAGGGTGTGTGCATGTGTCTAGCTTAGGTTTTGTACAGGAAGGGCACCCTTCCGTGACAAAATACCATGCCTAGACAAGTTTAAAAGATTTTCCCACTTTGTATGTGTGCTGCACAGTGAAGCACGCATGCAAAGTAGGAAAAGAAAGGAGAAATGAAAACATTTCTCCTGTTAGCGCCTCCTTTGAAGTGGCATTAACTTTTGGCGCCAAACCCTGTCTGCAATTCTTTGTAGATAGGGGTTTGTGTCAAAAGGCATGGGTGGTTGCAGGGGAACGCCCATGTACCACCCATGTAATGCCCCCTTGGCGCTAAGTAACGCAAAGCTGTGATTCGCACTGCTTTGCACTCCTTTAGGGTACTTTCCTGCACAAAACAAGTTTTGCACTGGAAAATAAATTCCCCAAAAACATTTTGTGCTGGTTAGCATCACATTTGTGACGCTAACCAAGTGCAAAATATTTGAAAATCTACCCCTGCGAGTCATATATTTATAAACTTTAGATTCTTCGGACGTGAAAAAATAGGTGCTCAGTTCAGCGCTGCACCGCATCATGATACAGCCCCTGTTGTATGCCTTATGTATGTATGTTGTGGTATTTATATAGATCAAACATAGTGGGGACTATATCTTTACCAGATGTGAGCACATTGCCATCACTAATTGCCAGGAATGGTGGTCCAGGCCAGATAATAATGAAACAGGTGGTCTTCCCCACTAGAAGAGTACGGGTGGCAAGCACACATAAATAAATGAAACAGTATGGCCTAGCTCAAACTACATGCTGCCCAGCATTGCTCTGTATCGATTTTTTTGGGCGATTGCTCTCTGCAGCTCTTGGACCTGGGGTGCCTGCAATGCTTTCACATGTATCCAATGTCCATCTTCTCAAAACAGCTATATTGCTATTGTCCCGCGTGATACTTAGCTGAGCCCCTTTCAGCCTCTGATATCGATTTAATTTTGTATGATTTAAAAACAACGACAAACTAAAGTGGATTCTGGGTGGTTTAACTGACTGCGTCATAAGATCCGCTCTGGGCAACAACCAAATCCAGCAGCACATTAATGACATTGAAAGGCATTGTCCGACGCCAGGACGGGATCCCTTGCCACATAAAGTCCAAGACAGCAGAAGAACTGATTAAGCTGGAGAAGGCAAACAATATCAATATGACCCCATGTTCTGTGCTGAATCTTTTGCCAACATGACTATTCCTTCTTGCTCCTTCACTGTATTGTTCTACATTTTGTATAACATTCTTTATTCCCTTTCAGTCTTATATATTCTGTATTTGTGAGTAGTCAACATGTGTTCCACTTCCAGTAGGTGTGTGATTCTGTAGGGTCAGTTCCTGCTGATCCCTAGTACCGCCTCGACGCTTTCCTGGTCGTGGGCTCCTCTGCTGTATTAAACTTGTATTTACTTCAAGTACAATGATCCTCTAGACTTACACTTGCCACATCCCACTCACTGTATCTCCCCTACAATCCTTGACCACAAAGCAAGGGTTCGGTGCATAGCCACATTTGGGTGGAAATTACTTTTCCCTACAAAGCTATCAAAACAGAACAGATCTCTACATAATGACTGCAGGCCACATCAGTACAGATCTCCAGTGTGGATACATGTTTAACAAACAAGATGTGTTGTTGATTTCTAGCTGGAATTCAACAATGACTCTAAACACATCGAGGCAGGCTCTACTCATGACAGTGCATAAAGACACTGAAGGCTGAGATCTGTTATCTCTCCAGCAAAAGCAGAATTTAAGGATGTGTGTTGCTGATCTCAATGGCTGTTAAATATGGATTTTACAGAGATTGAAGGACCACAGGCAGATCCTAAATAGAGCAAAGTGTACTTATGTACAGTCCAGGCATTCCAAACTCCTGCTCTTTTGAGTTACTCTTCATTCAGCTTCCAGTAACAGAAAACCCTGTGATGCGGGAGAGGTCTTAAAACCAATGGTGTAAGATCAAACTAAGTTTCAAGATGCAGGACAATGTAGGGCATTTTATCCAAAGTTAGAGGAATGGATAGGAGCTTTCCTGCTCCCAAGGAGCTCGAAACCTAACAAGCACAAGTTGAAGACTCATCTCTTCAAAGAACACTACATCAAAGTGCATTAACCATCCACAAACCTGCTTCCCGTCGACTATCTTATTGACTTTATGCTTGTCATTGAAGATGCACAGTACTTTACTGTCTTTTGGCTAAGTTTGCGCAATAGAAATACCACATACATGCATGCATACATATATACATACATACAAACATACATACATACATACATACATATATATGAAGAAGCACTCTCAGAATCCTTTTGCACAAGAATATTTTGTTCATTCAGACTCTATAACTGAAAAGTGCAGATGCTGTTGTGCCTCAGAGAAGAACTCCTGGCAATATGTAGTGGACTCCACGTTGGAGATTAGCCGCAGGCAACAGGGTCTCCCATGACATATAGACCAGAAAACAATCGCACTGTGCTACACCTTTTCCCACCCCCAGCAAAGTAGCAGCAGCAGACTACAGATATGCCACTCCAAAGAGCAACAAGGGAAATGAGGAAGGAGATCTTCCTGAGGAAGGGAGCACTGGCAGTGAAATAAAAGAAAGACGAAGATGTGGGAGAGTGAATAGGAAGGAAAGAGCAGAGCCACACTGGGAGTGAGAAACGGGTGCATGAAACTATAGGAGAAAAAAGAACATGCAGCAGGAAGGAACAGCACCGTGGGAGAAAAGTAAAAAGCAGACAGAAAATCATGCAATACAAAGTGGCTTGAAAAAGAATGAGATGACAGGACAGGACAGAGAGTGAAATCAGAAGGAAATATATGAGAGAGAAAGCCTTCTTTCAAATAGTAGAAGAGACACTTCAGTAGACATAGGAAAGAGATAAATATCAGAAAAAAACAAAGCTTCCCTGCAGAAAAGAGAATAATCACTGCAGAAGGGAGTAACGTAAATGAAAGAACTACAGTAGAGAGAATATCACTGTTGGAGAGAGGGACATACATGCAGAAAAAAGTGCAGCATGTTTAGTAAGAATGAACAGCAGCCCAGCAGATCAGAGAAAGAGAGGAGAGGTGGCACCTGACTTCCTTTCTTGCCATAAAACCTTGTTCACGGGTTGCCTTAATCTCTGGCCACCCAGCATCAAAACCTGACCTGGTTTTGTAGCAGCATTGGCTATTCTTTTGACATTTTTGGTATTTAGGTATCAATCTCTTGCCCCTTGCCATGTTGAATGGCCACACTGCCACATTCACTGGTCAATACACACTTTTGTTATCGTCTCAAGGTTTTTCATGGCTAGAAGATAATAAAGCATTAAGCTTGACAAAAGTTTCAAAGAATACTATCACCACTTTTCAAGTTTTAGTCACTCGGGATACCTAATAAGAAGTCTTGTAACTCTACGCACTACCAGTTTTTATGACTTCGAAATCTAGCTCCAGCTCCAATGTAGGGGGTTCTGTCGTATCTTGAAAAATTTAGCTTCAAGTGTAGTTCAAGCAAATATAAGAATTGAGAAACTTCTGATTTAGTGTATCTATCATGGCTTACTATTTACCAGAAGAAAGATTCTATTGTATGAGCAGATCCACAAAAATGTCATAATCAAGAGTTGTTAGATTTTGTAGATGTGTTGATAATTGGGGAAAGTATGGCCTACATTACTGTTGGCTTAAGCAGTACCTCACATTCAACATACCACTTTGTGGGACTATCCTCAATCCATGCATTTAGCTTTGCTCCAACGGGATGTTTTAATTTGCTTTGTAAGAAAACGCTTCTTTTTTGAAGGATCATTCCCATTGTTTGGGACTGATGATGCTGTTCTTTGACACTGTGCACTGGGACTCTGCTAACCATGCCCCAGTGTATGTGCTCTGATTCCTAAAACATGTTAGAGTTGGCTATACTCCTAATTGGCACATTTAACTTACCTAAACATCTCTAGTATTTAGTATAAAATGCACCCAGGATGTGTAAGTTAAAGGTCACTAACGGACTGTAGCACATATTGGGCCACCACTAAAAAGACAATGCAAAACATAGCTGCAGCCCTGCAATCAGTAAACTGGTTGTGCATGTTTAAACTGCAAATTGAAAAGCAAAATAACCTCTTTTGACAGGTGTAACCCTCTTTTTAAATTTAAAAAAGTTACCCCTCAGTAGGTCCTAGGGCCAGATATACGACCAAGAAAATTGCACATCGCAAATTGCGCATCGCAAATTGCAACTCTTTTGCGAGTCGCAATTTGCTATGCGCAATTACTGATGTACAACAGTGTATTTCACACTGTTTGCGATTCCTAATGGGGTCGCAAATTGTGAGGCTCATTAATATTAATGAGCCTCTCGCAATTTGCGAGCCCATTGGGAATGACAGCCCTCCCAGGGATGGTGGCCTGCTGGGCTCAGCAGACCACCATGTCTGGGACTGCTTTTTAATAAAGCAGCTTTTTTTTTAAAAAATGCATCCCGTTTTCCTTAAAGGAAAACGTGATGCATTTAAAAAAGAAAAATGAAACTTTTCAGTTTCATTTTTTTAAGCGCAGGCAGGGTCTCGGGGACCACTGCCTGCTCTGAAAAAATATTTTCCAACATACTCACAAAGGGGAAGGGGTCCCCTGGGGACCCCTTCCCCTTTGCGAGTGGTTTACCACCTACTTGAAGTAGGTGGTAAACTGCGAGTGTTTTGCGGCCGCAAAACACTAGTACATAGCATGTTGACTCTCTATTAGGAAGGGACGCCCCTTCCTAATAGCGAGAGTCGCAAATGCTATTTTGCGAGTCAGGGACTCGCAAAATAGCATTTGTACGTGCTATTACCCTTTTTGCGGCCGCAAACGGGAGGTTCTCCCGTTTGCGGCCGCAAAAAAGGATCGTACATCTGGCCCCTAATGCCCAATCAAGCAGGATGCATGGTATTTAAAATGACATGTACATGTTTAATGTAAAGCATGTCCTTATAGTGACAAGGCCCCAAAAACTATTTTCACTTTAGCAGGGTGAGCTGTTCCATAGGAAAGCATTGGGGGGTAATATTAAAATTAAATAATTTATCTCCACCTACAAATCAGCGAACAGTTTAATTCTTGGCCTTTTAAAAATATTTTCACCTTATGATAAAGCCCAATTATTTGGTAAAGTCGGATTACTAATAAATATTTTACAAAAGGGACTTTTAAAAACTCACCTTTAACCTGCCTAAAGCCTCTAGAAGCCCATTTACCTGAGCATCCAACTGTTACCGAGGAGCTCAATAGCTCCGTGATGTGGTGTGAACTTACTCCAAGAGCTGAGCCAAAGGCTTTGCTTGTGGAAGGTTTTTTGTTCCTCTGATGACCATCTGGGCTGTGCCCAGGAACTTAATTAATATGAAATAGGCCTACCCAGTCACAGGCAGATATAATTAACACCTAGGCCTGTCCTCTTCCTTTGTCCCCCTAGCCCATCATGCACCAATCCACACAGGAGAGAAGCTGCCCCCAGAACCGTTTTTGAGTGACCACAGAGGAGGGGGTTGCTCATTTTCCTGGCCACGCCACTGGGGTGGGAACAGGAGGGTCACTATGGTATTGTTGGCAGTGGGGCATACAGGAACTGCTACATAAGTAGGTAGAGTTACCCCTGGGAACGTTTTTCTATAAGTCAAGTTTTTTTTTTTATGGAACTCCTAGAGAGGTCCACATAATTATACATTGCAGATAAAACAAAAAAATGCATTTCCTGCAATAAATAGTTTTTCCTTTGTATGAAGCTGCCTCCTTAAAACTTAAAATCTATTATCATACATACTACACAGAATGCGGGGGAAAATAAAACGGTCATGTAAGACAGCAAAGTGCAACATACAAGGAACAAAATAAAACAACACATTAATAAAAAGCAAGAGTAAAAATGTTACAATGCATATACTGCAGGATGAAGATAAGTCAAAATATTGTAACATAAAAAATAGCATTAAAATTTCCTAATATACAGTCAAATTTTTTTTTTTAAATCGATAAATTCTATGACAAACCATTTCATTTGGTGGGGATAAAATAAATGAATGGGCCTCGTGGGCGGAGTGAATGTTGAATTTAAAGTATGAAAGTCATAGGAAAATGCGCCAAGCCTTTTGCAACTTCGGACACACAAATAACACATTACTAAAATCTTGAACTTGTAAACAACACATTTCGCAAATGCTCTCCTTTTTCGGTATATTGTCCCAAATACCCGTAATTTCGCTTAAGGGCAACAAATAGAGTCACAACAAGAGCATCAGCCTTCTGATCCTGTGAAGTAGATTCCATGTTAGATAGGGCTGTGGTTTGTTTCCCAATGTGCTCCCACAAACCACCTCATTGCGGGACTTGGGCTGGCTTAATGCAATAGCTCTGGCCAAGCTAATGGAGGACACAGACTTATTTATAAACAGCTTCAATACCGACTTTGGCATGGGGAAGTCAGTATTCCAGCTAACCCCAAATGAATCATTTGCTCGCTCAAAGGACCTAAACAATTTTGACTGTTCTTTCAGCTTAGCAAAGATTTCCACTCTCAGGGCAGCCCTAAGTGTACCTTCTTCCACCCAAAGGAGGGCATTACCCCACCTCAAAACCTCTGCCAGGGATCAGATATACGAGGAGAGTACGCTGAATTCAAGACGTAAAGCATGGGGTGTGGCCAGAGAGTTTAGAATACAGATTTGGCGCAGGATTCGACATTCGGCCTTATCGAAGGAAAGCCAATGGTTCATTTCCAGCACCTCAGCAGGATAGGACAGAGAAGGAGGAATTTTGACCCTGAACACTGACAAAACATGGCCAAAGTGGCATCTCCTGCAGATTCTGTAGAATCTGTTCAGTGCACTAGCCTGGGAAAAAGCCCAACTCACACAGAGTTTAATATGCTCTATATCCTGCCTGGTTTTTGAAAAGACCTTTCCAAGATATAAGTAGAAATTAACAAGTTCCACTTTTTCAGACCCCAACATCCACTGGTAACACCTTTTTATTCTAAGCCCTTTCTTACGGAAGACCAAGATCTGGCTTTTGGCGATGTTGATTTTCAAGAAATGGGCTTCTGCATATTTGGTCAAGGCTTCCAAACGACGTTGCAAGCCAGTAGGCGTTAAATCAAGGATGGCCACATCATCCGCATATAATAGGGAACCAACAGACATTGTACCAATTCTGGGGGTATACCCCCTTAGCAAATTTAGGGGCACCCGGAAGATCAGATATATATAAAGAAAACAAAAGAGGGGCTGGCAAGCAACCTTGCTTGAGCCTACTATGTGTTCTAATCCTGCGGGATAATCCCTGCGATCCTCCCATCAAAACTTGACACCAGGTATCCGAGTGTAATTCCATAATAAGACCCAGAAGATGATGTTGGACACCAAGTCGAAGGAAATTTCTCCACAGCGTTTGATAAAGTGGAGAAATCAATAAATGCAGTGTAGACTGGCATGCCCCGTAAGAAGACATATTTTTCTACGATATCTGCAGGACCGCAATGTTATCCAGAGTACTATGTTTCTCTCTGAAACCGGCTTGTTCTGGAGGTATAATATTCTGGTCATGGACCCATTGTTGCAGATGACAGAGGATGCTTTTAGAAAATAATTTGCCAGAGGCATCCAGCAAAGTAATCTGTCTGAAGTTGGATGGAGAAGTTTTGGGACCTTTTTCATGTACAAAGGGACTACAACACTTCCCTTCCAAGAAAGGGGAATTTTCCCATTTTGAAAGCAATAATTAAACAGTGGGGTAAGAAGGGCTCCCCAGGCAACAGCCTCCTTTTTAATTAACATGATCGGAATTCCGTCAGGACCTTGTGCGCCAGATGTTCTAGCGTTCTTTATAAACCCCACTAAATCCTCCCCTGAAGGAGGACCAAATTCCAAAAAAGAGGACTCATCCACTTCAATCATCACAGGAACGACTGGTCTATTGTTCTTTTATAATAGGGAGATATAATCCACCCAGTCCTTCTCTGGGATCGAGATAGGCAGTGCCTTCTGCTTCGAGTAGCAGTATTCAGCTATCAGTCGCCAGTACTTTCTAGAGTCTTTGGCCCTTGCAGCTTCTGTCAAGCCAGTCCACTTAAAATCGTAATCCCTTCTCCTTTCACTGAGTTTACGGCGACTTCTTAGTCATTTAAAGTGATTAATTTTCTGCTGGCGACCCATAGAAAACTGTAAATGATGTTTTCAGACTAATCGATTTATTTCTTGATTTAATATTTTCAGAGAGAATGTACCCTGTTTAGATATACGAGGGCCAACAGAGCTAGAGCCTAAATTACGAATTTCTTCCATTTGGACCTCGAAACACTGACTGGTATTGTCGGGAACACACCCCGAATGCTCTGCTTGAGCCCTCTTAATTTTCAAACTGACCTCAGCCATATTTTTTGAATATCCAAAAGGAACGGCTATTTTCTTTATTAAAAGAGGACATACCCAGGCCAGAGTTCCCCGGATTCAATGCAGGAAAATTAAAAGCCACTGTGTAGTAGTCTATGACTAATAAAGCATCGAGTTCAACTTACCTGACTACTGTGCCTTCTTCACAACACACTGTCATACCCACTATGCTATGGTCACTCAGTACCGACGGGAGAACAAAGACATTTTCCCAAACCCCAAACATTTGATAAGAGAAAACCACATAATCTAAAAGGTTCTGGGTGAAGGGGGAATGAAACGTAAAAAGAGCTGCTTCACCTGCAGGCACTCTCCCATGTAAAATAATCAAATCCATACTTCTGAGGGTCTCGAGAAAGGAGAACCCTAGTTTATCCGTTTTTATATTTTCCGGTAATAAGATCTCAGGTATATGCCAGATTTCATCTTTATCAGGGTTGGCGTAAATCTCAGAGGCAGAGTTAGAGATTTTGGCGTTTAAGTCTCCCACGATTATTACTAGTGGACATTCTTCCCTGAATTCGTCCAGAACCCGAGAATCAGCTGCCGAGCCCATCACCATATTTATTGATCGTACCCTTTGGCCCAAATAGACCACAATATCTTTGGGATTACCAGGTAAATATGGGGACCCATCGCATCGGACACCACTGATTTAGTGGCATTTAGACCTTTTGGGCACTAAGTTATGGGACGCATAGGGGGAGATTCCTCATATTCAATCCCTCGCTTAAGAAAGTGCAGACAATTCTGCAGAACCAAATTAGCAACAATCGGGGTGCAGAGACTCTAGTGTAGGGAAAAGTATATTTAAGATGTCCCTACTGGATATCAACTTTAAGGCCTCAATCTCAGAGAAAAAGCTGATAATAAATCCTCTATTTACTGGAAAGGTTTAATTGTCAAATAGCCACGTGAAGTCCAGAATAGAGGATGAAACATTCTGCACCACACTGGTTTTCGTTATGGCATCCCTCGAGGGGATCCATAAGGGGACCCTATCCCTGTGGCTAGGCTGAATATTCGAGTGCGGGACAAGATTGTCAGGGGGACCGCCCTCCAGGTTTCTATTGGACAATAGATTGGACCCTGTGTAAGCTCTATTGGGCCCATCCCGAGTTGGCACTAGGCACTTGAACCTACCCCCCTAGATTTCCAACCACCCTAACCCTAGACACTGACTGAGGCAGGGAAACCCCACATCTCATTCCTGTTTCCCCTCCCGGGGGCCAGCCAGCTCATTAAGCAAGGGGAGTTGGACTTCTTGGGGGGACTGGGGCATCAAATTCGGAGAAGACGCTGCCACTTCAGAGCCACAAACCTCCCTGCTGACACCATATGTGGTGGGGGGGCCACCATAGGAACCCCCCCTTCAAACGGAGATTTGGTTACTCCCTCCTACATCATTATATGTGTGTCACTCTGCCTGTCAGAAATCTGTGAAAAATGCAACCTTGTCGCTTTTTGTTTGGGAAATCGTCTTATCTTTTTGTTTCCTTTTCTTATTGTCACCCTTTTGATTTCTTGTGGGGTTGCCCCTCTTCCCTGCCTTCAACCCGCCTACCCCTGACAGATTAGGGTACTGGGCATGGGAGGTAGAGGGAGTTGAAACCTCCCCCTCCCCTACCTAACTGTGAAACAAGTACCCTGGGTTTCCCAACTTCTCCGATGCCCCTTTTTTTAACCTTTTTTAAACAAAGGGAACGTTTTCAATTTAGGCTTTCCCGAAGGGGGACCTAGTTCTACCTCCCCAAATAATGTATTTAAACAAACCTCTTCCTTTTCAAGTTTACACACGGGTTCTGGAGGGGACAGCAGATAAAGGGGTATACCCGCTTGAACAGAAGCATCTCTCATCCTTCCCAAAGGGGTAGCTGGTAATGGCCTGTCGTTCACAGATAATTTCATAAGGGAGTGTCTCGTAAGTATAGGTTTAGCGGGGCCAGACTTAATTACATTCTGCACTTCAAACAAAATTGCAGACATCATTTCCAGTATATGATCAGAACTTAGTACAGATTTCTCTGATAGGGACAAAATTGAGTATAAAATCTTTTCAATACAAAAGAGATATTCCGAGGGGACACCATCCCCACCATTTCCAATCTTCGTCTGTGTACAGGCAAGAATACATCGTGAGCAGATTCCAAAGAAGAGCCAACCAAATGACTTGAGCTACAATATAAGGGGGGCAAAGAGAGACGCCTAGGAGAAGAACTTAAGATTAAAGAATTCTTTTCATTAGATCTGTTCGTTGGGAGATCATCCTTATAGGTATGATCAGGAGGGCCTCCCAACCCCTATTTGAGCTCCAATGTCGATATCTGGAAGTGTGTAATCTTCCCCAGACCTCAATTTTTTACATATCATCACCCTCTCAACCATACTAGGTTCATCTCCCAAGGGTTCTTCAAGACCACCATCTTGGCTTAATCACTTTCAGATGTCCCCCCGGGCAGGTGTAACAGTGGGAATGCAGTCTTTCTTAGATCTATTCAGGGAAATATGAGGCTGGTTCTGAAGAGAAACGGGAGCATCTGTAGCCATATTCAAGGTAAAAAAAGCATCAGAAGGTTTCCAAACTAGGCCGTCCTGGGCGCACTCATTTGTCTGAGACAGTCCCCAACAGGGATGCAATAACCCCCTTGAGATTTCACATAAGTGCGAGGAAGGGAGCGTTACTAGATGAGAGGCAGGGGCCAATCCCTCTGGGATCACTGCTGCCATCTCAGGTTCAATCCGGGACATCTGCTGAAGAAACCGGTGATAACTGGATGGGATTTATTACAATGTTGCTGTAATTGTTTAGTACCGCTGTGCGATCTCCTTGTTGGGATTGTCTTGGTGAAGAGGAAATCACACGCCCTGAGCGTAATTTTCTTGAGGTCATCGCACTCCTGGAGATTTTTATAACACAGCTCTAAACAAAGAGCTGGATAAAGTCCGCAGTATATCCAAGGTGTTCTTATGACCAAACAAAGTAAATGAAGTGGTTGCGAGGGCGTTTCTTTCGAGCACTTCGATTCTGATTCGAGAGCCAGCAGAAAATTACAACAGGAGGATAAAGCTACTGTTGATCGGAGGGCCGGGAAAAGGCTATACAAAAGCCGGGCAAATTTCCAAGACAACAGCAGGTGCTGTAGCGATGGGGCACCAGAGATGTGGAGATGTGGACTCAAGTATATGGAAAGCAGCAGCGTGCGCCCCCTCTCCCCCCATTGGGAGCAAAGCGTACCACCCAAATGCCTGCCGCTTCCGCACCTGCTGGGAAAAAAAACACGGCCTTACGGTACTGCCAACACCCTCTTGTGCTGTCCTAAATTGCTCCTCCAATCTGTTAGAGAATGCACCACTCAGTTCCCTACCAAGATCCTTAGAAGGTAGGGAACCAGGAGCCAATAAAGCTTTCAGGACTGAACCAACGTGGGAGAAAATCGCAGGAGGCACCCGCTGATCAGTCTTCCCTTTTGCCTCACTCCCGGGCCGGCAACCACGCACAGTGACGGTCCGCCCCCTCCACCGCTGTCAGGCAGGCAACCCAGCGGCCAGAAACACAAACAGTCAACCCTAAAAATGGCAAAATAGCCATGAACGAGCAGGTTGTCGGGCTGTGGGAGGGTGACCACACCAGAACCAAAAGCAAGACCACTGGGATTCCAGGGAGCAACGGTGTGCCGTGGTGAGCTGAGAAATATGGGCACAAGTAGAAACAGGTACGATGGAGCCCGTGTCAGCCACGGGCCATTAGCTATGCACCATTATCTACGTGCTGCATCCAGCAGCATTCCAGTGACTTCCTCCGACAGCGCACCCTCCCAAGCGATCTCTGATGACCACTTTCCCATCGGGGTGGGAATTAGGGTTGAGGAAATGTAGCAAAGGGTAATGAAAAGATAAGAAAAAAAGAATTAATGACCAGCACACGGCCACTCACAGCGTCTCTGCTATACTTGCACTCTTTAATATGATACTTCTCAGCAGCTGAGGTCCATGGTTCTCCACAAGTGCGCTGCTCCGCTATTCCACCTGCCTTCTTCCCCACCCACTCACATCTCGGCCTCTTGAAAACAGTTCTAAATTCTTTTTCTATAAGGTAAGGAGGGCCAGGAGTTACCCCATCCACAAGCTAGTGCCAAGCATGAATGTGGCCCTCCAGGACACCCTCTTCAGAACACTACTGGACCTGTAGAAGGCACCAGTTGTTGAGACCTTTGAGGAGAATTCTGGAGTCCACTTCTTTGTGAGATCAGACCTGTGGGTCTGCTCTCACAAAGAAGTGAACTGAAAGGGTCAGTTGGCTGACATCCATGCTAAGCTGCAGGGACACAAAAGTTGCTAGAAGCACACTTTCCTGAAATAAATCAGCTGACCAGTTTCAACTGGACCTAACCAGGACCCTGTAGGTGGCTTTTATTGAAGTCCTGAACTCCCAGTGCTGTTCCTGAGGTCCTGGAACCCTTACCTGGTGTGAGAGTGTACTCCTCCTACCTATCCCTAAAACCTGGGATTTTGAACATTTTTAAGACTTTTTGCCTGGAGCCTTTGTATTTTCTTTAAGACTATTTGCTGGAGAATCGACAGAAGACCAGGACCAACCTGCCAAACATATCCCACAATGGTGTATTGCCAGTGGGCCTGACTTCTCTGCAGCCCCCACTATGTCTACAGCAGCAAATATGATTTAGAGGGGCCCACACTGACCGGCATACAATGACATTGAACCCTCTTCAGCTACAGACTGCAGCCTTGCCCGCTGAAGGATTACAACTCTTAGAAAAGAGTTTAAGTTTGAAGGTACAAAATTTCACTGGGCCCAAAACCTAGCAGCATCTGATCAACACTGACAGCTTCCTGTGCACTAACTATGGATTTTCCTGCTCTGAACTTTTTCCTCCTTCGTCACCAGCTTCACCTAGACCACGTCCTTCAAGAACCTCTTCTTTGAATTCAGCCTGCTGCCTTGTCCCGCTGAAAAATCTACATTCTCAGAAATATCTAAGTCTGAATGTAACTCTTTGACTGGGACCAACTCGGGACTCATACCCGACACGTTCCACCGCTGTCAGCCTTAAACCATACCTTTGTCCCAGTCTGGTGCAGCCTGCTGCCATGGTTGTCACTTTCTCCTTTTTGAAGCTATTTTTATTTAAATCCTAACTTTAAGACTTTCGGTATTCACAGAAGGCATTTAGGAGTCCTAAAGTTAGGACTACTAACTTCTGTGAATACCAAAATGAGTAAGTTCATTCTGTGAATACCAAAATGAGTAAGTGTATTCTGTGAATACCAAAAAGTACTAACTTTACGTTTTTGACGTAAGTTAGTTCTGTGAATCAGGCCCGGTATGTTCAAGTCACAATTTTGCAAGTGTTGTGAATGTTTCATTGAAATAACCTCAACTCCCATGTTTCTGTTTTGAGGTAATAATATTGCCATTTAATTTTGCTCATTCTCCCTTTTTTATCACATTTCCACCTAAGGTAAAGTGTAATTTATTGATCAATCTCTAATTAATGCTCTCTTTTGAAAATTGTTTGTGTTGAATTTTGTATGTTGTCCTTTTCTTGTCATGTAATTGAATTTATGTCATTAGCTTTGCAAATCAACCTTTGTTGCTGTTAATATTTAAGGCATGTAAAATTGTCTGCACTGTTTATATGATGATTAATGCTAAACATCTCTTTAAGTTATGTAAATGTCTGTTTTTTAGCATTCTAGGCCTTGGAATGGTTAAGTTTACATGTTTCCTCTCTACTGTGTTGTGTTCAGTACTTGCTATATTTCATGTATACTTACTAATTTATCGTTTATCATTTCAGGACATCTTCTTACCTGTTTATTTGAAGTAGTTTTGTATGAAAAATAAAATGTTTGTTTAATTAAATATCCACTGAAAGGTTTAATCATGATATTCAATTTATTTTTCCCTTTTAGGTTGCTACATTTTATTTTGACTCATTGGATGTATATTCCACACTGTTACAAAATATTTTTCTTGTCACATTCATTATAGGTCCAACAGCCGGAGCACATGTTCAAACATCTGTGTCTCAGGATATCTCCATCCAGCCCAGGATCAAACCTCCAGGGAGGACTCCACTCCTCAAAGTCTGGATGAAGAGGAGCTGCTTGGTTTATATGGTCTGCCTGGACAGACGGCTCCAGTGAGTCTCCTTTGACGCACACCTACACCTCCCACCTCAGCTGTTACAACACCTCAGCAGATGGATACCTCTAATTCATTTGTCCACCAAAGCAATATAACTCCCATCTTGTGCCCCCCAGTCTTGGCTGGTGGTGAGACAACACCACCACCACCTGCAGTTCAGCCAAGACCCAGTAGGGCAGGGCACACTGGCTCAAGGGCACAGGTTAGTAGGGGTAGGGGTTGTGGGAGAGATCCTGTGTGCCAGAATAGTGAGGCCACTGGGGTCACTGTAACCCAGGCCACCATCATCAAAGTATTGGGAGACCTCCATCAGTCCTAAGACATGATGGGCCAGGTCCTTGCAGAGCTCAAGGACATTAAGCAGTTGCAGAGGGGGCACAATGTTCAGACGGAGAATCTGAACTCCAATTTGTGCTCCCTGACTCGGGTACTGCCAGACATTTACGCCCATATGTGTAGGGCTTTTCCTGCACCATTTTCTCCTTTCTGTGGCCCAACTACCCCTGGCCCTACGACATCTGCCTCAGCCACAGAAAAGGAGGCCCTGCACAAGAGGCAACACCTGCACCTACCTTAATCCAGCTACCCGCAGGAGCACATGTTCATCCGGACTACCAGGAGGGGATGGCAAGACCCGCACCAGCAGCAAGAGACGGTGAACCTAATTTCCTTCAGTGTGTTACTACCATTTACTCTTTATTATTATTATTATTAAATTTCTAAGGTGCACAGCTACCCGGAGGTTTCCCGGCGCCGTCGGACCCAACGCAAGAAGAAAGAGATACCCTATTGGTTAAATAACCACGTTTTTAGGTCTTTGTGGAATTTGTAACAAATAGTTTCATGCCGGAGTTGTAAGGGGAGTGAATTCCACAGGGAAGGAGCTAAGCAAGCAAAAGACCGACCACCCATACGTACTCGATTGATCCTAGGGACTTGAAACTTTGCCTGAGCAGAAGATCGAAGAAGACGCGCAGGGAGGTAAGGGTGTACCAAGGCACTGAGATACTGTGGCGCTGCACCCGATTTAATCTTATGCATATAGCATAGGGCTTTAAATTTAGTGCGATTCTCCAACCTAAGCCAATGAAGGTCGCGGAGAGAACCTGAGATAGAGGCCATTCTAAGTAACTGGCAAAATAGTCTGCCTGTAGAATTGTGGACTACTTGCAGCTTTCGAACCACCTCCTTATTGGCTCCTAAATACAGGACGTTGCCATAGTCCAGTCTGGACACAATCAAGGCCTGGACAACTGTTCTTTGCGTAGGATTTGGTAACATCCAAAGTATTTTTTTGAGCCATTTTAGGATGGTGAAACAGGTTGGGGCGACCTTAACCGCTTGCTGCCTCATAGATAGTTGGTCATCTATGATTATGCCAAGATTGCGGACTGATTGTGATGGTTGGGGGAGATCACCCATTTGAGGCGGCCAATGTTGGGGACCCCAGAGATCTTTGTTTCTTCCGAGGATTAGAACTTCAGTTTTCCCCCCGTTTAATTTTAACCTGTTGGTATGCATCCAGCTAGCTATCTTTTGCAGCCCTACCTGGAGAGAGGACACATTAGATGCCTCCTTGGTGGACAGGGAGAAGATTAGCTGGGTATCATCCGCATATGAAAATATGGTTAGCCCAGCCTCTTCAGCTATTGTGGCCAGGGGGCTAACATAGATATTGAAAAGTAATGGGCTAAGGATAGATCCCTGCGGCACTCCATACGGGGAAGCATGGGCCTTAGAGCTTGCGGTCGGAGAAAAAACCTGAAAAGTCCTGCCAGACAGAAAGCTCGACAGCCACTTGAGTGCTGATCCGACAATGCCCCGAGAATGTAAAACTTGTAGAAGGGCAGTGTGTGACACAGTGTCGAAAGCAGCACTCAAGTCAAGCAGTATGAGTGCCACAGTTTCTCCCATGTCAAGACGTTGGTGAAGAGTTTCTGTGACTCCCAAGAGCGTGGATTCTGTAGAGAAGCCAGCTCTAAATCCCGATTGTGATGTGTGTAGGATTTTTTGGGAGTCCACAAACTGCGTCAGCTGCTGATTGATACGTTTTTCTAAGATTTTAGAAAAAGCTGGGAGTAATGAAATCGGGCGGAAGTTAGATGGTTCCGCCGGATCAGCATTCACTTTTTTTAGCAGGGGGTGAACCATGGCATGTTTCCAAGCCGCTGGTACTATTGCTTCACGTAGCGATGCATTAAGCAGTTCCATAATAACATTGAGTAGTGGTAATTCCAGTTTTTGAAGAATGGGAATGGGGAGAGGGTCCTTGGGAGAGCCAGATTTAAGGCTAGTTAGGATGCGGCTGAAGGATGGAGTATCTAGAGGCAGCCAGTTATCAAGCGTCTTGCCAGGTCTTGCAACTCTGTGGACTATTTTCTTGTTACATTTACCATACTGAGGTCAGTTGTATTTTGGACATTGGACATCAATCAATTTTGCTCTAGAATTATGGTTTCATTCACAATGATTGACTTTTTCTTATTGTGTTCGTTTTTGGTTGACATCCACTCTTACTTTATTTGCTTTTGTTTAAAAAAAGCACAAAATAAAAATAAGACGGGTGTTGTAGTTATTTTCTGTATTTATTCAATTGATTTTCCTTCCATCATACATTTCAAAATGTAAACAACAAAAGTATTGTTTATTCATAAATGAATTACAAGTAGGTAATGTTTCTCACTAATTTCTAACATGACAACAAAATACAAATACCAAAAACTCATCAACTAGTATTTCATTCAATTAGTAACAGAGTGCTCTGTCAAATTGTTATTGAACATAACAAACCATACATAACACAAATACTTTTTACATTTGCATTTCCACACCTTGCCACTGTGGATGAAAGGTTATAATAAAAAGATTCAGATTCAATAGGCAAAATATTATTTGATTATGTCATGACCTGAAGTCAGATATTCTGCTTCACAATAGGAAGTGCACCAATGATAAAACCAGTAGTCCTAAATCCTGGCAGTACTCAATTTTGTGGCCACAAATCAGTCCAATACACCGTTGCAGTATCTGGGGGGATGTCAGAACTACCTTTAAGTGGTGTGCTACAAGAACGTCTTTCTACAATGATTAGACGCATCAACATATTCATACACAACACAAAATGTGTATTTGGCCAATGTGAAGGGGGATGACTATGATTTTGGTTGACTACCACATGGCATTAGAGCACATCAAGCAGCACATATTAGCTTGGTGCCACCATTCAACAAAAATCAAGTTAAATGCTATCTAAAACATTTCCTTTAATCATTGTGTGAGTTGTCTCAGTACAAGATATGTAAACGCAAAGTCTGTGTGTGTCTTCAACAGGACAATACATGGTTCCTTTGTACTTGAAATCGCACCATTTAAATGCAAATGTCACAACTTTGAAATGTCCAAATGAAGATGACGTGGAGAAGATACCTAAAAAAGATTAAAACAAGTAGATGAGTAATAAAACATAATAAAAATAGACACATTACAAAGTCATCTTTTTGAGGAAACATTTTCAAAATCTCTATCAAAGATCAACAATGAAAATGAACAAAAAAGTCAATTTGTCAAAACTTCGATCAAAAAAGACTTGTGGCTTTGATTTCCCTGAACTTACTCTTCCTAAAAAATGCCCTGCATTTACTTCTATACTCATTACATCAATAGTTCATTTAACAGTTATTGTGATAATATATAAAGAGATACTTACACTCATGTGAAGAAGTTGTCAATGACATCCTGATGTAAGTCAACTCCTTCCTCCTCATCACTATCATCTTCATTTGGCATTTCAGGTTCCTCCCCGGTGGCTCTTCATGGTCTTCATCTTCTGTGATGTAAGGAATGTTCCGTCACAGGCTATGTTGCGCAGCATGCCATGGTGATTTGGCACACCTTATCGGGTGAGTAGAGGCGGGCTCCATCAGTCTTGTCCAGACAGCAAAATCTGGTCTTTAGGACTCCGAAAGCCAACTCCACTGGCCTTCTTGTTCTTCCATGGGCCTTATTGAAGAGTACTTCCCGTGGCATTGTTGGATTCCTCAGCGATGCCAACAACCATGGTCGGTTAGGATAAGCTGAGTCTCCTAAAATGAAAAAAAGAGAAGAGCCAAGATATGTTACACCATTTCAGATGAGTCACTTTGAAATTATACAAACAATATTATGTCAGATTATACTTACCAACAAGCCAGGGCCTCTCAGGTCCAAGCTGTGACATTTGCAGGGGTATGCTGCTGTTCCATAGTACAAAGGAATCATGGGCTGATCCAAGGAAATGCGCACAGACACTTGTGATGTATAAATCAGCTAAGCTGACAACTTGCACATTGGTGAATAGAAGTGTTTCTGATCTTGGTAGACTTGTTCCCTTGCGTGTGGTGGCACAAAGGCAATACCTGTGCCATCAATTTATCCAACCACATGTGGTGAGCAACCGAAAGCATAGAAATCACCCTTCACATTTGAAAAATCCTCATGTCGTGGAAACTGGATGAAGATGTTGATGTGTCTCATCATTGATGAAAGAACTTCTTGTAGCACACCACTGAAAGTTGGTTGTGACATTCCACCAGGTAATGCCACAGTAAATTGAAAGGATCCTGTGGTCACAAAATGAAGAACTGCCATTAGTTTGACAATTGGTGTAATAGATGTGGGATATCTGTTGTGAGGGAGAAGATCTGGCTCCAGCTGATGGCATAAATCCAGTATAGTTTGCTTATTCAATCTGAATTTTTTTTATACTATCCCATTCTTCCGTTCTGGCAAAGTCAGGAAATGGGCAGTAGACTTGAGGCTGTCATCTCCTCCCTCTCTCCAGGTTCAAATGTCTGCATTGGAAGAATTGTGAACATATTTAAGCATTTTCCACATAAAATATTTTTTTATTATTAATACAAATCTAAATTTGTGCTAAAAACATATATGGTTTTAAAACATATTTAAATCTAATATTTACTTTTTTGTCATTTCTACTTCACAAATGTCATTTTTAGCTGTCAATATTTAAAATATGAATGTGTAAATAATATATTCCTAATGTATCATTTACAGATTAAATTATTATCATTTAATTAAAATACCGTCAATGGAGGTGTAAACAACACCGCACAAATATCTCATTTAACCACAGTAACGCACTACATGTAAATGTTTTTTTACATTTATGAGTGTCCTTCAAAGTTTGAATATGTAAACAAACTAGTCACCATTTTGAGTGGTGATGACCCACTTATCAGTGACAAACACACTATTTGACCTTCTAAAATAGCGGTTGACTGACCTCGCCATCAGGACATTTGTAATCAGATAACCGTGGCGGATGTCGACCATGTAGTGGGTGTTCAACTCCACGACAGACACAGCCATAGGCTAATGTGTGTGAAAGCAACGTACAAAGGTCACTTACTGTGTCCATCTCCACTGAAGATCGCGTATGTCGTATGCATATGTGCAGCAGTTTGAAAAATAGCTCACTTGTTTCCTAACACTGCAGCCATCAAGACCTCCTTTACGTTTTCTGCTGTTTGTGATCTCTGGGAGCAACAATGCCAGGTCAAGCAGGTGAGAGGGCCCCTGCCTTCTTGTCAGAGAAGCTGGAGTTGCTGGCAAAGGAGGTCCTGTCCCTGTATGTCTAGCTCCATGGCTCACCAGAGGAACAGGTATATGTTTGTAATGCATATGTGAATATGTCTGTTGTTTTCTTTAACACAGGCTACAATGTCCCTTTGAGTTCCTGAGTGAAGTGTAGTGATTGATGTTAAGTGTTATATATTGTGTTTCTTACATAGGACAGTGATGTTGGGGATTTGTAAGCACTTTACAATGTTAAAAAACAGCAACATTAGTATGTGTTGTGTGTTTAAGGCCTTAGATTATTTTTAGTGTGTACGTAGAGATATATGTATTTATATGTTTGATTTACATGTGAAACGTTGAAAACTCACATGATTTAAATCAGAAAACACATTATATGTTCTTTACAACTGGACATAAATATGTTTTCGGGGCAAACCAAATGAAAATGATGTTAGCTATGTGTATCATCCCACAAATCACTCAGCCTAGACCAGGGGTCTCCAAACAGTTGTTTGGGAGCTACCAGTAGCTCCAAGACCCCTTCAGAGTAGCACACAGTCTTGAAGTGTGAAGTTTATTTTTGTTTTGCATAGTTACTAAAAACCATTGCTAAAAGTAGGACAGCCAATAAAACCATTAATACACACCAATAAAACCATTAGTACATGCAATAAAGTGCAGTGCAGCGCATACATGTCTAATATTACCGTGCATACCTGTCTAAAACTAACCCCTTGTGGGCGCGGGCAGGCAGGAGAATGTCACATCGTAAGTCGCCTTTTGATTGTGTTGCGAGGCAGAGAAGCGCACTTGTATAAAAATGGGTCCACTTAACAAATTTAAAATCATTTATAGTGTCACTTAGATGATATTAAAAGAACATGAAACTTTTTTTTAAAAAGTCTCCTGGAGTCAGGTTTTTTGCTTTGGTAAAATTACAGGCGTAGCATTGACATTTAACACTCGGGTTCTTTGCATGATAGCCTGATGCCGGCATCTTTGCCTGTACCTACTGCGCAGTGAGTTCCTTGTGTATCTTCAGCTGGAAGCCTGGCTAGTTCTGCAATCTGAGTCTTGTGGCATCTTTTGCTCTGCTAACATCAGGAATTTTACCAGTATGCAGTTTAGTTGTGAAGCCCCTGGATCGAAGCATGCCAGCACTATTTGTCTCCTAGTGCGAATTCCCCGCTGTTTAAAGGGGGCCTTTAGCTGTTTTTTCCTTTCCTGCAATAACTCTTTGCAGGTGCAGATTAAGTGCAAAATATCTCCTGTTCCCATGTCACAGAGGCAACAAGAAATTTGGGTCGGTGCCCTCAGCCAGGGTGGGAGGTTCTGGGCACATGGAAGAAGACCTAGACAGTACCTGAAGAATTTGATTTTTAATATTTTGGGATAACCCTGATTAAAATATGTTTGAGGTGTGAGGTTTTTGTAATTGTTTAGGGTCAATCAGGCATGGGATGTGGCTGAGAAGGTGGCCAATGAAAGTCGTTCAATGGACTTCCAAACCAGATTCTTGAAGGTTGCGTGATGGAGCTGTGTTTTCCAGAGATCAGAGAGCTCAGAAGTTTCCAAAGATTCCTGTAGGTAATTCTCATGGGGGAGGTGTCCTTCTGCTGGAGTTCCTGCCATAAACGTTGGTGTAAAGGATTTGAGGTGGAGGATCTGATCTTATTCCAGCAGATAATATAAGTGCCGTGCCTGGACAGAGATTGTTTTATTAAGCCAAACTCCAACCTTATTTGATCAGGCGAGGTGTAACTTGGGAGACTGAACATTATTCTGTACATTTTGACTAAAGTGCTGTCCAGTAGTTTGGCATCTCTGCCCCGCATAGCTTCGCTGCCGTAAGTTATTGTAGGGAGAAGTTTGGCCTGTACTACCTTCAGTAGAGGGCTTAATATGGGCCCCATCAGTTTTGATGCAAGATTTTTAATTGTAATCGCTATAGCCATCCCTAAGATTGATTTGTAGGTTATTCACTGTAGCGTAATTCTGCATTTCATTAAGAAGATGCTGCAAGCCAACCTGAGTGTGGTTAAGCAGAACTACATCATCGGCATACATGAGATTGGTCAATATTTTGCCTCCTAGCCTGGGCACGTGGGAATTACATTTGTTAAGTGCTTGCGGGAGATACGGTGTAAAAAGATTAAACAGGGTGGGTGCAAGCATGCAACCCTGCTTCAGGCCTTTGTTTGTGGGCACTTTTCTGGAGAGGTGAGACCCCCTTCCCAATTTCACCTGGACCCAAGCGTCTGTGTGAAGCATTGACAGGATGTTTAGGACAGATTGTGGGATTCCCCATTGTGACAGCTTCCCCTAGAATCTTCCCCTCTCAACGTTATCAAAGGCAGCACTAAAATTGATAAAGCATAGGTGTAAAGGAAAATTAGCGATCATGGCTCCATCGATGAGTAGGGAAAATGCCAGGATATTTGTTGTTGTGCCTGACGTTTTGCATAAGCCTGTCTGATTTAGCCGTATTATCTTGTTAGTATCTGCCCAGGCAGTAAGTTCTTCTAGCACGGTGCCCGCAAAGTATTTTGCCTCGTTGTCGGTCAGTGCCACCAGACTATAGTTGCCCGGCAAGGCCTTGTCCCCACTCCTATAGATCAGTACAATCATAGAGCCCTTCCATGATTCTGGTATTCTACTTAATGATCTAACTTACGAAAAAAGAGGTTGCAAGGCACTTGCCCAGTCGACCGTTCTCTGTTTAAACACTGCCGGAGGTATTCCTTTCGGGCCCGGAGCCCTTTCTCTTCTCCCTTTTGCATTCTGTTTCTTTATTAAAGATGACATTGAGGCGCTGGCCTCGTGCTCTAGTGTGTAATCTGTGACAGGCAAGGATGGTGCGGGTGCATTCCTTAGTTGTCCTCCTGTTTGCATTGGTTATACAGTTGCCCCCAGTATAGTGATTAAAATGTTCCTTTAAGAATTTTGTCCAGGTTTCCTCTGAGATGTGTGAGTAGATGCCCTCATGCTGAGGGTGGATTATGGTGTTCACCATTTTCCAGAAGCGAGCGTTGTCATTATGCTTTATGTCATGGAGGAGCTTTGCCCCAAATTGCCTCTTCATGGTCTTTGTTAATTCCTCATTTCAGCTTTTAAAGCAAGTTTGTTTGTTGTCGCAGGAGAGCACGGTGGCCTTGGTCTCCTGGGTGGCGTCTCAGAAATCTTAGAGTGCTGTTTACTGATTTTTTAAGGTCCTTTAATTGGTCCCTTTGTGCTTTTGGAATCCTATTATTCTGGCCAAGATCTTTTTTAGGAGATGAGGCATATAGATTTAGTAGTGTAGCAGTGAAGCATTCCCAGTTGGTTATGTAGCCCTTTGTGCCCGATACATGTGATTGGAAAAGCTCGATTGCTGTTGTTGACAGTGACTCAGCGTTTGCCACTGTGCATTTGATTCTCCTAAGGTTTGAAGTGTAAATGGATCCCAATATTGCTTCTGGGTGGATGCAAGGAGGTACAGTTTATGATAGCAGGATTTCTTGTGGTTGATGGTCGCTGTCCCCCTTGTCCCCCATTCTGAACCCAAGGATACAGGGTAACAAAGAGAGGCTTACAAACGTATAGCCTAGTATGGAGCTTGTTGAGGAGGAGTAATGTGAAGGCACGGGGAGGAGTCCCCATGGAATCTTCCAATAAGGGCCCTGAGATTAAGATGTTCTAGATCTTCTAGGAGGGGGCTGGTCTTACGGCTTTTGCTTCTATGCGAGGGTACGCATTGAGTTGGGATGTTGCAGAATGCGGTTTGGATACATGCTTCATTACCCCCCGCTGACCCAAAGAGATATTGATTTAGGTCCCCAGAGAGGATGAAATTCGGGGTTTCCATCTTGGTTAGGTAGCTTGTTAGTTGGCCTATTAACTTTTCCGAGTCTTTGGCTTTGTCTTTGGATGGATATATGTGTTGAGTAGCACCACCTCAGCTTGTCTTCCTAAGAGAGAAATGGTGATCTTAACTGCTGTGGCGATCGCTGAGGATGAGGCAACTGACACTGCCAACTCTATGCTAGTCGTGGATACATAGGTTTCCAACCCTCCTGAGGGGGTGGCCAAATTTACCACCTTTTACGGCCGGAGTGGCAAAACACATGAAGCCTTGTAGGTGGTGTGGGGCTGCAAGCCATGTTTCTTGCAGCATAATAATATCAAATGAGTTGAGGTACTGCAGAAAATCTGGATCCAAAACTTTTGTTGGAAGGCCGTTGACGTTCCATGAGCATAGGCGAAGTGTGGTTTCCTAGGGCCTTAGGCCACCTTCCTTCTATGTGAGTTGTCATTGCGTTTCAGAGACGGTGGTTATGGTCCTAGTGATTGACCGAAGGCCTGAAGGTCTGCTTCAAGGCACTGATGCTGCCCTAGCTCTGTCCTGTATGACCACCATCGAACTAGCCCTCCATTGTGGTGATTGTCTCAAGGACCCCATGAGCACTGAGCTAGTGCCCCAGTGCAAGTTAGTTGATGTAGTCCGTGGGTTGGGGGCGAGTAAGGGTGATGGGTATCCTGGATTTTGGTGAGGGGCGATGTTAATTCCCCAGGTTTTAAAGATGCAATGTTCTGCTAGTACTTTCTGGGCAACTGTTGTTGTTATCCACGTGGCCTTGGTGGCCTCCAGCATCAAAGAGTTTTCGGGGAGGATAAACTCTATTGAGAGTAAATCTGTTGAGTGCAAATCAGCAAGACTTGGGATTGCCTGTAACAGCCTCAGAATGTTCCCTCTGTTCAGAGTGCCTGATGCTCTTTTGAAATGTACTCGGGTTTGAAGAGCATGGAGTTTGTTTCCAGCTGTGAAATGCTTGATGTAATGCCTGTACCCCCCTTTTCTGTGTTGACAGTTGGGATCAGTTGCATCCTTCAATTCGATTTCCTCCCCCTTTCTTGATGGTGTAAATGTAGCATTCTCGGCCGTTGTCTTGCTTATGAGCGCCCCTGAGTCTGGCTGCTTGGAAGAGTGCAAGGTGTTCAGTTCTTCCTGGACCACATACTGCCGGCTGAGGCACTCGATGGCTGGTAGGACCGAATTTCCAGTGTTTTGCATCGTTTCGTTGTTCAGCCCAGTTTTGTTATTTGCGTGTTCTTGTCCAGGCCCATTACTTGTGGCCTTGTTTAGCTCCTTGACCTTTGTAGCTGCCAGCACTGATGCTAATGCGTGCTCCTCCATTGGTGCAGGTGTCAAGGCTGTGCTGGGAAAATGGGAGTATTGAAGGGCCCTAAGGTGGACTCTGAGCCTTGAGGCAACTGTTGGCTGCTTCTTTGAGGGTCCGTCATGCACGATATTGTGGCGCTATTTTTATTTTCATTTTTTGTAGACGGCTGTCTGATATTTTGCGAGGGAGGGTGCCTCCTTGATCCAGTTGATTGTCAGGTATATGTTGTCCAGAAAAAATGTAGAAAAAATGTTTTGGGTTCGATGCGTTTTTCTGGATTTGGCCTTTCCTTTTCTGCTGATGGCGTTGCTTGGAATTGGGCTCTACGGCGTGAACTCCTGCTTGAGGCTCCATAGATGGTTCTTTAGGTATTCCTGTCATCCCAGTGGTTTCTCAGGTATCTGTGCCTGCCTGCTGACATGGTTGGCAAGCTCCAAGTTGTTCAAATTGACTTGCTGCCCTTGCGCTGCCTCGGAAGCTGATTTGCTGTCTGGCAAAGGCGTGCTTGTAGACGCTGTTGTTGCACATCTTATGTCCTTTACCATACTATTTAGCATTGAGGGAAGAGTAGATAATTTATCTACTATGAGGCTGCAACCGCATTTGATTTGGACCTCGGATTGAGCTCTCTTTATTAGGCGGTTAAGGTCTCCCAGCTTCTCGTCAATGCCTGCGGTGAACAGTGTCAAGGTGTTTAATAAAGAAAGCTGAATGTCCATCTTGTCAGACTGATATTGAAGCGCCTCTATGGCCAGTTGCATGGTGTTCAGGAGGGAGACCCAAGCGCTGCCAGCTTCATCTTTGGAGTTTGCATCACCTTTAGATTCATCCTTAGACTTCTCCCTAAGAGATTGACTGAGGTTGTATGATTTCAGTTAGGGCTCTTTAGGCGGCAGACCCCCGTGTTCATGATCGGGTGAGTAGGCGGCTAGCATATCCTCCCATTCTTGCATATTCAGGGAGGAGAGGATTGCCCTCCCCTCTTCCTGGTGATTTAGATCGACTGTCCCTCCCATCCCCATGGGAAAGCTGCCTGGGCTGGAATGCAGCCAGGCTGTTGCTGGCGTTGATGCAATTGTTCCCAAAGGCCGCCCCATCTCTACCGGAGTGATGTTAGCATTACATGATGATAGGGCGGGCTGGCTTCTAGGCCAAAATCTGCCTGGTGGTTCTGCATTATCCTCTTGGGACCTATGAGTCCTGTAAGATTGCTATTGTTTTATGACAGGACGGGGCTGGCTTCTAGTCCCAGCTCTGACTGAAGGTTCTGTATACTCCTCTCAATTTGCGTGGGTTTTATGGGGATTTGGTTATAACGAGCTTCCTCTTGTTTGCGCCCCCATGGACCAGCTGTTTATGTGATAGGTACTGAATGTACAGACTGTGCAGGTCTCTCTCCATGGTGTATGGCAATATCAGTTAAGATGCTAGGTGTGTTGAGGCTTGAAGCTCATATTGGTCTTGAGGCTTGGTCTGTTCTAGTCGGGGTGCTGCTTGTCGTTCAGATGGTATCGGCGTTCCTGGTTGCCCCGACTGACTAGTTGGCGTCAGATTTTGTTTCATTGTGCTGGGCGTCACATTTGATCCCCCGAGTTGCTTAAGGGAGGGATGGCAGCGTATGGCATGTGCTGTTGCGGGCGGTGTTAAGGCAGAAGAGTCTACCGTTAAAAAGCTATGTGAAGGTAGGCAAGCCTGGTTTTCCACGTGTGGGCAAGCCTCCTCTTGCGGCCTTGTGGAAGGTAATAGCGGCTGCAGTTGGAGAGGTAAAGGTATGCGTAACAGAGGAGCCTGCAGATCTTTCAGTGCGGCGCTACTTGAATAGAGAGCTGAGCCTGCATCTTTAAGGATGCTAAATTTTGTATATATTTTCAGTTGAGTGGTGTGGGTTGAAAGAGTTTGATGGCTTAGGCCGCTTGGTGGCACCATATCCTTTGTTTCAGACTCTGTTGCAGTTAATGAAGAAGAATGGGCGCTGTGTTGGATGGTGGGCGCGTCTTTTGTATCTTCCCTTTTTTCCCCCTGGCCTAGGGAGAATGGCCACCCTGGTTCTCCCAGACCTCATCTGCGGCCTTGCAAGGTTGAAGTTTATAGCCTTGCGGTGGGGCCGGACAGGCGGCGATGGAACTCAGGCCGGAAACTCTGGTACTCTGTAACTCTGGCACTTGACCGGGCACAGCTGCTTACTGTTGAACCGTGTGCCTGCCTAGAGGGGCAGGCCGTTGCACTAGTAGGGGCACTGGTGGAGAGTCCCCAGGCATAACCCCCCCAGTCTGTTGTGCGAGTTGGGGCCTTGAAGGTTGCCTCTATGGATCCACTGTGCGACCATGTCTTTGCTCAGCTCAGTCACGCTGATCAGTTTTTATCTTGTTTGTGAAGGAGTTTCCTTATGGGAGTGCAGCTGGACTTATGGTGGGCTAGCGGGAGTGGAAGGGAGGGAGCCGCCTGCTGAACAAGCCGCTTCCACCTAGAGCTGACCGCTTCCATTCGCAATTCAGCCTCCCCCTCACCCTCAAGGACCTAGCCTTTCCAGCCCGCCCAGCTGCTATGTGCTGCTGTGTGCTGTGCTGCACTCACCACGTTCCTCTCCTGCACGCCTGCCACTTACTCCGTTGCCCGTTGTCCCAGGTCTCGTAAGTGTCACTGGTCCAGACAGTGAGACCGGGGCCAGACCGGGTTAGTCAGTCGGGCTTGTGAGTTCAGGCTGCTGGAGATCCTGCTCCCGGCAGCTCACTTCAGCTGCGGCCGGCATTCGAGGCTATCGGATTATAGGGCCGGGCGGGGCTGAGCTGGGATCAGAGTGGGCCTGAGTCCGGGTGCTCGAAGTTTAGTGCTGGGGAGCACAGGGGGTAGCGTTGTCTTGGGAAGGCCGGGTACTCCCCCTCCGATCCGCAGCTCTCTTCCTCCCGTCCTCACGTCTCACATCTTGCTGCTCAGTTCTGTTCGGCTCTGGTGCGGCACACAGTCTTGAGGTCAGTTATTAGATGTGCGCAAGGTCATATTTTCATATAAAAGTGAAGGCTATGTTCATTTGACATCATGCTCATCAGGCTGCAGATAGCAGGGGCTGACAATGAGCAGTGTTCAGTCAGAATCATGGACCAAGCAAATGTGAACATGTTTTTGGTCTGTACTGAAGTGTGTATTTCAAGGGCTATGTGTTTACTTATGCTATAGAAGACATTTGTGAATCCACCCAAATATTTGTTTCTTACTGTCTTCAACAGCATAGGTATCTAACTAGTATGTGATACATTGCTAAGTTACTTCAGTACAGAATCCATTCATTATGTTTTTACATTTGAGATATAGTTATGGTGCTTGAAGTAAGTGTAACTTCCAGTTTATACTAATATATATACTAATATTGGTACAACATTGCAGTATTTGTTTACACATATTGATTCATATTTTACTAAATGAGAATGAAATGTGTGCAGAATTTAGGGCCTTATGAACACACTGTACAAAGGTATTTTTGGTTTATATCCTTTTTGGTGATATCAGTTCACTATTCTAAACAATAACCCCCAAACATTCAGAGGTGTTAAACAGTTCCTGGAGAGACATAATAATGGATAAGAGACAAGATCATAGATGATATAGGAGCTATCATGGGGAATGACAACACTGTCACCAAATGGCTTCTGAAAATGTTGCGTACATGCATGAGCTTATGCTAATGTGGAACCAAAGATTTGTGAGCCTTCAAGCAGGTTGAATATGAAAACTTTGGGCGGTTGACGCCGAAAAGGTATTCGACCGGGTGCACTGGCCGTATTTGTTTGCCACCTGGAGCGTTTTGATTTGGGCGTGCGGTTCCACAAATGGATAGCGAGCATATACAGTACTCCAAGTGCTGCAGTCTAGGTAAATGGGATACTTTTGGTTGATTTTGCAGTGGGGAGAGGCACTAGACAGGGTTGCCCCCTCTCCCCCTTGCTTTTCGCTCTATATATGGAGCCCGTTGCCCAAAAACTCCGGGACAATCCCAATGCGCAGGGTGCCCCCTTTGGTGCTGATCGCCATTTGATCAGCCTCTATGCTGACGATGTCATTTTTTCGGTGGCGCAGCACTTTACTTCCTTGCCGGCCATCATTGAGGACCTGAATGCCTTTGGTCGGGTCTCGGGATTTAAAATGAATTTTCAGAAATCGCAGGTGCTTAATCTAACCGCTGCGCAGACAATAGTAGACACCCTACGTGTACAATTTGACTTCGACTGGGTGACGGATGGTATAATATATCTGGGGCTGGTCCTTCATAAGAGTCTCGGCAAGACAGTGGAAGCAAATTATACTGCCTTACTCTCCTGCATCCGTAAGGATCTAGCCCAGTGGCAACGCCTGCCTCTATCGTGGCTTGGGAGATTAGCCGCTGTTAAAATGAATGTCCTACCGCGAGCCTCTCCATTTTCCAAACCCTCCCTTTAATGCCCCCTCCAAGCATGCTCTTGAACATACAAAAAGAGATAGAGCGCTTCATTTGGGGTCCGGTTCCCCCCAGGTTACAGAGGACTCTGTTACAGCACCCTAAAAAGGAAGGTGGCCTTGCACTGTCGAATATCACCGGATAATTTCAGGCCTCTTTACTGCGCTACCTGGTGGAATGGAACCGTCCAATGACGGAGAAACATTGGGTATTTATGGATCAGATGGTGGCTCGTCACCATATATGGAGGGAGGCATGGCTATCTAGGGCTTTGCGTTCTCGGGGGCTATATTCATCGCCAGTCACGTGACCCACCATGTTAGTATGGGATAGGGTGTCCAAGCGGGCAAATCTCACAACGTTCCCTTCACCTATGTCCCCTATCTTCTCGAACCCTGCTTTACCACCTGGGAGGGAAAAGGGGGTGGGTTCACGTTGGGTAGCGGGCGGTTGCAAGCGGCTAGGGCACCTATTTGAACTACAGGGCCATATTCCCTTTGAGCAAGTCCGGGCGGATTATGACCTCACCGCCTCGGACCAATTCCTCCACGTGCAAATGCTACACTGGGTGACAGGCCCTCAAATACGCCCTCTGGTCAGCAGGCCAATGCTCCCGTTCGAAAAATGGCTCTTTTTGAAAAAAGACGATCACAAACTTATCTCGGAAATATACACGTTCCTCTCTCCGAGTGCTCGGGGGCTCGGACTGCTGGGCAGAGGCAGTGGGAGGTGGAAATTGGACGAACCCTGTCAGACAAGGAATGGGAGGATATTTTTTATAGGACCCACCACACCACACACTCCATGGGCCACACAGAAACTACATTTAAAATTGTATCTTATTGGTACTACACCCCGACTCGTTTAGCTAAATGGAACTCACAGTGCGATGGTCTCTGTTGGCGAAGCTGTGGGAGTCCAGGTACCCTTCTTCACTTGCTGTGGAATTGTCCGAAGCTCACGAGATACTGGGACAAGATCCTCGTTGGGAAAGATAAAGCTTTTGACACTACCATCCCCAGATTCCCTGCATACACTATTTTAGGATTGCCCAACGCCTTGACCTTCCCTTTGCGCTCTATCAAAGGTAGGCAGATTGCTCTGGCATTAAATGCCGCTCACCGGGTGCTCTTATCAGGTTGGAAAACAGACAGGATCCCGGATCACACTCAATGGCTTCACCAGCTGTGGTCCCTTCTGGGCATGGAGAGGCTGTCCATGGCTACCCTAGGGGACAAATCCGACTACGCAAAGATATGGGCCCCCTTTATTTCCATTCTATCTATGGAGTTTCGGGAGCTGACATGCCCTGCTTACCTACGTATTTTGAAATTGATACCGGAATAACAGGGGGTGGTTAGAGCATGCAGGCCCCTGACGGGTTTCTAGGGACATGAGCTGTTAGTAAGCTACACGCCGGGCCACACTCATACGTGGGTTTGTAATCATTGGCTCACCTGGAGAGGGTTTGGGAGGGAGGGGAGGGAGGGTTTTTTGTCCTCTTAAGTATGGACCTGTTAATGTTCTTTTTTACTTGGTTTTTATTTTGTCCTGGAAAAGGCAGACCTTAACGCCCCAGAATTGCTGTAGTGAGCCTTTGTCTCTTTAGGGAACTAGCATACTCTGCACGCAGCAAACCACCTCTAATTTTGAGTCATGCGCGACTTTGATCATTCAATGCTTCTCCCTTTATAGATGCGGTCGGCCCATGATGGGTTATAGGCGGCATGCTGTGTACTTAACCTATACAGATATTTTGTAATCCATTGGTTCTTCTCTGCCTTCATGACCTTAATGCAGCCGGCCCGTTAGGTTGTAGGGAACGATGCATTGTATTGTCATATCGTGTGTTCTGCTAATAAAAATTGATTTAATTCTAAATATGAAAACTTTGAAACTGTTTTGCTATCAAAGTTCATGACCAGTTCTGTTTACATAGATTAAATAAAACTATTGTATATCTCATTTCAGCATCATCATGAACAGGTGGGGAAGTCATTGGCCAGTGGCATGGAGGGTGAGGGGAGTGCAGCGGAGGCCACCACCTCCTCAACATCTTCTTCGGAGGACTCCTCCAGTAAGCACTCCCTAGTGGTGGTGGACCAGACAGGAAGTGTACCAACTGCAACCTTGTCTGCCACCTAGAGTACCATCGCCACCGTCCCTCTTGCTCCCGCCCCCTAAAATGTGAGGCATCTCCTTTCCTTCAGGCACCTCACCCTCTGCCTCTGTCCCCCCAACTGAGCTGAGTGAGGAAGCTATTGACCTGCTCTGAATAATCTCTGTAGGCCAGACTGCACTACTCAGTGCCATCCAGGGGCTTGGCTGTCATATGCAACAAATGGTAACTTACCTGTAAGGCATTCACAGTGCTATGTCTGGCCTACAGTAGTCTTTTTAAGGCCTAGCCTCCTCAATGACCGCAGCTCCCAACCATCCCAACCTTGTTCCTCACCTCCTGCCCCTTACCCATCCCAATTCCCTATTCCCAGACATTTCCCAAGGACACTCACACCTTTGTACGCACCCATTCAACCAGACAGAATCAGCACACCCACACAGAAACACCACAATAAACAGGCACACATCCAAACATACCGGTACTATACCCACCACGACACCCACATGCACCAGCACACCCACAGAGACCACACCCATGACACACATACATGTACAATCTCCACTACCAGCACACCCACATCCACCACCAAGAGCACACCCACAGACACTGTAACCACCACCACACACATGCACCACCCCACCACCAGAACAGCCATAAACACTACACCCACCACCACACCCACAAGCACCACCACCAGGAAACACATAGACACCATATGCACCACCACATCCACATGTACCACAACCACACCCAGCACCTCCATAGTAGACCCATCCACACACAAACAGGCACACATTAAAATCCACACCCAAAAAACACAAACACCCACACTCACCCAAACAACATACACCTAGGAAGCAAGACACACCCAAACCTGCACAACATACACCAGAACCACAGGCAACTGCACCTTCAAAAGACACATGCACATCAGCTACTGCCACTCCCTCTACTTCTCAAACCCAACTCCCTGCCGAACATCCTACCCATTTTCCCCATGAGTTTGTTGTTTGCCCTTCTCATAACCCCTTCTGAAGCCCAAACCACCCCTCCCAAACATTAAGCTACCCCTTCCACACCCCACCCCGCCCCTTCTACACCTCACCCCACCCCTTCCACATCTAAACCCACCCCTTCCAATACAGAAACCACCCCAACTAAAATGAAAAGTACCCCTCCCAAACGCTATCCACCAAACCCAAGAGCACCCCTCCCAGACCCAGACCCCCCCTCGCAAGTAAGATCTTTGAGGTGCCTAGATGCCCCTTCATGAGAAGGTTCCCCTTGGCAGTGAATTAGCAAGCTAGCAATGTTTCTGAATAAAATGCAAAGTATTTATTTTTCTTTACTATGCTAGCAGGTAATACAACAGTTTTGTTTAGGCATACTTGTTAAGTGCATACACTGGTTAATATTGAATGTGATGGTCATTTAAATTTAGGTGCAGGCATTCATCGTTGTAATGGGTTCTTGCACCAACTAATTTATGTAAAACCATTTTTGAGAATTTGTTACTACAGGTGTGTTTGTTTCACCTTGATTACTAATCAGTTTGAGCACACATGCAATACACCTTATACAATATTGTGACTATTGAAATTGGATAAAGTACAGGGCGTGTAGTAGAAAAGGGCAAATGTTTCATGGATGTATATGTTGAATACTTCAAATTTGGAACTGAGATTGATTTTACTGGTAATTAATAAGGTAAAGGTAACACCTTGTCTAGTGCAATGTCTACATTGTGTTACATTGCACTTATCCCAATGATGTGTGTTGCATATGTTTTTAATGTGACAATTTACTACATTTATTTAAACACGCCTGATTTGATATCCTTTTTTGTGCAAATGTCCATTTGTTTGAAGGCAGCTTGCACCAAATTAATACATACAATGTGATGAAACAGGTGTGTTTATAAATGCACGAGTCCAGTGTCAATAGTAATAGGTAAAAGTGGAGCTTACCATCATTTGCGCCCATCCCAATGTTGATTTTGTTCGTCATCAGGTGCAGCCGCAGAGGCAGGACTTGGAAGATTTGTCGGGTCCATGGCAGAAAAGAAAGTATGAAAAGGTTAGTTTCTGCCTTATATCCCTTCCAATCTGCCAAATCAGGTGTGGAGGTTTTACAGCACAGTCACGTCAGCAGGAAGGCACATCATGAATGGCTGGCGGGCAAACTGGCGGTGTCCCGCCAACAGCTGCTTTTGCCTATCCCGCCCTCGACGCGGTTGAGAATTCCTGGCGGAGTCGGCAGGACCGCGGTGGTCTTTTGTCTGTGGACCTGCTAACATCTAAAAAGGGCAGACGGACCACCATGCGTGCGGCCGGGAAGACTGCCAGGAAAGCGACTGCAGGACCAGATCTACCAGATCTAAATCAGGCCCTAAATAGTTGGACCAAATTTTGCACAGAATCAAAAGGGATTTGTAAATAATTGAAGTTTTAACCTGGGCAACTTGGACTCCCCAATCAATTGGGACTTAGGGTCTGATTAGGACTAACTTCTGACTGCCATCGCTTCGGAAACCACCCCACTAGCTGTCGGCGGTCCTGCAAACGGTATCACGATGCGACTGCCCTCAAGGCGGATGTGCATCTTTTGTATTGCGGCATGTGCTGCGGGCTGCGGCACACACTGCAGTACAAAATATGCACTTTGTACATATCCCTGCACTATGTGGCAGGCACCATGCGGTGCCTGCCACATGGTGCAGGGATATGTAGGGGGGCATCATAGGTGCCCCCAGGGCCCATGTCGGAAGGCCAGGGGGTATTGGGAGCCTGCTACGGGCCCCAATGTCCCTTTCTGCCTGCCTTTTCATGGTGGGTAAACCGCCATGAAATGACCAGCGGGAAGTGACATCATAATCCCTACGGCTGTGCCTGGCAAGCACCACCACCACTGTGGGGATAGCGGACCCTTCGACGGTCCGACGGGCTCCTTGAGTCTGTCGGATCCGTGGTTGTCAGTCTCTCCAACCGCCAACCATCCGCCTGCCATCATAATGTGGCAGGCGGTTATGCTGGGTCCGATGGCGGTGGGACCGCCACTGATGGGTTGACGGTGGCGGCCCCACAGCCATCTTAATGAGTCCCTTAGATTTTATATTTTTGGGGCTGCCAATCATGATGAATGATTTAGTAGGATTCAATTTTAAGTCTAAATCATGCATAAAGGAAGTAAATGAATACAGCTAAATTTTCAAACCAATCAGGAGTTCTCGCAATGAGAACTGCATCATCCCATTGTAAGAGGGCTGGGATGGGGCATTTTCCAATTTGCAGCATGTTTTCCCTTTAAGCAAAAGATAACTATTCAGTCCATTAATATATATATATATATATATATATATATATATATATATATATATATATATATATATATATATATATATATATATGAACGATGATTGCTTCCGGGTTAGGGAAGGCAGCTTCCTGCCGCTCGGCCCTGGAACGAAGGAGGGGTCCGTAAAAACACTGTAGAAGCAACACAGTGGATTTGGTATACAAAGAGTTCGCCCAATGCTCCGACTGTATCCAGAGAGACGACACGGACCCAAAATCCTCGTGCAAGGTATTTTTTATTTCATTATTGAACCCAGCACTCCGCCATGACGCGTTTCAGCCCACAAGAGGCCTTGATCACATGCCTCTTGTGGGCTGAAACGCGTTGACTGATACCCAAATTCTTACACACTGGCAATAGCCTGCGTCGAGGATTTTGGTAGGCAGGAAAAAAAGAGCAAAATGGGTGCCTCAGTTTCCGCTACAGCATGAGAAATTGAACATCCGTCAGTGCTCGAATTGCTCGAATTGCTCTTTCCCATTTCTGAGTAAAACCGTTCAAATGTAAAATCCTCAACCTAAATTTGATGTACATATTTCTTACAAAATGAGGATGTCTCTTGTCTAACAATGTCTAGAATTTGAGTATAGGCTTGAAGTTCGGGAACTGGCTTGTCAATCCTCCATTTTTTGGTGTTGAGTGCCAGCTGTTGATAATACTTTCCCAACAGCCACACTTCAGTTAGGCTGCAGTATATCGAGTGATGGCCATCCCACAACACTTTTAAACCTAGTTTATAGAACTAAGTATGCACATGCTTTAACCAGAGAGTCTTGCAAGCACGATCCAGGGCTAACAGTTCACTGGGACAATTTCTAAAGTGTTTTATTTTCGGAGTAGACCATAACCTGAGCCAGTACAATAGTGGCTTTGGGGTTGCAAGATGGGAAATTCTTTTTAGATCCATGTCCAGGAATAAAAGCACCAAGAGAGGACTATCTGGGACATTTAGCAAGGATCTTACAAATCTATTTCTTGCTAGATCTAGTATATTTGTATCATGCGAACCCCATAATTCAGCCCCACTTTGTGCTTTTGCCCTGTAACCAGATAAGGCGGGTGTAAAAGATCTCGACCATTTGGCTCTGAATATGCGTAATACTGCCATGGCTCTATGCTGGGTTGGATCAATGACATAATATCGAGCACACAAATATTGTGACACACTAATATCTTGTCAAAAATATCGTTGACACAAATATAGTTTTTCTATACTTATAAAGAAAAGTACAAAAATATTGAGTTAAAAGTATCGTTTTCACTAATATTGTTAAAAATAAGACAAAAATATAATTTTCAATAAATACACAGTTTAAACTAGTAAAACAAGCATTTTAATACATGACTAGAATATAATGTATGCTACATTAAAGTAAGTAACATTTAATATTAAAAATAAATGTTTACTTTTGTAAACATATACACATAAAAACATATTTCAGTGGTTTTTTTAATTTACTAATATAAAAAGCATATATATACATATATATTTATATTCACTGAAAAAACCATAGGTTTTAGGGACAGTTATAGTTAGTTGGACATTGCACTCGTACAAAACCCGTGAAATTCCCCTGTTATAGTTAGTTCAGCTAACTATAACTCGCGCCCCCGCAATGCACTGCTGATGACGTCACATATTACATCACTCATGACATGGTCAGTGACATCACTGATGACATCACTGATGACATCTCAAATGACATCACTGATGACATCATCCAGTGACTGTGTTTCTGTAAAGTTTAAATATGTTTAATATATATAGGGAAAGGCGTATTGAAGAATGAGTGGGTGTATAAGTGTCTGAATGGATGATTTAGTACGTGAGTGACTGACTCTACAAGTGAGTGATTAAACGTATCTTACTGAATGCATGGGTTAGTGACTAAACTGTGTGAATGTCTGTATCCGTCTGTTTGTTGGTGTGTAAGTGGATGCATGGATTTGTGAATAGCTACATGAGTGTCTATATGGGTTATTGATTGGTTCTCTGAGTATCTGTATGGCTGCCTGAGTGTTTGTGTGGGTGGGGTGTGTGTGACTCTATACATAGATGTGTGAGTGGGGGATTCACTGGGTGCATGATTTCAAGAGTGCATCTGTGATGGACTGCTTGGGTGGGTGAGTGTGTGTATGGGTGTGTTAGTGAGTGAATGTATATCTCAGTGGTACATGTGCGAGTAACTACATATGTAAAAGGCAGTATATATGTGTGTTAGAGTATTTAAATGGCTATAAGTGAGAGTGTGTTATTGTGAGAGTGGCTGTATGGATGCGTGTGTGCTTGAATCAGTTATTGTATAAGAGCGTAAGAATGTGCTAGTATTTGTATGAGTAAGTGAGCTGGTGTGTGTATAACTGTATAGGTGAGTAAATGGGTGTGTGATTAATTTTTTGCATGACTGACTAGGTGTGTGAGTACCTCTATGGATGAGTGGCGGTGTGTGAGTGTTTATATAGGTGTATGAGTGCATATGATAGTCCTGTACTGAGTGACTGTAAGTATGAGTGACTGTACAGGTGAGTGAGTGGATGTGTGTGTAGACCTAAGAATCAGTGAGTGGGTATGTAGTTTTTGGTGTTGGAGTGTCTATGGTTTTGAGAATGGCAGTCTGTAATTTAGAGTGGGTGTATCAAAAGTTATATATGGGTGTGAGAAGATGCATGAAATTATCACATGGATGATGTCATCAGTGATGTCATTTGAGATGTCATCAGTGATGTCATCAGTGATGTCACTGACCATGTCATGAGTGATGTAATATGTGACGTCATCAGCAGTGCATTGCGGGCGCGAGTTATAGTTAGCTGAACTAACTATAACAGGGGAATTTCACGGGTTTTGTACGAGTGCAATGTCCAACTAACTATAACTGTCCCTAAAACCTATGGTTTTTTCAGTGAATTTCAAAGGTTTTTTAAATGCTAATTTCTAACTATAATGTGTCTGAAACCTATGGTTTTTTCAGTGAATTTCAAAGGTTTTTTAAATGCTAATTTCTAACTATAACGTGCCTGAAACCTATGGTTTTTTCAGTGAATTTCAAAGGTTTTTTAAATGCTAATTTCTAACTATAACGTGCCTGAAACCTATGGTTTTTCAGTGAATTTCAAAGGTTTTTAAATGCTAATTTCTAACTATAACGTGCATGAAACCTATGATTTTTAAGTGAATTTCAAAGGTTTTTTAAATGCTAGTTTCTAACTATGCCAACAGAGGTAGGACATGTGAAGAAAGAAGAAAAAACGCACAGAATGTAGCAAAAGATGTGCAGAAAGAACCAACAGAGGAGCAGAAAGAGGCCTTGTTGCAAAATCATCCTGTGCCCACAACTTTTTCAGACGGGTACTGGTGGTAACTGACTCTGACTAACCAGAGCCAGTGCGCGTTTGCACAGTGGTGAAGGGAGGGGGGGCCTGAGGTGACATGTGTGCAAACGCGCCCCGTGGCGCGTTTTAAGTTGCGGGATTAAGTCCCCTTGAATCCTGAGGGTCCCTGGGGCCCAACTAGTCCCCCAGGTACCTACAGTTAGGACCACAGAGCTGAGTTGCAGAGAAGCGTTCCGAGGCCACGCACCTTTTTTCACCTCTCTGCAACGCAACTCTGTTGTGCTTACTGAAGGTACCTGGTGGGCTAGTTGGCCCCCAGGATTCAAAGGGAATTAACTCCCCAACTTAAAACGCACCACAGGGCGTGTTTGCGCACATGTCACCTGAGACCCCGCCCCCTCCCTTCACCACTGTGCAAACGCGCCCCGTGGCGCGTTTTAAGTTGAGGGATTAGGTCACCTTGAATCCTGAGAGTCCCTGGGGCCCAACTAGCCCACCAGGTACTTCCAGTAAGCACCACAGGCCTGCGTTGCAACGCCTGTAACAAATTGTGCAGTTGTGTTTAGGTAGTGAAGAGGGTCGTGCTGGGGGTAGTGTTTTAGGGTTTAGGGTAGTGCAGTGGTGTTTGTGTAGTATAGGGGGTCATGCTGGGGGTAGATTTAGGGTTTAGGGTAGTGCAGTGGTGTTTGGGTAGTGTAGGGAGTCGTGCTGGGGGAGTGTTTTAGGGTTTAGGGTAGTACAGTGGTGTTTGGGTAGTGTAGGGGGTCGTGCTGGGGGTTAGTGTTTTAGGGTTTTAGGGTTTTAGGGTAGTGCAGTGGTGTTTGGGTAGTGTAGGGGATACTGCTGGGGGTAGTGTTTTAGAGTTTAGGGTAGTGCAATGGTGTTTGGGTAGTGTAGGGGGTACTGCTGGGGGTAGTGTTTTAGGGTTTAGGGTAGTGCAGTGGTGTTTGGGTAGCGTAGGGGGTACTGCTGGGGGTAGTGTTTTATGGTTTAGGATAGTGCAGTGGTGTTTGGGTAGTGTAGGGGTTCGTGCTGGGGTAGTTTTTAGGGTTTAGGGTAGTGCAGTGGTGTTTGTGTAGTGTAGGAGGTCGTGTTTTAGGGTTTAGGGTAGTGCAGTGGTCTTTGGGTAGTGTAGGGAGTCGTGCGGGGCTATTGTTTTAGAGTTTAGGGTAGTGCAGTGGTCTTTGGGTAGTGTAGGGGGTTGTGCGGGGGTAGTGTTTTAGGGATTAGGGTAGTGCATTGGTATTTGGGTAGTGTAGGGGGTTGTGCGGGGGTAGTGTTTTAGGGATTAGGGTAGTGCATTGGTATTTGGGTAGTGTAGGGGTCATGCGGGGGTAGTGTTTTAGGGTTTAGGGCAGTGCAGTGGTGTTCGGGTAGTGTAGGGGGTCGTGCTGGGGGAGTGTTTTAGGGTTTAGGGCAGTGCAGTCGTGTTCGGGTAGTGTAGGGGGTCGTGCTGGGGGGGTATTTTAGGGTTTAGGGTAGTGCAGTGGTGTTTGGGTAGTGTAGGGGGTCATGCTGGGGGTAGTGTTCTAGGGTTTAGGGCAGTGCAGTGGTGTTCGGGCAGTGTAGGGGGTCGTGCTGGGGGTGGTGTTTTAGGGTTTAGGGCAGTGCAGTGGTGTTCGGACAGTGTAGGGGGTCGTGCTGGGGGTGGTGTTTCAGGGTTTAGGGCAGTGCAGTGGTGTTCGGGCAGTGTAGGGGGTCGTGCAGGGGGTGGTGTTTCAGGGTTTAGGGCAGTGCAGTGGTGTTCGGGCAGTGTAGGGGGTCGTGCTGGGGGTGGTGTTTTAGGGTTTAGGGCAGTGCAGTGGTGTTCGGACAGTGTAGGGGGTCGTGCTGGGGGTGGTGTTTCAGGGTTTAGGGCAGTGCAGTGGTGTTCGGGCAGTGTAGGGGGTCGTGCAGGGGTGGTGTTTCAGGGTTTAGGGCATTGCAGTGGTGTTTGGGCAGTGTAGGGGGTCGTGCAGGGGTGGTGTTTCAGGGTTTAGGGCAGTGGTGTTCGGGCAGTGTAGGGGGTCATGCTGGGGGTGGTGTTTCAGGGTTTAGGGCAGAGCAATGGTGCTCAGGCAGTGTAGGGGGTTGTGCTGGGGGTGATGTTTCAGGGTTTATGGCAGTGCAGTGGTGTTAGGGCAGTGTAGGGGGTCGTGCTGGGGGTGGTGTTTCAGGGTTTAGGGCAGGGCAGTGGTGTTCAGGCAGTGTAGGGGGTCGTGCAGGGGGTGGTGTTTCAGGGTTTAGTGCAGTGGTGTTCGTGCAGTGTAGGGGGTCGTGCTGGGGTGGTGTTTCAGGGTTTAGGGCAGTGCAGTGGTGTTCGGGCAGTGTAGGGTGTCATGCTGAGGGGTGGTGTTTCAGGGTTTAGGGCAGTGCAGTAGTGTTTGGGCAGTGTAGGGGGTCGTGCAGGGGGTGGTGTTTCAGGGTTTAGGGCAGTGCAGTGGTGTTCGGCCAGTGTAGGTAGTCTTGCTGGGGGTGGTCTTTCAGGGTTTAGGGCAGTGCAGTAGTTTTTGGGCAGTGTAGGCGGTCGTGCTGGGGCTGGTGTTTCAGGGTTTAGGGCAGTGCAGTGGTGTTTGGGCAGTGTAGGGGGTCTTGCTGGGGGTGGTGTTTCAGGGTTTAGGGCAGTGCAGTGGTGTTCGGGCAGTGTAGGGGGTCTTGCTGGGGGTGGTGTTTCAGGGTTTAGGGCAGTGGTGTTCGGGCAGTGTAGGGGGTTTTGCTGGGGGTGATGTTTCAGGGTTTAGGGCAGTGCAGTGGTGTTCGGGCAGTGTAGGGGTCTTGCTGGGGGTAGTGTTTCAGGGTTTAGGGCGGTGCAGTGGTATTCGTGCAGTGTAGGGGGTCGTGCTGGGGGTGGTGTTTCAGGGTTTAGGGCAGTGCAGTAGTGTTCGGGCAGTGTAGGATGTCGTGCAGGGGGTGGTGTTTCAGGGTTTAGGGCAGTGCAGTGGTGTTCTGGCAGTGTAGGGGGTCATGCTGGGGGTGGGGTTTCAGGGTTTAGGGCAGTACAGTGGTGTTCGGGCAGTGTAGGGGTCGTGCAGGGGGTGGTGTTTCAGGGTAGTGCAGTGGTGTTCGGGCAGTGTAGGGGGTCGTGCTGGGGCTGGTGTTTCAGGGTTTAGGGCAGTGCAGTGGTGTTCGGGCAGTGTAGGCGGTCGTGCTGGGGCTGGTGTTTCAGGGTTTAGGGCAGTGCAGTGGTGTTCGGGCAGTGTAGGGGGTCGTGCTGGGGGTGATGTTTCAGGGTTTAGGGTAGTGCAGTGGTGTTCGGGCAGTGTAGGGGGTCGTGCAGGGGCTGGTGTTTCAAGGTTTAGGGCAGTGCAGTGGTGTTCGGGCAGTGTAGGGGGTCGTGCTGGGGCTGGTGTTTCAGGGTTTTGGGCAGAGCAGTGGTGTTCGGGCAGTGTAGGGGGTCATGCTCGGGGTAGTGTTTCAGGGTTTAGGGCAGTGCAGTGGTGTTCGGGCAGTGTAGGGGGTCGTGCTGGGGGTGGTGTTTCAGGGTTTAGGTCAGTGGTGTTCGGGCAGTGTAGGGGGTCTTGCTGGGGGTGATGTTTCAGGGTTTAGGGCAGTGCAGTGGTGTTCGGGCAGTGTAGGGGGTCTTGCTGGGGGTAGTGTTTCAGGGTTTAGGGCAGTGCAGTGGTGTTCGGGCAGTGTAGGGGGTCATGCTGGGGGTGGAGTTTCAGGGTTTAGGGCAGTGCAGTGGTGTTAGGGCAGTGTAGGGGGTCGTGAAGGGGTGGTGTTTCAGGGTTTAGGGCAGTGCAGTGGTGTTCGGGCAGTGTAGGGGGTCGTGCTAGGGGTGGTGTTTCAGGGTTTAGGGCAGTGCAGTGGTGTTCAGGCAGTGTAGGGGGTCATGCAGGGGCTGGTGTTTCAGGGTTTAGGGCAGTGCAGTGGTGTTCGGGCAGTGTAGGGGGTCGTCCTGGGGGTAGTGTTTTAGGGTTTAGGGTAGTGCAGTGGTGCTTGTGTAGTGTAGGGGGTCGTGCTGGGGGTAGTGTTTTAGGGTTTAGGGTAGTGCAGTGGTGTTTGTGTAGTGTAGGGGTTTCATGTTTTAGGGTAGGGCAGTGGTGTTTGGGTAGTGTAGGGGGTCGTGCTGGTGGTAGTGTTTTAGGTTTTAGGTTAGTGCAGTGGTGTTTGGGTAGTGTAGGGGGTCGTGCTGGGGGTAGTGTTTTAGGGTTTAGGATAGTGCAGTGGTGCTTGTGTAGTGTAGGGGGTCGTGCTGGGGGTAGTGTTTTAGGGTTTAAGGTAGTGCAGTGGTGTTTTTGTAGTGTAGGGGGTCATGTTTTAAGATGCAATGCTCCAATACCTGACCAGTCTGCACTACATAAAACTGCAAAAAAACTAAAAATAAAAAGTGTTTTGCACACTTTTGTCATTGGGCTATATGTGGGCTACATCTGGGTAATATTTGTGCTACATTTGGGCTCTTTTTTCACTGGTGGCCATCTTGGAAGACTTCTTTGTTATGAAGTTTCCTAATTTCTTCATTTACTGCAGTCTTCTCAGTAGGAAATGCTTTCAGTTTTTTACTTTGATTCCATCAAGAAGGCATTCAGATGTGTCTCACATCTGCCATAAATTCAGAATGTTAGCACTCTAGTTGCTCATTAGATCACTGGAGTAAAGCTACTGCTCACCAGGGAGTTAACTGGTAGTCTGCTGCTGGTATTGAAAGTGATTGTTTCAGTCTGCATGTCAGAATTTTCTAATGAAATAGAAGAGGATATGAGATCTCACTTAAAACATGCCCTAATTTTTCTTTCTGCAGCACTAACCATAATTTCTATTTCAAAAAGAACCCCTCATTTTGTTCCTTTTTAAATTAAATGTTTTAAGTGTTACCGGTTTATTCCAATCAAGATGGCTTCAGGTGTGCCATACTTTTGTCATAAGTAAGGCTGTTAGCGCTCTAGTTGTTCTTTAGAACACTCTGGGAAGCTGCAGTAGAACACAAAGGCATCAACTGGCAGGCTGCTCCTGTTCAAATATAACAGGAAGATATTTGAGATCACACTTGAAATATGTCCTAATTTTTCTTTCTACAGCACTAACCATAATTTCTATGACAAAATGAACCCCCTCATTTTGTTCCTTTTTAAATTAAATGTTTTAAGTGTTACCAGTTTATTCCAATCAAGATGGCTTCAGGTGTGCCATACTTTTGTCATAAGTAAGGCTGTTAGCACTCTAGTTGTTCTTTAGAACACTCTGGGAAGCTGCAGTAGAACACAAAGGCATCAACTGGCAGGCTGCTCCTGTTGATATATAACAGGAAGATATTTGAGATCACACTTGAAACATGTCCTAATTTTTCTTTCTACAGCACTAACCATAATTTCTATGACAAAATGAACCCCATCATTTTGTTCCTTTTTAAATTAAATTGTTTAAGTGTTACCAGTTTATTCCAATCAAGATGGCTTCAGGTGTGCCATACTTTTGACATAAGTAAGGCTGTTAGCACTCTAGTTGTTCTTTAGAACACTCTGGGAAGCTGCAGTAGAACGCAAAGGAATCAACTGACAGTCTCTGCCCTTGTTGGATGTACATGTTTTACTGAGAATGTCAGACTTCATTCTCACATGAGTGAGAAAGATAATGTGAATTTACAGAAAATATGCTCTCATTTTAGCTTCTGGAGCACCTTCCAAACCTCCATGGGACAAGCATGAGAAAAGTGTTCTCTCAAACATGATTCATGATATCAAAGCAGAAGGTTTTTCACATGGTAAAATCACCTTAGAATACACCACAATTCCTAAAATTAGTATGGTACCATCAACAAATAAATTCTAATGTAACTAAAGCCTGTTATCACCCTTTATAGTTCTCCTTTTGGTGACCCTCAAAATCTTCTATTCACTACAATGCATTTCAATGAGGTACTATCATTTATATTGGTCCCAAGATGGCTGCCAGCAATTCCAGGATGAAGTGCTGACAGCCAATCAGATCTCACGATGACATGTGTGGTTAGGCTCCGCCCAGATATATATGTGACTTTACTTTTGATTTTCTCAGGAACTACTGAACGGATTTACACCATTTAAGCAAAAGGCACGACACTGAACCAAGGGCTACCTCTTTGCCAAATTTGGTGTAATTCCGTTCAGCAGTTCGGGCTGTAGCTGCGACTAAAGGTTCCTATGGAAAAATGAATGGGGAAAATGCGTTTTGGGACCCCCATTTTTTCTCGGCCCCTGCTTGACGTATCACCCCGAGACTTTCAGGATAGGAGCGGACCGGAGCGCCCCAACAAGTTGGAAACTTTCGCGAAGATTCGTCAACCGGCGCCAACGTTATTTTAAATAGAATGTCGCGGATTTCCTATGGATAATAGGTTTTAACTATAACTATCTACTGGCGACCGCCAGTAGATAATATATATATATATATATAAACATACAAAACATTAAAAAAAAATTAAGTGTAAATAAATAAAAACATTTAAAAAACATTACTTAAAAATATATTTTTTTAAATAAAAAATTATACATATGTATATATACAGATAGTATAAAAATATACAAATAATAATATTACATATATTTAAACAATAATATAAATATAGTAAACTCTGTAAAAAACTAGACATACTATTTCTACTGCAGTCTGTGCAACAGTAGAGAAAGCGTTGGGCTCTGGAGGGGTAAATTTTACTATTACCACTCCCTTTGTCCAACAGTAGACAAAGGCTTGGACACCAGAGGGGAATAATTTGCTATTCCCAATCCAGTCTGGGCAACAGTAGGGAAATCATTGGACTCCGGAGGGGTAACATTTAATATTCCCATTCCAGTCTGTGAAACAGTAGGGAAAGCGTTGGACTCCAGAGGGATAAAATGTACTATTTCCACTCCAGTCTGTGCAACAGTAGGGTAGCGTTAGATGCTGGAGGGGTAAAATGTACTATTCCCACTCCAGTTTGTGTAACAGTAGGAAAAGCATTGGAAGCCGGAGGGGTAAAATTTACTATTCCCATTCCAGTCCCCTCAACAGTAGGGAAATCATTGGGCACCAGAGGGGTATAATTTACTATTCCCACCCCCACTCTGTGTAACAGCAGGGAAAGTGTTGGACACTAAAGGGGTAAGATTTTCTATTCCCACTCCAGTCTGTGCAATAGAAGGGAAAGCTTTGGACACCAGAGGGGTAAAATTAATATTCCCATTCTAGTTTGTGCACCAGTGAAAAAAGTAGTTCACTTAAAACACATAACATATTTTAATAAGTATATTAGTTTACCAAAAATATAAAACTATTAATATAAAAATTATATATATATAAATTTACCACACAAAAAATTAATATTTTAAATAATGTTTAGAAATTGTAATAATTAATTTAAAAGATAACAATTTGTTATTAATTGATCATTTAGTTACAATCACACATTATACTCCAACAAACATAGCAACACACAATTAAAATATAATTAAAATAATAAAAGATGACAAAATGAACAAATTAAGTAATACTTATTAATAAATGATTACAGATTTTTTATTAATTATAATTGAATAACTTCCCACCCTATTCTCCTACATACACAACACAAAATATAATTATTTAACAATTTACATAATTATTGATTAAATATTTAATAAAAATGTATAGTTAATTGATAATTGATTATTACTTAACTTCCCACCCTATACCCTTACAAACCCAACAACCCACACCTAACAATTACATAAACAAATATAATTACATAACATACCTACTTACTTATAAATTAAATAATTAATATTAAATTAATAACTAATTAATCATTAGTTCATTATCTTCACACCCTATACTTCTACAAACCCAACAACACACACCTAAAATAGCACTAACAATAAATAACAATTACACAATTTACATAATTGAATATCAATTAATTAATTAATATAAATAATTAATTAATAAATTATTACTTAATTAACTTCCCATTCTATACCCTTACAAACAAAAAGACCCACACCTAAAATAGCACTTACATTATTATAATAATTACACAATGTACATAATTAAATATCAATTAAATATTTAGTATTAATAAAAAATTGATTATTCATTATTTATACTTATTTAACTTCTCACACTATACCTCACAACCTAGTAAATAAATTAAAATAAAACTATATTTACACATATTAACAATTATATAAACAATATATAACATACACAATTAAAATATGAACTAGAACACATTAAAAGAATTTTTAAAAAATGGGCTTGAATATGATGTCGGGCGGAAAGCCATCCGACAGCTCGTCGGACGTTTTTCACCGACATCATAAGTTTCCGTCCAACCCCCATATTATGATACTGGCGGTCGGAGGGTAACCCATGGGGGAATTCTGCTGTGCTCCTGACGTATTCAAGGAGCCCAACGGGGCATCGGTGGGACAGATAATCCCCAAATGGCAACGGTGCATGCTCAGGCACCGCTGTCGGGATTATGATGTCCGTTTCCCAAAGCCTTTCCATGTCAGCCTTTCCGACACGGAAAGACTGTCGGAAAGTACCTTCGGGGGCCCCTAGCAGGACCCCCATCCACCCGTGGCCTCTGCTTTGAGGCCTGGGGGCACCTGCGGTGCCCCCCAAACATCCATGCATCATGTGGAAGGCACCGCATGATGTTATTAATGATCCAATATTATGTCCAAATACCGCTGAGTTATTAGACTACTCTTCTTAACTTGAGGACCCCAGGAGAAATGATCACCTATCTTAATACCTAAATGGTCAAAGCCGCAAACACGCTCAAGAGCATCACCACCCATGGTCAACCTACTCTTGTGGTCTTAATGTGCTTTAAACACCCTATATTTGGTTTCAATGTGTTCGGGTCAAGACCTCTTAGGGCCCGATTATGATGCGGTTAGGAAAGCATTCCCACCGAATTGGCTTGGGAATGGTTTCCGACCGACTCGGATGGGGAGAGTCCGACCGACCGATTACGATGCATCCGGATGCTTCCAGATACGATTGGGTCGGACTCCCATTGACTTCAATGAAAATCTATGTTCCGACCGAATGCATAGGCTCCCATTGAAGAAAGGGGTGGCTGGGGAAAATCGGGCACCCTGTGGTGGGCACCCTGTGGCGGGCACCCCCTGGTGCCTGCCACACTGTGCATGGTGGGTAAGGGGGGACCCATGGGTACCCCCACAGGCCCGAATGGGAAGGCTGCGGGTGCAGGGAGGCCCGCTACGGGGGCCCCAAAGTCTGATTCTGACTGCTGATTCCAGTCGACGGAACGATTCGGAAAGGCTGTCTGAATCCAGCATCGTAATCGGTCGTGCGGAAAAGAGGCCCATAGAGACGTACAAATCTACTCCGTAGTCTCTGTCATTCCGAATGCTGTTGGGTTCGGATTAGGATATTCCTAACGCCTAACTCGCATTGTAATCGGTTGATCGGAAACCTTTCCGATTCGGGTGCCGATTACGATGCGGTTAGGAAATCTTCCCGATCGAATCGGTTTGGAAATGGTTTCCGGCCGACTCGGATTGGGAGAGTCCAACCGGCCGAGTATGATGCATCCAGATACGATTTGGTTGGACTCCCATTGACTTCTATGGGAGCGTATGTTCCTAGCCTCATCGTAATCTGGCCCTCGGTCGGAAAGACACGTTCCCGATCTGATTCGGAAGGAGCAAATGCCGTTAGGAGCCTTCCTAACCCTAGGTGGGAATGCTTTCCTAACCGCAACGTAATCGGGCCCTTAGTGTGCAAAATGCTAAAAATGTAGTTAAAAGAATTTGCAGGCCCACGGGTTTTAGATATATCAAGAATCATCAGCAAATAAAAGGGCTGGAATTTTAGCACCATCGTCTGTCGAAGAATTATTATTGCAGTTCAATAAGAAAGCAATCACATCATTAATAAATAAAGAAATTAGCATTGCCTTGCATAACTCCTTATTTTTGGGGGATTCTCTCAGTCAGTTCCCCGTTAGCTCCCTATCGTACCTGATGATAGGTCTCCTCTTGCAGTTTATACAGAACATACCACGTACTCTGGGACTCACATGTTCCTCAATGCCTTCCATAATGAATCTCATTGGACCATATTGAAAGTGGCCCTAAGGTCTACAAAAGCCATGCATAGGTTTTCTTTATGAATGGACTCGTACTTCTAGTACATTAAGGCAAACAGAAAGGCCTGCTCAACATTACTGATCTTTGAGTGAAAACCTGCTTGGAAAGGCTATAGCATCTGATTTCATTTCATCCATCTAGCAACTTATCCAGAACCTGTCTGAAAAACACCTTTTGTGTATTGTCTATTAGGCTGATAGGTTTATAATTGGACAGGTAATCCTCATTCCCCTTCTTGTAGATTTGGATGATCTCAGCTCCCTTCAAAATGTCAGGGGTTGCGGCCCCTGCTAGGATGGCGTTAGCCAATATATGTAAGGAGCCCAGATAGCAGGTTCATCACAATATAAATTGCATGGTATATCTTCTTCCCTCTCAAAAGCATTTAAAATGACCTTCAACATGTCCTGAAGAGAATGAGCTCCAGACTCCTCGCTTATAGCCATGACAATGTCATCCTACTCAGTTGGACTCACATGAAGATTCTCCATCAGGAGTGGGGCAATAAAGGTTGCAAAGTGCTGCAGCCATTTTTGAGGGTGTATATAATATATCACATTAGCAGAAGTGTATTTGCTTCCCTGTGCTACAATATGGCATAAGGTTTCACTATATTTTTGTTTCACAGCTGTTAAAATATCTTCCCAGGTCCCATCCGCTCAGCTCCTCCTATTGATTTCCCTACATGTCCCAATGTAGGCATCTGAGTAGTGTGACAAGTGCACTCCTTACCCCCATGTTTTCATCACAGTCCATAGTTTGGAATGGTTTACAATGTCATAAGCACAGGACAGGTCAAGAAACACCATATGTAAGGCACCTCTCCTGGCTTTGACATACTTCCCGATTAGGAGCAACAGATTAAGGCTTAGGTCAAATGTGCCAGTGCGGAATGAAATCCAAATTGGACATCGAACAGGATGTTGTTTCCTTCAGCTCATGCTTCTAATCTGGAGGGGAGGACTCAACCCAACATTTTAGTAGTGGAGTCCAGTATGAAGATTGGATGATAACAGCTAAGTTGATTCCTGCACCCTTTCTTAAAAATGGATACTAATATTACCTCTTTCCAAGGCACAATAATTGGGCCAACAATCATAGCTTGCAATATGTTCTTTATTATCGGTGCCCACAATGCAATGCTCTCTTTGAAAATGTCCATCGAGACTCCATCAGGTCCCGGCTTCTTCCCTAAGGTGCTCTTTTTAATTGCTGTTATAAATTCTATAATGTCAATAGTTTGACTCAGAGCATGAGCAGCTACAGGATCAGTTATTTCATTTCTTCCCTCACCAGATAGTTGGTTATTGATATTTTCTGAATCAAAAACCTTTGAGAAGTATCAGCCAATACTAAACACTTGACCTTAGGGGCAATTCACCACTTCTGAGAACCCTCTGCTGTCAGTGATGCTCCCTGCAGCTTTGATGTCGTCCCAAGCTTTCCTTTCTTATCTCTTCTTTCCAATTCTTTGATGCTCCCTTGTATGCCCCATTAGCAAGTGTAATGTCTTCAGTATTTCTAGGAAAGGATTTTAGATGTAGCTTAAGTTGTCTACGTGCAGCAGTGCTGGCTGAATCAAACCATCTATGTGGGTGGACTCTGTTTGGAGATTTCTTTTCTAAAACAATTTGTGATATAGAATAGCATAACGGGACAAAGCTTTTTATGATGGAACTTGTATCTACCTCAGGCAACAGACACACTCTTAGAGCTGCCTCATTATTTTGAATTTGCTCACTAATAAAGTTTTCTTGATCAATTCCGTGTAATTTGATTTTTAATCCCGTGTTGACTGTATAATTAATAGCCACCCACCTCATTTGTTCTGCAATCAACCCTCATATTTAAAGTTGTAGAGAAAGAGAGGGTATTGTGAACACTAGCACAACTGACAATAACTATAAAATGTGTAAGCAGAGTAAGAAGATCTATTGATTTTGCAATGAAGTAAATAGTGCTATAATTACCATTGCCATTGCAAGTCATGGCTTGAGAACCAGCAGATGAACCAATGTCGCAAGCAAACATCAAAATACTTTTGGCAAATGACCTGTTTAATGCTTCCCTGTAAGGGGGGTGTCTAAAGTGAGTCATGTCCTCTCTGCTTGTATCCAGAAGGACACAAACAGACTGACCACTAAACGTGCATACAGAAATGTTGAAATTCCCAGCCCATACAAATGTTATGTTATGTTATATAGTTTTATAACACGCGCAGCTACTCCGAGGAGTGTCCCGGCATGAACCAAGAAGAGTCAGCAGACTAACGCTAGGCAAAAAAATAAAATGTGACATTTACTTTTCATAATGAAACTCATTATGAAATCATCTAGTTGGTCTATTACCTGACTGGACCTTTGATCAAAAATATTATAGTAAAAATGTAAAACCATCAAGTCAAAAGATTCTAAAGAGGCAAAAGAAAATTTGAAAACAGTTTAACAGAGACAAGGGCACCAAACCCCCTTCGCCTTACCCTCCAGGGAAGGAATTTCTGGGTTACAAAAAGTAGGTTAACCATAGATATACTAATAGTCCAACATCCAAGTGTCTTGATTTGATCATAAAAATTAATAAACTCCAGCCAATCTATGTTAGATAGTTTGGAATGGGCTCCTGCTAAATTCCATGAATAATTAATAAACTCCAGCCAATCTATGTTAGATAGTTTGGAATGGGCTCCTGCTAAATTCCATGAATAAAGTCTGAGACCCTACTGAAGAATAGTTTGGGGAAAAATTAACTGGTAGGTCGTGGGATCTTGGAGTTCCACTATAAAATAACAGACATCTGAGTCAGACAGAAAGGAGTGGACCTTCAGGAATTCTGAAATTGAGGGTCAATTGAATTCTTCTACGGGGTCAAAGTGCAAAGTGGTTCTGTGTTACTGATCTGGTTACTACTCCACGTACTGGAACCAGGTAAAGAATCAAGACAGGATTGGTGGCTCTCAAGATGTGGCCTGTAGAAATATCTCAGAGGATGGGCCCAATTCAACCTGGTAATTTTGCCAGATAGTTCAAGTGTTGCAATAGATTTCTTACTGCCGTTGGTTTTATAAAGTTTATAAACACTTGTGGCCTAGTTACAATGTCGGCACCGTATCGGTCTGGAACCGCCCGACCTCAGGTTCCTGACTTGCGCAGCCTTGTGTTACTCTAGATTTACTATGCAGCGAAGACCCATGCAAGGTGGCTCTGCGTGCATAGTAAATCTAATTTAAGGGCTCGCGTTGCCTTGCGTCGCCTTGCGTGATGCATGGGGCAATGGAAGCCCTAGATAAATCTGGTCCTCAGTGTCAGTACTTGGACCTGTGTGGGCATATGATAGGATAGGCAGCCAGGGACCACATTTTTTTCTACCTGGAGGCAGGATGTTTGAGACTGCGCTAGTGCGGCCACTTGCAAGATTCCCGTACCCATTAATAACTGCCAGGGGTGCTCACAGGCAACCATCTACTAAATTAACTATTGCCGATTAGTAAAAAAATATAATTTTTAGTTGGTGATATGGTCCTTCTTGCACTGATCGGTCAATTGAAATATCACATTGCACTTTCAATCGGTTCACATGCTAGTGCAAAATGTCCCATTAACTTGTGCTAAACGGCCCAGTCACTGGTACAAAAAAATATAGGGGCATATTCACAAGAACGTGTGATAATCATCGCAAATGTAGCTTAACGCAACCTTGCATATCGCAGTCCATCGCGAGAAAATAACACCATCCTAACGTCCAATTCCCAACCCCTCGGCACCATGCGATAGCAGCATGACAACCCGCCAAATGCCCCCGTAAAAACCAACGCAAAAAACTAAAAATGCGAAACACAATCGCCCAAAAAGTTGCGATGCCACAAAGCGCGATACCAAAATCAGCGAAAACCTGCGACAGGCCTGCAATACCCACGCGTCATGCGTGAAAATGCACTATAAAAGCAAACAAAAAACCAACCCCAAAACAAATCCAAACTGCGTAGCACCATGGATGCACCCAGACCTAGTGCAGAGGACAAGCCGAACTCCACAAACCCCATGGAGGACCAGCATGGAACCCCCTGTTAGGGGGAGGGCAAGGAGAAGAGGAAGAGGAAGACGGGGTTCAGTCCGCAGGAAGACCAGATCACCGTCACGGAGGTGATAGAACACCACCAACAACTGTTCGTCACCTCCACTGCGTCATTGGCAACATATACGGAAATATGGCAGTCCATCGTCACCAAAGTGAATGCAGTCGGAGTGTCGAGGAGGTCAATGGAGGATGTCAAGAGGCGCTGGCATGAAGTGCACAGCCAAACCAAACAGAAACTCGCTGCCAACATGAAGGCAGCAAAGGCGACTGGAGGTGGGAGTCCTGCGCCACAGGAAGAGCTGGATGAGCTGGAGGAAATGGTGGCCACAGTCATCAGTGGGGAGACGGTGCAAGGAGTTGGGGGCCTGGACACAGCCCGATATGACCTGACCCAACAGCAACAGGGTGAGTAACCACCAGGGACTGGAGGGACGGGGCAGATGGGCACAATGGCACACATGCACAATCATGTGCAGCACACTGCACACCCGCAATGAGTGTGGAACATGTCCCTGATACCCTTGGCACACTGCAGCACACATAGAAACACCAAGTAGGCCCCGTCCACTATGTGCACAAATGGGCCCTCCTCCATATCACCAATGCCACAACCTACCCATGCACATGTGCTGAATCCAGGAAAGCAGAGGCTCTGTGAGCCACACTGACAATGCAAGTGACACTGCATGACAGATAGCATGGCTGAAGTCACAATACATGACATGGTGCACGAGATGACACTGAGGTGGCTGAGTGTGGACCACATCCGTAAAGGAGCAGGTCACACTCTGACATATCCACGTGCACCTACGAGCCATGACGTCAAGAACACATCTGCAGACAAACAATGCACAAGAGTACCAAATATCCCCAGTAGCACAAATGACTCAAGTCGCAAACATCCCAGCCCCCAAAAAGCACACAAGTCAAATGCACACCGACTCAAAGGGATTAGGGTCCGCCAATGCAGAGCTGCAGGGGCGAATCGCCAACAATGCAGCACACACACATAGCAATCACAGTACATCAACATTGACGACAATGTGGGACAGAGTGCAACCCCTACACCACAGGACAGGGGACACAACTGGTGCCTCTCGTGTGTAGAAACTGGCCAATCACATCTGGCAATGCATGACACTGTGAGATGATAATGTACGAGTACAATCACACATCCGTTATGTAGTCGAAATGTCAACTGACTCCCATCAAATAGCCAGCTACACCAAAAGCGTCACAATGTACACCGTCATGCAGTCTGAATGTAAACATTCACAATGCATCAACATACATGGAACACACTGTTAACCTGCATCTCCCCTTACATTGCAGAGGGACAACCAACACCTCCTGCAGAGCAGACCACACATCTCTTCAGTGATGATGAAGAGGACACCTTGCCCATTTGCCCAGACACACTCCAACGGCTTGTGGACAGCCTCCTCTCCCCACCTCCAGGAGCAGGGCAGCCCAGCTGCATCGCGGTGAGCCCACACCCTGCACAGACCACACAGCAGGAAGCACACACCACCACTGCTGCCTCCCAGGACCCCCACGACCAACACATGGATTTCAAACGCCATGTGTTAGGGTGCCAGGAGAAGATGGCAGATCAGCTGTGGCTGGGTTTTGACCTCATGGCAGCCAAACTCGATGCCATACATGGGTGCCTGAGTCCCATCAGGGAGCACCTACAGTCCCTAAGGGATACCCACTGTCCGCACCATGCCCACCAACAATCCTTGGCTGACATCGCTGGTTCCATTACTCGGAGACAAGAACTGTCTAGGCAGACAGGCTCCAGCGATGACAGCACAGAGTTGGCACAGATGCGGAGGACAATGGAGACCATGGATCCGATGCAGGCTGGAAGTATGGCTGCCACTGCTGAACACCAGCGAGATGTAGCTGCGATCTTCCATGCCTTGCAGGTCCTCATCTTGCCACTGCTGCCACTGAGCCTGTACCAGATGACTGCTGCAGGAACCTCGACACACACATCTCCATCCCCTGATGTGTCAGTGGCACACAGTCATGCAGCCCCATCGCCTTCGCACCCTGATGTGTCAGTGGCACACAGTCATGCAGCCCCATCGCCTTCGCACCCTGATGTGTCAGTGGCACACAGTCATGCAGCCATTACACCGCCACACACACCGGACACACCCGACACAGAAGAAGTATCAGAGGAGTGAGATGTGGATGGTAACTACTGTGTGAGGAAGGAGGCAGTAGCATCCATCACCTCCATATGGCTTGCCCTGCCTGGCTCTGCCCCATGCCTCATGCCCCGGGACAACCCCTTCCACTGACCCCCTGAACACTCTGCGACATTCACCCGGACCCCGACACGGACTGCCATATCTCCACTGCTTGACAATTACACAGCAATCCTGCTGCGGACTGCACTCCCCCTCTTCCAAATCATTTTTCAATGCTCAAAGGACTCTGGTTGGCCCACCGCTGGGCTTCCATGTTATGTGGGCTTGGATGGCCATGTACAGCTCCCTCTCCGTCATTCGCCAGAATGTGAATAAAACAATCCAAATCATGCAGATGTGTCATGACTATGTTCACTCACATATGGAAGTATGGCTGGATGTAGGGACAATGATTGCACAAGAAGGTACACCCTGGTAAATGACATCAATGCGCATGTTCATCCCCGAGACACATGGCCAATTGGATGACTGTGAAGGTGGGTATTGGCTGTGTCCCCATTGCACATTAGCAACAAACTCACAACCCCCCAACATAGGCACAGGTCCATGTCTTGAACAGGCCTGTGAGTAGGAATGACCAAATTGGTAGCAGGCCAGATGTGGTGTCCTACATCACATGTGACGACAGAACTTCACGTCGCATACCTACTCACACACATCTGTGTGGACACATTCTGTAATGATTCATAACATCGCACAACATGGTCAGAGGTTGGACACCATACTCACATTGCTGAAGACACGTAAGAGCACAGGTCTACCAGCAACTTTCCAAAAACAATGTCGGACTCACAGAGGTGGAGCTGTCAGAAGGGACCCACCCCCATTGTACATGCGTCAGTCAGTTCCTCCATGTGTAGGGACGATGCTCATTGTGGCACACGAGTGGTCAATCTAATCAACACTCATCACAGTTAGACACCAGTGGTGCTGCATAGACTTTATTGGCATGTGCGTGTCAGTACGGACAAGGCAACGGCCACAACAGGCAGGAACATGCTTAAGACACTTACACGCAGCATGGGTACATGTCGAGGTGCAGGAAATGGGGTTGGACAAATGAACCTAAATCATCACGGATGGCAATGGTCTCAGCCCACCTTGCCTTGCTGGATGAGTCATGTGTTGCTTGGCGTAAGCCATGTGCCCCGTGTGAGAGGGCATGACTTACAGCCCATGGGGTCTGCATAGTGCTCTGCCACCCGACTGCGCCGACTCTCTGCTCTGCTGACAGTGATCAGGTGAAAGGGTCCGACAAGTCCACATGTCGTGCTACATTGCCATGTGTGTACTCTCCCCCCAGCAGTGTGTCCGACTTGGTAACGTTGCCAGACTACGCTGTGCTGCTCCGACCATGAAACTGCATCACCTTGCACAGGTGTGTGTACACACGCGTAGTTCCACGCACATGCACACAGAGTCCAGACGAAGGCAGACATGTCCTCTGTTGTGGTGGGATGTGGGTACATTCCCCACAATGCTACAAGGTGTTGGGAACAGTGCTGTGGGTGACAATCCGATGTAGCAGCAGGGACGTAGTTACTCGTCCATGAATGCCAGCGCAGCTTCATGGGCAATGTGTTCCAATAGTACGTCGTTGTCGTGTTCAAGGAACACCAGGGTGAGCCAATCCATTAACTGGTCCGGGCAGATGTGCTCAGTCCACGCCGTTTCCCCAATCCGCAACACAGCCCAATAGGGGAGCGCCTGGATGTGGTCACTGCACACGAGGAGTTGTGCATTCTCCCATGCGCAACTGCCAGCACATACGCCAAGGATCAGTGCATCCCATGCATGGCTATCCAGGTGACACTCCTGTTGGTGGGCCAACAGGGGGCGCACTGTCAGGTCATAATCCAATTCAGCTACGGTTGCGTTGGATAGGCATACCTCCATGGGCCACTCGAATGTGCATGATCGACAGTGGAACCAGGGCTGGACGCAGGTGACGTAGGCAAGACGGAAACTCAGACGGAAACTGATTCGCAACACTGCCATTGGCAGGGATCCCAACAGATGCAGCATTTGGGCACGGTACAGTTCCATGTGACAGGGGTTCTGCATGTGCCCGGGAATGCAGGCCATTGCAATTGTTGGTCTCGTGCCACTGGCACTCGTCTGACCGGCGGGTGTTCGGTGGAGGATATGCCACAGCTCTGGGCAATGAGTCGTATGTGTGTGCGACGTTTGTACGTATGGGTAGTTCTTGACAATGTGTCAAGGGCATCCCTTGCAGGTGTCGGTCGTGCAGGGACAAGTGTGTGTGGGGTGTAGGCATGTTGGTGTTTCATTAGCGCAGTTCGTGGTGTGGGAGTCGTCGGAGGCTGGTATGGTATCTCACGCAGGGTGTGCCAGCCGCATTCAGGAACAAGGTCGGGGGTTTTGTTGGCCTTGGGCCTTGTGTGTTGGGACAATGGTGCTATCATTCCTGATTTTCGTCTGACTACTGCTTGCATGTCTTAATTGTGATGTGGAGTTCGCGCTGACTTTGATGCCAGGCCTGTGATTTGTGGTGCGCAGAGTTGGAGACACACGCAGCTGTTGGCATGTTTGCATGAGCCAAGGGCCCGATTGGCCTTGCGCTCCTTGTTCAGTCTCTCTCTTTCTGTCTGTTTCTTTCTCTCACTCCCTCTTTCTCTCTCTCCCTGTCCTTTGATGGGTGCCTGACACACCTTCTTATCTTGGGTATTGTCTTGCAGGTTGTGAGTCACAGTTTGTCCAGGGATGCCCCGCCATGACTCCTCAGGATAGTTGTTTGGTGACGTATTTGAATGTGACATTTTGTTTGGTCTTTCAATGGAGTATGTATGAATCAGGATCTCAGTGCGCACATGTATGTTGATTGTTGCGATTGTGGGGCATCAGGCGGGTGCTTGTGGTCATGTTTCCGTGCAGTTGATGTGCTGTGTCTTGATCCGGGGGAGGTGGGGTTGCCCATGGTGGGGCGGGGGGGGTGTGGTCCTGGGGGTGGTGGGGGTGGGTGGGTGTTGTGGCCCTCTTGGGTGTCCGGCACGCATGTTCAGTGGCTCCATGGCATCTGTTGCCCTTCAGGTGTGGCTCTGGTCTGGGCTCTATTTTGTGGTGCAGGCTGTGGTCTGACTTTGCACCAGGTCAGGGCAGGTGTTAGTTTCCTGCTGCTAACGTGCCTTATCGCCTGTTTTGTGGTTTTATCGCTGATCGGGCTGATCGTTGAGAATGTTGAGGTGTGGTGTTGTCGCAGGTTTTTGCTCGGGAACGCCTACTCTGCATCTCATTAGCGATAGTTGCAGGGGTCATCTGTGGCAATGTTTTTTGCGGATGCTTTCGCAGGTATACTGGTGTTATGGGCTGTTAGCACCAGCTTGTGAATGTTGCGATACATTTATCTTGACTTTGGCTGCGATAAAGTGCCGTTAACTCGGCGATAGCTCCTTGAGAATATGCCCCATAGTTCGATGGTACTGGCCATTTTACATTTTAGTTTGTATCTAGTTCTCACTGCACCACTGGATTCAAGCTAGCCTGGCTGTTGAGAGGTGATGCCCCGAAACCGGTCCCAGGATGCTTGTTTCCGGTCCAGGGAGGACCTGGCTTGGCAGTTCGGGCTGGACTGTTCCCACAAGGAACAGGGTCAAGACTGATTTGCATAAGGCTGGGTCCAAACTGGGGTGGCGTGGTGAGCAAAAGGATGATGGATTAAACCCAGATCCTTGTGACTGGGGGTGAATGTTTGCATTGTTCAGCATTCCGTCCATCAGTTGTTTCTTTTCCATTTCCTGGTGGCAGATGTGAAACTCAGCGACTCGCATACCCAGAGATATTCGAGTCAACTCACACGTTGTTACCCATGCGTCGTGATCCATGTTGAACACTTAAATAGAAAACATCACTTTCATGGCAAGTAATACATTTTTCTAAATGTGTTTTAATAGTTCTTACATTACTGAGGCAGACTGTTCATATAACCAGCCACACAACTAATGAAAAACTATCAGTACGGCTCCTGTTAATTCGCACCAAACAATTTCAATAGTCGAAGATGCGGAGTAATGCCTTGCTAATGTACAGGATGCACTTAAAGATAACAAATGCACATAATTAGCTGCAGACACCAAAGAACAGCCCCCTGAGCAGATTTTTACACAGCGCCCTGGACAGGAACCAGGTTATGAACAGTTATTTTCAAGCAATCATTGTTTGACATCCAAAATGCCAATCACATTGTAACAATAGCAGCTATGAAGATTCGGGGGATTAAAAATGCCATTGAAATAGCTTTCCAATTATATGAGCGGCATTAATACTGCATAATGACTTCCTATTTTCTTGACGGAAGTTCACTTATGTTAATGAAAGCAAATATTGTCAAAGCAGTAAGAAAGTCTGATCACGTCAGCAGAATCCTATTAGTGGGAAAGCTTCTATTAATACAATTAAAATGTGTAGGGTACATGGCCAGGGAGGTCTCTAAACCTTGTTAACAGGTGTCAAATGTAATAACTAAAAGTGGAAAGAACCTGTTAATATCACTGTCCAGTACCAGACATTGCTTGAACAGTGGAGGATTCTGAAAAGGACAACCTTTGACATAACCTGCATAATGAAAATAATATTGTACCATGTGACCATTTCAGTTAAGATAGCCAGTGCCAGGTGCACGAAGAAGCAGGTCACAGGAAATGATCGCAAATTGCTCACTGAATTTGTGTGACCTGTCTCTGACTTTACAACGCAGCCTAGGTGCCAAGAGGTCCTGTCGAAAATATTTAGTCACAGTGGGTCGCAGACCGACCTACCTAAAGAATAGTATCTAGGGTCCTCGCTATATGCGCTGTGATTGACTACAAAAACAGGGATGATTGATGGCCTGCATGGAACACCGGGCCATCATCCCTGTGTTTATTTTGCCAAATAGGCTATTTTTTTAAGCAGTTAATGAATCAGTGGCGGCGCCTCCGCTAAAGCGGAGGAGTGTCGCCCCACTGCCGAAAAGGAAAAAGAAAATGATAATAACATATTGTTATTATCATTATATTTTCCCTATTGCAGTCAGTGGCGGGGCGGGGCTTGCCAGAGCAGGGGAGGGGCGCTGTGCACTCCCTAAGTGTGCATGAACTGTTTGGCCGGCCCTCTTGGGCCGACCAAACAGTTCATGCGCACTTTGCATGTTCCTACCAGGCTGCATTAAATAGCCTGGTCAGGAACATGCACAACACCCTGTTTCAGTCTGATCGCCGATCCACGGTGCTCAGACCAATTACAACGTTGCATTGCAGAGTTGTGATTGGCACAGGGGAGCCCGTCTGCCCGGGTGCTTCCTGCTGCCGGCCGGGACAGGAAGAGGAAGAAAACAAGGACGGAGGAGAGGCGGCAGCCGGCCGTTAAAAGTAAGTCCTTTTTTTTAAATGTAATTCCTCTCCCCCCCCGTACCCCCCCCACCACACCACCCCTGTCCGGTAGCAGCCGCTGCTGGTTCATCTTCCTTAAAGGAACCGTTGCTGCTATAAGAAAAAGTAGTTTCCTGTTTGGTAAGACATCGGGGAAGCAGGTAGAGGTTCCATGGATCACTGCCTATTACCTCAAAAGTCGCGCAGCACAATTTTTAAAGGGTAAGGGCTCCCTTGAGGATCCCTTTGACTTTGCGAATCATTTACCACCTTAGACATTGGTAAAAGGATAATTATTTACAGCTGCAATTACAGTTGCAAACCATTGACGCATATCATACAGATTAGCAATTCGGAAGCAACACCCATTTCGCTCCCTTTCATGATTGCAATTCAGTATGGATCTCTAAATCCATTTTGTGAGTCAGAAATTTTCTTCCAACTCACAAAATGGGTTGACTGTATTGTAAAAAAAAAATTGCATTCACAAACACTGAGAATATGCAAATCTTAGGGTTTACAAATACAAATTGGTTTCGTATATCTCTCCCTCAGTTCTACTTTATGTAATTCGCAATCAAAATGGCTTATCGAGGCAGCTTTCCAGATAAAATATATTGAAAATAAACTGTGAAAGAGCAGCTGAGAAAAAAAATATTGAGGGTATAAAATGAATGGATTATATTTCAGAGAAACAACACTATTTAAAGTTACACCCATGCAAGGTGAGCAAAATTTGGTGAGGCGCCTAACTGAAAGTGCCATATATTTGCTTTATTGGCCTAAGATTTAGTCACCATAAATAAGAAACAAAAACCTATATATACTATATGTTTGCATGGCCGCTCACATTGTGGCTCTTAATGGACCTTGGCGGAACAAACTACAGCACCTATCATCTTTCATGAGCAAAAACTATGTTTTGCCAAAGGTTAATGTGAGTGTTTGGCTGAAATCACTTTGAGTACAGATGTAAAGCTGTGGTAGTTGCACAAATACCTAAAGGTTTTCACCCATAGGTTTTGCCAACAACAGGGTGATCTCCCTACTACCATTCCCAGCAAAGATCTTAAAGAAAATAATCAACAGATGCCCCACCGAATACCTCAACGAACACCAACTCCTCAATACCACTCAGTCTGGTTTCAAACCCAGTCACAGCACAGAAACTGCCCTCATCGCCGCCATGGATGGCATCCACAGGGCTCTGGACAGAGGAGACAGAGCAGCCCTCATCCTTCTGGACCTCAGGCTACCAACCCATCCTCATCCAACACCTACACAACATCAGAAGCCAAGGGCACGCACACCGATTGATCTGCTCTTTCCTGGCCAGAATGACCCAGTCAGTCAGCCTGGCACAGTCCACCTCTTACGCCAGTGACCTCTTCTGCAGAGTTCCTCCTTGAGCCCAACCCTCTTCAACGCATACACAATCCCTCTAGCCAGCATCATCTGTTCTCACGACATCAAGGTCCTCTCCTACGCTGCAGAAATGCAACTCATACTCTCCCTCATGGAAAACACACCCATTGCGGGATTAAGTTCAGTGCCTGCATGACTGAAATCATCCACTAAATGAAGGATCAACTATCTGAAGCTGAACACTGACAAGACCGAAATTGTGATCATCAGGAAAGAGCACTTCACAGTGGGACTCCATATTGTGGCAACAGAGCTAGGACCGACACCCACCACTACCACCCATACCAAGAACCTTGGATCATCATCAACAGCAAACTCTACATGACTGCCCAAGTCAATGCCGTCGTTGCCGCCTCGTGTTTCAATACCCTGAGGATGCTGAGGAAAATTTCAAATGACTCCGAATCAGCATCAGGAAAACCATCACAGACACCCTGGTCACAAGCAAGTTCGACTACAGGAACAGCCTCTATGCCAGGATCAACAAAAAACTAACCAGAAGGCCACAGACCATTCAACTCTTGCGAGCCAGAATCACTCTCAACCTCCCACGCACTCACCTTACATCACACCTGAAGAAGCTCCACTTTCTCCTCATACATAAACTAGCATAATTCAGACTCCTCACCCACACTTTCAAGACACCACAAATCACTGGCCCAGCTTACCTCAACAATCGCATCTGATTTCACAAACCTTCCAGACACCTCCACTCGTCCAGACTCCTACATGCACACATCCCACACATAGAAAAAAGCAGATCCGGTGGTTGAGTCTTCTCCTGCATTGCTCCTAAAATGTGGAACGACCTGTCACTACACATAAGACCCCCCTCCTCCCTTCGTGAGTACCACAAGAAGGTGAAGACCTGGCTTATCAAGTAGTTCCACAAGGCTCTAGGTCCACACCTGTGCAATGCTGCGATACCCTCCCAGTTGATTGCACTCTTCAAATCTGCATAACATAACGTAACATGAATAAAATGACATAACATAAAATACCATAACATAACTGTTAGATCTGGCATCCTTGGCGTGGTTTCCCCTGACTTTTTGCCTTCTTACCTCCTGTTTTGACTGTTGCGCTGACTTTTTGCTGGTTTTAGGAATGAGTACACTTTACCACTGCTAATCAGTGCTAAAGTGCATGTGCTCTTTACTTTAAACATGTCTCAGGCCTGCCACTGCAGAGCTTGTATGTACAGTTTTTAACTGCCATGTCAACCTGGCAAGTTAACCTACGTGCTAGGTCCAAACCTTCCTTTTTTGTTACATGTAGGTCACCCCTAAGGTAGGTGCTAGACAGCCAAAGGGAAGGGTGCAGTGTATTTAAAAAGTAGGACATGCACTTTTAAGTTTTATATGTCCTGGTAGTGAAATACTCTTAAATTTGTTTTTCACAACTCCAAGGCCTATCGCTCCCATAAGATAACATTGGGATTGCCTTATTACATTTTATAAATGTAATTCCTGATTGGGAAAAGCTGGGACTCCCAAATTTGATGACTATGGAATCACAATTTAAAAACCCTACTTATGGTGAAGTTGGTTTTTAAATTGCAATTCTGAAGGTGCCACTTTTCAAAAGTTTGCATTTGCTTACTGTAACCATTTTGTGCCTTCTGCTTGTCTCTGGAATACATGTCCGGGGTGGGTAACAGTTGGCTTCCTGCATTCCCTCCAGACAGCCACACACAAAGTAAGGGTTGGGGTGACTGAGTGTCCATCTGCATACGGATGGGTCATCCTGAGCAGGATGGGAGGGAGGAGCTGACACACCTGAAAGGGCTGTGTCCGGTTGCCACACAAAGACTTGCATACCCCCCTGTAGTGAGTCTGGAGCAATGGCAGGAAAGAAATGGACTCTGTGCACTTCAAAGCATGTCTTTGAAGTCTCCTCCATTTCAAAGGCCAAACTGGGTATAAGTACTGGTCTTCTAACACCACCAAATCAGAACACTTCTGGAACTGAGGACATTCTACCAGGAATAAGGACTGCTGTGCTGCTGGAGAGATTGCCACTTTTCTGAAAAGCTTTGCTGTGTTGGCCTGCTGCCTCTTGCCTTTTTTTTTTATTATTATTATTATTTTTTTAACAGAGTTTTATATAGCGCGAACTTGACCCGAATCGGGTATCAGAGCAGTTTACATAGCACCAGTTGCATTACATGAGGACACATTCATTTTTGTTAGGCACGGGGAGATTAAGTGATTTGCCCAGAATCACAGGATGTTCAGCGTCATTGCCGAGTCTCGAATCCAGTTCCCCAGATTGGAGGTCGACCGCCCTAGCCATTAGGCCAACTCCGAATGAGAAGGAGTGTACCTGATCTCTACAGCCCAGAACCAAAGTATCTCCAAGGGCTTGTTGGCTTGCCTCCTGTTTCTGATGTCTCAGGGATATCAAAGACTTCTCTCTTCAACCTGCAAACAGCACCTGGCCTCTGTCTGCTGTGAGTCCTGCTTTGTCAAATGGTTCCAGTCCAGTCTTGGGCCCTTGGTAAGTGAGTTTAAAGTGCTGCATCTGCCAGAACCTACGCATCGACATTATTGCGCCAATTGGAACCTATGCATCCCTGCCATTGTGGGAACCAGATCGACGCTTCTCACATGAAACTGCCGCATCAGAACCAACCCATAAGTGGCACTGGGTGGAGAAGATCGACACATCTCATCTACAACCCAGTGCATCTGACTTGAAACTGCTGCACCTCAGAATTGGCACATCACTCACGGAACCGATGCATCACCACCACTGCGTGGAGAAATCTGCCATATCGCCCCTACTGCGTGGGGATCACTGACGCATCTCGTTTCTGGTGACCAGGATCAATGTACTTTTGCTCAGTCGGCCCTGCGTGGGTCCTGTATCCGGCCCATGCTCTTGAATTTGTCCAGCTCCAGTGTGACCAATTAACTTTTTAAGTGCGTACTGCTTCTAGGCGCTCTTTTTTGCATTTAATCTTTAAAAAGTCATATCTCGACTACTACTATTTGGATTTTCATCATTTTGGTCTTGTCTTATTTATAACGTTATTCTCTATTTTTCTAAACTGGTGTGGATTCTTTTTGTGGTGTTTTCACTGTGTTACTGATTGAAGTGTTGCACAAATACTTTAAACATTGCTTGCCTTTTAAGTTAAGCCTGACAGCTCTATGCCAAACTACAAGAGGGTAAGCACAGGTTAATTTAAAGTGTGTTACTGACTTAACCTGACTAGGATTGTGGTTCCTGCTTGGACAGGGTGCATACCTATGCCAACCAGAAACCCAATTTCTAACAAAAACATAACATAACATGAAATACAAAGTTAAACCTGAAAGAAAAGCATGATCTGGCTTTGTGAGAAATCCTAAAACCAAAAAAAAACTAGGATAAACTAGAGTCAAACGGAACATTTTGTGATAATAATCCAATACTTAATAACCTGTGTAATTAATGGAAATTACATTTTTTACTCTGCTTAACTATGAGCAGTTGTTCTTGCATTGAAATTTGTACTGGATGGTTTTCCTCCAGCAGAGAAATCATGTAAGGCACACCTGAATCACCTTTGCATGGTAGCACAAGACTTAGCCTTGCAATGAAATAGCTTTTTAGTCTGAGTGTGGCTGATAAGATCATTGGAACATAGCTCATTTTAGAACTGGCATTGCACACATTTTCCCCACTTGCCCATGCATCACTGCATAAATGTTAGTTAATGTCAGCCAAGGTTTTTCTGCTTCCTGAATAATGGGGCACACCATTCCTGTAAAACGGTTACTTAGAGCATCAACCTGGTGCTTTGACAACAGAGTAGTCGATTCATAGGTCAATCCCAGGCTCACACAATTTTTCTAATACAGACACTTCCAGGATCTGAAATTGACGCAGATATGCTTGAACCCGCCTGGAATTTCCACTTTTACTTTAAATACATTTTAATTTTTAAGCTAAAACGGAATGGGGACTGCAGAATCAAAAGAAACAATACCATTGACTTCTTTAGATATTCACGTTGCACGCCAAATCCAATACGTATGATCTCAGACTGCAACAATAAACAAAAATCCTAAAAGCACAATGCAATTTAGGGGCCAATTACGATGTTGGATTCCCCTAGACCGTGTCAGAACCCATCTGCCCGAGTCGTCGGAAACAATTCCGACCGACCAATTACAATGCTTGCGGTCGGAAGAGAAACCATTCGGTCATTTCAAATCGGTTCTGACCGGCACTCAGAGAATCCGAGTCGGTCGGAGCTGATTCGTGCAGCTCTACGGGCAGCGTTTCCAACTGATTACGATGTCGGATTCGGACAGCCTTTCCGACTCGGTCTGTCCGACACGAAAAGGCTGTTGTGAACTGACTTTGGGGGCCCCTAGCAGACCCCCCTTCATCCTGAGGCCTCCGGTTGGGGGCCGTGGGGGTACCCAAGGGAACCCCCTGTAAAACCATGCACTGTGAGGCAGGCACTATGGGGTGCCCGTGACAGGGTGCAAGGTTTTCTGCAGACACCCCTTTTCCCCATAGGAGCTTGTGTTGTCGGTCAGAACACAGGCTCGGTGTTCAGAAGTATCGCAATCAGTCGTGCGGAACCGCCGATCGCGAGTTGGTCAGAACCGAATCCGACAAGGAGTCGGGCAGAAAGTTTCCGCACGACATCGTATTCAGCCCCTAAATAACAATGCATAAACAAGAATCTCTAACATAGTGTTAAGGACAAAATGTCATGTAATCTGAGAGATAATGTATGAGATTTGAAAACTGCAAATTGGAGAGTTATTGATTTGAGAAAAAACTGACTAGTGCCTCACAGATTTCCCTCTAGATGAACTTTACACAAGAAAACACATTGGGCCATACTCACAAGACCAAGTTATTGTGATGGTACCTCACTGCAAGGATTTAACATCTTTTGTTCTGGTTAAACACTTTTGTGTATAACTACTGAATTTAACACAATAAGGCACTAAGGCATCCCAAATTCAGCTCAGTGCAGATGTATAAACTTTCTAGCACATCACTTCTCATTGATCATACTTCCAGCGTATTAGGGTCTATGTCACTAAACATGTTCTTGTGTACACTCCACTTCAAATCTGCAAATCCACTTGTCATGTAGGCCACGTTAATTTCATTCACAAAGTCCACTATTTTACATGTACTGCATAGAGCTTAGTTTAGACATGCCTAAAATATGCACCAGCAGACATCATGCATTTCCTTGTGAATTTGACCTTCATTGAAGACGTACAATGCTTTTAAACTGACTTTTTATGACCGTAACATGCACACGTACAATGAAAGTTAAGTATGGAGGTCATCTAAAGTGCATATAAATGTGCAACAGGTATCAGATGCCTGTGGCATAAAAGGCATGCGTGCCATGCCATATGGGTTGGTACAATAAGCTGCATCAATAATCCCAGGCAGCTGCTGCAACAAAATAGTTGATGCAATAATTTCAAAAGAACAAAAAACAAGGGCCAGCGATGGCTGTCTACCCCTGGCGAGACTGACACTAATTAAAGGGGCAAATGGATTGCATTGGAAATCACTAAATAAGAAAAACCCCAAAATACAAATATATAACTTTCCAATATCCATTCCATAGTCAAGTTCGCAACACTGATGCCCATTTTGTCTTCTCCGAGAATACTTCACAGTGATCCATCCTGGATTTTCTAAGGCACCGGAGTGTTTTTTGTCATGCACTGGTTACAAAGTGGGGCACTGATAAATCGGTAACAGAGTCATCTGCCTGTGCTCAATAGCTTTGGCCCCCTTTGGAGTTCATATTCACCTGCTACTCAAAGCAGAAAAAAAGGAACTCCCACTCTTGTATTTAAGGTGCACATAAGAAGAAATAGCCCCTTGCAAGTAAAGTTCTCATGTTCAACCACTTCAGTGTATTCCCAAGGTACATACTCGTCTTGCAAAAATGGGTTGGGGAACCCTATAACCACATAAGTCTGCTCTGCTCTGTTCTTTCCTTTTTCTCATATGTCATCAGAGATTCCTTCCAGGGAGACAGGCTCTTCTTACCGTCACTGCTTCCTTCAGCTTCAAAGTCACAGTTTTTTTTAATTGCCTTTCAAATGGCAGTATACTTGGCTCATGGTTCCCTCTGGTCAGATCACCTTCCTCTGCATCTTGGTGTGTTTAAAGGTTAACAGCGCCGACCTGTTTGAAGTAGTCCATAGTCATAGCTGAATGCATTCAAAGAAGTACATTCTCACGGAATCTCACTGTAACTTCTGCCAAAGGATGGCAACTGTTGGACTGAAATGAATTTCTAGAGGTGAGGACCAACAGATACTAGGCAGATACCATACTTTTTCATCTTAATTGGGATGATATTATCTGCCCAGGAACCTTCTCAAGCCCATTGGATATTGATCCATTAGGCAAATGACTGCTGATCTAAAACCATATGCGTCGTTTGAGGATGGTGATCCCTATAGGGATACAAATAATTGCAAAGGTGTATTTTGTTACAAATTGTATGGTGGATCACTGAAAGAATATGGAAACCAAAAATATTGAGTAGGCAGAATAACGTGTCAAAGATATCGTGGACCAAAATGCTGCAAAGGTAAGTGTGTAGAAACTGAAAAGATCTGTAGAACCCAAAATCATAACTCCATCATAACAACCTGAGTAAAGTAAAGAGAATTTATTTAACGTGCACGGGAGCCTCAGATGGGTGCTGAGTGCTCGAATAGCAGAAGTAAAACACAAGCATTTATAGACACAGACCACAAGAGGATGCAGCATCATAATACACGTGGCACAAATTAAGCATGGCCTACTTGACCAATTAGCAAAGGCCTAGGCTGCGCTATACCATTTATGGTGCGAAATATACTGTTGCTGACCACGTGCCTCAAATAGGCAGTTTCTGGGACTTTCCACTGTAATGCAATGTATTAGTTCTGGTACTTTTCCATGTAACAATTTGCAACATCATAGTACGCACCAGAAATATTTCTAAATGTGATATGCTGAAATACTTTGTGGCGAAGCTAGCGTCTTCCTCTGTTCTCGTATGTTTGTTGAGCAAGCCTTGCGTTATAGAAGCAGTTTTACTGAGGGACATATGGAAAAGTACAAGCATCTTGTGCAGTTATGTCAACTTAACAGGGCCTAAAGCTTCAAGCATTTGGTATCATATAAGAAAGATGGCTTCCACATTGCTCCATCTGATACCAAATCACTAATCTAATTTTTATCCCATTATCATTTCTTGCCCCTTGTTCTCGTTTTTGTGGTGTTTATTGTTATCCTTTCTTGGCATGCAGCGAGCACAGCTTGTTATAAAGGCTGCGCAGCATGCAGGACAGACATGGATCATTATGCACAGGATGATGAGTGCTGTTACAGCTATGATGATCACCTCTAATATCCATGATCCCCAACTTCCTAACCATAGAATTAAATTCTCCCACATGCTCCCTGTGTGTATGTTGTGTGCTTCGTCCTTTATTTCTTTTATCTTATGGATCGCATTGTCTATATTGCGGCTGTTGTCAGGTATATATGAACAGCACACCTGTTTGATGACGTGACAGACCAAAATGTCTATTTTTCTCTGTCTTGCTCACCAAAAGATGTTGGCAGATATGTGCAGACATAACAATTTACCACATTAATTTTGTATGCGTAGAAATTGACCTTTTGAACATATTTGTTCTCTATGTAAGTTTCCCAATTTGCTCTCCTATTTCTTTCCTGCCCTGCCAACTGTCCCCCAGCCCCATCTTTATCAATTGCTATTTATTCATTTTGGTATAATATCTCTGTGTCATTCAAGCAGTATCACAGGGCAGTGCTAGGTATAGCAATGTGAGCACAATACACTATAAAGAGTGTAGTCATTATAACGGCAGCAATGGGGGATAATATTGCTAGTAGCACCCATGGCCATATTCTCTCATTGTTCTGAAAGTCTTGAGGCATTGTTCCAGTCGTTGGTACGTGTGGCTAGTGTGACTAGTTGGAAGAATGTCTTAGCTTCTGTTGCACTTCCACTCTTTTCAAAAAGTCTGCTGAGGAAAATGCAGAGCCTCAGTGATGATACCTGTAAACAGAAAAGTAACCATTGGTGCCTGTCTTCAAGTAATTCGAGAGGTTATCAAGCACTTCTATTACTTAGGCACTTTCAATATGAAGAAAACAAAGTGATGAGGAAGGTAAAGATGTCTCATTGTCACAACTTGTAGACTGACGGGTTGGGGCATTGATGTTCCAGACGTCTTTAGTTGATGTATCGTTGGGGCCCGCTTACACACTCTTCCTTTCTCTGCTGTGTGCAGCACGTGCAACTCTTCAGGAGGAGCTGGGATACCATTCTCACTTGGTACTTTTCGTGGAATACATGTTGTAACGAGGCTGTCCTTGATGTGATGCAGGGGAAGGCACTGGAGACTCCTGTGGTGGCGGCGGAGTTACTGCTTTCTTTGTATGAGAGCCATGGATCCAGGAAGTCACACTTGACTGCTGTTGCTTTTGTCAAAAGGACCGGATATGGCCTATTCCACCGATGTTGAGACAGTGCCGTCTGATGTGGGCTTTTATCCAAACCAAATCCCCTGGCTGGAGGCCGTGGACTGCTGGTGTCTCTGCTTCAGGAAGGGCCTACAGCACTGGACGATGTTATTCTTTTGCAGTATTGAAAAAGCAGATCATTAGGTACGGACAGAGGGACAATAGACATGTGGCCTGGAATGTTCTTTGGCCGTCAAAACACTATTTCATGTGGGCTAAGCTTTGTCACTCTGTCTGAGGTGCTCCTCATGGACAACAGAGCAAGTGGTAGTGTATCAATCCAGGTCAGTTTAGTGATTGCACAAATCTTGCCAATCCTATTTTTTAACACTCCATTCTTTCTCTCAACAGCACCCGCTGCTGGTGGATGATAGGCACAATGTAGTGTCTGTGTAGCTCCTAGACCCTTGCACAACCCCTCAATCACATGTGAGATGAACGTCGGTCCATTGTCAGAACCCAAAAGCATAGGCACTTAAAAGCATGGAATGAACTCTTTGAGGAGGCATTTGGCAACAGTTTGTGCATCGCAGTTCTTGGATCAGTATGCCTCAGTCCATTTGCTGAACATGCACACAATAACCAACACGTACTTGTACTTTTGAGTAGGAGGGGCATGTTGATGAAGTCCATTTAATTTGGGGAAGGGAAGTGGCCTGGGGTAGTGGAAGTACCCTTTCTAATTTTACCGTTGTACCAGCATTAGGAAAACAGTCTGATCATTCCATCACGTCCTACATGTGATGGACCATGAAAAAGTCGGGCCGTGGGAGCAAGCATTATCGTTGGTAAACATATTTGTCCCTTTTGGGCCTATCCATATTCCGTCTTCTGTTTGCCTATATCCTCCCCTTTTCCATTCTTCCTTTTCTTCCACCCCGCCCTTTGAGTAATATACTTTGGCTCATAGTACATATCATCATCCTTTGCAACATTTAGTAACAGGGCTTGCAATAGCCGTGCTATTAATGGTGCATGCTGTATTTGTTGGCCAGCTGAGGTAAAGAATCCCCTCATAGCCCACAGCTGGCCAAGATCAGGGGCCACTCCAAAAGTATATTGGCTGTCTGTGTAAATGCCCACTATTCTTCCTTCATGTTGTTAATCTTGCAGTACATTCCAGTACATTTCTAGCCGTGCCCACTGCATAACATTTTGCAGTGAGCCTGTGTTATTGCTGATGCATGAACCACAATTAGAGCTATATCTCCATTGGGGAAAGGTGTGTCTCTTAAATCACATTGAACATTTGCATACTTATCTGTGGCTAGCACACATGGATTATTCTTTACCAAACACTCCCTGTCTATGACCCATTGCTAGGTCAGAAATCAGTAGTGGCGCAATGTATGGGCCAAATTGTCAGAAATATAAATCACATTTGCACCAGTGGAGCTTCCTAATCAGATATGAGAGGGTGAAAACGTTTATCATTAAGCACATGCATGCAAACATTTCGAAAACAGGAAACCTATTACACTCTGTAGGGGCATGAAGGAAAGAACCTAAAAATTATATTGTCATCCCTGTACAAGACTTTAAAAAAATCCATTATCCTCAAAAGCAAAAGAAGAATTAAAACATTGTACTATAGCTTGTCCCAACAGCAAACACAGATGAAAATCTCTGTCACAGTAACACCTTTGGGAATCAAAATACTCATAGTTGTCAAACTGTGCCAATCCCTTATACCTTGAAACCTATTTGCAAACACCCTTAAAGACTGCACCTGTATATTAAAAGACATATTAAATCTGTACACATTGTATCCGTAAAAGATTATAATACGAAGCACAGTTATTCAATGCACACTATCCTTCTGCATTGGCATATACTCATTACTAAAGATCAATATATAAACATAATATTACTACTTTTTATCCTATCCTTTGTAGCCCCTGGTGAATGCACTGCATTAGAATGCATTTTAGCACATTCCACCTTACAATGTAATTCGTTATAATAATATTTTCTGCACCTCTGAAGAACGTAGAAATGAAAAACATTAATACACATACACATTTCTTTTAGATACATACATAAAATAGTACTTCTCCTTGCGCCATTTAATTAGGCAAAACCCTTCAAAAACTCAATATACCTAGTGCTATTCTATCTGTGCTTGTGAGGATGGTGGTGTTATATGTTAGGCGGCGGTCTGTGGAGTGAGAAATGGGGAAAACAAGCTAGCTACCTAACCTGACCTAATTGTGTGATCCTGGGCATTTTATTTCCTTTAATACTTTTGCGGTACTATTATCCTGAAAGTGATGCTGTGCAGGGCACTCTGGCTACCTCCCTTCAATAATGTAACTTGACCTTTATTCAAATGTTTGCCTCCATATCTTAACTTCTCTCTTATTCCAGCACTTAGTCGTCAGAGTAAACAGCACCCTTCTGCTGTTCATGGGCCCAGATATGACCGGCAAGAGGGCCGTATGTGCCCCCTGCTTTTTAATTAAGTAGCTATTTGCGCAATGTAATGCAATCTTTTGTTCTTTAAAACAGCAAATGTCTCCTGTTGTAAATGACTCTGGGAGATGGGGGTGGGGGACCTGTGGATGCCATAACTCTGGCCCTCACAATGTCAATTGACAAGACACATACCATGAAGCAAGACATAAAACAGACACGTACGACAAACAAACATCTTTTCTCCGACGTTCTTGCATCTGAAAATGAAAATGTTAAGAAACAAACTGTTGCATCAAAACTTGGCGCGGCCAGCGATAATTATCGCTGCCGCTTGTTAATATGCCCCATAAACTCTCTTTGTGAGCCTGTTGAGGCAGAGCTGACTGTTCTATTTAAGGCCTTTCTAGTGTGGTGATATCATGGGCTGTCTGATGTGCCTTAATGCAGATGTCCCATACCAAAGTTCGCCATGTTTTGGCCGTAAATGTGTCGTCTAGTGAATTATCATCAAAAAGTTATTTCCACGTATTATCAATAAGCCGCAGTATTGTATTTGTTTTTCTGTGCATAATTTTAACAGCTCATTTTCCTTTCCACAGAACTTGGAAGCCGCATAGGCTGCTTTCTGTCCCATTGTTACAAGAGAAGCAATATTTGAAGCATTCTATTGAAAGATCTCTTTCGTTAACTTCACCATTCTGAGTTTGTGCGCGAGAGATTTGCAAAAGGTCTGTTTATCATGGGACAGCTCGGTGCGTTGTGCCCCTGTGGCAGAGAAGGCCAGTGTGTAATGTGTGTTGGGCTGGGGAGCCTGAACTTCCCTATTCTGCAAGTGTGTGCAAAAGCGCTGACCCTACTTGCGTTACCAACAGTTCAGTTATACTGGACACGGAAAAACAAAAGGTGGCTTGTTAGGTTAATGCCAGGTGACACAATAGGAAAGACGAATGCTATCACACACTTTCGGCCAGCCTTAAGCCTTTGAAAAAACAGAGGAAGCCGTCCTTCATTCAACAGACAATGCAATTGCTAGTAGTTCACCAAAGCATTCACAAGTTGGAAAGGGAGAGAAAAGATTCCTGTGGTACTGGCGTTCCTTGGACAGTATAAAAGGTGACAGGCATACACATGAAATACAGAAGCAGGAATTCAGTCCCTGCGCTGCGGCGCTGTGTTGTACTGTGCGCTATTGCTGAGTGATGTACTCCCAACCTAGTCCTAAAATAATAATAGTGGAAACAGAAAGAGGATAATCGGGACCTCAAGTGTGATGAGAAATATCACACAGGCAGAGGGTCATCTGTCCAAAACAAAGTAAACATCAGGAGGTCTCTTAGTCAATTCGACAGTTTGTATCAACATTGTATTGTGACATTTCAAAGTAACATTTGTTTTAAGGCGGCTGGTAATCAGTCATTTGATATATAATCAGCATATGAAAGGTCAGTCGCAAAATACTAAGAATCTCAATGAAACACTATACATTATGTGACAATCAAAGACAGCATATCAAAAAATAAAAGCACTTCAAATAAATGCTTACAATACAATAACAGCACTTCAAATGAATGCATATAATACAATAACAGCACTTCAAATGAATGCATATAATGCAATACCAACCCCCTCCTTGTTGTGAGTAGGTGGACACCTATTCACATCTGGAGACCACCCTTGGTGTCCAGCAAGAGGCAGTGCACCAGAGCCAACCGCTTATAGAAGCAGTTTTACTGAGGGACATATGGAAAAGTACAAGCATCTTGTGCAGTGATTCTTATGTCAACTTAACAGGGCCTAAAGCTTCAAGCATTTGGTATCATATAAGAAAGATGGCTTCCACAAGTGCAAATAGGTAAGTATAGATTAACTATTCTTAACTCCACATCTACATACCATGAAGATATATATATTGTCAAGGTACATACATGTGGAGTTATATATAGTAAAACTTTGCTTACCTATAGAAACTTATCTTCCCAAATATTTCATCCTTGATATCCTTGACATGTTATTTAGTACCACAATATATTTGGTTCCTATATTCTTTCTAAACACCAGTATGTTGATTGATACATTCACCAATGCAGCATCTCACATAAGAGGATTTCTGCCCCTCTTCCGATAGAAGGTGGAATGGCGGAAGCTTGACACAAGGGGAAGCTACTCAAGGGTTGAGATAAGACATTCAAGTTTCTCTAAGTTGTAAGTTGCTGGTAAGGTTATTTATAACTAGAGTCAGTTGACAAATACCTGATTGATGTTAGGAACAGTTGAAATGTGGCTATAAATGTGTGGAACCCCAAGACCAACCATGTAAAATGTGATGAGTCATTGGTAAATTTTGCATTTGTCACATGCGGCCCACATTCATGCATGAATGTTACCTGTTTGTTGGCCCTGGGGATGCAAGTCCCTCTTCTCCAAGTAGGTGACCAGGTGGGTAGAAGAGATAGGAAGACTGTCCAATGCAGATGAATGTATATCTCAAGATAACACACTTAAAGATGCTGTTAGTAAATACCAGCAGTCTGGCACCATTCCCGGGGCTATAAAGAAGACTGGGGCATTGGGACCAAATCCATTGGGGTTGCAGTTGTTTGTCACTGGTGTCCTGGGTCCGTCCTACTATGGCTCTGCAAACTGGTGCAAGTGCACCTCTTTCCTGCTTTCACACTTGACTCTGAGGATAGCAAGGGTAGCACACTAAGCTTCTCAGGAAGGTAGTTTGAGGAGTCAGGAGTTTAGATCTCAACAGTTAAGCAGCAGACACAATAATGTCCAGCCCAGTTCTTATCTTTGGTTACCAAAAAGGTGTTTTAATATCAGAGCAAAACAGAATGCTATATACTACAAGGATGATTCACTTATAGGGCTATGACCTCACTTATGAGTTCAAGTGAAGTGCTACATCGTCTACATGTCCCCCCCCCGGCCATTCCACGGTGTCTATGGTAACTTAAGCAAAGATAATGGTAGAGACATTGTAGGAGAGTAGGATCTGCCTCTTATGGCTACCCCCACTTTTTGCTGGTGTATCACTGTTTTTCCACTTTAGTCTGGCTGGGGCCCTGCTATCCAGGACCCCAGCCTAGCTGCTTCCTCTCTAAATTGATTCCCTGTACTTTAGGTACACCACATATTGGATTCTGGAGTGCCCTTATAAGTCCCTAGCATATGGTATACTATGTACCAAGGCCATAGACACCCCAGAGGCCTACCAGGGGCTGAAGCATGTATTGTGCCACCCCTGGAAGGCCATCCAAAATGACACCACAGGACTGCTACAGCAGCCTGAGTGAGGTGGTGCATGCACCCCTTACAGAGATATAGGTTCACTATATCTCACCTAACACTGCACATAGAAAACTATCAGTCACCCCTATGGCAGGCCTTATCAATCCTGAAGGCAGGGTGCTTGGTTATATGTGAGAGGGTGCCCATGCATGAGCAGAGCCCCTCTGCAGCTCTCGGAATCTCTTATCCGGGGTTATCTGTGGTGCAGCCTGACCATATACTCTTAAGTGCATTATATCTAAATGGTAAATGCTAACTTTGGGATGGCTGCACGGAAACATGTCGTGTTTGGTGTCAAACACCTTGGAATCATACCCCCACACCAGTACCTGGTGTGGGAGTATGATCCCACCCTACTAGAGGGAGAGACATGACAACACCGGTATACCCGGTACCAACTAAACAGAGCCTGGCATCACAAAATGGATGCTGCAGCCACAGACACAAGTCTGGCCTCCTGCTGCTGACCGAAACTCCGGCAGGGGAGGCCTGGACAATAGGTTTCCTGTCTCAGGGAGGTGTTACCACCTCCCAGACAGGCCTTAGTGGATTGGGGCTGGGTGGTGCACTCTCTGAGTGCTTTGAAGTCCTGCAGTGGGGGCACATTTGGTGTCCTCGTGCATACCCCAGTTCAAACCAGTTGCAGGGGCTGCCAGCCCCTGCTCTGGCGCAAAACTGGACAAAGAAAATGGGTGTAGCCACCCCTCTTTCCAAACCCTCACATAGGTGGGTCCCCAGAGTTAGTCCAACCCCCTTTCTTAGTATAAGTAAGGGAACCCTGGCAACAGGACTTTAGATATCCCTGGACGAAACTCTGAAGCTGAATCCTGGACCTTCGACGCTCTACATCAAGATTAGAGGACTGAAGAATCTCCCTTGGGGTCAAGGAGTGACTCCCCTGCTTGGCAGGCACCAACAAAGCATCTGTCTGATCTGCATCACTGAAGCTCCCACCGGACACCGAAGTCTTTGCATCACCAGAGGTGGATTTCCAGATTTTGCTGAGGCTTCCCTGAGTCCCCAGAAAAGCTGAGGCCCGTAGCTGTCGTGGGTAACGTGGAACCGTGACCCCTGGACACCAAGCACATTTGCAAGTGCACCAACTTCCTGACAACTCTCGAAGCTGTGCTTTGGGTTCCAAGTAGCCCTAGCCCCGAGCACCAACTGCAGAAAAGATCATTGGCCTACACTCCGCGAGTGTCCCGTGGGCCAGCTTCAAGTGCGACCACTTGAGGCTCCTTTGCAATCTCTAGTCCGTTGGCTATTGGGTCCCCATGAAGGCAACTCTTCAATTGCTTGGGATTTTCTGGTTGCTCCAGAAGTGCCCTGACTTACCCTCACTGGGTGAGTCCCTCAGACCTTGCTGGTCTGCACCGCAGCCTTTTCTTTATTTCCCCATGACTTGCCGTTGTCAAGGCTTGTTGGGTCCAATCCGGTCGCCAACACTGCAGCACTCGACAAACTTCGTGGGACAGCTCGATTCCAGCTCTTGGTTGTCGTTGACACCTCCTGGACCTTGTGGCTGAAGAGTCAAGGCACCCATCAACTCACCTGAAGCACCCGACATCTGAGGGCATTCGACTATCGTGCCCCTGGTCACTGGCTAGTGACCCAGACTCTGTCCCCTCTGCTTTCAGGTCTTCCTCTTCCTCGATCCAGGCTTGGATTGCACCGGACACTCTTCCACTTCACGGCAGCAGCACTTTCCAAGAGGTCGCCATTGAAAACGACGACGATTCCCGACACCTTTTTACACGTATGCACCCAGCTTCCCTGGGTAAGGTAATTTGATTATTTCGGTACTCACGTGGGTGTGGGCCCTAGAAACTCTTAAGTTTAAAGGGGTTAACTGGAAGTCCTCTCCGAAGTGTCCTTTTTCTTTAAAAATCCCACCGCGACTTTCCCCATAGAAGTCAACGGCGATTCGCGGCTGTGTTCTCAAAATGCACGCGTCCCCCGTGGGTCCCCTGTGTCACTACCTTGGGTGGTTCCTTGGGGTCCAAGCACTTCTACAGGCTCTAGGCAGTGTGTCTGGCTCAGTCGTGGTTCTTATACCACTATTTTAGTATATGGTTCGGTACGCCCCTAGGGCTCAAACGTGTATTGTGCTAATAACTGCTGATATTCGCCTTGTAACTTATGTACTTCGAACTCTAGCCTCATAAAGAGACTAAAGGGGTGTGTTTAAGACTAAATACATATATTTTATATATGTACCTGATGTGGTCCTCTTTCATTTGGTCACTCAAGAGATTATAGACTGGTAAAACAAACTGCTTTACATTCCTCCAAGACTTAGCCTGAAGGCTGCTCTCCATAGCTACCACTAGGATAGCTTTCAATAAAGGTTGTCTTTAACCTATCATCCATAAGGGGTTGTTTGGACTGGTGCAAGGTGCCCACTATAACTAGTGGACAGCATATGCCAGGCCAACTTCTCACATTGGTGTGCAGCGTGTGGGATTCCAGCTTGCCATTGTTTTACCAGATAATCTCAAGTGACTAACTGAAAACCACTAAAGGTACCTAAGGTACATATAAATTCAAGCTTAGAAATACAGTAAGTTCTACTGAACTTAGAGTTGTGTGTCAAGGGCTTAGCACACCCTTTCTACAACTCCAGAGAGTTTAGTAGGCCACACTAGAGTAGGTAGTGCATACACCACACCTCACTAGTAATGTCTTCAGGGCCAGGAACCAGTACGTCCCTGCCAGGAACCAGTGGGCTCCTACCCTCCAAATATGACAACCTCCCATTCTTGGAATTGAGAGAGTTGGCAAAGATTAGGAAGCTGAAGACAGGCAAAAGTGCCAACACCCAACGTCTCATGGAGATGCTTCTGCTGGATGTTCTCAGAAGACCCCTAGGGTCTGCAGGGGTAGGCAGAGAGGGTGGGGCAGTAGATGAGGAAGGGAACAGGGGTGAAAATACCCAGGACCTGCCCTCTGAAACTGGCCAGGAAGATGAAAATGATCTTGCCCTGGACAATCCAGCTCCTCCTGCAGATGAGGAGGAGGATCAGAATGACCTCCCCTTTGTCCCACCAGGAAGAGTTGTGAGTGTGCCTAGAAGGTCCAGATCTCCTTCTCAGGAGTCTAACCATTCTGACACCTCAGTAGGGACCTCTGTTTCTTCTCATAGGAGGGAGACCTCCAATGAAAGGAAAAATAGACTGCTCCAGTATGAAGAAGCTCAGCTTAGGATCAGAAGAGAGCAGCTGGCTATAGACAGGGAGTCCCTAGAGCTTCATAGACAAAGAAGAAAGTTGGGACTAGAGTCCCATGGTGGCAGCAACTTCCCTAGTGGTAGGGAAAGGTCTTATGACCATAGAAACCTGAGCAAGATTGTCCCTCCCTACCAGAGTGGGGATGACATCCACAAATGGATAACTGCACTGGAAAGGGCCTGTAAAGTTCAGAGGGTCTCCCAGGAGCAGTGGGCAGCAATCTTGTGGCTCTCCTTTGCAGACAAAGGTAGAGACAAGCTCCTCACTGTAAGAGAAGAGGATGCTGATGATTACCAAGTCCTGAAGAGTGCCCTGATAGATGGGTTTGGCCTAACCACTGAGCAATACAGGTTAAAGTTCAGAGATACCCAAAAAGCACATACACAGGACTGGGTGGACTTTGTAGATTGTGCTACCAAGGCTCTGGAAGGCTGGTTACTTGGCAGTAAGGTGTTTGACTTCAAAGGATTTTATAATTTAATCGTGGGGGAGCAGATTCTTAATAACTGTCAGAATCAGTTGCTACATCAGTACCTGGTTGACTCTGATCTGACCTCTCCCCAAGAATTGGGAAAGAAGGCAGACAAATGGGTCAGAACCAGGGTGAAGCAGAAGGTACAGAACCAAGGTGGTGACCAGAAGAAGCAAGATTCTAAAAACTCTGACAAGGGTGGGGAAAAGGGTAAAGACCAGAAGTCTTCTCAAGGTCCCCACAAATCTGCATCTGGTGGGGAACCCCAATCTAATAAAGGAAAGGGCCAAAGGAAACCATGGTGCAAAGTCTGTAAGCAAAAGACTCACTGGACCAGTGATTGCACCAAGTCCAAAGACTCCAATCCAGCCACCATTGCCCCTAAGGCAACTGTTCCCCCTAGTCCAGCTACAAGTGGTGGTGGAAACACTCAGAACAAGGGTTTAGTAGGGTTGACCCTGGGTACTGAGATGGGCTCTGGCCTAGTCAGAGTGTCAACTCAGGCTGTCCTAGTCTGTGATGGGGGCATGGATATGTCCCCCTTTGTGAGTACCAATAATTTGGGCAAATACAGGCAGCAGCCTGTAATTAATGGAAGGGAGGCTTTGGCATTCAGGGACACAGGAGCAAGTGTCACCATGGTGACACAAGATCTTGTGGATCCTGGGCAGATTATACTTGGTGAAATGTACCAAGTGACCAATGCTAGCAATGTCAGAACAGACCATTCTCTGGCAGTTGTTAACTTCTCCTGGGGAGGGGTAACTGGCCTTAAGAAGGTTGTGGTGAGTGCAGACCTACCAGTGGAATGCTTGCTTGGCAATGATCTTGAAACGTCAGCTTGGGCAGAGGTGGAGCTCAGGAAACATGCAGAAATGCTAGGGATCTCTGCACATGTCTTTGCTGTGACTAGGTCACAGGCAAAAATGTCAAAAGCTGAACAGGCCCTGGATTCTGGAATAATGGACCAGGTGCCTCCCAAGAGAAGGAGCAGTAGGGTTAAGGCAGTGCCTTCCCCCTTGGCTCAGGAGGAGGATCAGTCTTTTGAGGAAGATGATCTCAGGCCAGAAGAAGGAACTGTCCCAGAGGAGCTTGAACCTGATCAGGTTGAGTTCTTGAGGACAGGGGGCCCTTCCAGGGCAGATCTGAGCCAGGAGCAGCTGAACTGCCCCGCTCTTGAACCCCTCAGACAGCAGGATGCTGCTGAGGCTGCTGGGAATGCTAGTGGCACCCATAAGATATATTGGGATGATGGACTCCTGTACTCAGAGAGTAGAGACCCCAAGCCTGGAGCAGCCAGGAGGTTGGTTATACCTCTGAAGTTCAGGGGCTTCCTATTGACACTAGCCCAATCAATCAATCAATCAATCAATCAAGCATTTGTATAGCGCGCTACTCACCCGGAGGGTCTCAAGGCGCTTGGGGGAGGGGGGTCCGCTACTGTTCGAACAGCCAGGTCTTGTGGGTGGGTTGGCTGCTGCGGGGGCCAGGGGGTTTGGCGCTGGGCGCGGTCCAGGCGCGGACGGGCACAGACGGGCTTGCCTTAGGCGCGCCTCCGGCGCGCCAGCAGCAGCGAGCGCGCAGCGGCCGCCATTTATGGGGAGGTGGGAGGGAGGAGCAGCTGGGAGGCGGGAGGCAGGGGCAGCGAATGGGCAGTCAGGGGGCGGGCCGCAGGGACGCAGCGGCGGGAATGGCGAGAGGCAGCGAGGGGTACAGAAGGAAAAGTGGAGAGAAAGCGGACACAAATACGGGCACAATTCAAAATGGGGCAGCGAGGGGTACAGAAGGAAAAGTGGAGAGAAAGCGGACACAAATACGGGCACAATTCAAAATGGGGCAGCGAGGGGTACAGAAGGAAAAGTGGAGAGAAAGCGGACACAAATACGGGCACAATTCAAAATGGGGCAGCGAGGGGTACAGAAGGAAAAGTGGAGAGAAAGCGGACACAAATACGGGCACAATTCAAAATGGGGCAGCGAGGGGTACAGAAGGAAAAGTGGAGAGAAAGCGGACACAAATACGGGCACAATTCAAAATGGGGCAGCGAGGGGTACAGAAGGAAAAGTGGAGAGAAAGCGGACACAAATACGGGCACAATTCAAAATGGGGCAGCGAGGGGTACAGAAGGAAAAGTGGAGAGAAAGCGGACACAAATACGGGCACAATTCAAAATGGGGCAGCGAGGGGTACAGAAGGAAAAGTGGAGAGAAAGCGGACACAAATACGGGCACAATTCAAAATGGGGCAGCGAGGGGTACAGAAGGAAAAGTGGAGAGAAAGCGGACACAAATACGGGCACAATTCAAAATGGGGCAGCGAGGGGTACAGAAGGAAAAGTGGAGAGAAAGCGGACACAAATACGGGCACAATTCAAAATGGGGCAGCGAGGGGTACAGAAGGAAAAGTGGAGAGAAAGCGGACACAAATACGGGCACAATTCAAAATGGGGCAGCGAGGGGTACAGAAGGAAAAGTGGAGAGAAAGCGGACACAAATACGGGCACAATTCAAAATGGGGCAGCGAGGGGTACAGAAGGAAAAGTGGAGAGAAAGCGGACACAAATACGGGCACAATTCAAAATGGGGCAGCGAGGGTACAGAAGGAAAAGTGGAGAGAAAGCGGACACAAATACGGGCACAATTCAAAATGGGGCAGCGAGGGGTACAGAAGGAAAAGTGGAGAGAAAGCGGACACAAATACGGGCACAATTCAAAATGGGGCAGCGAGGGGTACAGAAGGAAAAGTGGAGAGAAAGCGGACACAAATACGGGCACAATTCAAAATGGGGCAGCGAGGGGTACAGAAGGAAAAGTGGAGAAAAGCGGACACAAATACGGGCACAATTCAAAATGGGGCAGCGAGGGGTACAGAAGGAAAAGTGGAGAAAAAGCGGACACAAATACGGGCACAATTCAAAATGGGGCAGCGAGGGGTACAGAAGGAAAAGTGGAGAGAAAGCGGACACAAATACGGGCACAATTCAAAATGGGGCAGCGAGGGGTACAGAAGGAAAAGTGGAGAGAAAGCGGACACAAATACGGGCACAATTCAAAATGGGGCAGCGAGGGGTACAGAAGGAAAAGTGGAGAAAAGCGGACACAAATACGGGCACAATTCAAAATGGGGCAGCGAGGGGTACAGAAGGAAAAGTGGAGGAAAAGCGGACACAAATACGGGCACAATTCAAAATGGGGCAGCGAGGGGTACAGAAGGAAAAGTGGAGAGAAAGCGGACACAAATACGGGCACAATTCAAAATGGGGCAGCGAGGGGTACAGAAGGAAAAGGGGAGAGAAAGCGGACACAAATACGGGCACAATTCAAAATGGGGCAGCGAGGGGTACAGAAGGAAAAGGGGAGAGAAAGCGGACACAAATACGGGCACAATTCAAAATGGGGCAGCGAGGGGTACAGAAGGAAAAGGGGAGAGAAAGTGGACACAAATACGGGCACAGTTCAAATGGGGGCAGCGGGGGCGCAAAAGGGAAAAGGGGAGACAAGCAAGCAATACGGGCACCGAGGCCACAAACGGAAGGGCGATCTTACCAGCAGCAGCAGCGGGCGGCCAGCACAGGCGGATCTGTGTGGTGGGGGAGCGACCTACCTGGCAAATGATATTCCCTTAGCAGGTCACCTGGGCCAGAACAAGACTTGGGACAGAATTGTCCCTCACTTTCACTGGCCCCACATGTCTGAAGACACCAAGGAGTTTTGTCGCTCCTGTGTAACCTGCCAAGCCAGTGGGAAGGCAGGTGGCACCACAAAGGCCCCCCTGATACCACTACCTGTGGTGGGGGTTCCCTTTCAGAGGGTGGGGATTGACATAGTTGGTCCCATGGATCCCCAAACAGCCTCTGGGTACAGGTTTATCCTGGTGATGGTGGACCATGCCACCAGGTACCCAGAAGCCATTCCCCTTAGGACCACTACAGCTCCTGTGGTGGCAAGGGCCATCCTGGGAATTTTCTCAAGATTGGGCTTTCCTAAGGAGGTAGTATCTGACAGAGATGCAAACTTTATGTCCAGTTACTTGACTGCAATGTGGAAGTAGTGTGGAGTGACTTATAAGTTCACCACACCCTATCACCCACAATGCAATGGTTTAGTTGAGAGATTCAACAAAACCTTGAAGGGCATGATTAAAGGGCTCCCAGAAAAGCTTAGACGAAGATGGGACATACCCTTGCCCTGCCTTTTATTTGCATACAGGGAGGTGCCTCAAAAGGGGTTGGCTACAGCCCCTTTGAACTTTTGTTTGGCCATCCTGTCAGGGGTCCATTGTGTCTGGTGAAGGAAGGTTGGGAGTTACCTCTCAAACCCCCTAAACAGGACATAGTGGACTATGTACTTGGTCTCCGCTCCCGGATGGCTGAGTATATGAAAAAGGCAACAAAAAACCTTGAGGCTAGCCAGGAATTACAGAAAGCGTGGCATGACCAAAAGGCTGTGCTGACTGTTTACCAGCCAGGACAGAAGGTGTGGGTGCTGGAGCCAGTGGCCCCAGCAGCCCTCCAAGACAAGTGGAGTGGCCCCCATACCATTGTTGAACAGAAGGGAGAGGTTACCTATCTGGTAGACCTGGGAACTCCCAGGAGCCCCACAGGGTGCTCCATGTCAACAGGCTGAAGCCATATGTGGACAGGGCTGACATGGACTTGCTCATGGCAACTGATGAGGGACAGGAGGAGGAGGAGAGTGACCCTCTCCCTGACCTGCTCTCCCAGAACCCTGATGATGGGTCAGTGGATGGTGTAGCCTTGGCAGGCAGCCTCACTGCCCAGCAGCAAACTGATTGTAGACAGGTGCTCAATCAGTTCAGACACATGTTTTCTCTGACTCCAAGTCAGACCACCTGGTGCACTCATGAAGTGGACACTGGGGACAGTCTGCCTGCTAAAAGTAAGATTTACAGGCAACCTGACCAGGTCAGGGACTGTATCAGGACAGAAGTCCAGAAAATGTTGGAGCTGGGTGTCATTGAGCCTTCAGATAGCCCTTGGGCTAGTCCAGTGGTCCTGGTGCCAAAACCTCACACCAAAGATGGTAAGAGAGAGATGAGGTTTTGTGTGGACTACAGAGGCCTCAATGCAGTCACTAGGACTGATGCCCATCCAATCCCCAGGGCAGATGAGCTAATAGACACTTTGGCCTCAGCCAAATATCTAAGCACATTTGACCTAACAGCTGGCTACTGGCAGATCAGACTAGCTGATGATCCAAAGCCAAAAACTGCATTTTCTACCCCTGGTGGGCTTACCAATTTGTGGTGATGCCCTTTGGTTTGAAAAATGCACCTGCCACTTTTCAGAGGTTGGTGAACACAGTCCTTACAGGTCTGGAGTGCAGCATATCTAGATGATATTGCTGTCTTTAGCTCCACCTGGGAGGATCACCTGGTCCACCTCAGAAATGTTTTGGAGGCCCTGCAGAAGGCAGGCCTAACTATCAAGGCCACAAAGTGCCAGATAGGGCAGAGTCGGGTTGTGTACCTGGGCCACCTTGTGGGTGGAGGCCAGGTTCAACCATTGCAGAGCAAGATCCAGACCATCATGGACTGGGCTGCTCCAACTACCCAGACTCAGGTGAGAGCCTTTCTTTTTAGGCCTGACTGGGTACTACAGAATATTTGTCAAGGGGTATGGATCAATAGTGACACCCCTGAATGACTTAACCTCTAAGAAAATGCCCAAAAAGCTTCAGTGGACAGTTAGCTGTCAAAAGGCATTTGATGACCTGAAGCAGGCCATGTGCACTGCTCCCATTCTGCAAAGTCCTGATTACTCCAAAAAGTTAATTGTGCAAACAGATGCATCTGAGTTGGGGGTAGGGGCTGTACTGTCACAGTTGAATGATGAAGGTCAGGATCAGCCAGTAGCTTTTATTAGCAGAAGGCTGACCCCCAGAGAGAAACGTTGGTCAGCCATTGAGAGGGAGGCCTTTGCTGTGGTTTGGGCTCTGAAGAAGCTGAGGCCATACTTGTTTGGCACTCACTTCCTTGTTCAAACAGACCACAAGCCCCTCTTATGGCTAAAACAGATGAAGGGTGAAACCCCCAAATTTTGAGGTGGTCCATTTCCCTACAGGGAATGGACTATACAGTGGAACATAGACCTGGGAGTAACCATGCCACTGCAGATGGACTCTCCAGATATTTCCACTTAGAACATGAAGACTTAACTGGCCAAGGTTAGTTTAATGTCCCTGCGTTTGGGGGGGTTGTGTAGGAGAGTAGGATCTGCCTCTTATGGTTACCCCCACTTTTTGCTGGTGTATCACTGTTTTTCGACTTTAGTCTGGCTGGGGCCCTGCTATCCAGGACCCCAGCCTAGCTGCTTCCTCTCTAAATTGATTCCCTGTACTTTAGGTACACCACAGATTGGATTCTGGAGTGCCCTTATAAGTCCCTCGTATATGGTATACTATGTACCAAGGGCATAGACACCCCAGAGGCCTACCAGGGGCTGAAGCATGTATTGTGCCACCCCTGGAAGGCCATCCAAAATGACACCACAGGACTGCTACAGCAGCCTGAGTGAGGTGGTGCATGCACCCCTTACAGAGATATAGGTTCACTATATCTCACCTAACACTGCACATAGAAACCTATCAGTCACCCCTATGGCAGGCCTTATCAATCCTGAAGGCAGGGTGCTTGGTTATATGTGAGAGGGTGCCCATGCATGAGCAGAGCCCCTCTGCAGCTCTCGGAATCTCCTATCCGGGTTTGTCTGTGGTGCAGCCTGAACATATACTCTTAAGTGCATTATATCTAAACGGTAAATGCTAACTTTGGGATGGCTGCACGGAAACATGTTGTGTTTGGTGTCAAACACCTTGGAATCATATCCCCACACCAGTACCTGGTGTGGGAGTATGATCCCACCCTTCTAGAGGGAGAGACATGACAACACCGGTATACCCGGTACCAACTAAACAGAGCCTGGCATCACCAAATGAATGCTGCAGCCACAGACACGAGTCTGGCCTCCTGCTGCTGACTGAAACTCCGGCAGGGGAGGCCTGGACAATAGGTTTCCTGTCTCAGGGAGGTGTTACCACCTCCCAGACAGGCCTTAGTGGATTGGGGCTGGGTGGTGCACTCTCTGAGTGCTTTGAAGTCCTGCACTGGGGGCACATTTGGTGTCCTCGTGCATACCCCAGTTCAAACCAGTTGCAGGGGCTGCCAGCCCCTGCTCTGGCGCGAAACTGGACAAAGGAAATGGGTGTAGCCACCCCTCTTTCCAAACCCTCCCATAGGTGGGTCCCCAGAGTTAGTCCAACCCCCTTTCTTAGTATAAGTAAAGGAACCCTGGCAACAGGACTTTAGATATCCCTGGACGAAACTCTGAAGCTGAATCCTGGACCTTCGACGCTCTACATCAAGATTAGAGGACTGAAGAATCTCCCTTGGGGTCAAGGAGTGACTCCCTGCTTGGCAGGCACCAATGAAGCATCTGTCCGGTCTGCATCACTGAAGCTCCCACCGGACGCCGAAGTCTTTGCATCACCAGAGGTAGATTTCCAGACTTTACCGAGGCTGCCCTGAGTCCCCAGCAAAGCTGAGGCCCGTAGCTGTCGTGGGTAATGTGGAACCATGACCCCTGGACACCGAGTACATTTACAAGTGCACCAACTTCCTGACATCTTTTGAAGCCGTGCTTTGGGTTCCAAGTAGCCCTAGCCCTGAGCACCAACTGCAGCAAAGATCACTGGCCAACACTCCACGAGTGTCCCGTGGGCCAGCTCCAAGTGCGACCGCTTGAGGCTCCTTTGCAATCTCTAGTCGGTTGGCTAGTGGGTCCCCACGAATGCAACTCTTCAATTGCTTGAGCTTTTCTAGTTGCTCCAGAAGTGCCCTGACTTACCCTTGCTGGGTGAGTCCCTCAGACTATGCTGGTCTGCACCGCAGCCTTTTCTTCATTTCCCCATGACTTGCCGTTGCCAAGGCTTGTTGGGTCCAATCTGGTCGCCAACACCGCAGCACTCGACAGACTTTGTGGGGCAGCTTGATTCCAGCTCCTGGTCATCGTCGACACCTCCTGGACCTCGTGGCTGAAGAGTCAAGGCACCCGTCAACTCACCTGAAGCACCCGACATCTGAGGGCATTCGACTATCGGGCCCCTGGTCACTGGCTAGTGACCCAGACTCTGTCCCCTCTGCTTTCAGGTCTTCCTCTTCCTTGATCCAGGCTTGGATCGCACCGGACACTCTTCCACTTCACGGCAGCAGCACTTTCCAAGAGGTTGCCATTGAAAACAACGACGATTCCCGACACCTTTTTACACGTATGCACCCAGCATCCCTGGGTGAGGTAACTCGAGTATTTTGGTACTCACGTGGGTGTGGGCCCTAGAAACTCTTAAGTTTAAAGGGGTTAACTGGAAGTCCTCTCCGAAGTGTCCTTTTTCTTTAAAAATCCAACCGCGACTTTCCCCATAGAAGTCAACGGCGATTCGCGGCTGTGTTCTCAAAATGCACGCGTCCCCCGTGGGTCCCCTGTGTCACTACCTTGGGTGGTTCCTTGTGGTCCAAGCACTTCTACAGGCTCTAGGCAGTGTGTCTGGCTCAGTCGTGGTTCTTATACCACTATTTTAGTATATGGTTTGGTACGCCCCTAGGGCTCAAACGTGTATTGTGCTAATAACTGCTGATATTCGCCTTGTAACTTATGTACTTCGAACTCTAGCCTCATAAAGAGACTAGAGGGGTGTGTTTAAGACTAAATACATATATTTTATATATATACCTGGTGTGGTCCTCTTTCATTTGGTCACTCAAGAGATTATAGACTGGTAAAACAAGCTGCTTTACATTCCTCCAAAATTTAGCCTGAAGGCTGCTCTCCATAGCTACCACTAGGATAGCTTTCAATAAAGGTTGTCTTTAACCTATCATCCATAAGGGGTTGTTTGGACTGGTGCAAGGTGCCCACTATAACTAGTGGACAGCATATGCCAGGCCAACTTCTCACAGACATTAACTAGGCACAGGTGCATATCAATATTCATTATGCCTATGGATAGTTAGTAGGTCAGTTCAATAGTGTTTATGCCCACAGAGTTGTCAGTCAGTCATGATCACTTTATTTCGCCAATGGTAAAATGGCATAAAAAGTATACTATTTACAAGGAATAAAAATTCGATCATGCAGCTACATAAAAAGGTATTCAAAGTTAAAAAATGGATCAATTTACAGTATTATATAAAAGAACATATACATTTAAATATGGCATTTTCACATATAAGAGGAACTATAATCTTGCTCACGCTGACACACATCACAGGTTCTGTTTTCTCTTTACTAAAGCATGCTGAATATAGGAAGCAAGGCAATAGCAATTAAAAGGATCGGTTAGGGACTTAAAAAGTATAGGCCTGGGTGGCATTGTTGAAATTTAAAAGTGCGCATTATCGGAATGATGTAAGACAACCTTTCCTCATTATACAAACTACAGAAAAATAGGAGGTGAAGATCACATTGAGGGGAATGAGAATCACATGGGCATGGCGTAAGGGCATCCAAGGGATACGTTTTAGAAGGGTAACCCAGCATAAGGGGTATATAATTCAACTGAAATCTTGTTAGTAAAAATCTGTAGTACGAAAAAGTCATATGGTCGATTCTAGGTGTTAACAAGTATATTTTAACACTAGGCTTAATATGACTGTACTCCCATCTGTCTCTCCTCAGCTTTTCTAACAGTAGTGCTTTTTACTGCCCACAGAGTTCTTTCTGGCAAAGGTGAGCAATTCTAGCTGCAGGTTTCACCTTTACATGAATCGGATACAGTCTCTTAGTTCATGCAAGTTCAACCCCCTTTATGTGCTGAGCAGCAATGTGTATCGTTGATGTTGGATGGAGCAGTCAGCAACCTCGCACTCTCGGTCTAAGCGCTGGTGATGTTGCACCACTGACAGTGTTCTCATGCCTCCTTGGCCACCAGAGTTGAACTGAGCAGCAGGCCTTTGGGCACTCACCTTCTATGGCTGTGGCCGGTGCTTGATGAAGGTGTTCTTCGGCAGTTGCGGTCTCATGGCCTGTGCAGACGGACACTCGTCTGCAGTACTTACAATCTCCTGGCTGGTGCAGATGAGTGCTCATCTTCGACAATTGCAGCTTTCAGGCCATTGCGAGCAGTTCCTCACAGTTGGATGCTATGGGCAAGCTCGGATAACATCAGTCCTTGGGGCCTGCAGCGATAATGGATGTCAGCATGATGTAATTCTGATAGTTAGCCAAGTCATGTATCTCACTATAGGAACTGCAAAAGGAGACAAAGAGACCCCCTCAAAACATGTAGCAACATTGGCTACACTCCCTGAAGGCAGTCGCTTACGTATGGGAGTTCCAAACATTGGAAAACCATTGGGCTTCTCCTCCTGGACAGTCTCTCCTCCTTAAGGGCCAGGCATTCTCCTTCCCTGTCTGAGCAGTCAGTCAGGCTTGTATCACTAGGCAGACACTCAACCTTTCCAGCTTGTAGCCTTCAGGTGATGTCTCCTCATCTATCGGAGACTTCATGTCATTCAGGCACCAGCCCTGGCCACACAACAGTCCTTCAAGTACTCAGCATTGTACGCCCTTCCTTCAGTAGGAAAGACTTCAAACTGGAACTAAGTGGGTGGCTTGGTCCCACTGAGAGGATGTGGATCCACTGTCTAAGATTCTGGAACCGGTTTGGGTTGTTCCTTTTCAAATGTAATTTTCTGGCTGTAGCTCAGACACATCATTTGCACCAGCTGACAGGTCTCACAGCAGGTAGCAATTTTGCTGGACGCGCGCGAAGATAACAGCCACAGCATCAGGTATAACTTTCAGGAGCGCCTGGCAAAGGGCCCCTGAGACTAGTGCCTGCTATTTTTAACAGCACTGCTTTTATTCTTGCATTTTAGCTAAAAATTAATTGGTTTTTACTTACTCACCTTTCACGCTGTGCATTTGCATATTCCCCGGTCCACCACTGAAAGTTCAGATTGTGTGGAGGGAAGGCACTGCATACACCGGAAGTGAGGAATCTGCCGTCACTTCCGCAGGTCAACAGTCTAGCTGTTGATACCTGCCCTTTAAAAATCAGATGACTGTCGCAACGCGCAGCGGACGCGCGCAGCGGGCGCGCCGCTGGCGCGCCGAAGGCAAGCCCGTCTGCGCCCGTCCGTGCCTGGACCGGGCCCAGAGCCTGGAACCCTGGCCCCTGTACATCAGCAGTACCTGACACCAGGATAAAATACTCTAGCAACCAGCTGAAAGAGATCCGCCTAGTGACCAAATTTCATTCCTGTCCATACCTACACTCTTGCTCCTTAAATACTCATATCTCTTTGAGCTGCCCCAATTGTTCTTTTAATCTTGACTCTCATAACAAACCAGTACCATCGCAGAGGTATCCCGTGCAAATAAATCATGAATATATTCACCTAGCCCTTATAAACTCTCGCTCCCTTCCCAAACATTCATATGAAATATTGGACTTCCTAAAAGACCAAAGTCTAGACATACTATTTATTACAGAAACTTGGGGTGACTTATCTGCTGGACCTGACTTTTGCACCGCAACCCCTAACGGGTACGGCGTAATCAGACACGACAGAACTACCAAAAAGGAGGAGGACTGGCAATCATACATCGTGACAAATATTTAGTCAGGACGGAGCTAATCCCCTCCACGGTATGTGAAGCCATGACTTTCTCGATTATGCTTAGTTACTCACAAACCTTCAAAGGAATCCTCCTCTATCGTCCACCAGGCTCTAGAGCGGAATTTCTCTCTACTTTAGGCAGCTTACTAGAACCATGCGCGGTAGAATCTGACTTCACCATACTGGGGGATTTCAATTTTCACTTGGAGAGCCTTGATGATAATGACACATCATCCCTCATTGCCGAACTAGAGGTGGTGGATCTTCTCCAGTTGGTGACCAGCCCCACACACTCAGCTGGTCACACACTGGATGGGCTCTTCACCAACAATAAGCAAATTTCTTTGCATAACATCATGCCTCTAGCCTGGACTGACCATTGGGCATCCAGTTTGATATTCAGATAAAAAAAAACAACGCTGCACACATTAGCCCAATCCCACTTTCACAGTTTAAAGCCTGGAGTTGCATTGATCAGCATCTCCTTAAAACACACCTGTCATCAACTAACTATGACTCCACATCAGACCCTATACTTGCGTCATCTAATTACTCTGAATGTCTTTACAACGCCTTCAACTTTTTAGTACCAATTAAAAATGTTTCTAAAAACAGAGCTGCTCCTTCGGCCCCGTGGTTCTCTGAGTCACTTAGACTTGAAAAACAACGATGCAGGAACCTCGAGAGACGCTGGCGTAGAGACTACAATATCATTGAAAAACACTCTACAAGGAAGCTCTATCCAAGTACAAACAGCTTATTATCAGAGAGAAAAGCAAATACTACCTTAGTCAGATAGAATCCGCCCAAGATTCCACCAAGCAGCTGTTTCAGGTAGTCACAAAACTATCAGGGTCGATGACGAATTCCCCAATAGCTCCCACTCAGGATCTTTGCAACTCACTGGCCAGTTTCTTTCAAGAGAAGGTCAGCAACATATACGACAAATTTGCCGCACAACCTAAGGCTGACCCTTTGCCGGCTGTCCTCAGCAATGAAGAATGTTCCCCTTCTTTCCCGCAATTCACTCAAGTCTCACCAAAACAGATCTCTGATTTAATCGCCACCATTAAATCATGTTCCCCCACTGACCCCTGCCCCTCTTCAGTCTTAAAACTGATCCCGGATCTTATAGCTCCCAACCTAACAGATATCTGTAATGCCATGTTTCAAACAGGCATCTATCCTCCTACTTGGAAAAAGGCTATCATCAAGCCGCTGCTGAAGAAGCAGAACCTCGATCCAGCAGAAACAAAAAATTATCGGCCTATCGCAAACCTTCCATTTCCAACAATAATCTTTGAGAAATTAATGAACTCGCAGCTGGCCCAATACATCGAGGATAACAACCTTCTGGACGATACGCAATTCGGCTTTAGAAAAGGCCATGGTACAGAAACTGCCCTTATTAAAGCATCAGATGAAATCAGGACAGTACTAGACCAAGGTGGTGCCGCGGTTCTAGTATTGTTAGACCTGTCAGCAGCCTTCGACACGGTCGACCATGCTACACTGATCGACCGTGTCTCAACCATTGGCATTAAACATAGGGCTAAAGATCTACTGGCCTCGTTTCTCTCTAACCGCACACAATTAGTAAGTCTTGGTGACTTCAAGTCCTCCCCATTTACCCTCCCGTGCGGTGTGCCACAGGGATCATCTTTGAGTCCGACCTTATTTAATATCTACGTGTCGGACTTGGCTAGGGTTATCAAAACCCACGGGATGGGTGTGACATCTTATGCAGATGACACACAACTGGTGCTCGCAATACATAATGACGGAGGAGCAATTGCAGCTAGCTTTCAAGACGGAATGTTGGCTATTAGTACTTGGATGGCCAACAACTGCCTAAAGTTGAACTCCGATAAAACGGAGGTATTGATTTTTGGTAATCTTTTCCCTGCATGGTCCCCTATTTGGTGGCCAGCCAATCTGGGACCTCCACCATCCCCTGTCTCGAAAGTCAGGAATTTAGGTGTCTTATTCGATGACAAGTTATCTTTTTCATCCCATACCAATGCAGTTGTCTCCTCATCCTTTTATACCCTTAGGATGATTAAAAACTCCTACCATTCGTTCCACCCAGTGCCGGAAAAACCCTTATTAGCACCCTAGTAATCTCAAAAATTGACTACTGCAACGGCCTCCTCCTTAATGCTCAGAAGAAGGTCATAAATAGACTACAGATGGTGCAGAACTCAGCTGCTAGAATGCTAACAAACATCCCTAAGTATCAATCAATCTCAAAGGTGGTCCGAAAACTCCATTGGCTACCGATAAGAAGCCGAGTTAAATTTAAAGCACTCTGCATCGCATTCAAAGCCATCCACAACACGGGACCTGAGTTTCTTAAGAGGGCTTTATGTGTCTACAAGCCCAACAGACCCCTGCGTTCATCAGCAGCCAAACTTTTGAAGGTCCCTCGAACTGAAAAAGTCTCATGGGGGATAGAAGATTCACTGTGGCCACAACCAAGTTGTGGAACACCCTTCCTCTTCACATTAAATCCAGCCCTACCCTGCTTGCCTTTAGAAAGCTAGTAAAGACTTGGCTTTTTAATCAATAATCATCTGCTCCTGGCTTGGTCTTCTACACAGTCCGCAGCGCCGAGACACCCAAGGGTATTTGTGCGCTCTACAAATTGCTTAAAATAAATAAATAAATTAGCTTTCTTGAAGCAGTAATCAGGGACAGACAAAATGGCAGGTCCTGTCTAAAAACGTCTTCAAGTTTAACAACAGAAGCTTCTGACCCACCCCAAACCGCTACTATGCACCTTATGGCAGTGCTCATGAAAATCAATTCAGCAGCCCTTTGCTAGGAAGTACTTCATTGATTTTCTAAGAGTAGCCCAGTCTCCATCCTCCCTCAATACAATATCTGAGTCTACACCCGACTGAGACAAGAATGTAGTTCGCACCCTTCTTCTGTCTTGGAAATCTGTTTCCACCTTCCTTCTTGGCCATGCTAAATCAAGCACGATACAAAATTGATCCCACTCGTCTCCATTTTCAGTCTCTCATCATTTCAGAGTCTTACTACAACACATGTGCTGCATCGTTCACATACACTAGACATGCATATTGAATGTCAGTGCAAGAGTCTGTGGGTCACTTAAAAGTGGAAGTATACATGAGTGGGGTAGGTAAACAACACTCTCCTCTGACACTGAAATAAATGTCAGATGAAGGCTAATAATTCCCAAACATGGTGTGCTATCACCACTGTTTCATGTGATAAGCACTGGTATGGGCAGTAGTTTAATTTTCAGTGGTAAGGGCTCTTGCATCAACATGGATAAACCTAGACATCTGTGTGCATGCCAGATTTGCGTGGTTGTAGGGCCATAAAGATAAAGCCAAAATACCAATTTCACATGCACTGGAGCACCCATAATAGGGCTACCTGCCTGAATACCATCCAAGAGACATTCCCATACTAACATCAGACAATGCTAAACTGGCATAATGTCTTCAGTCAAAGCAGTTGCCATCTGCCAAACAAGGCCTGCTAGCCAATTCCAACCATACTCTCACTTTAAAAAAGAGCCATCTTTAGATCCCCAACCGCCCTGACCTTCCCTCACCTATACCACTTCATACTTCTGTCCGATGATATTTTACTAGGCTTATTAAAGATGGAATTATTAAACGTTGCTTTTTCAAAGACTTTGAAACCCTTTAGACCTTGAGGCTGGGATGGCAAGTTTAAGTGTTACAAATCCAAAGCAGAAACACTTTGTTGAAACAGGTTCGGAAATTCTAAGGAGTCTAATATTAGAGGCAGTACCTCAGGTTACCTCTTTACTTCACCTTGTTTGGTACATGCCACAATGGTATTTAATAAAGGGACAGGAGTGACAGGTTTGGAGGCTTCTTCTCTTCATTTGTGCTTAGGTGGAATCAGACATCCTCATCTGCTAGGTAGAACAACAGTGTACTGCACAACCTTCAGGGACATAAAGTGCATTAATTCAGTACTGGGGTCATGCAGGCTATGTGTACAAGATCGATGACCAGATCATCGACCTAGGGGTTTCGCATCATGCAATAGCAAGCTTTAAGAAGCAAATTAACAAACTTTCTACACAAAATATACACTTCTGTGGGTCAGTCCACCGGTTGCCTTGCCTGGAGGAGACCATGGCACTCACGAGAGGTCAACAGCCAGGGATGGGGTGTGTTCCCTTATTAATTTCTAAAGCAAACATGAAATGAGAGCATGAGCACATCTGATGCACAAACAAGAGCTTCAATAACCATACTTGATAAACCGCCAGTTTCATATGGCTTACCTGCAAGATTATTCTCTGCCCGGGTAACACTTGCACTTGTGCAGTCTACTTTCTTGCTACCTTCTGAACCTGTTTACTTTTTTCAAATTATTTTACCTCTAACGCCAATGCAAGGCTATGTTGGTATGCATTTCTCTATGTAACTGTCAACTTCTGTTGTTCCTGTATATATGCATGCATGTGCATATCAAAGGAAACACCTGTCAATGTGTGGACATAAATGGAGTATGTATGCCCAATATATGTTGCAAACCACATGTAAGAGGTGAGTTACTCCTTCATGATTTTTTTTAGTTCAAAATTATTTTATTGAAAATCAAATATAATATGCAAGTAAGGAATATAATATGTATGAATTCTGTAGAGTATTTGATATCTTATATAAAAAAGTTAATTTACATAAATGGAATGCAATACAAGAAATAATATACAATGATGCAAATAAAATTATAATGTAAACCAAGAATACAATAAAATAAAGGAGAGCTACCTACATAGTCAATAATTCATATTAATACACAAGTTCTAATGAAACAAACAAAACATTTTAACGAGACTAGTTAAAAATCTCACTATAGTCATCAACAGGTTTACAAAACATTTGAAATGAAGATACATTTTTAAGAGAGCCAACGACAGAAATGTTTGCCCTTTGTCTAGTTAAATTTATTGAAGAATTCCACCTATGACCTGAAAGTTGAGTGGCATCTTTCCAATGATAAGTAAGCAATTTATTAGCTGAGGAAATTGGAAAATCAAATACTTTCTTGTGATGATGAGATAGTGGAGAAAATAATACAGAAGATTTACATATAATTATTTTATCTGCTAAAACATCTGTACCATGGAGAATCTTTGTAACAACATTCAAAACTTGAGATCAAAATTTAGAAATATGCAAAACAATCAAATAAATATTAGATGTTTTAAAGAATTTCCTAAAGATTGACAATGCTAACAATTTTAAGAATCAGATCATTTGTCTTTAAATAATTTTTGGGGTGTCCATAGACAGTTTTGTAGTATAGAGATAATAGTTTGATATATATATATTTCGGGTAGTGGCCTGAGGTACAACATAACCATGTCCTTTGCTATTCTTCTTCAGAAAAAGATAAAGAAAGTTAATTATTCCAACAGTTATAAGATAGATCATAGATAGTTATCATAGATAAAGGAGGTATTTCAGAATATTGTAATTTTCTATACATTTGAGAAATAGCATGACCAGGGTGATTACAAATTTTCAAATACTTTTTGGGAGCTGAAATTGAGGCAATCGAGTATTAGAGAAACTGTGCAAAATGGTGTTGCGTAATAGTTTATATTTGCAATTATCAGAGGATGGTTGCAACTCAGAGAAGGATAAAACATATCTCTCTTATAGATATCATGCAAGTAAGCATAAAAACTCCCTTCACAGTGGCAAAATCCTCATTTTGTGGAAACTGTACGAAGCTGTTGATGTGTCTCATCATTGCAGAACAAACTTCTTATAAAACACCATTGAAAGGTGGTTCAGACATTCCACCAGATACTGCAGCAGTGTATTTTAATGATCCTGTGGCCACAAAATGAAGTACTGCCATGGTTTTCACTATTGTTGTTACTGATGTGGGATTCCAATTGGGAGGCAGAAGATCTGGCTCCAGCAGATGACATAAATGAATAATAATTTGCGTATTTATTCTGAATTTTTGATATTGGAAATGCTCTCATAACTTGAGCCTGTCCTCTTATCTCACTAGGTTGAGATGTCTGCATTTAAAATTTTAAGATTTGTTAGAAATTTTGCTAACATATTTTTGAACTAAAACACAAATTTCATGTATTTTTCAAAAATATATTTTGTTTCTTAACATAATTTTACACAAAATTCATTTGTGAATATTTCTTTAAATTACATTTTTGAAATGTCTATTCTTTTAGGGCAGCCGGAAATCTAGAGGGGTGGGTTCAAGTGCCGAGTATCATTCAGGATGGGCCCAATAGAGCTCTCACAGGGACCATTCCACTGTCTAATAGAAACATGGAGGGCGCTCCACCCGTCGCTTTCGTCTCACATCCGATTACTCAGCCTAATAGGGGTGCACAAGTTTCTTGTCCTAGGGATAGGATCCCTTTATGCATCCCCTCGAGGGACGCCTTAAAGAAAACCAGTGTGGTGCAGAACGTTTCATCCTTTATTCTGGACTTCACTTGGTTATTTGACAACGAATCCTTTCCGGTAAATAGAGGATTCACTCTCAGCTTTTTCTCTGAGATAGAGGCCTTAAAGCTGATATCTAGTAGGGATATTTGAAACGTGGAGATTAACTCATTTGATACTTTTCACTACTCTAGAGTTACTTTCAGCACCCCGATTGTTGCTAATTTGGTTATGCAGAACTCCGAGCATTTTCTTAAGCGAGGGATTGACATTACATCTGTTTTAGAATATGAGGAATCTCCCCCCATGCATCCCATAATTCAGTGCCCGAAAGCTCCAAGCGCCGTTAAATCAGTGGTGTCAGATGCGATGGGACCCGACTTTGAGTATTTACCTGGTAATCCCAAAAATATTGTGGTCTCTTTGGGCAAGAGGGGACGATCAATAAATATGGTGACGGTCTTGGCTGTTGATCCTCAGGCTCCGGATATGGAAGATGTATTGGCCCAGTGGAGCTGGGTCGCGAGAGCCTTGAACAATATCCGCCCTGCAGTGGAAAGGGGTGATCCTTTGAGGTAGCTTGGGGGGTTTACTATTGTCATGGAATATGTCTTATTTGGGTCACAATGAGATAAAATTGAACTTTTTGAAAACTCTGAACCCTTTAATTATGTGTTTACAAGAAACTTGGTCTTGTAAAGAGTTTGACTGTGATGGCTACTTTGTGTTTTCCAGTTATGCTAAGCGCTCTGAAAGGGGACACGATAATGGGGGGGGTTGCTATTCTGCTTAAGAATTCGATTAATTGGAATCAGATGGTATTTCGCCATCCGTCAAATCTTTGCATATGCTTGAAGTTGGCACGCTTGGGAGACAGTGGTAGTTCACCTTTCTTCCTCTTGGCAAATTAGTACATTCCTCCTGGGAGACACTATGACCACCTGCTGAGTGTACTTTTTTCAGTCGTTCATGATATAGCTGTCAGGGAAGAGTGTCCCCTAGTAATAATCGTGGGAGATTTAAATGCGAAAGTCTCTAACTCCGCCTCTGAAATCTACGCCAACCCTGATAAAGAGGAAATTTGGCATATACCCGAGATTTTATTACCGAAAAATATAAAAACGGATAAATGAGGGTTCTCCTTGCTTGAGACCCTCAGAAGTATAGATCTGATTATTTTAAATGGGAGAGTGCTTGCAGATAAAGCAGCTCTATTTATGTTTCATTCCCCCCTTACTCAGAGTCTCTTAGATTATATGGTTGTCTCTTATCAAATGTTTGGGGCTTGTGAAAATTTCTGTGTTTTCCCATCGGCATGGAGTGACCATAGTGGACATGACAGTGGCTTACCTGCATTGGATCCAGGGACCCCCGGCCTGGATTTGGCTGTTTTTAATAAAGTAAACGGACGTTTCTTTTGGACATTAAAAAATATGGCTGAGGTCAGTTTGATAATTAAGAGGGCTTATGTAGTACAGTCGGGTGTGCTCCCGATAATACCATTCAGTGTTTTGAGGCCCAAATGGAAGAGATTCACAATTCAAGCTCTAGATCTGTTAGCCCTCGCTCGCCTAAACAGGGCACATTTTCGTTGAAAATATTAAATCACGAAATTAATCGATTAGTTCGAAAACAGCATTTACAGTTCTCTATGGGTCGTCAGCAGGAAATTTATCGCCTCAAACGAGTAAGAAGTCACTGTAAATTCAGTGAAAGCAGAAGGGAGTATGACTCTAAGTGGATTGGGTTGAGAGAAGCTGCAAGGGCCAAAGATTCTAGAAAGTATTGGCACCTGATAGCAGATATATTGCGACTAAAGGCAGAAGGCTCTGCCTATTCCGATCCCAGAGAAGGGCTGGGAAGATTATTTCTCCCTATTATATAAGAAGAACAGTTCAGTTGTTCCTGTGATGATTGGAGTGGATGAGTCCTCTTTTTCGAAATATGATCCTCCTTCAGGGGATGAATTAGTGGGGTTTATAAAGAACGCCAGAACATCTGGCGTGCAAGGTCCGGACGGAATTCCGATTGTGTTAATTAAAAAGGAGGCAGGGAGCCTTTCTTGCCCCGTTGTTTAATTATTGCTTTCGAACTGGGAAGATTCCCCTTTCTTGGAAGGGGAGTGTTGTAGTCCCTTTGTACGAAAAAGGTCCGAAAACTTCGCCATCCAGCTTCAGACAGATCACTTTGCTGGATGTTTCCGCAAAATTATTTGCTAAACGCATCCTATTTCATCTGCAACAATGGGCCCATGAACAGAATATCATACCTCCAGAACAAGCCAGTTTAGAAAGAAACATAGTACCCTGGATAACATTGCGGTCCTCCAGACCATCATAGAGAAATATGTTTTTTTACGGGGCATGCCACTCTATACTGCGGATGACGTGGCAATCTTTGATTTAACTCCTATTGGCTTGCAACGTCGCCTGGATGTATTGACTAAATATGCAGAAGCCCATTTCCTGAAAATTAACTGGGCGAGATATAGAGCATATTAAACTCTGTGTAAGCACTTTGACCATGTTTTGTCAATGTTCAGGGTTAAAATTCCCCCTTCCGTGTCATATGCTGCTGAGGTGCTGGATATGAACCATTGGCTTTCCTTCGATAAGGCCGAAGGTCGAATCCTGTGCCAACTCTGTAACCTAAAATCTCTGGCCACTCCCCATGCTTTACGTGTTGAATTTGGCCTACTCTCCTCATATATTTTATCCCTGGCAGTGGTTTTGGGATTGGGTAATTCCCTCCTCTGGGGGAAGAGGGCACACTTAGGGCTGCCTTGAGAGTGGAAATAATGCTAAGTTGAAAGAACAATCAACATTCTTTAGGTCTTTTGAATGAGCAAACAATTAATTTGGGCTTAGCTGGAACACTGACTCCCCCATGCCAAAGTCTGTATTGAAGCTGTTTATAAAGAAATCTGTGACCTCCATCAGTCTGGCCAGAGATATTGCTTTATCTCAGCCCAAGTCGCGTAATGAGGTGGTTTGTGGGAGCGCACTGGGGAACAAACCACAGCCCTATTTAACTTGGAACCTACTTCATGGGATTAGAAGGTTGATGCTCTTACTGAGACTCATTTGTTGCCTCTAAGAGAAATTACTGGCATTTGGATTTGCAAAAGGCAAGGCGTATTTTTTAAGATCTTCGTACATTAACCCGTTCGGTGCGGATGACGGCCCCCGGCCGTCATGCGTCACAGTGGGCGTGTGCGGAGGACGGCTGGGGGCCGTCCGAAACACGCCCACTCAATAAATCACCCGCACCGCGGCGGAATTCACGCCGCGGTCAACGGGTTAAATTCAACATTTATTCCGCCCATGAGGCCCGTTTATTTGTCTTGTCCCCACCAAATAAAATGGTCTGTCATAGGATTTATCAATTTTTAAAAACTTTCTTGGCTGCTTATTAGGTCATTTTAATGCTATTTCTTATGCTGTAATATTTTGATGGTTGTTTATTTGGTTGTATGTGTGCCCTAATATTTTTTCTCTTGCTTTATAGGAATGATTTGTTCTATTTCGCTCCTTGTAAATGGTATTTTGCACTTTGTTGTTTATTTGACTGTTTTATCGTCCCCTGCATTCCGTACAGTATGTATGATAATAGATTTTAAGGAGGCCGCCTTGTACAAAGGAAGGACTATTTATTAAATGAAATGCATTTCTTGTTTTATCTGTAGTGTGTAACTTTGTGGACTTCCGTAGGAGTTCCATATCATAATAAATTTAATACTGATACTGAGTGGTGGTGACGCACTTAACATTCACAAACACCTTCCATTTAACAATCTAAAATGGTGGAAGCCAGACCTCATGGTCAGCACATTTGCAATTAGACGAAAGTCGGCAAAAGTTGACCAGGTAGAGGGTGTGAAACTCTGCGACAGACACAACCACAGGCTAGCGTGTGTGAAAGCATTGTACGAAAGTCAATGAATGTGTCAGTTTCCATTGACGATCTTGCACTTCGTGTAGATGAACGGGACGTAAAAAAAAAAAAAAACTTGCCTCCAACAGTGCCACCAAAAACAACTCCTCAGCTTCTGCTGCTGTTTCCTACCTATGGGAGCCACAATGCCAGTTAAAGCTGGAGACAGGACCCCAAACCTCTTGCCAGAGGAGCTGGAGATGTTGGCTGATGAAGTCCTATCCCTGTACAGCAAGCTGTATGGCTTTCCTGAGGAACAGGTACATGTTTTAAATGAAAATGTAATTCTGGCTAACTTCTATTTTATTTAAACACATGCTAGAATGTCCCTTTTAGTTCCTGAGTGACGTTTAGTGATTGAAGTAAAGTTTCTGTTTTTTTTTTATTACATAGAAAAATTATGGTGTGTATTTTTAAACACATAGAAATTAGCACCAGAACATTTGTATGTGTTGTATATATATATTTAGTAGCCTTCTGTCGAATACATTCTGAAATACTTACTTCCAGTGTGTCGGTGCCTGTTTGAAATGGGATTGGAGTGGGGATGGATATATATATATATATATATATATATATATATATATATATATATATATATATATATATATATATATATATATATATATATATATATATATATATATATATAGATATATATTATCTACTGGCGGTCGCCAGTAGATAGTTATAGTTAGGACCTATTTTCCATAGGAAATTCACAACATTCTATTTCCAATAACTTTGGCGCCGGTTGACGAATCTTCGCGAAATGTTCAAAACGGGTGGGGCGCTCCGGTCCGCTCCTATCCTGAAAGTTTCGGGGTGATTCGGCAAGTGGGGGCCGAGAAAATAGGGGGGTCCCAAAACATGTTTTCCCCATGCAATTTTCCATAGGAAACTTTAGACACGGCTACAGCCCGAACTGCTGAACGGAATTACACCAAATTTGGCAAAGAGGTAGTTCTTGGTTCAGAAAGAACCCTTTTTAGGTCTCGGCCTGCACCAGCGCTTGCGCTGGTCTGGCCGAGAGTTTTAGTAAGCGGGTTTTGGAAGTGCAAACACTGGCTTTCTGCTGGCGACCAGCTTGAGTTCACGATGGCGTGCACGCGCAGCTGGCATCTGGGTTTCCTATCTCTTCCTCATTTCCTCGTCATGGCTCATTAACTCTCTGGACTCTGATGTTTCAATCGCAGCAGCAGCTCACATTACCAACTCAGGGCCCTGGACTACAGTCACATGAAAAACAACAGCGATTAGCATTGAAATGCAAGCTTTTTTTTGTCTAGTTAGAAATATTGCTTCGGTGGGTTGATTTCACCTTATATCGCTATTTGTTTTATATTGGGAGTCACAGCCTAATTACCAGTATTTTTGACTCTCACTGTTTTTTTAAAAATATTTATTCGCGCAAAGCACAAAGCTATATTTAAGGTTACTTTTTCCGCGTCACTTCTTCACTCTATTTAAACTCCACACCCCCCACTCTTATTGTCTCTCTCCTTCTCTCTCTCTCCCCTCTCTAATTCTCTCTCTACTTAATTAACTCTCCCCTCTCTATCTTTTTTAGCCTTTCATTCTCTCTCACCCCTTTATCTGTTTCTCTTTCAAACTCCTTCATTCACTCTCTCTCCCCTTCTTTCTCTCTCTCTATCCCGCTCCACTCTTTATTCTATGTACACCCTTTCTCTCTCTTTCTCTCTCACCACCCTCTCTAATTGGGCATTATATCTTCACTCTATCTCTCACTCGGCAACACCACAGCATCACTCAGCGCAACCACAGCATCAATCAGAGCCAGCACAGCATCAATCAGAGCCAGCACAGCATCACTCAGCACCAACACAACATCTCTCAACGCCATCACAGCATCACTCAACGCCATCACAGCATCACTCAACGCAACCACAGCATCACTCAGCGCCACCACAGCATCACTCAGCGCCCCCACAGCATCGCTCAGCGCCACCACAGCATCGCTCAGCGCCACCACAGCATCGCTCAGCGCCACCACAGCATCGCTCAGTGCCACCACAGCATCGCTCAGCACCGCCACAGCATCGCTCAGCACCGCCAATGCATCGCACAGGGCCGCCACAGCATCGCTCAGGGCCACCACAGCATCGCTCAGCGCCGCCACAGCATTGCTCAGCGCCGCCACAGCATCACTCAGCGCCGCCACAGCATCAGTAAGCGCTGCCACAGCATCACTCGGCGCCAAGACAATATCACTCAGCACCACCACAGCATCACTCAGCGCCAAGACAATATCACTCAGCACCACCACAGCATCACTCAGCACGACAGCAGTATCACTCAGCAACACCTGAGTATCATTCAGCATCACCTCAGCATCATCTCCGCAACAGTCACCACCACCACCACTACCACCTCAGCACCACCTCAGCCTGCTCTCGGAATCTGGCATCTGTTGATTCTCCCCAGCGTCTGGCCGCTGCTAGTGTTATAATACAGGTACTAGTTCCCAACCTTCACCCTCCGATTGTTTACGCCCCTCAAAAAAAAAGCTTTAACAAACAACCATTGCAATAGGCAGAAACAAGTTGCCAGCATTGCAAGAACAAAAGAAAACTGAGGAAAATTTTTATTGTAAATACTTTTTTAATATGGTCGTTCAGTTTTATATAATGCCTTCTTGGTCATATATAAAGTAACAAAAATGCTTCTGACACTTTTTATTATAACTTTTCAGCATGCCGCACAGCAGCCACACTTCTCTACAGCACAGCTTGAAGACATTGGCAAAGTCAATAGCTCTGGCTAAACACTTATAAGGTCCCTAAGGCGAGACCTATTGGCTATGCCAATGCTTGTTGTTAAAAGGTGTAAATCCGTTCAGTAGTTGCTGAGAAAATCAAAAGTAAAAACACATATATATCTATGGCCGCGGAGGATCCGCGCACCCTCCCGATCATGAGCTGTATGCTAATTGGCTGTCAACACTCCAAACCAGGAAGTGTTGGCAGCCATCTTGTGCCTCGGTAGAACCGAGGCACAAGAAATCAGAGAAACAAGTGCGCAAAACGCAAAAAGGGGGCAGGGTAGAAACACCCTGACCCCCTAGGCCTGCTTAGGGGGTCCCACAAGGACCCCCAGGGCCCCAATTTTTTTTAAAAATTTGCAAAATCCGCGCAGGTTGCGCGGATCCGGCCGAGAAAAAAAAAACAACGAAGCGCGGGCTCCCGCGCTTCGTTAATATTCAGCCCCCGGGTGGGCCAAATCCCGGGGGCAATAGTTGTATTGGGATGGGGGGCCCAAAGGGGCCCCCCAGCCCCGGGGACCGCCACCCCCCGGGGCTTAAAAATACATGGGTGGGGGGGCTCAAAGGCCCCCCAATCCCCGAGGACCGCCACCCCTGGGGCTTTATGACAATATATGCGGGGGGCTCACGGCCCCCCTGCAGCCCCGGGGACCGCCACCCCCCGGGGCTTTAAATTTTAACATGGGGGGGCATCCTAGCCCCCCCAAGCCCCGGGGACCGCCACCCCCCAGGGCTTTAAATAAATAATGGTGTAGCGGGGGCACACGGCCCCCCGCTGCCCCGGGGCACGCCACCCCTCGGGGCTTTTTGTTTTCATAAGTAAACCTGTGTGGGGGGGCTTGAGCCCCCCCACACACCCCGGGGACCGCCACCTCCCTGGGAAACTAAGTCTTTAAATTTGGGATTCCGTTATGGACCCCCAAGCCCCGGTGACCACTACCACCCGGGGCTTTGAAAATGTTGGGAGGGGGGTTGTGCGGCTCCCCTCCTGGAGCCCTTGATGGCCCTGGGGACCGCCACCCCCCAGGGCCGGCTCCTGCAGTATCCCGGGGTGCCCACCCCCAGGACACTGTAGTTTGCTATGGCAGGACGGGAGCCTCGCGGCTCCCGCCCTCACATAGCAAACTGCTTTGGTTTTTCGAAGAGGGAGCAGGAAACCTGCTGTCTCTTCCAAAAACCAAAGACGATTGCTTTTCCACACGAGGAGCTGCATCTTAGCAGCTCCCCATGTGGAAAAGCAATGCCGGCTCCCGAGGGACGCGGGGAGCCGGCCGACCGTGGGGGGATTGGGAACCCCCCCATGGTCCCCAACGGAGAGGGCCAGCCCCGGGGGATGGGGTCCCCTGGCTACAAGTGGCCCGGGAGGGGGGCACGCGGCCCCCTTCCCCAAAATTTTAATGAAAAAAAACAAAAACAAAGGCTGGCCCCGGGGGATGGGGTCCCCGGGGCCATAAGTGGCCTGAGGAGGGGGCAACGCAGCCCCCTCCAAAATATAAAAAAAAAAAAGGCCATGCCCTGGGGATGGGGTCCCGGGGCCGATTAAGGCCTCGGGAGGGGGCCACGCAGCCCCCTTCCAAATTTTTTGTTTAAAAAAAAAATATATTAGGGGGCAGGCCCTGGGGGATGCGGTCCCCAGGGCCAATAAATTAGAAAAAGAAGGGGGGCCACACAGCCCCCCTTCTTAAAAAATAAATAAAATAAAAGACCGGCATCGCGCCGGAGTCCACGCCCTCTCCTTGCAGCACTCTGCAAACGCGCCCCCTGGCGCGTTTGCAGATGGGGAACGAATTCACCTTGAATACTGGGGGTCCCTGGGGGCCAACTAGCCCACCAGGAACCTCCAGTATGTGCCAGGGTGCTGCGTTGCAGAGAGGTGTTCTGAGGCCACGCCCCTTTTTACACCTCTTTGCAACGCAGCTCTGTGGCGCTTAATGGATGTAGCTGGTGGGCTAGGTGCACCCCAGGGACCCTCAGGATTCAAGGGGAGTTAATCCCCCGACTTAAAAGGCACCACGAGGCGCGTTTGCACAGTGGTGAAGGGAGGGGCGGGGCCTGAGGTGACATGTGTGCAAACATGCCCTGTGGCGTGTTTTAAGTTGGGGGATTAAGTCCCTTGAATCCTGAGGGTCCCTGGGGTCCAACTAGCCCACCAGGTACCTCCAGTAAGCGCCACAGAGCTGCGTTGCAGAGAGGTGCAAAAAGGGGCGTGGCCTCTGACCACCTCTCTGGAACACAGGCCTGTGGCGCTTACTGGAAGTACCTGGTGGGCTAGTTGGGCCCCAGGGACCCTCAGGATTCAAGGTGACCTAATACCCCAACTTAAATCGCGCCACAGGGCGCGTTGCACAGTGGTGAAGGGAGGGCGGGGCCTCAGGTGAAATGCGTGCAAACACGCCCTGTGGCGCGTTTTAAGTTGGGGAATTAATTCCCTTGAATCCTGAGGGACCCTGGGGCCAACTAGCCCACCAGGTACCTCCAGTGCGCACCAAAGGGCTGCGTTGCAGAGAGGTGGTCCAGGCCACGCCCCTTTTACACCTCTGTGCAACGCAGCTCTGTGGCGCTTACTGGAGGTACCTTGTGGGCTAGTTGGACCCCAGGGACCCTCAGGATTCAAGGGACTTAATCTCCCAACTTAAAGCGGCCACAGGGCTTGTTTGCACACATCACCTCAGGCCCCCCTCCCTTCACCACTGTGCAAACGCGCCCCGGGGCGCGTTTTAAGAGGAAGTTTTAATCCCCCTGCCCTATTATGTACTAGGGCCTTACAGAGGAGGTCATGCTAATCACAGGGGTACCCCAGCGCATAGTGTTCCCTAGTGTATGTAGGTGTTTTCACTGTATTCTAAGTGTCTTTTAGCATAGCACTGGCTCTAGGCCTGGTTAGTCCGAGTCAGTTACCACCAGTACCCGTCTGAAAATGTTGTGGGCACAGGATGAGTTTGCAACAAGGCCTCTTTCTGCTCCTCTGTTGGTTCTTTCTGCACATGTCTTGCTTCTTACTGCTCTTTTCTTCGTCTTTGTGGACTTCTGTTGCTTCTTTCTGCATTTCTTTTGCTTCTTTCTGTGCGTTTTTTCTTCTTAATTCACATGTCCTACCTCTATAGGCATAGTTAGAAACTAGCATTTAAAAAACCTTTGAAATTCACTTAAAAAAATCATAGGTTTCAGGCACGTTATAGTTAGAAATTAGCATTTAAAAAACCTTTGAAATTCACTGAAAAAACCATAGGTTTCAGACACCTTATAGTTAGAAATTAGCATTTAAAAAACCTTTGAAATTCACTGAAAAAACCATAGGTTTCAGGCACGTTATAGTTAGAAATTAGCATTTAAAAAATCTTAGAAATTCACTGAAAAAACCATAGGTTTTAGGGACAGTTATAGATAGTTGGACATTTCACTCGTACAAAACCATAGAAATTCCCCCGTTTTAGTTAGTTCAGCTAACTATAACTCGCGCCCCGCAATGCACTGCTGATGACGTCACATATTACATCACTCATGACATGGTCAGTGACATCACTGATGACATCACTGATGACATCTCAAATGACATCACTGATGACATCACTGATGACATCATCCATGTGATAATTTGATGCATCTTCTCACACCCTAATATAACTTTTGATACACCCACTCTAAATTACAGACTGCCATTATCAAAACCATAGACACTCCAACACCAATAACTACATACACACTCACTGATTCTTAGGTCTACACACACATCCACTCACTCACCCGTACAGTCACTCATACTTACGGTCACTCAGTACAGGACTATCATATGCACTCATACACCTATATAGACACTCACACACCGTCACTCATCCATAGAGGTACTCACACACCTAGTCAGTCATGCAAATAATTAATCACACTGCCATTTAGTCACCTATATAGTTGTACACACACCAGCTCACTTACTCATACAAATACTAGCACATTCTTACGCTCTTATACAATCACTGATACAAGTACACACTCATCCATACAGCCACTCTCACAATCACACACTCTCACTTATACCCATTTATATACTCCAACACACATATATACTGCCTTTCACATATGTAGTTACTCACACATGTACCACTGGGACATACATTCACTCACTAACACACTCTTACACACACTTACCCACCCATACAGTCTATCACAGATGCACTCTTGAAACCATCCACCCAGTGAATCACCCACTCACACATCTATGCACTGAGTCGCACACACCCCACCCACACAAACACTCAGGCACCCATACAGATACTCAGACAACCAATCAATAACTCATATAGACACTCATGTAGCTATTCACAAACCCATGCAGCCACTTACACAGCAACAGACAGACGGATACAGACATTCACCCAGTTTAGTCACTAACCCATGCATTCAGTAAGATACGTATAATCACTCACTTATAGAGTTAGTCACGCACCTACTAAATCATCCATACAGACACTTATACACCCACTCATTCTTCAATACGCCTTTCCCTATATATATTAAAAATATTTAAACTTTACAGAAACACACAGTCACTAGATGATGTCATCAGTGATGTCATTTGAGATGTCATCAGGGATGTCATCAGTGATGTCACTGACCATGTCATGAGTGATGTAATATGTGACGTCATCAGCAGTGCATTGCGGGCGCGAGTTATAGTTAGCTGAACTAACTATAACGGGGGAATTTCACGGGTTTTGTACGAGTGCAATGTCCAACTAACTATAACTGTCCCTAAAACCTATGGTTTTTTCAGTGAATATATATATATATATATATATATATATATATATATATATATATATATTATCTACTGGCGGTCGCCAGTAGATAGTTATAGTTACAACCTATTATCCATAGGAAATCCGCGACATTCTATTTGAAATAACTCTCTTGCCGGTTGACGTATCTTCGCAAAATTTTCAAACTTTATGGCCCGCTCCGGTCCGCTCCTACCCTGAAAGTCTCGGGGGATTCGTCAAGCGGGGGCCGAGAAAAAGGGGGTCCCAAAACGCGTTTTCCCCATACAATTTTCCATAGGAAACTTTAGACACGGCTACAGCCCGAACTGCTGAACGGAATTACACCAAATTTGGCAAAGAGGTAGTTCTTGGTTCAGAAAGAACCCTTTTGTTAAATGGTGTAAATCCGTTCAGTAGTTGCTGAGAAAATGAAAAGTAAAAAAGATAGTGATATCTATGGCCGAGTAGGGTCCGCGTACCCTCCCGATCACGAGCTGCATGTTAATTGGCTGTCAGCTGGCTGTCAACATTCCGATTCAGGAAATGTTGGCAGCCATTTTGTCCCTCGGTAGAACCGAGGGACAGAAACAAGTGCGCAAAGTGCACAAAGGGGGCAGGGTAGAAACACCCTGACCCCTAGGTTTGCTCAGGGGTCCCACAAGGACCCCCTAGGCAAAAAAAAAAAAATGTTTTTTAAAAAATCGGCAGGATGCGCTCAGGGTGCGCAAATCCTGCCGGAAAGAATCGAGCGCGGTCTCCCGCGCTCGACTGTATTTTGCCTCGGGTGGCCCAAGTCCCGGGGGCATGGTGGGGGTTAATTTTATGTGTGGGGGCCTCAAAGGGCCCCCAAGCCCCGGGGACCGCCACCCCCGGGGCTTTTTTTAAATGGTGCGGGAGGGCTCTGAGCCCTCCCGCAGCCCCGGGGACCACCACCTCCCCGGGGCTTTTTTTTTATAATTCAAAAACCTGTGTGGGGGGGCTCCAGCCCCCCCACACGCCCCGGGGACCGCCACCTCCCCGGGGCACTAAACATTTAAATATGGGGGTCCGTTACGGACCCCCAGAGCCCCGGGGACCACCACCTCCCCGGGGCTGTGACCTGAATGGGAGGGGGCCGCGCGGCCCCCTCCTGGAGCCCTTGATGGCCCTGGGGACCACCACCCCCCAGGGCCGGCTCCTGCAGTGTCCCGGGTGCCTACCCCCGGGACACTGTAGTTTGCTATGGCAGGACGGGAGCCTCGCGGCTCCCGTCCTGCCATAGCAAACTGCTTTGGATATTGGAAGAGAGAGCAGGGAAACCTGCTCTCTCTTCCAATATCCAAAGCACATTGCTTTTCCACATGGGGAGCTGCATCTTAGCAGCTCCCCATGTTGAAAGCAATGCCGGCTCCCAAGGGACGCGGGGAGCCGGCGGGACTGTGGGGGATTGGGGACCCTCCCACAGTCCCCAACGGAGAGGGCCAGCCCCGGGGGATGGGGTCCCCGGGGCAAGTAGTGGCCCGGGAGGGGGGCCACGCGGCCCCGCTCCCCAAAGTTTTAAAAAATTTAAAAAAATTTAAAAAAGGTAATGGCCGGCCCCGGGGGATGGGGTCCCCGGGGCCTTAAATGGCCAGAGGAGGGGGGCCACGCAGCCCCCTCCAAAGAATAAAAATAAAAATAGAGGCCAGGCCCCGGGGGATGGGGTCCCCGGGGCCAATACAGGCCCAGGGAAGGGGGCCACGCGGCCCCTTCCCGTTTTTTTTATTTTTTAATTAAAAAAAGGGGTAAGGCCCTGGGGGATGGGGTCCCCAGGGCCCATAAACAGGAAAAAGGAAGGGGGCCACACAGCCCCCTTCAGGGGACAAAAAAATAAGATAAAAAAAACCGATCGGGCCCGCAGGCCCCGCCCCTTCCTTCACCACTCTGCAAACGCGCCCTGGCGCGTTTGCAGAGGGGAATGAATTCCCCTTGAATACTGGGGGTCCCTGGGGCCAACTAGCCCACCAGGAACCTCCAGTATGCGCCAGGGAGCTGCCTTGCAGAGAGGTGTACAGAGGCCACGCCCTCTTTACACCTCTCTGCAACGCAGCTCTGTGGTGCTTTTTGGAGGTATATGGTGGGCTAGTTGGACTCCGGGGACCCTCAGGATTCAAGGGGACTTAATCCCCCAACTTAAAACGCGCCACGGGCGCGTTTGCACAGTGGTGAAGGGAGGGGCGGGGCTTCAGGTGACATGTGTGCAAACAGGCCCCGTGGCGTGTTTTAAGATGGGGAATTAAATTTCCTTCAATCCTGAGAGTCCCTGGGGGCCAACTAGCCCAACAGGTACATCCAGAAAGCGCCACAGAGCTGCGTTGCAGAGAGGTGTAAAAAGGGGTGTGGCCTCTCTACACGTCTCTGCAACGCAGCCCCCTGGCGCATATTGGAGGTTCCTGGTGGGCTAGTTGGCCCCTAGGGACACTCAGGATTCAAGGGGACTTAATCCCCCAACTTAAAACGCGCCACGGGGCGCGTTTGCACAGATGTCACCTCAGGCCCCGCCCGCTCCCTTCACCATTGTGCAAATATTCTTCTAAAATCATCCGAAATACGAATTCCGATTTACTCACCTGTTATAAGGAGAGACCTCAGTGCTGCATCTTTCAGCCCATTACTGGTCCTGAAAAGTAATTTTAACCGTACTTACCAGTAACTTGAATTTCCTTCCATAGGATATCATTGCCTGCTTTTTGCTGAAAAAGTTTCTAAGTGTTGATTTTTGAAACATACAAATATTCCTCTAAAATCAGCCGAAATACGAATTCCGATTTACTCACCTGTTATAAGGAGAGACCTCAGTGCTGTATCTTTCAGCCCAGTACTGGTCCTGAAAAGTAATTTTAACCGTACTTACCAGTAACTTGAATTTCCTTCCATAGGCTAACATTGACTGGTTTCACTTGGAAATTCTTCTAAGTGTGGAGTTTTGGAACTTTAAAATATTCCTCTAAAATCAGCCGAAATACGAATTCCGATTTACTCACCTGTTATCAGGAGAGACCTCAGTGCTGCATCTTTCAGCCCAGTACTGATCCTCAAAAGTAATTTTAACCGTACTTACCAGTAACTTGAATTTCCTTCCATAGGATATCATTGCCTGCTTTTTGCTGAAAAAGTTTCTAAGTGTTGATTTTTGAAACATACAAATATTCCTCTAAAATCAGCCGAAATCCGAATTCTGATTTACTCACCTGTTATCAGGAGAGACCTCAGTGCTGCATCTTTCAGCCCAGTACTGGTCCTGAAAAGTAATTTTAACCGTACTTACCGGTAACTTGAATTTCCTTCATAGGCTAACATTGACTGGTTTCACTTGGAAATTCTTCTAAGTGTGGAGTTTTGGAACTTTATAATATTCCTCTAAAATCAACCAAAGTACGAATTCCAATTTACTCACCTGTTATCAGGAGAGACCTCAGTGCTGCATCTTTCAGCCCAGTACTGATCCTGAAAAGTAATTTTAACCGTACTTACCAGTAACTTGAATTTCCTTCCATAGGATATCATTGCCTGCTTTTTGCTGAAAAAGTTTCTAAGTGTTGATTTTTGAAACATACAAATATTCCTCTAAAATCAGCCGAAATCCGAATTCTGATTTACTCACCTGTTATCAGGAGAGACCTCAGTGCTGCATCTTTCAGCCCAGTACTGGTCCTGAAAAGTAATTTTAACCGTACTTACCGTTAACTTGAATTTCCTTCATAGGCTAACATTGACTGGTTTCACTTGGAAATTCTTCTAAGTGTGGAGTTTTGGAACTTTATAATATTCCTCTAAAATCAACCAAAGTACGAATTCCAATTTACTCACCTGTTATCAGGAGAGAACCCAGTGCTGCATCTTTTAGCCCAGCACTGACCCTGAAAAGTAATTTTAACCGTACTTACCAGTAACTTATATTTTCTTCCATAGGAATCCATTGTCTGGTTTTCAGCAGAAAAGTTTCAAAGTGTCGATTTTCACAAACTACAAATATTCCTAAAAAATCGCCTGTATGACTTAAACGCATTCTTTCAACTGTTTACAGGAGATGCACCAGTGCTGGATCCAGGATCCAACACTGAGTAAGAAAAAGTAACGATAACAGTTTTTACCTTCTAAGTGAATTTCCTTCCATAGGATAACATTGGTGATTCTATGAGAAAAAGTTTCTAAGTGTCAACTTTTAAAGTACAATAATATTCCTTAAAAATCACGACTGTAACCAAAACGCTTTTACTCAACTGTTTACAGGAGATGTCCCAGGACTGAATCTAGGATCCAGTCCTGTGGTTAGAAAAGTAATCCATAAAGTAAGTAATTGCATTTAACTAGAAATTCACATTGAGCTGAATGTTGCATTGTGTTTGAAAATGTGTTGCCCATTGCAACAACTGTAACTACTGTACTTAAAAGTCTATTGCCTATGTGCAAAGTATTTAAACTAAAGTAATTCATTCTGAGAAAGTATTTTTTGTAATGTAATGTATAATGTAATTACAATGTAATTTAAAAAATAAAATATGTAAAAAAAATTGTTTCTAAAAATGTAGTAAATCAGTATGAAAAAAATTAATATAACAATTAATACATTTAAAAATTGTCATTTACAAAACCTTTGAAATTCACTGAAAAAACCGTAGGTTTCAGACATGTTATAGTTACAAATTAGCATTTAAAAAACCTTTGAAATTCACTGAAAAAACCATAGGTTTCAGGGACGTTATAGTTACAAATTAGCATTTAAAAAACCTTTGAAATTCACTGAAAAAACCATAGGTTTTAGGGACAGTTATAGTTAGTTGGACATTGCACTCGTACAAAACCCGTGAAATTCCCCCGTTATAGTTAGTCCAGCTAACTATAACTCGCGCCCCGCAATTCACTGCTGATGACGTCACATATTACATCACTCATGACATGGTCAGTGACATCACTGATGACATCACTGATGACATCTCAAATGACATCACTGATGACATCATCCACGTGATAATCTCATGCACCTCCTCACACCCTAATATAACCTTTGATACACCCACTCTAAATTACAGACTGCCATTCGCAAAACCATAGACACTCCAACACCAATAACTACATACCCACTCACTGATTCTTAGGTCTACGCACACATCCACTCACTCACCCGTACAGTCACTCATACTTACGGTCACTCAGTACAGGACTATCATATGCACTCATACTCCTTTATAGACACTCAAACACCGCCACTCATCCATAGAGGTACTCACACACCTAGTCAGTCATGCAAATAATTAAACACACTACCATTTACTCACCTATACAGTTATACACACACCAGCTCACTTACTCATACAAATACTAGCACATTCTTACACTCTTATACAATCACTGATACAAGCACACACTCATCCATACAGCCACTATCACAATCACTCACTCTCGCTTATAGCTATTTATATACTCCAACACACATATATACTGCCTTTCACATATGTAGTTACTCACACATGTACCACTGGGACATACATTCACTCACTAACACACTCTTACACACACTTACCCACCCATACAGTCTATCACAGATGCACTCTTGAAACCATCCACCCAGTGAATCACCCACTCACACATCTATGCACAGAGTCGCACACACCCCTCCCACACAAACACTCAGGCACCCATACAGATACTCAGACAAGCATTCAATAACTCATATAGACACTCATGTAGCTATTCACAAACACATGCAGCCACTTACACAGCAACAGACAGACGGATACAGACATTCACCCAGTTTAGTCACTAACCCATGCATTCAGTAAGATACGTTAAATCACTCACTTATACAGTCAGTCACGCACCTACTAAATCATCCATACAGACACTTACACACCCACTCATTCTTCAATACGTCTTTTCCTATATATTAAAAATATTTAAACTTTACAGAAACACACAGTCACTGGATGATGTCATCAGTGATGTCATCAGTGATGTCATTTGAGATGTCATCAGTGATGTCATCAGTGATGTCACTGACCATGTCATGAGTGATGTAATATGTGACGTCATCAGCAGTGCATTGCGGGGCGCGAGTTATAGTTAGCTGGACTAACTATAACGGGGGAATTTCACGGGTTTTGTACGAGTGCAATGTCCAACTAACTATAACTGTCCCTAAAACCTATGGTTTTTTCAGTGAATTTCAAAGGTTTTTTAAATGCTAATTTGTAACTATAACGTCCCTGAAACCTATGGTTTTTTCAGTGAATATATATATATATATATATATTATCTACTGGCGGTCGCCAGTAGATAGTTATAGTTAGGACCTATTATCCATAGGAAATCCGCGACATTCTATTTGAAATAACGTTGGCGCCGGTTGACAAATCTTCGCGAAAGTTTCCAACTTGTTGGGGCGCTCCGCTCCGCTCCTACCCTGAAAGTCTCGGGTTGATTCGTCAAGTGGGGGCCGAGAAAAAAGGGGGGTCCCAAAACGCGTTTTCCCCATTCATTTTTCCATAGGAACCTTTAGTCGCAGCTACAGCCCGAACTGCTGAACGGAATTACACCAAATTTGGCAAAGAGGTAGCCCTTGGTTCAGACTGGTGCCTTTGGCTTAAATGGTGTAAATCCGTTCAGTAGTTCCTGAGAAATTCACAAGTAAAGTCACATATATATCTATGGCCGAGTAGGGTCCGCGTACCCTCCCGATCACGAGCTGCATGCTAATTGGCTGTCAGCTGGCTGTCAACATTCCGATTCAGGAAGTGTTAGCAGCCATTTTGTCCCTCGGTAGAACCGAGGGACAGAAACAAGTGCGCAAAGCGCACAAAGGGGGCAGGGTAGAAACACCCTAACCCCCTAGGCCTGCTCAGGGGGTCCCACATGGACCCCCTGGGCAAAAAAAAGCATTTTTTTAAAAAAAATCGGCAGGATGCGCTCAGGGTGCGCGGATCCTGCCGAAAAAAAAAAAAATTGAAGCGCGGTCTCCCGCGCTTCGATGTTAATTTGCCCCCGGGTGGGCCAAGTCCCGGCGGCATGGTGGGGGGGGTTAAATTTATGTATGGGGGGCCTCTAAGGGCCCCCCAAGCCCCGGGGACTGCCACCCCCCGGGGCTTTAAAACAAAATGGTGCGGGAGGGCTCTTTGCCCTCCCGCTGCCCCGAGGACCGCCACCTCCTCGGGGCTTCTGTTTTAATTTTTTAACCTGTGTGGGGGGCTCCAGCCCCCACACGCCCTGGGGACCGCCACCTCCCGGGGCACTAAAAATTAAAAATGGGGGTCCGTTTTGGACCCCGAAGCCCCGGGGACCACCACCTCCCGGGGCTTTGAAAATGTGGGGAGGGGGGCCGCGCAGCCCCCTCCTGGAGCCCTTGATGGCCCTGGGGACCGCCACCCCCAGGGCCGGCTCCTGCAGTGTCCCGGGGTGCCTACCCCCGGGACACTGCTGTTTGCAATGACAGGACGGGAGCCTCGCGGCTCCCGTCCTGTCATTGCAAACTTGCTTTGGATATTGGAAGAGAGAGCAGGAAACCTGCTCTCGCTTCCAATATCCAAAGCTGATTGCTTTCCACATGGGGAGCAGCATGTTAGCTGCTCCCCATGTGGAAAAGCAATGCCGGCTCGCGCAGGAGGCGGGGAGCCGGCGGGACTGTGGGGGGTTTGGGGACCCCCACAGTCCCTAACGAGAGGCCAGGCCCCGGGGGATGGTGTCCTCGGGGCCATAAGTGGCCAGGGAGGGGGCCACGCAGCCCCCTCCCCAAATTTAAAAAATTAAAAAAATAAAAAAAAGTGCAAGGCCCGCCCCGGGGGATGGGGTCCCCGGGGCCTTAAATGGCCTGAGGAGGGGGCCACGCAGCCCCCTCCAAATAAAAAATCGAGGCCATGCCCCGGGGATGGGGTCCCCGGGGCCAATACAGGCCCAGGGAAGGGGGCCACGCGGCCCCCTTCCCGTTTTTTTTTCTTTTTTTCTTTAAAAAAATAAAATAAAATGCTCAGGTCCCGGGGGATGGGGTCTCCGGGGCCAAAAGTGGGCAAGGGAAGGGGGGCCACGCAGCCCCCCTCCCATTAAAAAAAAATAAAAAATAAAAAACGACCGGCATCGTGCCGGAGGCCCCGCCCCCCTCCCTGCAGTACTCTGCAAACGCGCCCCCTGGCGCGTTTGCAGAGGAGAACGAATTCCCCTTGAATACTGGGGGTCCTGAGGGCCAACTAGCCCACCAGGAACCTCCAGTATGCGCCAGGGGCTGCGTTGCAGAGATGTGTACAGAGGCCACACCCCTTTTACACCTCTCTGCAACGCAGCTCTGTGGCACTTTTGGAGGTATATGGTGGGCTAGTTGGACTCCAGGGACCCTCAGGATTCAAGGGGACTTAATCCCCCAACTTAAAACGCGCCACGGGCGCGTTTGCACAGTGGTGAAGGGAGGGGCGGGGCTTCAGGTGACATGTGTGCAAACAGGCCTCGTGGCGCATTTTAAGATGGGGAATAAATTCCTTTTCAATCCTGAGGGTCCCTAGGGGCCAACTAGCCCACCAGGTACCTCCAGTAAGCGCCACGGAGCTGGGTTGCAGAGTGTTGTAAAAGGGGCGTGGCCTCTGAACACCTCTCTGCAACGCAGCCCCTGGCGCATACTGGAGGTACCTGGTGGGCTAGTTGGCCCCTAGGGACCCTCGGGATTGAGGAGGAATTAATTGTCCAACTTAAAACGCGCCACAGGGCGTGTTTGCAGACATGTCACCTTAGGCCCCACCCCTTCCTTCACCATTGTGCAAATATTCCTCTAAAATCAGCCGAACTACGAATTCCGATTTACTCACCTGTTATCAGGAGAGACCTCAGTGCTGCATCTTTGAGCCCAGTGCTGATCCTGAAAAGTAATTCTAACCGTACTTACCAGTAACTTGAATTTCCTTCCATAGGATATCATTGCCTGCTTTTTGCTGAAAAAGTTTCTAAGTGTCGATTTTTGAAACATACAAATATTCCTCTAACAACAGCCGAAATACGAATTTTGATTTACTCACCTGTTATCAGGAGAGAACCCAGTGCTGCATCTTTTAGCCCAGCACTGACCCTGAAAAGTAATTCTAACCGTACTTAACAGTAACTTGAATTTCCTTCCATAGGCTAACATTGACTGGTTTCACTTGGAAATTCTTCTAAGTGTGGAGTTTTGGAACTTTATAATATTCCTCTAAAATCAGCCGAAATACGAATTCCGATTTACTCACCTGTTATCAGGAGAGACCTCAGTGCTGCATCTTTCAGCCCAGTACTGATCCTGAAAAGTAATTTTAACCGTACTTACCAGTAACTTGAATTTCCTTCCATAGGATATCATTGTCTGCTTTTTGCCGAAAAAGTTTCTAAGTGTCGATTTTTGAAACATACAAATATTCCTCTAAAATCAGACAAAATACGAATTCCGATTTACTCACCTGTTATCAGGAGAGAACCCAGTGCTGCATCTTTTAGCCCAGCACTGACCCTGAAAAGTAATTCTAACCGTACTTAACAGTAACTTGAATTTCCTTCCATAGGCTAACATTGACTGGTTTCACTTGGAAATTCTTCTAAGTGTGGAGTTTTGGAACTTTATAATATTCCTCTAAAATCAGCCGAACTACGAATTCCGATTTACTCACCTGTTATCAGGAGAGAACCCAGTGCTGCATCTTTTAGCCCAGCACTGACCCTGAAAAGTAATTCTAACCGTACTTACCAGTAACTTGTATTTCCTTCCATAGGAATCCATTGTCTGGTTTTCAGCAGAAAAGTTTCAAAGTGTCAATTTTCATAAACTACAAATATTCCTTAAAAATCGCCTGTATGACTTAAACGCATTCTTTCAACTGTTTACAGGAGATGCACCAGTGCTGGATCCAGGATCCACCACTGAGTAAGAAAAAGTAACGATAACACTACTTACCTGCTAAGTGAATTTCCGGCCATAGGATAACATTGGTGATTCTATGTGAAAACGTTTCTAAGTGTCAACTTTTAAAATACAATAATATTCCTTAAAAATCAGTACTGTAACCAAAACGCTTTTACTCAACTGTTTACAGGAGATGTCCCAGGACTGAATCTAGGATCCAGTCCTGTGGTTAGAAAAGTAATCCATAAAGTAACTAATTGCATTTAACTAGAAATTCACATTGAGCTCAATGTTGCATTGTGTTTGAAATTGTGTTGCCCATTGCAACAACTGTAACTACTGTACTTAAAAGTCTATTGCCTATTTGCAAAGTATTTAAACTAAAGTAATTCATTCTGAGAAAGTATATTTTGTAATGTAATGTATAATGTAATTACAATGTAATTTAAAAAATAAAATATCTAAAAATAAATAGTTGAAAAAAATGTTGTAAATCAGTATCAAAAAAATAAATATAACAATTAATACAATTAAAAAATTGTCATTTACAAAACCTTTGAAATTCACTGAAAAAAACCATAGGTTTCAGGCACGTTATAGTTAGAAATTAGCATTTAAAAAACCTTACAAATTCACTGAAAAAACCATAGGTTTCAGGCACGTTATAGTTAGAAATTAGCATTTAAAAAACCTTTGAAATTCACTGAAAAAAGCATAGGTTTTAGGGACAGTTATAGTTAGTTGGACATTGCACTCGTACAAAACCCGTGAAATTCCCCCGTTTTAGTTAGTTCAGCTAACTATAACTCGCGCCCCCGCAATTCACTGCTGATGACGTCACATATTACATCACTCATGACATGGTCAGTGACATCACTGATGACATCACTGATGACATCTCAAATGACATCACTGATGACATCATCCATGTGATAATTTCATGCATCTTCTCACACCCTAATATAACTTTTGATACACCCACTCTTATTTACAGACTGCCATTCGCAAAACCATACACACTCCAATACCAATAACTATATACCCACTCACTGATTCTTAGGTCTACACACACACATCTACTCACTCACCCGTGCAGTCACTCATACTTCCAGTCACTCAGTACAGGACTATCATATGCACTCATACACCTATATAAACACTCACACACCGCCACTCATCCATAGAGGTACTCACACACCTAGTCAGTCATGCAAAAAATTAATCACACACCCATTTACTCACCTATAGAGTTATACACACACCAGCTCACTTAGTCATACAAATACTAGCACATTCTTACGCTGTTATACAATAACTGATACAAGCACACACGCATCCATACAGCCACTCTCACAATCACACACTCTCACTTATAGCCTTTTAAATACTCTAACACACATATATACTGCCTTTTATATATGTAGTTACTCGCACATGTACCACTGAGATATACATTCACTCACTAACACACCCATACACACACTCACCCACCCAAGCAGTCCATCACAGACGCACTCTTCAAATCATGCACCCAGTGAATCACCCACTCACACATCTATGTACAGAGTCGCACACACCCCACCCACACAAACACTCAGGCACCCATACAGATACTCAGACAACGAATCAATAACTCATGTAGACACTCATGTAGTTATTCACAAACCCATGCAGCCACTTACACAGCAACAGACAGACGGATACAGACATTCACCCAGTTTAGTCACTAACCCATGCATTCAGTAAGATACGTTTAATCACTCACTTATACAGTTAGTCACGAACCTACTAAATCATCCATACAGACACTTATACACCCACTCATTCTTCAATACGCCTTTCCCTATATACATTAAAAATATTTAAACTTTACAGAAACACAGTCACTAGATGATGTCATCAGTGATGTCATTTGAGATGTCATCAGTGATGTCATCAGTGATGTCACTGACCATGTCATGAGTGATGTAATATGTGACGTCATCAGCAGTGAATTGCGGGGCGCGAGTTATAGTTAGCTGAACTAACTATAACGGGGGAATTTCACGGGTTTTGTACGAGTGCAATGTCCAACTAACTATAACTGTCCCTAAAACCTATGGTTTTTCAGTGAATATATATATATATATATATATATATTCACTGGAAAAAACATAGGTTTCAGGCACCCATACAGGTACTCAGACAACCAATCATTAACCCATATAGACAGTCATGTAGTTACCCACCAACCCATGCAGCCACTTACACACCAACTGAAAGACTGATACAGACATTCACACAGTTTAGTCACTAACCCATGCATTCAATAAGACACATTTAGTCACTCACTTATACAGTCAGTTACGCACCTACTAAATCATCCATTCAGACACTCATACACCCACTCATTCTTCAATACACCTTGGCGTATATATAAATTAATTTTTTTTTTAATTATTAGTGATGTCATTTGAGATGTCATCAATGATGTCACTGACCATGTCATGAGTGATGTAATATGTGACGTCATCAGCAGTGCATTGCGGGGGCGCGAGTTATAGTTAGCTCAACTAACTATAACGGCCGAATTTCTCTAGTTTTGTACGAGTGAAATGTCCAACTAACTATAGCGTTCCTGAAACCTGTGGCTTTTTCAGTGAATTTCCAAGGTTTTTTTAAATGCTAATTTCTAACTATAACGGCCCTGAAACCTATGGTTTTTTCAGTGAATTTCAAAGGTTTTTTAAATGATAATTTCTAGCTATAAGGTAGCACTCACGTTTGCAGAGTGGTGCAGAAGGGGCCTGGGCCTCTGACCAGCGCTCAGGAATTCCACAGCGTAGGACTTACAGGAGGTACCAGGAGGGCTACTTGGCCGCCAAAGTCCCTCAGTAGTAAAGTGGACTTCATCCCCCAACCAGTACTGTGCCAGGAGGCGTATTTACAGAGTGGTGGAGAAAGGGGGGCGTGGCCTCTGAAGACCTCTTAGCAATCCCACTGTGTGAGACTTACTGGAGGTAACAGAAGGGGTAGTTGGCCGCCAAGGTCAACCTTGAGGGCCAACTACCCCTCCTATTACCTCCAGTAAGTCCCACACAGCAGGATTGCTAAGTTGTCATAGCAGGCCATGCCCCCTTTCCCCACCACTCTGCAAACGCACTCCCTGGCGCGCTCTTGGATGGGGATTAAAGTCCCCTTTGCTGCTGGGGGTCCTTAGGGGCCAACTAGCCTACCTCGTACCTCCAGTATGCCCCAGATAGTGGAATTGCTGACAGGTGGACACAGGCCAAGCCCCCTTTATCCACCACTCTGCAAACGCACTTCCTGGCGCGTCCTTGGTTGGGGGATTAAGTCCCCTTGAATCATGAGGGTCCCTGGGGGCCAACTAGCCCACCAGGTACCTCCAGTAAGCCCCACACAGCTGAATTGCTGAGAGTGGTCCGAGGCCACACCCCCTCTTTACACCACTCTGCAAATGCGCCTCCTGGTGCACTGCTGCTCAGGGAATGAAGTCCACTTTAGTCCTGAGGTCCTCAGGACACAAGAGGACCTCTTCGCCCCACCAGCAATGCGCCAAGAGGCGCGTTTGCAGAGTGGTGTAAAAAGGGGCATGGCCTCGGACCACCTCTCTGCAATCCAGCTGTGTGGGGATTACTGGAGGTACCTGGTGGGCCTGTTGACCCCTAAGCACCCGTAAGATTTAAGGGGACTTAATCCCCCAACCCAGAACCCGCCAGGAGGTGTGTTTGCAGAGTGGTGCAGGGAGGGGGTGGGGCCTCCGGCGAGATGCCGGCTTCTCCTTTCCTTTTTTTTTTTGAAGGGGGATGTGTGGCCCCCCTTCTCTAAAAATTTTTTGGACCCTTGGGACCCCATCCCCCAGGGCCTGAGCCATTCATTTATTTATTTATTTTTAAAATGAGAAGGGGGCCGCGTGGCCCCCCTCCCGAGGCCAATTTCGGCTCCGGGGACCCCATCCCCGGGGCATGGCCACATATTTTTTTTAATAATAAATACATTTTTAAAGAGGGGGGCCGCGCGGCCCCCCTCCTGAGGCCCTTATTGGCCTTGGGGACCACATCCCCTGGGGCATTCCTCCTTTCCTTTTTTTTTATTTATACCAGAGGGGGGCCATGTGGCCCCCCTTCCCTGGGCCACTATTGGCCCCGGGGACCCCATCCCGTGGACCTGGCCAGCCTTTCCTTTTTTTTTTATTTTGGAGGGGGGCCACTGCAATGTCCTGGGGGTAGGCACCCCGGGACATTGCTTGAGCCGGCCCTGTTGGGTGGCGGTCCCCAGGGCCATGGAGGGCTCCAGGAGGGGGGCCACGCTGCCCCCCTCCCCACATCTGCAAAGCCCCAGGGAGGTGGTGGTCCCCGGGGCTTCGGTGGTCCCCCTCCCAATGTAAACATAGCCGCAACGGACCCCGGCATTTCAATAATTAGTGCCCTGGGGAGGTGGTGGTCCCCAGGGCAGTGTCGGGGGGCTTGAGCCCCCCCACACCTATTATTGCTAATAGCCCCGGGGAGGTGGTGGTCCCCGGGGTTTGGGGGGCCCACGAGGCCCCCTGCCCCATAATAAGAAATGCCCCGGGGAGGTTGCTGTCCCTGGGGCAGCGTGGGGGGCCACACCCCTTTTCACACCACTCTGCAAACGCGCCTCTTGGCTCACTGCTGGTGGGGTGATGAGGTCCCCTTGTGTCTTGAGGACCTCAGGACTAAAGTGGACTTTATCCCCCAAGCAGCAGTGCGCCAGCAGGCACATTTGCAGTGTGGTGGAGAAAGGGGGCATGGCCACTGACCACCTCTCAGCAATCCAGCTATGTGGGGCTTACTGGAAGTAATAGGAGGGCTAGCTGGCCCCATAGGACCCTCAAGAGTAACCCTGGGCATCCAATTCCGCTCTGCTCGCGGAATTTGCGGAATTTAGGCAATTTCGCGTTCCGCAGAGAACGCGGAATTGCCAACAATTCCGCGATCCGCGGCGTAGCGGAATTATTTTCTTGTCGTGCTTTAAATATGCGTTCTAGCGCGCGCGATAGCGACTTACCGGGATTCCTGCGTTCGCCGACGGGTTTTCCTATCCGTTCGCGTGCGCCACAAGATTTTGGTAGCCGGCCGCGTTATCCCGCGAGAGTTTGCGATCGCGAACACGTCATTCGCTGCGCCATCGGACAACGCGAGAGTGTGCGATCGCGAACACATCATTCGCCGCGCCATCGTGCACCGCGAGAGAGATTGCGACCGCGAACACGTCATTCGGGCGCGCCATCGGACATCCGGCGATATTTTTGTACAGCTCGCGATCCCGAACACGCAAAATTTTCAATCTGGAGAACAATAACATCGCAAGCAGCATCAAACCTTCTATAAATTGATGATTTGGCTGAAAAAAAAACCTCAGATTGATATTTGGCTGTCCTTTTGGTCAAATTTTTTGGGGGAGAGGGAGGAAGTGCCACAGAGTCTCCTACTTCCTGTTCCTGTCCAGCAGGCTCCTCCCAGTGCTTTGTCCATCTCCTGTTCATTTTTCACTTGGATTTGATCTGGAAGGATCACTCTTTGTGTCTGCTGCATCATTATCATTGGATTTGAGGATTTTGGGATTTGAGATTTTACAAGTAAGTTGGTGTTGTTTGATTGGGGCATTGCAGTTGCTGCAACTTCATTTTTGGTACTTTTCATCATTTTTAAAAATAAATCGTTGTGGGTAGCCAGTAGGTCCAGAGCTAGTCATGGGTCATGGATTGCTGTGTGATGTATTTATTAATTTCAAACATCATTTAGGGGGCATGGATGGCATTGGATTGAATTGGAAAATGTGTTTTTTGGGGTGTATTTCAGTTTTTTGGGCTGTGTGTTAAATACATGCCTTAGTTGTGTGTGGTGTGCTGCAGGCCTTGTTTAGCCCTGTGTATTTTCATTTTTGCATTTTATTGCATTACAGGCAAAGCAAAAGCAGGGTGGTTTACCATGCAGCCTTTGCCTGGCTATTATAGGCCTGTTTTCAGTACATTGTTTTCCAGGCCTCCTGCTTGTTGCTTGTGATTTGTCAGTGTCCATGTGGCTGGTAGCCATTTCTGGTGGGAGTTACAAGTGTGCTGCTTTAGCCATATACTAAGGCCTGCATGTGTTTCCCTTTGTGGCCTAGGCTTCTTGTTGTGGGACTGGCCATGAGGCTGGCGGCCATTTTGAAGCCAGGCACTGTGCTTTTTGCCATAGGCCTGCATTGTCTGTCTTCAGTTTCTTGTTGTTGTGGGCCTGGCCATGAGGCTGGCGGCCATTTTGAAGCCAGGCAGTGTGCTTTTTGCCATAGGCCTGCATTGTCTGTCTTTAGTTTCTTGTTGTTGTGGGCCTGGCCATGAGCCTGGCAGCCATTTTGAAGCCAGGCAGTGTGCTTTTTGCCATAGGCCTGTGTGGTGTTCTCCTTCTCCATTATCCTGATGTCCAAGTTCTATAGAACACAGAACTTGGAATACGTGTCATGCCTGAGATGTCAGTTGCTCCTGGTGGCTGATGGATGAGGTTGTTAAGAATAAACCTACACATTAACTTAAAGAAGAGTTTGTGTATCTTTAAGAACATTACATTGGCGACGAACGTGGGATTGCGGAACAACAACACCTCAACATCAAGCCGTGATCATGAATAACTGCCTGAAGAAGTTCCTTGGTAATGGATTATAGAGATAAAGGAATGCGGGTAGTTTGGACACAAGAGGTACTGTGAAACTTAAGTAATTTTGGCGTGTGTGGCATTTTGGAGAGAGACGGCAGCTGGGTAAGCAGAATCACCATCCTGTCGGAAACCACACAGTTATTTTAATGTTTTGACTGCGAGTGCGGCGCGAGAAAGGAAAACAGATTTGCCTATTGAGGAAAATCGGCGTGTGTGCAGTGACAGAAGGAAGGTTATTTATCACTCATGCCCTTACCTCCTCCAGCGGCTGTATATTGTGGACGGGAAGGCAGATTTTCACTTCTCCAGCGGCTGTTAAATTTGAGGAAGCCTCATATCTGATCGGCTGAGGAGGGCAGCGGGAGGGGCTGGTGTCTGCCTGTGTTTTCTTTGTTCGCGCGTTGCCATTTATCAAAGGAAAGTGTTTCCCTGTAACGGACGGGGAGAAAGTTTGTTGGAGTACGGAGCTCCTCTCTCTTGAGCTGTCTGCACTGATTGATAACGCATTAGAATCCTGCGAGGGGATTCGGTGAAAAGTTTGCGTCATCAATCTCATTAAGTTCAAAGGCATGTTGGCTTGATGACTCAGTTACGCTGTGAGATTCTATTGGAGGCGCTTCAGCACTGCGTGTGCGTAGGCGTCAGTGAAGCTGTTGTGCATTAAAAACAAAGCATTATTGAAAAAAAAAACGTTACTTCACAGCTGAGGGGCATTTTAACAGATAAACACTGTATATCAACAGCAACTGTTTTAGAATACACATATGCAGACAGAGTCAAATTAGAAATTAAATGTTTAAATTTAAACTCTGTTTATTTACAGTGTTTAGACTCCTTGTGTGCAAAGAGGTTAAACGAACAAGTTAGGTGTTTTGTGTAATTTAAAGAGGAACTGTATTCATCCAAAATTTAAAAGAAGTATATTTCTAAGCTTTTGAGAGTGATTTAAAAAAAAAAAATTACATCTCTATTCCGGGTGTGCAAAGAGAGCAGGGTTTTCATTAGTTTACAAGCAGAAATTGGGAAGGGATTTATTTGTTAATGTGTTTTATTCACGTTTTATTATTTATTAAGTAAGACATGCAAAACGTAACAGCGCCACAATTTTTTTTAAGCTCTCCAGGAGAGCCAGTTGTAAAATGGAGCAAATGGGAATTTTTTTTTGCAAACTATGCACGAGTTTGTGGAACGAACCTTAGTGCAGAAAGGAGACATTCATTACTTTTACACTGTTTAGGTGGTGAAGGGCAAGAAGTTTTAGAAAACTTGCCGGATTTAACAACAGAAGAACAAAGAGGGCTTAATGAATATGAGATATGTATTTTACAGCTGGATAAGCATTATTTGCCGAGAGTCAGCACCATTATGGAAAGATATTACTTTGGCACAAGAGAGCAAGGAAAAGAAGAAACAGTGGAGGATTATTTAACAGTTTTGAGGAAGTTAGCTTCTACTTGTAAGTTTGGGACTGCTAATGAAGAAAGAATTAGAGATCAATTTGTGTTAAAGTGTAGGGAGGATAAAATTAGAGAGGAGTTATGGCTTAAGGATGAACCACCTTTGGAGGAAGTAGTTGCAATAGCTAAAAGGGTGGAACACATGTTAAAATGTGTTAATGAATTAAAGTGTGAAAAAAATAAAAATCAGTTAACTGTGGAAGAGGTGCTAGAAAGTGTATGTCTCGTAAAGAATTTGGGGGCATATCTACAAGGGCTTTATCTCCGCTTTTTTGGCTTTTAAAGCCCAAAAAGCTGAGATAAAATTATCGCCCTATTAACAAGAGGGTGCTAACATGCATTGGCGCATGTTAGCACCCTTTTACCCGACGTCTCCCTTTGCATCTCTAATGAGATGCAAAGTGGGCGTCACTGGGCAGTACAACCTTGTAAATATCGCTGATGTGCACATCGCGATATTTACAAGGCTGCCAACGCATTTTAGCAGACGTTAGTTTTGGGCGAAAACCGCTGTTTTCGCCAAAAACTAACGTCTGCTAAAATGCAGACTTAGGCATACCTATTATGGGGGTGGATTGTGCTGATACGACCACAGGGTCATATCAGCAAGGTTATCGCCGTTTTGCAGGGAACATCGCTGGAAAACCAGCGATGTTCCCTGCAAAACGGCGATTTCCCCGCTATCGCTGGTAATTATATCGCCCTGGGGAAAAGCGTTGTAGATAACGCGCTACCAGGGCGATATAATCAAGCGATAGGCGGCGATAAGTAGAAAAGCGCTAAGCGCGCTTTGAGTTGACTTATCGCCGTCCTCGTAGATATGCCCCGTGAAATCTAGTTCTAAAGAGTTAGTTAAAGAAGATTTTGCGAAGGATACTTTAGAATGTTTTCGTTGTGGAAGGTCTGGTCACAAAGCTAATTCGAAATCCTGTCCTGCTTTGAGTTTTGTTTGTCATGGTTGTGGCAAGAAAGGTCATTTTATAAAATTTTGTAGAAATAAACAAAGGAAATTTCAAAACAGGGATATAAAAGAAATTATATGTCAAGTTGGTGAAAGTGAATGTAATGATCATCCTATAGGAAGAGTTAAGGTTGATGGAATCAATCTTGAGATGAAATTTGACTCATGCTCACATCTGACCATAATTTCAAAAGATACATTTTGTAAATGGTTCGAACACAAAAATAGTTTAAATAAGATGGATGTCAATCCAGGAGGTTATGGTGGGCAACCCATTAGTATGTTGGGGTATTTTAATGCATGTATAGAAATGGAAAAGAAATTTATAGTTGGGAAAATTTATGTCTCAAAAGTTTGGGATAGTTTACTTGGATGGCCACATCAACGTTTGTTGGGGGTTACATTAAATCCTAATGCAGAACCTCAAGTTCAGATTCAGAAGATTGAAGAAAATACAAATCAGTTTGTATCTGAATTTCCGTGTTTGTTCAAAGATGAACTAGGTTGCTTAAAGGGATATAAACATTGCATCAAACTTAAAAATGGAGCTGTACCATCTGTAGCTAAAGTGAGAAGGATTCCCATTGCTTTACAAGAAAAGGTGGAACAGGAGTTAGAAAAGTTACTCAAACAAGAAATCATTTCTCCTGTGGAAGCTTCTGAGTGGATTGCACCAGTTGTTGTCGTGAACAAACCTAATCGTGACATAAGACTTTGTGTGGACTTGAGGTCGCTAAACAAGGAGGTGGTTGTTGATAAATTTCCCCTGCCTAATATTGATGAGATAATGTCCACGTTGAGTGGTGCAAAGTTTTTTACAACTTTAGATCTCACACAGGCTTATCACCAAATAGAACTGACGCAGAGTTCACAGGACTTGACAGCTTTCATCACGCCCATGGGTGCTTTCAAATATAAAAGTATGCCGTTTGGTCTTGTGTCTGCTGCGTCAGTTTTTCAAAGGGTCATGTCCTCTATTTTAAAAGGTGTGAAAAATGTAAAGTGTTATCAAGATGACTTATTAATATTTGGGTTGACTCTACAGGAACATGACATGATTGTGAGACAAGTTCTTGGGAAGCTTGAAAAAGCTGGTCTCACATTAAAATTTGAGAAATGTAAATTTGCTGTACAACAAGTTAACTATTTGGGTCATTGCATCACAGCCTCAGGTGTTGTTCCCAAGAAGGAATTGGTTGATACTATTCTCAACTTAGCAATTCCTAAATCAAAAGAGGAAGTTGTCTCTTTCCTGGGAATGATTGAGTATTATGGGAAGTTTGTAAACAATTTAGCGAGTAAATCAAGTAACATGAGGCAGTTGCTTGGAAAGAACAAAGAGTTTAGTTGGTCTAATGATTTTCAGAAAGAATTTGTGGAACTAAAAGAAGATTTAAAAAATGCACCAAGTTTACAAGCATTCATCCCCGGTGGAGAAACCACTGTGGTGACTGATGCAAGCTCGAAAGGGTTAGGTGCCATATTAAAGCAAACCAGAGACGGAAAGGAACACTTAATAGCATGTGCATCAAGGAGTTTACGTGGGCCAGAATTAAATTACTCAGTAATTGAAAAGGAGGCGTTAGCTATCTTCTGGGCGCTTAATAAGTTTCGAAACTTTGTTTGGGGAACGTATTTTAAGTTCTGTTCAGATCACAAACCGTTAAAAGAAATTTTTACAAAGAAGGGATTAGATTTCATTTCATCACGTATAAGACGATGGGTTGTTGGTCTGCAGGATTTTAATTTTAGTGTAGAACATCTGCCTGGTGTTGAGAATGTTTCATCTGATTGTCTGTCACGTTTGGTTTGTGATGTAGGAGAAGAACAGTTGGTAGATGATTTCTTGGAAGAGGAAGTCAGTGTTTGTGAAATAACCGCAGGCGTTATAAAAGAGGATGAGTGGAAAGAGGAGGTTCAAAAAGATAGTGAGTTGTTGAAAGTTATGAACATGATTCAAATGAAAGATTCACATGATGATTCCTTACCCAAAATTTGGCGAACAGTTGTAGATGAGTTATCTGTTGACAAGGAAATTTTGTTGAGAGGGACAAAATTGGTTCCTCCTTCCTCTCTAAGGAAAAAGTTAATGGAGGAGGCACATCAGGGTCACTTAGGGATTGTGAAAACAAAAGAAAGATTGATAGCTTGTTTCTGGTGGCCGGCCATGGATTTAGAAATAGAGCGAGAAGTTAGAGAATGTTTGCAATGTAAAATAAGTGATAAGGTTTTTACCTCTCGCACTGTACCCATGGTTTGTCGTAGACTTCCAAGTAGTCCATGGGAAGATATTGCCATTGATATTGTTGGTCCCCTCAATGGTGAACATCGAACACCTTATTTAATTGTTTTGATTGATCTTTATTCAAGATGGGTGGAGATTTCAGATGTGACCTCTTATTGCGTTATTTCTTTCTTACAAGATGTCTTTAAGAGAGAAGGTTTTCCAAAAACTCTTCTATCTGACAATGGCCCTCAGTTCTGCTCTGGACAAATGAATGATTTTCTCCAATCATGTGGTATTATTCATAAAAAATGTTCGGTTTATCATCCGGAAAGCAATGGAGCAGTTGAAAGATTTAATAGGGTTATAAAAGAAAATATTCAACTATCCAGGATTAATTCCTTGAATTGGAAGGATGAGTTACAAAAATGTATTCTGGCTCATCGTTTCACTCCTCACACCTCTACTCGGAAGTCGCCTTTTGAATTATTTAAAGGCAGAACTCCCAACACGAGTCTGTGTCCAGGTTGGATGACTTGGGGTAAAGGTGTGAAAGACAATAGTATTGGTGCCTGGAGAAAAGAGAAGAAAATCTACAGCACAAAAACAAAATTTATTTTGATGAAAGGAAAAAAGTAAAAGAAGTTTGTGTAAATGTGGGAGATTTAGTACGGGTGAAAGCTCCAGTAGGAGCATTGGCTTGGTCGAAGTTTACGGCGCCCTTACAAGTTATGAAATGTTTTAGAAATGCTGTCAAATTGGAAAATGGGAAAATATGGAATTTGAGTCGAATTGTAATTGTCAAATCCAATCCTGAAATGTATAAGTCTTGTATCAATTTGCCTTATGTCTCGGATGAGTTATCCAAGTCATGTCTGAGACGTAGTGGTCGTAAGACTTCGCTACCTTCTTATATGAAAGATTATGTTAAGTAAAGTTTGTGGATTCATGATTTACCTTATTAATATCTCACCTGTATTTCTGTTGCATCTTATGTTCAATGCATTATTGGAAGGGAGATGTGTGGTGTTCTCCTTCTCCATTATCCTGATGTCCAAGTTCTATAGAACATAGAACTTGGAATACATGTCATGCCTGAGATGTCAGTTGCTCCTGGTGGCTGATGGATGAGGTTGTTAAGAATAAACCTACACATTAACTTAAAGAAGAGTTTGTGTATCTTTAAGAACATTACAGCCTGCATTGTCTGTCTTTAGTTTCTAGTTGTTGTGGGCCTGGCCATGAGGCTGGCGGCCATTTTGAAGCCAGGCAGTGTGCTTTTTGACATAGGCCTGCATTGTCTGTCTTCAGTTTCTTGTTGTTGTGGGCCTGGCCATGAGGCTGGTGGCCATTTTGAAGCCAGGCAGTGTGCTTTTTGCCATAGGCCTGCATTGTCTGTCTTCAGTTTCTTGTTGTTGTGGGCCTAGCCATGAGGCTGGCGGCCATTTTGAAGCCAGGCAGTGTGCTTTTTGCCATAGGCCTGCATTGTCTGTCTTCAGTTTCTTGTTGTTGTGGGCCTGGCCATGAGGCTGGTGGCTATTTTGAAGCCAGGCAGTGTGCTTTTTGCCATAGGCCTGCATTGTCTGTCCTTAGTTTCTTGTTGTTGTGGGCCTGGCCATGAGGCTGGTGGCCATTTTGAAGCCAGGCAGTGTGCTTTTTGCCATAGGCCTGCATTGTCTGTCTTCAGTTTCTTGTTGTTGTGGGCCTGGCCATGAGGCTGGTGGCCATTTTGAAGCCAGGCAGTGTGCTTTTTGCCATAGGCCTGCATTGTCTGTCTTCAGTTTGTTGTTGTTGTGGGCCTGGCCATGAGGCTGGTGGCCATTTTGAAGCCAGGCAGTGTGCTTTTTGCCATAGGCCTGCATTGTCTGTCTTCAGTTTCTTGTTGTTGTGGGCCTGGCCATGAGGCTGGCGGCCATTTTGAAGGCCGGTAGTGTGCTTTTATCCATAGGCCTGCAAGCTTGTAGCCTAGTCTGCCAACAGGCCTTTCATCCAGTGGGCCCAGAGGTAGTCAGGGGTGCATGAAACAACTGTTTCTGTGTGTTCTGTTGAATTTAAACATCATTTAGGGCACATGGATGGCATTGGATTGAATTGCAAAATGTGGATTTTTGGGTGTATTTCAGTTTTTTGGGGTGTGTTAAATACATGCCTTAGTTGTGTGTGGTGTGTTGCAGGCCTTGTTTAGCCCTGTGTATTTTCGTTTTTGCATTGTATTGCATTACAGGCAAAGCAGTGTGGTTTACCATGCAGCCTTTGCCTGGCTATCGTAGGCCTGTTTTCAGTACATTGTTTTCCAGGCCTCATGCTTGTTGCTTGTGATTTGTGAGTGTCCATGTGGCTGGTGGCCATTTCTGGTGGGAGTTAACTAAGTGTGCTGCTTTTGCCATTTAGGCCTGCATGGTTTTCCTTTTGGCTTACTGCTTGCATCCATCCCCTTTGCCAGCTGCAGCTCCCTGAATGATGTGATGACTGAGCAAATAATTTAATGCCAAACAGGGTCCACTTCTATTACATTTGTATTTTGGTTGTTGTTCCTCTTCTTTCCTATCCTTCCTGACAGTGTACACAGTATACCATGAAAGCCCTTGTTGACAGTCTCACAAATGGCTACACTAATTTATATCTTTTATTTGTTTGTTTGTACTGCTAGTAATTGAACCACAACAACAAATGCAACATTTCACTGATGTTCTTCTCCTGGCTTCTTTGCTTTTAGGTGCACAAAAAGACAGAGGAGGAGGTGTCATCATCACCCGTTGTACTGCCAGGCAGAAGTCCTGCTGCGCGTCACGTCCACGTGTCACCACAGACATCTCTGCAACTTGTGCACCTGCGTCCTGCTGACATCTGAAGAAGATGGCCCCAAAGAAAGGTACCAGGTCCTCCAGTACCAAGAAAGTTGCCAGTGAGAAGAAGGGACAGAAGAAGGAAGTGGCACTTGCCAAGACTGGTGTGCCGGCCGATGTGTTTTTGGTAAAAAAACTTACGCCTGCAGCAGCGTTGTCCAGCGGGGACCAAGCTGGGAGCAGCACCTCTGCATCAGTGGGCCCACCCCAGCAACCTAGGCCCAAGCCCATGACTGTGGCAGAGGTAGCCAGTCTACTAACGACCAGTGATGTTGAAATGTCATTATCGCAAAGTAGTACCCAATCCACGCACTCGTAGGCGGAAACTCAGCAGATAAGTGGGCAACCCCAGCCGCAACCCCAGCCGCAACACCAGCCGCAGCCAGAGCCGCAGCCGGAACTGCAACCACAGCCGGAACCACAGCCGCAACCACAGCCGCAGCCAGAACCACAGCCGGAACCACAGCCCACAATAGTAGTTGTTCCACCTGAAGTAGGGGCAGTTCAGGAAATCGAGCTTTTTGCAGACGAAGAGGAGCAAGCCACTGTTCCAGAAGATCCATTGTCTTCCATACCCCTAGCAAGGAAAAGGAGGGTTAGTCCATCAACTTCTTCTTCAAGCCCCGCTTCTGATGATTTAGATGCCACTTGGAAGCCACCAGCTCAGCCTGAGAGTGTTGCACGCCACAAGACAAGGCTAGTGAAAAGGAAGGTTCCAGAAAGCCTTACAGTTATGGAGGTAGATGTAGACGAGGGGGGTGATGATGATGATGATGAAGAGCCAGTCATCACGAACATCACTCCTGGGCCTGCGGAGATGGAGACCAACATTATTAAACTATCCCAAATCGCTGCGAGGGATGTAGCACGGATACCACCAACACAGGTAACGCCAACACGACCTCCAGCTTCCATATTTGCCTTTGCAAAGGCCCGGCAGGGACCTACATCCAGCTCAACCACCACCTCAGTAGGTGGTGGTAATGTAAGTGCACAGAGTCAAATTCCATGCACACCCTCCATTTCATCTGGTATTGAAAGTGGCACCTCCAGCAGCACCAGAAAGTTCTCCTCCCCAGTTTGGGACTTCTTTTCGGTTAGCAGTAAGGAGGAGAACATTGCTATATGCTCAATTTGTCGGCAGGCTGTTAGGCGGGGCAAGCTTGGTACAAACTATGGTACCGGAGGACAAACAAGTCATCTAAAAAAACACCACACTATCAAGTGGGAGGCTCACCTACTTCACTTAGAAAAAAGGAAAACTGGACCCATTGCTGTTGTTGGGGATGAAGAAGTAGGGGAAGATATGATCGCGGTGGAAGGTCAACAAGAGGGAGACATTTCTAGCCCTAACCCCAGCAGTGTACTGGTAACGCCCACATCCTCAGCAACATCTGAGTGGCACCATAGTAAGAGTCAACATGAGACACAAAGGCAACCGGGCATTGCAATGAGCAAAAGTGCAGCGTCGTTGAGCCTAGCTGGGTTCAAGAAGAAAGGTGCACCACAAAGGAAAATATTCCAGCCTACCATTGACAGCATGCTTAGGTCGGAGGGGCAGTACCAACGCAACCACCCAACGGCACGGTTGTACAATGCGAAGCTGGCTAAAATGTTAGCGCTGGACCTTCTCCCTTTTTCATTTGTGGAAGGGGTGGGTTTCCTTGAATTTGTGTCAGCCATCTGCCCTAAATGGAAGGTTCCCAGCCGGTCCTATTTCGCCCGAGTTGCTGTTCCAGCACTACATCACGATGTGCTGGAATTGGTTGGACAAGCTTTGCAGCAGAGTGCTGTTCACAAAATCCACCTGACAACAGACATGTGGACCAGTTGCCAAGCCACTGATTACATGTGCATCACTGCACACTGGTTCTCTTTTGTGGGGGTTAGAGACAAGCTATCTGAAGTAGGTGCTGTTGACACAGCTGCAATTTTTAATGCTTCTCGGAAACATGCAACTGTAGCCATGTTCGCCATGAGAAATCTCATACTGCTGAAAACATTTTGGAAGAGTTTAACAGCAAGGTCTTTGAATGGCTGCGCCCCAGAGGGCTTTACATTGGTTTTGTTGCCACGGATAATGGCAGTAATATACTTAAGGCCATGACGCTTGGTGAGTATTTCAGGGTCCCGTGTTTGGCGCACTGCAATAACATTATAGTTCAAGACTTTCTGAAAAAAGAACCCATAGTCAGCAACTTACTGACCACCTGCCGCAGAATATGCACGCATTTCAGCCATTCTTTTAAAGCCCGGAAGCAGCTGAGGATCATTCAACGTGTCTATAGAAGTCTGACAGTCAAAGCACTCATCCAGGAGGTGGCAACACGTTGGAGCTCAATGTATTACATGCTTGACCGTCTGTTTGAGCAGTACAGACCAATCAATGAATATGTCATGCGAAGGGCGGATGCTACTGTGAAAGGCATGACCCTTCAGATGGACCAATGGTGCCTAGTTAAATCTCTTACAGAGATGCTTCTTCCTTTCGAGGTCTTCACACGTGAAGTCAGCAAGGAGGACTGTACTATGGGCCAAGCTATCCCATTGTTGCACATGCTAGAGCAACAGCTGAAGGGGGTGTGTGAAGCGTACAAAGGTGTGGAGGGAAAAAAGAAGCATATGAGTTGGTGGAGAGCTTATCATGTCGCTTAAGTGAAAATGCAAGGGTGCAAAATAAGATTCTGTCACAACAACATTACATTTGTGCCACAATTCTGGATCCACGGTACAAATCGGCACTGCACAGTAAGACATTACTCCCTTTTTCAGAAGTGGATGTTGCCCGGTACAAAACTTGGATAGCTGAGGCAGCCAGTACATTGGAAAATGAACGGCTGGTAATTAAAGGCCTCAAACCCACGTCAAGTACTGCAGCAGAGCATCCAGCATCAAGTTCAACTTCAGAGCCTGTGGGCAGTGCATTTGGTTCACAGCTGTCACCAACACTATCGACAACAGCAATAACCGGATCATCAGCCCCAGTACAAACGGCACAGGATTGGTATTTACAGCAAGGACTTGCTAGGTCCAGTGCTGATGCAAAGACAAAAGAGGCCGCACTAAGTTTAGCACCCCTGAACATTGACCGAATGGTCCAGGCCTACCTGGATGACCCAACAGAGGTCTACATTGATCAAAACCCATTGCGGTATTGGTATGGCAAAAGGGGCCAATGGCCAGTGCTCAGCAGGCTGGCGATAAACTATCTGGCTTGCCCTGTCGCAAGTGTCTCTTCTGAACGTGTTTTCAGTGCTGCTGGTTCCATTGTAACAGTGAAAAGGACCAGTCTCTCACCCAAAAACGTTGAGAGGTTAACCATGATCAAAATGAATCAGCAATTTATACCACCGAATTACACAATACATGAATCAACGCAGGAAAATGAGGACAGCGGCTCAGGTGACGGAAGTAGCGTGTTGGATGCTGATTACCTACTTCTGGTTGAACCTCCAGAGTTTGAGGACGAGCTATACTTCCCTGACAACTAGGCTTCCACTTCTTACTGTGGTTCTCCCTTATTTACTTCTATTTGTGTGTCTGTCTTTCTGTTTGGAAACTTCAAATCACAACAAATCCATCACCACCGTCTTCGTATTTTATTGCCTTATATGAGTTTCAGCTCTCTGCATTTCAGTCCACTCCTCCGAGTCCTGCTCCTCCTGAATCGACCTAAATCTATTGCCCACAAGCCAGATGATAATTGGATGTAGCATAATCGAAGAAAAACTAAAATCTTGCCTCATTGAGTCTCTCCAAAAGAAGTGGAACATGATGATGACTACTATAGCTATCCTCCTTTCCGAGCCGATACAGACTGCCCATTAACTGAAGATGAGAAGGAACAGGTAATGAATGATGACATGCATTGGACGCTGACTGAGTGATTTGTGTTGTTGTTGTTTGTAGTGCATGAAGGTAATTCATTGTGTACTATTATCTAATCTACACACTAAAAGTAACTCAATGCAATGTTTATTTCCATTCTTGTTTTTCAATAACAATTTTCTACTTCTACTGCAGGCCGATCCATTGCATTTTGAACATGGAAAGGGGACTCAATCTGTACACTACTGCACACTGAGTTGGACAACACACCATGATGATGACCACAGTGACATTATCTCTTCGCAGTCACTCAGTACGATCAGAGATGATTGATGGAATAACTCAGTGCTTTTCATGAGTGCATTAAAAGGTAACCAAGTCAACAACAACCACTGCAGACCTACATGTCTGTGTAGTGGTGGAGTCGAGTGTGGTGGTATGACTGACAGCGGGGCATTGATTTAGTCACTTAATTTGTAAAATGCTATGTTGCTGTATATCTGCTTTGTCTGCCTCTGTCAAAAAATGTACGCTAAATGGAGGATGTGTCACGGGTGCCGTGGGCCTGCTCTGTCCTGTTGTTGTTGGAGGTTAATGCTGGAAACAGACTAGAGTAGACATGATGTATCCAAATCCATGCCGCCTCTGAAAGTGTTCTTGTTGCACTCCACCGTAATTTAGGCATTTTTTTCTACTTGATTTTTCAATATCCCTTTTGTTTTTCCCATCTGCAATTACAGGCCGGCCCTTACCCTGTGCTACACTGGGAAAAACAACTCTCACTTACCTTACCAATGAATCTACATCTGCCAGGCAGGCAGTGGTGTCACCCAAGATTGATGGCCGGAGCGTCCATGGAAGGGAGGACCAAGACGAATGCCGAGATGCAACTCCACATTTTGACCAGGATAACATACAGTAACAGTATCAACTTTCATCATATTTTAAATTTGATTCATTTTTTGTCTTCAATCATTACTACTGTGTGTTGTTGTTGTTATGTTTGCTCTCTGCTTATAATTCAATTCATCCCTACAGCAATTTTTGGCTTTTCTTTGCTATCTTTAAGCCCGGGCCGGTACAACAGAACAGAAACTGAATGTAATTTGGGTCTCTCTGAGGGCAGACAGGCAAGGCAAATTTCATAATATACTGCTGCCCTGTACTGTCTAATTGTCTAGTAGTAGTAGTTAGTAAGTACTATCATTAACCATCAAGTTATCATCATCATGCATGCATTTCCTTTTTCTCCCTTAACTGATTTATGGATATGGTTCTCTGCCAAGATTGTGTTTTGTTGTTGTCCATGCGTACTGTTTTTCTTTGTCAAACCTTTCCCAAAACCCCCTTCCCAACCATTCATCAAACCCTAACCCTCTTCCCCCGGGCTGTGTGACTTATTGAGGTGTGACTAAATTAAATGTACACCAATAATTTATCACACGCTTGCTGGGGCGGATGTGGCTAAAGCAACAAAAATGCATTTTCAAGGCAGGGCGCGGATCTTCTTCTGCTTGCCCACCCTCCTATGAGCAGTATATTTGCGATTTTTTTTTACCAAAGGAACCTAATCCATCAACATTAATTGCCGGCATAGATTGGATTTGTTGTCATCCTCCGAAACAGCACTAACGGTTACGCTTGTGTCGAGTCACGGTGTACTGTAGGCCTAGTCGAGTGACTCGACACAGCTAGAGTTTGTAACTCTATGTACTAGGCTATCCCCGCAACCATTATGTTTCCTTGTATTTTGGCATATTATTGTTTGGCAGTAAGTTCCGTACTGTACTTCGTTCTACTACTCCTCCCACAGTCTCTCTCAGGCGACTGACTGTCTCATTTTCTTTTATTTGCAAGTGAAACTGCCAGGGTCTACTACTACTACCACCACAACCATGGCATGTTGGGAAAGAAAACCATCATCACCATGCAGCCATCGCCGTGCCCAAGTTAAACATCAAGCACAGGTAAGAGAAGAAGTTTGGGGGAGGCATAATTAATAACGGAATTTTTTTCATTAATTCTATTTCACACACCCCTTTGAGTCCAGTTGCAGAATGCATAGATTAGGAGGAGAGACTGACAGTACTAGTAGGACAAGTCCCTCAGTGAGGGGTACCGCATCTGTCTGTTTGTGTCTTAGTAACTCAGCCAATTATTTAAATCAAACACTGGCTGTGGCACTGCACCAGCAAGGAAACCGTGTGACGTAAAACAGTAACCCCACCCACAAAACATTAACCACATCGTATATAAAGTCTAAATATGTAATTTAATACCCTAACAAAAATAAACTATGTAAAAAAAATCCCACAACACCTGACCCACCCCTCTCCCTAACCCCAACCAATGTTCATGTCCCGGAACGAAAAAGTCCAACAAATGTCCAAAAGTCCAAAACCCAACGCCCGATTCCCACCCACCAAAAGAAGCTATAAAAAAGGGGCAATAAATAAACGGGGTCTCAGCGGGCTCGCCTCTCCAGGACACTGATGCGCTCCTCTAGGCGGGCCATGCGGTGCTTCAGTGCGCAGCAGTTGCATCCACAGGGGGGGGGGCAGCAGTGCTTCTTGCTGTGTGGCGGCAGGCGGCTGACAGGCGGTGGCGCCGTAACACTGTAGGGGGGTGTCTGGGGCCCGGGGCATTGGAGGAGGCTGCAGCTGCTGCCGCCTCCTCCTCCTCCTCCTCTAGAAGAACCAGCCACTGGTATTCGGCCTGTATGGCCTCCAGCTTCCGGCGCCGGGCCTTGGCTGCCAACTCCTTCCTGTCGACTTTACCTTTGGAAGGAGTCGCTTTATCAAGAAGAAAAACAAGACTATTGTAAAATATACTCTTAGCAAAGCAGTCAGACAAATTCATTCTACACATAGTGGCACAGTAGCACTAGCAAGCACAGTACGTAACATTTGTGGTATGTATCTATCCTCCCACTACCTCGGCCTCGAACATTTGTGGGAGTTTCAGGCATTCCACCACCCATGCATCTGATTCATATCACACACCTATGCATGCATCCCACGTATCCTTCTCTGCCAGTCATAAATATAAAATCTCGCCCGTCCTTCCTCCTTCCACCCTTCTTTCCCTTTTCGTTCAACCCATCCATCAAGGTCATCTGATCAGACTTTGTCTTCTCCATAAAAATTTCACAGCTGAGTTGAAGTCCGATAGAAGAGGCCATTGGTTACTCTCAGTACACTCCCGTCGCTAATGCTATTGCTAATGCTAAGTAAAGGGTGTCTTCTTCAACCGTTCACAACAACTTCTTACTTAAGTCTCAACAGTACAGTATACATTACACCCTTGCAGTGAGTGTAATGTCAATAAGTAAGGATTAGGAATATAACTTACCACCGCCCGCCACTGCTGCTGGCTCACCCCCTGCAGCTCCTCCAACTGCCGCATCGCCTGCACCCTCAGCGGCCGCGTCACCTTCGCCGCTGGCCCCGGTACTGGTGGTCGGTAGTACGTCTAGAAAAAACATTACACATTTTTCAGATGCCATATACACCTCCCCCTATTTTTGACTAGCAAGAATGAAAAAAAGTTAATACATACATAATACATATACAACATACATCACTAGTATAAATCAGGTAGTAGAGTAGACACTGGTAGTGTTATATGGTCCTTAGGGTCATTCTAGTCTTTGCTAAGTTACCCCGAGCCATGCAACCATTTTAGCTCTGTCTTTTATTTTTGCGCAAGTTACCTTGCAGCTTGTTGTGAAAGACGCCTTTGAGCCCACATGAGCTCATACTGCTACTGTCTGAGCGCTGCGTACAAGGTCGAAAAACAACCAACTTTGTTATGGAGTTCTGGTGTTAGTCCATATTGCTTATCCATAAAAAAACTGCACTTTTTGGCACGACTGAGAAATGCTTGCACTATACTAACGTGCACCATTTTTCTCATTACAGACGGAAGATTCCCTTATACGAAGAACCAGAGCTTTGCAGACCTTATGATGTAACCAGTACTAGGTTCTTCTAAGGTGAGGGCTCCCCAGAATTCTCACATCTCCATTTATAATTTTATATAAACTAGATTCCTACCAAGGGGAGGGTGGTTCTTCCACCACTGTTCAGTTATCATGATCTCGCCTTTTGGCTTCTATGGACTTGTAGTTGTAAGTAACTTGTAAGTCTAACTAAGTGTAACAATGTTTATTGTTTTAATCTTATGCATTTTGCTGTTGCTGCTGCATTATACAACGTACAGAGCTTGTCAGTTGGGAATAAAAATAAACCTTTTGAACTTACATAGACTCGGTGGTATTTGGTGTGGACTTACACGAGAGAGTGAGCAAAAGGGTGTGCATTGCTTCCGCGACAGAGGTTGGGAGTGTTATGTTGTCTGGGTTGTCTACTCATTGGGTATTTTGGGGGGGCGTTTCGGAGTAATGAGACACTATAACTAGTTGGTCAGGGGATTGTGGTGGCTTCTGATTGAGGTGTGAGGAAGGTCCAACCTCCCATCACCAACGTCCTATTTTCTTGTGCAAAGTTCTGTATGTGCAGAATCCCTACAACAGTAGTAGTATGTCCTATCCTATCTAAAATTCTAAAATGTGGTTGGGCATTTTCTTGGTGGGAATTGTCGAAAAGCCTCAAGAATAAGAAGACTAGAAGTAGTAGAAGAGGACAACCCAAAGGACTGGACTCAATGGCTATAGCTATTGGTGAATATGAGTTTTATTTAAAATATTTTAAATAAAGAGTGGGCAACTGGGCAAGCTTAGCTACAGACAGACTAATAGTAGTAGTACAGAGAGTCATAGCAGACGCAGTTAGAAGCAGGGATAACAAGAATTTAGAAACAGATAGTATAGAGCAAAGAAGATTTTGTCAAAATTCGAATTAGGAGGATACCGAAATAATAGTTCGGAAAAAATAAGGTGCAGGAAAAGTTTGGGAAATATAATTAATAATATTAACCACTGGAGGACTTACTGGGGCCAGCAGAAGAGCCCTCGATAGAGGAGCGGTCCTGTCCCTGGGAGGCATCTTGTAGATCTTCGTGGCCCACCGCCTGTGACCCCGTCTTCTTGCCCCTGGGTGCTGCTGATCATGTAAGATTTCATAAAGAAAGAGACAAAAATTTAAGTTTGGTGTGAAATAAATAAAATATTTTAAAATACGCACCAAAAACTTTTTTGGTAACAACAATTGCAATAAAATTGACCTATCTGATTGACTGGTAGTATTGCGAGATTCACGGACCGTCTAGCAAGCCTAACTACCACCTGACCTAGCCCACCTATTCCAATCCAGACGGGCCAATTGTTCAGTAAGTCTGCATTTCCACTTATTTTAGTCCTCAAAAATGCATAGATGGAGGACACATGCATACATTTTTGCATACACCAAATTGTTGGCTGGTTGCTGCTGATGTTCTGCTAGTGATGATATAAGCCTATTAACACTCAGAAAACAAACTACAAAAGGTTCTGCGAAGGACTGGGGTAAGCAGCACTCAGCAGCACGTGACATGACAGAGGATGCGTCACGCACACCACTTACAAATTACCAACTAATAAGTAACTAAACCTATCAATCCACCACTATCCCTTCTTAGTGGCAGGAGGACAAAGGAAGGACTACTCTCTCTAGCATTACATCACTTAAGTTCTCTAAAGTAAACTCTTACATAATCATCAGGCCAAGCGAGCGCAAAGTTGCAAACAAGTAAGATTAGTAGCGCCGAGCGCCTGTGTCATAACAATCACAGATTTGTAAACGTAATTTACCTGCAATGTAAGCAGCAGCATTCTTGCTGGTCGGAAAAAAAAATATATTCGCAATATATAACACAGAGCAGAACACAAAGTAGTAATATTAAATAGCTACTCACCAAGCCCCGGGACCTCCACTCCTAGCAGGTCCAGCAGGTCCTGCTCCCGGTCCAGAATATCGGACCACCGGTGCGTCAGCTGATTATTGGTGCGCCGGACACCAGAGCAGCGAAACACTGCCCGACGCACCTTGCCCCACCGCTGCCGACGCTCCCGGAGCCCGGACCCGGACCCAGGCCTGCCGCCTGCTGCCAGGGTTAAGGGGAGGTGGCGCTGAACAAAAAACCAGAGCGGCCACCTCCGACTCATTGAATAAGGCCCGTGCCTGCACCCCTCTTTGGCGCCGCCTTCCGCAAGGAAGGCGGTCGCGGGTCTGGCTCCGACTTCGAGCCCTGTGGCTGTGGCCCTTTGCCATGGTTCTGGGTAGGCGGGGACGGAAAAGAAAAGGTAGGAATTACAAAAAAGTAAGTAAAAGAAATGAAAAAGCAGGTAATAGAAAAAGTGTGAAAAAGTAGTTAAAAACACACAAAAAGTAGAAAAAACTCAAAATATAGAATCAGGAAAATAGAGAGATAGATAATAAATAAAAAAGACCCAAAAAAGTTTACAGAAACAAAGGATTGAAAAGATAGAGGGAGGATTGAAAAGCAGGCCCAGAACCATAGCAATAGACTGAAAAACAAGATGGCCGCGCCCATTGCGACCGCATGGGCAAGTTCGCGCGATATTTCCCCCGAGCACGCAAAAAGCGTCGCGAACACGTAATGCGCGTTCCCGAACAGGAAACCCTTATCGCGAACGGGCGGGAGCATGCAATACGCGACCCGGAACTGGAAATAAGCATCGCGAGCAGGCGGGAGCATGCAATACGCGACCCGGAACAGGAAATACCATCGCGAGCGGGCGGGACAAGTGAAAACAAGATGGCCGCGCCCGTTAGCGACCGCATGGGCAAGTTAGCGATATATTTCCCCGCGAGCACGCAAAAACACATCGCGAACGGACGGGACCAGCAATTCCGCGATTTCGCGGAATTTCCGCGATTTCGCGGAACTTCCGCATGCTCGCGGAAATTCCGCGTGCTCGCGGAATTTTTTAGCAATTTCGCGGAGATTTGCGTAACGCGACTACGCAAATTCCGCCCACCCTTACTCAAGAGGCAAGGGGACTTCATATCTCAAATAGTAGTGCGTTTGCAGAGTGGTGGAGAAAGGAGTGTGGCCTGCAACCACCTCTCAGCAATCACACTGTATGAGGCTTACTGGAGGTAATAGGTGGGTTAGTTGGCCCCTAAGGACCCTCAGCAGTGAAGGGGACTTCATCCTCCAACCAAGAGTATGCCAGGAGGCGCGTTTGCAGAGTGGTGGAAAAAAGGGGCGTGGCCTGAAATCAGAACTCAGCAATCCTGCTGTGTGGGAGTTACTGGAGGTAATAGGAGGGGTAGTTGCCCCCCAAGTACGTCCTTGGGGGCCAACTTCACCTCCTGTTACCTCCAGTAGGTTCCACACAGCAGGATTGCTGAGAAGTTGTCAGAGGCCACACATCCTTTCTCCACCACTCTGCAAATGTGCCTCCCAGCGCACTACTAGTTGGGAGATAAAGTCCCTTTGGCTCCAGAGGGACCTTGGTGGCCAAGATGCCCTCCTGGTACCTCCTGTAAGTCCTACGCAGCTGAATTCCTGAGAGCTGGTTGGAGGCCAGCCCCCTTTCTCCACCACTCTGCAAACGTAACTGCTAAACTTTTGAAATTCACTAAAAAAAACAAAGGTTACAAGGACGTTATAGTTAGCAAAATAGAATTTAAAAATACATTTACTAAAAAAACAAAGGTTACAGGGACGTTATAGTTAGGGTCAGATTTTACACATACAAAACCAGGGAAATTCAGCTGTATAGTTAGCTGAGTTAACTGTAACTCGCGCCCCCGCAATGCACTGCTTATGACCTTACATATTACATCACTCGTGACATGGTCAGTGACATCACTGATGACATCTCAGCTGTCACTACCATCAGATCACAGTGAATGAGATCTCTGTCACTGCTCTGAGGGATACCTGTGTCAGCCATACCATGGTGAGGGAACAGTTGGTTTCACTAGATCAGTAGACTGGACAGGTGTGTAGGTTGAGGCAAGCCCTTGGGCAGGACTTTGTAAACCCTATGGCTCTGGTACCTCTACAGTGGGGTGGGAAGTGGCCCTAAGAAGGGTCATAGTTAGTCTCAGATGCTCATTGTCGGCATTCTTAAAATTGAGCTACCAGTGGCATTAGAAGAGCAGGGAGGGGCAGTTGTCCGGGGTGCCCTGAAAGCTCTGGTTTTTGGGGGTACTACTCCCACAGGAAGAGTACAGAGGTCCGAATGGAGGGGAAGGAGGTGAAAACAGTCCACAGTTGGAGGACCAGTGGATCAGGATAGCCAGCTCTGAGAAAAAAGCACCCCATGACTGATCCTGGTGAGTCCACTTCTGACCTGGAGGTTCTCCCTGCGTTTTCACAGAGACAGGGTGGTGGGAGTCCTACACCAGGCAGACCTAGCATGACACAGAATGTGTAACCCTAGAGGGGGTGGTGTTTCCCCCCTGGAGGTTCTGGCTCACCAAGCACCTGCTTAGCCTCAGTGTACAGGCCCTGCCCTGAGTGAGCAGCCTCAGGTTACCACCCCTTGACTGCTGGGAAGGAGAGTAGAAGAAGAGTGCCTAACACCTAGGGCTATTGCCCCCATTCTGAGAAACCTCAGAGGTAAGAGAACCCTGGATAGCCTGGTGCCTGGCTCTTGACACTGACAGCTGTCAGTTGCCTCTGCTGGTTGCTGTCCTTACAGGAAGGGTTTTCGATGGGTTGCAGACAGAAGTCTGATCCAATGGGCGGAATGAGCCACATCACTCTGTTGGCCATGGGGGTACTGTCTTCCTATTGAACTGCATCTGTGGGCAAGTTAATGTTAGGGGCTCCACAGATGGGGTCCACAGATGAGGAGAAGGGTTCCCCAGGGCACAGTTCAGTGGCTCGGGAGAGTTGTGACAGAGGGATACAACTAGTTTCAGGGGGGCATAGAATGGACAAGTGACACTGCAGGAGAGGTCTATTGTCAATGGTTTACTGCCTAACCAGGGAAGCCCATCAATGCATTGAAAAGTCTACCCTGGCTTTAGGCTGGAGGGAGATCATGTTAGACATGGCCCTCTCTGCAGGGTCTACTCTACCTCTACTGTTTTCTGACCCTGTTGTTGTTGGCTTTAGGACTGCTAACCAGTGCTACAGTGCTTGCGCTCTCTCCCCTAAACATGGTAGCATTGACTTACACCCAATTAGCATAATTAATTTACTTATAAGTCCCTTATAAAATTGTACTTCATGTACCCAGGGCCTGTAAATGAAAAGCTACTATTGGGCCTGCAGCACTTATTCTGCTATCCACTTAAGTAGCCCTTTAAAGCATGTTTCAACCATGTTATTACAGCCCATGTGCAGTTTTAAATTGTTATTTTGACCTGGCAAAATACACCTTTTGCCAGGCCTAAACCTTCCTTTTTTATAGTGTACTCTTTATTGAGGTACTTATGCATAGTACAGGCAGCGAGCACTTAGCATCCACAAGCAGTTAAACTTAACAAGAAATATGGATCAGCAAATAGGCAGGACTTACCACTGGGGACCAAAGAGTATGGGTATTTCCAGTGACATAGGTGATCACATCCTTTGATGCAGCCTGTGTGTGTTCAATAATGGAATCGATAATAGTCCTATCCTGCACTTGGCTACCTGGGTATGGTGCCAGGGTGGGGGCACATCACCTGAGGCGTGAACTGGAATCGGTGGTGTAGGCACAATGAGGGGGTTGGCCTGGGGCTTGTTGAGGGGGGTAGATCCTCGACCCCATCAGTGGTGTTCACTTGGCTGTCAAGTGAGATACCAGACGGCCCCCAGCAATATGCCTGGTGATTGAGTTACCGCCTCCAGGTAGAAGTCTCTTCATATACCCCTCAGAGATTGAACTGTGGGGAGGTGGTGTAAACTGGAGAGGTAGTGGGAGTTAGGCTCAAGTCTAAGAGGTGTCCAGGCAATGTGGTGGGCCTTTGGATGGGGTTGAAGGGGAAAACAGTGGGGAGGATAGGGGTCAAGCATCCCAGAGAAAGTCTCTCCATGTGTCCAAGAACTTGTCAATGTGATGAGTGAGCCTGGTGATGATCCGTTCATAAGCAGCCACCTTATACAGTTCTTGGAACCACTCTTCAAGCCTTGGGCGAGGCAGCAGATCTTGGCTGAGGCCAGCACTGTGGCTAAACATCTGGATTATTGGTTTATGAAGGCTGGGCATTGTGCATAGTCATGAGCTGTTTGTGCATTTAACGTCCCTGAGAGGGGTACCATTCTTCTGATTAATGTTATGACAGATGGTCAGTTGTCCCTACGGGTGGGGTTGTCCCAGAGCAGATGAATAACGCTCCCTCCAATGATCCGCATTTTCAGCATGTTCCAGTTGGAAGTGGGGAAGATTTGCAGAGTCGTTGGGGTATCTAGTGCCATCAGTGCAGCACCATGAAATAGTTGAATTTTAGGCATACCTCTCCAAGGTACTTGTCATGGGTGACTAAGAGAACTGCCCAATATTCCTCAGAGTATGTGACCTGCAGCCTGTCTGACCATCATTTCAGCAAAGAATAGCTAATTGTCAATCTATCAGTATCTGTTACAGTCCAGGCAATGTCCCCTTTATGGGATCCCCGCTTCTGTAGATAGTACATCAATGGGAGGAAGGTAGGTCTAGAGGGGGGCACCCAGGACAACATTGTAAGTGTTGATAGTCCCAGAATTCACGTGTGCGCAGGACCTATTTTTCTTGGGCGTCAGTGAAAGATTTGTATTCCCCATCTCTAGCTAGGTCAGAGAGTAGGTGGATACCTGCAGATTCAAATGCTTTCCAAATGAGTTCCTTTCTCCCTACCACCAGTGAGGCATTACACCACAGGGGGCCTTGTTAGTATACAGTGAGGCTCATCTTCAGTAATTTATGAGCTGACTGCCATGCATGGACAGTGGTGGCCAGTACTGGATGTGACGTAATCAGTTTAGCTGCTGTTTACAACATTTTAACGCCATTGTTACGACCCAAGAGAGGTGACTCCAACTGCACCAAACCGGGCATGTCTATGTGGTGTGCATGACATCTGAGGGGTATTTTTTGGGATGCCAAACAATAACAATGGATATTTGGTAGTCGCTTGCCTCTTTTTTCCATGGTGCCATATAGGGCCTGATTCATAGATAAACTTGCACTTTTGTGTAAGTTAACTATTTTTTGGTATTCACAAAGGAAGACTTAGACCAAAAGTCTAACTTTACTACTTTTTGGTATTTACAAAGGTAAGTGACTACTAATAAAGTTAGATACTAAGGGGGATATGTACAAGAACTGCCGCTAACTAACACTAAAGCTAGTTAGCTGCACTTTTCTTAACGTGGCCTATCACCAAAAACTATCGCCCTGTTAGCGATGTATTTACAATACGTCGCTACATGGCAATAGTTCCAGGTAGCTGCGGTGAAAACTGCTGTTAACACTAGCGTGAAGGCAATACAAATTCTAGCGTTAGCGGGCGAAAACTGACGAAAGGCCAATTTGCGGGCAAAAAACTCACGTTAGTCAGCCCAATGTGACTTTTTTTGCCTCTAGAGGCAAAAATAGCCTATAAGTCCACCCCGATGAAAAATAGGAAACAAAACCAATGGAATGCAGATTGGAGCAGCCAGGGCCAAGTGCAGCACAAATCAACAACCCCCCCCAAGCCCCCCAACAGCCAGGATGACCAGCCAGAGTCCCAGGGGAAGAGGAAATCAAGGGCTACAATCATGAAAAGAGGAGCATCGCTGGGCAAAACCAGTGATGCATCACTTATCATTGTGCACTCCTTGCAACACCATGGCATCCAAAACCTTGGAACCGCGGATAGTCCCCAAGGCCCAAAGGCCTCGCTGGGCCTGCGTCTGGGCCCCGGAGTGGGATGCGGGGGTGCTGTGGAGTTGCTGGCATGTGGTGGTAGACATTGAGGCATTGGCGATCACACTTACCTGGTGGTGAAGCTTGCCAGGTCCCATGGAGACATGTTGCTGACCTGTGTGAGAAGACCGCCTGGTGCCCCTTGGAGCTGTGAACGGTAGAGGCGCTCCTGTGCACCAATGTAGGGACGTCTGCATCGCATGCCATGCGCCACCACTACATCGGGGTGCACGGAGGTGATTACCAATGGTGGGCCGCGCCTCTCTGCCTCACAGGGTGGAGGATGTTGCGCTGGCTGGACGTCGTGGAGGGTGAGGCCCCTGAGCTGCGCCAAACTTGTGTGGTGAGAGCGCTGCAACTTCACGCCTAAGGAGGCCCTGTTGCATCACCTGAATCCAGAGGTTCCCCAGCGGACTTGGCATCGACTGCTGTACCCTGGCTTGTGAAATCCCACCTGGCTGAGGCTCCTGCTGGCTGAGTCCCAGCTTTGGAGAGAGTGCAGAGGATTGCGCCATGGTGTCAATGCCCAGGTGAGGAGAAGGTGGGACGCATAGCGGAGGAGGCCCGGGGGTGGTGTCAGGCCCAGACCTAGCACCTGTGGGTGACGCATCCCCAGTGGCGGCTCATCCGCTGTGGCGGAAGAGAGTCGCCCACTGCTTTCAAGCAGTGCAAGAAGAGGAAACATAACATGATGATAACTTACTGATGTACTCATGCTATGTTTCCTTTGCGGGCGGAAGGGTGGGTGGGGCTGCACTACCCACAGAGCAAGGCAGGGGCACAGTGGTATGCCCACTCAAGTGTGCAATGACTGGTCGGCCCTCTCAGGCCGACCAAAGCAGTAATGTGCACATCTTTGTCCACAATGAGGGCTGCATTACAGCCTGCATGGAGAACATGCCCACCCCTCCAGCCCCTGGCTGAACGCCTTGGCACGGCGCTCAAGAACAATCACAATGCTGCATTGCAGCGTTTTGATTGGCTTAGGGGAGGGAGCCTGGTTGCCTGCTTCCTGTTCCTGGAAGCAGACTCAGGAGAGCAGGAGCACAGAAGACGCGGGACCCAGCCTCAAGGAAAGAATTTTAAAAATATATATTTACAAATCCTGCTCCCCCCGCGTCCCCGCCCCATCCAAGGTCCTTTTCTGCTTTTGCCACCTCCCAGCTTTCCAGTCCCCCAAGCAGCACTACATAATGGCAGCCGCTGTGTGGCCATGCGCAGCGGGCATACCACTGGTGCACCAAAGACAAGCCTGTCTGCGTCCGTAAGCCCCTGGACTGTGCCCAGCTCCAAGGACCCTTCCTCTCGGACACTCCACCGCTACGACACCAGCACCCTCCACGCCATCAACCCTGGACGCCACACCGCCTGCCATCTAGCAACACTGTAGAATTCTCTTGCACCCTGTGCCTGTCGAAACTGCAAACGCACCTTCTGCGACATCAGTACACCAGCGCCTCCTACCGCCCAGCCGAACAACAGCGCAGCCAACCGGCTCAACTGCATCCTCCTCAATGTGTGGTCCCTCTACAAACACGCAACAGAAATCTGGGACCTCCTTGACGCCACCGCTTCAGACATCGCCTTCTTCAATGAAACCTGGACCAACCTCTGCTCCGGACTGGACATCGCCATCACCATCCACGGTGGCTACAAATTCACTCGCACGGACCACCCCGAGCGGCCAGGAGGAGGCATTGCCATTGTCTGGAAAAGGCACACTCTGACTGACTACGCACTGTAATGACCCGACGGTGACCATGGACCACCTCCACTTCCAGATCCGGACCAACCCCAACACCACCCTCCGCGGCACCCTCATCTACAGGCCCCCGGGCCATGAACCCCCATTCACTGATGCTATTATAGACCTCATCGCACCCCAGGCTCTCCCATCCACCGACTACATCCTACTCGGAGACCTCAAGTTCCACCTGGACAACCCCAGTGACCAGGACACCACCCCCCTCCTGGGGAACTTCACCAACATCGGACTCAAGCAGCTAGTCACAACACCAACCCACATAGCCTGACACACGCTCTATCCCGTCTTCTCCACCAGCAGGAACTTCAACTACAGCCACACCACAGGACTCTCCTGTACTGACCATCATTGTTTACATCAAGCCTTCACCACGCCCACCGTACTCCATTTCATCATTGCCCCCTGTTGCGGGTCGATCAAGGCCACCGAAGAACTTTCCGTCAACTCCCTCAGCACCACCACTCCGCCAATGCTAACAGAAGCCAACACCACAGCGCGCAACCTCCACCAATGGATCTCCAACTACGCCAACACCCTGGCACCCCTCAAGAAAAGACCAGGCAAACAACACTCCAAGTAGGCCAACCGGTTCACTCCCGCCCTCCACTAGTCCAGCCCCACCTGCAGACGTCTCGAGAAGAGATGGAGCCACAACATCAACCAACTCCACAACACAGTCACCCTTGCACCATGGCACAAGGGTGCCTGCGTTGGCGCATGGCAGCCATTGTGCGCCAACTTAGGGGAAAAAGACAGGGGAGCTTATTCATGAGCCCCTTTGGTGCGTCATTTTCATGACGCACTTACAGCGTGATTCTTGCACCACGTTGCGCCGTATTTGCAAAGTGACGCATCTAGGCATATGCGTGATCTTGTGAAGCCCTGCGCCACATTATACTTGCATCAGGTATGATGTATGCAGGGTGGGCATTCCCACGCAACAAAGCCGCATAGGAGTGGCGCAGTGAAATCCATCAGATTTCACTACAACAATTGTAGGACGCCACTGCATCAGTACCTTATGCCTGCCTCATGGCAGGTATAAGGATGACACAGTGCCACAGGGATAGGCTGGTCACATGCATTGCTGGAGTTGCGTCATACTTGTGACACAACTACAGCAATGCGGGCTTTTGTGCTGACAGATACGTCAGGATTCCAGTAATTAATTGAGACATGGAGCGCTGTACAGTAAATACAGCGCATCCATGGTGTCTCAAGAAGGGCGTAGTGAAAAGTGTTGCAACGCTGTTTTGTCGCAGCGATGCAACAATTTTCATGAATGAGGCCGAGGAATGCGCCCTATCTTATTGATGGTGCGCATTCCTGCCCTGTGTTTTTGTCGCAGGGCAGCGCAGCAACATTCCTTGCAGCGCTGTCCACCACCAACACCTTCTGAAATGAAGCCACAAGTGTTTGCACCATTTTTAAGGCCAGCTATTTTCTGGTCTTAAAAAACTGCCTCTAACTGGAGTTAGAGGCAGTTTTTTTGGTTTTGCACCATACAAGAAATTCCTTGTAAATATCGCGAAGTGGGGTTAGCGGTTGTTTTTGCACCGGAATGCCTACCTTGCATCTCATTTTCGTTAAGTCACGCTAACAGAACTGGTGATCTCAAAAACACACGTTTACACCGGAAAACTGACACTAACTGCGGTTAGCGGCAACTTGTAAATAGTAAATACGGCGATAAAAAAAAAGCCGCCGTAACATCAAAAAATTGACGCTGCGGCGGCGTGAACTCCTTGTACATATGCCCCTAAGTTTACCTTTGTGAATCTCTAAACATAGTAAAGTTAGACTTTTGGTCTATGTTTACCTATGTGAATACCGAAAAGTAGTAAATTTAGACTTTTGGTCTAAGTTTACCTTTGTGAATACCGAAAAGTAGTAAACTTACACGGAAGTGTATGTTTACCTTTGTGAATTGGGCCCATAGTTTCTCCAGTTTCAGATGTGGTTTCCAACCTCCCCACAAGAATGTTTTAGGGTTTTCTTGAGAGTGCCCATTAAGCAGTTGGGGATGCAGAGAGGGAGCATGGTGGACACCTAGTTCAATCTGGGAATCATGCTCATTTTAATTATGAGTATTCCCCTATAGCGAAAGGTTCAGTTGTGACCAACAGTTCATGCCTGTCTTAATGTTTGTGTGTTGCGGGTCAAGGTTGTGTTCGACTATATGTCTAAGACCGGGGGTAACTTCAATCCCCAGGTATCTCATGGAGGAGGGAGACCATTTAAAAGGCAGGCCTGCAATCACCGTCAGTGATGTGTGATCCGGGAGTGGGAGGGCTTTGCCTTAAACTAATTTACCTTGTACCCAGACAGGGAGAAAAAGCACGAGCTCAAGTTTATGAGGACTCTCAGGGGGGTGGCTGGTCATGTGAGGGTGGCGAGGATATCATCTGCATAGAGAGAGAGCTTGTGTTCTCTGCCTGGGTTGGGAATGCTGTATAAATAAGGGGAATTGAGGATTGCTAAAGGAGAGGGGATAAGGAACACCCCTGTCTGGATCTTCTGTGGATTATGAAGAGAGCAGAAGTCTGTCCATTGCAGGTGATTAAGGCTGTTGAATGGAAGTGCAGGACTTGGACCGAATAGTTCCATTCAACCATACCAAAAGCTTTTTCTCCATTGAGAGATCGCACCAGCTCTTCATCGTTATGACGGGCATGCCAAGGGACGTGTGTCAGAGTATGTAGGTGGGATGCTAATATGCGGTGGGGAACAAAAGCAATTTGGACTTTGTCTAAAAGAGACGGGATGACATGTTTAAGTCTGTTTGCTAGATGCTTAGCTAGCACCTTTGTGCTGATATAATATTAGGTGTTAGCTAGCACATTTCTGTGAGTCTTTATCCTGTTTAGGAATAAGTGTAATGAAGACCCTGTTGGCTTCAGTGAGGACACTGTGTGGTGGTGAGTCTTCGATATTCACCTTGCTTAGCACTGGAGCTATAATGCCCATGTGCATTTTGTAGTAGTCGGATGGATGTCTGTCCATTCCAGGAGCTTTGCCATATGGCAGGCCCTCAATCACCTCAAGGATTTCCTCAGGGGTGATGTCTGCCTCTAGGTCCTGCCCTTTTAAAGTATAAAATGATGGATTGAATGCTTAAATTAATTTCAGCCACTGGTAATTACTCAGTCCACCTTCTAATTCATCATTATTTTGCACACCATGCCACCTCAGTTTGGACCCAGCTATATGCAAATAAGTCTTGACCTTGCTCCAACGGGAACAGTCCAAACTGAACTGCCAAGCCAGGCCCTACCTGAACCAGTACACAAGCAATTCAGGACTGGTATCGCCCTTCTTAAGAGCTCATCATTCAGTATAGCTTGGTTCCAGTTACACACTGGCCACAGGACCCACGTCTGGGCATACCCGTCCCACTTGGGGTGACATACTGAGGCATACAAATAGTGATGGATGGAATGCCTGAATTAAATTAATCTCAGTCACTGGTGATTACTTGGGGCACATCCCAAACCACTGTTATTTTGCAAACCATGCCACTTCAGCTTGGGCCCAGCTATATGTAAATCAGTCTTTGACCCTGCTCCAATGGGAACAGTCCAGCCCAAACTGCCAAGCCAGGTACTACCTGAACCAGATCATAAGCAACCCAGGACCGGTTTTGCCCTTGTAAGGAGCTCATCAGCCAGGTATAGTTTGATTCCGGTGAAACAGTGTGGACTGGACCCACATCTGGGTATACCCGTTCCACTTAGGGTGACATACTGAAGTTTGCAAAAAATTGATGGATGGAATGCTTACATTTATCTCAGCCACTGGTAATTACTGGGGGCTGCATTCCCAATGTCACCTCTGTTTGGACCAAGGTATCTGAAAATCAGTCTTAACCCTGCACCAATTGGAACTGTCCAGCCCTACCTGCCAAGCCAGGTCCTCTCTGAACCAGAACACAAGCAGGCCTCAACAAATCTACTCACCCACCCGCTATGGCGAGTCTGATTTTATCACAGCAAGCAATATTTAGGGCCTATTTGCCCTTTCTGACGAGCTGACAAATAACAGGTGTCCTGTTCACTCACAATGTGGAGGAGGATTAAAAATGCCTTTAAAATTGTTTTTATGTTGTCACATTTATTCGGTGTTCAGAAACAGAGTTCAAAAGTCAGTTTACATCTACAATTACTTCTCTTTCTCTGACTGCAAAGTTCAAGAATTTTGTAAAGTGAACTGTCTGAAAAAACATGCTGTACAAAAAGTGTGAAATAAAAGGCTGTAGGATGTCATGTTTCATTCTAACATACATTTAAACAGTTAGTGAATTGTACAAATATTTCAAAATAAATTTCAATAGTTATGGAAGCTCTTGTTTTGTAAATCTGTGTGATGAAAATAATATTTTAATAGGATGAAAAGAAGGCAGAACACTTTACTTGGTGATGTGCAAATGATAAATATATTTGCTGAAACCCGATTTCCACAGATTATCGTTTATACACTATATAGTTTTATAAGTAAAACTGCATGTTAGTGGGAACGTTTCTGGCCATTTCAATGGAAAATGTGCTGTCTGTATATGACAGTGCACTACCACCTCATGATTTACTAATATGTTTATTAAAAGTGAGTTTTTAAAGAAGAAATGAGAAACATTCCTGCCCCTGCCCTGATAGCAATGCTATTAGTGAAGTGGGAGGCAAGTCAGGGATCAGGTGCACCCTATATGTGGGCTAGATTCTTATTATGCATGGAGCAAACATTTAGTCTATTAAATCAAACCAAATAGGTTTTTTTGTACAGCAGGAATGCTGAACTCATATATTGGAAGATGCTCTCATATGTGATACTGAAAAAAAACGTGGCTGGCTCTGCAAAATAAAATATTTGCCTAGGATGACATAATGAGATCAGCTTATAGGTCAAGTACATTACAGTTAGGTCGAGTTGGTTACTCAAGTTACTAGACCTGCAGTTCTAGTAAAACATTTATGATTTTTCCAGACCTGACACGCAACGCAGGACCGGTTCCACCCTTGTTATCGGCTTATCAGTCGGGTGCAGCTTGGTTCCAGTGACACAGTGTGCACGGCACCCACGTCTGTGCATAACCATCACACTTAAGGCAACATACTAAAGTACACAAAAAGTGATGGATGGAATGCTTGAATTAATCTCAGCCACTGGTTATTATTTAGGTCACAACCCAATCTATTGTTATTTTGAATACCAATCCACCTCACTTTGGACCCAACTATATGCAAATCAGTCTTGATCCTGCTTCAGTGGGAACAGTCCAGCCCAAATTGCTAAGCCAGGTTCTCCCTGAACCAAAACACAGGCAACCCAAGACCAGTTTCCCCCTTGTTATGGCCTCATCAGTCGGGTACAGCTTGGTTCCAGTGACACAGTGTGCACAGGATATATGTGTAGGCATAACCGTCCCACTTAGGGCACCATACTAAAGTATACAAAAAGAGATGGATGGTGTAGGAGAGTAGGATCTGCTTCTTATAGTTACCCCCACTTTTTGCTGATGTTTCACTGTTTTTCGACTTAGCCAGACTGAGGCCCTGCTAATCAGGACCCCAGTCTAACTGCTTTCTACTCTAAATTGACTGTATGTACTTTAGGTACACTCCAGATTGGATTCTGGGGTACCCTTGTGAGACCCTAGAATATGGTATACTATGTACCCCGGGCATAGGTACCCCAGAGGCCTACCAGGGGCTGCAGCATGTATTGTGCCACCCCTGGGAAGCCTTTAAAATGACACAACAGGTCTGCTACAGCAGCCTGTGTAAGGTGGTATATGCACCTCCTTACTGAGATATAGGTTCCCTATATCTCTCCATATCACTGCACATGTAAACCTATCAGTCACCCCTATGGCAGGCCTTAACAATCCTGAAGGCAGGGTGCTGGGTTTCATGTGAGAGGGTGCCCATGCATGAGCAGAGCCCCTCTGCAGCTTTCGGAATCTTCATTCCGGGGTTGTTTGTGATGCAGCCAGACCATATACTCTTAAGTGCATTATAACCACGTGGTAAATGCTAACTTGAGAATGGCTGCATGGAAACATGTCGTGTTTGGTGTCAAACACCTTGGAATCATACCTCCACCCCAGTACTGGGGTGGGAGGTATGATTCCTCCCTTCTAGAGGGAGCCACATGGCATCACCGGTACACCCGGTACCAGCTTAACAGAACCCTGGCATCACAAAATGGATGCTGCAGCCACAGACACGAGTCTGCCCTCCTGCTGCAGGATGAAACTCCGGCAGGGGAGGCCTGGACAATAGGTTTCCTGTCACAGGGAGGTGTGACCACCTCCCAGACAGGCTTTAGTGTATTGGGGCTGGGTGGGTGCACTCTGAGAGTGCTTTGAAGTCTGCACTGGGGGCACATTTAGAGTCCCTGTGCATAGTCCAGCTCAAACCGGTTGCAGGGGCACACAACCCCTGCTCTGGCGTGAAACTGGACAAAGGAAATGGGTAGCCATCCCTCTTTCCTGACCCTCCCATAGGTGGGTCCCCAAAGTTTGTCCCACCCCTTCCTTGGGTATAAAGTAGGAAACCCTGACTACAGGACTTTAGATTACACCTGGACTAAACTCTGTTACCAGAAACCAAGTACTTCAACGATCTGCACGACGCTGGATGACTGAAGAATCTCCCTTGGAGTAAAGGAGTTACTCCCCTGCAAGGCAGGCACCTTTAACGCAACTGACCAGTTGGCATCTCCAAAGCTCCTGCGGACCCCGAAGACTATTGCCACACAGGAGGTGGGTTCCCAAGGTCTCTGAGGTCGATCTGTGCCCACAGCAAGTCTGAGGCCCGTATCCCTCGTGGAGACTGTGCAACCTGAACCCCTGGACACCACAACCATTTGCAGAAGCATCAGATTTCCGGCGACCCCTGAGGCTGGACTTTGGGTTACTTGTAGCGCTGACCCCAATCAGTAATTGTACTGAAGATTGCAGGCCTATACTCAACGAGTGTTCCGTGGGCTGCCATTTCGTGATTCCTCTTGAGGTCCCTTCGCGATCCCTGGTCCGTTGACCTGTGGGTCCCCAAGAAGGCAATTCTAACTTTTATTGGGCTTTCCTGGTTGCTCCAGATATGCCCTGACTCTCCATTGCACGGGGAGTCCCCAGGACCTTGCTGGTCTGCACAGAAGCATCTTTTCTCTTCCTGCGAGGGTTGCTGTTGCCAAGGCTTGTTGTGGTCAATCCGATCACCGATACCCCAGCACTCGACATCCTTTATGGGCCAGCTTGAATCCGGCTCCTGGTTGACGTCGACATCTCCGGGACCCCGTGGCTGCAGAGTCAAGCTTCACCTCTTCGCACCTGAAGCACCCGACATCGGTGGGCATTCGATTGCTCCGCTCCTGGTCACTGGCTAGTGACCCAGACTCTGTCCCCTCTGCTTTCAGGTTCTTCACATCTTCGATCCAGGCTTGGATCCACCCGGACACTTTTCTTCTTCACGGCAGCAGCACTTTGCAGCAGATCGCCATTGAAAACGACGACGATTCCCAACACCCTTTAACACCTATGCACCCGGCTTCCCTGGGTGAGGTAACTCAAGTACTCCGGTGCTCACGTGGGTGTTGGCCCTAGAACCCCTTAAGTCTAAAGGGGTTTGCTGAAAGTCCTCTCCTAAGTGTCCTTTATCTTTAAAATTCCAACCGCGACTTTCCGCATTGAATCCTACGGCGCTCGCGGCTGTGTTCTCACACTGCACACGTCCCCCGTGGGTCTCCTGTGTCACTACCTTGGGTGGTTCCTTGGGGTCCCAGCAATTCTACGTGCTCTAGGCACTGTGTCTAGTCAAGTTGTGGTTCTTATACCACTTTCTTAGTATATGGTTTGGTCTCCCCCTGGAGCCCGCTGTGTATTGTGCTATTTACTGTCGTTTTAATACTGTGATATTGTGTATCTTGGACTCTAAGCTCATAAAGAGATTAGTAGTTAGTGTTTAGAAATAAATACATATATTGTATATATATATCTTGTGTGGTTCTCCTTTCATTTGGTCATTCAAGAGGTTATAATCTGGTAAACCAAGCTGCTTTACACTCCTTCAAGACTTAGCCTGAAGGCTGCTCTCCATAGCTACCACTAGGATAGCTTTCAATAAAGGTTGTTGTTAGAAATGGGGGTCTCTAGTTGGCCATGGCTGGCGCCAATGTCCAAATAGGGACCCTTCTTCCTAAGTCAGGGCAAGTGGGCTATCCCCTTTGATAACCCCTGCTCAACCCTGTGGTAACGTAGCACGAGCAGTTAGGCCTATCTCAGAGGCAGTGTGTGAAGCATTTATGACCATGCACAATAAGGCAGTAACGACACCACAAAAGGACACAACTCAAGTAGGTATAGAAAAATAGTATCTTTATCTAAGGTTTAGCACGAGACTCTCAAAAGCGTTTTAACCAGTCACAATCCACGTAAATCAGTAGGGACTTAAAAAGGCAATAACGTGTTCACCAGAACGTGGCACTGACTGAGTTCAAGGCCTGGGTCTACGCGACCCGTTGCGCACCAGGTACCTGCCGTTGGACGGGGACACAGCACGTATCCTCTCGAAGAAGCGGACACGGTGACAGGCGGACTCCCAGCGACCACAGTTCTCGACTGCAGTGCCCCGCAACGTACACTCACAATGATTCGGGCACTCGGGGACAGGCGGGCTCTCAGCGGCAGCAGCACACGGCTGCGGTGGCCCGGACTGGTGGTGGCGATGACTCTCGTCGTGCAGCTCCGTGGTGGGCTCACAGCGGCAGCAGCTCTCTCCTAGCTGCGGCGGCCCACAGGACGACTCACGATGATGCAAAGTTGGCGAAGGTGCGAGCACTCAGCGGCAGCAGCTATCTCTTGGCTGCGGCGGCCCACAGGACAAATCACGATAATGCAAAGTTGGCAAAGGTGCGAGCACTCAGCGGCAGCAGCTCTCTCTTAGCTGCGGCGGCCCACAGGACAAATCACCATGATGCAAAGTCGGCAAAGGTGCGAACATTCAGCGGCAGCAGCTCTCTCTTAGCTGCGGCGGCCCACAGGACAAATCACCATGATGCAAAGATGACACAAGTGCGGGCACTCAGCGGCAACAGCTCTCTCTTAGCTGCGGCGGCCCACAGGACAAATCACGATGAGGCAAAGTTGGCAAAGGTGCGGGCACTTAGCGGCAGCAGCTCTCTCTTAGCTGCGGCGGCCCACAGGACAAATCACGATGATGCACAGCTGACACAAGTGCGGGCACTCAGCGGCAACAGCTCTCTCTTAGCTGTGGCGGCCCACAGGACAAATTACGATGAGGCCAAGTTGGCAAAGGTGCGGGCACTCAGCGGCAGCAGCTCTCTCTTAGCTGCGGTGGCCCACAGGACAAAGGATGATCTCGACCAGGCTGGCACAGCGGCGGGCACTCAGCGGCTACAGCTCTCTCTTAGCTGCGGCGGCCCACACAGATTCAGCGAAGGTTCCGAAGGTTCAAATTAAGGCGGGCGCTCAGCAGCGGCAGCTCTCTCTTAGCTGCGGCGGCCCACACAGGTTCAGCAAAGGTTCCGGAGGTTCAAATTAAGGCGGGCGCTCAGCGGCGGCAGCTCTCTCTTAGCTGCGGCGGCCCACACAGATTCAGCAAAGGTTCCGAAGGTTCAAATTAAGGCGGGCGCTCAGCGGCGGCAGCTCTCTCTTAACTGCGGCGGCCCACACACAGAGTTAACAAGGGTTCCCGGTCCGCATTCCTCACAGTAGAACTAGAGGTTCCGGATTACTCAACGGAGGCCTCACCTGCAAGTAGAATCCCTAGCACAGGAATTCAGATGGCTGACGGGGTGAAGTCTAATGTCCCTGAGACTTCAGCAGGAGACGCTCTCAATTCAGGCCCTCGGGTAGTTTCTTCAGCAAGCTTGGTGAAAGTTTCAAAGTCCTTTCCTCTGTTCACTCGGACAGAGTTTCGTGTTGACATCCAGAAGGAACACACTTGAGAAAGGTTTCAGCGCAGCGTTTTATACCTAAAAAGTCTTTGTTCTCTGCAGTCACAAATCACTGCATCCAGCCAGAACCAGTTCGGTGGGGTCGGGGATCAGTTGGTTTACGAGGCGACATCCTGCCCTTTGAGAATCTGGGGGTCTGCTATCAGACGCCCAGTGGGAGGTGGAGCCATCATTCACCTTGCCAGGCACGGCCCTGCTCAGATCAAAGAGTCACCCCTCCCCATACTCTAAATGCCGATCTCTCTCTCCAGCCAGGTCTGACCCAGCTGGCCCTGCTGCTCCAAAACCAGATGGCCAATACACACGCTAGCAAAGCCTACAGGAAGGCTTACGCCAGAAAATACCTCGTTTCTAGCAGCGGCATTTTCGAACACGAGCTACGCAAATGATCCTTACTAAAAGATGTATCTCAATGTCTTGAGCTTAAACATATCAAATTCGAAGTTCCTATCAGGTTCCTGGGGGCAGGTAGGATTAGGGCATGTAATACTCAGCCTGCCCATTCTGGCCTATGAGGACGGATAGCCTCACAATAGTAACAGTGAAATGGAGGGTAACTCGCTATTAGAACATGCTACACAGACATACTTTAAAAGCTGCTTCGGTGGGTAGCGCAAATCAGCGCTGCAGGCCCACCAGCAGTATTTGGTCCACCAGCCCTGGGCACACACAGTGCACGTATACTAGGGACTGACAGGTAAACCAAAGGAGCCAATTATGGTTATCCCAATTCATACAGTTATCTTTACACAGGGAGCATTCGCTCTGTGGCACTGATTGGCAGTGGCACAGCGCCCAGAGCATCTAAATCCAGCCAGCATAAAAGATAAGGAGCGAAAAGAGGAAGGGAGACCCGCGCCAATGATGCCAGGTCTAACACGCGTCCCCTCCAGCTGACATGTGGGGAGAACTAACCATCCCCTTGGGAGTTCTCATCACTAAGGCGGAAAAACCTGGACAGACCATCAGCATTGGCGTGTTCTGTACCAGGGCGGTGTTCCACTGTGAAATCCATACCCTGTAGGGAAATGGACCACCTCAACAATTTGGGATTCTCACCCCTCATATGCATCAACCATCTAAGGGGCCTGTGGTCTGTCTGAACCCGGAAGTGAGTCCCAAACAGATATGGTCTCAGCTTCTTCAGCGCCCAGACCACAGCAAATGCCTCACGCTCAATGGCACTCCACCTCTGTTCCCGGGAAGTAACCTCCTGCTTAGGAAGGCTACCGGTTGGTCTAGTCCCTCCTCATTGATCTGTGACAGAACAGCCCCTATACCATGCTCTGAGGCGTCTGTCTGGACAACAAATTCCTTTGAAAAGTCGGGTGCCTGAAGCACGGGTGCGGTGCACATGGCAGTCTTCAGGGCGTCAAAAGCGTTCTGACAGGTGTCAGTCCAGTTTACCTTCTTTGGCTGCTTCTTAGAAGTCAGCTCAGTCAAGGGTGCAACAATGTTGCCATATCCCTTGACAAACCTCCTGTAGTACCCCGTGAGTCCTAAGAAGGCTCTCACCTGCGTCTGAGTCTTGGGGAGTTCCCTAGCCAGGATAGTTTCAATTTTGGGCTGAAGGGGTGCCACCTGGCCGCTCCCCACCTGGTGCCCCAAATACACTACAGAGCCCTGCCCAATCTGGCACTTACTGGCTTTGATTGTGAGGCCTGCCTTTCGCAGTGCCATCAATACCTCCCAGAGGTGGCGCAGGTGGTCCTCCCAAGAGGAGCTAAACACCGCAATGTCATCCAGGTAGGCGGCACTGAAGTCTTCTAGCCCAACCAACACCCTGTTGACCAGCCTCTGAAAGGTGGCAGGGGCATTCTTCATTCCAAAGGGCATCACCCGGAACTGGTAGTGCACATCGGGTGTGGAGAAGGCTGACCTCTCCTTTGCTCCCTCGGTCAAGGCGATCTGCCAATACCCAGACGTCAAATCAAATGTGCTGAGGTATTTTGCAGTCCCTAACCGATCTACCAGCTCATCAGCTCTGGGGATGGGGTGCGCCTCAGTATTCGTGACTGAATTGAGGCCCTGATAGTCCATGCAGAACCGAAGTTCTGGGGTGGTACCAGGCGCTGCAGCTTTTGGTACCAGGACCACTGGGCTGGACCAAGGGCTGCTAGAGGACTCAATCACCCCAAGGGCAAACAGTTTGGTAACCTCATCCTTAATGTAGGCCCTTACCCGGTCAGTCACTCGGTAAGGCTTGTGCTTAATGGGAGGACTGACCCCGGTGTCCACGTCATGGACACACCAATCAGTGACACTAGGTACCAGGGAGAACAGATCACTGAATTGCCCCAACAGTTGGCGACAATCACTCTGCTGCTCAGGGGTCAGTGTGGTGGAGAGGACCACACCCTCCACTGACCCATCTCGCTTCCCTGCACATAGGAGGTCAGGAAGGGGCTCGCTCTCCTCCTCCATCCCAGCATCTGTGGCCAGAAGCATGCCCACTTCAGACCTCTCAAAGTGGGGCTTAAGGCGGTTAACATGCAGGACCCGCAAGGGGTTCCTGGGAGACTGCAAGTCCACCACGTAGGTAACAGGACTCTTGCGCTCCGCCACCTCAAAGGGGCCGGTCCACCTATCTTGGAGCGCACAGGGCTCCACTGGGGCCATGACCCAAATTTTCTGTCCAGGCTGGAACTCGATCAGAGTGGCATTCTGATCGTGCCAGCGTTTCATCTCTTCCTGGCTGGCTTCCAGGTTTGCCTCAGCAAGTTTCCTGAAACGCTGAGTCTGGTTCCTGAAGGCCAGCATGTAACTAAACACATCCTGGGGAGATTTCCTGGGAGATTGCTCCCAGCCTTCCTTGACCAGACCCAGAGGCCCTCTTACTGGGTGACCATAGAGAAGCTCAAAGGGACTGAACCCTAAGGACTTCTGTGGCAACTCACGGTAAGCAAACAACAGGCATGGCAAGAGGACGTCCCACTTACGCCTCATGGGCTCACCTAGGCCCATAATCATGCCCTTGAGGGTCCGGTTGAATCTCTCAACCAGCCCATTACCCTGGGGGTGGTAAGGAGTGGTGAACTTATATGTTACCCCACACTCCTCCCACAGAGACTTCATGTACTTGGAGATGAAGTTAGTTCCCCTATCGGACACCACATCTCTGGGGAATCCCACATGGGAGAAAATCCCCATCAGTGCCCGTCCCACCACGGGGGCCATCACTGTCCTGAGTGGGATGGCCTCAGGGTACCTGGTGGCATGGTTCACCAAGACCAGGATGAACCTGTTGCCCATGGCTGTCTTGGGATCCAGAGGCCCCACAATATCAATTCCCACTCTCGAATGGGGTGCTCACAACGGGAAAGGGCTGTAGTGGGGCCTTAATCTTCCCCCCACTCTTCCCACTTGCTTGGCAAGTCTCACACGTCCTGCAGTGAGCATCTGAGCTCCTGCGCATCTGGGAGCCAATAGAAGTGGGTGACCAGCCTCTCAAGGTCTTGGTCTGCCCCAGATGTCCGGCCAGTGGCACATCATGAGCCAATCCCATTAGGAAGGTCCTGAAGCGCTGGGGTACCACCAGCACACGGGCTGACCCAGGCTCAGCAACCTTAGGCTCGCTGTAAAGGAGGTCATTCTCCCAATAGATCCAATGTGACCCTGTCTGATCACCTGCTGCCTGGGTGGCGGCCTGTCGCCGCACCCCCTCAAGAGAAGGGCAGGTTCTCTGTTGCTCGCAAAATTCCTCCCTGGAGGGCCCCCCTTCCTGCTGCTAATGGGTCAGCTCCGGTAGGTCCCCCAGTTCAGCCTCTTGTTCCCCTGTAGGTTCCGGGGCATCCCCCTCAAGGTCTGCTCCCTCCAGGACCGTGGGAACTGCGGGGGCCGGTTTCCCGCGCCCCCTACCCCTTCTCTTTAAGGCAGGGGCCTGGGCCATACTTTCAGGCTCAAGACCCTCCTGAACATCCTTCTGAGCTGTCATGGACCGAGTGGTCGCACACACCCACTCAGGCAGACCCAACATTTCCAAATGAGATTTTCTCTCCACCGTAGCCCACGGGGAGTTCTCTAGATCATTGCCCAACAGACAGTCTACAGGCATGGCAGGCCTCACAGCCACTTGAAGAGTTCCTGAGACCCCCCCCACTCGAAGGGAACCTGAGCCACTTCACACTGGCTCTGTGAGTTGTCTGCTGACACTACGGGGCAGAATGCATGGGGGACAACCTGCTCTTTGGACACCAAGCGGGAGCTGACAGCAGTCACACTAGCTCCGGTGGCCCTGAGAGCCTCCACCCTATGGCCATTGATGGTCACCCACTGCCGGTACTTCTTAGTGTTATTCGGCAGTGTGGGGTTAGGGACCTTCTCAAAGTCTCCTAGTGAGACAAGGGTTAACTCTATGGGATCCCACTCACCTTGGACCTCTACCTCCCCCCCCCAGGGCTACACTGGCAATCTGGTGGGACGGTGCACGGGGTGGTGCACGAGGGGATGCATTGGGGTCCCTCTGGGGGCACTGGGGATCATTATACTGGTGGCCCACTTGACCACACTTGAAACAAGTGAGTGGCCCCCTCTGAACAGGCCTACCTGTCGGGGACATTGGCTTCTTCTCAGGGGGAGGCTGGGACACCACTTCTTGGTTCCCTTGGGAATTACTTTGGGGCCCTCTCTGGAACTCCCTCTGCTTACCCTTGTCCCCCCCACTTCTCTGCTGGGGACCCTGCCCACCTCTGGCGGAGTCTCCCACAAAACCTTTGCGGACCCGGGTGCTCACCCAGCGGTCCGCCTCCTCAGCAAGCTTCCTAGGGTTAGTCAGCTTGCTATCAATCAGGTGCTGGCGTAGCTCTGGAAAACAGTTACTAGAAAAATGCTCCCACGCAAACAAATCATACAATAGCTCGATAGTTTCCACTTTGCTACCCTTTACCCAGCGATCCATTGCTCTGCAGAAAAAAGACACATATTCAACCTACGTGGTACCCTCTAACTTCTTACAGGTCCTAAACCTCTGCCTGTACATTTCTGGGGTCAAACCATAACGGGTCATCAAAGCTTCTTTCATATAGGCATACACCATCCTGCTCTCCTCAGGCAGGTCCAACAGGGTATCCCTACCATCACTCACAAAGCACCCCCACAATCCCGCTCCCCAATCCTGCTCAGGGACCCAGTGGGACACCATTGCTATCTCATACGCGGCAAACCATTGCCCAATATCCTCACTCTTGTGAAAATCCTTAATAACATCCTTAGGAATATAAACTCTACTCTCAGGAGTTACTAAAGGTATGCTGCCACCAGAGGGGGAGACCGGGACACTCCTCGCCCTGATCTCTATCTCCCTCAACATTCTCTCATGCTCCATTCTCATTTTCTCAAGTTCAATTGACAATCGATTCTTCTCAATGTCTAACTTCTTACTCTCAAGGTCCTTCTGACCTTCCAATTTAGCCATCTCCAAACGATGCCTCCTATCTCTCTCCCTGTCCTCCAGCTCTTCTGGGGTCAGGGTCCTTTGGGATACACTAGTACCTGGATTGGAGGGTGTTCTATCTCCCCCCCCTCTACTGCATCATCCTGCTGCCCTCCGGCATTCTCTTCCTCATCCCCAGCGGACTCTCTCGCTTCCCACCAGGCCTTCAGCGCCTTGTGGTACTCCTCCTTCCTAGAGAGACCTATCACGGGGACTGTGAATTGCTTACAAAATGACTTCAGCTGTCTGGCAGTATAGGTATCTAATCTTTCCTCCTCAAAGGTGAGATCCTCCGAAGCATTGGATGTTGGCCATCCCATATTAGCAGTACTCATGGCAGCGATCAACAATTCAATACTAGAACCAACCAACAAAAAAAAAAAATTTGAAGAGGGAAAAAAAACCCGTGCGTGGCTGCGCTTTGGTCTGTACTCACTAGTGGTGTCTACCAGTTATTGTACGTGGATCATAAATGCAACTCCTGATCCTCACCGCTGACTGCCAATGTTAGAAATGGGGGTCTCTAGTTGGCCATGGCTGGCGCCAATGTCCAAATAGGGACCCTTCTTCCTAAGTCAGGACAAGTGGGCTATCCCCTTTGATAACCCCTGCTCAACCCTGTGGTAACGTAGCACGAGCAGTTAGGCCTATCTCAGAGGCAGTGTGTGAAGCATTTATGACCATGCACAATAAGGCAGTAACGACACCACAAAAGGACACAACTCAAGTAGGTATAGAAAAATAGTATCTTTATCTAAGGTTTAGCACGAGACTCTCAAAAGCGTTTTAACCAGTCACAATGCACGTAAATCAGTGGGACTTAAAAAGGCAATAACGTGTTCACCAGAACGTGGCACTGACTGAGTTCAGGGCCTGGGTCTACGCGACCTGTGGCGCACCAGGTACCTGCCGTTGGACGGGGACACAGCACGTAGCTTCTCGAAGAAGCGGAGACGGTGACAGGTGGACTCCCAGCGACCACAGTTCTCGACTGCAGTGGTCCGCAACGTGCACTCACAATGATTCGGGCACTCGGGGACAGGTGGGCTCTCAGCGGCAGCAGCACGCGGCTGCGGCGGCCCGGACTGGTGGTGGCGATGACTCATGTCGTGTCGTGGTGGGCTCACAGCGGCAGCAGCTCTCTCCTAGCTGCGGCGGCCCACAGGACGACTCACGATGATGCAAAGTTGGCAAAGGTGCGAGCACTCAGCGGCAGCAGCTCTCTCTTAGCTGCGGCGGCCCACAGGACAAATCACGATAATGCAAAGTTGGCAAAGGTGCGAGCACTCAGCGGCAGCAGCTCTCTCTTAGCTGCGGCGGCCCACAGGACAAATCACGATGATGCAAAGTCGGCAAAGGTGCGAGCACTCAGCGGCAGCAGCTCTCTCTTAGCTGCGGCGGCCCACAGGACAAATCACCATGATGCAAAGTCGGCAAAGGTGCGAACACTCAGCGTCAGCAGCTCTCTCTTAGCTGCGGCGGCCCACAGGACAAATCATGATGATGCAAAGCTGACACAAGTGTGGGCACTCAGCGGCAACAGCTCTCTCTTAGCTGCGGCGGCCCACAGGACAAATCACGATGAGGCAAAGTCGGCAAAGGTGCGGGCACTCAGCGGCAGCAGCTCTCTCTTAGCTGCGGCGGCCCACAGGACAAATCACGATGATGCACAGCTGACACAAGTGCGGGCACTCAGCGGCAACAGCTCTCTCTTAGCTGTGGCGGCCCACAGGACAAATCATGATGAGGCCAAGTTGGCAAAGGTGCAGGCACTCAGCGGCAGCAACTCTCTCTTAGCTGCGTCGGCCCACAGGACAAAGGATGATCTCGACCAGGCTGGCACAGCGGCGGGTACTCAGCGGCTACAGCTCTCTCTTAGCTGCGGCGGCCCACACAGATTCAGCAAAGGTTCAAATTAAGGCGGGCGCTCAGCGGCGGCAGCTCTCTCTTAGCTGCGGCGGCCCACACAGATTCAGCAAAGGTTCCGAAGGTTCAAATTAAGGCGGGCGCTCAGTGGCGGCAGCTCTCTCTTAGCTGCGGCGGCCCACACACAGAGTTAACAAGGGTTCCCGGTCCGCGTTCCTCACAGTAGAACTAGAGGTTCCGGATTACTCGACGGAGGCCTCACCTGCAAGTAGAATCCCTAGCACAGGAATTCAGATGGCTGACGGGGTGAAGTCTAATGTCCCTGAGACTTCAGCAGGAGGCGCTCTCAATTCAGGCCCTCGAGTAGTTTCTTCAGCAAGCTTGGTGAAAGTTTCAAAGTCCTTTCCTCTGTTCACTCGGACAGAGTTTCGTCTTGACATCCAGAAGGAACACACTTGAGAAAGGTTTCAGCGCAGCGTTTTATACCTAAAAAGTCTTTGTTCTCTGAAGTCACAAATCACTGCATCCAGCCAGAACCAGTTCGGTGGGGTCGGGGATCACTTGGTTTACGAGGCGACATCCTGCCCTTTGAGAATCTGGAGGTCTGCTATCAGACGCCCAGTGGGAGGTGGAGCCATCATTCACCTTGCCAGGCACGGCCCTGCTCAGATCAAAGTCACCCCTCCCCATACTCTAAATGCCGATCTCTCGCTCCAGCCAGGTCTGACCCAGCTGGCCCTGCTGCTCCAAAACCAGACGGCCAATACACACGCTAGCAAAGCCTACAGGAAGGGTTACGCCAGAAAATACCTCGTTTCTAGCAGCGGCATTTTCAAACACGGGCTACGCAAATGATCCTTACTAAAAGATGTATCTCAATGTCCTGAGCTTAAACATATCAAATTCGAAGTTCCTATCAGGTTCCTGGGGGCAGGTAGGATTAGGGCATGTAATACTCAGCCTGCCCATTCTGGCCTATGAGGACGGATAGCCTCACAATAGTAACAGTGAAATGGAGGGTAACTCGCTATTAGAACATGCTACACAGACATACTTTAAAAGCTGCTTCGGTGGGTAGCGCAAATCAGCGCTGCAGGCCCACCAGCAGTATTTAGTCCACCAGCCCTGGGCACACACAGTGCACGTATACTAGGGACTGACAGGTAAACCAAACGAGCCAATTATGGTTATCCCAATTCATACAGTTATCTTTACACAGGGAGCATTCGTGCTGTGGCACTGATTGGCAGTGGCACAGCACCCAGAGCATCTAAATCAAGCCAACATAAAAGATAAGGAGCAAAAAGAGGAAGGGAGACCCGCGCCAATGATGCCAGGTCTAACAGTTGTCTTTAAACCTATCATCAATAAGGGTCGTTTGGACTGGTGCAAGGTGCCAACTATAACTAGTGGACAGCATATGCCAGGCCAACTTCTCACAGATGGAATGCTTGAATTAATCACAGCCATGGGTAATTACTCGTGCCGCATCCAAATCCATTATCATTTTGCATACTATGTGTTAGAAATTGGGTTTCTGGTCGGCAGAGGTATGCACACTGTTTACGCAGGAACCACAATCGTAGTCAGGGCAAGTCACAAACACAGCCTAAATTAAACTGTGCTCACCCCCTGGTAGCTTGGCACAGAGCAATCAGACTTAACATGAGAGGCAAAGTGTAAATTATTTGTGCAACACTTCAAACAGTAACAGTCGGGGATGCATTGCAGTTGAACCTCACATCGGCGACGACGCGTTGTCATCGATCCTTGCAGCAGCAGCGCTGCATCAACATCGATGCACCAGTTCTGAAATGCCCAATGATGTTGATGTATGGATTTTTGCTGGAACAGCACTTTATGCCCACTTCCAAGTGCCCAGGGCTGGATTGGCACCACTTGGCAGGGCAAGACTCACAGATGGCAGACTCTAGGTGCTGGAGCAGGGTGGTTGTAAGTTTTTGATATCTGAGACTTCAGAAGAGTTTGCAAGCTCTTGGAATCACTCTGGTTCTGGGTTGTAGAGATGCAGGTCCAGTCCTTTTCACTCCCAGGCAAGAGGGCAGCAGGTAGCAGGTCAGCACAGCAACACAGGAATCCAGTAGAGTAGCATTCCAAAAGAGTGGCAGTGCTTGTAGAAGAACAGCAGTCATTCCTGGCAGAGCATCCAGAGGTGCAAAAGTGTACTGAAGTGGGGGTGTCTGAGGTCCAGTACTTATACCCAGCTGTGCCTTTGAAGTGGGAAGACTTCCAAGAGATGCCTTTGAAGTGCACAAATGCCCCCCCTTTCCCCCCTGGCTCCAGACTTACTACAGGGGGGTATGCAGCATTTTGTGTGGGGACAGGACACATCCTATTCAGGTGTAAGTGTGAGGCTGTGCTTAGCTCCTCCTTCCCATCCTGCCCAGAATGCTCGACAGCTGACCTGAATGAATACTTCAACACAATCCAGCTATTATGGCTAGATAGGGCACACCACACATACCTAGACCTTCACCACTGATGGTATTATACAGGTGATACAAAGTTTGCCAGGAGGCAAAGCCCCAGGACTGGATAAGCTGACAACATCCTGCTATAAAACTTATGTGTCAATATTGGCACCCCACCTTTTAGCTGTTTATCAGGAGGTGTTGTGCCTCCATCTATGAGAGAGGCTGTAATTATTACGCTTCTTAAACCAAGGAAACCTGCTAACATCTGTGATTCATATTGTCCCTTATCAATGTAGATAACAATATTTAAGCTAAATTGCTAGCAAACAGACTGCAACCGCTCCTTCCCCTCATAGCCAGACCCGATCAATCATACCCGGGTTCTCTACTGCCCATAACCTGTGTACCCTATTTGCTGTATTACACCATCTCGATTCCCAGGTGCCAGCACTGGCGGCATTCCTAGACGCCACTAAGGCATTTGATTCTCTGGAGTGGCCATATCTCTTCACACTCCTGACTAGGATTGTCCTTAGCCCTAACTACATACAACAGATACGCCTCTTATACACTGCCCCCACTGCCCGTGTCAGAATGAACGACCTCCTGTCGGAACCATTCCCCGTGACTCGGGGTACACGCCAAGGGTGTCCCTTGTCTCTGCTTCTTTTTGCTGTGGCTATGGAGCCCTGTGCCGCGTGCTTGCGACAACATCATGCTAAGAGGGGACTGGGTTCCACTTTTCGTGGACTGGTTGTTTCTTTATATGCAGACTATAGCACCCTCTATGTACATGACCCCAAAGAAAACCTCGGCCCCATGATATGCGACTTATCCGATTTGGTGGGATATCTGGGGTACATATCAACTGGCCCAAATCAATATTATTTCCCCTGACCAGCGATACACATCCATTTGAACTGGAGTACCCATTAACATGGGCTGAGGGTCCCGTCAAATACCTGGGAATCTGGTTTAGTAGAGACACACAGGAACTCTGGAACTTAAATTATGGACGGACAATTGCATGGCTGGAGGGAAGGGTGGCCATTTGGTCTAAGCTACCCATATCGTTGGCCGGCAGGATAGCTATAGCGAAAATTATTGTATTGCCCAAATTACTGTATCAACCTACTCTTACCGCTCAATTCTGCATTTTTTAGAAAGATCCAATCCATTGTGGTATCTCTGTTTTGGGCAGGCAAGCACGCAAGAGTATCCTGGGAATTACTCATGCTTCCGTTGACACAAGGGGGCATGGGAGCGCCTGATTTCACCTTATACGCATATTGCACACAAGCCCTAAACTTGCATTACTGGCTCTATCCCACCCCGTACCAGCCACATGTTGCAGTGGAATTGGATAGAGTTTCTCCTACTCCTTTACTTTAAACATGGCTCTATCCTATGCCTACAGGAATCCAGGAAGGGAAATAAACACAATCAAAACCATGAGATGGACATGGGATGGATTACGTAAAAGGGCAAATCTTTCAATACTTTATGCTCCTTCTATACCATTGTCACACATCCCACGACTCCCTCCATTATTAAACAGTGGAGCGATCAGGCGAGCACGCAGGCTTAAACTCACCACTTTCGCAGATCTTTATCCTGGTGATGAGTACATTGCCTCTCCCCTGACGGAGGGTGATTCCCCTCCCAATTTTCAGATACTCTTTTATACTGCCAACTGCGTGCCACGTGCCGCAAGTTGCATGACACTTTCCCGCCCTCCCCACTCTTCCTGCAGTTGAGCATATGCTAACCGATTGTTTCCCGCGTAAGTTAATTACATGCCTTTACAATATCACACAGTGTACCTCTCTGCTCATTGCCTCAAAGGCACTGGAGAAATGGCGTTTGGATTTGGGAGCACCCATCACGAATGAGCAATGGACATTTTGCTGTGGACAACTGGAACAATTTTCCCCTAACTATAGATTGAGACTAATTCACTTTAAGTCCCTACATCGCATATATCGTACCCCACTGCAGGTTCACCACATGAGTCTCAGAACAGACGCTAACTGCTGGAGATGCCAATCACCACAAGCCACATTTCTACATTTTGCATGGCAATGCCCGCTAATAGCAGAATACTTGGACAAGGTATATGACATTATCCAGGAGATAAGAAAAAAGAGAGGGACCCCTTAAAACCAGGGGAATAGGGTACTATTAGGCAGTAGAAAAAATAATCCCTTGGCCAAGGAATAAATTGAAGTTACTGAGTACAAGACTAGCTTATACACAGAGAATGTTTTTTCAGGCCACCCATACGTTGTACCAATTATCCACAACTACTACAACCCATATGGTAGATCCAAGTAATTACATAAACAACATGAATATATTCAAAAATAAAATCATATTTTATTGACATTAAAACATATCTTAAATCACAATATCATAAAAGAACCCCATACATTTCACAAGGGTACAAATTAAAATTCATATACACAAAAACATTTATGACAACAGACACAAGAGAGAAACAACAAATAGACAGTACAATTTGTCATCAAACAGCACATCTACAAAAGACACTTCTTTAGCTTGTCCTAGATACACTGTAATATCTTTAGTCTGTAGGATAAGCTGATTCCAAAGATTGTGCAAAAACAGCGTCGAAGCGTTTCGATGGCTTGATTTATTTTTCCATCTTTTTCAAGACAAACTTTTATTTCTCTCTCTCTATCGGCACTGAATGGTTGCCATAGAACTGACCCTATTTAAAACAAAAGCATATATTGGTATATAAAACTCTAAACCATACTGTAGTACTGCAATTCTGCAAATACTCCATTAAATAAAACTCCACTACATTGTATTTCTTCAACGTAAAGGGAAATTCCTCGCATGGTAAAAATCATATTCACCTTCAATCAGGAATATATCGTCTTATTTATATTTAAAAAATAATTTCATATCCACTCATATTGCAAAAAGACATATGATAATTGCCTACCCCATCCGATTATTTTGCATTATCCCTCTACTATTTTCATTCCTAAAAAAACCTCTTTTAAAACAATTATGTATTATGCTGTTTAGTAATTGTCATTGTAGGCATAACTCAAACAACAATAAAAAAATTTTTTTATATATATGCATCCGCTTAAGTCTCAAACAGAACCCAGCCCACCAAAGTCATAGGATCAGATCATACTCAACGCTCCCTCACGCATCAAAAAGAAACCTCAATAGATCTATATGCCAGTAATAGTAATTTTTACCTTATTTCATACGAAATTCGTCTTCACTGTCTGACTGCGAAGCATAATAGCGGTCCTCATTACCCCAAATCTATTGTGAGAAAGAAAGTATATACCAGAGTATTCTTTCTGCCCTACTAACATCTATGCCTCATTAATTAACACAAATACCTCGTCTGTTTGTTACCTGTAAACACTCAGAAGATTTTTCAGCTTCAGAATTCTTATTGTCTTTAAAAATATATTTTTAGGTTGCTGCCGTTGCGATCTAAAGATAGAAAAATTATTGTTTACTATCTAAATCTCAACTTTACTTAAGCACTATCCTATGAGAAATATCTTATTACAACTAGCATACTTTCCTACCTGTATCTTGTTTTTATATTGCCAGCCTGGAATCCATTAGATAGTTAAGTATGTATCCTTAAGAGCCGTTGACACGAAGGAGCTGAAGAATCCTATGCCTTAGCAGACACTGTAAGAAAACACAAAACGGTTTCTGTCACTCATACGCACCATCTAACTACCTCTAAGGACACATGGCCCCAAAGGACAACACTCACGTTTAACTTCCCTTCCTTATTCCTTACCTTATGATGTTTAGTATTAAGGGACTGCTAGAGCTTCGTCACGCCAGCGTAACACGGGAGTACTCCTCACCTCAGCGTTGCTTGAGCATTACTTACCACACCACGCTCTGTTTAAATACCATGTTTCCTACTATCTGATTGGTTCCAACCACCGATTAACAATAGTTAACAGCTGCGTATAGATCTACTTCTATACATGCCTGATCTGCTCTGCTAACTACACCCCGGAAGTTATCTACAGGTCGTGAGTTAAATGGAACACTAGAATGTCAATCTCACTGATTTGCAACCGGAAGTTGCTTAACTCCTCAGACCATACGGTCTACAAAATAAACGCTACAGCGTACCGTGCGATCGCGCACACCTTCTCATTTCCAAATACTAACTATCAGCTCCACTCCAATTACCCCGGAAGTTATACGTGGGTAGTAATAAGACCATACAGTGTCTCTGGTAGCTATTCCAAAGCGTTGTACGCTTACGTATATTTTATCTCAAATATTGACCGTCAGCTCTACTCCAATTACCCCGGAAATTATACATGGGTGATGATGTTACTAAACCACTAAAGCGGCTGACTCCTTGCTGTATGCCCAGAAATACCTTACTCAAGAATGCGTGTCATCACATCTTAAAATATTCCCTATAACAGTAATTCAGTTTGCTCTCAAATAAATTTTTTAGGGTTCTTGCCAGTACTGTGCGGCTTCACACCGCTGTTCTAAGACCGCCCCAATATGTTAGATATTAGCGGAACCTCTAAACCAACTCCCTGACTATTTTATTCACACGGCAAACTTTGTAAGCTGCACAGCATTGTATGAGATAGCGTGAGCATTTGATCATCACAGGAACACTCAAACCGCTATCTCGCTAACTCTTAACCAAAACATCCCTTACTCAGCACAGCAACTAGTGCAATTCTTAGCCGTTAAAATACTAATATCTACCCCATGGGGAAAATATATGTATATTTCCACAAATGACATGGAACTCGGCAGTACTTACTGCGCTATTCAACTAAGTCAAAATATCAATCAGACAGTTTACCAAGTAATATTAGACTTAGCAGAACTAGCTACGCTAATAAACCCCATCAAAAACTCTAGAATACAGTCTACCACATAACACCGAACAATGTCACTATAATCAGACCTATTGATTCGCAATCAGTTTCATCCACTCCTCCCGAGAGTTGAGGCCTTTGTCAATGGTATCCAAATAACACATATACCATTGTTCACGCATTTTCCTTATAGTGTCCAAATTGCCTCCTCTTCTACTCATACTAACTCTTTCCAATATAAACCAACTGAACTGATTGCAATCATGGTTGTTCTTCAAAAAATGTTCGGTCAGAGGGGCATTTTCTTTTTTATTTCTCAACGCTGATTTATGTTCCAATAGCCGAATCCGCAATTCCCTACTCGTTTCTCCTACATACCCTATTCCGCACGGGCAGACTAGCAAATATACTACATTTTTAGTTCTACAGTTATTAAATGTTTTTGCTACTAGGGTTTTTCCATTGAACTTCAAGTTTTTTATCTCCATACACTGTGGGCAGATTGAACAAGTCCCACACTTGTAATTGCCCACCGCTTTATGATTAAACAGAGTAGTTTGACTCTCGGCATCGAATCTTTTATAAGTATGAACTAATGCGTTTCGTATAGTTTTGTTACGCCTAAATGAAAAGAGGGGTTTTGTTATTGATTCAGGAAGACCATTGTTTAAAATCTTCCAATTACGATTAATTGCATTTTTAATCTTATTACTCATACCCGAGTATTGGCTCACAAACACTATTCTATCCTTAGTTTTATTCTCTTTGTGTTTATTCATATCTAAAAGATGATCCCTATCGTAAAACCTAGCACGTTTCAGGGAGTGTTTGAAGAATAGGGGTTACCCTAAGAAATTAATTAATTTGGTTTCCATTTTGCCTGCATGATAGTAGAAGTCATTAAGATTTGTGCAGTTATGGCGCAATCTTAAAAATTCCTCAAAGGGAATATTATCTCTTTGCGATTTCGGATGGTTGCTGCCGTACTGTAACAGGGTATTTTTATCCGTTGGTTTAGTAAACAGCTCTACCTCTAGAGCACCCAATGAATCCTTAACTCTAATATCCAAGAAATCTACACTAGTATCACTAAAATTGGCCGTGAACTTTAGATTGTTGTCTCCCAAGTTTAGCCATTCCAAGAACTCCACAAGATCACTGCTGGCACCGTTCCAGATGAAAATGATATCATCTATGAAACGATGCCAGCAAGTGATGTTCTCGTAGAAAGGTGCCATTTCATTGTAAATGTGTTTACCCTCAAATCTACTGACATAGAGACATGCCAAACTTGGGGCACAGGTAGCCCCCATGCTGGTCCCCTTAGTCTGTTTGTACAGTTCATCCTTAAAAAGGAAAATATTATTCTTCAGAACCATACTAATACAATCCAAAATGAACTCCTTGTTTCCCCCTTTCAGATCTTCTTCCTCTAAAATGGACGACATTACCAAAATGGTGTCATCTTGGGGGATATTAGTATACAGGGCTTCAATATCCAGGGTGACCAGCAGCTGGGTCACCCTGTTGAAGCCCTGGCCTTCAAAAATGGAAATAGAATGAGCCGTATCCTTTAAATAAGATTTCTGTTTCTGGACAATTGGTCTTAAGAAAAAATCCACATATTTGCTAAGAGGCTCCAAGAGTGAGCCCAGGCTGCTCACAATTGGTCTCATGGGTGGATTTGTGATATCTTTATGAATTTGAGGCAATCCATAAATAGCCGGAATCATAGGGGTGTTATTTAATAAAAACTTATACTCATTCTCACAAATGAACAATTCTTCTTTACCTTTTTTCAGAAGTTGGGCCACATCTTTTTTTAACTCATCTATAATTTGAAATGATACTCTTTTGTAATGATTTTTAACATTTAATAGTCCCCTCATTCTACTTTCATAATCTTGAGTGTCTAAGACAACAACCCCGCCGCCCTTATCGGCGGGTTTAATAGTAATCGAGTCACAATCTTGATGTGTTTTTAGGGCATTCCTATGTGGAATTGATAAATTATTATTCTGATTGTGGTTGTTCTCAAAAATACTCTTAATTTCCATCTCAACTACCTTTTCAAAAAGTTCTACATTCTTATCTATCTGACTTAAACTCGGAGTGAACGTAGACTTGGGTTTTAAACCTGATACATTGTGAGCTGGTTCATACGTTCTACCAACAAAGAACCTATTTAATCTTATTTTTCTGAAGAAACTCCTCATATCCTTTTCTATATCAAATTTGTTTGGTGGGGCAGTGGGGGCAAAACTAAATCCTTTCCTTAACACTTCTTGCTCATCACTCGTAAGGACTCTAGACGATATGTTTATAATCGAAAATTCCTCTATCTCCAATACCGCTGATTCCTGGTCTTGAGGTAATCCTGAGCCAGATGGTTCTGAGGTAAATGATTTCTCATTGGTTCTTCCCTGGCATAGGTCCGATAATTTCTCTGTCCTCGGTTCGGGCGCCCACCTAAAAAAGACTCCCGCTCATAATTAGGCACCACTCTTCCTTGTGGCTCAATACTATGTTCATCTTCACTCCCTGACCCTGAAGATTCTGAAAAAGTTATTCTTTTGTTGCCTCCTCTAGAGTATACCTGTCTTTGATATTGTGGTTTTTCCCATCTTGATTCCCTCTTTGTATTATAATACTCTTTTTCTAAAAAAGGATATGCCACTTCTGCGCTAAATTTCTCCATATCTTTCCTCAACTTCATTGTTTTTTTATTGATGAGATATTCCCGATATCCATCAGTTTCCCTTTCTAAATCCTCAATTTTTTTCTTGGCTTCTTCCAACACAGTATTTTGTTTAAAAGCATTCTCCATTTCTTCTAATTGTTTTTTCTCAATGATCATAACTTCTTGGGCGGTTTCAATTATTAAAATCAACCAATCCCTACTACATCGATTTGCTATATGAGTCCAAACTTCTAAAAATTTTCGATTTTCAAAAAAGAGGCCTGGCTCATTCCTGATTCGTAGTCCTATCGGAATAACTCCAGCCTTTAAATACTCAATTAAAAAATCAGCATGTAGTTCCGTCCTTATAATCTTTTTCTTAAGATTCAAGATTGTAATCATTTGTTCATGACTATTACTATTTGTCATTGATTTATTCCCCATCCGTGGGTTTTGATTAATACGTTTATTGAACTGATCTTCGGTAAAACCAAACGTCTTAAAATTATCCATTATATTTCCCAACAAGAGCCTATCCGGCTATTCGAAATATTGAGGTAAATATCGTCTAAACGACCTCTCCAGCCCCACCGGGCTGTACTGTACAGATAAGAAAAAAGAGAGGGACCCCTTAAAACCAGGGGAATAGGGTACTACTAGGCAGTAGAAAAAATAATCCCTTGGCCAGGGAATAAATTGAAGTTACTGAGTACAAAACTAGCTTGTACACAGAGAATGTTTTTTCAGACCACCCATACGTTGTACCAATTATCCACAACTACTACAACCCATATGGTAGATCCAAGTAATTACATAAACAACATGAATATATTCAAAAATAAATTCATATTTTATTGACATTAAAACATATCTTAAATCACAATATCATAAAACAACCCCATACATTTCACAAGGGTACAAATTAAAATTCATATACACAAAAACATTTATGACAACAGACACAAGAGAGAAACAACAAATAGACAGTACAATTTGTCATCAAACAGCACATCTACAAAAGACACTTCTTTAGCTTGTCCTAGATACACTGTAATATCTTTAGTCTGTAGGATAAGCTGATTCCAAAGATTGTGCAAAAACAGCGTCGACGCGTTTCGATGGCTTGATTTATTTTTCCATCTTTTTCAAGACAAACTTTTATTTCTCTCTCTCTATCGGCACTGAATGGTTGCCATAGAACTGACCCTATTTAAAACAAAAGCATATATTGGTATATAAAACTCTAAACCATTCTGTAGTACTGCAATTCTGTAAATACTCCATTAAATAAAACTCCACTACATTGTATTTCTTCAACGTAAAGGGAAATTCCTCGCATGGTAAAAATCATATTCACCTTCAATCAGGAATATATCGTCTTATTTATATTTAAAAAATAATTTCATATCCACTCATATTGCAAAAAGACATGATAATTGCCTACCCCATTCGATTATTTTGCATTATCCCTCTACTATTTTTCATTCCTAAAAAAAACTCTTTTAAAACAATTATGTATTATGCTGTTTAGTAATTGTCATTGTAGGCATAACTCAAACAACAATAAAACATTTTTTTTATATATATGCATCCGCTTAAGTCTCTATCATATGGGCTGATCTTTAAGTACCCCCCACCCTCAAACAGAACCCAGCTCACCAAAGTCATAGGATCAGATCATACTCAACGCTCCCTCACGCATCAAAAAGAAACCTCAATAGATCTATATGCCAGTAATAGTAATTTTTACCTTATTTCATACGAAATTCGTCTTCACTGTCTGACTGCGAAGCATAATAGCGGTCCTCATTATCCCAAATCTATTGTGAGAAAGAAAGTATATACCAGAGTATTCTTTCTGCCCTACTAACATCTATGCCTCATTAATTAACACAAATACCTCGTCTGTTTGTTACCTGTAAACACTCAGAAGATTTTTCGCTTCAGAATTCTTATTCTCTTTAAAAAAATATTTTTTAGGTTGCTGCCGTTGCGATCTAAAGATAGAAAAATTATTGTTTACTATCTAAATCTCAACTTTACTTAAGCACTATCCTATGAGAAATATCTTAGTACAACTAGCATACTTTCCTACCTGTATCTTGTTTTTATATTGCCAGCCTGGAATCCATTAGATAGTTAAGTATGTATCCTTAAGAGCTGTAGACACTAAGGAGCTGAAGAATCCTATGCCTTAGCAGACACTGTAAGAAAACACAAAACGGTTTCTGTCACTCATAGGCACCATCTAACTACCTCTAAGGACACATGGCCCCAAAGGACAACACTCACGTTTAACTTCCCTTCCTTATTCCTTACCTTATGATGTTTAGTATTAAGGGACTGCTAGAGCTTCGTCACGCCAGCGTAACACGGGAGTACTCCTCACCTCAGCGTTGCTTGAGCATTACTTACCACACCACGCTCTGTTTAAATACCATGTTTCCTACTATCTGATTGGTTCCAACCACCGATTAACAATAGTTAACAGCTGCGTATAGATCTACTTCTATACATGCCTGATCTGCTCTGCTAACTACACCCCGGAAGTTATCTACAGGTCGTGAGTTAAATGGAACACTAGAATGTCAATCTCACTGATTTGCAACCGGAAGTTGCTTAACTCCTCAGACCATACGGTCTACAAAATAAATGCTACAGCGTACCGTGCGATCGCGCACACCTTCTCATTTCCAAATACTAACAATCAGCTCCACTCCAATTACCCCGGAAGTTATACGTGGGTAGTAATAAGACCATACAGTGTCTCTGGTAGCTATTCCAAAGCGTTGTACGCTTACGTATATTTTATCTCAAATATTGACCGTCAGCTCTACTCCAATTACCCCGGAAATTATACATGGGTGATGATGTTACTAAACCACTAAAGCGGCTGACTCCTTGCTGTATGCCCGGAAATACCTTACTCGAGAATGCGTGTCATCACATCTTAAAATATTCCCTATAACAGTAATTCAGTTTGCTCTCAAATAAATTTTTTAGGGTTCTTGCCAGTACTGTGCGGCTTTACACCGCTGTTCTAAGACCGCCCCAATATGTTAGATATTAGCGGAACCTCTAAACCAACTCCCTAAACCCTAAATTTTTTTTATTGTTGTTTGAGTTATGCCTACAATGACAATTACTAAACAGCATAATACATAATTGTTTTAAAAGAGGTTTTTTTAGGATTGAAAATAGTAGAGGGATAATGCAAAATAATCGGATGGGGTAGGCAATTATCATATGTCTTTTTGCAATATGAGTGGATATGAAATTATTTTTTAAATATAAATAAGACGATATATTCCTGATTGAAGGTGAATATGATTTTTACCATGCGAGGAATTTCCCTTTACGTTGAAGAAATACAATGTAGTGGAGTTTTATTTAATGGAGTATTTACAGAATTGCAGTACTACAGTATGGTTTAGAGTTTTATATACCAATATATGCTTTTGTTTTAAATAGGGTCAGTTCTATGGCAACCATTCAGTGCCGATAGAGAGAGAGAAATAAAAGTTTGTCTTGAAAAAGATGGATAAATAAATCAAGCCATCGAAACGCGTCGACGCTGTTTTTGCACAATCTTAGGAATCAGCTTATCCTACAGACTAAAGATATTACAGTGTATCTAGGACAAGCTAAAGAAGTGTCTTTTGTAGATGTGCTGTTCGATGACAAATTGTACTGTCTATTTGTTGTTTCTCTCTTGTGTCTGTTGTCATAAATGTTTTTGTGTATATGAATTTTAATTTGTACCCTTGTGAAATGTATGGGGTTCTTTTATGATATTGTGATTTAAGATATGTTTTAATGTCAATAAAATATGATTTTATTTTTGAATATATTCATGTTGTTTATGTAATTACTTGGATCTACCATATGGGTTGTAGTAGTTGTGGATAATTGGTACAACGTATGGGTGGCCTGAAAAAACATTCTCTGTGTACAAGCTAGTTTTGTACTCAGTAACTTCAATTTATTCCTTGGCCAAGGGATTATTTTTTCTATTATCCAGGAGATCACAGGCATGGAACTTCCCTACACACCTCTGGTGGGTTTACTAGGGTATGTCAAGGATGCCCCCCTCTGCAGATCGCAGCTTCCTCACCATGTTGCTCTTGTTGGCAAAACGCAGAATATCCATCCATTGGGGCAAGCACTCTGCTTCCTCCTTTGAGTCGTGGATACATGATATTACATTCTGCGAAGAACAATTGTCCACTTTGTGGGCGCTAATGCCCCCTATGTCTAGACCTAAAAATATCTGGCTGTGACAGAAAGAAGCAGATTCCCCAACTCAGCCTAAAACACCATGAGCATCATTCTGACTCATAAGAGTCAAACATCTCTATGGCTGCTAGGAAATGGATATAACAGTGTCCAAGCCTTTGAAGGATGAATGTTATGGAGATGTATTTATGCTGCAGTAGTCATAATTGAATGTATTATTGCAATTTGTGCTGTGTATAACTCTGAATCTTTATTCACCCATCGCTGACTGCATTTCTTTTCCAATTAGCTACAGTATTGGATTTTTGACTACACATGTGACCTACGCTGTGTCCGTCATCCCACCCACCTTTTTGTTGATGGCCATGCAATTGTTCATTGGTCTATCAGATTATGGAAGATTGCACAGCTATGAAAACTTAAATTTTTTTTTTTTTCAAAGTCACACCTAAGCTCCCTTGGCGTGTGGCGTTCTAGAGGGAGTCCATACATCCCACCAGTCACCCTACCCAGATGTGTATTCAAAGACAGACGGCAGGCACCAGATTGCTAAAGTAAGAAAATGCCACCCTTCTAAAAGTTTCATTTTCAGGACTACAATTGAAATTCGGACTTCACAATAAGTTGTGATTTTAAATTGTGATTCCAGAGACACCAAACTTGGGGGTCCAATCTCTTCCCTATTGGGAATTACACTTATAAAGGTAATAAGGTAATCCCAATGTTGTGCTATGGGACAGATAGGCTGTGCAGAAAAGAAACATGAATTTAAGGGTTGTGCAGAAATGAAAAATGAATTTAAGAGTTTTTCACTTCTAGGGCATGTAAAACTTGAAAGTACATGTCCTACTTTTTAAATACATTCCACCCTGCCCTTGGGCTGTACAGGGCCTACCTTAGGGGTGATTGATATATATTAGAAAGGAAGGTTTGGGCCTGGCAAGAGGATTATCTTGCCAGGTCGACATGGCAGTTCAAAACTGAACACACACGCTCTGCAGTGGTTCGCCGGAGACATGTTTAAAGAGCTACTTAAGTGGGTGGCACAATCAGTGCTGCTGGCCCACTAGTAACATTTAATTTACAGGCCCTGGGCAAATGTAATGCACTTTACTAAGTACTTATATGCAAATTAAATATGCTAATTGTGGATAAGCCAATGTTGCCATGTTTTAAACAGAGAACACATGCACTTTTGCACTGGTTATCAATGGTAAAGTGCTCAGAGTCCTAAAGCCAGCAAAAAGGAGTTCAGCAAAAAGGAGAGGAGGAAGGCTAAGCATTTGGGGGGACCCTGCAGAAAGGGCCATTTCCAACACCATGCCAACCCAGTTTGGACCCAGTTATATGCAATTCAGTCTTGACCCTGCTCCATTGGGAATAATCCAGCCCGAACTGACAAACCAGGTCCTCCCTGATCCGGAACACAAGAAAAACCCATGTCAGTTTTCGGCCTTGTTATGGGTGCATCAGCTGGGTATAGCTTGGTTCCAGTGACACAGTGTGCACACAACTCACGTATGGGCATACCCATACCACTTCGGGAAACATACTGAAGCATACAAAAATTGAGGGTTGGAATGCTTGAATTAATCACAGTCACTGGTAATTATTCAGGATGCATTCCAATCCATTGTTATTTTGCAGACCATGCCACCTCTGTTTGAACCCAGCTATATGCAAAGTAGGGCCAAGACTGACTTGCATATGGCTGGGTGACATAGTGTACAAAATAACAATGGAAGGGATGCAGCCAGGAGTAATTACTAATGGCTGGGGTTTATTTAAGAATTCGATCTATCACTCTTTGTATACTTTTGTTCTGTCATTAGGTATGGAGTCCCATGTCCAGACACGAAGGCTGTAATTTTTGTCAGGACTGCATGTGGTGTCCGAAGTTTAAAGGGCTTCATAATAAGACTTGAAGGTCTGTAAAATATCAAGTGAGTGAGTGAGAAGCTGTCCGTCATCTCAACCAATAGCTGGTATGGTGCGTGAGGAGTCTTGCTGACATAATTGCATTGCCAAGAGACAGCCTACCTTCTCTCCCTGCTCGTAATGTCTTTGTTTGAGGTGAAAAAGTGCTGTTTCTGCCTTGGAAGTATACAATGCATTGAGTTCCTGTTTTGCTTGCAGTAGAATCTGTACTGTGGACTGTGCATTGGTTTGAGGGTAGTGCCTCATTAGAGAGGCTATGGTATATTCCAGCTGATCCTATTTGCGTGAGGCCTCACGCTTTCGGTAAGATGAGTCTCGCATTAAGACCCCCATTCCTGTGGTCTTACGCCATGGTCTGAAACACCTGAGGAGGCAATGTCAGAGTCAACCAAGTGGTCTTGTAATGATGCGCTAAATAGAAAGAAGTCTATCCGGGACCTGGTGCTAGGCACAGAGGACATATAGGTTTAGTCCTTTCTATTGCAGTGTAGCAGTCTCCATGGGACTGCCAGAGAAAAGTCCACTATTATGTTGCGGAGAAGGCCCCTTTCTTTGGTGATGTGTGTTAAGGGATGGTCAGACTTATCCATATATGAATCCTGAACCATATTTCATTCGTCCCCCAAGAAGAGTTTTGCTTTGTGTAGCTGACGAATGATCCTGACTAATTCAGCTTTCTTAGAATGGGTTGGGTGTATACAGAGCTGATCAGGAGCACTTGGTTGTGTATGGAAGCCTTAAGGAGTATGTAATGGCCATGAGGATCACCACAGACTTTGAGGGTTTTCAATGGAGGGTGCTTAGCCAACAAAATGGCTACACCTCCCTTATGGAGGAGTTTGTTTGATTGGATTTCACCCACTCGTGTTTCAGTTTTTACTGGTGTGTTATTCCCTCCCCACCCATTCCCGGCAGAGGTTTTGACTGTATACATCAGATAAATGAGTCTCTTCTAGCAGAGCAAATTCAGGCCGTAGGGCTCTAGTATAATTGAGCATCTTCTGCCGTTTCGTGTAGTGGGTGAGACAGATTACATTCAGCGAGATCACAGCAACATGGTGCCTCTACACCATGGTTCATAGATGGAAGTGTCTGTTATAATGTCTAGGGGGGTGAGTGGGCCTGCTGATTGTATGAAAAGAAAGAGATAATGGGATGAAAAGAGGGGGAGAGTTCTGGTGCAGGCCTGATGGGGTCCTGTGGTCCAGGGAGGCGAAGCTAACTTTGGTCGAGCCAGAGGGGGTACGCCAAAGTATCAGGGAGTAGCACCTGGCGTATCCGTGAAGGGCGGCCTTCAAGGGGGAGTGTGATTTGTCTCTTAGTTGGGGTTCTTTGTGAGTGGAGTGAACCTTGGAGTCGCAGAACTATACCCTCGTGACTTCTTCTAACTGCTATCTTTCATCCGAAGGGGCCACCAGTGGGTCAGCCTGCTTGCCCAGGTGCTGGCTATCCATGTGGCGGGCATCATGTTCCAGGTCCATGTGAGTTGTTTAGACTGAATCCAGGTAAACTTCCAGATGTCCTGAGTCATGGAACTCTGATGCCTTGTTGTGGTGGGTTATTAGCATTACATACAGGATGCCAAGTTCTTTGAGTCGGGGCGAAGTTGTGGAAGTCTTTTTTGGGTGGTCTGTGTTTCTTGCGGAAAGTCTTGTGAAATAAATATCTTGTACTCCTCTGACGTGAAAGGGACATTCTTTTATGCCACCTGAATAACTAGCCTGGCTTGTTGGTGTCTTAGGAAGCATGAGATCGTTTGGCTCAGGCCATCACTGGATGGTGGTTGGTGCTTCCATATCCTAGGGCCCTTTGGAACTCCAGGGGTGGGTTATAGATGAGTTTGGTGATTGTTGGCAGAAAACCGGCTAGAAAGCCCATGGTGTTGTCCCCATCCATCTTTTCCGGCATCTTTTCCGGCATCCCGAGATCAGGAGGTTGTCACGGCGAGATCGGTCCTCCAGTTCCATATACTTCTTTTGGAGGTACCAGTGGTCCTGTTCCTACTATATCGAGGCAGCTAATCTGCTATCAATCTGAACTGGTCTAGATTCAGCCGTGGACAGTCTGGCATTAAAGGAGGCAATATCCTGGCAGATACTCAGTATGTCTGTGGAGGTTTAGAAGGTATTTTCTATCACCTATGAGAGCATGGTCTTGAGTGTCTTGAGCTCCCCCGGGATGAAGTCCAAGACAGAGTCTTTCAGCGGTTCAGCTTCTTTTCCAGGCTGGGTCTGTTTCCCTACCACTGCCTCCATAAACAGGAGCTGTCTCAACTGTTTTGACATGTTGGGGGGGGGGGTCATTTCAGCAGGGTTAAGAAAGCTAAGGTCTGAAATCCTGCATGTTGCTATTGAGGACCCACGGGTGGAGGCACTGGAAGTCTCCATCAGGCGTCAATGCCCGATGGTTCCTGGGAGTCTACCAGATGCTCCACCTAAAGGTAGCAAAGTGCAATTCCTGTGCAGGGTATCCAAGGCAAAGGACATGTCCCATGGTTCCAGTTACTGGGGGGTGGGGTCACTATCCCAGGAGCCAGCCCTTGCTGCACCCCCACTCCAGAGTGTCCACAGACAATCCTGCCCAACAGGGAAGGCTGGGGACACTGCTGTATCACTGACCCTCTGGGGTGTGAATTCAGGGCTGCATGTCCCCTTCAGGTATCTAGGCCCTGGAGATGTAATAAAAGTTTAGAGGTAACAGGAGGGAATAAAACACAGATCACTACCTGTACTGGTGAACCTGGACATAGGTTCCTCTCTGGGCCCATCTGGTACAGTGTTTCTATGCAAGTTAATTTTGCAGGCCATGTTGCTGTGGCTGCCAACCATTCATAAACCTTGGGAGATGCTCCCTGCAGTGACGGGTCTTATTCCAAAAAGGAGGCACTCAATTAGGTGCCAGGACCATCCGGTCAAGGAGGCAGGTTGAGGGAAGCAACCAGAGGGAATCAGGCAGTTGAATAGTGAAGAGGCCTACACTGTGAGAGAGGGGTCCCGTCTGTCGGCTGGGTCCCAGGCAGCTGCCATCCCTCAGTAGTCCTCGTATCTTTAGGGTGCTCCCAACAGTGATGGTAGGCGAGGGACTCCCCAGCCCAGGGTGTTGACTGCAGGTTCTGTAGAGTCGCACCAGAGCTGGGTGTAGCTGAGATCAGCCCATGCAGACATTACAGAGCCTCCGTGAAGTGTTGACCGAGCCTCGGCCTACATGCTGGTGAATTCAGCCCCACTCTAGAGTAGTGATCGGTTTCTGTTGCTCCCCACAACAGAGAGCAGTTTTAAGGAGGTGGGTCCTCATTTACAGGTGGCGGTACCCCATCAACAAGGAAGGAGAGACTCCAGTTTTGCACACGCCAGCCAGAGCTCTACTAAGGGGCCGCCCTCTTACCCAGGCATGAGCCCCCTCAGGTAGGTCCTAAACAGCCGACATGGCAGGGTGCTGTGTATTTAAAAAATAGGGCATATGTTTTTAAGTTTTACATATCCTGTTAGTGAAAACTCCTAAGTTAGTTTTTCAGTACTGTACTGCTCATTGCTCCCATTGGATAACATTGGGCTACCTTATTATATTCAATAAGTGACTACTTTTGATTGGGAGCAGGTTGGAATGTCATATTAGCACTCAAATTAATTGTAATATAAAACCCTCTTTAATGGTAAAGTCGGATTTTAAGTTACAATTTTTAAAATGTCACTTTTAGAAAGTTAGAATTTTTTAGTCATAACCATTTGGTGCCTGTGACCTGTCACATGGCTGGGTGTAGTTGGCAGTTGGCCTTTGTGTATTCCTCCCAAACAGTGAGACAAAGGGGGACTTGGTGATGGCAGTGTGGGCCATCCTTCTAGGATGGAAGGGGGGGAGCTGTTCCCTGCACCAATTACATTTCAAAGGAGCTGTCTCAAGCACCCTAGCAAAGAACTTGACACCAGCCTATTGTCACCCCAAACCCCTTGAGCCTGGGCAGGGTAGGGAAAGAAATTCATAAATAAATACTTTACGAATTGCCTCTAATTTAAGTCAGACTGCTTCTGTGCCAAGCTACCAGAGCGTTAAGCACAAGTTAATTTAGTGACTTTTGTGGTTCATCCTGGCAAGGATTGTTGTTGCTACTTGAGAAGGGTTAACAACCCCTCAACCAAAAGCCCAGTATCTCCCAAATACTATCACAAAACTTGCCGCATTATGCCACATAATTTGCCTTATCTTGTCACATAATTTAGTCAACCCTGCCTCATAATTCCGTTGGCCATTACTCTGACTCAACTTTAGACCGCACGGAATTTGCCTATCTTGTGCCCCTCTTTAATGACACTTTTGGTGCACAGCTTTCAAAACAGCCCCACATTTTAAACCACCACAAGATAATTATGATCCAATTATGGTCTAAATGTCAATTGAGCTATACTTCATCTTCAACCATAAACTACCCCAGCGGAAACCCATGTCAAACTGACGAGGGGAGTACACGATTTTAAGTACAGAAGGTTAAAACATCAGTGCACGTCTTATTCTCTTTAATTAGCTATTAAATCTCCGAAAATTATGAGTGACAAAAGTTTGAATAAGATTAGTGAATTTTATTGTAATGGGTTTTAGCTGACAGCAACAAACATTGATTTTTTGATTGAGAATTTTAAACTGAAATATAAAGCATCTGCACATTTTTCGTCTAGCTTTCTTAATATTCTCACCTTCTTCATGCTTCTCTGCTGCCCCTTTCTATAAGCCCTTTGCTTTATTTTGTTTGTCATTTTCCTTTTGTTTTATTTTTGGTGATTTATCTTACTTTTTTTGCTTTTCTCCCACATTTTTATTATTTTCTGTTGCACTTCCCCCTGCACTCCGAGAAACCCCTCAAGGCCTGTGCTCCATGGTTAACTTATGCCTGCTCATTGTATTTCTGTGCGTGACTATTGAGTGGCCAAACTATGTGAAATGCGAGCACCTTTATAAGGCTGCAGCAGCCTTCAGTTTTGCAACATGGTGCGGCACAGCCAGACCAAAAAACAAGCATTGGCAAAGGCAGTAGGTCTCATCTATGATAAAGCTATTGGCTTTGTCAATGTGTTTTAGCTAGATTATACAGCACCAAAACTGCTGTGCAGCATGGCTGAAGGTATAAAAAAAAATCCTATGATATAGCCAGTGCTGGCTGCATCATAGCACTTTTTTATTACTGGTTGGACAGGAGGAAACATGGCTGGAGGGAAGGCAACACAGAGGGAGGGCATGTGTGTGGACAAGAGGGAGGGAGAGTGCAAGGAAAAAACATTATAAAGTAGCTAGCGCTGGTTGTGTTGCAGCACCTTTTTTTCTTTGTTGTGCAATAACAGGCAATGTTCATGAGGCAACACAGGGGATGGCGAGTTGCGGGGCAATAAGCACAATGGGCATTGGGATGGGGTGGGAGCAAGCAGACCTACAACAGAAAGTGGAAGGTGGGTCAAGCAACAATAACAACGGAAGGAGGGAGGGTGGGTGCAGGACAGCAACATCAACAGAAGGAGGCAGGGCAAGTGAGGTTGCAACAAAAGTTGAAGGACAGAGGGTGGGTGGGGGGAAAGCAACAACAACTGAAGGCCGGCAAGCAACAATGAAGGGAGGGAGGGTGCAAGCAAAAACTTGAGGGAGGGAGTGAGGGAGAATCATGTAAGGGATAGAAATATACAAGGGAGTCAGCAGAAAAAATGCACTCTGGCAGAGTGCTTAAACCCAGAGAACAAATTAAGGCCTAAAAAAATGAGCAGGGAAAGGACACAAATAATGCGCCCATGCTCCAGGGGGGGGACAAGCACACGAAGAGGAAGGAAGCCTCTAGCAGCTGACCAATAAGAAGCAAGCAAATGAGAGTGACAATGAAACCAACCAATGGTAAGCAGTGCGTGGCATCTAAGCCCACTGTTAGAAAACAAAAGGTCTCAAAGACACAGCGCATGCACTGTTTAGGCAAGATCGCCATAGGCCCATCGCCCAGTGCCCGACTGCCCGATCTGCCAATCCAAGCCAGTAAAAGATACAGGAAAACTTGATTGGATGCGGAGGAAGATGCCATTAAGAACTGGTTACAGCTTTAAGGAGTCAGTAAGTCCATGGTGGGAAAACCTAGTGCAAGAAGATCAAGGTGCAATATCATTTACACGTCCTTTGGGCATGTTTTAGTGTCTGATCTATAAACTGGTGTGAAAAAAATGAGTAGTGTTGTGTGGATAAGGTTTGTTCATCCTTTTACCTGGGTTAATTACATATTTTCACCGTTTTAGTGGCCATTTACTATCTGATAAATGGCTAGCGGGTAATTACCTGAGACAAGCACACACGAGAATAATGCGTTCAATTTCTGATGGGCGGTATTCCTAAAATAGGCTCAGATACAGTTGGTGACAGTTTTACCTCTAGCGCCCAGGTCTGAATTACCTCATTTGGGAGCTGTATAATTATCTTACTTCTTTACATGCAGAGAAACGTGGTCTACGAGACCTTTAAAGTGTTTCTCCGTTGCTTTAAAAACACTCAGCACATCCTAAAAGACCTCTCGAAGTCCGGACCGTGCAATGCATGTGCCGTGGCGTCTCCTCACGTGAACGCACCTGATCCTAGCTGTAAAAATGCAGTTGGCAATTTATACTTTTTATGGGTATGCTTGACCTCTAATTCCCTTTGGTGTCATGTTATCTTCTTTTTGGAATGGAATGTGCTTGATGGTTCATGTGCCAATCAGTTGATCTAAGTGACCCCGGCTGAGGTCCCGCCAAACCTATGAGGGCTAACTCCAGTGACCCCCTTTTCTCCAATTCCCTAATCTCTCGCAAAGGTTCGTATTTGTGTGCGCCCTGTATGCAGCACGCTAAATTTGAACGTGCTAAAAGGATTTCATCGAGATGTATAATCTTCAGGTGTTTTGTGCGCGATGTATAATCTTCAGGTGTTTTTTGCGCGTTGTATAATCTTCAGGTGTTTTGTGCGCGATTTATAATCTTCAGGTGTTTTGTGCGCGATTTATAATCTTCAAGTGTTTTGTGTGCGATGTATAATCGTCAAGTGTTTTTTGCGCGTTGTATAATCTTCAGGTGTTTTTTGCGCGTTGTATAATCTTCAAGTGTTTTTTGCGCGTTGTATAATCTTCAGGTGTTTTGTGCGCGTTGTATAATCTTCAGGTGTTTTGTGCGCGATTTATAATCTTCAGCTGTTTTGTGCGCGTTGTATAATCTTCAGGTGTTTTGTGCGCGTTTTATGATCTTCAGGTGTTTTGTGCGCGATTTATAATCTTCAGGTGTTTTGTGCGCGTTGTCTAATCTTCAGGTGTTTTGTGCGCGATGTATAATCTTCAGGTGTTTTTTGCACGTTGTATAATCTTCAAGTGTTTTGTGCACGATTTATAATCTTCAGGTGTTTTGTGCGCGTTGTATAATCTTCAGGTGTTTTGTGCGCGTTGTATGATCTTCTGGTGTTTGGTGCGCGATTTATAATCTTCAGGTGTTTTGTGCACGTTGTATAATCTTCAGGTGTTTTGTGCACGATGTATAATCTTCAGGTGTTTTTTGCGCGTTGTATAATCTTCAAGTGTTTTGTGCGCGATGTATAATCTTCAGGTGTTTTGTGCGCGTTGTATAATCTTCAAGGGGCATATTTACGTTCCCTGGCGCATCCCTGCATATCAGCAGGGATGCGCCAGGGAAAATGGGTCATGCAAGTTTACCCTTGCGCCACGTCCGATGCGCCGCATTTACAATGCGGCGAATCGTGGCGCAAGGATAAGCAGATGCGTGACGCATCTGCCGGCGGAAGGTTGGCGCAGTGCTGAAGTTGTGTCGCAAGCGCGACGCAACTCCAGCACTGTTCCAACCTTCCCTATCCCTAACATGGTGCGTCAATCCTTACGCCTGCTTGAAGCAGGCGTAAGGATTTGACGCACCAGCGTCGGAAAAGTGACTGCGTGAAATCTTGTAGATTTCACTACGTCACTTCTCCGATGCGTTCCTGCGCCGGAACGCCCCCTGCGCCGGTACGCCCACATGAAACCTGACGCAGGTTTCATGTTGCGCAGGGGTTTACTACGTGACGCATCTCCCTAGATGCGTCACGTTGTAAATATAGCGCAACGCGGCGCATGGTTTGCGTCGCCGCTGCGTCACATGCGTGCCGCAACGGCGGCGCAAAAGTGGCGCAAGGGGCTTGTAAATATGCCCCTAAGTGTTTTGTGCGCGATGTACAATCTTCAGGTGTTTTGTGCGCGATGTATAATCTTCAGGTCTTTTGTGCGCCATTGCACGGGTCCACAATGTATGGGCAGTGATATACCACAAAATGATGCCCTCCCCATGACGAATGTGGTGAAGGGCCCTTGACACTCCCACATCTTTCAGATTTATTCGTCCTTAGGCTGAATGCCCCCCTCACCATCCATGGGTAGGGGCCACACTGCCTGTATGGAATGCAGGGACCTGTGTTAGACCCCTTTGCACTGCTCAGGGTTGTGTTTAGATGGGAACACTGTATGTGATCAGTGCAAAACTCTAGCACGACTGCCTTGCCTCAAATATTGACTCTTGCCACCTCACAAGTCCACTTTTGGTGTCTTTATGTGCTACTGAATAATTACACTTTAGAAAAAAATCAACATGTTAAAGGACGCTTCAATTATGGGGCACCGATTGTTTAGACACGCCCCAGAAAGGAAATAAAAAAGCCAGCTTTCATTTATGTTTAGAAAAGAAAGTGGTTAGAGTGCATCCCTGAAAATGCCCTTGAGGAGAAAGTGGACAAGTGTTTATAACCATGAGATTAAACCTAATTGTTTTATTTGCACATCATTGTTTGGCGCGCTGTTTTTCTCAGTGCCTCCTTGCAGTCTCACAGTCTATACCTTGTAATCTGAATCTTGGATTCCATATTACACAATAGCAAAGACTGTCAAAAATGTGTTCTCAATTGTGGCACAAAGTAGGCAAAACATTCTCTGTTGAAGACTCAAATGTGAGTGAGGGTTCATGAAAAGCTCTGCTCCCTGTATTTGTGCCAGGCTGGGCATCTGCATTTCCCAAGTAAATATATATCTTGCTTTAGGGAGAGACGACAGCTTCATTTTCTCAAATAATGGCGAATTTAGTCAAACCTCGACCTCGGACATTCATTATCTGGTACGTAAAAGACGGAGTATTAGTAGAATGAGTCATCTACACTTCATCACTCAATTGTTATGGAAATAATTGGCAGGGTATTCCAGAGTGACATTGTGCAAGTAATTACCAACTTGTACTTTCGAGAGCCACCTTTCTAATCAGATAGTGTTCCTCGTTTGAGGGATTTTAATGATCAACGTTTTTCAAATGTTGCTCTCATTTTTATAATGAAAAGGATTTACTTGTGAACAAAAGTAGACATTTGTGTTTGATGGTGGAATATGCTAGCTTATTTATCAAAAGAGGGGGACTCTAGGAGCTATTCTAAAAGGTCCGGTGACCCGTGCTCCCGAAATTAAACTTATACCAAAGGGAGTCACCGTTCCTGAGTGGAGCTGGAGAGGAGGGAAGTAGGGGGTACTCTTGTTGTGTGCTACTCTGCTTGTGGGAGGCAGGGTGTCCTCATCTTGATGCCCTCACACACCCCGAAGGATGTCATGCTTCATCATTGGGCTTTTGCTCCTCGTCAGGCCGGCGCTGCAATGCCCTAAGGGTCCCCCGAAGGGTCTCTTTTTTGGAGATCTTTTGATGAAGCTGTATGGGTGCGTGGGTGTAAGTGGCAGTGAAGTCCTAGAAAGTGTATTAAAAAATGGCTGGAGGGAGAGTGATTAATTTTTAATACAGTGATCCCACTGTCATTATTAAAACAAAGTGTATGGAGCTGCTTTAAGGGGTATTATGTCCCTTGGTAGCTGGGTGATTATATGTCCCTAGTGGGCATATGTTATGGTCAACATGTTTCGCGCTTCAGTGGTCTCAGGGGGAGATCCAGGGCGCTTCGTCAGGACCGAATAAGAAATTCCGGCAGAGACAGCGAGAGGCACACAGGTGACACAGCCCAGATGCACCGAGAGAACCCTCTCAAGTGACCATCCCTGATCTCATGGGATCTTACCCTACCTACTAAGGGAATCTCTACTCCTTTCATTTATCCGGGGGCACCGAAATCTTTGGGCCACTGTAGATATAAATTTCTTATTCGGTCCTGACGAAGCGCCCTGGATCTCCCCCTGAGACCACTGAAGCGCAAAACATGTTGACCATAACATATGCCCACTAGGGACATATAATCACCCAGCTACCAAGGGACATAATACCCTTAAAGCAGCTCCATACACTTTGTTTTAATAATGACAGAGGGATCACTTTATTAAAAATTAATCACTATCCCTCCAGCCATTTTTTAATACACTTTCTAGGACTTCACTGCCACTTACACCCACGCACCCATACGGCTTCATCAAAAGATCTCCGAAAAGAGACCCTTCGGGGACCCGGAGGGCATTGCAGCGCCGGCCCGACGAGGAGCAAAAGCCCAATGATGAAGCATGACATCCTTCGGGTGTGTGAGGGCATCAAGATGAGGACACCCTGCCTCCCACAAGCAGAGTAGCACACGACAAGAGTACCCCCTACTTCCCTCCTCTCCATCTCCACTCAGGAACGGTGACTCCCTTTGGTATAAGGAATATGCTAGCTACCAGTGGAGGAGGCAGCAGGGTACACAATTCCAGAAAGAGGTGGACATAGTTTTAATATTTGATGAAATTCCTCCTGGTTCAAGACTTATTCGAACAATAGATATAAATGGACATACCTGTGGCCTCATAGTCTAGTGGTATCCAATTCCTATCGGAGAAGGCCTCAGCCATCCCAATTTTTAAGGATATCCACAATCAATAAATTTACATATAAAACATCTGAATGAGAAATCACTTGCTAAGATTTTTTGACAAAACCTGTCACAACTGTGATCCTGAGGGACAGAGCTGGACACCTGCTGCCTCAGGTCTCTAGCACATGGAGACCCCAGTGCAGACTAAGCAGCCCCAAGTAGCAATGTGCTTCTGCGCAGGACACGGGGAGACTGATAAAGACCTCACAGTGGACGATGACAGATACGTCCTAGGGGTTCCATCTCCCCTTGATGCCTGTCAGCCTCCAAAAAAAGAGCAGGGGTTTTGACATATCTATAATCTCCACAGGCCCCATGACAATGTCATCCCTTTGACAACTCATGTGTCAGCGACCAGTACACAGTACTAATAGGAATTGTAAGAGCTCCATATTGGTGTTCCTGTAGCGGGTTGACCTTGCACAATCAATTTCGCACCTGGTTTTATGACCTTGATTTGCTAGCATCATAAATGCTTTGAGATCCATCCAGAGGTTCAGTGATCGATCTGTAGTCTCCTTTTTCCTTGAGAGAAAATAACTCCATGTACAGTCACTGTCAGCCTAGGTACTGGGACATAAATACAGATGAAGATGCTACCTCAAGCTGCTACTGCAAGCCCAGGCTGTGAAATATTCAAATCCCTGCAAAGTGATTGCTGTGAAGCCACCCTTTCCGAGATCCATTTTCAAGAAAAAATCCCATTTAAACACCTTTTCGTTCTCATCAAATAATGCAGCACTTGAAGATCTGTATTGTATTTACCAGCTCTCCACCCCCCTCCCCATTACAAAGCAAAAAAAATATTTCTAAAGCATATTTTGCGCCTGTGACTAGCTGCCCCTTTGCCAGCTTCTTAAAAGCTGAGGTGGCTGGAAGTTGTTCATTTGGAGTTAGAAGCATCTGTAAATTAGGGTTATTTCACATTAAAAGCTTTTGCCACCCTTGCTAAGCAGTGACTTCCATTACCATATAATTACAGTGCCACATAAGTGTCGGCTCTGAGCGTGCAGATATCTTTAGCCTTTGTCACCGCTGAATAGCAGAGCAGAGTAGACTTGTCATGTCCAGCTTTTCCCTTGCATTCATTACATCTTGTGCTCTCACAAGGTGACATGGAGCCATTAAGAGATAAATTGCTAGCGAGGTGCATGTGCAATTAGGCACGCGCCTCCCATTAATTGCAGGGTGGCAGCAGGCTCGCATTTTCTCCCCAGTAGAGCGTCACGGGGTTCACTTGAAGAGCTAGTAATTATATTTGAAGTCTTATCTTTGTCACCGAGTGCCTGATTCCTTGATGCACTAACTGAATTTGTGACCCAAAGTAGATTAGAGCACTGCCCTCTTGCTCGGCTACCTGCAGGGCATTATCATTATTACAATTAGATTCCGTGGGCACGCATTGCAGTGAAACTGCCTTGAAACTGTGTCGTAATGCATAGAGATAATCCCCCCCCCCCCTCAGAAGAATGTGAAGAGAGGCACCGGAGTCTCGCATATCGCACAAACACTTATTGAAGTTGAGCTGAATGGGGCCCTCCTTGAAGTGGAGGTGGTGGTGGTGGTGTGGGGGGGAGGGGGGCGAGTCTGAACATTTGGCATCCAAACTGCACCACAAGTCCTGCAGGGGCACGCGATACGCCCGCCAGCTGTGAAAACATCTATGCTGAATTTTCTGAGAGCAAACTTGTTGTAAGTGTGCATAGGAAACATCAGTGACATACAGCGAATGAGGGTCTTGTTTAAAGCGTTTCACTGGTTGGAATACTACTCTCTCTAATATTTCTTTTAGTGTAAGCATTGCAGACCATTATGTCTGTGTAATACGGTAAGAAAGTGGTTTAAAAAAAATACATACATTAATGTTCCATCTGTGTAATACAGTAAGAAAGTGAATATTTAAAAAAAAATAGTACATTATTGTTCCAGTCTGCACGGACGTCAGTTATGGGCCTGCAGGGAAGGTAGCTGCTGCTTCTTTCGAGCCCTTTTGTACTCCTGGCATTGGACTTGCTAGTAGGACTTCTTTATTGCAGATGGTGGGCCCTACACTCATTTTGGATCAATGGCATAATATCAGTGAAAACAATATTGAAAAACAGCCATATCGGAAAGAAAATATTGTTTACAAAAATATCATTATCCTATACTTAATTAACAACAACGCAAATATCGATGACGGAAATATCGCTGTTAAAAGTATATATTTCTACTAATATCGAAACCACCAATATCATAACCAAAAATATTGTTACCTATTAATAAATATACAAATTGTCAAAAATATCGAAACACACAATGTCGAGTACAATAATATTGCAAACAATAAAGACAATAGTTGGGCATCAAGACCACCTCCAGCATATCAGATCTTTACTGTGCCAATTATCTCACATATTGCAGCAATTGAAAAATGATCTGAAAAGATGGACGCCCATGTACATCGCAACACAAAGTAGAGAGGGTGGACGGGGAGCTAATTGGAAAGAAATATGTCCACTACCAGTGCTCCCAAGGATTCACGTTGTACTCACTAGTGGGTAACTGTTCCTGTAAGAAGAGGATAGGCAACCTATTATGGTTGGATAGTCGTGTCGGTGTGGTCTCCAGAAGTTCAACAGGTTGGGTCTAGATCACGGGTACTCATAGTACGGCCCGCGGGTCGCCAGCGGCCCGGCAAGCCTTCCTTGGCGGCCCGCGGACCTTGCAGACATCGTACCTGTTTTTTTTGGATTTTTTACAGAGTGTCAGCAAACACAGACTCTGCTCTGGGGGCCGGGCGATTCCAGCGATAGTCCGAGTGGAGCTGCCGGGGCGCTAAGAAGAGGTGAAATACAACAAAGCCTCGTTATCATGCAAATGGTCTTTTAAAGACCTGTGAAGTACTCGGGTGCGGCTGTGTGTGTGCCCGGGAAGCTGTCTCAGCCCCGGCTGCCACACACGCGGGGTGAGGTGACGGAGAATGATAGAGGACAGCAGGGTGTGAGAGCCGGGTGAGGTGACACGGAGGGCAGCAGGGAGTGAGAGCCGGGTGAGGTGACGGAGGGCACCAGGGAGTGAGAGCCGGGTGAGATGGCAGAGGGTTACAGAGGGCAGCAGGGTGTGAGAGCCAGGTGAGGTGACGGAGGGCAGCAGGGAGTGAGAGCCGGGTGAGGTGACGGAGGGCACCAGGGAGTGTGAGCCGGGTGAGATGGCAGAGGGTTACAGAGGGCAGCAGGGAGTGAGAGCCGGGTGAGGTGACGGAGGGCAGCAGGGAGTGAGAGCCGGGTGAGGTGACGGAGGGCAGCAGGGAGTGAGAGTCGGGTGAGATGGCAGAGGGTGACAGAGGGCAGCAGGGAGTGAGAGCCAGGTGAGGTGACAGAGGGCAGCAGGGAGTGAGAGCCGGGTGAGGTGACAGGGTTGCAGGGAGTGAGAGCCGGGTGAGGTGATGGAGGGCAGCAGGGAGTGAGAGCCGGATGAGGTGATAGAGGGTTGCAGGGAGTGAGAGCCGGGTGAGGTGACAAAGGGTTGCAGGGAGTGAGAGCCGGGTGAGGTGACGGAGGGCAGCAGGGAGTGAGAGCCGGGTAAGGTGACAGAGGGTGACAGATGGCAGGGAGTGAGAGCCGGGTGAGGTGACGGAGGGCAGCAGGGAGTGACAGCCGGGTGAGATGGCAGAGGGTGACAGAGGGCAGCAGGGAGTGAGAGCCGGGTGAGGTGACGGAGGGCAGCAGGGAGTGAGAGCCGGGTGAGATGGCAGAGGGTGACGGAGGGCAGCAGGGAGTCAGAGCCGGGTGAGGTGACAGAGGGCAGCAGGGAGTGAGAGCCGGGTGAGGTGACAGAGGGTTGCAGGGAGTGAGAGCCGGGTGAGGTGACGGAGGGCAGCAGGGAGTGAGAGCCGGATGAGGTGACAGAGGGTTGCAGGGAGTGAGAGCCGGGTGAGGTGATGGAGGGTGACGGAGGGCAGCAGGGAGTGAGAGCCGGCTGAGGTGGCAGAGGGTAACAGAGGGCAGTAGGGAGTGAGAGCCGGGTGAGGTGACAGAGGGCAGTAGGGAGTGAGAGCCGGGTGAGGTGACGGAGGGCAGCAGGGAGTGAGAGCCGGGTAAGGTGACAGAGGGTGACAGAGGGCAGGAAGTGAGAGCCGGGTGAGGTGACGGAGGGCAGCAGGGAGTCAGAGCCAGGTAAGGTGACAGAGGGTGACAGAGGGCAGGAAGTGAGAGCCGGGTGAGGTGACACGGAGGGCAGCAGGGAGTGAGAGCCGGGTGAGGTGACGGAGGGCACCAGGGAGTGAGAGCCGGGTGAGATGGCAGAGGGTTACAGAGGGCAGCAGGGTGTGAGAGCCAGGTGAGGTGACGGAGGGCAGCAGGGAGTGAGAGCCGGGTGAGGTGACGGAGGGCACCAGGGAGTGTGAGCCGGGTGAGATGGCAGAGGGTTACAGAGGGCAGCAGGGAGTGAGAGCCGGGTGAGGTGACGGAGGGCAGCAGGGAGTGAGAGCCGGGTGAGATGGCAGAGGGTGACAGAGGGCAGCAGGGAGTGAGAGCCGGGTGAGGTGACAGAGGGCAGCAGGGAGTGAGAGCCGGGTGAGGTGACAGGGTTGCAGGGAGTGAGAGCCGGGTGAGGTGACGGAGGGCAGCAGGGAGTGAGAGCCGGATGAGGTGAAAGAGGGTTGCAGGGAGTGAGAGCCGGGTGAGGTGACAAAGGGTTGCAGGGAGTGAGAGCCGGGTGAGGTGACGGAGGGCAGCAGGGAGTGAGAGCCGGCTAAGGTGACAGAGGGTGACAGATGGCAGGGATTGAGAGCCGGGTGAGGTGATGGAGGGCAGCAGGGAGTGAGAGCCGGGTGAGATGGCAGAGGGTGACAGAGGGCAGCAGGGAGTGAGAGCCGGGTGAGGTGACGGAGGGCAGCAGGGAGTGAGAGCCGGGTGAGATGGCAGAGGGTGACGGAGGGCAGCAGGGAGTGAGAGCCGGGTGAGGTGACAGAGGGCAGCAGGGAGTGAGAGCCGGGTGAGGTGACAGAGGGTTGCAGGGAGTGAGAGCCGGGTGAGGTGACGGAGGGCAGCAGGGAGTGAGAGCCGGATGAGGTGACAGAGGGTTGCAGGGAGTGAGAGCCGGGTGAGGTGATGGAGGGTGATGGAGGGCAGCAGGGAGTGAGAGCCGGATGAGGTGACAGAGGGTTGCAGGGAGTGAGAGCCGGCTGAGGTGACAGAGGGTAACAGAGGGCAGTAGGGAGTGAGAGCCGGGTGAGGTGACAGAGGGCAGTAGGGAGTGAGAGCCGGGTGAGGTGACGGAGGGCAGCAGGGAGTGAGAGCCGGGTAAGGTGACAGAGGGTGACAGAGGGCAGGAAGTGAGAGCCGGGTGAGGTGACGGAGGGCAGCAGGGAGTCAGAGCCAGGTAAGGTGACAGAGGGTGACAGAGGGCAGGAAGTGAGAGCCGGGTGAGGTGACGGAGGGCAGCAGGGAGTGAGAGCCGGGTGAGGTGTGTGTTAAGAGCCTGTGATGTGATGCTTCCCGCCAGCCTGTAGTCAGAGAGTTGAGCCAAGGCCAGGGAGCTCAGGCCTGGGAGGGAGACAGAGAGAGAGGGAGACAGAGAGGGAGACAGAGAGGGGGAGACAGAGAGGGGGAGACAGAGAGAGAGGGAGACGGAGAGAGAGGGAGACGGAGAGAGAGGGAGACAGAGAGAGGGAGACAGAGAGAGAGGGAGACAGAGAGAGAGACAGAGAGAGGGAGAGACAGAGAGAGGGAGAGACAGAGAGAGGGAGAGACAGAGAGCGGGAGAGACAGAGAGGGAGAGACAGAGAGAGGGAGACAGAGAGAGGGAAACAGACGGAGGGAGACAGACGGAGGGAGAGACAGAGGGAGGGAGACAGAGGGAGGGAGGGAGACAGACAGAGAGACAGAGGGAGGAGGGCAACAGATAGAGGGAGACAGATAGAGGGAGACAGATAGAGGGAGACAGACAGAGGGAGACAGACAGAGGGAGACAGACAGTGGAAGACAGATAGTGGGAGACAGATAGTGGGAGACAGATAGTGGGAGACAGATGGAGGGAGGGAGACAGGGAGGGAGACAGGGAGGGAGACAGAGGGAGACAGAGAGGGAGACAGAGGGAGACGGAGACAGAGGGAGAGAGAGGGAGGGAGACAGAGGGAGAGAGAGGGAGGGAGACAGAGGGAGAGAGAGGGAGGGAGACAGAGGGAGACATGGAGAGAGAGGGAGAGAGAGGGAGACGGAGAGAGAGGGAGGGAGACGAGAGAGAGGGAGGGAGACGGAGAGAGAGAGAGAGAGAGGGAGACGGAGAGAGAGAGAGAGAGAGGGAGACGGAGAGAGAGAGAGAGAGAGGGAGACAAGAGAGAGGGAGGGAGACGGAGAGAGAGAGGGAGACAGAGAGAGGGAGACAGAGAGAGGGAGGGAGACGGAGAGAGAGAGAGAGAGATGGAGAGAGAGAGAGAGAGAGAGAGAGAGGGAGACAGAGAGAGAGGGAGACAGAGAGGGAGACGGAGAGAGAGAGGGAGAGAGAGGGAGACGGAGAGGGAGACAGAGAGGGAGACGGAGAGAGAGAGGGAGACAGAGAGGGAGACGGAGAGAGAGAGGGAGACAGAGAGGGAGACAGACAGAGGGAGACAGACAGAGGGAGGGAGACAGAGGGAGGGAGACAGGAAGGGAGACAGAGGGAGGGAGGGAGACAGAGGGAGAGAGACAGAGGGAGGGAGACAGAGGGAGACAGGGAGAGGGAGGGAGACGGAGAGAGAGAGGGAGACGGAGAGAGAGGGAGGGAGACGGAGAGAGAGGGAGGGAGATGGAGAGAGAGGGAGGGAGAGAGAGGGAGGGAGACAGAGGGAGGGAGCCAGAGGGAGGGAGACAGAGGGAGAGAGACAGACAGAGGGAGAGAGACAGAGGGAGGGAGACAGAGGGAGGGAGACAGAGGGAGACAGGGAGAGGGAGGGAGACGGAGAGAGAGAGGGAGACGGAGAGAGAGGGAGGGAGACAGAGAGAGAGGGAGGGAGACGGAGAGAGAGGGAGGGAGACAGAGAGAGAGTGAGAGAGAGAGGGAGGGAGACAGAGAGAGAGAGAGGGAGACAGAGGGAGACAGACAGAGGGAGGGAGACAGAGGGAGGGAGACAGAGGGAGGGAGGGTGACAGAGGGAGGGAGGGCGACGGAGGGAGGGAGGGAGACAGAGGGAGGGAGGGAGACGGAGGGAGGGAGACGGAGGGAGGGAGACAGAGGGAGGGAGACAGAGGGAGGGAGACAGAGGGAGGGAGACAGAGGGAGAGAGACAGAGGGAGGGAGACCGACGGAGGGAGACAGAGGGAGGAGGGCGAGAGGGAGACAGGGAGGGAGACAGAGGGGGAGGGAGACAGAGGGGGAGGGAGACAGAGGGGGAGGGAGACAGAGGGGGAGGGAGACAGAGAGGGGAGGGAGACAGAGGGAGAGAGAGAGAGGGAGGGAGGGAGACAGAGAGAGAGGAAGGGAGGGAGACAGAGAGAGAGGGAGGGAGGGAGACAGAGAGAGAGAGGGAGGGAGGGAGGGAGACAGAGAGAGAGAGGGAGGGAGGGAGACAGAGAGAGAGAGGGAGGGAGGGAGACAGAGAGAGGGAGGGAGGGAGGGAGGGAGAGAGAGAGAGAGAGGGAGGGAGGGAGGCAGAGAGAGAGAGAGATGTGTATGCCGGGTCCGGTGGCTCAGTGGACGAAGGCATCCACTGCAGGGGCCTGTGTTCCACCTCATGGTCACAGTTTTGTTTTGCTCTAGCCCTGCCCCCTCCCCCAATGACCCCGCCCCCACCGGTGCGGCCCTCGGCCACAAACCACACTGTAAATTTGGCCCCCGAGAGAAAGTTTGTGAGTACCCATGGTCTAGATGAAGGTGGGGTAATTCCTCCTCTTGGAATTAGTGCCCTCACACACCCTTGCGAGTGTCATGCTTCATCATCGGGCTTAGCTCCTCGTGGGGGTGGCGCTGCTGTTCCCCACGGGCCCCGCGAGAGGGCTCTTTATCGGAGATCTTTTGAAGGAGGTGCCGCAGTTGTGCATGCGGGTGTATGGGCCTATAAAAGTGTGTGGGTGAAAAAATTACCTTCACGGTGCCCAGAAACAATTTTAATTCAGGGGTCCGGAAGGTAAGGTTAAAAAACAATGGATAGGAGCCTCTCCTTTAAACAAATATTGCAGAGGGATAAGTATGTTCCCGCTGCTCTCAATCCGTGAAAAGTGAGTGAGAAGGTGCAATTAGGTCAACATGTTTCGCGCATCGTGTGGGTCCCTAGTGGATGCTTGTGCGCTTCGTCAGGACCGTGAAGTGAAAGAAAAGAAATGGGAATCAGGGAAAAGACACCCTATAATCCCACATTACCTACAGTGAGGTTTAATGCGTCTTAGCGCTGGAAGGAACGTCTCAATCGCGTTACTTATTACCAACCTGATGGAGAAAACACAAAGGAGACACACAAAGCACATAAACGATTTTATAAATTAGATTACACAAATAAGCATTCGCAATGAGTAGAATGCTGTTATGGTGGTTTAAATATCCACATTGATTTTTTGCATGCTCAGTGTGACGTGCCTTCCTAATCATACTTATGCATTTGAATGCGTGACAGAGAACTGCACGCAATTGCGGCCGGTGTAAATGAAATTCCCACAGGCAGTGCGTCACCTTCATCTGGCAACATCAGAGGTGACTGGTTTATGCATGCATGTATCATAAATATATACCCCAGGGTAAGTGAGAGAGCCAAATTGTTTCGGGTGAAAATAAAATGAATGCTAGGCATCCATGCCTTTGTGCTCGTGGCGTCCGTTAGCCATAACCAACACCAATAAGACTTATTCTAGTGTGTCGATCGAGTAAGTCTAATCATGGTGTAAACAGTTAGCCATTTTTCACACACACAGCATATATCATCAAACAATCGTGACCGCCTACCCCTCTAATCGTAAGGATTGGCCTCACCGGCAATCACTGCGATCTGGAAGAGGGAATTCTGTAGGTGCGGAAAAGTAAGTAGAAGATTCGTCAGCTCGTGATATCTTGAGCACATTGCATTGTTAAAGTACCTGAATCCGCGGTGGAGAGCAGCCGGAGCATACTTACATCGTGCCTCTTCACTGACAGCCTGTTACCTGCCCTGCCGCTCAGGATCGCCGGTAAAGTGTGGTGAGCCTTCACGTCTTGATATAGCGTGTTCACTTCCGGGTGTCAGAAGAGCCGGTGTGGGCGTAATACATGACATGGCAGGACGTCCAAGCGTCATGTGAGTCGTGGTAATGTGGCGGCCATATTGGAATGGGGCCGTTCTTGTGAGAATCCAGAGGATCCCACATTGGGTGTGAAGTTAGTGTGCCTTCACACTGGTAACGCGTTAATTATGTTCACAGTAGTAGTGAATGCTCGTGAAAGTAGAATAACCACACATTGGTCATTGCTCACATATTTGGAACCCCAGGTGTTAATGTTTTGATACTAGGTCGAAATGCCCGGGATTACGTGTGTGTAAGAGCGAATCTTCCTATAATGGGAGACTGCTGGCATAGTGGCGGCGAAGCCTGTACGGGGCCACACACGTGGGTATGTAAGAAGTCTCAATAACTGTGCACAAGAAAAATATTTTTCTGTGCAGCAATGTTGTCGTGGGATATTGGTCAGACGTGGATGTAGTATAGGTAGGGAATCTTGTGTGGCGCTTCGGAGAGCCACGTTACAAGCACTGGGCATGCTAACTGCATAACATGTTGCAATCACCCTAGTCTGTGTGAACCCATGCGATGGGAGGGCCCCGAAATATGTTAAAGTCTTGTCCCAGACATAATGGATGTGATAGCCTGGAGGTTTAGAATGTCACAGTGTGAGGGCTAGTCTTTGGTAGTGCAGAACTAGTCGTTAGGTGGATAGGATATTCACCGAACAGCTATGGTGATGCTAATCTCTGCGGTAGTCCTTCAATGAATCGTGTGATCTTAGGTCATCAATTCTGACCATGGTATGTCGTCATTCAGGCCCCCTATGTTGCTCTTCAATCGAAAAACCCAACGTTGTTCTTGCCTGAATAGTGTACTAGTTGCCCAGTGTGGGTTGGATTCAATAATAATCCTTGGGAGCACTGGTACTGGACCTATTTCTTTCTAATTAGCTCCCCATCCCCCCTCTCTACTTTGTGTTGCGATTTAGGACGGCAGCTAGTCGCGGGACATTATCTTCTTCTATTTTTCCTCTAACTTTTTCTCCTACCACTTCCACCACACATACCCCCACATCATTTCTAGTGGGTATCACCCAGGCACACATCTGTATCATAGAATGGATAACCCAGGCCTAAGTTTCGATGATGAGACAGTGGCAGAAATTTTGAGGGCACCCTCACTCTTATCAGGGGACGGTAGCACAGCTACAGGCAGTAAAAACGATGACTGGAAAGCCCTACAAGCCTTAGAAAGCAGCAGATCAAAACAGCCCTACATGGGATAATCATGACAGAATATCTTAGGGCCAATATAGCCCCTAATGGCCTCTTGGTTACGCTGACCCCGAGAATCTTTCAGAAGATCTGACCTTCCGCAAATGCACACGAGATTGGCTCGTATTAATTATCAACACAGCCAAACGTTTATCAGATGAACTTCTGAGCCAGATCACCCTAGCCGAAAACGGGCACAAAGCTGGCATCTCTATCTCAGCATTCAAGTCACGACTGGCAGAGATAAATGAGGAAATGAATGACCACAAGGAGTTCCTCACTAAACAGAAGATCACCAAACTCCAGAAGGATGTTAAGCGCTTTGACCAAGAAAAAATCTATCCGTACACTAAAGACGACTATGTCTTCCAGAACTACGAGACGACATCCAATGAGGGCAGCAGCAATCATTCCAAGAGATCAAGGTCAACAAGCAGCGACTCCAGCTATGAGGGCAGGTATCACGCACCACAATCCAGAGGAGGTCAGAGACAACAACCGCCACCCCTGTTTCAAAATTTCCCATCCCATCCATTTCAACCACCAATGTACCCAGGACAATGGATGGGACCCCACCCGATGTGGAATGTACCACCAGGACACCCTCTTCAGACACCTCAATACCATCAATTTCCGAACCCCCCTTTTTTCAACAGAGGGAGGGGCAGAGGAAGAGGCAGAAGAAGAGGAGGACCCAAGAACGTCCATTGGAAAGATCCGGAACCGATGACCCTCCGGAGCAAGACATCAGGGCAGAAACACTAGTGGTGAATCTGTCCTCAAGACCCCTGGTTGAGGGTGAATCCAGGCTCTTGGAGAAGGGCTTGGGTTTCCTCCCGACCCCTTCTGAGGACTCCTTCAGACTCCACCAATAACTTCATCAATTTATCCGGAAGTTGAGATTGAAGGCCTTCTTTCAAGACAAACCGGAGACCCCCACAACTGGGACGGGTCTCAAGAAAAAATCGAAGTTCACACCTACGGCTGCCATGACACCACACGAGATACTAACCTTCAAGCAAGCCATCCTGAAGGACATCAAGGACATCACGAGCAAGCGCCCTTTCGACAATATGTCGAGAGAAGAAAGGAATCTACTGAAGACCATCACTGAGGATCCAACCATCATTCTCAAACCAGCCGACAAAGGCGGTGCCATTGTCATCCAGGACCTGGGCACATATGATGTGGAATGCCTCCGCCAACTGATGGATAACAAATACTACCGACCCATCGATGAAGACCCCACAGCTCGCCTGACTACCAGGATTAAAAGCCTAGTGTCTGAGGCAGAGACAGAAGGGTGGATTTCCTCACAAGAAGCAGCTTTTCTAACCAATGATGACCCCCGGACCCACTATTTCTACACTTTACCGAAGATCCATAAGGGGATTAACCTCCCTCCAGGGCGTCCCATTGTGTCTGGCATCGACTAGCTGCTGGAACCACTGAGCAAGTTTTGTGACTTTTTTTCTCCGCCCTCTAGTCACAAAGACACCTACCTATCTCAGGGACACCACAGAGGTCCTGAATCTCATCAAGATCTTCCCTGAACCAGAAACCATCGACTTCCTGGTGACCTTGGACGTTGAGGTGCTCTACACTAATATCCCCCAGGATTCCACACTGAAAGTATTGGAAACCATATTACGAAGCATTGATCCATGGCCCTACGAAACACCCATCTCATTCATCTGTGAGTGTGCCTCCATAGCCTTGAAAGAAAATTTCTTTGCCTTCCACACGCAGCTATACCACCAGATACAAGGTACCAGCATGGGGAGCACTTTCGCACCGAGCCTGGCCTGCTTATACATGGCCAATTTTGAGGAAAAATTCATTTTAGGAGATAACAACCCACATTGATACATTGACGATATCCTCCTTTTCTGGAGAGGGGATGAAGACAAGTGCGAAATCTTCTGTGAATGGATAAACACCTTAGACCCCTACCTGAAGTTCACAGGCACCAGATCACAGGAAAATATCCCTTTCCTGGACCTCCTAATCTCCCTACATGACGGGACTCTACTGACAACGAACTACAAGAAGCCCATGGATAGGAATAGTCTCCTGATGTATGAGAGCCACCACCCAAAAGCACTAAGGGACAATCTCCCGGTGGGCCAGTTTCTGTGTCTTCGCAGAAACTGCAACACACTGAGTGAGTTCGAAGAACAATCCAGAATTCTGTCCAATAACTTGTCAGAACGACATTACCCCAAGAAGATCATACGGCAGGCACATAAGAGGGCAAAAAACAATCATAGGGAGGCCCTTTTCAAGGTTAGGGAGAGGTCAGAGACAGAGTCACTAACATGCGTAACAACGTTCACTCCCAACTCCAACAGGATTAAAAAAGCTATCAAAAAACACTGGAGTATCCTCGAAACAGGGAGTTTTACTCCTGGCCCACCTCCTCTCTTTGCGTTTAAACGCACTCAGAACTTGAAAGACATTTTGGTCCACACACGTCCAAAACTAACCATCTCCAAACAACGTACCTTATGGGCTCTACCACCCGTAGAGGGACATTACCCCTGCGGGTTGTGCTCCGTGTGACCCCTGACAACAACATCCAAGCAGATTGACCTAGGTCTGGCCAGACCTTGGAATCAGAAACGCCACACCAATTGCAATACTAAAAATTGCATATATCTCATCACCTGTCCTTTTGAGATGAGGTATGTGGGGATGACCACTAGACCCGTTAAAATTCGGATAGGAGAACACAGGAGCACTATACGTTGCAGGAAAACCAGTACTAGATTACTGAGTCATTTTCTCGAGAAAAACCATCCCCCCAACAGCCTTAGGTGGACTATCATTGAAGCCAACCCACACTGGGCAACTAGTACACTATTCAGGCAAGAACAACATTGGGTTTTTTGATTGAAGAGCAACATAGGGGGCCTGAATGACGACATACCATGGGCAGAATTGATGACCTAAGATCACACGATTCATTGAAGGACTACCGCAGAGATTAGCATCACCATAGCTGTTTGGTGAATATCCTATCCACCTAACGACTAGTTCTGCACTACCGAAGACTAGCCCTCACACTGTGACATTCTAAACCTCCAGGCTATAACATCCATTATGTCGGGGACATGACTTTAACATATTTCGGGGCCTTCCCATCACATGTTATGCAGTTAGCCTGCCCAGTGCTTGTAACGCGGCTCTCCCAAGCGCCACACAGATTCGCTACCTATACTACATCCACGTTTGACCAATATCCCACGACAACTTTGCTGCACGGAAAATTATTTTTCTTGTGCACAGTTATTGAGACTTCTTACATACCCACGTATGTGGCCCCGTACAGGCTTCGCCGCCACTATGCCAGCAGTCTCCCGTTATAGTAAGATTCGCTCTTACACACACGTAATCCCGGGCATTTTGACCTAGTATCAAAACATTAACACCTGGGGTTCCCAATATGTGTCACAACTCCACTCACCTGAAAACCAGGAACCGCGGAAACGAAGAGAGTCCCCCCTCTCACCTCTGGACCAATCCCCCACACTGACTACAACAGGATGGGCGATTGATCCCAAGGGGAAAGGGACGTGAATATACCCCACCGGATGCTGTTGGGTTTGAGGATAATGGTGACGGGCGTAGAATTCTGGAAATTCGTGATAGGGGACGGAGGGGACCGCAGACAGTGTTGATCTTGGTAGAGTCTGAGGATCAATGGGGGAGGCCAGGGTCTGGAAGACATAAACAGGAGTGGGACGTTAGAAAAGGAAAGAAAAGAATAAGGTAAGTACACGACAGACCAAGGAAACCATCTCTACTGGGGAAGAAGAGACATAGAGATGTGCACTCACCATAATTTAAAGAAATGTAGAATCTTTGAAATAACGGTCCTAGAACTGGATACTTCTCCCAGATGACCTCCAAGCTCCGATGGGACAAAGCAGTAAAAAGGAAAATCCAACAACCAAGGAACCGCACCTGCGGTCGTGAAGAGGCTTTGCGGTGTTTCCGGCTCCTGCCGCACACCGGGAAAGTGAAAGAAGAAACAAGGAACCGCGCCTGCAGTCTTGTGAAAATCTTGTGGATGTACACGGCTCCTGCCGCGCACTGTATAAAGGCCCTTTTCTTTCTTCTCTTTGAGCAAAGGACCGCGTCCGTGGTCTGAGCAGTTAGTGTGGTGCTAGCAGCTCCCGCCGCGCACCGGAAAAGAGAAAAAGAACTATGAACCGTTTTATTTTTATGGGGTGAGTAATTGCAAAGGCGTTTACAGCGCCAGCCGTGCACCAGTCTTGAACAACAAAGAACCGCGTTCGCGGTTGGAAATGTCTCCGGGGTGCTCACGGCTCCTGCTGCGCACCCATAAACGAAACAAAGTCCAGAAAACTGCCTCCGCGGTTGGAATTGCGTGTAGAGGTGCTCACGGCTCCTGCCGTGCACCCAAGAACAGAACAAAGGACGAAGAACCACATCTGCGGTCAGATACGTTGTAGAGGTGCTAACGGCTCCTGCCGTGCACCGTGGAAAGGATTCAAAGAACAATGGACCGCACCCGCGGTCAGTGGAATCTTGATCGTGCTCGCAGCTCCTGCTGCGCACGGGAACAAAGGTGAGAGTTGAAAGACAAGCGCTCCTGCGCTCTCTCTCTGCCGGAATTCGAACAACCAGTAAATCGTTTAAAGTCAAGCAACGCGAACAGTGTCAGGTGTCTCTATATAGCAACACCTAACGTCACATGGTGTGCCATAGTCCAATAAGGAAGGAGAGGGTCTTAAAGGGAAAGGTAGAGAAAAGCAGACATAAAAGCGGTTATGTTAGGAAATCGGGCATGACAGGGACACGAGTGGTAACATTAACACCTGGGGTTCCAAATATGTGAGCATTGACCAATGTGTGGTTATTCTACTTTCACGAGCATTCACTACTACTGTGAACATATTTAACGCTTTACCAGTGTGAAGGCACACTAACTTCACACCCAATGTGGGATCCTCTGGATTCTCACAAGAACGGCCCCATTCCAATATGGCCGCCACATTACCACGACTCACATGACGCTTGGACGTACTGCCATGTCACGTATTATGCCCACACCGGCTCTTCCGACACCCGGAAGTGAACACGCTATATCAAGGCGTGCAGGCTCACCACACTTTACCAGCGATCCTAAGCGGCAGGGCAGGTAACAGGCTGTCAGTGAAGAGGCACGATGTAAGTATGCTCCGGCTGCTCTCCACCGCGGATTCAGGTACTTTAACAATGCAATGCGCTCGAGATATCACGAGCTGACGAATCTTCTACTTACTTTACCGCACCTACAGAATTCCCTCTTCCAGACCGCAGTGATTGCCGGCGAGGCCAATCCTTACGATTAGAGGGGTTGGCGGTCACGATTGTTTGATGATATATGCTGTGTGTGTGAAAAACGGCTAACTGTTTATACCATGATTAAACTTACTCGATCGACACACTAGAATAAGTCTTATCGGTGTCGGTTATGGCTAACGGACTGCCACGAGCACAAAGGCATGGATGCCTTACATTCATTTTATTTTCACCCGAAAAAATTTGGCTCTCTCACTTACCCTGGGGTATATATTTATGATACATGCATGCATAAACCAGTCACCTCTGACGTTGCCAGATGAAGGTGACGCATCGCCTGTGGGAATTTCATTTACACCGGCCGCAATTGCGTGCAGTTCTCTGTCACGCATACAAATGCATAAGTATGATTAGGAAGGCATGTCACACTGAGCATGCAAAAAATCAATGTGGATATTTAAACCACCATAACAGCATTTTACTTTTTGCGAATGCTTATTTGTGTCATCTAATTTATAAAATCGTTTATGTGCTTTGTGTGTCTCCTTTGTGTTTTCTCCATCAGGTTGGGAATAAGGAACGCGATTGAGACGTTCCTTCCAGCGCTCAGACGCATTAAACCTCATTGTAGGTAATGTGGGATTATAGGGTGTCTTTTCCCTGATTCCCATTTCTTTTCTTTCACTTCACGGTCCTGACGAAGCGCACAAGGATCCACTAGGGACCCACACGATGCACGAAACATGTTGACCTAATTGCACCTTCTCACTCACTTTTCACGGATTGAGAGCAGCAGGAACATACTTATCCCTCTGCAATATTTGTTTAAAGGAGAGGCTCCTATCCATTGTTTTTTAACCTTACCTTCCGGACCCCTGAATTAAAATTGTTTCTGGGCACCGTGAAGGTAATGTTATTCACCCACACACTTTTATAGGCCCATACACCCGCATGCACAACTGCGGGACCTCCTTCAAAAGATCTCCGATAAAGAGCCCTCCCACGGGGCCCGTGGGGGACAGCAGCGCCACCTCCACGTGAAGCTAAGCCAGATGATGAAGCATGACACTCGCAAGGGTGTGTGAGGGCACTAATTCCAAGAGGAGGAATTCCCCCACCTTCATCTAGACCCAACCCGTTGAACTTCTGAAGACCACACCGACACTACTATCCAACCATAATAGGTTGCCTATCCTCTTCTTACAGGAACAGTTACCCACTAGTGAGTACAACGCCCATGTACATCTCCTGGTTAGGCAGAATTCACACCATTAAAATTACTGTCTTCTCAAGCTACTTTACCTATTCCAGGGGCTCCCTATTGAGCTGGACCGTGGGTTCCTGCTTACCTTGCGCTCTTTGGTGGTCTGCTTTATTTGGTAAAACCATACTGCTTGCCTTAAATACAAACTGTTATGATGATCTAAATCTTAAGGGGGATTGGCCCTGCCAAACTTTTACCTTTACTACAAAGCAGCCCAACTGAGAGTGATCCCTGAATGGTCAGTACATGAGACTGGCAAACACTGGCTCCACATGGATAGAGCAGTGGCATTTGGACTTATTGTGGAAGCCAAAAGGAGATAGCCTTTTAATGCCTACCTGAGCACACCCACAAGGACTACCCTTAGAGTTTAGGATGAGGTGAACAGAAGGGTTACCTGGACCACTTTCCCCTCCTCATTTACTCCGTTGCATTATAACCCTGTGTTTGCTCCAGCCTGTCAGCCTGGACCCTTTAACTCTTGCCCTACTATCTCTGACTTATTCCATAACTAGGACATCTTATGTTTTGAGAATTACCAATGGGACTTACACATCCCACCAACAAACACTGTTGTTAAATCTAATTCAAACATTCGGTGCTCCAGCGAGATGTATGGGCTCTGGCGACTAGAGAGATTACCCCTATTGAAAAACTTGCTAGAAGTGGGAATGGATCTAAGGAATGTATTTTGTTTCTTTACTCACTCTTACTTGATACTCTGATTTCCCCACAGCCACAACATATGGCCTTTTGGGAACGGACATTAGGCAACACCATACCAGAAGCTTGTTGATCCAAACTATGGAGAGTTATTCCCCTGTTCAATCATTCGATGGGTATGAGGGATGCTTATCATAAAGTGCTTTTTGATTAGTACCTTTACCCCACCAAACTTAAGAAAATGTTCCCTAACACGTACGAATTCTGATGGTGAGTTTGTGGAATGTTGGGTGACTTCAGGCACATCTGGTGGGGCTGCCAAACTATTTGACTTTATTGGACAGAAATCTTAGCACAAATTAAAGACTTTTTTACAATACCCGATTCCAGATAGCCCAGGTTTTGCACTCTTGGGGTTGAGAGACAACTCTCTCAAGCATCAAACAGTTGTGGATCGGGTGGTAATGTGGCTCTGCTTAAGTTCTGCAAAGCTTGAGGTGGCTGCTGCTTGAAAACGGATTGAGGCACCCTCAATGACAAAATGGCATGCAAAACTATGGCAGGCTGTTACAATGGAGCACATGGTGGATATTCTCCTCCTTACATTTAAAAACTATGAGTATATTTGGGGTCCCTTGGTGACTTACATTTCTACAGGTTTACCTTTGTATGCTTGTCCAACCCGAACAAGGGCACTACTTCTCTTTCACTTCTAACAATTCAAGGCGCTCACGGACCCGAGGGAGATGGGACTCTGTACCATGTTGTACTCCTAACCCCTGCCTGTTCCCTTTGAGGGAGGCTACTTGCTTCTCTGTTCTGTCCGTGATGTCCACATGTAACATCAGTTAATGAGTTTTTTTTGTTGGGGTAGTAAGGGAGGGCAAAAGGTGGGTAATGTTTTGAAATATCTGTTTGTTGACTGTGCAGACAATTGGCATAACATATGTATTTGATCAATTCCACTCCACGTAGAAACTGTTAATTCTAAATGGCTATTGTGTATTGTGAAATAGGAATTTTGCTGAATACTTAATTGCACTGTATGTTTTTAGAAAAACAATAAAGTAAGTTTTGACAAATAAAATAAAATCAAATATTTGAAAATAATATAATAACTTTATTTTAATTTAAAAAAACTCGATATAAATCAATAAATCTTTTAACAACATTATGAAATTATTATAACAATAAAATAGACTGTAAACACATGAAAAATAATTAAAATACTTTTCAGAACATTAAATGATTAACAAACAATTTTTTTAGCAATTCATATCATATAAAAAATAATCATTAAAAATGAAATTAAACATAAAGAATACATCCAAAATAACACAAACAAACGAAATATATATTTCACTTTAAAACAGAAAACACTAATTAGCTTCCTTCATAAAAGGTAATAACAAAAAAAAATCAAAGCAAAAAAACATTAACCAATACAAATAACCGTAAGGCAAACTAATAAAAAAAGGAAACTAATTTAGTATAGACTATAAAAGGAACAGAACATTTCTACACTTACCACACCAAAAAGACTAAAGCTACAAGAAAAAACCAAAGAAGAAAAACTGCCTTCACAAGTAAGTGAAATATTTGTTTTAAAATGAAAGTAACGTATTTAAAAATCACTAAAATAAAAAATAAGTAACTACATTCTCTATTTTTATATATTTCCTAAACTTTAGATACTACAGAAGAAGTACAAAACCATCTACAAGCTACAAACCCAGCAAGTAAGTGCAACATTTGAACACCTAGAAAAAGGCACATAAAAAGCAAGTAACAACAAACTACTTTTAAATGTTAGATATATCTTAAAAATAAAAATACAGCTAAACACATTCAACCCTTACAAATTACCCACAAATAAACTTTTAAAATATAGCAAATGTAATTTTTTTCCCTCAACAGAAAATAAAGCATCTGATCCACATGACAAGACCTTTAACGGAAAACTGGAAAAAAAGAACTGCAATTACAATCAGCAACATATATATATAAGAATAAAATACAGACCAATTGTTGTAATATTATATGTGCATTAGCAATGCAAAAGTAAAATAATTGCAATTTGTTTATATGTAATATTAAAATATTTCCACACAGAATGACAGAAAGAGGAAGGTATATCACCTCACAGAAAGGTAAACAATTACTCTTGCATATGGGCTACACGTACTGCCAAGAAAGCATAAGCATCGAAAATATTAATTGGAAATGAGCAAAATACTACTCTAATGCATTTTAAGGGAAGGCTACTACGAAAAATTAAGTTGTTCTTAACAGGGCCGGCTATAGCAGTGGTGGCGCCCAGTGTGACAATCACTTTTGGCGCCCCCACTTCCCATGACCGCCTCCTCGGATTCTCTCTCTACAACCTGCAAAAGTGTACCTCATCTCTCCTATCATAAGATAATGCTAAACACAGTGCCCCCCTGAGGTCACAGCGCTGCCCTCAACAGGTAGGCGCCCAATGCGGCCGCACCAGTGGCACTGCCCTAAAGCCGGCCCTGGTTCTTAATGTGAGCGAACACAACAGCCCCCCCAAATTTTACCAAAATCAAAGTAAGGCATGTACTTCAAGATTTAAAAGAGACAAGCACTAGTTCCCAAGAGACCATTACTGAAATTCTAAAAGATATATGCCCTAAAGTCCCTGAACACAGGACAGCTACAAGCTATACTCACTTTAAAATGCTTAATAGCACAAACTAAAAAAGCCGCAAGTACACTGCTGCTGCCCCTCGAAGATATGAAGACATCCAAATACCTGAACACCTAAACACTGCACATAATAGTGAACCCTTCCTCAGGCATGATAACTTAAATAATAAAAAATGCATTATTATATTTGCTACAGCAGATAATTTATTAAGACTTAGCCAATGTCAAACATGAATGATGAAGGGAACATTCAAAATATGTCTTAAAACATTCACTCAGATATACGCCATACATGGTGAATATCAAAACACCAATATACACATCATATATGCCTTGCTACCTAACACACAAGGTAGCTCTTCCTATGAACTACTGTATTGCTTCTGATTTGAAACAATAGGACACACCTAAACCCAGCACTGCTGAGAGGAGGCAAATGCACAGCTGCACCTTTAAATAACACACGTAAATCAGCACTCCCAAAAGACGGGGCACTAAAACAGGACCCAGCACTCTCTTTAGGCGAGGCAAGGAAACAGATTCAGGTGCATTTAAAGTGACACACACATATTTATTAATCCAATACTTTGAGAAGGAAGGCAAAACATATTGGTTAATGCAGACTCCCAAATATCAAGACACAAAACCGAAATAACATATGGTATATATACATGGAGCAAAGAAACTTAGGGCCCGATTCACAGAACTAACTTAAGACAAAATCCTAAACTTACTACCATTTTGGTATTCACAGAAGGCACTTACTCATTTTGGTATTCACAGAAGGCACTTACTTACTCATTTTGAGTAACTTACTCATTTTGAGTAACTTACTCATTTTGTGTAACTTACTATTTTGGTATTCACAGAAGGTACTTACTCATCAATGAGTAAGTGCCTTCTGTGAATACCAAAATGAGTAACTTATTCATTTTGAGTAACTTACTCATTTTGTGTAACTTACTCATTTTGGTATTGAGTAAGTTACACAAAATGAGTAAGTTACTCAAATGAGTAAGTTACTCAAAATGAGTAAGTAAGTGCCTTCTGTGAATACCAAAATGAGTAAGTGCCTTCTGTGAATACCAAAATGGTAGTAAGTTTAGGATTTTGTCTTAAGTTAGTTCTGTGAATCGGGCCCTTAAAGACTATGTACATAAAGTAAGTAAGGAGAATACATCACTGAGTGAGTGTTCATCATTCTGCCAACTCGACTGGAGGAGCCGTTGTCAGCCCAGGCAGAAGTCTTGACCGGGACCCAAGTTCCCTGCGGCAACACGTCTGCTCCGCAAGCGAGGTCCGGTCTGGGTGCCAAGATCTCCCGCCTTTAATAAATTTACTCAACCTGAGGAGAAGGTTCTAGAAACCTCGCCCCCTTTCTTCTGTTACAAAAAACTGAGCTGACCATACTGGTCTGTGTCAAGGTCAAGATAGAAGCAGGCCAGGCCCCTGTATTTTGACTCCGAGACAGAGCTGTACATTCCACACATTTCTCTGGCAACAACAATCTCTGCCCTGAAAGGTACCAAGCGCGCATCCCACACAACATGTTACAGTTTACTCTGCTCAGTGAGGAGTGAAAACAAGCGAAGAGCGAAAACATCCCCTCCCCAACTTGCAACTGCATGCGAGCACAGAAAATGGAGTCGATTGCACAAGATGGAGTCAGAACAGAAAATGAAGTCAGTTACACAAGATGAAGTAAATGGTCAATATAACGTTCTCTATAGCAATACAACTACTAAACCAGATTAAAATTAATACAAATTTCCCCACATAAAATAATAATTGACTTTGAGCAAGCCATGAAACAAACATTACTGAATCTTTTCCCACACACAGCCATACAAGGCTATTACTACCACTTTAAATACAGCATTCCCACAACCTGCACCAAGTGTAGAATACACAGCAAACAGCCAGTTTGCCTTGGAAATAAAAAAAAACATATTGCACTAGCCTATGTCCCCTTAACAAAGGTAGCTAACCACTACAACTTACTAATAGAAAGCCTATTTTACTAGGCGTGGGCAAAGTTTTGATTACGCTGGAGTACTTGGAGTTATTTCAGGAATTAAGCATTACTCTTGTGATTCAAAATTATGCGATAACTCCCCTTGAGTAATTAAGAGTAATTTTGGGCATACATCTTACCACAGGAGCACAGGAAAAATTAACTAAGAGAGAGCGAGCACCTGGTGGCTAGAGCTATTCATGTCCTATAGCATTTAGTGCTATTTTTCTTAGCACAAAATACATCCCTCGTACCCATTTTAGACACAAGGTTGCATTTTGCACTAAGAAAATAGAGCTAACTAAATGCTTGATTATGCTTTTCACACAATTGTGCATAATTTTGAGTAATTTTGCAGCAATTACGCTAGAAAGAATTGCACCAGTTAAGCCCATCCCTACATTTTACCAACAAAACAAACACAAAATAAGTCCCCTAATGGACTACTTTGAAGACACTTTGGTTTGCAAACTTCACCGCTCAGGACACAGACGCCAACCCAAATTCCAAATACCATGGTGGAATGTCTTTGACAGCACCACAGCTCAAGAAACCAAAACCAACAACGCAATAGAAGGATGGCACAATGGCTCCCAAGCCACACTCAGAAGAACCCAACCTACACCCTACAAATTCATAGACACCCTACAAAAAGAACAAAGCAGCCAACAACTAGGAATAGAGCAATTAGTAACCCATATTAAGCCTAAAGTAAGTAAATGAACCAGTCCAATGTACAACAGGCTACAATTAAAAGTTACAGTCTTTATAAACAACAAAGGAGTACACTACTTAGAAACAATAGCAAAATCCATATTATAAAACACCTAGATACCTACAAAGTAACCAACAAATCGTAACAATGGTCGACTCCACCACAACTTAAAGATTTTTAAATAAATATTAAACAATATATTTTTATACATGTGTAAGAAATTGGGTTGTTGGTTGACTGGGGTACGAGCCCTGGTCAAGCAGCAACCATAATTCTTCTCATGGTGAAATCACAAGCAAACACCAAATTTATGTTGCTTGAACTTGAAATACCTTGAAAAAACAATAGACGAGGCATTTGGCAAAACAGGAACAATTTGTTTAATTAAACAGAGCGGCTAGGAGAATAGTTACAGTCGCAGGGTCTGAGGACTGTCTCAATTTACAATCGGTCTGCCGCCTCTTTTTATATAGTTCATTGAATGCAATAAAGTATTTCCGGAGGTCCATGTAAGGTAAGGAATGTACTTGCCACCTTTGGAGTCCTAAATTAATTGTTATTGGAAAGTGCAGGTGGACCTCAACCTTGCGTGGACACAATGAAGCCAGTTGGTAATGTGTCTAGATGTCCCGCATGGGAGCGCGTGATCACTGTGTGTGCTGTGTCCTGATTGGCTATATGTTCCTAACTCATGTGGCCTTAGTTGCGACGGTATGCCCAGACGTGGGTCCCTTGCTCACTTTGCCACTGGATTCAAGCTAGCCTGGCTGATGAGGGCTGTTAGCCCGAAACTGGTCCCAGGATGCTTGTTTCCGGTCCAGGGAAGACATGGCTTGGCAGTTCGGGCTGGACTGTTCCCATGAGGCACAGGGTCAAGACTGATTTGCATATAGCTGTGTCTGAACTGGGGTGGCAAAGTGAGCTAAAGAACGATGATGGATTCAACCCAGATCTGTGACTGGGGGTGAGTGTCTGAAAAGTTTCAGCGCTCCGTCCATCATCTCCTTGTGTTTGCTTTGTTCGCCCTGGGTTGGCAGGGTATGCCCAGACGTGGGTCCCTTGCTCACTTTGCCACTGGATTCAAGCTAGCCTGGCTGATGAGGGTATTAGCCCGAAACCGGTCCCAGGATGCTTGTTTCCGGTCCAGGGAAGACATGGCTTGGCAGTTTGGGCTGGACTGTTCCCATGAGGCACAGGGTCAAGACTGATTTGCATATAGCTGTGTCTGAACTGGGGTGGCAAAGTGAGCTAAATAATGATGATGGATTCAACCCAGATCTGTGACTGGGGGTGAGTGTCTGAAAAGTTTCAGCGCTCCGTCCATCATCTCCTTGTGTTTGCCTAGCTCATGTGGCACCTGAATTTATGGTGTTTTTGGGAGTGCGCATACCCATTCACCATGTGTGCTTTATTGCGGCCAATCTCCCTGGACCATTGTGGTGTTGCTGTGCCTATTTGTGGGGTTGATTTGGGATTTCCTGTTTGTGCATTTGTCTGCTGGCTACGTTCCACCCCACTTGTATCCCATCAATCAGTGACCTTGGGCCTAGGTCTCAGAACTTGCCTGACTACGTATTTGTAAGTCCGAGTTGATGTGGAGTTCACAACGGGCAAATTTGTTAATAAAGATGCGATTTTGTCCTCATACATGAATGTATTGCTTTTCATATTAACATCGACTTTTTCAATATCAACATTCCTCCCTCTAGTTGATTTGTCAACTACACTATCTGACTCATACCTTTTGACAGTTACTTTTTGGGGATATGGTGCTTCGCTTGATCGCTCTCAACAATTATTAACTTCCTAGTTAGTTGCATATTACCGATGTTAAGGACTGCATTTTTACAGCAGGTAATCCCCAATTGTACAGACCCAGACAAAGATAGGAACACAATGAAAACTGGCAACAGCTATCTGCACAAACCAGGTATCTACCAGGGGAGCCAAGAGAACCAATTCGAAAACCACTCCTGCTCAGGGACCTCCCTCCTCATGCATATCTGTTTGTAAGTGAGACAGGGCTTAGATGGCAACTGTCAATGTCCCATTGTTTGCATTATTCCCTGGAATGAAGGTGCAGCAGGCTGCACCGATCTTGGCACACACCCTTCCCTCCATTTCAGTCTTCAAATCCAAAACATAGGGATGCTGCATTACCATGAGGCTGATTGCTCGCGGTTCTTCCTTGATTGAATTAAGGCTGAGCTCAGTGCTGTTCATCATTTTATGCGTTTCCCATCGGGTTATTTGCAACCAGAGGGCTTTGGCTTTTGCCTGCAGAGTGAAGAAGGGTACCGACCCTCCTGCCGAAACCTGTGTGTCAGTAAACAGTCTGAATTCTTCTGAAATGTCCTTGTACTGAGCCCAGTCAAAATAGTCAGCAGTTCTTTTCTCACAAGCCTGGTATAGCAAGGTTGTCTTCTTCCGTATTGGGTGCCAGGATATGTCAGATCATTCTTCTCCAGGAATTACCAGGGTCGGGGTGTGTATAATGATTATGGAACAGAGTCTGCGCCATCCAGGGATGAGCCGAGTATAGGCAAACCTACAGCACTGCCAGTCGAAATCCATCAGCATGGAGGCACCCCATTGCATATCCAGAATTTGCATGATGATGCTGCAGTTTTCATTTATGCCCATTGGAAGCATTCCTTTACCTCTGAAACACAAGGAATACAGTGTAAGTTTACGTACAATTAGGGGTTGCCCCATACCGTCTAGCCAAGTGTATCCACCCACAGCGGTGTCCCAGATTTCCTGACAGGGGTTGATTATGCTTTCATTCAACCCTCCCTCCTGCAACTGATTACCCTTCCTATCCTCGAGCTGGTTGACCCTACACAGGAACTCCATGTCAGGGGTCCATTTTTTGTTTAAGAAGACTGCCCCAGATATGCTAAGGACCACCCTTGGTCCACAGATTGATGCAGGAGCGTATGTGTTTGTGCATTGAGTTGGGGTTTTGCTGCTTCCAAGAATCTTTTCTCTGGAAAGTCTCAAGGCCAAACAGTATCCTCCCCTATGGTGCCCTTTCTGTGCATCCCGTCTAGTTCGGTTTGGATGTCATTAGGTTCAGTGAAGAGGTATAATGCAGCTGGGTTGGTTTCATATGGGGTCAAATTTACTACTACCCTGTGTGGTTCTACCTTATTGGGCTATATCTTTGCCCTTATCCTGCTTAGATATAGGTGGATAAAGCATTTTGCTTTCTCTGTGGCTACCTTTTGGGACAATAAAAGCCTGTCTGCGCCTATGCATGCGGAATCAGTGAAGAGACGTAACATGACCTGGCGGATGTTTGGGAGTCAACTGCAGTCATGTGTTGGTACCATGTGTTGTGCAAGAGGGCACTATGTAGTGTGTGTGTGGGATGCTGGTGTTCTGATTGGTGTAATTGCAGGTGATATGGGAGAGGTCCCTATGCAAGCGCTGTGATAACTTTTAAATAGACTCCATTTTACTATGCAGTTCTTTAGCAGTGAAGAGGTGCGGTAGCACCCATAATATATAGAGGTTACATAACAATGCAATAATACATAACTTGCTATTGAACATTTCAGGTCTTGGTATAGATCCCTTGGGAGGCGTCTGTGGTCTTCCGGTGACTGCTGTTTCCCTTATTAGTCCAAACTAAAAGGTTTTGGTGTTAGCTCAAAGTTCTTAAATGCAAACCTCTTGTCTGGGCTGGGGTGTTTGCTGTGGCAGCTGGGTGTTGGTGAACTTAAAGATTTGGTGGTAGACCTGTTTAGATAAGAGCTTGGTTCATTGTTAACTCAAAAGATTTACATGTGTGCCATAATCTGGGTTCCTGTCTTTTTTCTTTCCCCAGGGGTGTGTCTTTGACACTCCACTAATTGCTATTTTGTGAGGCACCGGAAGGTGGACCCAGCCGGGTATCTTTATTATAGTCTTTGGAGAATAAGGAGATTGTTGGTTATCCAGGCAGTTTAATCTCTTTTATGAGCCTTTGGTCACCCTCTCTCTTTTATTCGTAAATGAATGCTCCATTTAGTGCAAGATATTTGTGAGGTAGCCTTCAGAGATTCAGGGATGGGTAGCTTCATGCTTTATTGGAAATTATATGGGCGTCATTGGCTCTTCCAGGGACGTTTCTTTCTTGGTGTGAGCATGGAGGTGCTGTTGATGTGAATTGGGTGTTTTTAGTCTACATGTGCGTTGGAGTATGTGATAGGGGTGTGTCGCTATTTGGTGCCGCTGGTGGTTGCACCATGCCCCGAGATTCACGTGTGTGTGTGCCTCTCATTCTCCCTTGTGGCTGCAGGTGTCTTGACCCCACCTTTTGTCTGGAAACCTCTTTTTGGGCTAACTATGTACTGTTTATTTTTGATTTTGGGCATTTCCCTAAGACTCGCATGTTTTACCATCTCCTTTGCCATGTGTGTGAAGAGGTCAGAGGCTACTACGTGGCCCCTTGTTTACCCTTACCTATGCTGCCCTATGGTGTCTGAGGTCGGGCCGACTGTTTTCTCTGAATGGTGCATGCAAAGTCTGGAGCATTTGTTAGTCACTATCAGTGTTTCCTGTAGGGTGCAAGCATGTTTGTGCATGCAATGTAACAACCCTGAGCGCGCAAACTCCATTGCAAAACACGCACACTTCACTCATCACCAAGACACCTTTTGCAGTTCTTGCTTTTAAAAAGAGAGCAGCGCTGGAAGAAAAGATTACTTGCTTGAAGGAGCACAGGGATCAGAGGGTGCAATTTTGGGCCAAGCAACAGACCACTGTGTAAGAGGGGAGCACAAGCAGCATGCCTCTTACATGGTAGTGTATCGGGTTGACGAAGGTTAGACATGTTGTGTTGCATGTGGCTTCCTCACATGCCATTTGTTGCACTAGTTTTGGAGAGAGGCTGCTGAGCTTTATAGGCAGTGGTGGCTCTCAGGGTATGACCTGTGCCATGCAGATGAATGTATTTTTAAAGGTCATGCACTAATTAGCATTGTTTGCCATTTATGGGCATGATGCGCAGCATACTGATATTTTGTTTTAAGTCCCAGCTAAAGGTGTGTTCAAAAGACAAACACTCAGCGCTTAATTTTATACACATGTTTTATTAATTTAAAGAAGTCATTTCTGACCCTGCCAAAAGCATGCTAAGTCATACATGCCCCCAGTGCAGCAGCTTTATTAAGATTAGTCATTTTTTGTGCGTAGACCTGAGCTCTGCAATTGCAGCATCGCTCACTTGTGAAGCATGTTCAAGAATGTAAGGAGACTATGATTGGTAAACCAATCACATCATCATATTGTTTCTTTATAAATGTGCAATGCGGTTCTCACTCTAGTTGATTCTATTGTGCCAACCGGTTATAGGATTCATTTGCCACCTCACTCACACGAACTCACAAGTGCAGAGCCTCAAAACTCACACACCGTCTTACAAAACACACACTAAATTACTACTCACACATCACAACAACTTTCTTACCTCACAGCAATGGCTCTCAGCACAGCTTCCCATCAGCAGATGCCAAAGTACAAACAACCACCTCCCACCACACAAAGCACGTGGCCCCCTTGCAGCTCTGTGGCGCACAGAGGATCTCACCTCATGGAAAGGACTGGCCTCTATCTTCAGCCCAGGTGCTACTCACTCTTTATGGTGGGTGATTACCATTGCAGCTGCAGAGAGATTCTGGCGCTTTCCCATCCAATCAAAGCCGGGTCTGGTGACTTTGTGGACTGATGCTGCCACTGTAGGGGCCTGTGTTTGACTTCATGGTCACAGGTTCAAATCCCAGTGGGTCCACACAGCCTTTCATCCTTCTGAGTTCGATAAAGTGAGTATCATTGAGTTGGGTAACAATAAACATCTGTCATTCAGTGCCAAGATGCCCTTTGCGGTGAACGTGCACTTTAAAAATATATGTGTTATGTTGTTATAACTTTTATCACATATGTTTAAGAGTTAGTAGTTGAAATGTTGTTATTGGAGATGGATGTAGACATCTTTTTCTAAATAAATTTAGCTGCATCTTGCCCAGCAAGGGATTAGGTCACCATTCTGTGCATTTAAGAGTCCCTGCTGGACGGCACACATTTTTGCCACTCTGCAACCCCTACAGTGCTCAGGCTTCGGTAGTGAAGAGTGCAGCTGCAACCAACCAGGTAGCAGCTAACCCACTGAGCAGCCACTTGTCTATGAGTGCAGCCAGGTATAACTTGATTTACCTCTTTTCAGGAGTAAGTACTGTGTCCAGATCTATTTTTCCTTTCATCCCAGTTCTTTTTTGCTTTTCTCATTAGAAAGTAAGAGTAGAAGAATGCAAAATAAAAAAAATACCTAGGGAGAGATGTACTAACATTAGGAGTACCGATTTCCAAATTGCAATTCTCTCTGAATCGCAATTTGGAAATCGGTATTCTATTGCGAGTGGGCCACAAATAGACCTACTGCATGCATATTAATGAGGTAAGTCCCAATTTGGACCCAATAGGAATCACAGCCATCACAGGGATTGTTAGAAATGGGGGTCTCTAGTTTGCAGAGGTAGGTATCTGTGTCCAAATAGGGACCCTTGCTTCTAGTCAGGGTAAGGGGGATACACACTTTAGATAACCCCTGCTCACCCCCTGGGTAGCTTGGCATGAGCAGACAGACTGAACGTAAAGGCAATGTGTAAAGCATTTGTACTCAAAACACACAGTAATACAGTGATAACACCACAAATGGACACCACACCAGTTTAGGAAAAAAAAATCATCTTTATCTAAACTCAACAAGACCAAAACAACAAAAATCCAACATACATGTAATAAGAATATGACTTTAAAAAGGTTTCAAACAACTTGGCCGATAGAAAACTATGGATGCGTGATTTCTCTCAAAGTACCTGTAGTTGTGACAAAATTCTGCTGGCCAAACAGCCGCAGTGATGGGAAGCATTGAAAAACAAAGAGATGCATCAGTCCCTGAGACCACGGGGAGGCAATGCGACAGATTTGCTGCACGCAGGAGAAGTGATGCGGTGAATCCGGTCTGTAGGGGGAAGTGATGCGTCAATTTCGAGACGGTTTTAGTCCGCGGGTGATGCGTCGGGAAAACTTGCCGCACAGGTATGATGCGTGGAAATCCGGGATGCATCAGTGATCGATGCGACGGCGTCAAGCGGCGCTGCATCGGTTTCTTCAGTCGCGATCCCTCGATGCGTCGGTTCTTGCTGCCGCGACAGGTGCTGCGGCGGTTTCGGCAGAGGCGCAGTGATGCGTGGAGATTCTTCTTGCACAGCAGTGCTGCGTCAGAAAAACAGCTGCAAGAAGAGCAATGCGTCAATTTTCTTGTAGTTGTGTTGCTTTTCCAGCTCCCAACAGCAGGAACAACCTCCAGAGGCCCAACACAGTCACAAGCACCTTTTGGCAGGTCAGAACTCCCAGCAAGGAAGTTCAGGGGAGCAGGGGGTGAAGTCTTTGTGTCCCTGAGACGTCCAAACAGGAGGCAAGCTCTACTCAAGCCCTTGGAGAGCTTCTTAAAGCAGGGGGGGACACAGCACACAGCAAAGTCCTTGTCCATTCCTTGGCAGAACCAGCTACTGCAGGCCAACCCCAGACAGCACACAGCAAAGGGGCAGAACTCCTTCTTCAGTTTCTCCAGCTCTTCTCCTTGGCAAAGGTTCCTCTTGATTCCAGAAGTAGTCTAAAGTTCTGGGGTTTCAGGTGTAATACCTATACCCCAAAATGTCTTTGTTCTCTTTGTGCAAGGGTCTCTGAGCCCAGTCCAAACAAGTTCTGTCCTCCCCGGTGCAGCATGATCACAGGGGGGTGGAGACAGCATTGTGCAAGGGAGACAGGCCCTATTCAGGTGCAAGGAAATCTCCTCCCACTACTCTAAATTCAGCCAGGGTCTATTCAGCCCATCTCTGAGTCATCCATGAAGGGCTAGGCACACCTCAACCCCCCCCCCCAGCGGCTGTCTACAGTGAATGAACATCCCCAGCCCCTGTCACTCCAAAACCAGACAGTCAATACAAAAACAGGCAGAGGCACACATAATGGTTAAACAAGAAAAGGCCTACTTTCTAAAAGTGGCATAACACACAATTTAAAAAAACATCTTTACTAAAAGATGTGTTATTAAATTCTGAGTTCAGAGAGCCAAAACTGTATTTCTCCATCTTGTCCCAATGGGAAGTTATATTCATAAGATGTTATAAATAAACTCCCATTCTATCCTATGGGGCAAGATAGCCATTCAATAGTGAAAAACAAAATTGGCAGTATTTCACTATCAGGACATGTCACACACACCAGTACATGTCCTACCTTTCACATACACTGCACCCTGCCCGGGTGGGGTACCTTGGGCCTACCATAGGGGTGCCTTACATGTAGAAAAAGGGAAGATTAGGGCCTTGCAAGTGGGTGCACTTGCCAAGTAGACATGGCAGTTAACAACTGTGCACAGACACTGCAGTGGCAGACCTGAGTTACCTTTTCAGAGCTACTCATTTGGGTGGCACAATCAGTGCTGCAGGCCCACTAGTAGCATTTGATTTACAGGCCCTGGCACACTTCAGTGCACTTTACTAGGGGCTTACCAGTTTCTCAGTGTGGCGCAGGGAAAGTGACGCATCTCTACAGATGCGTCACTTTCTTGTAAATCTGCCCCTAAGTTTGTGCTTCTCCAGACCAAGTGCTCTTCAACTATACAGCCTGCCTGTATGGATAATATGTGAATCCAAACCTTGTTGTCCTCAGTCTTATGTAACATTTCCTATACACTGATTTACACACCTATGATTGATAGTCTCTGTGTAATGTGTGTATTATGTAAAGTGCTCTGACACCCTTCACTTTTATGAGTGATGCTATAAAATTAATTAGCTGCATCTGAGAGAGAGTGCTTGTGGAGAATGTTAAAGGGGGGTGGGGAGGGAATCCGTGGTGGAGGTGGTCATTGGGGGGCACCAAAAAACATTTTCGCACTGGGCGCCACCAGTGCTAAAGCCGGCCCTATTTGTGCATGTGGCCCCTAATGATTTACTCCCCCAGAAGGACAGCTTGCCAATAGGGCACTAAACAAATGGTGCAGCACCAGGTTTTGGATGTGTGCAGCAACAGCAGTGGCATGAGCTCCGGCACTTATGCTTATTTTTGCAAATTAATCACTGCCAGCACTCATTTATTTGTGCTCCTCATGATTGAATATATATCTTTCAGCTTGCAGCCTAAGGCTTGAAGATAATGTTTTGTTTGAAGTTCATGCTCGGGGCACTGTTCGTGTTTTACAAGCGGACAGCAGATACTCCTGCAAGGGGGGCATTTTCTGTTCTTGGTCCAGTCATTACACACTTCTGCCGGTGATACTACAAATATGGAGATCAGCTTGCTCACTTTTCATGCTTCTGTGTACTTTACCATTGGTGCAGCAGGTGCAGTGGCACGGGCCCAGTGCCATGAAGGGCCCTTGAACCCTGTAAAGTACTGTAGATTAGCAGCACAACAACAGTCAAACTGGTCATTTTCTTGGCTTGCACCTGGGCTCATGGCATCCTTGGTATGCTACTGGTTATTACCACTATGCACTCTGCATCCTGGTATTTCCAAAAATATGCATAAACCCAAGCTTGGTGTTACTACTAGCACTGATGGAGGGTTGTACTTTTTAAGAGGGGAGTCGATTTGCTGAGGAACGTGCACAGATAAAATGGTAATTATTACAAGTCACTGCAGCGCCAATGCTTGAGCAGAAGCTAACCCTTCGTCTACCTCTTCTTAGTTCCTGCAAAATTTCATTCTACTAAAAATCAGTTTCCGATGTGTTTCATTTAACAACACAGTTTGCTCCCTAAAATGTAACAGTAGGGGGGCGTGGTTTGCAGCCGCTGGAAGATGGCGGCTCTTTGATCGCGCTGCGTTAGCAGTCGGAAAATCAGCCCGCATATCCGTCACAATCCGGTCATTGAGGTGACACAGAACGGGACCAGACTGCATCGGGAGGTGGCCGCATACACAGGCGGCGAGTTGTGGCAGCAAATCTAGCCTGAGAACAAGAGTCTCAGCGAGCAGTAGCCGGCGGCCGCACTTGGTCAAAATGGCGACCGCCGGAGCACGGTAGACGAGGATCGCCGTCTGCCCCCGACCGCCTCCTGGACTGTTATCGCCGTGCTGTGGAGTGTGAGCGGCGAGTGTGCGCACGACCTGCTGATGTGCCGATTGGGCTGGTCCCTCCTGGCAGCATCTGAGGCGGTGTGCCCGAGTGGCTCCGCTGCTGAGAGGGCCGTGCTGGGGCTGATTAGTGGTGTAATGGCAACCGGGGGCTCCAGAGGGTCCTGCACGTATGGCACCAGGTGAGGAGCGCTGAATCATGGCGGGGCGCCCCCGTAAATAGTGCACACAGCGGCGGATTCATCTCTGGGGGTTGAGGCCCCTGGAGGTTGCAGCGGGACCGGGAGGGGACCTGACTCTTTCCCTATCGGCCGCAAGCGAGGCCTAGTGAGGCTGGAGACATTGGCGGGAGGCACTGCGCCTAACATGGCATAGAAGACTCGCGACAGCTAGGAGTGCACCCCCCAGCGCGCGATCCGCGTGCGGACTGCCTGTGGCGGAGTGTGTTGGCGGTCTGGCGGGCCGGTGGCCCCCCATTTTGCTCAACCGGCTGGGGGGGACGAGAAACACGGAGAACCTGCCTGATTCCAGTTCTGGGCAGTGCGGCGAGACCGTGGGAGCCTTGAGAAGTGCGTCTTGCGGGCGCTTGGGCCTGTTCGGGCTGTGAAGTCACGCGTGGGTGCCACGGCTGAGAGTCCTGCGGCATAGTCCTTTGCCGGCACCTAGAGTCCTCTCCTATGCCGAGGTGAAATGCCCCTGGACGGACCTTAGCGGTGCAACAGCGCAGGTTACAGCGAGTCTGGGACCCTCCAGCGCACCGTCTTGACAGAGGCCGGGCGGCTCAGCAGAAGTGGGCGCGGAGAAGGGTTAATCCACTCGGCACATTCAGACAAGGCCACTTACGGACTGGGTTTGCAGTTTGGGGTAACATCTTCACCTTGCAATGGGTCGCAACAAGCCAGCGGGTCCGGGCCAGGCTAACCAGATCGACAAATACACCGTTGCCATGGGACGGGATGAAGGAGCAGGGAGTAGCGGCCCGCAGGATGACCCTGAAGATGGTGGCCTGGACCCCTCGCTCAAAGACATAATGAGGGCTATCAGGGACTTCCGTGGGACTATGGAGCCCAAGCTGGACTCTGTGACAGAGGAAGTTAACCTCCTACGAGCGGACTTTAAGAAAATGTCCGAGAAGGTATCAGCGGCTGAGACGGGCATAGGGGGTCTCCAATCCAAAACCAAACGGCTGGAAGAGCAGGTTGCCGCCCTGATGAAAAATCAGGCTGACATCTACGCCAGGCTGGAAGATCAAGAAGGACGCACCCGACGGAATAATATACGCCTAGTGGGGGTGCCGGAAGGGATGGAGGGTCCGTCTATGGATTGGTTCATCGAAGACCTGGTGTTGAACCATTTGAAGCCCAAGCGCCTATCGAACTTTTTCTCTGTTGAGCGGGCTCACAGGGCGCTGTGGGGCAAGCCCAGACCCGGGGCCCCTCCCCGCACAATTATCGCCCGCATCCTCAACTTCAGGGACAGAGATGCAATCCTGTAGGTGGCTCGAGTGCAAGGTGATCTCTGGCTGGAGAACGCCACCATCCGTTTCTTCCCTGACATCACGCTTCGAGTTCAACGCCAGCGGCGCACCTTTGATGATGTGAAGAGGGCCCTCAGGGATCAGGGTCTGAAGTATATGATGCTCTTTCCGGCCAGACTTAAAATCATCGACGGAGGGAAAGCGTATTTCTTCGACGCGCCGGAGGAGGTCAGCGAGTGGCTTGAGGGCTGGCGAACTGTGGGGCGCAAAGGTGGACGGCAGAGCCCTGAGTCACGGCAACTTGGAGAGGGCACTGAGTGCAGCGACAGTCGGTCTGCTGGCAGTCAGAGGCCGGAGCAGCGGACAGTTAAGTGAACTGGGCAGATCCACCATTGTCGGAGTCCACTGGCTGTTTCTTGAAGGGCCTTCTTTCCAGACTCCTACAGCATGGGGTGGAGGGTGGGGACATGTACGGATGTCCATTGGGGAGGACTGGAGGTCCTGCAGGGGTCTCAGATACTACAGGGCCTGTGTGTTCTCCGTTGAAGGTTTCGCAAAGGGCCGGGGAGCGGGCGGATCGGGCGGTCTGGTTTTGAGGAGTTGCCTTACAGTTTGCGGGGTGGGCATGTAACTTTCGTTCACAGATTTGTACTTCTTCCTTCTGACTGCAAGCTCACGGCTCCTCACAAATGTTTTTTCTAAATTTTCTGGGGCGACAGGCACTCTGCAGTTTAAAGGGTGGGAGGTTGGGGTCTCACCTAGCAGGGAGGCAGGGAGGGGGGAGTTGGGCTTGGGGTTTATTCCATTTTGGGGGGGGAAGTTTGCTCGAGACCACAATAGTCATCACTGGTGGGGGCTTAATCCTGGGGACACAGCGGGGACACAATACTATCCAAGAAGGGTAACACTTCTCAGCGTTAATGGGGGATCCAGCTAAGATACAAATATGGTCCTGGAACGTGAATGGGCTGGGGAATAAAATCAAACGCACATTTGTACTGCAATATCTAAAGAGGCATTCCCCGGACGTGGTTTTGATACAGGAGTCTCACCTGCGAGGGAATAGATGTAAAGCCCTGGATCGTTTTGGCTATAAAATGGTAGCCCACTCGGGGTTCACGACTGGGTCCCGGGGGGTGGGAATCCTGGTACGTAATACCCTACCCCTGGTCATCTCTGGCACTTGGGCGGATGATGCGGGATGCTTTACGGCGGTGGCGGCTACATGGGAAGGACGGGTATTGCTCCTGTGCTCCTGCTATATGCCTCCGGGCCTACACTCTGTGAGCTTCTCAAAGCTGGGTTCGTTCCTGATGAATCTCCCCTCTGGGGTTCTCCATATTGGTGGAGATATGAATGCAACATTGAACCCAGATGTGGACCGGTCTAGTTCCCAGGCAGGCAGACAGGGCGAGAAGGGCTTGGTGGATTTTGCCACAGCCATGGGTCTCTGTGACCTACGACGGACGCACAACCCCTTACTCCGACAGTACACGTTTCATTCGGCCCGGCATGGGTCCTTTTCCAGTATTGACCACTACTTTGCCCACCATGATCAGATGGGGGACTTTGTCGACACTAAGCATATGGCGAGGGGGCTTTCAGATCACTCCCCGGTTTGCGTTACCCTCAGAGGCCCGGTCGTCAATAGGGGGGCATTCCCGAGGATAGATCCGTGGCGCCTCCGAGATCCGGTAATAGGGGATAAGCTTCGGGAGGGCTCCAAGTTCTATTTTGAGGAAAACCAAGGGTCTGTGGAATCCCAAATCACACTATGGGAGGCATATAAGACAGTGCTGAGGGGGCAAGCTCAGGCACTGATAGGGGCACAGAAAACGGAGGAGTCCCTCCAAATCCGGAGACTAGAGCAAGAAATTGAGCAGTTGGAGGGCAATGGGGCAATGGCTTCGTCGGCAGATCTCCGCCACAGCCTGTTGTTGAAACAAAGAGAACTAAGGGCTCTGGCTGAGGGTGAGGCCCGTGCATATGCGCTGGCCACTCAGCACCGGATTTATGACGTGGGGGACAAGGCACTGAAACTACTGGCGTGGTTGGAGCGCCGGGACAGAGATCGGTCGTGGGTGTCTGAGGTGAGGGATATATCAGGCTCCCTCCGCTCGACTAGTATGGACATAGCGGAGGCCTTTGCGGCCCACTATGAGCGAGTGTACTCGCCTGTGTGCACACGGACCGACAATGATTGTGCGGAATTCCTGAGGGACTTCGCGTTGCCCACGTTGTCCGCGGAGGTGAGCAGTCGGCTTGAGGCGGATTTCACAGCAGAAGAACTCGGCCATGCTTTGAATTCCCTGCAATCAGGGAAAGCTGCCGGGCCAAACGGGCTCCCGATAGAGATATACAAGAGGCAGGCCACAGTCGTATTGGCTCCCCTTCTCAGGATGTTCATTGAGGCGCGCGAGGCCGGGAGGCTTCCACCCGATCAGAGAGAAGCTATGATTGTAGTGATTCACAAGGCAGGAAAGCCGGCGGACCAATGTGCTTCGTACCGTCCAATATCATTGATAAACGTTGAGGCCAAGGTTCTGGCCAAAGTCCTGGCAGATAGATTGATAACTGTCATAACTGAGTTAGTCCACGTTGACCAATCAGGGTTTATGCCCCGTCGGGGCACTCGCCATAACCTACGGCGCCTGTACAGAGTGCTGTATATGACCAAAGATGTTGGAGATACGCAATCGGCATTGATGGCGCTGGATGCCTCAATGGCCTTTGATAGTATCGAATGGCCTTACCTATTCATGGTGCTCCAGAGGTTGGGTTTTGGCCCGGTTTTTTGTAGTTGGGTGCGACTCCTGTATGCGAATCCAACTGCCCGGGTATGGGTCAATGGGGCGAATTCTAGGGCTTTACCCCTGCGATGAGGTACCAGGCAGGGCTGCCCCCTGTCTCCCCTCCTTTTCGCTCTTGCGCTGGAGCCGCTGGCTCATTGGATAAGGAGGGATCCCGCGATTTGGGGACTGGCGGCATCAGAGGGGTGGGAAGAGCGTATCTCCTTATACGCTGACGATATCGTCCTTTATCTGGCAAGGCCATACCACTCGATAGCTCGAGTGCTCCACATTTTTGAGCTGTTCTGTAGCTATTCTGGCTACACCATCAACTGGTCGAAGTCTGTGATTTTCCCGCTGTCAGGTCCTCCCCCCCGGATCCCATCTCGGTGCTCGGCCCCAGTGGTTACAGAGGGGTTTAAATACCTGGGTGTGTACATTACAAGAGATAAGCAGGAGTTCTTTGATAGGAATCTCGAACCTCAATTAAGCCGACTAAGTGCCGATGTAGGCCATTGGCACACCCTTCCAATTTCCCTCATGGGCAGGGCAGCCTTATTTAAAATGCTCATGCTGCCGAGGCTCCTTTACGTTCTGCAGAACACGCCATACCCGGTTCCTCCGAGTGTTTTTAAATGAATCTCCCAGGCAGTGCGGACACTGTTGTGGGATGGGGGGTCCCCCAGGATTGCACTCCATAAGCTACAAAGGGGGGTATACGATGGTGGGTTGGCGCTTCCGGATGTTAAACTGTATTACTGGGCCTCGCAGCTACAGGTGATCAATGATTGGGTGTATACAGACAGGAGCGAGCCAGCACATAGGGTGGACAGGATGATTATGCCAGAGGGCAATTGCGAAGCTCTTTTGTATGCCCGACGGCCGCAGGCGGCGTGGCCAGAACACACGAAGGTAGTACTGCAGTGTTGGAGAGAGGCCAAAAAACTCCTAGGCTGGGCAGACACACTGACTGCAAGAACACCGCTGTGGGTTGGGGAGCGCCTCCGGGAGGTCACAGCACTGACAGGCTTTAAGGGGTGGAAGCTGATTGGAATAGAATATTTGGGTGATGTTTGGAAAGGGGATTCCCCTCGCTCCTTTGAATACCTCCAGAAGGAATACAACCTCCACCAGTCGCAGAGGTACCACCACCTGCGACTTACACATGCCCTACGTTCCCACTTACCGAGTGACATATCTATTCCGGAATACTCCCCGATGGAAGATAGATTGTTGCTTGACCCCATAATGGAGAAACCCACATCCACAATTTACCGCAAGTTAATAAACAATGTGCCTGACCCCCTGATCGCTCTTAGAGCAGCTTGGGCTAAAGATTTAGGCAATCTAGACGATGAAGACTGGCAAGAGGCGCTGCAGAGTCCGAGGGAGATTGCAATCCGATCAAGGTTCAGGCTTGTGCAACTAAAAATCCTACACCGCACTTATTACCCCCGCACACATCTCTATGCATGGGGCAGGAGTCATTCGCCGGCCTGCGTAAGGGGCTGTGGACTGGAGGGCACCTTCTTTCATTCCCTATCGGAGTGTCCGGAGATCATTACCTTTTGGACGAAGGTGGTTGACATTATGTCAAGGGTGGTGGGGGAGACAATGCCGATGGAGCCAAAGTGGCTATTACTGATGATAAAGGGTGACGTTGACTGGTCCAGGTACGAGGAAATATGGCTGGCCTAGGCAGCGGGGGTGGCGAAACGAAACGTTGCAAGGGGGTGGGGAGCGCAGTCACCCCCGTCGTGGGAGGAGTGGGTGCGAGACCTGGACTGGTGCCAAAGGGCGGAAGATACTGTTTACAAAAGCAGGGGCTGCACCCAAAAATGGAAGAAAGTGTGGACACCCTGGGGGAAGTACAGGGAGAATGCAGAAATCACGGAGGGGTAGAAATGTTGGTCATTGCTGGTGTCTCTGTTGTGATCTAATGACTATTTGGTTGTTAACTTTTGTACAATCCCCCCATGTAATGAATCGTAATCGTATGGTGATGTATGGTCTCACGAGCTTGGTTAATAAAAAGAATTTAAATTTCTTTTTTTTTTTTAAATGTAACAGTAATATCAGATTTTAGTGTGTTGAGCAGTACATATGATTATAACTGCAAGTGTTTTGGAAATACAAAACAGGCATGCACACACACACACACACACACAGGCATCAACTGTTTTAAAAATATCCAAACCCTATATCCATTATACTCTGCTCCATGAGTTGTTTCAGGATTCCCCTGCATGGGGAGAGAATGCCTTTACAAAAACAAGGGTCAAGGATGTGTTGCATATTAAAAGGCATACTCACACTATCAGTGGTCAAGCCTGTGATCTGCATGCTGCAGATGTCTGCAGTGGGTGTGTTAACCATCTGCACAACTTTACATGTTTACTAAGACACAAGAATAAAAGTGTATATGTGTTAATTAGAACTGAGGCTCAACATAGGTTTTGGTTTAGAGGATCACCTAAACGTTTTTGTTTAGTAGCTGAAAGTACTTTTTTTCTTTAGCACACTACACTGTGCATTTTTTGTTCATTGTGTTGTGGCTCACCATAGGAACAGCTGTGATTCATATGCAGCTGCATGGCTCCTGCCACTCCATTTAAAATAAAACACACTGAGGTATGTGGATGCTTTACATATTATTTCATCGAAGATGGCGAGTGGACTGCCATGGTCAGCTCATCAGAAAGCCAACGCAAAATACAGATGGCGGTGGAGCTCCTCAGTACCGCCCTTTAGCAGCTGACTTTCCCCGACCATGACCCCGGCAGTCTGCTGATTGCTGACAGTGTCTACGGTTCAGCCGCAGTATTTGGAAACGCAATCGTCCCATCTCGTAATATGGCAGGCAGACTGCTGAGCTCACCACAGTCAGACCACCACTGCTGGTACAGTGGTTCACGGACTGCCAAACTCGTATTAAGGCCCTACATCTTTAACACTCTCCAAGATACTATAATAATATTAACTAAATAACAATAAATACAAATTATATTAAAATTCATAAATCATTTATATAAAAAAAACTTTGAAATGTTTTTAACAAATGAAAACATACAATAATAATAATAAATTATATAGTTTTTATTTAATCAATACAATAAGTATATACTAATTTACTATAACACATATAAAAAAGTGCAATATAAGAAACAGCAAAAAACTAAATATATAAACAAAATACAACCAACGTATACAAAGATAACAATAAATTATGAAAAATTGAGAATAATGAAAATTAACTTTTTATATACCAAGTTAAAAAGTATAACATAATTTAATTTATGCATTACTCACAAAGAATCAATAACTGATATACTTTTCTGCAACACAAAAGAAATTACCCAAACAAACACATAATTTACCTTTTATTAATGAAATATAAAAAATGGCATAAGAATAATAAAAACATCTATAAATTATTAATTAATATAATATAACAAAGTGTACATAATCAACAACAAATATATTATATTTCCTAATTAATTTGTTTATTATTCAAAACTGTTTATCAAATGTAAAAATATAAAATTAAATTTTTTAATAATATAAATTATCACTAAATATATAAATAGTGTAAATAGAAAATTAAACCACACTTACCAAAATCTAATAAAAATGCCATTATAAAAAAATTGTTAAAACATTTACTTGCAATTTAATATTTACATTTGTAAAAATTAATTTGGAAAGTTTTCAACTAAATTATCCATCAAATTAAAAAATATATCATACTGCATTTAAAGATTTTTTAAATATAATAGCACATTAATTAATACACAGCGTTTGTTCCTCTACACAAATACTCGTCTCAGAAGAGACTCTAATGTTGCTCCTGATGGGCTGGTTAGAAGTGATATTATTCCAGAATAAAAGGAATGTGACTTTATAAATATATTTAAAACAAGATAGAGGAAAAACTGTTTAATTTACTTAAAAAGCCTTGAACAAAAACCTTTCGGCATGGTGTTCCTAATGAGATCAGATAGCCAGCATGATGGCAAACAATGTGGGCACTATAAATACAATCCTTTCAAGGAAAACATTGAAAACTAGAGAAGGCTTAATAGTTATCTGCTTAATATGCAATGTTTAGTTGGCAAAGAGTCATGTAAAAGTAGATGATTAGACCAGCAAGAGAGTTGACGAAACGCTCGTCACTGACGTCCGCTGCCAAATAGGTTGTCTGCAGGGCTAGTTCCCCCTTCTCCCATTCTGAGCAGGGTAACTGGAATACCATTACTTTGGGTGATAGAAACACTTGTTATTTTGTAGTGCTTAGAAAAGGCAGATTTGATTGTATTTGATTAACTTCTTTATGTTACAGAGTGTGCTTTCTCCAAAACAGAGCATCATGTCCCTCAGAGGAAAACTGACCTTGCTGAAGCTGAGGCTGGAGGGGGGATGTTGGAAGGTAAGATTTTAATGCCTTGCAGAATTCAAGGTATTGCCAATATGACGCAGAGCGGAAAAAATGGCATTACAATCTCTGGCTTGCAAAAAAAGGAAGAACCGGAGAAACGAGTTACAGGGAGTTTAGGAATTGGGAGCGGACGTTGAGGAGATCTAAGTCAATGGACAATTTTTGAAGTGAGTAAATCGATATTGAAGAAAACTGGGACCTCAGTAATGGAAGGCACGGGCAACCAAATAGATAGCTTTAAACTTAATTCTACTGGGATTTGGATACAAGTGTATAAAGGCATTACAGCAAAAGAAGTGAGCATAACAGGGAAGCTGAAAGAAGACCTTGATAAATGCACTTTCAAGTTTCAAGTTCATCATAATGTTTGATTTTGCCAAAACTGGCAAGCAAACATAAATGCATTATAACATATTTATAATCCATCACGATTTGCATGATTTAAAAATTCCATAATTCTTAAAAACATGTATGTGAAATCCTCTCACAGTTTATTTAATCCAAAATCAATATAAAATAAGTATTTAAAACTTCCCCTTTCTAAAAACAGTCTGTATATAAAAATATATACACATTCTATTTTATGTGTTCTAATTAATCACAAACTCTTTGACGATCTAACTTCATGAATATTATAGAAAAATGAGGCTTTTGAATTCTTGATAACCTAGAGATGAAGGGGCAGATTTACAAGCCCCCTGCGCCACCAGTACGTAACTTTTTGTGACGTACTGGTGGCGCATTTCACTTCCCCATAATTACAAGGAGAGGAAAAGCCACCCTGCGTGACTTTTCCTCTCCTTGTAAATATGGCCCCTTCACACGCAGCACTTTGGGGCAGATTTACAACTTCTGGCGCATCCCTGCAAATCAGCAGGGATGCGCCAGAATAGTTGCGACACACAATTCTCTCCTTGCGCCACCACGGAAGCGCCGCATTTACAATGCGGCGCACCGTGGCGCAAGGAAAGGCCGATGCGTGTCGCATCCTGTGGCGCAGGGCGGCGCATTGCTGGAGTCGTGTCGCAAGCGCGGCGCAACTCCAGCAATGCTCGTGGGCCGCCCATACCTAACGTGGTGCGCCACTCCTTACGCCTGCTTGAAGCAGGCGTAAGGATCGTCGCAGCGGCGTCGGAAGAGTGACTCAGTGAAATCTTGTAGATTTCACTGCGTCACTTTTACGAGGCATTCCTTCGACGGAACGCCCACCCTGCGGAGGAACGCCCACATGAAACCTGACGCAGGTTTCATGTGGCGCAGGGCTTTACAACGTGACGCATCTCCCTAGATGCGTCCGTTGTACATATGCGCAACGTGGCGCATGGTTTGACGTCGCCGCTGCGTCACAAAAGTGACGCAACGGCGGCGCAAAAGTGGCGCAAGGGGCTTGTAAATCTGCCCCTTTGCGTGGAAGGGGCGTTCCATGGGTGTTGCTGTGGGTGTTCCCAAGCAACACCCATGGAACGAGACACATTTCCAGATTTACGAGAATCGTAAATCTGGAAATGCGTGTCAATGCTACGCCTCCCCAGGGGAGGCGTAGAGAGGCGCAACGAGGAGAAATGTTTTCATTTCTCCTCGTTTTTCCTCTTTCAAAGTGTGCTGCATTCTACAGCACGCATTGAAAGAGGGAAATGCCTGTAGTGATTGTTTTTGTGCAGGAAGGTGCCCCTTCCTGCACAAAACAATCTCCCCATGACGCAGGCATCCTTGCACCATGGTGCAAGGGTGCCTGCGCCGGCGCATGGCTGCAGTTTGTGCGCCAGCGCAAGGGAGAGCACAGGAATGCAACATATTATTGTAAATATGTCGCATTCCTGTGCTTCGGAAGTGCCGCAGCGTGGCGCAGCCAAAGGGCTTGCGTTGATGCACTGCGGCACTTCCTTGTAGATCTGCCCCGAAGGAAGTAGGAAGGCCCAAATGAAGGGAGTTAGTTACAATGATAGTGATATGACAAAATGACAGCCTTCATCACAATTTGATGAGCTGATAATGGAAGGTATGGTGTGATTTTACAAAGCACGCACTAATGATAAAAAGCAGGAAGAAGAAGTATTGGCATTCTGAGAAGACAGAAAATAATAAACCGATGATTCTTTTTGAGGAGACAGGAGTAGGGGATGGGGCAGGGGCCAAAGCAGGATGCCGCCATTCAGAGAACCAAAATAAGTGATCTTTACTGACAAAATTCTCACTTTGTTTGATGTTGCTTTTTAATGAGTTCCGTCGCATCCACCCTACCACCTCAAAAAAAGAGGAAATCAGTTTGAGGTGGGACAAAGAATGAGAAGAGTCCAGGGGCCGTATTACCGTAAATGCGCATTTTCATTGTTTGCGCGGGGCGCACCTTTTGTGCCCTGTTACCATGAATGTGCTGCCCCTAGGGCAGCCGCAAACTTGAGATGCCCTGGGGCAGCGCATTCTTGTGAAAAACGGAGCAGTTGCTTTACAGCCGCTCCGTGTTTTCACAGTGCAGGCAGCAACCTGCCTGCACTTTGTGGGGGGATGAGAGATCCCCTTGCAGGTGGTGCAGTCAGTGCCATCCCCTGAAAATAGCGCTGGCGCTTTATGTGCGTCAGACTATCGATATTACAGAAGGGGCCGCACAAGCGTCTGCAACCCCTTCTGTAATACCAAAGTGCCCCGAGGGCGCGCAAAGCGGTAGCAAACGCAAGTTGCGCCCCCGGGGCACTTTATGTAATACTGCCACAGATGGATCAAGATTTGTATGTCACCTGCATAGATCTTAAATGAAGAACCAAACAAAGCTAACCATAATTTCACATTAACCATAAATGAGCATATTGAATGAAGGCAGTTCATAATAGTCAATAACATTTTATATGCTCTCTGCTGTTAATGTTTCTCTCTGTATTTCAACAAAAAACTCTGTGGCTCTGTGTCTTCTAAACCATAGTGATCTGTTGCATGCATTAATAACTATGTATTTGTAAATGTCCTGACGCCACCACAACCTCATTATTTAACTATTTATTGCTGCCGACGTACAGTGGCTTTCCCAAAAACATGGCTAACTGGAGCATGGCGACAAAATAATTATGAAATAAAACAAATCATGGTTTTCTATGGTTGTACGTGATTTTGCAACAAAAAAAAAACTATTAAAGGGAAACTGTCCTGGAGAAACCTTCTCCACCTCCACTAACCCTTTTCTTGCATTTTACCAAATTAATAGAATTTCAAGGATGTCGCATCTCTACAGGTTGCTCTTCATGTCGAGAGAATACCCTGCATTGTATTTTCTCAATGGCCCCATAGACCCTCCTTTGATGTCCTTTATGGGGAGCCCCCGTCCCCCTGGCCATCGCTGACTACCCTGTCTTTGTCTTATTTGTGTTTTGGAGGCACCACATTATTCCCCTGATTTTCTCGCATCGTCCCTCTTTCTAAACAACCAAATTAGTTCTTCCCTGTTTTTATGAAATATGATTCTTTTCCTATCCTCCTGTCCTCTACCACTGTCTATATGCTGGTACCTATACATCTAGATATCACTAATACATCCACTAGCCCATAATCTAGCACCTCTACCCCTTTCTATATTCTTGTGCACATACACTAGCATTTTACCTCACCCGTTAAAACATATAACCATATCTTACACTTTATTACTTCTACCCCTGCTTACATCCTAGCAACCCTACCCTCACTGTACATTAGGACCTCCTCCTTGACCCTAGTACTTCTGTTACTAGATATATTCTACAGATTCTTCCACTTCCTATTCCCCAGAGCCTCTACCCCTGCCTTTTCACTTGCACCTTCACCCCTACACACACCATTGTACCTCTAACCCTACTTCTATAACAGTACTTCTATTCGATTCCTACCCTAGTACTTCTTCCCCTACCCACATACAAATTCTGGTATCTCTACGCTTACCTCCGGGGCAGGGCTGGTCATTCTGATATTCTGGCATTTCAACAGAGGGCTTCATTGTTGGGCCACTTTCAGAGCATTATAGGCTGTCATTTCTCAACCAAGCTCCCATGTCCCACTATATAATGCGTAATTTGAGCTGGTGGTTGTTGGTGGGGCACACTGCCACTCTTTTTTGGGGACGGTACTTATTTTCCTCATCAGATATTTTCTAAGGGCAAGAAATTGGAAAACACACAAAGGGGAAAGAAGGAGGAAGATAAAGACAGAAAAAATGTATGTCACAAAGGGAGGAAGCAGGAACCTGCAAGAGTGAGATTGAGGGGTAGGGAGTGTCCGTGTCTGATAGTGGATTAAAGAGGCATGAGGTGGATTCAAAGCCATGCAGCCTTGGTACTCAGCGTGCTGACTATTAATAGTGTCAGTCATCGTCTTCTGACCAGATCTGGGGGCACCGGCATTCAGTCTTTTACAAATTAAGCAATGCTATTGTACTTGCTACCACAAGCAGTAAGGAGCAGGCTTGAACATTTTTGCCACAGTATTTTTGGTTTCAATGCAATTCTTCTTACCTCAACTCCAGTACTGCTGCCTATGCATAGTAACTACCAGTGGCTGAGATTAATTCAAGCAATCCATCCATACCTTTTTTGTATACTTCAGTGTGACACCCTAAGTGGTACGGGTATGCCCAGACTTTGGTCCGGTGAACAATGTGCCACTAGAACCAAGTTATATCTGGCTGAGGAGCCCTAACAAGGGCTAAACCTGTACTGGGTTGCTTGTGTTCTGGTTTGGGGAGGATCTGGACTGGCAGTTCGGACTGGACTGTTTCCCTTTGGAGCAGTGTCAAAACTGATTTCCATGTGGCTGAGTCCAAATTGAGGGGGCATAGTGTGCAAAATAGCGATGGATCGGGACGCAGACCTGAGTGGCTGAGATTAATTCAAGCATTTCATCAATCACTTTTTTGTATTCTTCAATTTGCCCGTGCATACATGTTAGTGTTCTTCCACTATTTATTCCAAAGTACTTATAGTCACATCCACTAGAATTACATGGAAGGTGAGGACCAAATTATGCGGTGGGGTTTGATAAATTAGGCAGAAAGAAAAGGCAATAATGTGGCACATTTTGTCATAGTTTAGCTTCATTATTTTTTCATTTGTACACATGGTAACACAACACTGTCAGATCCTTTTGCCAACTTTCTGGCTGGAGAACCAATGGAGACCAGGATCACTGTTGAAGCTGCAGCCATTGACACACAATCACCAGTCGGCTTGAGTTTGCTGGTTTGCCCCGCTGAAGAGATCTGACTTCCAGAAACATTTTAAAGTCCAAACTTAAAGGGCTTCATTGGAACTTGCTTTCCCAGGCAGAAAATTCTGACTTCGTCCAATTGAAATTCTCCCACCTCTGTCCACGACCGCACCGGCACCCCACTGTTCAGTAACCTGGCATCATCAAGCCAAGGTTTGGATCCAGCTTGCAGCTTGTCCCACCAATGACACGCCAACTACCACTTTTTATCCATAAAAGTTTTTAAGTCAGAAGGTAAGCTTTCCACCTGGATGAACCCGGTCCCTGTATCTGACCTGCACTGCATGACGGTCAGCATTAGCTTTGGACTTTGACCCGGACTAGGGTGACCAAATAACCGTGGGTTGGCGCTTTGTACTTTATTGTGCTATTCCTAAAACAAATTTACTCTGTTTTTCTAAATTGCTTTTAGATTTTTCTTGTGCTGTGTTTTCACTTTATTACTTTTTGAGTGCTGCTTAAATACTTTTGCAGGTTGCCTGTTTTCTGTCTCTATGACAACACAGGCAGCATCTCCAGGTCAGACATGGCTTCAACAGTGCCAGTCTTGAGGTTCTAGAGTGGGTAATCCCTGATCCACTGGTCTTTTCTGTTTAGATTTTCTCCACCTCCTACCTTTTGCTCTCCAACATGGCCTCTGTACTCTCTAGGGCAGATTTACAAGAACTGACACATCTCTGCATATCAGCAGAGATGCGTCAGTTAATTTACGTCACGCAAAAAAACCCTTGCGCCACCATGGATGCATCGCATTTACAATACGGCGCACTGTGGCGCAAGGATTGACAGATGTGTGACGCATCTGTTGGTGTAAAGGCAACGCATTGCTGGAGTAGTGTCGCAAGCACGACGCAACTCCAGCAATGCTCAGGAATGCCTATTCCTATTATGCTGCGTCACTCCTTACGCCTGCTTCAAGCAGGCGTAAGGTTTTGTCGCAGTGGCGTCGTAGAAGTGACGCAGTGAAATCGTATAGATTTCACTGTGTCACTTTTACGAGGCTTTCTTACGTCGGAACGCCCACCCTGCATACATTATACCTGATGCAGGTATAATGTAGCACAGGGCTTTACAACGTGGCGCATCTCCCTAGATGCATCACGTTGTAAATGTGTCGCGATGTGGCGCATGGTTTACGACGCCGCTGAGTCACAAAAGTGACACAACGGAGGCGTAAAAGTGTCGCAAGGGGCTTGTAAATCTGCCCCTCAGTTTGGAAGCAGTATCCCCAGAAACCTGATATTTCGAGGAATCCTGAGCAGCCGCACCCCCAGCTCATTCATCACAGGTGGTAGTTCATTTCCCAGGATGCAGTCAATGGGCATCTAGAGACTGACAATGACCCACTTCTGGTCCACTTCCCCCACATTCCGGGGCATTGAGAGCCATAGGTCAAACAATGTACTGTCCATGCACCTGGATTATTCTGCATACATGTCCTGGCAGATACTGCTCTGTGAAAACCAGTCTTTCCACCACCTTGATCTGGCTGCCACAGGTATCCTTTATGCTGTGACGGGGTCCCAATTAACTGTGATCTGGTAGAAGTGATGCTTTCCACTCACAAGGATCACAAGTGTACCCTCTGGGTCCACCTTCCAACTAAGGGGCACTAGGGCACATTCTACCATCTGCTCCTTGGGATTACCTTGCCACAAAGCCACATTGGCCAACCTTGTGAGTGCCCACCTGTGGGTGGCTTCTTTGAACAGACAGGAACCCCCGCCTGTGCCCTAAATAGAGACAGTCAAAGCACTTGTTGTGAAAAAGAGTGCCCTGGGTTTCTGTTCATCAGAGCCTCTCCCCCTTATTCTTAGAAGAGGCATGGGAATCCTTCGCCCAACGCTGTTTTCAGCCCTTATAGGACTTGCCTGTTTTACCTTGTACCTCCCCCTCACTTTTCTGCAGGGGACTTGAACCATCCTTCTTCGGATCACCACCAGGTTCCTTTTTCAACACTTGGGTACTTACCCAGAAATCTGCTTCCTTTCCAAGCCCTCTGGGCACAGTGACCTTGCAGTAAGCTAGCTGCTGGCTTCTTTAATGGAGGCATACCACATCCTTTCAGCTTTATCTAGGACCTGTACTGTATTCTTCCCAGTGATTGGCATATGCTTTCAGAGACTAGCCCCACAGTCCTCATCTGGGACACTGTGCATGCATAAAGCTACCTTATAGGCTTCAAAACACTTGTCAATGTCATCCCCACCACAAAGCTAGGCCCTAGGTCTTTGGGATGTGAACCCTTTTACTTCCTGTAGGCACCTCTGTGTCACTGCCAACATCTTCACTGGACCCTGTGACCCTCCTGGCCTTCAGGTCCAGTTCTTTCTGGCTCATCCTTTGTGCCAGCAGAATTTTCCTCTTCTCTAGAGCTAGCCTTTTTTCCCTCTAAGATTCTCTCAGCTTCTGCTTTATCCCTTCCAGGGCCCTGGCTGCAGCTGCTTCAGATTTCCTCTCCTCCATAGCCAGCTTTTCTCTCCCATAGCCAGCCTTTTCTCCTCCATGGCCAGAGTGGTCAGTTGCAGCCTCATCTCTCTCTCAGTTTGCCTTTCCTTCAATTCTAAGGGATCAGGTTGGACAGGGCACACTGCTCTTGACCCTGGACCTGTGGGGAGGACCATACTCAGGTGGTCCCTCTGTCGTCACTGGGGCCATTACCATGAAACCTCATCCTACTCTTCGGCACAATCCTCCTCCTGCCTCTGTGATGCAGACTTCAACATGCTGACTTCTTTCCAGGCTCTGAGATCTCTTTAGTACTGCAGTTTCTTGGAGCCTTTTCTTAGCTTCGACTCCTTCTCCATACACAATTTTCTCAGATCTACCATAGTAAGGCTTTCAATGTCGCTGAGATCCACCTCCATTCTTGCAAACCCCACAGGAGCAAAATATGGAGATATGAGTGAAGTTTAAAAGTCAAACAAATGCTGAACTAAACATAAAGGAGAATTTAAAGATAAAACATTTATTTTGATGTTGGATTATTGGATTATACTAGGGGATTCTTTGGGTTTTACACAATGACTGAGTGGCACTGCACAAGCACAAGTACTCAATCGCACAGCTGAACACCAATGCAAGAAATTAAAGTATTAGATGAGGGGGTGAGAACTTACCTCACTTAATAAACTTGTGGTTAACCCTCTGGTAACTTGACACAAAGCAGTCAGGCTTAACTTAGAAGCAATGTTTAAAACATTTATGCAGCACTGAAATGGTTATAAAGTGAAAAACAAGAAAATCTAAAACTAATTTTGAAAAATAGAGTAAAATGTAAGAAATAAAATGACATCATAAGAACACAAATCCAACAAGTAGAATTGGAGATAACATTTTCAAAGTTTCAATTAAAAAGAGCGTTAAAAATTCACAAGCCGCCAACTGCGATTATCTGGTTGCGCTAGATCGGGCAAAAGTTCAAAAGTTAAGGCCATCTACAATGGAGTGCGGGTCAGATTTAGGAACTGGGTTTGTCCCAGTTGAAAGTTAACCCCTGACTTAAAACCTTTTAAGGAGAAAAACTGGTTGTAGACGAGTCGTCGGCGGGGCAGGCTGCAAGCTGGATCTGAAGCGGAGCTCAAAGGTGGCGGGTTGCTGAACAGCAGAGTCCCACTGCAGTCACTGACAATGGGGGGACACTCTGAGTGGGCGAAATCAGAAGTCCGTGCCCAGATATTCCTTGACATCGATCAGATGTTACTCAGCCTTGGTCCCAATATGGCCCTCTACATTCAGGCCTGGAAGGATTTCTGGAAGTCACATCTCCTGCAGCAGAGCAAACCAGCAAGCTGCGGTCGACCAATTCAAAGTTGACTGGGGCAGCTTAGACGGCGATCCCAGTCTCCATTGGTTCTACAGGCAAACATTTGGCTAAAAGTTTCTAAGACCCACGTTTTGTAGCTTGGGAACAACTTTAACACTAACCAAGGTTCCATGACCAGGGGGCAACACCTGGGCATTAAGATACACTCCAACAGTAGCCAGCAGCAGGGTTGAGGGCAGGTCCCGTTGGTACTAGTCAGCTGGACAGTAGCAGGGAATGGGCCTCTTGAAGCCTCTTGTGACCCTGTACCTGAAACAGAAGGTCATCCAACTGACCTTTGGAGTTACTTCTGGGGTCTTGTATTTATGGCAATCGGGTCCAGTTTTTCTTTATGTTCTTCAGACAGCATGGCAGTCATTCTTCTGATTCTTCATGGGACCAGGAGTGAGCTCTGGTCAATTCCTTTACTCCACTGGGCTTTCTGCCACCCTGACTAGAGAGACAAAGGGGAGGCAGACCTAAGGTTTTTCTGCCATTGACAAGGAAGGGATACTTTGAAACTCAAGAAGGAGCTGAGTACAGCACCCAGGCCATTCTGTCCTTTGTCACTTTCTAGTATCACTACACATCTCCCCGCAGTGGAGCCATCAGGGGTCAGGTGACAGATGGACACTGGCAGGAAAGCTTTCTGATTTTAGGCATTAAAATGCCAACTTTCTAAAAGTGTCATTTCCAAAATAAAAATATAAAATGAGACTAAACCATCTGGATTTAATAGGACCATTAAATTGAGTCCTTGAAACATATTTCTAGTTATTCCCAAACTGAATTTACACTTGTTAAAGATAATAGCATAAACCAGTGTTAACCTATGGGGGTGCCAACCTTAACACAGTGAATATTGACTTTGGATGTTTTTCACTGCCAGGACATGTAAAACATTAAATTCGCATTCTCCACTTTTTAAATACCACGCACCCTGCCCTCTGGGTGTTTAGAGACTACCTTAGGGATGGCTTATAAGCATTAAAAAAGGAAGGTTTAGGCCTTGCAAAAGGTTTTTTTGCAAGGTGGAAATGGCAGTTTAAAACTGCACAACCAGGCTTCAGTGGCAGGCCTGGAGACACAGAGGGGGAGATTAACTAAGATTTTGCACCTTGTTTGCGTCACAAAAGCGACGCAAATCGGCGCAAAATCTTTTTTTCCCTATTTACTTACGTAAAAGTAGCGCTGCTTTGCATTACTTTGTGCCATGGGGGCGTGCCAAGGGTGGAGCATGGGTGTTTCTATGCAACCACCCAAAGTTTCTCACGCTAAACCCAATTTACTAAATAAAGTAGATTAGGTTTAGCGTGAGAAAACGGCGTCCTTTCCATGTAGGCGCACAGAAGGAGAAATGAAAGCATTTCTCCTTCCTTTTCCTACTTTGCATGCGGGCTGCACTGTGCAGCATGCATACAAAGTGGGAAAAACTTTGCATTGTGTCTGGGCATCGTATTTTGTACAGGAAGGGTACCCTTCCTGTTCAAAACCTATGCTAGACTAATGCACACACCCTAGCGCTATGGCGCTAAGATGTGTTCTTGGTGCACAGCAGCTGTAATCAGTGCAGGTGCAAGGGAAAGGGGAAGAGAGAGCCATATCGCTGAAGATATGGCGCTCTCCTGCTCCCTCCCTGTCGCGCAACGCAGCACAGCCTCGCAGGGGGCTGCGCTGTGTGAATATTTTGTAAACCTCCCCCAGAGAGTGCTGCAGATTACTAGTGGCATCTAATTTACAGTCACTGGGTGCAGCAGGTACCATATACTAGGGTCTCACAAGCAGATTAAATGTGCCAATCAGGTGTATACCAATGTTAACATGTTTAAAAAGAAGATCACAAACACTTTAGCTCTGGTTAGCGGGGCTAAAGTGCAGGAAGGTCAAATTATCAAGAAGACCAAAAAGGCTTTTTGTGTTTAGGTTAGAGTAATTTCGGAGAAAAATCAAGGTCTCTTGTACTCTACTGAAAATGTGTTTCATCAACAGGTTTATCCACTTTCACATCACCCACTGTGCACCCCTCATTCTTAAACACATACACAGAAACAGACACAACTTATTTTGCTGCACATATTGCAGGAGCAAACAACACTAGTCTCCACATTCAATAAGTATTTCCTAAGCTGTTGTAAGATATATGAATAATAATGCACCCTCTAGGGGATTGATTCACAAAGGGACTTAAGTGTAGTAAAGTTAAGAGTGTGGAGTCGCACTGGTGATGGTGTCTCTGCACTGGTAGCAGAATTTCCACATGGCACACTGCAGAGAGTGTGTCGTACAGAGATTTCACCCCGAGTGCGGAGATTCCACCATGAGATGTTGAAACTCTGCACTCGTAACTTCACTACACGTAAGTCCCTCTGTGAATCTGGCCCTAAGTGTTTAAAGACACCTTTGAGGAACAGATCTCACCCCGGAGGAATTGCAGGTTAGGAATTGTCCTGTAAGTATCCTGCATAAATTCTCCCTGTCAAAATAACAGTGCTGATGCGAGAACAGTGACACTAGGAACGGAAAACACAGAATTTGAATATTAGAAATGAGCAATTACACTCTTAAACTCAGTCCTTGCAAAAGTTCCAGCCAAGCCACATAACAAACGGTAAACATTCCTGCCTCTAGGATCCTTTCAAAGGCACATTGAAAATCAAACTACTTTAAATTCAAACCTCTCACAAAAAGTCAGATTCTAAAAATGTTTTTACACTTTATACGACTGTATTCTGTAGTTACTATCACTTGTACTGAATAGGTCATAAGGCCATAATTTTAAAAATCCAAGCAGAAAGAATCTGAGGAAATCCAAGGTTTATGTGCTCCAGGATATTATGGAATTATTTAGCTTACCAGCACAGCAAGAATCTTTGTCCCCTTCCACTGTATTGTGGGTTTGGGTTATATAGTGTCAGCTGTTATTACCGCAATTAGAAGTGTTACAAGTGATATGTACAGATCAATTATGTGATTTTACCGTGTACGTGCAGAGTCATGTCCAAGGCAATAGCACAGTTTACATAAAAGGAACTCTCAAAATGAACCCACAGAATAGGTCTCTAATAGGCGTAAATGTCTTTGGTGCCCAATATTACTAATGCGCCCGTTATGAGGTGGGCCCATATAGCAACAAATCTCTCACAATCTGTGAAACGGATAAACACCAGCAATTTGATGGGGGGCGGGGGGGGAACTGTAACATTAGCTAAAAATGCTTGAGAAATTCTCACATTAATTGTGAAACTCTGGTATCCTTTTCCTTTTTCTTTATTTCCTTTATTTCGGTAGGGTAAAACCATAAAACCATAAAAGGTACAATATAAAACATTTAAAATAGAGATATAATAAAAACGTGCTAATTCATTTTGAGAATTTTTTTGAGGTAATACTAAATTGTGCGGGAAATAACGGTCCAACAATACAAGTCTCATCATATTTCTTAAGATCCATAATATACTTTAATAAAAATTGAGAAAAAAATGTTCAGAAGAAGCAACCCAATGCCAAAATGATTTACAAAGAGGTCAAGTAAAATCCTCAATAAAAAGGATTCAAAACCAATCATAAATACAGTTGAGACAAGACATTTAGGTGACGATTACAATGAGTGTTGGAAAGCCTCCGACCTCAGGTCGGATGATTTCCGACACTCCTCGTTGGTTTCAATTCTGACCGACTGTAAGATAATCAGGCTGGTCATTCCGGCTGGCTTCCGACGGGCTCCAGGAGCTCGTCTGCCTGTCGGAAACTGGCCCGTCATCCCAATGGAAGGCGTATCCGCCTTCTGGATTACAATGCACAGTTTCCGACATGATTTCCATGCCGGCCTTGCCGAGATGGAAAACCTGTTGGAAAGCGTGTTTAGGCGCCCGTAGCAGGGCCCCCTTCTGTTTTCGGCCTCCAGTTGGGGGCCGAGGGGGCGCCATATGTGCCCCCTTGTTGATCCCTGCACCTTGTGGCAGGCACCTTGAGTGCCTGCCACAGGGTGCAGGGATGAACACAGACTCCCATTCCTCTATGGGAGCTTGTGTTATGGCTGGTTTACGGTCGTAACACGAGCTCCCATAGAGGAATGGGAGTATGCGACTGCACCATGTGCGGTCACATTGCGATTAGGCGGTCGGAACCACCGACCGGAGGTGTCAGGCGGACGCTAGTCACCCCAACATCTAAATAAGACCATATGTGTGCAAGAAATATGCTTACTATTTTAAAAAGCATTCAACCTACTATACCATATTGCCGACAAGTATCTAGCGATTGAATACACCACACAGTCTATAGTGTTGGTTTTACATATTCTAAGAGCTGTGTGGCGTTCCCTAAACCGAGAAGTTTACAAAGTGGAATAATCCAGTGTGAGCGTTGTTTAGAATAGGCCTTAGAGAAAAATAACAAGTGTTCAATATTCTCTGGTACTTGACAACCCATCGGGCACAGATTCGATATGTCTCCCATTTCGTACAAGAATGGGTAAACATAGCCAACGGAAATATGCCCAATCTATATTTTACATAAAGTGCACATGCAGCAGGGTTGATAACCATGTTCAGGTATTGCTCATACTCAGGTACACATGCGAACATCAAAAATGAATCTACCAGTGTACCAGGGGATGCAGCAGAAAGTTTTGCGCCTAATGCAAAATTCCAATAGGATGTTTTCAGCTTATTCCGAGCACCTTAGGGTAATGCAGAGGGCTGCAGCCAAAACCTTCCAGACCCAACTTGAATAGGCAATTTTTAATATGGACAAGCCAGGGGATCTTTCCAACATGGTGGTCATCTAGTATGATTCTATTGCAATCCCTATAGGGACCTAAATCATCATTGGTCCAGAGCCTTATCCAGTATTGGATTGGTCTCAACATAGCAATGTCAGAAATTTATCTTAGGTTTGTGCAACTCAGAAGGACTGGGTCTCATTTAAAGGTTTGTTTAACTTGTGAAGACAAACTCTGCATATGAAGGAATTCCAACATATTTTGAACCTATTTTGATGTTTATTGTTGGTTATTTGGCACAGGGTGAGCAAACTGGGTTTACGCCCATGTTTTCCCATCTGTTTCAAATCAGCTAGCTGTTGTTCGTAGAACAGATTGCAAAATCTGACTGAGGTAGCGCTATTGATATTCATTTATAATAAACATAGCGGTAAAGCAAAGCCCTTCTTAGGGCTTGATTTACACTTTTGTGTCAGTTTACGATTGTTTGGTATTTACAAAAGGATTTACGTGTAGTATCTTTAACAGTGCGTTGTCTCCACACATTAAATGATAGCACAGTCCTAGTAAAGATACTACTAATAAATCCAATTGTGAGAACCAAACAGTTGTAAACTTACACAAAAGTGTAGGTTTACCTTTGGAAATCAGGCCCTAAATGTGTCCCTTGGTGTTTAGATTAATTTAAAAAAATAAAAAAAATTATTTGTACTATCCGTGAATTGCACAACTACATGCTAAATGTAAGTATTTTGCAACAATTCAGGGAAAGGAGAAAGCCCATGGAACAACCTTTCACTTAATGAAGCAATTTATAATGTTGTAATTAGTTGTACAAATTAATAAAGGCATAATATTGAAACAGCCAGTTGGGAAATACTGTACAAGGCTTCCACAATTCAATGAAAATCTAATTACACGAGTAACCAAGAGAGAGTGGTAAATAAGTACAAGTCACCTGATGCTGAGGGACATGGCACAACAATGAAGGATACATGTTGCATTTTGATCATCAAAATAGGGGCTTTGCTGTTTTCACCGCTACTAATTAAAAACACCAAATTCGTAGACAGAGATCTTGTTTAAAAACATGTTTAAAAACACATAATTATCTAACAACTTGACATCATACAAGTACAGTGAATTAAAGACAAAGGAAATGAGCCCAAGAACTTCCTCACGATCCCCGCACACGATTAAGGATTGTGAGCCCTGAGAATCATTCAATCCCCAGAGTTTAAAGCCACATGGAACATGCAACATATAAGTTTTGTTTCTTCCTTCGGCAGCATCATGTGATTACTGGGTACAAAATTACAGTATCACAAATTCTAGCTTCCAGCTCCATGGGTGTTGTGAAGTAAACAATGAGTACTTACACCACTATTATTTATTTATTTATTCAGTTACAACCAACACATTTTTCTGCGCTTTTGTGCTATCTTTTATGGGCAGAGGCGTAGCTTGGTCAGTAAGATTCGAGGTGAGTGAGCTTCATATTTACCAACAATCACGCTGGCATATAATGTTAAAATAAATTATACGACAAGCAGGGCACATGAGAAGGGCCTAAGGGGCAGTGGAAAGGGAGAGAAATGCGGATTGGTAGGAGTACTAAGTGAGAGAAAAACAAAGGGGCATATTAGCAAGACCCACGTTAAAATTACCGCCGTTTTAGTGGCAGGAAACTGCCGCTAAAACGGCGATAATGGGCTTGCTAATATGCGTTATAGAATTCCAATAGAAGCCCAGGTTAGATGTGCAGGACATCTAACCTGAGCTTCTATTGGAATTCCATAACGCATATTAGCAAGCCCATTATCGCCGTTTTAGCGGCAGTTTCCTGCCGCTAAAACGGCGATAATTTTAACGTGGGTCTTGCTAATATGCCCCCAAATTTTATAAAATAACCAATATTTGTGAGGACTTTCAAAACAGAGATGAGTGTGTGTGTTTTTGTCAGTGTGTGCATGCAAAAATCCCAGGTGAAATCAGACAGAAAACATACCATACCCGACTGAAGGCACCTGTATGCAACTATCTATCAGAAAATAAATGTATTAGGGGTGTAACACCCCCTCCCACCCGAAGCTACGCCCCTGCCTATAGGTGCTCCTTTTCAAAGGCCAATTGTTTTCAACCAAACAGAGGTAATTACTGAATAATTACTACACCACCTGGTTATAGCCCCTGCATAATTTGTTATTTAAACTATTTTTATTTAATTTTCTGTATAGGTGTCCCAATCTATTCTTGTTCTTTTCAGAACTCGTCAGGTAACTCTAGAAATCCGAAATGGCATGGGAAGTACAGCACTCAGAATTGGTCTTTGATTGCCATTTGATGGTCCACCTTGTGAACTGTTAATCCTGTGTCTTCCATCTCCATTGCTCATAGCAATAGCACAGTTGTTTTTTTACTATTTATATACACACACATTCATTTGTATTTGCAAGTTTTTCTTCATTGTGTGATCACGAAGGACATCGAGCATCTTCTTTGCATTATCTGGCTACTTTAACTCATGACAATTTGCATAAATGATATCTTTAGTTATATTGGTGTTTGCAGCGGCTAGGCTAGTGACTTGCTGTTTTAACCGGAAACATCAATTGTTTATAGAAATGTGTTTGCTATTAATTCTGCACTCTTTTTTATTGAACGAGCCCTTGGTGAACCATTGCTTTGCATAATCAAACAAATGAGGTCCTAACCAGAACAATGGAAACACAGGCTGCTAGAAATTATGCAAAGCTTTAAATGTTTCATTAATCACATGCTCTCAAAATGTTATACAAGCTATTGGCTTATAGAAAAATGCAACAAGCTCTTCTTCATTTAAAACTAGTAGTTAAGACCTACATTTTGGCATTCAAACTTTTTTTTAAATCTTTTCAAGCAAAGCTGTGTCTGATATCCTGCAGAGTGGCCTGTTACACCTGAAACATACAAAAAAAGCAACATCAGCAATTTTTGAAACATTAACGTAGAAAGTGGCAACAGCTTATCTGGACACGTGGAATAGAAACCCACAGGAAATGGCAAGGCACTTTATAGCTGCTGCTGCTGATGGTCAAGGGCTTTGAAATTCTGTAAAGAATTAGCCCAGTTCCCAAAGTCAAAACCAAGACTCCAATATAGGATGACTAGGGTCCTCTTCTTAAACTGAAATCGGAAAAGGGGTTTGCCTATGTAAAACTACCTCACTTCACAAACCCAAAACTGTTGAAAATAAACATAATCTGGCTTTACAAAGAAAAGGGTATGAATTTTGAAAATCATCCACATTAGTCTGTAGGTAAAGTCCAAAGGGTGTCCCATTAAAATGAAAGAACCAAAAAGTAACATACTATTCTGGGATTGAAACCAGAGTTCTCAATTTAATGTTGGTGACTTGTGACTGACCATGTCTTGTTAATACCTGAGACAGTGTTGTATTGGATACATCACAGCAAAGAACTACAGTCATCATAATTATAAGAAAGGTACAGGAGGCAGATTAGAGAGATCATTTATTTAGAATTTCTCATTTATTGCCATTCAAAGGTTTATGATTTAAAAAAAAAAATCCAGTAGAAAAGGACAATGGCAGTACATAAAACGGATGCAGATTGGATGGTTAACAAAGACCAAACCAAACAGTGATCAGTATTGAAAAGCGTTATGGGCACTTTTGTTGGACAGTTGACAGCACAGATGGTCGTTTGAGAAAAACTGATTATTATACATTCAGGGAAATATACATATTTACAATGAGCAAAGGTTGTGTAAGTTGGTAATCACTCTGTAATCTAGTTCCACGGAAGTACTATTTTAGGCTGTTGTAATGACCAAAGTGCATGCTCAGATGGCAGGTGGATTTGAATTCCAGCGATAGAAGAGGAAAACAAAACCGAACCCAGATGCATCACGTGGAGATTTAGGTGAAACTAGGAGGGTTTGAATAATCAATATAAGGTTGCCATTGTAATGATCATTGAGGGAAACATTGGGGGAGTAACTACTAGTAAACTGCTGCAATAATCCAAATTACTGACTACCAGTGAGTTGATCTGTGCTTTAACAGTGAAGCATGGAATGTGTATACAGAATGTTCTCTAACGTAGAACTTGGTACATTTCTGTAGTGGTTGTGGTACTGATGAAAGATTTATAATGTATAAGGGGCTGAAAAGAACAATGACAAAATCATGTAAAAGTCAGACATCAGGCAGGAAATTGATAGAGTTTGTAGGGACATTGGTGCAGATGGAGATGGAAACTACATGACCTCAGTTTGCGATGCAATCAACAAAGGTTACCTTTGAGTCGACCAGTGTCAATTAATATAGCCTTATAACCAGCCGTAGCAGGCTATACCATCCATTAAAGGCCCGCTCCAGCATTAAAGGTGCCGGCAAAGGCAAGGGCCTTTAACAAGGGAGCGGGCCTTTAATGGACATTATAGCCTGCTATGGAGGCCTATAAGGCTATTCGAACATTCCACCTTTAGAGGGCAGAATGTTTTAATTAGTAAAACAAAGGCCTCGCAAAGCCTGAGGGGGTTGAAATCCTCTCGGGCTCCATGAGACTTTGTTGACAGCAATAGCTGTGAAAGGTAAACATTGGTATGTTGATGCTTCGGGCTTCCATCAGCCATTAGAAGCCTGCAGCACTCGGATGTCTTCAATGGAGCGCTCAACATTCCAATGTTCTAGTAGTGAGATAGTTGGTGGTGCTTGACTCACTGAGAGAGAGAGAGGTTTGGGAATAACAAAAAGATGCCAAGGGAAGCAAGACAAGAATATGATATCATAGAAGGAGGTGGTGTACAAAAAGAAAAAAAAGTCCAGAATTGAGCTTTCAGACAAGTAATTATGTATGCTAGTCGTATATGAGAATGAAGTGCGGTAGTGATGTTTTAAAATATGCTGATTTGCGCATTATTGTGGTTCAAGGATAGTGTGGCCAGGGCAAGTTTGAACATTTTGAAATTGTCTGTGGTCTTCTTCTTGAGCCATTTGTGGACATATTTGAAAATCTTGAATTTCATAGATGGAATTGCGGCAAGATCCAGGTTGTGGGCTACAAAGTTTCTGGAGAGATTGTGCTCAGAGGAAACTGTGATTCAAAAGCCTGCCTAATGGATTTACTTAACTGTCAAATTGGATCTTTTTATGCAGTGTTGTGAAGGAACTGTGAAAGGTGGTTAAGCAAGGGGCTGAGGGTATCCAGAGAATGTTTTCTTTTATATATAGACTTGTTGGCAAAAGGAGGGCTGGCATGAGTGATGGTGATGAGATGCCATGGTCACAGGGAGAGAGCTCCATGGTGGGAAGAGAGTGAATCATTGTAATAGAAATAAACATCAGGTCTGAGGTCTTCCTCTGTTTGCATGTGAGTGACTAGTGTATGTTGGTTAAACACAGATATAAAAATAAATGAGAGAAAAGTGTTTTTGCAGGTTATTCCTGAAGTTTAAGTTAAAAACTCAGGATAATAAAAGGAGTAGTTGATTTGAGCATATTGAGCAAAGAAGTCAATATATATATATCACCTGGAGAGAACAAACAGGCCACAATAAGGCCTTGGCGAAATGTTAATAATGTCAGTGAAATTCCCAGATTGTGTGTGGGTCAAAAGCTTGAAATGTTTGGAAATGTTGCATTACACAATGGGAATAATAATGTTTGGCCAAATGAGACTGTATCCACACAAAATATTTTGCAAAAAGAAATTTCCTCTCTGGACCTTTGTCATGTCCATATCTTCTGTGACATTTTATGTGCAGTAATATTATGTTTTTGGAATGTGAAATAATGACGCATGACGAGTAGGTGACTCCAAAGATGTTTCATTGCGAATTCTGGATAAGCAGCTCTCGATGTCTGTCAGTGATCCCTCCAGTTCAGAGTCTTTCTGAGCCACGCTGCCGTTTTTTGGATCCATCAAGGTGCCATATTTAAATACACCAGAGGTGCGCTCCTGCGACTGTCCACAGTAGTTTATAAATGTCCAGGGCCACTCTTGGGAGGATGTAATGATGTTGGGCCACAGGTATGTCCAGATTGCAAACTGAGATTAACGGATATAAAAAGTAAGATCAATTCTGACATCGTCAGGAATAAAACCGATAGAGAGCCCCCCGTAGGAACAAAGGAGGACCATTTCGTTGCAAAGAAAAGAGAATATGTCCGAGAAATGTCATGTGTTTTACTAAATGCACAATCTTTAATTCAGCATAAACATGAATTTGGACAGTTTGTGGACTCATATGCCCATGACCTTATCTTTGTTGTGGAAACGTGGGCGGACGAAAGCTCAGGGCCTGACCTAGTGATAGCTATCCCACCTGGTTTCTCAATAGCCAGGAAGGATCGGGTGCAGAAAAAAGGAGGAGGTTTGGCAATAATTTATAGAGACCACTTAAAAGCCTCTTTTAAAAACATCTCCACAGATGCAGAATCAGAGGCGCTTTTATTCAAAATTACAGTCAATCATGTATATTCCTTTAACGGTTTACTAGTGTACTGCCCACCAGGACCCAGAACTAATTTTTTGCAATCAATGGGGCAGTTCCTTGAACTACACTATTCTAGGCAATTTTAATTTTCACCTAGATAATTGTTCTAATAATGATTCCTTGGCCCTCATAGACCTGGCAACTAGCGCAGGACTAAAGCAGATTGTGAAAGGACCCACTCACAGAGCTGGACACCTCTTGGACGCTGTCTTTACGGACTGTCCTTTCTTAAAACATAAGAATAATTTACAACTTCATTGGTCTGACCACCTAGCAGTGATGCTAAATCTTAGTCTGCCTACCTCAACAGGTCCTAAGCATTAAGTAGCTAGAAACCAAAAAAGATATTTATGGCAGCGTATAGATAAAACAATTTTCTCCTCACATTTGAATCAGAATAAACCCTGCCTTTCCCTTGATTCAGAGGCAGCTGCATCAAAGTATCACGATTGGATCACCGCTGCGGTACAAGCCACCATCACCCAGAGAGCAGGGAAAATTAGCAGAACCGCACCCACCGAACCTTGGTTCTCTGAGGAACTTAGATTATTAAGAAGGCTTTGCCACCGTCAAGAAAGGTGTTGGCGTCAACACTATGATCCAAGGGAGAAAGAACTATATAAAATAAAACTAGCCCAATACAAAGAATTAAATCAAAAAACTAAAACCAGTTACTTCTCAGAAAAAATTGAAGGAGCAAAGAATAGCTCGAAAGAGCTATTTGAGACGGTGCTGAAATTAAGCCGCCGGCAGGACTCCAATCAGAGTGCCATAGATCAAGCATTTTGCGATAGCCTAGCATCTTCTTTTTGCGATAAAGTGTCTGTTATCTATAATACCTTTGCCTTAAGTTCGGCTACCAATCAGAGCCCGCAGGCACGGACAGATATCGCAATCACAGCTGCACCACCGCATAACTCATATTCAGAATCTGATCCATCCCAATTTTTCAATTTCTCAAACATTTCCTATGAGCAAATTGTAAAACTTCTCTTGGCAACTAAATCAGGCTTCCCGTTGGATCCCTGTCCTCCCAAAGTAATCCATATAATAGTGGAGACAATTGCAGGCCCACTCTTGGAGGTACTTAACACTACCATTGAATCAGGGATGATTCCCAAAAGATGGAAAAAAGCATCCACTCTACCCCTGTTAAAAAAGCCCAGTCTAGATAAATCAGACCCAGAGAACTACCACCCTATCTCCCGCCTACCTCTGCCAGCAAAAAATTTGAAGAAACACATGAATCAAGAACTAGCACACTTCATTGAGATCAATCATGTTTTAGACTCCACTCAATATGGTTTTAGCATTAAGCACAATACCGAAATGACCTTAATTACGGCAACTGAGGAAATAAGACACGCGGTTGACAATGGAGTTTCGGCAGCATTGATATTATTGGACCTGTCAGCCGCCTTTGATACGGTGGATCACGGCACCCTATTAAAGCGGCTTCAAGAGGCTGGGATAGTAGGCCCAGCTCTTGTTCTCCTCATTTCTTTTCTGTTAGATCGAGAACAGTTTGTCGAAGTAGAAGGCTTTAAATCTCAGTGTTTCACGCTTCCATGTGGGGTGCCACAGGGCTCATCTTTGAGCCCTACCCTGTTTAATATCTATGTTGCACCCCTGGCCCGCCTGATTAAAGCCCATGGCTTCGACTTAGTATCATATGCAGATGATACCCAGATTATTGTTTCCATCGCGAGCAAAAATCACGACACAGCCCCCAACTTCAAAGAATGCATGAGAGATGTAGGTGACTGGATGGCAGATAATTGCCTTAAACTGAACTCAAATAAAACGGAGGTTCTACTCTTCGGCAGAGACACATCGTTCTGGTCTTCAGAATGGTGGCCATTGGAGCTGGGGATCCCTCCTTCTCCAGTCACCAAGACAAAAAATCTGGGGGTCATTATTGACACCTTCTTATCCTTTTCACATCATGCAAAGATGCTCTCCTCGTCAATCTCTCTCACTTTGAAAAGCCTGAGGAAAATTCTTCCATTTATACCACCGGCATTACAGAAAACTGTGGTAGCAGCTCTAGTTTTATCAAAACTCGATTAATGTAATGGGATATTGGTTGGAGCAAACAAATCGGAAGTGGCAAAACTGCAGGTACTCCAAAACTCTGCATCCCGGTTGCTCTTTGGCCTAGCCAAATTTTCATCAGCCAGACAGGCTCTCGATGCCTTGCACTGGTTGCCTGTGGTGAAACGAATTAAGTTTAAGGCGCTCTGCATCGCCTACAAAGCTCTGCATAACCTTGGTCCTGTCTACTTAGCAGATCGCTTCCAATGGCATTTGCCAGCACGCACACTTCGGTCTGCCTCTCTTAAGCTCGTGAAAGAACCCAAGGTCCGCCTGCTTAGATGGGGTGGTAAAAGCTTCCTATGTGTCACATCCAGATGATGGAATGAGATGCCAATGGAGTTAAAAAACTCACCTGATCTGCTCTCCTTTAGGAAGAAACTAAAAACCTGGCTTTACACTCAATAACATCTCGTAAACATCCGGATGGTTGGCTGGTCTTTGTGTTGAGCTGCAAGCGCCTAGACGCCCTTGGGTAGTAGTGCCCTATATAAATATATAAATAAATAAATTATGGAAGATGGAGCCTTCACTCAGAGAAGCTGCACAAACAAATATAAACATTCTATAATTTAAAGTAACCAAATCAAAATAAGCCCGTAACAACCCTTATAGCAAAAAAAGAGAAAGGGACCACCCCTTAGGACACTTACCGCTAAACAATTCCAAACTCCAAACAAAAAAGTCCTAACCCCAAACAACCCCAGAAATTAGGATCACACATAGCCTTTCAGATATTTAGGTTTGTCAACATTCCTTTCAATTCTACTACCTGCTCCTTTGGGTTAGTGTTCCCTGGGAAAGCAAGGAATTCCTAAATGAGAGGCATTTATAAGCATGCCATCCACAGACCCATCGTGACCAACAAGAACAACCTCAGTCTCACTTTCTCTCAATACAAGCACCCCCACATCATGCTCTTTTGAAAACTTACTAAATACTCCAAAACTTGCTCTCTCAAATTGCTCTACATCCTCATAGGATCTGTTGGACCTGGCCATTTCTGCAGGTATATCCCCAAACTTTTTGCCTCCCTCCGCCCATTTTTCTGACCTTCTTTTTATTCACTTTAGGACTCTGGGCACTTTACAGATGCTAATCAGTGTAAAAGTGGAGAGGAGTTGGCCTAACGGCTAGGGCGGTCGACCTCGAATCTGGGGAACTGGGTTCCAGTCTCGGCAATGGCGCTGAACATCCTGTGATTCTGGGCAAATCACTTACTCTCCCCGTGCCTAACAAAAATTAATGTGTCCTCATGTAATGCAACTGGTGCTATGTAAAGCGCTCTGATACCCGATTCGGGTCAAGTTTGCGCTATATAAAACTCTGTAAAAAAAAAAAGTACAAGTACTGTCTCTCCTAAACAAGGTATGATTGGTTTACACCTGTTTGGCATATTTGATTTACATGTAAATCGCTTGTACAGTGGTATTCCACATACCCAGGGCCTGTAAATTAAATGCTACTAGTGGGCCTGCTGCGCTGCTTGTGCCACCCACAGAAGTAGCCTTTTAAACTTGTCTCAAGCCTGCCACTGCAGGGCCTGTGTGCACAGTTTACTGCCACTTCAACATGGCATTTAAAACTGCTTGTTCAACAAAAGTGGCAGAATGCACACCAAATGTTACCCAGTTTTAGTAATGCTCAAAGGCTATATGTTGCAGCATGCGACCATCCATGTGCGTGAAATACATGTGTCAATGATGGAACCTCGTCACGTCCCACCCCAGTATGCACAGCGAAAATAGAATTCATGAACAAGACAGTTCCAACAGTTTTTTCATTGTTATTCCTTTTAATATTCTCCAGTTTCATCAGTAATCCACAGTTATTCCAATTGTTTTTGGTTGTATATATATATTTCATCCAAGTTCAACATTTGCCTAACCAGGCTTTACTTCTGAATATATCAGAATTCACCATCACTCACTCCACGACGTAGTTTAAAGTAACCCAGTGGTCTTCCTCAGGGGTAACTACAATGAAAAAGATTACATATCACTAACAAATCCCCATCCCAGACTTATGAATGTAATTCTCACACCCTACTCTCATCCACGAGTGTAATTTCACCTCCACTTCCATGCATTCAATAATCAAACCCACAAGTGTGTCACCATTAATTTACGAAAAAATAGATGAAAAAAATGTACATCAAATGAGACACTAACATATGCCTTAATTCTGTGTCAAATCAACATGCACTGTCCCCAGGTTTTGGTAAATTAATGGTGACACACTTGTGGGTTTGATTATTGAATGCATGGAAGTGGAAGTGAAATTACACTCGTGGGATGTGTAAGTAAAAGGTAGGACATGTGCCTTTATGTGTGGTGGGTTCTGGTAGTGACAAACAGCCTATTTCATTGTTCACTGCTGTGAGGCCTATTCCTCTCATAGACAAACATTATGAATTCCCTGATATATTTTAAGTGGTAATTTCTGATCAGAAAGGAGTGGCATTGCCATGTTTGGTATGTTTAGAATATTGGTGATAAATCCTGCTTGCTGGTATAGTTGGATTTTGCATTACTATTTTAGAAATGCTGATTTTATAAAGTGGGCATTTCTCTGTGGTTATGACTCTTTGTGCTTTGCAGCCTGACTCCAAAACACATCTGGCCTGGGTGACAGCTACACTTTGTGCATACTTTCCAGACAGCCACAACACAGGAAGGGCTAGGTGTGACAGGGTATACATCTGCATTCATCGACATACTGAAAGTCTTCCTGGGCTGGGAGAGGAAGAGATGATTTACACTCTACATTTGTATAGGTTGTGTCATGCCCTCACACAAAGGGCTGATTTACCCCCTACTGATCATCTGGAGCCGGGGTTGGGTTGAAAGGGATTGTTGCACACTTCTAAGGGTTCCTTTGTAGTCGCCCCTTCATTAAAGACATTTTTGAGTATAAGTAAAGGGGCTCTGACCCCATGTTTTTAGACACTGCATGGGACTTGCAACCAGAAGCTTCCAACTTCGCAAACTGCACATTGCCAGAGGACTGCTGTGCTGCCAGGAAGAACCACCATAAGGACTACTTGCTTTGTTGTGCTGGCCTGCTGCCTGCTGGGCTGCTGGAGGAACTGCCAATTCTGCAAAGTAACTTTATGTTCTGGCCTGCTGCCTGCCACCTTTCTTTGTGCCCCCCAAGTGCCTTCGAAATAATTCATTAGGGTGCTTAGTTTGTCTTCATTTTGTTGGTAGACAGGGCTTTCTATTAGTAAATTGTAGTGGTTAGCTACCTCTGTGACAGTGCTGTAATTTGTTCATTTTAAAAGGCACAGTGGCTGTTTGTAGAATATTCTACACTTAGTGCATATTGTTGGAGGTGTATTCATATGCTTTGATTGTAATGATAATAACAGCCTTATATGGCTATGTGGGGGTACATTTTTAAAATGGTTTGAATCAAGGCTTGCTTAAAGTCTATGATTATTGTGTGGGGGTAGCAGTTATATGTTTTATGCTTAATGTGGTTTGAGAGGTCATATTAAGTGTTGCTTTGTTTGTTTCGTAGTAGGGCATGTATGAGAGGGATATTTGTGTTTTGATATTCACCATGTATGGTGTATAGCTGAGTGAATGGTTTTAAGTAAATTTTGAAGGTCCCATTCATCATCTAGCTTTGACGATGGCTTAAATTTAGTAAGTTATTTGCTGTAGAGAATTTTAGGGTTCGTTTGTCATTGTTTAGGTTTTCATGTGCAGGGAAAGGTTCCTCATTATGTGTCATTGTTAAATGCTCAGGTATTTGTATGTCTTATTATCTTCTAGGGACAGAAGTAATATCACTGGTGGCTTTTTTAGTTCATGCAATTAAACATTTTAAAGTGGACAAAGGTTGTAGTTGGCCTGTGATTTGTTCGAGGACTTTAGGCTGTAAATCTTTAATGATTTGTGTTGTAGGCTCCTGGGAGCTAGTGCTTGCCTCTCTTATATTTCTTTACTTTTACTTCTGTTACATTCGGGGGGGTGATTGTGCTCTCTTACATGAATTTCAACATGATTTTGTAGTGTCCCTCCCATAGCATGCATTAGAATAATATTTGGTACATTTCCAATGTATATATTCTGTTGATGCACTTACTTGGTTGCAGGTGTAGCCCATGTGATTTAGTAACTGTTTTCCTTTCTGTGATGTTATGTATTTTGCTACCTCTGTTGTTGTATCTGAAAGTAGTGTAATATTATAAACATATATAATATTTTAAAGTTTATATGTTTTTTTATTGACATGTACAATCATGCAACTACTTCTATTTTGTGTTCTTACATGTATGTTCTGTTTAGATGTTTCACACAGTTTTGCAGATTTTTCATTGTGGATGTTTTAATGTGAGGCTGGTGCTTTATTTTCTATTGGATGAAAAAGCATCAGTTTCATTTTACATGTAAATTTGTTGGCAGTTTGTAGATGTTGAGGTTGTTAGGTTTAATTTTACTTGCTATTTGGGTGAGTTTCTAGTATTATATTAATTTATGTATAGTCACTTTCTTATATAATTTTGCTAGTTTTTGATAGCTTTTTTTCCTGCCAGTTCATTGTTTTTTCAAGTTGTAGTTTTTTCTTTAGGAGACCTGTGTAAAGAGATAGAAGTTGGAGAGTGTTTTGTTCATTATTTGCTATTTTTAAGTTTGTTAACAAGTATATTTTAGTTTACATATAAGTTTTACTTACTTGGGGTCAGATTATGAGTTTGGCGGTCCCAAGAACACCGTGGAGTCGGCGGTCTTCCACCCACCCTATTACGATGCATGCAGCCAGAACCGCCAACTGCGTCAATGGTGTGTCCCCCCTGTGACGCAGTAGACTGTAATGTTGGTGATTCGTACTCTGTCACTGTCAGGGCTGCGGATTACCACCGAGCCGATTACCAGTACACAGTTGATTTGATAGTCCCTTGTGGCAGTTCCCCGATGCAGTATGCTCTCAGCAAAGCACCACAACAGTGGTAATTGGATGGATGCAAATACAACACACCTGATATCAATTAGCCAAGTGGATACACCTGCAAATCACACTATAAAACACACCCCATTTCAGACCATGATCCTTTGCTACTCCGTTGCAGCACAGCAATTCAGAGCCAACATTTTGGTGAGATAAGCCAGGCCTTTGTTTCCCCAGCCCTTTTACCACTCTCCACATACTTTTTCTGCACATTTTATTTACATCCCTTGGTGTATTTTTGTTTGTATTGTTACTTACTTTAATTTGGGATATGGCCATACGAAAAAATCCACGTTTTTCAGAGGCAGATTTGTCAATCATGGTAGATGAAATCATGAGTAGAATCATGAGTAGAGCTACAGTTGTTTGGAGCCCAAGTCCAACATACTGCTTGCTCTCAGTCAGAAAAGGGAAATGTCGTCCAGAATAGTAGATAGAGTGAATGCTGTCGGTACCACCCTGTGTACACAGAAGGAAATTAGGAAGAGTTGGAATGACTTGAGGGAGAAGGTGCATTCCCTGGCCTCCAAGCAACACCTGGAGGAGGACCAGAGGACTGGCGGTGGTCCTCCCAGTGCCCCAATACAAAAGTTCTCCTGGGAGGAGAAGGTCTTGCAGATCCTACATTCTGAAGCCTTGACAGGAATAACTGGGGGAGAGGAGTCTGGTAAGTTACATCTCACTAATTGTCACAATACTTCAATGTCCTGTTTGCTCTCATCTCTACTTATGCCATTGTGTACTTTTCTAACATGAAATACTCAAAGTATCAGAGGTGTTGTATTGTCTGTGTTAATGTGTATTGTTTAATATAAGATCACATGTATCAATCTCCATTACATGTTGTAATTGTGTCTGTAAGTGTATTTCTATTAAGATATCATTCCAGGACCCATGATATGTGTTATAATGTAAAAGTATGGTCCATCCCAAATGTATTTTGACAACATGTGTGTTACACTAACCATTTTGCAAGTGTTGGCAAGTAGAGATTAAAATGACTACAATTATCATGAGGCCCTGTTTTTGTAACTCAAAACAAGATGAAATTGTGATTTTGCCCATTCTTACTTGTCTGCCATATTACAACTGATGTTCATTTCTCTTGCACTGAGCAATCTACATACAATGCTCTATTCAAAGACATTTCTGCCTACTCAGCTTTATGTTGTCCTGATCTCCTCAAATGAAACTATTGATGGCATGATTGATACCATACCAAGTGTGTAGGTCAAAGATTTGTAAGGCATTAAGTTAACTCAGCTGATTAGAAGTGGCAGGTGACCTATTGACTCTGCACTGCTCAAATAGATGACTAATGCTACATATACAAGCAAGTTGTGTGATCACCTATTTTGTTGACAACTAGGCCTTGGGAAGGTCATATACACATGTTACCTCTCCACTGTGTTGGCCTAAATGTTTGGGAGATGTCATGTTTATTCCTTAATCCAAAATGCAACATCTCAGGACACCTAATGAGCTGCTTAATTCAAGAACCTGTATTTAATGTCTTCAAATGTCTTGTTAACAAGTTTAATATCAGTGAAATATATCACAATAGTAATCTATCCCTAATTTATTTTTCCTAGGTTTCTACTTACTTTGTCTCAAAACATTTGGCTGTAGATACCACACTTCCACCAATAACAATGTTCTCTATTTCACAACAGGCTGATCTTGCAGTCCACCTGCCCAGATCTTGGCCACAAAAGAGACACCTGCTATACCCCAGGATCAAGCCCACAGTAATGACAACACTGCTGGTGATCTGTACTTGAATGACAGTGGTGGTCCATCTGGTCTGCCTCGGCAGATGATAACAGTGAGTCTCCCTGGGCCCACAACAACACCCAGACCATACACAGATGATTTGTGCAATGGAAATTACATGGCAATGGACTAATCCATATTTAAACCTGTAATCCCTGATTTGGAGTAGTGGCAACACATTTAACAGTCACCAATAGTGTACTTTTAACCCCTAAAATGGCAGCTGCCTGACCTTGCATATTAGACATTCTGAACCTGCCACCGCCGGTGGAAGTCGACCGTGCGGTGGGCATTTTACTCCACGATGAACACACAGCCATAGGCTAACATTAGTGATTGAGACAATAGAGGACCAATGGCTGTGTCCGTCTCCACTGATTACTGTGTGCATTGCATACATGTATGCCGTGGTTTGAAAAATACCTCCCTTCCCTCCTACCACTGCGGGTATCAACACCTCCTCCACTTTAGCTGCTGTCTGCCAGTTCTGGGAGGCCAGGCCAAGCAGGTGATAGGGCCACTGTCTTTTCTGCATATGAACTGGATATGCTGACTGATGAGGTTCATTCCCTGTATTTTCAGCTCTATGGCTCACCAGAGAAACAGGTAACTATCTGACATACATACATTACTCTATGTAACTCCCTCTTTGCCATTTCCAAAGTCTATAATGTGCCCCTGAGTGCCAGAGTAAGATCTATTTAGTGTTGTGTCATTTGTTGGTCCCTAAATAGGACACTCATGTTAGGGATTGTTGAGCACTATACATTGTGAATGTAACATCGCCATTGGGATGTGTAGAGTGTGTAAAGCCCTAGATTCTACTTGGTGTGCATGTAGCCAACTATGCATTCATGAGTTTTATGGGACCTGTGATATTGATACAACTCCGATAATGCTAAATTTGAAGACAATTGTATAGGCTTTACAGCATGAGCTATGTATGTACTTTGAAGCAGATGAGGATGCTGTTAGCTATGTGTACTGTCCCACATATCACTTAGCCATTAGGGCTCTCCAAACAGTTGTCTGGGAGCTAGCAATACCTCACAGACTCCTTCAGAGTGCCACACAGCCTTGAGGTCACTTATCGGATGACCACAAGCTGAAATGTTTCATTTAGAAATGTTGGTAAAATGCTGGTCATGTGACATCAATATGCTCAGCCTACAGAGAGCAAGGCCTAACAATAAGTTGTGCACAGTCAGAACCATATGCCAAGCTAGGACTGAGTCTCTGTGGCAATACATTGATGCACATAGTTACATCCCTGCTGACCTGTCGGTCCTTGGATGCTCACAAATTGAGTAGTCACAAACAATACTACCCCAGATTATTGTCACATGGACTACATTTGGAATGGTGATTGTGGTTACCCCTTGACTTGATAATTCAGTCCATTGACCTACATTTCCAAGGTGTATGATTTCTTAATGACAGACCCCTTACTTCCACAGGTCTGTTTTCAGTGTTCCATGAGTACTGCTTGCACTGTACCGTCCTATCTCACATGTGACACATTAACAGTGCAGATAGTTGATTACTTCATACCAGGTGTTTTATAGGTGAATCACCAGCTTTTTTATAATGAACCAATCCAACAGGACATACAATGGTATGCTAATGCCATCTCTGTAACAGTGCCATGTATGGCAAAAGGTGTGTTCTGTGATGCTAGTAAATGCCACACATACTCCATCACCCGTAGTATGATATCCCATCTATGAGTACAGATGCCCACACATCCCCAGAGAGCAAGCTCTCACTGACACACGTGGCAGCCCTTTCATAGGGACCTCAGTCAGAGGATGTAGTCTATACTAAGGTACCAGGCTCTATGGACCATAGCCATCAAGTTAATGGGCCTGGCTGTAAAGATGTCAATACAATAATGCTAAAGTTGCCTAGCCTTCAATAGGCCACATTGTTTTCACCAGTGTCATAGTACCTCACATCACAGTACATGTAGATAGGCCTGGCCTTCATGATGTTAGTGGGCTGGCTTAGTCAGTTTGGGACATGACTAGGTATGAGCATAGTAAGAATATTGATACAAATGTGTGTATCCATGTATTTGTAGTGCTCAGCATGTGAAAACTACACATGTTGTGTGTTAAAATTTGAGTAATGAGTGTGCTAGATCAATTCACAATGTGTCACATCAAAAAAGATATGCGAAAACTTTCCTTTTCAATCTGATTTTTCCACTCTTGCATCCATACAGGTCAACGCACATCAGAAGTGGAACATATGGATGGGCATCTCCAGGAAGGTGCAGAGCCTGAAGGTTTGAAAGCGGTGCAGCATCCATTGCCGAAAGAGGTGGGAATACCTGAGACACTGGACTCGGAAATCTCAGAAGTCTAACTGGGGAAGTTCTCCCAACGCATGCTGCAGCCTCACCCCCCTAATGGCCCACATACTGGTGGTGGCCTCTCTTGAGCAGGATGGGCAGTTGAGGGCCCAACAGCAGCTACATTAGGGTAAGTCCTGACCAGAATTCTACATATTTCATTGCCATCTTTTTTTGTAGCAGGCAGCCATTTCCGCATCAACATTGAGGGTGACTCATGCCCAACGTCCTAGAACAGTTGTTGAATGTGTAGGTCTGGTAGTAGGGCATGATGATGTACTTTGCCTATTGTCTTTTTGACCAGGAAAAAAAGCACAGTCCAATCAACTACCAATTGTTTTACTTGAGCAGACACATGGCTGACTAAAGTCATAAATCACCTAAAGCTGGTTGATGTTCTGGGTGACAGTTGTCCCAAACAGCCCACTTGTCTTCATTCTGTCAGGGGTGATGCTCCCTCACAACTGTGTCTCGTGTGTGTCATGACATAGTATACAGTGCACTTTGGATGCAGTGACTGGGCAATACTTCCCATTGGTAAGTTGGGAATCTACAGTAACATGAGAGTACAAACATCACTGGTGCCATCAGTATTAGTGCCTACATGTTGGCATGTGTACCTTTCCCTGTTGTTGAATCATCTGCACTACTGTTTCATACTTGATCTAAGTGTCTTCATAGATTGATGTCTGATTACATCACAAATGTGAATGTAGGCCAATCTGTATTTGGAAAGAATTATTTGTGATAGGTATGCAGTTCATGTGTTACCACAGACACAACTGTGCACACATTTGTGGGTGGCCGACACATACCCTAAGCCATTACTCAATGTCATTGGTCAGGTCCAATTGATGAAGCAATGACGGACATGACAGGCAGACTTACAGTAATTTGTCACTATTGGAATTTCCATGATAAAATCTGGGAGTATTTAGTTATGTGAACAGCACATTTTGGTTTGCCAAGGTTCATTCACTGAGTGGTTACATGCATCAGGAAGTGACATGCAGAAATGTAGGGATCATATGTGAATGCCTGCCTCAGTATTACAAGGCAAATTGTGTTTGTGATACAAATAGGTACTGTGATGTGCCTTCCCATTTGGACAAAAACGAATCCACTTCTTTATGTCATGGAGATTCCCTGAGCCTCAACAACCTTCAAGGGTCTTTTGGCTTGTTGGTATGAAATGCAAGAATGGTGTTGTTACCAGTACCAAGCTGGATTTGGGATGTCCCTAGGCTTAAGTGGACTCTTATGCTCTGAACTTTGTACACAAATCACCCAAAGCTACTTAAGTACAGCTTTAATTGGACTATTCTGACAGTGGACATATGAGAAAGTTTCAATTAGAAAGTGTCAACAGTGTGAAATGAACATTTTCATGTCACCTGATTTCTGCTACTGCACATATTGCTGCAACATAGCTGTATTACATGGCCATCATTTCATCATGATGTGGTCTTAGGTATATGGCCATTTGCTGATTGCAGGGCCTTGTGTTGCCACTAGGCCTGGGCGGTAAATTCCGTTCCGCTTGCGGCATTTGGGAAATGTTGGCACTTCTGCATTCCACGGAGAACGCAAAATTGCTGAAAATTCCGCGATCCGCGGCGTAGCGGCATTTTTTCCTTGTTCGCGCTTTCAATATGCGTGTTCGCGCGCATGATAGCGACTTACCGGGATCCCTGCATTCGCTGACGAGTTTTCCTATCCGTTCGCGCGATCCCGCGAGAGTGTGCGATTGCGAACACGTCATTCGGACGCGCCATCGGACATCTGCGTTCGCGAAGAGGAAACACGCATCTCGAGCAGGCGGGACAAGTGAAACAAGATGGCTGCGCAAATTGGCGACCGCATGTGCAAGTTTGCGAGATATTTCCCCCCGAGCACGCAAACAGCGTCCCCGAACAGGAAAAATGCATCGCGAACGGGCGGATCAAGCAATTCTGCGTGCTTGCGGAATTCTGCATGCTCGCGGAGATTTTTTACCGTTTTGCGAAATTTTGCGTAACGCGACTACGCAAATTCCGCCCACCCCTAGTTGCCACTACCCAAATGATTTTGTTCTAGTCATCCTATTTGATGACATCATGTCACTATGGTATACTACAAGGGCCAACGTATACAAGGTGATCAAGTATCCTGGCAGATACATGAGGATGAAATTGAGCTAAGTTCACTCATGCTATTGGAGCTGTCTGTGGTTATGACATCACTGTGAGCAACTGTTTTCAGGTCATGTAGCATGCATGCATGTGCTCATGTTAATGTTGAAGTCACCACAGTGGACCTTGTAGCAGGAGTCATCTGTGCACTTTTGAAATGTTCTGTGATAAAAGCTCTTGGCCCAGTGTATTCTCGCCGATGCTATAAACCTATTTTAAATGTCATTTCAGCATCATCCCAGGCAAGTGGAGGAGAGAGGGACAACATTGTTGGGGAAGCAGCTGGCTACAGTGGTTCTGGTCGTGATTCTACAGACACCAAGGAAGCCAGTGGTGCAGACTCAACATTATCATCTGCAGTGTCAACTTGCAGTGGACACTCCCTAGTGATGGTGGACCACACAGGAACAGTACCAACACCATTCTTGTCCATCACCCCCATTCCATCTCCACCCTCCCTATTGCTCCCCACCTAGTTAGTTGGGCCCACTCCCTTAAGAGGGGAGCTGTCTTCTTTGCTCCAGGCATCTCAGCCCCTGCCCTTGTCCCCCCCGCTGCCCAGAGTGAGGAGGCTATTGACCTCCTGAGACACCTCTTTGTAGGGTAGACGGCACTACTGAATGCCATCCAGGGGCAACAGATGGTGGCATACCTGGAAGGCATCCACAGTGCTTTGTCTAGCCTACAGAGATCTTTTCTGGCTCTGGCCTCCTCAAAGACAGCAGCCTTCCAGCCTTCAAGCTATCTCAAACTTCCGCCTCACCTCCTGCCTCTTCCCCATACCATCACAATTCCCTATCCCCAGGCCTGTCCAAAGCACACTAACATATATGTATCCTCCCACTTCAACAGTCCCGAGCAGCACACGCAAACACAAACACCACAAAACACAGAAGCGCAAAACCACTCACCTGACAGTCATACCCTCAATAACACCACCACCCCAGCATACCCCCAGACACCATACCTGCAATCACAGACACATCCACAACACCTAGCATACCCCCAGATACCACACCCACAACCACAGACACATCCACATCACCAAGCATACCCTCAGATACCACACCCGCAACCACAGATGCAACTACAACACCCAGCATACCCCCAGACACCCCACCTGCAACCACAAACACATCCACAACACCCAGCATGCCCACAGACACCACAACCAGAGACACATCCATAACACCATGCATACTCCCAGGCAGCATACCTGCAACCACAGACACATCTACAACACCCGGCATACCCAGCGCCTCCACATCACAGCCACCCAAAAGACACAAACGCCCACACTCACCCACACAACAGACACCTACAAAACACCCCCTCAAACATGTACAGGATACATCAGACCAACAGTCACCTACACAAACAACACACACACCCACCCCTGGCATTTTCACTTCCTCTACTTCCCAACCCTATTCCCTCCCGAGCATCTTACCAAATATGTTATTTGCCCTTGCCCGTACCCCTGTCACAGCTGGACCCCCCAAAGCTAAAAGTACCCTTCCACACCCCAACCCATCCCTTCCACACCCCAATCGACCCATAACAAAACTGTTCCCCCCACTCATGAACCCAGGGCTACCCCTGAGAAAGAAAAACCATCCCAAAAGCAAGCCCATCCTCCCAAGTGACATCACTGAGGTGCCTGCACACCACTTGATGCCCCTTCCTGGGGAGGATCCCCTGGCAGTGGTCTTGGAGGCAAGCATGCTGCATAACAACAGTCCGCAGAACTTGGACATTTGAAATGGGCTGCCATTTGGCTTTGTTTTTGTTCTCTGTCTTTGTCACTTATTGAGAGAGGTAGCTCCATTGCGATATTAAATCACTATTTTGATTTTGACTAGGTTAGTCCTGGCATTCCTTTTTCTTTGCAATAGTTTGATTTCTAGCAATGTTTTATTTAAAGATGTGTAGTACATATTTTTCTTTAGCATGAGGGCAGGAACTACTGCTTACTTTTTTATTGTCTGCTATGATAAGTGCATACACTGATTAACATGGTATATGATTGTCATTTTAATTTAGGTGCAGCCATTCAACATAGTAGTGGACGCTTGCTCCAAAAATTAGTTGTTGACAATTGCTTTCAAGCTAGTTTACTACAGGTGTGTTTGGTTCAGCTTGATTACTTATAAGTATGTATATATATGCTTTGCACTTTGTTATATGATGTGACCTTTGAAATAGTATAGAGTACAGGAATTGCTCTAGACAAGGGGAATAGTTACACTGATGATGTAGTAGAGTGCAGCTCATAATTGTGACTTCCATTGTTTTTCCAGGCAATGTATGGCTGATGGTTACCCCTGGTGTAGAGTATTTTCTACATGATCTTACATTGCACTTATCCTAATAATGTGTGATGCATATTCTTTGTGAAAATGTAAGTAATTTATTTAAACACACCTATATGTTGAGTTTTTTTCTTTTAGATTTGCTATCCCCTTTTTATGCAAGTGTGCTTTTTTGATGGCAGCTAGCTCCAAAGTTATGGACACAATGTGGCTGTACAGGTGTGTTACTTTAAATTTCTTAAACTTCAACATTAGAGACATATGCATTGCACATTAGTATGCTATTGCTTTTGTGAGTGATTTAAAAAACACGAGTCCGGAGCTAATGTTAACAGCCAAGTGGACAGGGGACAGGTATTGAAGTGACTTACCTTTGGTTCCAGCAAAGACAGGGTTGATTGGCATTGAGTTCAACCATTAATAGCAGAGGCAGGATGTTCAGGATCGGCTCCATGGCGGAGCAGGAAGTTTGGATGTGAGTACAGGTGAGTTTCTGCCTTAGATGTGTGCCATTCCGCCAGCTTATATGTGGAGGTTTGACCGTCACAGTCACGTCCGCGGGAAGGCACATCATGATTGGGTCAGCAGAAAAACTGGTGGTTCACCAAATGACAGATGCACTGGCCTATCCCACTGCCGCCACTGTCTAGATTACCTGGCGGTGGCTTGCAGCACCTCAGCGGTCTTTCATATATGGAACTGCATGCATCGTAATAGGGCAGGTGGACCGACAAAGAGGCAGTGGGGAATCCGACGCTGTTTCAACAGCGATACCCTTTCCCCAAAATTCGTGATAAGTCCCTTGGTTAGGTAGTTCTTGAGATTTATATGCTTCTTCTTCAATGGTCTGGTCAGAGAATCCGGCAGAGTTTACTGGTCTTGCATTGCTTGTCATTTTTGAAGTATTCAGTTGTTTAAGTTAGTGTGCCTTTTAAGTTGTTGATTTAATTGTTTGTCTGATTTTATTGGATAAAGTTGTTTATACTTTTATTTTATTGGTTGATTTAGTATTAGTTTTAATTTTTTTTATCTGATACGTCCTTAGTAAACACTAAGGGGCTGATTACGATGGCGTAATGATCGCCACCGCCGGCCCGGTGGTGGCGATCATTACGCCATCGTAACGTGCAATACCCACCGCCATATTACAATGGCGGTGGGTATCGCGGCGGACGGAAAGTCCGGCCGCCGCTTTTCCACTGGTCGGCAATCGTTACGATTGCCGGCCAGGCGGAGCTGGGGCTGAAATATGGTGGGGGTGCCTAGCAGGCACCGCCAGCCATATTAGGATGTTGTGATTTCAAGGCCTTTCCATGGAGGCGATGCCGCCATGGAAAGGCTGGCGGGGATTTGCTTTGGGGGCCAGTTGTGGGCCCCCGGGGGGTGCACTTGGGGGGTACCCCCTATATGTCCATGCAGAAGGTGGCAGGCACCGCGCGGTGCCTGCCACGTTGTGCATGGAAATGCACAACATGGCACTTTACCATTGCGGCGGGTGCTGCAGCCAGCAGCACCCGCCGCAATGTTGAAATGCCAGATGCAACCACCGCAGTGGCGGTCGCATCATAATTTGGGTGGCGGGACTGCCGCATGGCAGGTGGGCGGTCCGTTACCGCTAGGATGGCGGGCGGACTAAAGTCCGCCCGCCATCCTAATCAGCCCCTAATTTAGGTGTTAAAGTATGATATATAGTTTGACAGTTTTGAATATAAATTTATTTATATGTATATTTATTAAAATTTAGGTTTTTGTCTAAACGGTTGAAGTCAATGCTAAAATTTTTGGGGGTTTTATTGTTATGATTTTAGTTATATAATTTATTGAGGTGAGTGGTAACTATTTTGGTGATGTAATATATTTATATTTAATTTAAACATGTGTATAAAATGTTTTAAGCGTACTTCATATAATAACTTTACGTAAAAAGTGTTATTTTATATTTATTATTGATAATTTAATATTTTGGTGATATTATATTAGTCACGATTGTATGAATCGATTTTTTTCACATATATGTTTAGGGCCTGATTCCGAGTTTGGTGGTCCTGGGACTGCCAAACCTGCTGTTATGGTCCTTGCGGTCGGACCGTCACAAGCCTGAAGGTTGCCCGTGGCCTCCTCCAGGATCCTGGATCCTGCGGTGGCCATGGTGATGAGAGGGGCAGGAAATGGTGCCGGTGTCGGCACCGCCGAGCAGATTACAACCTGTCTTTCCCCGCCATTGAAAGGGTGGCAGAAAGGCAGGGAAGGGTGCCCAAACATGGCCTCCGGGGGAATCTGCCCATGGGGTGTATGCTGGGGACAGATGTTGTGCCCCCTAGAACTGCACCGGTATGTGTGCACTCTGTGGCCTGCACGCCTGACATGATGCATGCAAAAGTGCACCCAACGTGGCAGCGATCCCACGACAGCAGCATGACTGCTGGCTGTATTCTCAGCCAAAGCATGCTGCCATGGTGGGACCACAGAAACAACACAGCCTCCATGGCAGTGTAGTCGTAATATGGTGGTGGAGAAGCTGCATGCTAGGTGCCTTTCTCTGGCCCGCGGCATTGGCAATAAAGCGGTCAAACCACCGATGTCGTAATCAGCCCCTTATTAAAGGTAACAATATTTTCGATTCACATATTTGTGTTCTCCTTATTTGTGGTTTTACTAGTTAAGTATAAGAAGTCAATATTTTTTATATCGATATTTAACTTCCAATATTTTGTGTGTTGATATTGTGTGCATCAATATTATGTCAGTGACCCCCTGAGAAGCTCTTAAATCTGCTTTCAGAAATTGCTAGTGATTTTCTCACACTTCAGTAAGCGTAGCTCCATAATTTCATCTGAAAAGAGAATGTTTTGATAAAGCCTAATGTTGATCTCACGCTTAGAACATTTTTATACATTTTTTATTGCCAGAAACTTTAATGGGCACCTAATTTGCATTGGCAATGACTGCATTGAAATAAGGGCACATCTATACTTTATTTCAAATTGTAAAATATTAGCTGGGATATTTAGTGGTACAGGTGGGACGAGGATGCTTTGTTATACCAAAATGTGTAGTCACAAGGATCTGGTACATATGTAAATCTATTGCCTTTTCAGTTTGACATAAACAATACACAAGACTTAGGGCCTGATATAGATCTTGGAGGATCGGGTCCCCCGGTCGCTTTTTTAGGTGATCTTCCCTCCCGCCAACTTGACTGTCCGCCTGCCCTATTTAAATGTTAGCTATTGCAGAACCAAAAGACCGCCGCGGTCCCGCTGTCACTGCAAGTAAATCTCGACCGCATTGGTGGCAGAATAAGCAAAAGCAGCTATTTGAGGGAGGACCACCAGTTTCTCTGCAGGCCAATCATGATGTGTCTTCCCGCCGGCGCAACTGTGGTGGGGAAACCTCTACATCTGAGTTGGCAGAATGGGACGCATATAAGGCACAGACTCATCTTTAATCACCTTCCCATTTCCTGTACTGCCATGGACCCGATTCTACATGTCCTGTCTCTGCTGGCTGATCATGATGCAAATCAACACCATCGTTACCGGAATTGAAGGTAACCTCCCCATTACCTGTTACCTTTTTCACTTGGCTGTTCACACATGCTCAGGACTCGTGCATTATTAAATTACTCAACCAAGCAATAGCATACCAATGTGCAATGCATATGTCTCTAATGTTGATATTTAAGAAATTTAAGGTAAAACACCTGTACAATCACAATGTGTTCATAAATTTGGTGCCAGCTGCCTTCCAAAAGAAACTTGCATAAAAAAGGAAATCAAATCAAATATCAAGGTGCAGGTGTGTGTAAATAAAGTGCAGACATTGTCACAATAAAAACCTATGCATCACACATCATGGGGATAAGTGCCATGCAACCTCATGTAGAAATTGCACTAGACAAGCTGTAACCCTTACCTTATGGATAACCTGGAAAATAAATGACAGCCCCAAATTTGAAGCACTCTACCAATTCATCCATGTAACATTTCCCCTTGTATAGTGCAAGTCCTGTATTGTATACAATTTTAATTTCCACATATTACAAGGTGAAAATAATATGTGTACATATTTATCAGTAATCAAGGTGAAACAAACATGCCTATAGTAAAATGTCCTTAAATAATGGCTCAACATCTATTTGGTGGTGCAAGTGTCCACTACTACGTTGAATGGCTGCGCCTAAATTCAAATGACCATCACATACCATGTAAACCAGTGAATGCACTTAACATAGTAGACATTTAAAAACTATGTAGTAGTTCCTGCCATCATACTAAAGAAATATATGTACTACACAGTTTACACTGAAAGATTGTTGGAATCAAACAATTGCTAAGGAAAAATAATGCCAGAACAAATTTGTTCAAATCAAAAGTATGTATTATTGCCACAAATTGAGATACAGCTCTCAAAATAAAAATACAGCTAAATGACAGTCCCTAAGTCCAAACATCACTATTATTGTGCAGTGGCACAAATCTTGCCTCCAAATACCCTGCCAAGGGGAACCTACTCAGGAAGGGACATCTAGTGGGTAAACCAGGCATCTCAAAGACTTACATGGGAGGGGGGTTGGGTTTGGGAGGGGTGCCCTTTGGGTTTGGCAGGGGTGCCTTTGTTCTTTTGGGGGGAAATATGCCCTTGGGTTTAGGAGGGGGTCTTGTTTTGGGAGGGGTGGTCTTGGGTTTGGGAAGGGGTGTGTGGTTTTGGGAGGGGTGGTTTTACTTTTGGGATTGGGTCATTTGGCTTTTTTAGTGGTACCTTGGGGGGGTAGTAGGGGAGGGTTCTGTCTTTTGAAGGATTGGCTGGGATGTAGAAGGGATGGGTTTGGGGTAGAAGAGGTATATGTGTGTTTGTGAGGGGTGGGTGGGTGTGGCATGGCTCAGGGCAAAGGCAAACAGAAGACTTTCACTGGATAACTGGGTAGAATATTCGAGAGGGAGTTGGGAGGTAAAGGTAGTGGAAGTGTCTATTGTGCACGTGCCTGTTGAGGGTGTATGTGTCTGTGGGTCTGGTGCTTGTCGTGAGCATTTGGGTGTGTCTTGCTTTGTTGGTGTGTGTTGTATTTGTGAGTGTGGGTGTTTCTCTTTGTGTGTGTGCTGTGGAGGTGCTGGGTGTGATCATGGTGGATGTGGCTGTTGTGATGGATGTAGTGTCTAGGGCTATGCTTGTGGTGTTGGATGTGTCTGTAGTGGTAGGTGCAGTGTCTTTTGCTGTGATTGTTGTAGTGGATATGTTTGTGGTGGTGGGTGCAGTGTCTGGGGGTGTGCCGGTGTTGGTAGATGTGTCTGTGGTGGTGGGTGGAGTGTATGGGTGTGTGCTGTGATTGTGGTGGTGGATATGTCTGTGGTGGTGGGTGCAATGTTTGTGGTTGTGCTGGGGTTGGGGTAGTGGCTCTGGCTGCGTGTGTGTGTTTTTTGTGTTTGTGTGTGGCTGTGGTACTTGTGAGTGGGTGTGTGCAAAAGTGTGAGTGTGCTTGGGACAGGTTTGGGCATAGGGAAATTGGATGGGGTCAGGTTGGAGGTGTGGCACATGGGTTGGGATAGTTGGGAGGCTGCGGTCAGTGCGAAGGCTAGACCTTGAAAAGACCTCTGTAGACCAGACATAGCACTGTGAATGCCTTTGAGGTAGGCTACCATTTCTTGCAATTGGCTACCAAGCCCATGGATAGCATTCAGTAGTGTAGTCTGGCCTATTGAGATATTTCTGAGAAAGTCAATAGCCTCCTCACTCAGCACAGCCAGGGATAGGGTCAGAAGCAAGGTGCCACCCTTTTAGGGTGGCGGGTTTGGCCAACTCAGCTTTGTTCCCACCCCGAACAATGACCCATTTTCACTCCACACGGAACTGGCTCAGTTCTTCAGGAAAATCAAGCTGAGGGACTACTTTGGAGATTCACAAAAAGAGGATGATGGAAGCTCAAAAAGAGGCTTACGAAAGAAGTCGACTTTCTCTCCGCCTACCCAGAACATCTCATGCAATGTGCTGGCCTTCGAACAAGCGGTCCTCAGAGAGGTCGAAGAAATAGACTTCAACAACAGCAAGGGGTTCCAGAACCTATCAAGGGGAGAAAGAACAGCACTACTACAACTCAAAAACAACCATGAGTTGGTGATAAAACCGGCAGATAAGGGTGGGGCGATTGTCCTAATGAATTTCTCTATGTACAGAGACGAGTGCCTACTCCTGCTGTCAGACACCACCAGCTATGAGACATATCAAAGCGACCCAACAAAACGAATCATGAATAAAATTGGATCCCTTGTGAATGAAGCCATGAGCAACGACTGGATTACTAAACATGAGGCAGAGTTCCTTGTGAACACCGAACCGAGAACACCGAGATTCTATACCCTTCCAAAAATCCACAAAAACAGGGTGCCCCCCCCAGGAAGGCCCATAGTGTTGGGCTGGCTCAGCGCTAGAACCTCTGTCGCAATTCTGCGACTGGTTTTTAAGGCCTATTGTACAGAAGTCCCCTTCATATCTCAAAGACACGAAGGACGTCTTATGCCGGATACGGGACCTGGAGGTCAACATCAACGAGGATTTGTTCATAACTATGGACATAGAAGCGCTCTATACGAGCATTCCTCAAAGACGCACTTTGGAAGTGGTGGAACAAATTCTTCTAAACCAAGAGTGGATCTACATGACGCCAAGACACTTCATAATGGAATGCGCAGAGATGGCCCTCACCGAGAATTATTAAGAGTTTGAGGATGTCCTATACCACCAGATCAAGGGCACGTCCATGGGCAGCACTTTTGCGCCGAGCATGGCGTGCCTTTACGTCCATCAATTTGAGGAAGACCATATCTTTAACCCCAGCAACCCTTTCGCCCATCAGATGAAAACATGGAAGCGATACATAGATGACATCTTCATCGTATGGCATGTAACACCGGAGGAAGCCACAGCTTTTGTTGAGTGGGTCAACAGCAAGGATATACACCTTAACTTTACCCACACAATTGAAAAAGACCATGCTATATTCCTTGATCTGGACATCACCCTGACTACCGAGGGTATTTCGACAAAAGTAAACATCAAACCCACGGATAGCAATAGCTTACTATTATATGAAAGCTACCACCCTAAAGCCCTTCACCAAAATCTGCCTGTGGGACAATTCCTCAGAATCCGGAGAAACTGCTCAGAACTGGAAACATTTAAAGAACAGGCAGAACATCTGGAGACCAAACTCCTGGCTAGACACTACCCTAAAAAAATGATCAAAAAAGCCAAGAAGAGGGCCAGGAACAATAACCGGGATGCACTGCTGGACACCATACAAAAAGAGAAATCAGAACGCATGGTGTGCGTAACTACATACACACCGGTGTCGAATAAAATCCAAAACATAATTAAGAAGAAATGGTCAATCTTGAACAGTGGACAACGGCATTGGGATCCCCCCTGTTTGCTTTCAAAAGGAGCCGGAATCTTAGGGATGGTCTGGTACACTACAAAACCAAGCACGATGAAACGGAGAGCCTAAACACCCTCTGGAGCCAGCCGAGACCTACAGGCCACTACCCATGTGGCAACTGCGTGTGCTGCCCTTTGACCTCGGCCACAAAAGAAGTAGACATTGGCACCAACAACCCATGGAGATTAAAAGAATTCAGTAACTGCAATACTGAGAATGTGGTCTACCTCCTTAAATGTCCATGCCATTTAATGTACGTAGGAATGACCACAAGGAAAGTCAAGACACGGATTAGTGAACACCGCAGCACCATTCGGTGCAAAAAGTCAAACACTAAACTGACAAAACACTTCCAAGATCTGAACCACAATGAATCGGACTTAAAGTGGGTAGTATTGGGAGTCATGAAGAAACAGAAAACAGACATTAGCAGAATGCTGCATGTGAGGGAACAACGGTGGGTGTACCGCTTGCGGTCATGGGACACAGGCTTAAACGATGAAATACCAAGGCTACAGATGGCACAATAGCCTTCCGTTGATAACAAGGAACAAATCATCTTTCCTTTTAGAAACAATCAGTGTATATCATGCATACCGTAACACCATGATCCCAGTTATACGCACACCCTTATAGCCTCACGCAAGCGCATTACATTATCAGAGAGCATGCCTAGTTTCGGGCTTTTCTCCCTCTACTTTTTAAATTCTGGAAACACCATCATGAGGCGATAACAGGCTAACCACGGATTTATGATTCAACTCTGCGCTCACTTTTTAATATATTTTTAATATATCTAGACCTTCACAACCAACAACGGAGCAGGGAACCCTCCCGCGTTTTGACCGATAGTCATTGAGCATACGGTAGGGATTCCCTAGGGGAGACAGACATGCATGCGATGAATTGGTTATGATGCTATGCGCATCGGTAGGCGTAAACAATGCATATATTTGCAAGGACAGAATTAGGCAATCACAGCGCATGCGCTAGGCCGGAGATGAGGTAGAGATAGACACTCGTTCCTCTACTCACGGTGAGCATATAAGCACTACCATATAGCCGCAAAAATCTTGACGCCTACAATGATAGAATTAAGGCAGCCCTCATCATAGGCACGTGGGTCACGCCCCTTTCCAGGCAACCAGGCACCGAGTACGGAGACACCGGAAGCCTTCCAGGTGCTCGCAACGCGCTCATGATTGATACCAATTATCCCCGTTAGGAGCACTATTTAAGACCGCTCCCTCAACCTACCATTCACCAGCGGGGAGGCGAAGCGAACGGTTGTAGGAAACACGGCGGAAAGCGCACTACGATACAGTAAGAGTATGAAAGGTGTATGCATGGATGTGAGTGCGGGTTTTAATCGCACAAATACAGGTATTTGAATTCAATGCATTCTCTTAAAATGCTTTTTTCCAGTCAGTGCCATGGCTCTACAAATAACTCTAACAGTCCTCATTGTTATTACAGTATATTTAAAAAAAACCCTTCTTTTCCAGAAAGGCTTGGTTTTTTTATGTTATAACCGATATCATGGACCTGATGCACCATTAACAGGTTCTAAGAACACTTTTCTTTCCCGTTTTTTCCGTTTGTTTACAGGATTGCCAAAGTAGGGCTTTCCCCACTCGTCCTCCCATGGAGCAAGTAGGGTAGTCGCCCAGGGTAAGTGTAGAGGGATTTTTTCTCTCTTCATCATGAAATGCCAAAACACGTATGAGTGACACGTGTTTCTGCACTTAGTGAACACCACGCGCGCTGATATTGTGTGGTGATGAACGCTACTATGCAATATAACAAACAGATATTCGCAACCTTGTTTGTGTTTATATTTTTCTACAGGAACCGAAACAGATGCACGATCTCCAACGGGGATAGTGACTCCGCACACACCCCCCATAGTGGTTGGTCTTTATTTCCAATATTTACATAAAGACGTAGCCCTTTAGTTTTATGGTCCTGAAGAATGCTATGTACCCTCCGGGGACCGCAAGCAGAAACATGTTGACCACACTCCTTACGGTGAAGGGATGATAAGTTCCCGCATCACCGGTCACTTTAATTTTAATACTATACAGTTGCCTAACTAAATAAAAGCCTGCCTTTGAGGCAACTGTAATGGTTTTTAGATCACCTTCACTAGACACGGGCCCCCACTTAGTTTAGAAGTGCATCCCTGTCTCCAGGTGTATGCCCGCCCTCTATCAAACCAAGTTTTTAGAGGGCGAGGACAGCCGATGATGAAGCATGACACCTGGTGGTGTGTGAGGCCAGACCTTCACTTTTTGTGAGATGCCCCCAATGTAGTTGCATCTCTATTAACCTGTAGAAATCCTAACTAGGGACAGCCTCATTTTGTGTTTACATGGTACAACTGTCCCTCATGACATCAAACCACATGATGCATATGTGGAGTTTAGGCAGCCATGTGTCTGCTCAGAACACTCCATTGGTTGTGAACAGGAATCAGGTGGGATCCTTTACAACATAATAATAGACAAAGCACATCATCTTACAAGTTGTGCAAAACATACACCTTTAAGAACTTTTCCTGTGGGTTGGACATAGCTCACCCTTAATGTTGATGGGAAAACTCCTGACTATAACAACACATTTAGAACTTACCCCCTTGTTGCTGCAGTTGGGCCCTCAACTGCCCACTGAGCGCCGGATAATCCGTCGCAAGAATGCGGGCCATTTAGGGGGTCAGGATCTGGCGCACGCGCCTCCCACGTTGGGAAGACTGGACAAGCAGGACTTCAGCTGACTTGGGTCCCGCGTCGTAGGTCCCCCTGCATTTTTCTACAGTGGACGCTGCACCTCTTGAAGACCCCTAGAGTCTGCACCTTCCTGGCAATGGCCTTCCAGATGCCCCTCTTCTGATGGGCATTGCCCTGTTTGTCTGTATTGATGTAACAAAAGGTTGCTACATCACTAGCATAACTCAGTGGATTCAAAATTGAACCATGTAGCTGCTGGACTTGTTTTACCAAGCGTGAAATCTGATGCTTCTAATAAAGAGATAGAAGAAGCAATGAAAAGAGTAGGGGAAGCACAGTCACTGTATTAAGCTGCTATAGAGCCAGGTAAACTTAATTTGCTTAAAAACACACATTTCCTGTGATACTATTGAATAGTCAAATGAATATGTGATTCGGTGTAGAATTGTGGGGCATATTAGCAAGACCGGCGATAAAATTATCGCCGTTTTAGCGGCAGGAAACTGCCGCTAAAACGGTTATATGGGCTTGCTAATATGCGTTATAGAATTCCAATAGAAGCCCAGGTTAGATGTGCAGGACATCTAACCTGGGCTTCTATTGGAATTCTATAACGCATATTAGCAAGCCCATTATCGCCGTTTTAGCGGCAGGAAACTGCCGCTAAAACGGCGATAATTTTATCGCCGGTCTTGCTAATATGCCCCTGTATTTTGAGAAGCCCAGCTCAATTAGTGTAGCGAACATGTTCACCATGAAGTTTTTATTCTCCTGTGACTTTCAAAATGCATGCAGGCAAAACAAAGTAATTTTGCAACATATTTATTTGTAACACTAAACTGACCTAATTCTTCTGGATCACTATGGCATATCCAGTGTATTTGCAATACTTATGAGCCTTTGTCAACGTGCAGGCTGCAACAACACTGTTGAAATGCAGTGACAATCAGCCCACTTCATCACTGAGGAAAATGTCTTAGCCGCCTCAATGCATTACACTTTTTTCACGTACAAGACCCTGTGAAAGCCACCAGTGTGATCAACTATTCTGCAGATGTTAACCAGTTACATTGCTTAGACCTAATTCCCATTCCATTCCAGGATTGGATAAGGCAACCCAAACTTGCCTTTCACCCTGCCTTTTTTCCTTATTAAAGACCCTTTCAGGACTCTGCCAACCATGGCTCGTCCATTGCATATTACAACCATCTTCCTGACTGGTGCGGGTGAAAAATAAATCTACTGTTGTTTGATTTTCTTAAGTCTGCTTGGGGGAACCATACTAAGCTTAGGTAGGAATGTAGTATGGAAATAGCCACACTGCTCATCATTAAGACTACATTCCAAATGGGCAAGAACAATGTCTGCCTTTTTATATTTCCACATTTGGCACTATGTAGATCATGACTTTATGATCAAGACCAACTTAAGCATGGGTGGCAGAGTCGTGGTCTACTTCTGTATCAGTGCCATCTGTTTGTCTGCAGCGATCCTCGTTTCTGCATGGTTTTAACTACTCTATGTGGTCTCTGGGAGCTGTGAATGATGGCCTGACAGTCTACCATAATGCAGACTGCACCAAATGGACAGGACTGAAGGCCAAATTACCAACTCAAAACTAGACCTTGAAAGTTACTATCAAATTAAGAGTACTCACTCCCTGCCCAAGACTGTGCTTGTAAAAGTTGCGAACTTGGTGACTGTCCTGTTTGATTTCTGATGTCCAATTTGTGCTTAGTTTAAAACTACACCCTAATCTCAATGCCACACATACTATCTGGAGTACAGCTCCATCTACATTTTCTGCAAAGTGTTATAAAAAAAAACCTGCTACGTCTGATGCCCCCCAGGGCCTTAAAAGGAGCTACTGTGCCCATGTTTGACTAAGATCACAATGTTTCTTCATTTATACCGGAAATGTCTAGGTTATGCCAAAATTGTACTCTGGTATGATCCCTTTCAGCTTGTCACCCTTTCTTAAGTGTAGGTAAACCATATTTACAGGCATAAAAATATTGTACTTTGTAAATAATACATAAAAACTGGGTTGCAAGGTTAGAGAAGAAGATGGTGGAGGAGTGGGGTCTGTTCAAGCAGTCAAACTATGGAATTCATTACCCCCAAGCATAAGAGCCACAGATAACTATCTTATCTTCAGACGACTACTCAAAAGTTGGCTCTTTCCTACATAACCATCATACTCAAACACAATTGAACAGCATATCCCTGAGTATATATAAGCATTTAATTTGATTATATGTATGCTTCTAGATATATGTATTTCTTGACATAAATATGTATAATATGTACTTATATATCTATTTATTGCTTTACTCCTACTGTAAAAAAATTTTTGACTCTCTCCAATGCAGTACCCCATATGTCACCCTATACTTCTTTCAATATATCCTCTACCTCCACTCTCTGATTCACCCCAAACCTCATTCTTCTACTATGAGCTCCAAAATAACACTTTCTATACTCTTCCCTCCTCTATTCTTCCTTGGCTCACCCCAAACCTAATTTTAATACTATGATTTCACAAACAACCCTTCTAAATTCTTCCCTTACCTATCCCTCCTTTGACTCATCCCAAAACTCATTTTAATGCAATGATCTCCCTAATCTATTTCTAAAGATTCTTCCCTTCTCCATCTCTCCTTTTACTCACCCCAAACCTCATCTCACTACTATGATCTCCCAATAAACACTTTCTAGACTCTTCCCTCTTTTATTCCCCCATTATCCTTGTCATTCCAACAAACAGACTCACATGTCCACTGCTCAAATTAACTAAAATTTCACTTTGCTACTCCACCACTGATCCTTTTTGGGATCTGTAGTAGCGTGCTACTCGCCGAAAAGCACTTTAAGGCCTCATCAGGGTTAGTAAGCGTGCATATTTCATTATTGCTTGTTCACAGTTCTGTAGTTATCCCAGAATGTAACATCCATGCCATGCCAAAGTGGAATGTTAGACATGTCATTAGGTTCTTGGGATTAGAAGATTCTGAATAAGTCAGTTACTTATGACTCCTGCTTGTTGCTGGATGAGATCTTCTATCTTGGAATAAACTCCTCAACTCAGACATCCTGTATCCTGAATTCATTTACCCTGGATGTTACACTGGCGTAGTCGGCAGGATAAGAGAGAAGATCTCAACACGAAGATTTGGTGAGAGATTCTTTTCTATAGAATGTTCACCTAACTGGCAAGCTGCATCGAAGCCTAACTTCAAACTTTCCCATCTTACCATCTTTACTACTGTTGAAGCCCTCGTTTCAACCACTTGCTCAACGTGTTTAACTGTTGAAGCCCTCGTTTCAACCACTTGCTCAACGTGTTTAATTTCACATGTTGGAACTAGCTCCCTCTTCTACTGAAGGCACACCTGTGACTCTGCGCCACCTGAAACTGCTGGCAATTCACTTGAGCCTCTTTTCTTATTGAAGGCCTTCCTACTAGTCAGCTAACCGTCGGTCCCAACGGGACTTTGTAATCCTTCGGTGGAGTCAAGCGGTTCCCTTTCAGGGTACCTGAAGGTGTTTGGATATACTCTATTTGCTTTTCGATTACTTGAATTCCCCGTATTTTTATCGTTTTTATGTAAGCTGGGGAAGTCTTTAACCTTTTGAGGATTGTGGAGTGGAGGTTGCGTTGGTTGGTGGTGTTGCTTTTGACATGGGCTTGTGAGCTCATTGTGGCTCGGGAAATTAAGAAATTAAGAAACAAAGAAATCTCTCGCCTCTCGAGCTCCAACGAGCATTATCCTCGCCTCTCGAGCTCCAACGAGCATTATTTGAATGTAAGCTTCCTCACCTTACTGACGTGCAGGTAACCTCCATTGTTCCCGTTTCCCTCAGCGTCACCGCGCAGCTTCGTTCATGGAACGACTGTATTTCCCCAGTTGCTAGGATACGTTCAAGTAATTCATCCGTAGCTCTGAGGATCATCATCACGCAAGCGGCGTGTGCGTGGCGGCCATATTGGTTTGGGAAATTGGCTCCGCATTGGCAGAAACAAGCACTCTTTGCATTGCGATGGTGAGGAACGGAATACCTTAATCGGCGTGCATTGATAAATCAGTGACACGCACACTTTGTTGAATCGGAGTGCATTGATAAATCAGTGACACGCACACTTTGTGGAATCGGCGTGCATTGATAAATTCAGTGACACGCACACTTTGTGGAATCGGCGTGCATATCGGAATGCATTGATAAATCAGTGACACGCACACTTTGTGGAATCGGCGTGCATTGATAAATTCTGTGACACGCACACTTTGTGGAATCGGCGTGCATTGATAAATTCAGTGACACGCACACTTTAAATTGGGAAGTGAAATATATACGGCGTGCATTGGTACAAATCAGTGACACGCACACTTTGTTGAATCGGTGTGCATTGATAGAAATCAGTGACACGCACACTTTGGAAAGCACATATTTGACATTGATAATTTTTTTTTAGATAATTTGCATAAAAAAAAAAAGTTTTGTCAACATGCAAAATGTTACTGCAGCTCCTTTCTTTTTATCTAGTCATGGAACTCCACCCATCCAATGGAAAAAGTGGAAAGTAGTCTTTGAAAGGTATGCCAGGGTCTGTGGACCTTCTTTAAGCGCTGAAAGAAAGTCATCTTTGCTTCTTCATTGCTTAGGATCTGAAGGGCAAGATGTTTTTGACCATTTGCCTAATCTAACTGCAGAAGAGGCCAGAGACTTAAATGACTACGAAATTTGTATTAAAAAGCTAGATAAGCACTACCTTCCCAAAATAAGTACGATACTGGAAAGGTATCAATTTGCAAAGCGTATGCAGGGCACTGATGAGTCAATTGAAGGTTATGTGACTCACTTAAGAAAGCTTGCTTCGTCATGTAAATTTGAAGTTCTGACTGATGAGCGCATCCGAGATCAATTTATGTTTGGGTGTAGTATTGAGAAAGTCAGAGAAGAATTGTGGCTCAGAGATGAGCCTACTCTTGAAGAAGTTTTAACAGTTGCTAAGCGGATTGAGCATTCTCTTAAATGTGTAGCTGTTTTAAAAAAGATTACGAGAAAGAGGCTAAAGTTCAAGTGGTTAAAGACTCACGAGTAGTGAAGTCCTTCAAGGATAGGAAGGAAGATGTCAAAGCATGGACAGAAAGAAAATGTTATAGGTGTGGTAAAGCAGGCCATCTGGCTAATGATAAAAGATGCAGTGCATTTAACCAAATTTGTTCCAAATGTAAATTAAAGGGGCACCTTACTGCGTTATGTAAAACTAAACTCAAGCCCAAAGTTAAAGAGGTTGAAATTTACGAAGGTGCAATGGGTGGATCTAGCTCTGAAGATTTTGAATGTGGACAGATAATAGTCCAAGTTGAAAGTAAATACGGCAATAAATCTTGTCCTTTTGATGATATTTTAGTTGAAGGGGAGAGGACGAGAGTGTTATTCGACTCTGGTGCTAAAATCACCATTATTTCTAGTGAATTTTATAACAAGATGTTAAAGGAAAAGATTACATTAATGAAAGCTGACATAATTCCCTTAGCGTATGGGGGAGAGCCCATTAAATTACAAGGATATTTTGTGGGACTCATAGAATATAAGGAAAGGTTGGTATCTGGGAAAATCTATGTGTCAAAGAAAGGTGACAGTATAATTAGTTGGATACACCAAGGTGATCTGGGAGTGTTTTTAGATCCTAATGCTGACCCACCCATACAACTTAGGGACATTGTTCGTTCTGTAGCTGAGAACAGTAATGATGAATTTGTGGATAATTTGAGGGCTGAATTTCCTGATGTCTTTAGAGAAAATTTAGGGTGCTTAAAAGGTTACAAGCATAAGATCCAATTAAAAAGGATGCCATTCCTGTGTGTTGTAAAGTTAGGAATGTGCCTATTTCTGTTAGAGAAGATATGAAATCGGAGATTAAAAAATTGAAAGATTGGGGAATCATAGAAGAGGTAGAGGGGTCAGAATGGTTGGCTCCGGTTGTCGCTGCACGAAAACCCAATGGGGATTTACGTCTCTGCATTGATTTGAGACAACTTAACAAATGCGTTGTTGTGGATCGATATCCGTTACCTAATATAACTGAATTATTAGTGCTTCTTGATGGTGCAAAGGTGTTCAGCACCATTGATTTAACATCTGCTTACCATCAGATAGAGTTAGAAGAATCATGCAGAGACTATACATCTTTCATCACACCATTCGGTACATTTAGGTTTAGGAGGATGCCATTTGGTTTGGTGTCTGCCTCATCTGTGTTTCAACACGTAATGGAAAAAGTACTTAAAGATCTTCCTGGTGTATGTATATACCAAGATGATATCTTAGTTTATGCGAAGGATGAATCTGAACATGACTTAAGGCTCAAATCTGTTTTGAAGAGTTTGTGCAAGCACAGTCTTACTGTCAAAGCTGAAAAGTGCAAATTTAAATCTAAAGCAATTAATTATTTGGGACATAACATAACTGGAGAAGGAGTTAAACCCAAATCTGACTTGATCAACACCATCACAAACATGTGTTCACCTTCAAGTAAGACGGAATTAATGAAATTTTTAGGCATGATCGAGTATTATGCAAAATTTGTGATGGGTTTTGCTGATGCTACTGTCAATATGAGGCACTTGTTGTGTAAGGGGTGGAGTTTGTATGGTCAGATCTCTGTGAGAAGGAATTTATTGCTATCAAAGAAAAACTTGATCAGGCACCTTCTCTTAGAAGTTTCAATCCCACGAGCAAATCTATTCTCATTACCGATGCTAGTGAGAAGGGCTTAGGTGCTGTCTTACAGCAATGTGGTCCAGGGGAATGCAAACCATAATGTTCTTGTCAAGAAGTTTGAGGGATCCTGAAACTCGTTACTCGGTTGTAGAGAGAGAGTCACTGGCAGTGTTTTGGGCAATAAAAAAACTCAAAAAATTTCTTTGGGGTTTAGACTTTGAAGTACACACTGATCACAAACCTTTGGTAGAAATTTTTAGTAAAAAGGGTTTAGACTTAATTTCTAGTAGGATAACAAAATGTATTATTGGTTTACAAGAATATAATTTTACGCTTAAGTACATCCCTGGAATCGATAATGGAGTGGCTGACGTGTTGTCAAGGTTGGTTAACATTGATCATACTCATGAGGTTGCATCGGATGAGGAGGATGAATTGGTGTGTGTGGTGGACCACGATATCATTTCAGAGAAGAGGTAGTGTGAGGAACTGGATCTTGATACAACTCTGTGTGAAGTAATGTCCCTAATAAAAAAGGGATGGATTAGAATTAAGGATGGTTCAGAATCTACTAAACCGTTTTGGGCTGTACGTAATGAGCTGTCTGTGGAAAATGGTTTGTTGTTTCGTGGCACGAAGCTTGTTCCCCCAACAGTCTTAGAAAGGTATTGTTTGATTTAGTACATGTAGCTCATTCCGGTTTATCTAAAAGCAAGGAGAGATTACGGTTGTCATATTGGTGGCCTGGAATGGATAAGATGGTGGAACGCATTATAAGAGATTGTGTTCCATGCACTCTGGGTGATAAATCCAAGCGCACACATGTTCAACCCATGATGTTAAGAAGGCGTCCCAGTGGACCTTGGCAAGATGTTGCCTTGGATATTGTTGGTCCAATTCATGGTAAAGGGACACAAACTTATTTGTTAGTGGTGATTGATATGTATTCTAGGTGGCCTGAAATTTTCTTTTTATCTGTTGTGGATTCAAACAATGTCATTCAATGTTTGAAAAGCCTTTTTGTTAGAGAAGGGTTACCGGTTTCCATTTTGACAGACAATGGTGTGCAATTAATTTCAAAAGAGATGGAAGAATTTTTATTTTCTAGGGGTATTGTCCATAAAACTTGTTCTCTTTATCATCCCGAGGCAAATGGTATGGTTGAGAGATTTAACAAAGTCATCAAAGAAACCATAATTTTAGCCAAGTCTATGTCTTTAGATTGGAAAAAAGAGGTCATGGTAAAAGTAGAAGAGTATAGGTTATCTCCTCATGCTACGACAGGAAAAACTCCCTTCTTGTTGTTTCGTGGTAGAGTGCCTAATACATGTGTTGAACCACAGTGGGTTAACAAATATGAATTGGAAAAGGGGAAAGAGAGTGTGTGTGATAAATTATTGGTACAGAGAATGGAAGAAGAAAAAGCCAGGAAGAGGAAAGAATACTTTGATGTCAAGAATGCTGTAAAGAAAACGGAAGTAAAAATAGGTGATTGGGTTATGATTAAGCGTCCTGGTATATTAGGAAGCTCTACAACCAAATTCATGAAACCTATCAAAGTCATTAAGATTTTCAATAATGCTTTACAAACTCAAGATCATCGTATTTGGAATCTGAACAGAGTGGTGGTTGTTAAGGGTAATGTTGATGGTGAGAAAAATGTGGCTGCGTCACGGGAGGATCACACCTCCATGTGTCCCAAACTTATTGTGGACAAAGCATCAAAAAGTGCTAGGAGTTCGTCTAGGGTGATTAGAAAACCTGGATATCTCGCTGACTTTGTTTAATTTATCTAGGCTAAGTGTACAGTGTTTATTCGTTAATATTGAAATGTAATGAAGGGAGATGTGTGGTATTTCATTATTGCTTGTTCACAGTTCTGTAGTTATCCCAGAATGTAACATCCATGCCATGCCAAACTGGAATGTTAGACATGTCATTAGGTTCTTGGGATTAGAAGATTCTGAATAAGTCAGTTACTTATGACTCCTGCTTGTTGCTGGATGAGATCTTCTATCTTGGAATAAACTCCTCAACTCAGACATCCTGTATCCTGAATTCATTTACCCTGGATGTTACAAAGCGCTATATAAATACAATTACAACACAATACAATAACTAATACGTTAGCATACAACATGTGTATTGTCACATACTGACCAAAAACAATATCTTAATGCACACTTTTGTACTGACCTGTTGCCTACCTTCAACCCATGTCATGGTCTACACTCACCAATCCAGGCCTGTGAGATTATCTAGGCCAGGGGGCTCCTATATATTCTGTGATGTGACCTACTTCTGATCAGTGCAATAGATTGTGAACTACTGAAGGCCAAACATAAGTACGTATGGCACAGTTTAGACATGATAGACTTTGAAATGGAAGTCCAATTAAATGAAGTGTTAGCTCAAGTAGTTAGGTAACTCTCCCTTTCAGCTGTCGTCCATTTAAAAGCATTCAGGGGCATATTTTTGAGCACACCTCAGAATTTGACCTGGCAAGGATATATGATTATGACAGTTGTTTGTTCCTGTGACTCAGCCCCAGGCTGCCCCATTAATCTAACTGAGTACTGCTCATTGTCAGGCCTTGTTCTCTGCAGCCTGATGATCATGATGTGACATCAACACAGGCTTCCCTGAACTTTTCAATTAAAAAATGACCTTGTGCCTATCTAATAAATGACCTCAAGGCTGTGTTCTACTCTGAAGTTGCCTGGGAGCTACTGGTAGCTCCCATACAACTATTTGTTGAGGTCAGATATAGGCTGTAAGGGTTCCTGGATGATACACATAGCTAACATTATTTACATTTTGTTTGTATAGAAAACATTTTTATGTACAGTTATAAAGAGTTATAATGTGTTCTCAAATTGCCATGATGTGAGTTTAGAACGTAGCACACGTCAATCAGACAAAAACATAGATATGTCTCTCCATACACACCAATTACACTCTAGGGCTTTAAACACACAGCACATACTAAAGTTGCTGTTTTTTTCTTAATGCGGTAAAGTGCTTAGAATCACTTTTAGGAGGCAAGTGAGGTTTTTTCCAACAATAGCATAAATCTATGTACTTACACGATCGTCAGCGTAGACGGATACAGCCATTTGGTGTTCGTATATTACCTTCAATGTTAGTCTATTGCTGTGTCCATGGTGGAGTTCACTCATTCTTTTGGGAAAAAAAAACAATATTGTGTAGCGCATTAGTGTGCTGAAAAGTGTTTTAGCACAGTGTTGTTTACATCTCCGATGATTGTATTTTGTCATTAACAAATTATAAAAAATAATTTTATTTTATTTACATATTTCTTTATATTTTAGGCTGCAAACATAATTTGTGAAGGGTAAAGGACAAAAAGCAAATGTTGGATTAAAGTATGTAGTTTAAAAAAATAAGTTATGTAGGAGTACATGACTTCATTGGTAGTTATCAAATATGTTGCTGTTGAAAATGTAACAAAAGTTCAAATGTTTTTCCAATGCAGACATATGAACCCTGGGAGAGTGAGGAGATAACAGCCACAGGTATACTGCCCATTTCCAGAACTTGCCACCATGGAAGAAAAGGATATAATCAAGAAGTTCAGGTTGAATAGGCAAACTATACTGGGTTTATGTCATCAGCTGGAGCCAGATCTTCACCCTCACAACAGAAGTCCCACATCTATTACACCAATTGTCAAACTCATGGCAGTTCTTCATTTTGTGGCCACAGGATCCTTCCAATACATTGTGGCAGTATCTGGTAGAATGTCATAACCAACTTTAAGTGTTGTGCTACAAGAAAATCTATCTTCAATGATGCGACACATCAACAGCTTAATTCAGTTTTCATGGCAGCAGGATTTAGCCAATGTGAAGGGGAACTTTTATGGTTTGGGTTGCCTATCACATGAGGCTGGAGCAATTCATGGCACGCATATTTCCTTAGTGCCATCACATGCCGGAGAACAGGTCCAAAAGTATTGGAAACACTTCCATTCAATCAATGTACAAGTTGTCTGCTTATGGGATTTGTGCATCACAAGCATCTATGCGTGTTTCCCTGGCTCTGCCCATAATTCCTTTCTACAACGGAACAGCCCTATACCCCTGCAAATGTCTCAACTTGGATCTGGGAGGGCCTGGCTTGTTGGTCAGTATAATCTTTCATTATATTGTTTGGGGTATTTCTAGTTGTATAATCTGGAATTGCGTTACATTATTTTGGCCCTTTTTGTGTCTTTTATCTAGGAGACTCAGCTTATCCCTTCCGACCATGGTTGTTGGCCATGCTGAGGAATCCAACAGTGGCAGGGGAAGTCTGCTTCAATGAGGCACATGGAAGAACACAGTGGCCAGTGGAGCAGGGTTTAGGCTCCTAAAGGCTAGATTTTGTTGTCTGGACAAAACTGGTGGAGCCCTCCTCTGCTCAATTGATAAGGTGTACCAAATCATCGTGGCCTGCTGCATACTTCAAAACATTGCACTGTGATGGAACACCCCTTACATCACAGAGGATGAAGACCATGAAGAGCCACAGGGTGAGGATCCTGATATGCCAAATGAAGATGATAGTGGTGAAGAGGAAGTAGTTGACTTAACATTGAGATGTCATTGACAGCTTCTGTTCATGAGTGTAAATATATCTTTGCATGGTATCTCTTTCATCGTCACACCAACTATTGATGTGGTGATGCCATGTTTTTGTCTTTTGGTGTTATTGATGTGGGCTTCCTTATGTGAGCCAGAAGATCCGGCTCCAGCTGACATGAGTCAATGATAATTTGCTGTATTGTTTTGGACATATCCCCTTCTTTCATGTTGGCAAGGACATGAACTGGAAATGTGCAAACTTACACTGAGTATTAGTGCAATGCATGGATTGTTATGTTAGTGCAAATGTTGACAGACAAGTATTTGTCAAATCGAATAAACATAGCAGTAGATGATTGAATGGTATGACATTTTTGGAAGTCATGTTTGGAAATGTGAGATAAACATTACCTACATGCAAATTATGTATGTTTACACAATTTTTTGATTTTTGTCATTGTCACATTATGGTGAAAGAAAACAAATGTATTGATAAAGTTGGGAAATAAAACACAAGTCTATGGGCCAGATGTACAACCGTTTTTGCGGTCGCAAAAGGGAAATCAACCCGTTTGCGACAGGTGGTGGTATGCACAAACGCTATTTTGCGAGTCACTGACTCACAAAATAGCGTTTGCGACTCGCTATTAGGAAGAGCCGTGCTAAAGGGCGTCCCTTCCTAATAGCGAGTCCAAATGGCATGTACCATTGTTTTGAAACCGCATTTGCGGTCGCAAAACACTGGCAGTTTACCACCTACTTCAAGTAGGTGGTAAACCACTCACAAACGGGAAGGGGTCCCCTTTGTGAGTGTTTGCAAAAATATTTTTTAAGAGCAGGCAGTGGTCCCAGGGACCACTGCCTGTCCTTAAAAAAATGAAACTGAAAAGTTTCATTTTTCTATTTTAAATGCATCCCGTTTTCCTTTAAGGAAAACAGGCTGCATTTAAAAAGAAAACTGCATTATTTAAAAAGCATTCACATACATGGTGGTCTGCTGACCCCAGCAGGCCACCATCCCTGGGAGTGCTAGCCATTCCCAATGGGGTCACAAATTGCGCTTGCCTCATGAATATTGATGAGGCATGCAATTTGCGACCCCATTGGGAATCGCAAACAGTGTCTGAGACACTGTTGTACATTCACTTTAGCGAGTCGCAAGTTGCGAGTCGCAACTCGACACAATTTGTGACTCGCTAAAGTGAATGGGCGTACATCTGGCCCTATGAGTATTTGACTTGCAAATTTATTGTACTAAATGTGTTCAAATTAAAGAGGGTGAACCTAAGAAAAGCAAACCAAAAAGTGAAGAAGCCAGTCATAGTGAATGAAACCATAGTAGGAGAGTCAAAATGGTTTGAAGTACAAAGTCTAAAAAACTACTGCATCAGAAAGGCAAATGTATCCAGAAATAGTCCACAGAGTGAATGGTAGGCACACACTGGAGGAAATTAGTGTCGGAGTTTCTTGCTGGTGGTGGCAGAGGTCTTGACATCCTCACCTCCTAGTAATATGCGTGGACATCCCCTCCTGTGAGGGGGAGGATCCACAGTTGCAGGGGCTGGCGGGGCTGCAGGTGGTTCATCTGGTGGCAGGTCCTCCCTTCCTGCGGCTGTGGTAGATGTTGATGGCCCAGATTTTGTAGGACCACATGAAGGGGTAGATGGTGCTGGGAAAGCCCTGCACAACTGGGTTTAAATGTCCTGCAGCACTACAGTCCACAAACCCATATTTGAGTTGTGGGCCTCCAACTGATGATTTAGCTCCCTCTTCAACTGCTTCATCTCCTGAAACTCATTGAGTACCTGGCCCATCATATCTAGGGACTGTTAGTAGGCTCCCAAGTCTTGGACAATGGTGGTCTGGGTGAAGATGACCCCAGTGGCCTCACTATGCTGGCCCACAAATACCCTCCCCCCATACCCTGTGCCCTTGGCCCAGTGTGCCCCATCCGACTGGTTCCTGGGTGAGTTGTAACCGTTGGTATTGTGGTCTCAACATCACCCATGACTGGGGAGCACACAATCGGTGTCACAGTGATAGGAAAAAGTGTTACAGCCAGAGTGGGTGGTGTCGGTATGGGTACAGTGAGTGTAACTAGAGCTGTCTGATCATGGTGACCAGATGGACCAGGGTCCTCATCGTCCTCCAGATTACCACCAGTGTTGTCCTCACTGACGGCTTGATCCTGGGCTGGAGTGTAGGTCTCTGCAGTGGCAGATTCCTGGCTACGCACTCTGCCAGTTGGACCTATTGAGAGATTGAGAACAATTTTATTAGTAATAGTGTGTATTGTACATTCAAATCTTTTGAGACAAACAATGTAGATACTTGAAAGACAAAATAGGTTGAGGTTATTATGATGATAACTTTCAGTAGTATTGCACATATTATCCTAACATTTAGCAATTTCAAACAGTACAACTTCAAGTAAGAAGGTAATAAGATTAGGAAGTATACCTAGCATCTCCCAACCGTTCAACCCAACACAGTGTAGAGGTGAAATGTGTAAGTGACAATTCCAAGGCCTAACTGAATTAAAAACAGACATTTCCACAACTTAGATGGATGTTTGTCATTAATCATCATGCAAACAGTGCAGAGTCAATTTTTGCAAGTACCGCTTATTTTCAGCATAGTAACGTACAAAGCTTACAATTTTTGTGTCAACACATTTTGATTTGTGAAAGCCATGACATCAATTCAATTGTTTGAGGAGAGCAGGACAACATTCAGAAAACAACACAAACCATTTTCAGAAGAGAGCATGACACTTTACCTTATGTTGAAATCTGTTAGACGAGAGAAAATTAATAATATGAGATAGCAATAGTCTTGTGTGAAAACAGAAACAGAGCATCATGGTAGTTGTAGTCATTTCGAAGACAGCTTCCCAGCACTTGCAAAATGGTTAGTGGAACATACCTGTGGTAAATATGAAGTGGAAATGGTCCATACATGTACAATATGACACACGTATGGGTAATGGGTTATTTGGTGTCGTAACACTTTCAGGAACCGTACCATCATGTGACTTGTAATGGAGATTGACATGTGTAGTTTAAGGATTCTATTTTATGAAAATATGTGCAAAATGCATTAGCAACAGCTAATTTCAAAGCAAACAGGACATTGATGTTTAGTGAGAGTTTGTAATGTGTAACTTACCAGACTCCACTCCACCAGGTATTCCTGTCAAGCCATCCATATGCAGAATCTGCAAGACCTTCTCCTCCCAGGGCATGAATTTTAAGGGGGGCCTGGGAGAACCATCACCAGTCCTGTTGGCCCCCAAGTGATGCTTAGAGGACTGGGAGTGTACCCTCACCCGCAGGTCATTCCAACTCTTCCTATGTTCTTCCTGTGTGTGCAGGTTGTTAGCTACAGCATTCACTCTTTTGACTATTCTAGCCCACATCTGCCTTTGTCTACAATAGGGGTGTATTTTGGACTTGTGCTCCGAACAGTTGGGACTCTACTCTTATGATTTCATCCACCATGACAGACAATTCGCCCTCAGTGGAACAGGGATTTTTGTGGCTAAAAATTGTGTATCAAAATAATGTAAAAATATATTGACCACAAGGTGTAAAATTAAAAAAGATGAAAGGAAAAGTAACACGTAAAAGAAACAAAAAAAACTGACTTAACTTCGAAAAGTTCTCCTGGCAAGTGTTGTGGTGCAGTGGAATGGCAAAGGATCATGGTCTGAAATGGAGTGTGTTTTATAGTGTGGTATGCAGGTGTTTCAATTTGGTCAATGGACATCAGGTGTGTTCTACTGGCATCCATCCAATGGCTGCAGTGATGGTGCATTGTTGTGCGCGTACCACGATGGACTCACTCCGTCTGGGAACCACAGCTAGAAGACCGTCAGCACAACTGCAAAATCTAAATCTGTTCGGCAGGATGGTGATGGAGTACTGTTCACCAGCATTGGAGTTCGCCGCGCCAGCAGCAGTGGGTAGCGACTACGGTGGGAAACACTCTGTCGACACAGATGGCGAGGCAGCCTGCATGCATCTAAATACGGCAGGTGAAACACTGTCAACTCAGCGGAGTACTTGGGACCGCCGCCATGGCGGGACGGTGGTAAGACCGCCAAGATCTACAGCGGAAACTGAGTAAATCAGAAAGCAATGTAAAAAGAGACAACCAGAATCCTCATAAATGGTAATGGATATCCATTGTCACAACCGGAGAAGAGTACATCATTTTACAGCAGTGTTCCTTTTGTGACAAGATGCCCATAAACATAGGAAGCTGTACAGTGCAGGGCAGACAGCATACAAATTCCAGCAATGCACTTGAAATAAACACACTAAGTCAAATTATTTGAAATCATTATGCAAACCAATGCCATTGTTGTTCTGTTATGTTAGTTGAACTTGTAAAGGGCACTATAATCTGTGAGGGTATCCTGACGCAGAATTCTGGTGCAAGTCTAGCCTGGCTAAGGGCTGCCGGGTGGGTCTATCAGAAGAGCCAGGTCTTCAGCTTCCTGAGGAACTCAAGGATAAAAGCGGATGTGTAGCAGCTGGTTGTTCTAGGCTTTGGGAGTGATATAGGAAAAGCATTACCACAGGATCTGGCTCTACTTAGGTGTGAGTAGAAGTCCAGCTGAGCGGAGATGTCTGGTGGATTTTTGGAATGAGATTCGGTTGTTGAGGTAGGTTGAGTGCATGTTTGTAGGGCTTTGAAAGTGCGTGAGAGGAGTTTAAACTTTGCTCAGTTGTGTATTTGGCACCAGCGGAGCTCCTTTAGGTGCAGTGTAAAAGAGGGTTGTCTGTGACTCTGGCTGCTGAGTTCTGAATGATTTGAAGTTGTCTGGTGAGTTGTTTGCTGACTCCTGCTCAGAGGGAGGTCCCATAGACCATCTTGCTTGTGATGAGGGTGTGGGTGATGGTTTTGTTGTTACTGGCTGAAAGATATTTGAAGATCTTCCTCAATAAATTCAGGATGTGGATGCAGAAAACAGTGACGGTGTTGACTAGGGCTGTCATGTTGAGATGGCTATTGAAAACTGTCTTGGGGTTCTTGCCCTTGGTGGGGGGAGTGGCTCCAAGTTCGGACTGGCCACAAGGTAGTATCCAACAGTGTTGGATTCTTCCTGAAGATCTAGGCTTTTGTCTTGTCCATGTTTAATTTGAGACCAGTGGTCTTCATCTAGTTGGCGACTGTGGTTATGCAGGCAGAGACCTTGGTCCAGGTGTTTTGAGTCTTGTCCGAGAGGGAGAGTATGTGCTGAGCGTAGAAGTGGACGTCAAAGTTGTGGGAGCAGATTATGCTCGCAAGCAAGATCTAGTACACCTTGAAAAGGGTTGGGTTGCGGGGGGATCCTTGCGGTATTCCACAGATGAGATTGCGGGCATCCGAGTAGTTGCGGGTCAGACTGACTGCCTGTATTTTTCCCATCAGGAAGGAACATATCCAGAGGAAAGCAGTTTCTTGGAATCCAATCTCAAGCATCAGTTGAGGGTGAGGTGGGGTACTCTGTTGTCATCAAAGTTGGTGCAAGGTCCTAGTGGTTTGTAGATGAGGATGCTACTCAAAGTGAAGTTGGCTGTGATGTGGAGCTTGAACCTCTGGTGTTCCATGTTGTTGGATGTTGGGTCCAAGGAGGTGATGCAACTGATGGTTGAAGACGAAGGAGATTCTGCTGCCAATCTTGTGAAGTCTGTCCTCTCTGGCAATCTTGTAGCCAGGAGGATGGCTGTGGCAATGTCGTGGCGGATGAGGGGTTTAGCCAGGTCTCCTTGAGGAACAGCAGATCTGGTGCTTGGTCATTCAGATCTCTGTGGCATGTTTCGTGAGAGAGTGGGTGTTGTGGAGTATGCAGGACAGAGCAGAGTGTAGTGCGGCCAGAGGCTGGTAGGTATGGGTGTGAGATGCTCAGGGTTTGGGTGCTGTTGGTGCAGGATGGTGTGGGGTAGTGTGGGTGAGCACAGGAGAACTTGCAGGTTGAGCAGGAGAATGTCCTTTTGGTGTTCAGTATTGAAAGTGAGGTAGGTTGTGGCAGGGTAGCTGCAGAGGAAGAATACCATGGTTGCTACCACTGTGCACAAGCGGGGCAGGAACAGGCACAGGCAAGCATGCCTTTGGTGCTCCAGCGGTACACCGGTTGCAGCTCCCATTAAGTAGGTTTTGGGAGAGCAGGAAGTTGTGTGAGGCAGAAAAAGAGTTAAATAGCGTGCAGGGTGGCAGAGAGAGGGTAAAGACTGGGGAAAGGCCAAAGAAAGGAGGAGATGATGGATGAGGGAAAAAAGAGAAAAAGTGGCAGATAGAAAACAAGGCAGAAATTAGAAAAAGTGGCAATGGAAAAACAAAGCAGAAATTAGTAACATTCAGCAAATAGGAAAAAAGCACACATGAGCAAAAGTGGTAAATAGAGAATAAGAAGACATGAGTTAACATGGCAAATAGAAACACAACAGAGACAAGCAAGATGAAGCAAGAAAGCAGTGGCAATAAATCAGGAAAGGCAGTAACAAAACAATGGCAAAAGGCAAGAACAAACCTCAAAGAGAGAAGGAGCAAGAGAGAGACAGAGAACGCAGAGGAGGAGAAGATGGAGTGAGGCAAGAGCCTTGGAAACACTGAAGCGGGGTCCACAAGGGCCTTGCCTGATCAGAGGACCAGGCACAAGTAAATTCTAGGGGCGGCTGGGGATCACTTGCTTAAAAATATTTTTTTTAGCCAATTTATTTTTTCGATTTACGAAGGCCAATACCTTCCTTAAAAATACTGTTTTGAAAAAACCTGATAATACAAACAAAAAAAAATATGGTAATCCAGATTAACCCCTTCGGTGCTCATGACGGAATGGTTCCGTCATGAGCACCAGTGCTCCTGTGCTCATGACGGAACCATTCCGTCATGAGAACAGGAGCACTAAATCCCTCTGCTGCAGACAGCAGAGGGATTTCCCTTTTTTTTAATGGCCTCGGGAGGTTGGGGAAGAGCTTCCCCAACCTCCCGAGGCCAATTTGCATTTTCATTCCAATGCCGATCGCGCGCATGGCGCGCTGACGTCATTGCAATGAAAATGAAACTGAAACTTAGTTTCAGTTTCATTGTTTCGGTGCTCGTGGGGCTATCTCAGCCCCCCGAGCACCGAAAAAGATGGGAGAGGTATCGTTGGAAAGGGGAGAATCTCCCCTTTCCAATGGTACCCTTCCCTAGTGGATCCCTGCTTAGGGATCACCCCAGGAGGGCAATCCCCAAGCAGGGATCCACCCACTAGCACCAGGGAGGGGGAGCGGCCCCTTGGGCAAGGGCCTTTGCTTCCCCCATATTTGTTTGGGCACAACAGTCTTTCTGCCCCCCTGGGGGGAAGACAGGGGCAGTAGCCCGCAATCTGCCCCCCGGGGGGCGGAAATCCCACTAGAAACCAGGGATTATTTTTTTTTATTGACGTTGGGGTGGGGGCTGCCCAAAAAGGCCATGGCAATGCCCCCACCCCCACCAGAGAAATGTCAGTCTTTCTGCCCCCCCTGGGGGCAGATGGGGGCAGTAGCCCCCAATCTGTCCCCCCAGGGGCAGAAAGCCCACTAGAAACCAGGGATTTTTTTTTATTGATGTTGGGATGGGGGCTGTCCAAAAAGGGCATGGCAATGCCCCCCCCAGAGAAATGTCCATCTCTCTGCCCCCCCAGGGTGCAGACGGGGGCAATAGCCCCCAATCAGCCCCAGGGGGCAGAAAGCCCACTAGAAACAGGATTTTTTTTATTGACGTTGGGGTGGGGGCTGCCCAAAAAGGGCATGGCAATGCCCCCACCCCCCCAGAGAAATGACAGTCTTTCTGCCCCCCCAGGGGGCATATGGGGGCAGTAGCCCCCAATCTGCCCCCTGGGGGGCAGAAAGCCCATTAGAAATCAGGGATTTTTTAAAATTGATGTAGGGGTGGGGGCTGCCCAAGATGGGCAGGTCAATGCCCTCACCCCCCCAAAAAAAATGCAACAGTCTTTCTGCTCCCCCCAGGGGCAGATGGGGGCAATGTGTGGGTTTGGTAGGTTTCCCTAGATGGCCGCCAAGCCCAGGACCAAAAACTCATGTGACCCCCCCTTGCAAAACCAGTTCATTTTTGGATACATAGGGGGCATCTGAGTTTTTGGTCCCGAGTCGGCAGCCATCTAGAGAAACCTACCAAACCCATACATTCCTGAAAACTACAGACCCAGGGGAGTCCAGGGAGGTATGGCTTGCGTGTGTCCCCCAACGTTTTCCTACCCAGAATCCCCTGCAAACCTTAAATTTTGATGAAAAAAATCACTTTTTTCTCTAATTTCTGTGTGGGTAAGTTCTGGAATCTATGTGGATCCACAAATTTCCTACCACCCAGCTATCCCCAAGGTCTCCCGATAAAAATGGTACCTCACTCACGTGGGTGGGTCAAGTACCCGCGACAGGCATGGGCCCAAAACGTATTGAGGAGACATCAAAATGACCTATCACAAAACAACCTGGTTTTGCAAGGGGGGGTCACCTGGGTTTTTGGCCCCGGGCTCGGCGGCCATCTTGGAAAGCTACCAAACCCACACATTTCTGAAAACTAGACAACCAGGGGAGTCCAGCGAGGTATGGCTTGCGTGGATCCCCCAACATTTTCCTACCCAGAATGCCCTGCAAACCTCAAATTTAGCTGAAAAAATCACTTTTTTCTCAAATTTCTGTGTGGGAAAGTTCTAGAATCCATGTGGATCCACAAATTTCCTACCACCCAGCGTTCCCCCCAGGTCTCCCGATAAAAATGATACCTCACTCGTGTGGGTGGGTCAAGTACCCGCAACAGGCAAGGGCCTAAAACGTATTGAGGAGACATCAAAATGATCTATTACAAAACAACCTGGTTTTACAAGAGGGGTCACCTGGGTTTTTGGCCCTGGGCTCGGCGGCCATCTTGGAAACTACCAAACCCACACATTTCTGAAAACTAGACACCCTGGGGAGTCCAGCGAGGTATGGCTTGCGTGGATCCCCCAACGTTTTCTACCCAGAATGCCCTGCAAACCTCAAATTTAGCTGAAAAAAACACATTTTCCACATATTTTTGGGTGGAATCACTGTGCCGGCACAAATGTCCTACCCCACAGCGTTCCCCTCAGTCTCCCAAGTAAAATGATATCTCACTTGTGTGGGTGGGGCAAGGGCCTGTGACTGGGAAGAGCCCAAAACATAGGGAATAAGGGTATAGCACAGAGAATTCTAAGCGCTACATTTTTTTTAAAAATGCGTTTTTAGCCAATTCTGCATTGGACACCCACACAAGTGAGGTATCATTTTACTCAGGACACTAAGGAGAACGCTGTGGGGTAGGACATTTGTACGGTCATTCCACACACAAATATGTGGAAAATGGATTTTTTTCAGCTAAATTTGAGGTTTGCAGGGGATTCTCGGTAGGGAAACATTGGGGGATCCAATCAAGCCATACCTCATTGGACTCCCCATGGTGTCTAGTTTTCAGAAATGTGTGGGTTTGGTAGGTTTCCCTAGATGGCGGCGAGCCCGGGGCCAAAACCCCAGGTGCCCCCCTCAAAACCAGGTAGTTTTGTTATAGGTAATTATGAAGTCTCCACAGTACGATTTGGGCCATTTCCTGTTGCAGCCACTAAGCCTACCCACACAAGTGAGGTACCATTTTTATCGGGAGACCTGGGGGAATGCTGGGTGGTAGGAAATTTGTGTCAGCCCGGTGATCCTACAACTTTCCCACACAGAAATGTGAGAAAAAATAGATTTTTTCAAAAAAATTTGAGGTTTGCAGGGGATTCTGGGTAGGGAAATGTTGGGGGACCCATGCAAGCCATTCCTTGATCGACTCCCGCGGGTGTCTAGTTTTCAGAAATGTGTGGGTTTGGTAGGTTTCCCTAGGTGGCCGCCGAGCCCGGGGCCAAAAACTCATGGGACCCCCCTTGCAAAACCAGGTTGTTTTGTGATAGGTAATTTTGATGTAGCCTCAATAGGTTTTGGGCCCTTGCCTGTCGCGGGTACTTGGCCCACCCATGCGAGTGAGGTACCATTTTTATCGGGAGAACTGGGGGAATACTGTGTAGAAGGAAATTTGTGGATCCACGCAGATTTCAGAACTTTCCCCCACAGAAATTTGAGAAAAAAGTGATTTTTTCATCTAAATTTGAGTTTTGCAGGGGATTCTCGGTAGGGAAATGTTGGGGGGCCCACACAAGCCATACCTTGCTGGACTCCCCAGAGTGTCTAGTTTTCATAAATGTGTGGCTTTGGTAGGATTCCCTAGATGGCCACCGAACCCGGGGCCAAAAACTCATGGGACCCCCCCTTGCAAAACCAGGTTGTTTTTTGATAGGTAATTTTGAAGTCGCCTCAATAGGTTTTGGGCCCTTGCCTGTCGCGGGTACTTGACCCTCCCAGAGAAGTGAGGTACCATTTTTCTCGGAACACTTTGGGGAATGCGGGCTGGGTGTAATTTTGTGGATCCACACAGATTCCAGAACTTTCCACCACAGAAATGTGAGGAAAATTTGTTTTTTTTGACAAATTTTGAGGTTTGCAAGGGATTCTGGGTAACAGAACCTGGTAAGAGCCAGACAAGTCACCCCATCGTGGATTCCCCTGGGTGTCTAGTTTTAAAAAATGGATAGGTTTGCTAGGTTTCCCTAGGTGCTGACAGAGCTACGGTTCAAAATCTACAGCTAGGCACTTTGCAAAAAAGGGTCAGTTTTCACTGTGAAAATGTGGTGTGTCCACGTTGCGTTTTGGGCCATTTCCTGTTGCGGGCACTAGGCCTACCCACACAAGTGAGGTACCATTTTTCTCGGAAGACTTTGAGGAATGCGGGGTGGGTGGAATTTTGTGGATCCACACAGATTCCAGAACTTTCCACCACAGAAATGTGAGGAAAATGTGTTTTTTTTTACAAATTTTTAGGTTTGCAAGGGATTCTGGGTAACATAACCTGGTGAGAGCCAGTCAAGTCACCCCATCCTGGATTCCCCTTGGTGTCTAGTTTTCAAAAATGTATAGGTTTGCTAGGTTTCCCTAGGTGCTGGCAGAGTTAGGGTTCAAAATCTAGAGCTAGGCACTTTGCAAAAAAAGGGCAAGTTTTCACTGTGAAAATGCGGTGTGTCCACGTTGTGTTTTGGGCCGTTTCCTGTCGCGGGCCATAGGCCTACCCACACAAGTGAGGTACCACTTTTCTCAGAAGACTTTGGGGAACGTAGGGTGGGGAGAATTTTGTGGATCCACACAGATTCCAGAACTTTCCACCACAGAAATGTGAGGAAAATGTGGGTTTTTTTTACAAATTTTTAGGACTGCAAGGGATTATGGGTAATAGAACATGGTGAGAGCCAGTCAAACCACCCCATCCTGGATTCCCCTGGGTGTCTAGTTTTAAAAAATGTATAGGTTTGCTAGGTTTCCCTAGGTGCCTGCAGAGCTAGGGTTCAAAATCTACAGCTAGGCACTTTACAAAAAAAGGGTCAGTTTTCACAGTAAAAATAAAGTGTGTCCACGTTGCGTTTTGAGCCGTTTCCTGTCGCGGGCACTATGCCTACCCACACAAGTGAGGTACCATTTTTATCGGGAGACTTAGGGTAACACAGAATTGTAGAGCAACTGTTATTACCTATTGACTTTTGATGCATTTCTGCCTTCCAAATGAAAGACAATGTGTAAAAAAGAAGTCATTTTGAAAAATGACCTATAATTCTCATGCTTTTATGGGTACTCACAATTTTGGGATTGTGCAAATATCTACTGTTTCTAAACTCTATATTTTGTTACAATTTCAGAAATACATAGGTGTCTTTCATACCGATTTTTCCATGTATATATTTTCCCAAATTAATTGCTATATACCCGGTACATAATAAAAAACCATTGCAAGACACTGCTCAGTTATTGGCTCTGGGTTTGTCGGGTTCTTGGTGAACCTACAAGTCCTATATATCCCCACAACCAGAAAGGTCCATCGGATGTAACGGTATATTGCTTTCAAATAGCTGTCATAAATAGAAGAAGTCACAGGTGAAAACGTTGACTCAAATGGCTGTTTTTTTCAACTAATTTTCAATTTTTCCTATATTCAACGGTTAGTTCCCATAAAGAAACCTTGAAGGATCTACACAAATGACCCCTTGCTGAATTCAGAAGTTTGTTTACTTTTCTAAAATGTATAGCTTTCCAGGATCCATTATTGCTTTCATACCCATTTCTACCATTAACTGGAAAGAGGTTGAAAGCACAAAAAATAGCAAAAATAGGCTATGTCCCAGAAAAATGCCAAAACTGTGTAAAACATTTTGGTTTTCTGACAAAAGTCTGCTTGTCCCTGAAATCTGGGAAGATGGTGATTTCAGCACCACAACCCCTTTTTTGATACCATTTGCAGGGAAAAAAAACAGACACTTTCATCTGTAGCCCTTTTTTCTCATTTTTCCCCCCCCAAAAAAACTTTAGCTGTATTTTGGCTAATTTCTGGGTCCCCTCCAGGGGAATCCACAAACCCTGGGTACCTTTAGAATCCCCATGATGTTGGAAAAAAAGGACGCAAATTTGGCGTGGATAGCTTATGTGGTCAAAAAGTTACAGGGGCCTAAGCGCAAACTACCCCAAATAGTCAAAAAAAGGCTTAGCACAGGGGGGGAAAAGGCCTAGCAGCGAAGGGGTTAAACCATAAATGTGTTTACAGTCACCCAGATTAAACTGTAAATGCGTTGACCGCAGAATCTGGACTAAAAATTGTGTGGGGAAATGCCATTTCAGATTTCATTCCCGATGTAGCTTTGCCAGAGAAAACCTAGTGAAATCTGTGTGGGGAATCAAGGCCTAAAACAGTTGAACAACACCTATAACAACTGCCTTCCACTGACATGGGGTGCGATTTGTGGTTCAACACTTGCACATATTTTCACTCCAGGTTCCATTCACCAGTCTAAGTGCACCTGGAAATATTTGTATGCTCCGAAGTTAAAATTGGAAGAGCAGATTAAAATTTCCAGCTGGTTGAAAATTACTCTATTAAGTTACAGAATGCTCAAAGTAACGTAATTTCTGATATGATGATTCCTCTTGATAATTTTTTAAAGAAGCATTGGCAAAGCCAATAGGGCTTGCATTGGCTGCCAGATTTTTGCCTATGTATTTTTTTCCATGATTTTTGCTATTCGTTATTGTTGAGAAAGCTAATGGGCCTTTGTTAATCTACAAAAACAAATGCCTGAAAACAAAAATATTTTTTGATCTCTAAAAGCACACATTGTCATAGCAGTCTCTAGCACTGAAGGGAACCACTTTGTGTGGATGTGCATGTTGTGAAAGAGTGATATGCCATCACTAACATTGAAGTTAGCCAATGGCTGAAGTGTGCTGATCAATTATCCCATGCTGCATGCTGTAGTGGGCGGAATAAAAATGTAAATGACACAATCGTAGGCAAATATATGAAGAGGTATGGCTGTAAGTACCTATAAGTAAGTATATGATGCATATAATTTTACCAAAATCAAAAGTCTTGGCTAACGTCAGACCTAAAATGTCCACTGTTACCTTCCACCCTCAAGGTGATCAGATTGCAATATTATCGCTTTTCTCTACTTGGAGAAATCCATTTTAACTTAGACCTAATATTGGGTTAAGGTAGAAGCCCAGTGAAGCTATCATTACAATCATTTATGAGTGCAAGCTCTCAGTCTGTGGTAAATGATTTTACACTGTCAACTAAGAGTATAGATATAGCTGACATTGCTAGACTAAGTAGCCCATAAACAAAAGTGTTCAATTTTGCTACTATAATAAATGTTCATTTACATGCATTTTTAGCAGCGAACATTGACCTGTTCGCTTGCCAAAAAGAGGATGTGGAAATTCCAGTGCCACCGAAGTTAGCGGTTAACATTGGATGCACACAGTTAAGATGAAGGGGAATTTAGTAACTCAGATTTCCATATTACATGAGGTATTTGGGCAAGAGGCTAACATTGAGCAAACTTAGCATTATATTAACTATAGTAATTGTTTTTAAACCACATTTGGCTGTACAGGGCTAATGAAATAACCATGGTATTTAAAATAGCCTGACCCATACTGTCCAGTGCTCAGCACTTACTATCACTAGATTATCCACTATCTAACAAAATACAATCTTAGGCAATGACGGGCTGTACCAGGGATAAGTGTAAGTGATTACTGGCTCATTGTATAAGCAATGTAACAAAAATGGTAGAAACCCTTTTGTGTTGGGACAGTTAAGATAAATGTTGCATTTTTGTAGGAAGAAAATACAAAGGGTTAGTGTTTCTTGTGTTAGAATACTGTAAACCAACTAGTGGTCATGACTTGTTATTAGTAGCCCCTAATTTAACTGGTTCCTTGGAGGACAATTGTAAGAATATGTTCCCCATTCCTAGTGTCAAAAAGTGTGGAAACCCATAGCTATGATCAGCAGTAAAGCGTGTTATGCAAGACGTTTCTATTAATTGATTGTGCAACCTCCATAAAGGAATCATATACAAAACAATACCTTTCTTATTTTGTTGTAACAAACCTTGTCTGAATCTAAACACAATAATATTTCCGTACTATAATTGACAACTAGATGACATTGAAGGTGCAGGGTGGGCAGTTGTGTACCCAACAGAAAATCACCTTTACGCCCTTATGGGTATCTTGCAGTGTGCATGACTATACGAATAGGTAAAAAATAATTAAGGTTTTGCAAATGATTCCTGGATTTAAAGAGATCACCATTTCAAAATGCAGTCCATTATTCCTTTCCAAGATTATCTTGAATATCACCATTGGTTGGAAATGCAAGACCAGATTGGTGCTTACCTATCCATTCCTTTAAGCGCACCACATCAAAAAACTTTCCAGATGCCCTGGAAGGGTTATGAATTCCAATTCACCTTTTTACCTTTAGGTCTTTCCTTAGCTCCTTGGTCTGACACCTGGCTACTCAAGTCTGCGATGGCTCACCTGAACCCCCATGGTAGCCGAGTGCTAATTAATTTGGATATTATTATTTGGATGACCAAGTAGTAATCACTTCTTCATTCTCTGCTTCAGAGGTCCATTTCTCTTTTAGAAAGTCCTTTCATAACCAATCAGGAAATGCAGCTGCTGAAACCAGTTAAATTCGTGGAATTTGGGGTTTTCAATACAATTGGATCACTTGTATTCTCAAAATATCCAGAGTTTAAAATTACTTTGCTCAAAAAGAAGCTTGTCACTTCCTAATACTGTCTCATATTTGCCTCCAACACTTTTCCATGATGAATGACCTGTGAACCTCTTCCATTCCAGTGATATACCTGAGGCGCCTGGCCTCTGTGCTCTACAGAGGTTTAAAATCTATCCCCTGAGAAATTAGGTGATATACTTAAGTATGATTCCACTAGAACTAGAAGTCTAAAAAGACTTCTAGGTGGCTGGAATATCTTTTTGTCAGGGAGGAAGGGCAATTTTCAATTCTAACCATGACATACTATTAGAATACGGTTTGCCAAGCTGGAGTGATCAAAAGGGCTAGTTCTCAACTGACAGGGCATTGTCTCAGAAGGAATCCTCAGAGCTGCTTGATGGCTCGTTTTCAGTTCAAATTTTCACAAAAGACCATCCTCATTCTTTGGTCCTGTGAAGAATAAACAATATATCAGCTACTTACCGGGCAGCAAAATTAACATTTTTGTGGAGACTCCGCCACACATCTCTTACGCCCATCAAACTGTATCGGATACATGTTGGTCACTCCTCTGCCTACCCACATTGAGGGCAGGAGACAGCCTCATTTGTTCACTTGACATGTTTGCGTACTGGAGGGTGGTAGTGGAATGGATTCGGGGAGCAGCACCCATCCCCCTTGACTTGGCGCCTAAACACTGTCCGTTGGTATTGCAAGCAGTCAGAAGAGCGGAAGATGCAATTTAAGGTTCTGCTCCTTGTGCTCCTCCTGGCAAAGAGTCGGGTGGCCCTGGGCTGGCTGGGGACCACGGAACCGAAGGTGAAGCTCTGCGTGTGGGGCACCATTGAGTGAGCGCTGGCAGAAGAGACGCATATTGGATTATCTCCCAGAGATGAAAATGTAGCTGAGGATCTGACGGTATGGGAAGAATATTGCATACATATGAGAAGACAGGTAATGAAGAAGTGGTTGACCATTGATCATGGAGTACCATTGGGTTGGGTGACAATAAACTTCTGTTATTCAGTGCCAAGATACCCGTAGGTGAACGTGTGCTTTACAAATACACATGTTATGTTATTTTACGCTGACGAGGACCAGGGGTGGAAGGAACTAGGGAGGGCCAATTCAGGAGGGGCAAATATATCCCCATCAGTGGAAAGGATCTGCCTCAACAAGAATGGAATTGAGTGGGAAGACCTACATGTATTTATTCAATGAGGACCTGGGAGTCCTAGTTTATGGACATTACTGCAATCTTAAATTGCAGAGCTGTGTCACTGTTACACAGTTCTTTTCCTTTTTTTGTTGCATTGCAATATTTTAACGTACCATTGTTGTTTGTACAATGGTGAAAAGCTTTTAACAAGCTTTAAAAAAGTTCTTGTGGAGTCGGTCAAACAGTTCTGGGAGTTTAGAATTCCATGTCACATATTTGTAAGGGTGAAATATATTCTCGGTATCCACAATAAAGTTTGTCATCTTTTAGATTACAACAGTTTGCAAATTCATGTTCCTGACTTTCAGACTCTGAATACATGTGGGGGTCTTTTTTACGTAGATTAGTTTGTCTCTCATATCAACATGAAACTTCAAAAGTTTTACTACTGGAGGGCAGCTCCAATTGCTCTAGCCACAAATGCATCCTTCTAACTTTAGTGTTCGGCTCCATTATTCCACCCCTTTGTTTCTAATGAATAAAGTTAGACCTTTGAGTAAAATGTGTAAATATTTTTCTGAAATTTCACGCAGTTTGGAGAAAATTATTTCAAATTACATGCAATCACAAAAAGTACATAAAACATTTTGGCCCTCTGCCTCACATGACTTTTCAAGGAAAGGTCTATCCTTTTACAGAAAAGTTACTCGAAATACCAGCCGGAGACTGAACATGGAAAAAACGTCTCTGTGCTCAAACGAGTCTTATGGAGACCAAAAAAACCAGATGAAATTTCATGTTATGTGAAACTGCAAATATTTCACACATTTTATATCATGTAAAATTCTGCGAATGCAAGGGATTATGCTCACAAAATGGAGACTATGCAAGGGCCTAATGATATCCAAAAGCCTCTTCAACCTCAGATCTGGTTTCCAGATTTTCTGAAACTGTCAGACATTTCAGTTCTTCTTTATGACTAAACGCATCTTCACATTGGTGCAGGTGGTTTTCGCGACAAGGTCCAGTCAGAAAAGCTGCAGTTTATGACTTGGAATGTCTTGGGACAAAGTGGTCTTTCATAGGCATCAGAATCTGTCAGACTCATCAAAAAAGTTCATGGCCTTTCACTACCAGAAAGATGCACAAATTGGTCCACCTGGTTAAGTTGGTGCCTCTAATTAAATGTTAATGATGTTTCATCAGATGTCAAATACGTTGGTAATGTGTTATGTTTTTTAGTTTCCAAATATAAGTTGACCGAGACAGTCAAACACAGAAATCAGTAAGTTCACTGGCTCATAATTACATCGAAGAAAACCAATAGGCTAGCATACGTTGATTTGCAGACTCTTAGGAAAAATAGGCCTTATTACATGGTGGCAGTCCATGGACACCCACCGTATTAAGACTTGGGCGTTTGGACCACCACAGGACCGCTGCAACCACTGGGGATCCATCATCCCGTGGTGGTTACGCAGCGGTCAGAGGCAGTGATATGAGTCCGCCATGGGAAGGATGGTGGTGAGGCAACTCAGAGGCCCTTACAGGTCCCCCTGTTGCCTCTGGTCCTGGGAATGCATGCAGGGGGCACATTTTATGCCCCCGTATTTTTGCACTCCCTGTTCCTGCAAAGAAGGAAATGCACAACAATGTGCATTTCTTTCCGTGCAGGAACGGGCTGTGGCAGTCACATGGGGCGATGCAGTCTAAGGCATACCTATGTGCCTTAGATACACACCACCGTGGGACTGCTGCAGCAGGAACACCAGCACAGGATTAACTCGTAATCCGGTGAGTAGTCTGACTACGTGTTTGGCGGTCTTGCAGCGGGCGCTGGCATAGCTGCCCGCTACAAAACCACCAAACTCATAATCAGGCCCTTAGTATTTCCCCTGTTCCCAATTATAATACATTTTGGAATGTTAACCTTGTGCTTTAGTTACTTAATTCCTGGAATAATAATGGCTTGTTTTCTCATTCTGTGTGTACTAGAAAATGTGTTAGCATTCTATGTCAAACCACTGGATTTATCACCTAGACAAGTTCACTCCTGAAGATCAGTTCTCCATATCTTGAAGAAAAATATATTTGATTTGATTTTGGTTTATAAAGTGTGAGGTGACCCTGATGTGTCCTGGCGCTGAAGTGAGAATTCAGACACAGGACAGTAATAATGAATAATGTTATTATTAGGGGAGAGAGATTTAAAATAGAAGGGTTTTTAAGGACTTAAAAAATTGGGTTCAGGCCGTTGGTTGTGGGCCCAGCGACATCCATAGAAGCGGTCCAACTGCTGGATTATGCTGCTTTTCTGATGGGCTCACGGAGCCCGTCAGGGCAGCGGTGGGACCATAATCCCTACAAGAGGGGTGGTGCCTGCTCAAGTACTGCTGTAGGCATTACGATATCCATTTCTCTCGGCCTGTGGTGCCCCCCGAAACATCCATTCACCCTGTGCCAGGCACCTCATGGTGCCTGCCACACGGTGCAGGGATGTTTCTAAACATGCCTTTTTGCATTGAGGCTGGTGCCTCAGCCCTTTTCTGGGCCGCAGCACAAGCCTCAATGCAAAAAGGCAGTTTCCGACCACCTACACAGTGGTCGGATTGTAATCTGGAGTTTGGGACTGCCGCCTACTTGTCAGGTGCTCCCGATCCAGAAACAATGGCGTCAGATGCTCATCCGACCGCCATCATAATCACCCCCCAAGTCTTCCCATAAAATGCAGATTTTCTTCATTTGAAAGGAAAGTTCTGATTTTGTTACAGACACAGAGGTATTATCTCCCCTCTATATCTTTCTACATGAGTGTACATTTTTAAGAGTTTTGCCTCATGCTATTATCTAAATCAGCTTTACACAACCCAACATGTCAATGATGCCTTAATTTTCATGAATACTGTAGAGAATATACACAATTAATTCTAGTTATTGTCCTGTTCATTACCTGGCAGATGTACATTCTTATTCTCATTTTTGGACAAACTTGATGAATCCTTTTGTGTCAATAAAGAGGAAAGCCTATTGTGGATGGGACTTCTATACAAAGATATTGCTCTAATTGTATTAATCTATGTTTTCAACATTTGTTGTTCTTGCTCTTACGGTTAATGTGCAAAGCAGTGTTGATTTCAGGAAGTGGTCCTGTTTAAGGCTGAACTCATTATTGCTGTTGTAATTAGTAAGGCAGAAAAGAAAGGCATCCGCTCACCTCTGCCTTCGATAAAATCTTGCCTTTCCTTCATTAAAATTTGGAACATTCGCATCTCATCCAATAGGAGTTCAAATCTCCCTGGTTTCGTTTCCTCCAATGCATTAGACAATAAAAGCACACAACTACTCGGAAGTGCTTCATAATTATCCTCTCGTAATTCATTTTCATTAAAGCTAAATAAAGTCAGACCGTTTTAATTGCAATCACATTCATTGCACAGGTAGAATACTTTTTTTAATGCTGGAAATCAGTTTTCACTAAAATTCTACTATCTAAACAGCTTATGTTAACAGAGTTATTTTCTCTTTTTTTTTCTTACAAGGGACCTAACCATACAGTACGGTATTTGAATTGGTTTTTTCGAGATTTGGTTCCCTGTTTGAAAATCCAGAAAACATTAATTGTAATCAGATTAGGTATACAGGCAGAACATTTTTTTTTATTGCAAAGCTTTTTATTGAGTTTTTGCATATATGAAATAATACATAAGGTCAACTCAAACAAATAATCCTATACAACTTAAATATAAATTATATATAAACAAAAGTGCATATAAAGAAAATCTACGGGGTAGGAGAAGTTAGGGAAAGGGAGTCGGGAGAATAGATACAGGATTTTGTAACTGACTGACGTTAATTGGTTGTCTTACTGGCACTTTAAATTTCTTATCATGGAAAAGATAGGTTGACATATAAGCATATTGTACAAGTTGAGTACCTGAGTGTAGCAGCAACTTGATGTACAAAAGATTTTGCTGGGTTGGTCTAATGAGCCAGTTTATGGTCCCCTGTGCGGGTTAGGAGTATATCTGTGGTGCAAAGATTTAAGTAGGTTGTGGCAACCTGTTAAACAGTAGTGATGTTTTGTTGAATGTGAGAGAGGTGAGACACAGCGTGGTATTATTCTGGAAAATGGCTGTGGGTGAAAATTTGCGGGTGCTGTTTTTGAGAGAGGACTATCCATTGGGGTGTCTAAGGTGGTTTGCTGGTGGCGAAGTAGTTGTCCAGCGTATCCCAGATGGGTTTAGAGGGAGTCTTCCATGGTGAGTGCTGGAGGGAGATATTGTCTGTGCCTCTAATATGTGATATCCAATTGATCCAGCAGTTAAAGGAGGCTTTGTCTGTGCTTTTCCAGTTGATAAGGACTATTTTTGTTGCTGACATTAATAGTAAATCTAACAGGGCGCTGTCAACTGGGTTGTCGAGGTTTGTATCGAGGAATCCTGTAATCAGGGATGCAAGTTCTTTGTTGAGATGGCAGTTGAAAAGTTTTGAAATGAAGGAGAAGACCTTATTCCAGAAGTGGGATAGGGATTTGCAATGAAGAATGAGATGAGCGATATCCCCTATTTCTTCCTTACAGTTCCAACAAGTGGGATCATTCAAGATTTTCTGTGCGTGTAAACGAGTTGGGGTCCAAAATGTTTTGTGTATAAGCCAAAATTTAGTTTGTGAGAGTACAGGGGAGATTTTCTGAGCTGTAACTGATTTCCGGATCTGGGACCATTCAGAGTCTGTAATGGGCTTAGAGGAGTGTTTTTCCCAAAATGTTATGTTCTTGTTTAGTTGGAAGTTTTTGGGCGTAGGTGTTTGCATATATAGGAAACTTGGTGGCCTGAGTTATTAATTTTCAATATCAGGTTTGGTAGGGAAGGTGTGTTTTTATGGTATTTGGATTTTGAAATGGCAGGTTTGATTTTAAGGAAGTTGTAGAATTCCATTTTTATCAAGGTGGTATTCTGTTTGTAGTTCGGAGAAAGTTATGGGATGAGATGTGGAGACAAGCTGCTGCATGAATATGGTTAACAGAGATACTTTGACGGCGGACTGCTGTTTCTGCACCTCACATTAGTTTCATATATATTGAATGTCCTTGCGCAACAAGCCCTGGCATCAGCCGTCAATTGATGCCTCTGTCGGTCAGATCATAAGCAGTAAAGGGGTTGGACGTGCGCCAAGTGAAGAAGTCCAAGGAATCAGTACTTAGTTTTCAGTTAAATCTTTATTTGCAATCAGTTAATTCATTTGAAATTGGTGATTTTACGGTCAGCCAACGCGTTTCGTTCTCAGGTGAGAACTTCGTTAGGGCTCAGTGGATGTATGTAGCTCCAACTAGACCTCTCGCTCTTTCTTAAACGAGCTGTCCTCCTGCCACGATGAGCTCATCGTGGCAGGAGGACAGCTCGTTTAAGAATTACTTCTAAGGCCAACCGAGGCCCTGTGATACCCTTAGTGTCTCCAGAGTTACTGCCTGGAACACCAACTGGATTGATGAATCACTTATTCATGTTCTGAGCGAGAGGTCTAGTTGGAGCTAGGCTGCGCTACTTCCCCTGTATCTTAGGAGTTGAAATAATTCTCAATAAATCTCATTTTCACCTTAAGGACATACATCCACTGAGCCCTGACGAAGTTCTCACCTGAGAACGAAATGCGTTGGCTGACTGTAAAATCACCAATTTTAAATGAATTAACTGATTGCAAATAAAGATTTAACTGAAAACTAAGTACTGATTCCTTGGACTTCTTCACTAGGTTACCGGGTTTAGGTTTTTTAAAAGAGCCCTTTCTATTTCAAACCATACTCGAGTATAGTTACTAGGGGGATGGATCCAGTAAGAACCCTGTTTTGAAAGAAAAGCAAATTGGTCATCTCTAAAGTTGGTCAGGTTAACCCCCAACGAGTTGTGTAGTCTAAGTTTTTTCAGAGCAATTCTAGCTTTTTTATCTTGCCAAATAAATTTAGAGATCTGTTTCTCTAATTTGCTGTGAAAGTCATCTGATAGTAGAAGAGGGAACACGCTGATGAGGTAATTGATTATGGGGTAATCATCATTTTTATAGTTTCAATTTTCCCCTAATAAATTTAGGGGACCATTTCACTAATAGGTTTTTTGTTTTTTCTAAGGTAATCTTTTCATTATGTTTGATGGTGTCTATTAGGTCTGACCCGAATTCGATACCCAGGTATTTTATGTATCCGGATTGCCAGGATAAACCAGATATACCCAGAATATCTTAGGTGCAGTGGAGATTTAGAGGTCTCACTTCCGATTTATCCCTGTTTAGTTTATAACCTGAGTGCTTGGAGTAGAGTTCTATGGTGGACATGAGGGCTTGTATGGAGGGGCCTGGGTTTATCTGTGACTATCAGGATGTCATCCGCATATGCAGCTAGTTTAACATGTTTGTCTTTGAAACCGATTCCATTTATTTCAGGGTTTTGTTTAAATCTAATAGGAGGGGTTCTAGCTAGGCCTGGGCGGAATTTGCATAGTCGCATTACGCAAAGTTCCGCGAAGATGTAAAAAATCTCCACGAGCTACGCAAAATTCCGCGAGCATGCGGAATTGCTTGTTCCGCCCGTTCGCGATGCGTTTTTCCTGTTCGGGGATGCTGTTTGCATGCTCGGGGGGGAATATCTCGCGAACTTGCCCATGCGGTCGCCAATTGGTGCGGCCATCTTGTTTCACTTGTCCCGCCCGCTCGCGATGCGTGTTTCCTGTTCGCGAATGCGGGTGTCCGATGGCGCGTCCGAATGAAGTGTTCGCGATCGCACACTCTCGCGGGACCGCGCGTCCGGCTACCAAAGTCTTGTGGCACACGCGAACGGATAGGAAAACTCATTGGCGAACGCAGGGATCCCGGTAAGTCGTTTCCACGTGCGCAAACACGCATTTTGAAAGCGCGAACAAGGAAAAAATTCCACTACGCCGCGGATCGCGGAATTTTCGGCAATTCCGCGTTCTCCGCAGAGCGCGGAATTGCCAAAATTCCGCAAATTCCTCGAGCGGAGTGGATTTTACCGCCCAGGCCTAGTTCTAGCGCTAGGAGAAATAAGGATGGGGAAAGAGGTCAACCCTGCCTCGTGCCTTGCTGAAGGTTAAGTGGTTGAGATATTGAGCCATTAATCGAGATGCATGCAGATGAATTTTTATATAGAACCATGACCATTTTTATGAAAGTATCACCAAGGTCAAAGGATTCCATGCAGTGTTTTAAAAAAAACAAGAAACTCTATCAAATGCTTTTTCAGTGTCTAGCGTTATGGCGACTGCTGATGAGGAAGATTTTTTCGCATTCTTAAGAACGTGACAGAGGAGATGTGTGTTATCGTTTGACATACAGCTTTTGAGAAAACCCACTTCAGAATTGCTTATTTACTTTTGTAAGTGTTCATTAAGTCTTGTGGACAAGATCTTTGCATAAATTTTGCAATCTAGGTTTATCAGAGAGATCGGCCTGCAATTTTTTGGTAGTGATGAGTCTTTCCCGTCCTTGGGAATCACAATAATGTTGACTTCAGTCATTGTTTCTGTGATTTTGCTTGCCTTAAAATTTTATTGAATAGAGCTAGCATGGTTGGCTGTCGTAGGTCAGGAAAGGTTTTATAAAATTTGGCGGTAAAGCCGTCTGGCCCAGGGGCTTTATTTTCTTTTAGTGTTTTAATAGCTTTTGACACTTCAGTGGAAGATATTGGTTAAACGAGAGCCAGTCTATCACTTTCTGATAGTTGTGGGATTTTAATTTTTTCCAGGTAGGTTTTGCATTTGTGCGCGTCGAAGGTTTGGTCGTTCCGATATAGGGATTCATAAAAGTTCTTGAAGGTGTCTAGTATCTTGACTTGGTTAGTATGGGTTAGGTTTTTGGAGTCTTTGATTGTTATGATTCTGTTTTGGTTTTGTTTATGTTTGAGGTAAGAAGCCAGCATCTTTCCCACTTTGTTAGCTTTGCATAATTTGAGATCTTTGAATTTATTTATCCACATTCCTGCTCTTTCACTCAGGATTTTGTTATATTCATATTTCTTCTGTGTGAGCTGGGAGAGTGTATTGTTGTCTAGGGAGTTGGTATGTGACCGTTCTAATTGTTTTATTTCTTGTTCTAGCGATAATAATTTAGCACTGTTTGGCTTTGTTGAGTTTAGTTTTGATTTCTATAAGGACTCCTCTCAGGGTTGTTTAAAGGGCATCCCACAGGGTATGTAAGTTAGTTCCTTTGAGGAAGTTGTCTTTGAAGTAGTTCGTGATTGTTTCTTCGATATTTCTTTCCTATCTTCGGGGTTTGTTAATACTTCATTGTTAAAGCGCCAAATTTTAGTGGATGCTTTTGCATGGCTACCTGCTAAGAGAGTATTGATACATGAGTGAGCCGAGACACATTTCGGGAATATGTTAGTTTGGTCAATCAGGTGTGCATAAGCCCCAGATATTAAAATGTAGTCTATTCTTGTGTAAGAGTTATGTGGGGCTGAGTAAAAGGTGTAGTCTCTGGAATCAGGGTGTTGTAGGTGGCAGGTGTCCTTAAGATTATATTTTGAGCATATTTTCTGTACTAGACCGTGAGATTTCAATGGTCGGTAGTTGCAAGTGGATTGGCGCTCTAGAACAGTATCTAGGTGAAGGTTGAAGTCCCCACCCAAAACAATAAGATCGTCTTGGGGCAGGTGGCCGATTTTATTTAATACATTTTCCCAAAAGGAAGTCTCGTCCTTGTTCGGTCTGTAAATGTTTATGACGTGGAATGAGTCTTCTCCTCTACGTAGGTTTGTGATCAGGAGTCTACCCTCCGCATCATGGGAGAATGATTCCAGAGAAATGTTGGAGTTTTTTCCTATTACTCCGTTTTTCTTATGGTTGGCTGGGGAGAAGGCCACGTGTGAGATTCAGTTATTTTTAAGGTACACAGCGTCTTCGTCACTTAATTTGGTTTCTTGGAGAAAAATAATGTCTCCTTTAATTTTTGCTAAGTAGTCTATGATTTTACGATGTTTGATTGGATGATTTAGCCCTTTCACATTTAGGGAGATTATATTAAGGTTGTCAGAGATATTGTGTGTTAACATATGTGAGTGTATGGGTGGTGGATCACATTTGGGTGCTTTCTCAAGTGGTTTTTAATGTCCAGTGTAACAGCATACACAATGGATGATAAATATGTATAAAGTTGTACTCCCACACTAGACCGTGGTGATAAGCTATAGCTGTAGTGCCAGGTTGACTTGGCATTGAGTGTAAGATGGTATTGATTGTGATAGTGCGGGAGGGAGACAAAAAAGGGGTAGAATCTACCAAAAATTAAAAGAAAGAGTAACAGGCCTAAGTGTGAATATTCATTGGTACAATAACTGGTCAGAAAATAGAACCAAGGATAGAAGTAAGAACATTGAACAGAACCCCTACCCCCGCCCCCTGTTCCACCCACCCACCTAGAAACATAGAACAGAGGAGGTGCGACGGCAGGAGCGTCTATCCTCCAACACGGAGTGAATCATAACAGGCCAGCAGAATAATCTTTATACATATTGGTTGTAGTAGGTTTGCAGGAAATATGTCAGACATATTGAGTATGTAACATTGAGTATTGACCATCTAGTGGGGTATAGGTCAAACAGCATGCCTATAAAACTTGAGAAATGGTAAAAGGACCAGACCTTGTGACCACGTAGAAACAATCAATCAATCAATCAATCAGGGGATTGTAAGCGCACTACTCACCCGCAAGGGTCTCAAGGTGCTGGAGGGAGGGGGGAGGTGGAGCAGCTCTGTTCAGCCGAAAAGCCAGGTATTGAGTGTCTTTCTGAAGATGCTCAGGGAGGGGGCGCATCTGATGTCGAGCGGGAGCTCGTTCCAGGTCTTGGTCGTGATGTAGGAGAAAGCTCTTCCTCCTGTTCTGGCTCTATGGATGTGTGAGGTTTCGGCGAGGTTGGTGGATCGGAAGTTTCTTTTGGGTGCGTGGAAAGAGATTCTCTTGTTGAGGTATTGGGGTCTGGTGTTGTGGAGGCATTTGTAGGCGTGGGTGTGTATCTTGAAAGTGACTCTTTTCTCTGCGGGAAGCCAGTGGAGGTCCCGTAGGTGTTGGGTGATATGTTCGTGTCGTGGGATGCCAAAGACGAGTCTGGCTGCGGTGTTCTGTATTGTCTGGAGCTTGTGGAGTAGAGACCTGTTGATCCCGGCGTAGAGGGCGTTTCCGTAGTCCAGTCTACTGGTTATGAGTGCGTGGGTGACGGTCTTCCTTGATTCGGGGGGGATCCATTTGAAAGTCTTGCGGAGGATGCGGAGGGTGTTGAAACAGCTGGATGTGACGGCGTTGACCTGTCAGTTCATGGGAAGGGAGGAATCGAGTATGATGCCGAGGTTCCGAGCGTGGTCCGTGGGGGTTGGGGGGCTGCCGAGAGAGGTGGGCCACCAGGTGTTGTTCCAAGCTGATGGGGAGGTTCTGAGGATGAGGACTTCTGTCTTCTCTGGGTTGAGCTTGAGGCAGCTGTTTCTCATCCAGGATGCGACGTCCTGCATTCCTTCCTGGAAGTTTAGTCTGGTGTTGGTGGGGTCTTTGGTGAGGGAGAGGATGAGCTGGGTGTCATCTGCGTAGGATACTTTGCTGAGGCCGTGCTGTCTGACGATGGCGGCGAGGGGGACCATGTAGATGTTGAAGAGGGTTGGGCTGAGCGATGATCCCTGGGGTACTCCGCAGTTGATTTCCGTGGGTTTGGAGAGGAAGGGTGGCAGTCTGATTCTTTGGGTTCTGCCGGTGAGGAACGAGCCGATCCAGTCGAAGGCGGTTCCTTGGATGCCGGCGTCGTGGAGTCTGGCGGCAAGTGTGCGATGGGAGACGGTGTTGAATGCTGCTGAGAGGTTCACGGCCGCGGTGTGTCCTTGGTCGAGGAGGGAGCGGATGTTGTCTGTAGCGGCGAGTAGGGCGGTCTCGGTGCTGTGGTTGCTGCGTAATCCAGATTGGGAGGGGTCGAGGACAGAGTTGTCTTCGATGAACCTTGTTAGTTGTGCGTTGACGGTCTTCTCTGCGACTTTAGCCGCGATAGGGAGGAGTGAGATGGGCCAGTAGTTCTTGAGGTTGGTGGGATCTGCTGAGGGCTTTTTGAGGAGGGGTCTGACTTCAGCGCGTTTCCAGTCTTCGGGGAAGGTGCCAGTCTTGAAGGTGATGTTGATGGTGCGTCGTAGTTCTGGCGCGATGGCGGTGGCAACTCTGTGGTAGATGTGTGGAGGGCAGGGGTCTGGAGGTGCCCCCTAGTGGATCCCTTTCAGAGGTAACCACAAGGCAATACAGAGCAGTAAAGTGAGATGTTCTGCAGGTAGCTGAAATGTGGCTATAATGCGCATGCAACATAGAAGCTAGTAAGATAATATTGGTTAAGTAACTTATAAACTTGTAAGATAACTATAGGTGTTGATAGTTAGAACTAATTTGAATAAGTAGAACATTAAATTGAGTCAAGGTTAGATCGATTCCACTGGAACATAAGGTAGGGCTGTTTACATGGAAAGAGGGTACTATGATTTCCTTTTGTTGGAGAAGGAGTTCGAATGTTCCATCTCTTGAGAATTTAGGTCATCCTGGAAGCTCGAGAGATCAGATGGATCAACGAACATGTGTTGTTTTCCTTTCGCTGTGACTTTAAATTTGGCAGGACCTGCAAAAGAGAATTGAATGTTTATTTTGCGGAGTCTGTCTCTGAGTTCGAGGAAGCCTTTCCTGGTTTCGACGGTCGGTTTCGAGTAATCCTGTGTGAATAATATTTTGTAACCATTCCACGTGATCTGGCGATTTTTACGGGCAAAGGAGAGGATGGCTTCAGTATGTTGATACCTCAGAGGCTTGCTGATGATTGGTCGTGTCATGCTTTTTGAGGGAGACCTGTATGTCGGGATTCTGTGTACCCATTCCAATTCTAGGTGCTTATTGAACTTTATGCCAGTGATTTTTGGGATCCAGTTTTCTAGGAAGGAAATGCAAGAGTTGGCAGAATCCTCTGAGCCTTCCGGAACACCTAAAATTCTAATGCGATCTTCGAGTTCGGCAATATCTCTTTCATGTGTTTTGTGGTGGTTAGCAAGGCTTTTATGTCCTTATTGGAGAGAGTGGTAGAGTCTTCCACCTCGCTTATCCTTTTCTCAGCCTCTGAAATGTTTCTGTTAATTGGGTTGATATCAGCCCGGATGGCAGTCATTTCCAGTTGCAAAGCGTCCGTATTTTGTTTGGTTCACTTTGCTAAGTCATGTACCTCTGCCAGTTTCTTCAGTATCATTTCCATTGTGCTGTTCATGTCAGCCTTGGATTTAAGAGGAGAATCAGGTGAGGGAGGTTCAGCTTTCGAACACTTGTAGTGCGATTTGGGTTCTTTTTCTGCCATGTTGTTGCTGAGCGGAGAAGAGAAGAGGCTTATATTAAACTGTGGTTGACTTTGAGTGGTGGTTGGTAGTATTTGGTGTAGGGCTGTTTGAGTGTAGCTGGTTTATCCACACAAATCTGTAAGGATCAGTAGTAAACACCGCTTTCAGATGTTAGGTGGGTAGGTACCACTTAAGCAGTGGAGAAACTGGTCAAGCAGGCGTTGTAGACATGATGACACTTCAGTACAACATTCAGCACATCATTCAGTGCACTATGTAGCACTATGTCCAGCAATTTCCCCAGACAGACAAGTGGACTTGCTGTAAGATCAGTTTGGTTCTTGGTGCTTATAGTGGTTGTTTGATTGCCCTGAGGATCAGACGGGTCACTTGTAGACTCTTCTAGTCTCTTAAGTTCTCTTTAGCGCATCAAGGCACAGCAGTGTATCAGCTCTCAGTGACTTAACAGATCTTGTGAGTTTTCAGAACTTATTTATGAGGAAGAAGGCTTCAGGGCTGCATGTGGAGCGTCCATTTTAAGGTCAGGTGTTGTTTCTAGGAGTTTCCTGGCGAGTTTAAAAAGGTTGAGTCTTCACATGCTGTACAGCCTTAGTTTGAGAGCAAGCATCTATGAGGTACGCATAGAGAGAGGTATTAGCACTGGGTGATTGCTTCAGTGCCCAAAACTCAGAGTGAAGGAGAGTCCATGTCTAGGTGACCCGCCATCTTAGGGTCAGGCAATTCAGAATCGGCCGAGGGACTGTTGGGCTGATCTCAAATCAACAATGATTCAGAACAAAGGGACAGTACCTTAGTATCCCGCAAATGGTTGTGAGTCTTTGAAGTTGTTTTCAGCTATTTGGCAAGGTTCCAGCTGTCACAAAGCTTCAATTCCGATCTCCGATCGGGTCCACCGCCATTTTGTACACTGAGCGCTCAGGGGAGATAAAGTCGGTATCTTGGCTCCTACTACTTCAAATTACTGCCCGGTGTCTGTCGGGGATGCTCTAAGACGAGCGGAGTCGTGAACTGGCTTTTGAGCTCCGAAAATCCTGAGTTTTCACTGCGAGGTCTTCACATGACTCATCGTGCCGGGCGGCGAGACGGGGTCAGGTGGCCATGAGCTCTGCCGTCCAAGCCACACACCCCCAGGCAGAATTTTTTTTAACAGGAAATCGATTTAATAAAATTCCACCTTTTGAACAGCATACGATAATGTAGTTCTTTTCGTTTATTTGCATGCAACCAAAAAGTGGAGTTCATTGTTCTAATTACTAATTTTTCCCTGTTCAAAAAACCTATTTGTCATGCTAAATGCTTCAGGATATATAATGATATAAAAACGCATACTGTGTGATATGTAATATTGTCATGCACTCTCAAATCTGGGATCTGGTGATATTTGTGATATTTGCAACTTAAGAAGCAGAAAGCATCATGATTTGTGATATCACCAGACCCCTCAAAGGCAGTTTAGCACCACATAATACATAGTAACCTATTATAGTTATGTAGATATGAAATGCTTAATAAAACTTTTTTAACAATTGAAAAGTATGCAGTGGCCCGATGACTTTGAAAAGGCAAAACCTTAAACCTGTTTTAATGCCCTTCTCCTTCCAATGTGATATATTACTCTCTGTGTGTGTGTAAATGTAATGTTGCATGCTTACTTTGTATGTGAATATATCATGAACAATGATATTTAATAAGGAACCAAAGCTCAATAAATTGAATCTTTTCAGTGAGATCAAATCTCACTGTCTTTAGAGCTCCTAAAATTGGTGGGTTTTAACAGTGGATTCAGCTTTTTACAGCATCATTTGCACATAGTGTGAGTCAGGTTCCATTCCTTGGAGGCAAACAGTGTCACCATCAGTAATTTTGGTGCTCTCTACTTGTGTACATATTCCCCATCGCACAACATCTGAAAGCAGTGTGCAGGTGCCATAGACATTTTACATCAAAAGCAAGCTGCATATGGCAATAGGTAGTGTGCAACATCTGAGAGAAGAAACAGATCTGGGAACAGGATGCAGCCAAGGGCTAACGTTTGCCCTGCAATAAACCCCCCAAAATGAAGTCAGACATCAAATATTTTCTTAGGTTTCAAGGGTTGTTTGCTTATTGGATCCCCTTCAGAGAAAAGGAAAATGATCAGGTGTCTCTCAGTCTTCTCTATGGGCTCATCTACATCAAGAACTTTATGACCTAGACAACATAGTCAGAGAAGCTCTTATCTGCAGGGGTTATTTGTACTGATCTTCACCCTGATCCCTGAAAGCAGTAAACTAACACACTCAGCAATTGGCGTTTATAATGATTGGCTTATGTATTATGTGCAATCAGCACACATACTTTGTGTACTAGAATGATGAGCACTATTATTGCTATCTCCGCAGCCATGATTATATTGCACATCCCCGCTATCTGTAATAACATGCATAACCCCTACTTAAGTTTTATATCTATGTTATTATCAGCCTTTCAACTAAGGTATTGTCTGAATTATTAGCACTCTACCTCACTGCTATATGTTATGTCATGCATTATCCCCCAACACCTGTAAGCAGCTTTGAGGCCTGTAGTAGGATATCAGGTCTCCAGCATTCTCCCTATGCAAGCAGCCTTCGTGCCTGTCCCTCTCAAGTTCTTAGATCTCTTTTTACCTTTCTCCCTCTATGGAGGGGGATGGTGAGTCGCTATTCAGCTCCTTAAATCTGCATCACTGCTTAAGCAATGCTTCAGTTAGAGACATATCTGAAAGGGTGTTTGGACAGAATATCAGAAAACATATCGTGATACAAAAATATTGAGTCAAGAATATTGGGGCATCAAAAATATCGTCAACAGGAATATCAAAGGCAAAAATATTGGTTTTAGTGTTGTTTTTAATATCGTTGTAAAATAAATTGATGTCGAAAATATCGTTGTATGCAATAGCGTTTGTAAATGTCAATTAGTGTGCAATTTATTCCATTTTACTTTCTTGTATATGTTTATTTTTTTTAGATTAGTGTTTTTAGTAAGCCAAATTTTTTGTTATTAAATTGTTAAAATGTTTATATTTATTCAGTTATAAATATTTATAAGCAATTATTAAATATTTTGTATTAGTAGTGAGACAATGAGTTTCAGGGGATAGTGTAGAAAGATTTCAAAAAATGCATATTTGTTTTTTAAAAATGATGTTAATACATTTAAAGATGTGCAACTTTATCAATTAGATTTTTTTAAATTGTTTTGTTATTTTTTTTAGTAAGATATATAAATAATTGTATAAGAAAAAATTAAAAACAAAAAAAGTATTAGAAAATGTTTCAAAAAATAATATTTAGAAATATTTTTATTAACTATTTGTAATTCTATATTTTTTGTAAACTATTTTCAAAATTGTAGAAATGTGTTAATTTATTTTAAAATTACAATTAATTTTTTGAAAATATATTTTAAATGTATAACACATTTACATATTTTACAACAATTTTTTATTTTATGATTGTAAATTTTTGACTCATACTTTATTTGCTACTTTATGGTTAAGAGTTTTGGAAAGGTTGTAAAAGAATTTCACAAATAGTTTTATTATTAATAATAATAAAATGAGTTTTTTCAATTTAGATATTTTAGTTCATGTATATAGGTTGGTAGTTTAGGTTAGTTTGTTTTAAAATCAAATTATATTTAATATTATAGTAAACAAAAATGTATGAGTATGGTGTATTGATTGTGTTTTTGAAAATGTTTAATTTGCATTACTTTTTTAAAAATGTTTTATATTGAATTGGATATTGTAAATTTCACACCTTTAGTGTCCAACACCTTTTTCAAATATCCTTAGATTGGAGTGGTGTTACTAAATGTTAATCATTTAGGCCCTGATTACAAGTCTGGTGGTCCGAGGACTGGCAGACTCGTGGAGACACGGTCATGGCAGTCCAGCCACTGTCGCACCGGCGCTCCGACTGCCCAATTACAACTAGGGTAGTCGGAACGCCATTGCTGCGCGGATGCCACCAGAGAACTTGGTGGTGGCGCGGTGGCGCGGTGGTGTAGAGGCAGCAATATTCTTGGCGGGACCGCTGCAGTCCCGCCAAGCATACTAAGGGGCTTATTTACAAGCCCCTTGCGCCGCCGGTGCGTTACTTTTTCCAATGTTAAAAGTGACGCACCGGCAGCACAACAGGCTTGTAAATAAGCCCCTAAGAGTTTCCTCTCTGCCACGCTTTTCATGGCAGTTCCTCCTCCATAAAAACCATGACAAAGGGGGCCCATCAGGGCCCACTGTTGGCCATGTGCATGGGGGTGCATTCAAGGTTGGCAGATGTGACCCCCTCTGTGCATGCACCCCAGTTCCTGCCCAGAAGGGACTTTACAGTACATGCTGTGCAGGAACTGTTTTCGGTGTTCCCATTGCGGTGCCCATTTACAGAGGCAATGCCGTGAGAACTCCAAAAACAGCCCACCAGACACAAGGAAACTCACAATCTGGTGGGTGGCCCACTCCTGGACTGCAAAAACTCTTAATTGGGCCCTAAGGGTCCAACACCTTCCTCCAATATAGTTGGATTGCAGTGGGAAAAGTAAATGTAACCCTTTGAGTTTGTAACACCTTCCTCCAAAATGGTTTGATTGGAGTGGGATTAGTCAATGTCACCCCTTTAATGTCCAATATATTCCCCAAATTTGATTAGATTGGAGTGGAAATAGTAAATGTTACCCCGTTAGTGTCCTACGCCTTCTCCAAATTGGTTTAGATTGGAGTGGGAATAGTAAATTTTACCACTCTAGTGTCCAACATTTCCTCAAATTAGTATAGATTGGAGTGGGAATAGTGAATGTCACCCCTTTCGTATCCAACGCCTTCCCCAATATGGTTGGATATGATTGGGAATAGTAAATGTCACCCCTTTAGTGTCCAACCCCTTTCCCAAATTGGTACAGATTTGAGTGGGAATAGTAAATGTCACCCCTTTTGTGTCAAATTCATTCCCCAAATTGGTTTAGATTAGTGTGGGAATGGTAAATGTTACCCCTTTATTGTCCAACACATTCCCCAGATTGGTATAGTTTGGAGTGGGAATAGTAAATGTCACCTCTTTATTGTCCAACACCTTCCCCCAGCATGGTTGGATTGTAGTCGGAATAGTAAATGTAACCCTTCTAGTGTCCAACACATTCCCCAAATTGGTTTAGATTGGAGTAGGAATAGTACATTTCACCCTTTTAGTGTCCAACACTTTCCTTAAACTGGTATAAATTGGTTTGGGAATAGTACATAACCCCTTTTGTGACCAACACCTTCCCCAAATTGCTTTAGATTGGAGTGGAAATAGTAAATGTCACCCCTTTAGTGTCCGATGGCTTCCCCAAATAGGTTTAGGTTGGAGTGGGAATAGTACATGTCACCTATTTAGTGTCCAACACATTGCCCCACTATTGCTAGATTGGAGTGGGATTAGTAAATGCCACCCTGTTAGTGTCCAACGCCTTCACCAAATCGGTGTAGATTGGAGTGGGAATAGTAACTGTCACCCCTTTAGTGTCCAACACCTTCGCCCAATTTAGTTGGAGTTGAATAGGAAATGTCACCCATTTAAGTTTCCAATGCCTTCCCCAAATTAGTTTAGAATGAAGTGGGATTAGTAAATGTTACCCCTTTAGTATCAAACACCTTCCCCAAATTGGTTTAGATTGCAATGGGGATAGTAAAGGTCACCCCCTTAGTGTTTACCAATTTTTTATAAATGATTTATGCTGGAGTGGGATTATTTAATTTTATATTTTTATTCCGAAAAATATATATATATATATATAAGACAAACAAAATTATCCACACGGCGGTCCGGTCGTGGGGAGGTGCACCATCTCAAGTAAAGGCAACAGAGAGGCTGTGATGGGAAACCATTCCTTGACTGTGCAGCGCAGCAATCCGAAAAACAAAGAAACTTTTCTCTGCATTCAAAGTCCTACTAAGGAAAAGACATGCATTTTAATATTAATTACCGACAGGAGCCCACTTAGGGGAGACTTTTGCTCGTCATGGAACTACTTGTCCCAGCATGCCACTAAACTGCACTATGCAAAGCCTATTAAGGAAAACAAATGATGAGACATGCGGAAATAAACATAAAAGAAAGCCTTTCCTGTGGTAATTTTTGCAAGCCTATGAGGAAGATGCTTTCTGCATCGAAATGCGTCAGGCTACAAATTTTCTTTTTTGTTTTGCAGAGGAGAGTCTAGAATGAAAGCCGGATGGCTGGATTGCTGCTGAGTGCCCTCCCGAAGCTCCAGGGCATTTGTCTGAACAAAATACATATATATATATATACATATATATATATATATATATATATATATATATATATATATATATATATATATATATATATATATATATTTGTCACCAAAGCAGTCCAAAAACGAAGGGCGCACTTCTCACAGCTGGTGCGCGCGGCGGGGCCGGACTCGCCCCGAACAACAATTCTCCACCACCAAGTAACACGCTGCACTACCCAGGTTTGGTTAATAAAGATTTATTCAGGCCATTTCTTACTCCTTCTCCACCTACGCGTTTCGACCAGCAGGTCTTGATCACGGTGTATAGCGTTAGTCCCTCTACGCTTTCACCTATTTATACCAAGAGCCCAGTGAGCACTTTATGATGCATGCTGGGAATGGTAGTTTTACATTAAAAGATGCATGTTTATGCATGCCAAAACGAAAATTAATTACTTAATTTTGTAATACCTGACAATTACATTAATCTTATAGAATAATATAGATGGTTTTACCAAAATATTCATACATGTAATACTGTGTTGATGTTCAGAAAAGATACATGTTTCAGCATAGGTTAATCCTATGTTCAAATAACCATTAGTCTCAGTGACTGGTTTGCGCTTAAGCGCTGCATGTTCAATAATTGGCTCAGTGTCCACATTTAGAACATTTCGCTGCATATGCATTTCTGCGTCGCTTTCCATTCATGTATCCCTCATGATCTTTATTGCTTTGGGGGCTCAGTGCCCTTACAACTACAAAGTATTTCATGTATTGCTTTGGTCAATTTGTCTAAAAATTCATTTACAGCTTAGATATTTTTATTTTACTTTCTTTTGTATATAGTATTTCTCCTTGCTGAATTGTGTTTCATTTCTTCTGTTATAGTATAATGCCACAGTGTCCTTACAGATGTATATGTAATTATTCATCCCCGTTGAGTCCCATCGGGGATTTGGTCTTAAATCTGATTATTAACCTTGATTCCAGGCGTCTGAGTTTTAAAGTTCTATTCCCACCTCTCTCATGAGTGGGTACCGTTGCTAAGCCACTGTATGTCATATCCTGCCATGTCTTCCTCTCATGTGTAGTCATATGTTTTGCCATGGCATATGTCAAATCCCTGTTTTGTATTGCCCGTACGTGTTCTAGGATGCGTTTGTTTAGGGGACATATCGTGCTTCCAATGTAGCGTTTACCACAATGGCATTCCAACAAATACACCACATAAGTTGTTTTACACGTTATGGTGTCATTGATGTTGAATGTTTTGCCTTGTGGATCCATGATCGTTTTCATGCTTCTCCCGATTTTACAGGCCTTACATTGGCTGCATTTCTTAAATCCCTTTTGCAATCCTTGTAACCACATACTTGGTTGTTTGATTTCAAAGTGGATTCTGACCAATTTGTCAGACAACGATGGTGCCTTTCTAAAAGTTATTTGAGGATGGTCACCCAACTCTTTGCCGATGTCTGGGTCTTTGCTTAGGATGTTCCAGTATTTTTTAAGGGATTTGCGAATTTTAAAACTCTCTTTGCTGTATGTCATCACCATTCTTTTGGGTTCTTTTTGTTGTGTCTCCGTGTTGGTATCTTTTTTGTTAATCAATGTTTCAGCTCTTGTGAGGCATCTTGCTTTCATCTCTCCCCGTTTTACATCATTGTATCGATAACCTCTTTGTAGAAACCGTTTTTTGGTGTCTTTAAATTTCAGATTCATCTCCTTGGTGTTTGAGCAGTTCCTCTTCATCCTGATAAATTCACCATATGGTATATTTCTTTTTAGTGTTTCTGGATGAAAGCTCTTTCCGTGTAGCACACTGTTTGTTGCCGTGCTTTTTCGGTAGACAGTTGCAGCGAAATGTTCTAAATGTGGACACTGAGCCAATTATTGAACATGCAGCGCTTAAGCGCAAACCAGTCACTGAGACTAATGGTTATTTGAACATAGGATTAACCTATGCTGAAACATGTATCTTTTCTGAACATCAACACAGTATTACATGTATGAATATTTTGGTAAAACCATCTATATTATTCTATAAGATTAATGTAATTGTCAGGGATTACAAAATTAAGTAATTAATTTTCGTTTTGGCATGCATAAACATGCATCTTTTAATGTAAAACTACCATTCCCAGCATGCATCATAAAGTGCTCACTGGGCTCTTGGTATAAATAGGTGAAAGCGTAGAGGGACTAACGCTATACACCGTGATCAAGACCTGCTGGTCGAAACGCGTAGGTGGAGAAGGAGTAAGAAATGGCTTGAATAAATCTTTATTAACCAAACCTGGGAGAGTGCAGCGTGTTACTTGGTGGTGGTGGAGAATATATATATATATATATATATATATATATATATATATATATATATATATATATATATATATATATTATCTACTGGCGGTCGCCAGTAGATAGTTATAGTTACAACCTATTATCCATAGGAAATCCGCGACATTCTATTTGAAATAACTCTCTTGCCGGTTGACGTATCTTCGCAAAATTTTCAAACTTTGTGGCCCGCTCCGGTCCGCTCCTACCCTGAAAGTCTCGGGGGATTCGTCAAGCGGGGCCGAGAAAAAGGGGGTCCCAAAACGCGTTTTCCCCATGCAATTTTCCATAGGAAACTTTAGACACGGCTACAGCCCGAACTGCTGAACGGAATTACACCAAATTTGGCAAAGAGGTAGTTCTTGGTTCAGAAAGAACCCTTTTGTTAAATGGTGTAAATCCGTTCAGTAGTTGCTGAGAAAATGAAAAGTAAAAAGATAGATATATCTAGGGCCGCGGATCCTCCCGAGCACGAGCTTTATGTTAATTGGCTGTCAACACTCCAAATCAGGAAGTGTTGGCAGCCATTTTATCCCTCGGTAGAACCGAGGGACAGAAACAAGTGCGCAAAGCGCACAAAGGGGGCAGGGTAGAAACACCCTGACCCCTAGGTCTGCTCAGGGGTCCCACAAGGACCCCCTGGGCAAAAAGAAAATATATATATTTTTTTTTAAATCGGCAGGATGCGCTCAGGGAGCGCGAACACTGCCGGAAAAAAAAAATCGAGCGCGGTCTCCCGCGCTCGATGTTAGTGGCCCCCGGGTGGGCCAAGTCCCGGGGGCATGCTGGGGGGTTAATTTTATGTGTGGGGGCCTCTAAGGGCCCCCAAGCCCGGGGACCACCACCCCCGGGGCTTTATGTAGAATGGTGCGGGAGGGCTCTGAGCCCTCCCGCAGCCCCGAGGACCACCACCTCCCGGGGCTTCTTTTTTAATTAAAAACCTGTGTGGGGGGCTCCAGCCCCCACACGCCCGGGACCACCACCTCCCCGGGGCACTAAGAAAAATTACAATGGGGGTCTGTTTTGGACCCCCAGAGCCCCGGGGACCACCACCTCCCGGGGCTGTGCACTGAATGGGAGGGGGCCGCGCGGCCCCCTCCTGGAGCCCTTGATGGCCCTGGGGACCACCACCCCCAGGGCCGGCTCCTGCAGTGTCCCGGGGTGCCTACCCCCGGGACACTGCTGTTTGCAATGACAGGACGGTAAGGTACTAAACAACAGGCCACAGATTTCATTGATTTGATTAATGTAAACAAGCTCAATCTCCAGTTTACAGCTAACTTAAGTCAGGATTTTGTCTACTTTTTGGATGTAGAGATCTTCATCAAGGGCAACAGACTTGAGACCAGGCTATTCAGAAAGCCCACGGCTGGCAATACGGTTTTACATGCCGCCAGTCATCATCCGGCCCACTTGATACGCAGCATCCCATATGGTGAGATGTTGCGTATCAGGCGTATTTGCAGCACTGATTCTGAGTGCTTTTTGGCACAGGAGGCCAGTAAATCTAGATTTTTGACTAGAGGATATGCGGCTTCTATGATTGACAAAGCCATCACTAAAGCCAACCACATTCCTAGACAGATGGTCTTGCTAAGTAAAACAGCCAATGTAGCATCGGTACAAGCTAAGGAGCCTATTAGACTGATCCTAACTTATAATCGTCAGCACCAGGCCCTTCGAAAAATCTTTAAGAAAAATTGGAGCCTGGTACAGAATGACTCTGTCATTGGGGACTTAATGACAGCTAGCCCTGAGATTTCATTCAGGAAAGCACGTTCTATGAGCGATTCTTTAGTTAAAACCAGTCCTGAGGTAGTTGTTAACAAATCATGGCTCCTTTCCAGTAAGGGCTTTAGAAGATGCACCAGCTGCAAAGCATGCAGGCATGGTATCAATAAAACAGAATATAAGATCCCCTTCTGCGATGCCCCAAGATCAATCCCTAGGATGTTTACATGTAAGACGGATTTTGCTGTTTATGTGCTGGAGTGTCCTTGTGGCCTGCAATATGTTGGTAGCACCAGGCTACAGGTCCACAAACGGATACTCCAGCATATCAGGGCAATTAGTGGGAGCGATGCATCCTACCCAGTGGCTCGACACTTTAAGGAACACCATGATAACAAGAGTGAGCTTCTTAAATATTTTGTCATTGACTCAGTGTTGCCCCTCAGACGGGGAGGCAACCGTGAAGCCCTTTTGCGAGCTCTTGAGACCAAATACATCTTAGATCTCGATACCAAAACGCCACTGGGTTTAAATTCCAGCGAAGACTTTTATACATGTCTGTAAATTGGCTCCCATTGTTACATTACTGCACCATTTTTACATATCTTTTAACATCGGCTTTGCCCCTTGAATCTATAAACAAAATTTTAACTTCATTTAAAACCATATTTTATCATTCCACGCACTTTTTGCACTTGATTTGTACTACACTTTTTTGGATATAGTTCTATTTTTGTCTTCAGGACACATAGTGATGATTTTTAACATTGATAACGATTCCACTTTTAATATTCTAGCAGTTTTACCTGTACAAACATTGTGATTTAAGCAAAATATTATCATTTTGAATTGTGACTAAATTTTTCTATCGGGTAGTTTAAATCTTTCAGACATGTTGGTCCCCTCTCTTGTTTATTATAAATAGATGAAAATCATATGATGTTCTTTTTTTGAGTGGTGATCTATTAGTCTTGTCTTGAAGTTACCTGTGGTGTCCTTCATGTGAATTTTAACCCACTAGGGTTTTATGTTTCCTTGCGTATTTTGCACAACATTGTTTGCACTATGTTTAAATGAGATTTTTTAAAAATAAGATGCTTTTTTAGAAAACTCGTTTTTTACTGCTTGTACTTTTAAATACTGATTAATTACATTTACAAAGTGTACTTAAACAAAAAGTATTTTTAAGCTATGGATTGTGGATATTTGGGCTAAATGGCCATCCATTTTAGTTTGATCAAAATAATATATTTCTTCTATGTCCATTGTTGGTGTAGGCAACCAATCACGTTGTGTGTTACTTTGCACTTTGCACTTTAAATGTTGGCATACTACTCACAAGGCGCTATGTGAACAAGGCCTCTGGTAGGCTGAAACGCGTCATGGCAGGCATGCTGAGCTTTTAAAAATAAATACTCACTTGCACTTACAGCTGGGTCTATTTTCATCTGTTCCGGTTTTCATGAGTTTTGTGATTCCTGGGATTTTGGAGGTGAAACTTTCGACATATATATATATATATATATATATATATTATCTACTGGCGGTCGCCAGTAGATAGTTATAGTTACAACCTATTATCCATAGGAAATCCACGACATTCTATTTGAAATAACTCTCTTGCCGGTTGACGTATCTTCGCAAAATTTTCAAACTTTGTGGCCCGCTCCGGTCCGCTCCTACCCTGAAAGTCTCGGGGGATTCGTCAAGCGGGGGCCGAGAAAAAGGGGGGTCCCAAAACGCGTTTTCCCCATGCAATTTTCCATAGGAAACTTTAGACACGGCTACAGCCCGAACTGCTGAACGGAATTACACCAAATTTGGCAAAGAGGTAGTTCTTGGTTCAGAAAGAACCCTTTTGTTAAATGGTGTAAATCCGTTCAGTAGTTGCTGAGAAAATGAAAAGTAAAAAAGATAGATATATCTAGGGCCGCGGATCCTCCCGAGCACGAGCTTTATGTTAATTGGCTGTCAACACTCCAAATCAGGAAGTGTTGGCAGCCATTTTATCCCTCGGTAGAACCGAGGGACAGAAACAAGTGCGCAAAGCGCACAAAGGGAGCAGGGTAGAAACACCCTGACCCCTAGGTCTGCTCAGGGGTCCCACAAGGACCCCCTGGGCAAAAGAAAATATATATATTTTTTTTAAATCGGCAGGATGCGCTCAGGGAGCGCGAACACTGCCGGAAAAAAAATCGAAGCGCGGTCTCCGCGCTTCGATGTTAATTGGCCCCGGGTGGGCCAAGTCCCGGGGGCATGCTGGGGGGTTAATTTTATGTGTGGGGGCCTCTAAGGCCCCCAAGCCCGGGGACCACCACCCCCGGGGCTTTATGTAGGAATGGTGCGGGAGGGCTCTGAGCCCTCCCGCAGCCTCGAGGACCACCACCTCCCGGGGCTTCTTTTTTTAATTAAAAACCTGTGTGGGGGGCTCCAGCCCCCACACGCCCGAGACCACCACCTCCCCGGGGCACTAAGAAAAATTACAATGGGGGTCTGTTTTGGATCCCCAGAGCCCCGAGGACCACCACCTCCCCGGGGCTGTGCACTGAATGGGAGGGGGCCGCGCGGCCCCCTCCTGGAAGCACTTGATGGCCCTGGGGACCACCACCCCCAGGGCCGGCTCCTGCAGTGTCCCGGGGTGCCTACCCCCGGGACACTGCTGTTTGCAATGACAGGACGGGAGCCTCGCGGCTCCCGTCCTGTCATTGCAAGCTGCTTTGGATATTGGAAGAGAGAGCAGGAAACCTGCTCTCTCTTCCAATATCCCAAAGCCGACTAGCTTTCCACATGGGGAGCAGCATGTTAGCTGCTCCCCATGTGTAAGCAATGCCGGCTCCCGTAGGACACGGGGAGCCGGGCGGGACTGTGGGGGATTGGGGACCCCCCACAGTCCCCAACGAGAGGGCCAGCCCCGGGGGATGGGGTCCCCGGGGCAAGTAGTGGCCCGGGAGGGGGGCCACGCGGACCCCTCCCCAAAAAAAAAAAAAAACGATCGGGCTCGCAGGCCCCGCCCCTTCCTTCACCACTCTGCAAACGCGCCCCTGGCGCGTTTGCAGAGAGGAAACAATTCCCCTTGAATACTGGGGTCCCTGGGGGCCAACTAGCCCACCAGGAACCTCAGTATGCGCCAGGGGCTGCCTTGCAGAGAGGTGTACAGAGGCCACGCCCCTTTTACACCTCTCTGCAACGCAGCTCTATGGCGCTTTTTGGAGGTATATGGTGGGCTAGTTGCACCCCAGGGACCCTCAGGATTCAAGGTGAGTTAATCCCCGACTTAAAACGCGCCACGGGCGCGTTTGCACAGTGGTGAAGGGAGGGGCGGGGCTTCAGGTGACATGTGTGCAAACAGGCCCCGTGGCGCGTTTTAAGATGGGGAATTAAATCCTCTTCAATCCTGAGGGTCCCTGGGGGCCAACTAGCCCAACAGGTACGTCCAGAAAGCGCCACAGAGCTGCGTTGCAGAGAGGTGTAAAGGGGTGTGGCCTCTGTACATGTCTCTGCAACGCAGCCCCCTGGCGCATACTGGAGGTTCCTGGTGGGCTAGTTGGCCCGTAGGGACCCTCATGATTCAAGGGGACTTAATCCCCCAACTTAAAACGCACCACGGGGCACGTTTGCACAGATGTCACCTCAGGCCCCGCCCCCTCCCTTCACCATTGTGCAAATATTCCTCTAAAATCAGCCTAAATCCGAATTCAGATTTACTCACCTGTTATCAGGAGAGACCTCAGTGCTGCATCTTTCAGCCCAGTACTGGTCCTGAAAAGTAATTTTAACCGTACTTACCAGTAACTTGAATTTCCTTACATAGGCTAACATTGACTGGTTTCACTTGGAAATTCTTCAAAGTGTGGAGTTTTGGAACTTTAAAATATTCCTCTAAAATCAGCCGAAATACGAATTCCGATTTACTCACCTGTTATCAGGAGAGACCTCAGTGCTGCATCTTTCAGCCCAGTACTGATCCTCAAAAGTAATTTTAACCGTACTTACCGGTAACTTGAATTTCCTTCATAGGCTAACATTGACTGGTTTCACTTGGAAATACTTCTAAGTGTGGAGTTTTGGAACTTTAAAATATTCCTCTAAAATCAGCCGAAATACGAATTCCGATTTACTCACCTGCTATCAGGAGAGACCTCAGTGCTGCATCTTTCAGCCCAGTACTGGTCCTGAAAAGTAATTTTAACCGTACTTACCGGTAACTTGAATTTCCTTCATAGGCTAACATTGACTGGTTTCACTTGGAAATTCTTCTAAGTGTGGAGTTTTGGAACTTTAAAATATTCCTCTAAAATCAGCCGAAATACGAATTCCGATTTACTCACCTGTTATCAGGAGAGACCTCAGTGCTACATCTTTCAGCCCAGTACTGATCCTCAAAAGTAATTTTAACCGTACTTACCGGTAACTTGAATTTCCTTCATAGGCTAACATTGACTGGTTTCACTTGGAAATTCTTCTAAGTGTGGAGTTTTGGAACTTTAAAATATTCTTCTAAAATCAGCCGAAATACGAATTCCGATTTACTCACCTGTTATCAGGAGAGACCTCAGTGCTGCATCTTTCAGCCCAGTACTGATCCTCAAAAGTAATTTTAACCGTACTTACCGGTAACTTGAATTTCCTTCATAGGCTAACATTGACTGGTTTCACTTGGAAATTCTTCTAAGTGTGGAGTTTTGGAACTTTAAAATATTCCTCTAAAATCAGCCGAAATACGAATTCCAATTTACTCACCTGTTATCAGGAGAGACCTCAGTGCTGCATCTTTCAGCCCAGTACTGATCCTGAAAAGTAATTTTAACCGTACTTACCGGTAACTTGAATTTCCTTCATAGGCTAACATTGACTGGTTTCACTTGGAAATTCTTCTAAGTGTGGAGTTTTGGAACTTTAAAATATTCCTCTAAAATCAGCCGAAATACGAATTCCGATTTACTCACCTGTTATCAGGAGAGACCTCAGTGCTGCATCTTTCAGCCCAGTACTGATCCTCAAAAGTAATTTTAACCGTACTTACCAGTAACTTGAATTTCCTTCCATAGGATATCATTGCCTGCTTTTTGCTGAAAAAGTTTCTAAGTGTTGATTTTTGAAACATACAAATATTCCTCTAAAATCAGCCGAAATCCGAATTCTGATTTACTCACCTGTTATCAGGAGAGACCTCAGTGCTGCATCTTTCAGCCCAGTACTGGTCCTGAAAAGTAATTTTAACCGTACTTACCAGTAACTTGAATTTCCTTCCATAGGCTAACATTGACTGGTTTCACTTGGAAATTCTTCTAAGTGTGGAGTTTTGGAACTTTAAAATATTCATCTAAAATCAGCCGAAATACGAATTCCGATTTACTCATCTGTTATCAGGAGAGACCTCAGTGCTGCATCTTTCAGCCCAGTACTGATCCTCAAAAGTAATTTTAACCGTACTTACCAGTAACTTGAATTTCCTTCCATAGGATATCATTGCCTGCTTTTTGCTGAAAAAGTTTCTAAGTGTTGATTTTTGAAACATACAAATATTCCTCTAAAATCAGCCGAAATACGAATTCCGATTTACTCACCTGTTATAAGGAGAGACCTCAGTGCTGTATCTTTCAGCCCAGTACTGGTCCTGAAAAGTAATTTTAACCGTACTTACCAGTAACTTATATTTTCTTCCATAGGAATCCATTGTCTGGTTTTCAGCAGAAAAGTTTCAAAGTGTCGATTTTCACAAACTACAAATATTCCTTAAAAATCGCCTGTATGATTTAAACGCATTCTTTCAACTGTTTACAGGAGATGCACCAGTGCTGGATCCAGGATCCAACACTGAGTAAGAAAAAGTAACGATAACAGTTTTTACCTGCTAAGTGAATTTCCTTCCATAGGATAACATTGGTGATTCTATGAGAAAAAGTTTCTAAGTGTCAACTTTTAAAATACAATAATATTCCTTAAAAATCACGACTGTAACCAAAACGCTTTTACTCAACTGTTTATAGGAGATGTACCAGGACTGAATCTAGGATCCAGTCCTGTGGTTAGAAAAGTAATCCATAAAGTAACTAATTGCATTTAACTAGAAATTCACATTGAGCTGAATGTTGCATTGTGTTTGAAAATGTGTTGCCCATTGCAACAACTGTAACTACTGTACTTAAAAGTCTATTGCCTATGTGCAAAGTATTTAAACTAAAGTAATTCATTCTGAGAAAGTATTTTTGTAATGTAATGTATAATGTAATTACAATGTAATTTAAAAAATAAAATATGTAAAAGAAATTGTTTCTAAAAATGTAGTAAATCAGTATGAAAAAAATTTATATAAAAATTAATACATTTAAAAATTGTCATTTAAAAAACCTTTGAAATTCACTGAAAAAACCGTAGGTTTCAGGCACGTTATCGTTACAAATTAGCATTTTAAAAACCTTTGAAATTCACTGAAAAAACCATAGGTTTCAGACACGTTATAGTTAGAAATTAGCATTTAAAAAACCTTTGAAATTCACTGAAAAAACCAGAGGTTTTAGGGACAGTTATAGTTAGTTGGACATTGCACTCGTACAAAACCCGTGAAATTCCCCCGTTATAGTTAGTTCAGCTAACTATAACTCGCGCCCCGCAATGCACTGCTGATGACGTCACATATTACATCACTCATGACATGGTCAGTGACATCACTGATGACATCACTGATGACATCTCAAATGACATCACTGATGACATCATCCACGTGATAATCTGATGCAGCTCCTCACACCCTAATATAACCTTTGATACACCCAATCTAAATTACAGAGTGCCATTCGCAAAACCATAGACACTCCAACACCAATAACTACATACCCACTCACTGATTCTTAGGTCTACACACACACATCCACTCACTCACCCGTACAGTCACTCATACTTATGGTCACTCAGTACAGGACTATCATATGCACTCTTACTCCTATATAGACACTCAAACACCGCCACTCATCCATAGAGGTACTCACACACCTAGTCAGTCATGCAAATAATTAAACACATTGCCATTTACTCACCTATACAGTTATACACACACCAGCTCACTTAATCATACAAATACTAGCACATTGTTACGCTCTTATACAATCACTGATACAAGCACACACTCATCCATACAGCCACTATCACAATCACTCACTCTCGCTTATAGCTATTTATATACTCCAATACACATATATACTGCCTTTCACATATTTAGTTACTCACACATGTACCACTGGGACATACATTCACTCACTAACACACTCTTACACACACTTACCCACCCATACAGTCTATCACAGATGCACTCTTGAAACCATCCACCCAGTGAATCACCCACTCACACATCTATGCACAGTCGCACACACCCCATCCACACAAACACTCAGGCACCCATACAGATACTCATAGAACCAATAAATAACCCATATAGACACTCATGTAGCTATTCGCAAATCCATGCATCCACTTACACACCAACAGACGGATACAGACATTCACACAGTTTAGTCACTAACCCATGCATTCAGTAAGATACGTTTAATCACTCACTTGTAGAGTCAGTCACGCACGTACTAAATCATCCATTCAGACACTTATACACCCACTCATTCTTCAATACGCCTTTCCCTATATATATTAAACATATTTAAACTTTACAGAAACACACAGTCACTGGATGATGTCATCAGTGATGTCATTTGAGATGTCATCAGTGATGTCATCAGTGATGTCACTGACCATGTCATGAGTGATGTAATATGTGACGTCATCAGCAGTGCATTGCGGGGCGCGAGTTATAGTTAGCTGAACTAACTATAACGGGGGAATTTCACGGGTTTTGTACGAGTGCAATGTCCAACTAACTATAACTGTCCCTAAAACCTCTGGTTTTTTCAGTGAATATATATATATATATATATATATATATTTGTATGTAGTAGACAAATGTATTGTTGTTTATTAGTAATATAATAAAAAAAATAGTTTGCTGTATGTTTATAAACAATATTAATATTAATTACATTGATTTGTATAATAAGGACATGTCACACATTTTTTCATTTTATTTCTGTTTTCAAAGTTTATTTATTGTATATTTTGACATTTTTAATTATATATATTTCATCTCAAGAACAAACGTTTTTGTAAAGGTAAGCAAATAAAACATGTCTTTTTATTTCTTTATTAATAGAAAACAAATTCAATTATATTTGCATAGAATTGTGTGTTGGACATTTCCAAATTTTATTTTCCATTGTTTAGCAGTTTTTTTTACATTTTTAATTTGTTTTATATAAATATTTTTGACATCAGTCCAACATATGGATTTTATGTATATATTAAATAATTGTGTATATGTTATCCTATTATTTAATTTATACCGTATGCATATTTTACATTTTATCACAACATTTGTTAACATGTTTTACATGTTTAATATTTTTTTTAAAGAAAATCATCCATTTATTGAACATTTCTACAATATTTTCCATTCATTTCTATGGGGAGATAGTCTTTTTCTTTAGTGTCATTTAGCGGCCATGTTTTTTTACCGCTACCTGCTATTTTGTAATCTGTTTGTTTTGTTTTTAGTCCATTTTCCTGGAACCAGATCGCTGTAAGGTGTTGCAGGAAAGTCCTTTTTTAAGGATTTTGTAAGGGTTTTGGGAGTAGGGGGTTTAGGGGGCGTCCTAGATAGTAGCTATAGTGTTGATTGTAGGTTTTTTTAATATGTAAATGTATTTGTATTAGGGCCATATTACAAGTTTGGCGGTTCGCGTCCGCCCCCACCAGCAGCCCACAGCGTTGGTGGTCCAAAGACCGCTGTATTACAAGTTGACCACGGAGCCGGCGATGTAGAGGCAGGGATCTTGCAGCGGTGGTGAGTACTTTTCCTAAATATATCAATGCCTGTGTGTGCATTTCAACTACAGATGTGACAGAGACACATGCATGATATATGTGGAAAAATGCCATATACCCATTACTGGGATTTAGCCCATATGTGGACAGTCCTGGCAATGGGTATATGGTACGAAAAGGACTTACCTGTAGATCGCTGCAAACAGGGTCATAATCCTCAACATGAAGATCCTGCTGGAGAAAGAGATCCAAGTCGGAATCTGCCTGGAAGAACAAGAAAGGGGTGAGTACGAACCCCAATTCCCTTGTCACTGCCACTTTGAAGCAGGTGGTTGGACCCCCGTGGTCCACTCGTGGAACAGGCAACTCGTAATACGGATGGCGGTGCAGCTCCCCTGTACCACCCTATGGTGGCTGCCTTTCCCCGATCGTGAACCCAGCTGTCTGCTGGCGGTCTTGGTGGTCCAGCGGTGGTCTTCACAAAGGTAATCTGCCTAACTCGTAAAACGGGGTTGGACCGCCACGCTCGGTCCGCCACCACTTATACGGCGGTCGAAAGGACTGCCAAACTCATAATAAGGCCCTTAGTGTTTTTCCCTAATTTGTAGTTTTGCGTTTTTGTACGCTATTTTAGTAATGTGTTTCTATGTTATGTTAAATTAAGTTATGTTAGTTATATTTTAATGATTGACTCTTATGTATATGTATTTTTGAGACTGTAATGTCTTTTGTGGGTGGATTTTTTGTTTCTTTTCAGGTTTTTGTCTACAAACGTGCCCTATTGGCATTGAGAGTTTACATTTTTCATTTTAAGGAAATCGTTTTTGGTCTATCATAAGCCATTGCTTTTTAATTTGATTTCCTTTTTGTCAGTTTTCCTGGAGCATTATTTTTTTTTTTTAATACTTTTTCAGGTGTTTTATGGTTCCTACATACTTTGGACTACTTCAAGGGATTTGTTTCAGTTTTGCATTTTTTGTGGGCTGTTCGGACAATATGTTTCTATTTTTGGTGGTTTTTAAAAAAAATTATTACATGGATAAAGAGAAACCTGTGCAGCTACAGAACAGTAAGTTTTCTTTAATTGCTTTTTTTATGGATGGAAAATACCATTTTATAATGTTTGTGTACATAATATGTGATTGTTATGTGGAGTTGTTTGGTTTATGTGTTGTAATTAATTTACATGATGGATTGAATTGTTTGTTTACTTTCTTTGAGGATGCTGATTATTTTTTATTTTAAATATTTATATATAGTTTTATTATATCTGTTATTATTAAAATTGGAATTTTAATAATTGTTTTGACTGATGTAATAAAATATTAGATTTATTGTTTAAAACATACATGGTTGGTATGTTGGTTATGAAATTGTCAAAGGTTTTGAGGACTTTCGTAGGTTACTATTTATTGCATAATGTGCTTTTGATTATCATTTCTAAATAATCCACTCCTTTGTTATTTATGAAGAGTTTGACTTTAAATTGCAGCATACCGTGCATCCTTTTGGTTTATTTGCTAAGTTTAGGGCAAATTTGGGTAACATATTGCTCCATTCTTAGTTTTTGGTAGCTTTTCTCTTTTTGTCATGCTTCTATAAATTTGTACACTGTAGGTTGTGTTCTACCTAAGGTGGATTGGAAGGCATTGTTCCATCCTTCCACTCCGTTGTTTGTTTTGGCTTCCCATGCCAAGGTGCTGTCATAGACATTCCACCATGGTATTTGGAATTTTGGTTGATGTCCCTCTCCTGAGCGATGCAGTCCAAGTTTCAAGGTCAAGTTCAAGTTTATTTTATTAGCATAGTTACCAAAAACCATTGCATAAAAGGTACAGTCTTCCAAATCTTCTAAAAAATATATATTTATTGTTTAGATAAGATGTAAACCATAGTTATTGTGAGTTAAGTTCTTGAATTCAAAATTTCACGTCTTTGGGGGACTGGCCACCGATAAAGAGCCCATTTCCCACGAGGATTTGCTAAGTGTTGTTATGCTGTAGGGGCTTAGAGAGGGGAAGAGTGTGGCATGAGTTCGATGATTTCCTCAAGAGTGCTTTAGGTCTGCAGTGAGTTGTTTTGGCTGAGAGTCCCTCTCTCAGTGAGCTGGCATCTTTTTGGCCACCAATGTCAAAATCTTTACCAAACAACAGTTCAACTGTGGATCACTGGTGTGAAGCAGGCCAACACGGCTTGCCTCCATGTCCGGATCCCTCTTTGGTTGAAGTGAGGTTTTCAGTAGCTGTTTCTGTTCCTTCAAAAGATCTTTGCAGGTGCATAAAAGGTCAACAGGTCCTTCAGTGCTATGCCGCATAAGCGACAAGAGGAGCCTGCATGATCCCTGAGCCAATGCAAGAGGTACTGTGTGCAAGGTAGAAGCCCCAGACGATATATCAGTAATTACATTTTTACGTTTTTTGTGTATCCTAAGTTGAAGTATTTTTGAGGGGTCAGAGGCGTATATGTACCCAAGTTCATCCAGCCACAAGCCATTTCCGATAGTTCACCTTTGTCTTCGATCAGTGATAGAAGTTTTACTGTCTTCCAAACTAATTTTTTGAATGTGATGATGGGTGATTCCCAGAGCTGTGATAGCCCTGTGTTGCACAGGCATTTTTTGATGTAGATTGAGGCTGGTGATGAGTGTCTCTGTTGTACTACTAGCCATAAGTAGTGTTTGTGGGTTTCTGGTGAGGCTTTCCGGATTTTGTTCCAGGTGATAATGTAAGTTCCTTGTCTTGCCACGGTATGTTTTTGTAGTTCACACTTTAAACTAACCTGTGCTGGTGAGGTGTGGTTGGACAAGCCAAAGATAATTCTGTATGCTCTTATGATTGTGCTGTCCAGGATCTTGGAATCCCTACCCCTCTGTAGTTCACTGCCATAGGTTATTGTTGGTAAGAGCGTGGCCTGTGTGACCTGGACCAAGGGGATTATCGATGGGTCACTCAGTTTTGAGCTCAGATTCCATAGTGTTACTGCCAGGGCAAGGCCCTTACTTCTGACCAAGTCCTTTTGAGCAACAAAGTGTCCTCCCTTATCTATGATCACGCCTAGGTACTTGTTTTCCGTCGCTGGTTCAATGCGTATTTTTCCCCAGTACCAGACCAGTGTCTTCTTTATGTTTTTCCTGATCGTCATTGTCCTTGTTTTCTCCAGGTTGATGTTTAGGCCGTTGGCGTCGGAGAATTCCTGTGTGGTTGTGAGGAGGTGCTGCAGGACCACCTGTGTGTGGCTGATCAGGACTATGTCATCTGCATAAAGAAGGCATGGCAGTGCTAGTCCTCCTATTCTTGGGGCTTGTGAGTTGAAGGCATTCAGTGACAGTACCAGATCTGCTAAGAAGAGATTAAATAGGATCGGAGCCAGGACGCACCCCTGTTAAAGCCCCTTGCTCGTTGGTATGCATCTTGACAGAGAAGAGCCATTGGCAAGTTTTATCTGGACCCATGTGTCTGTGTGAAGATAGATTAGCAGGTTCAGCAGAGTCTGTGGGATCCCCCATTGTGCCAATTTGCTCCAGAGTCTGTTGCAGTTCACGAGATCAAAAGTGGCTTTGTAGACGATAAAGCATAGGTGTAACAACATTTTTATTGCTTCTGCCTTCTCGATCAACAGTGACATGGCCAGGATGTTTGTTGTTGTTTCGACAGACTTTTCAAAGTCTGTCTAATTGAGAGGGGTAATTTATTTCTCTTTGGTCCATGACTGGAGTTCTTGTAGGAGCGTTCCTGCGGAATATCCCAACTTGTTGTCTAGGAGAACGACTAAGCGGTAGTTCTTTGGCAGGGACTTGTCTCCGGATTTGAATATTGGGGAGATTATTGAGCCCCTACAGGAGGATGGAAGTTTGCTGATTTGCCTTATCTCGGTAAAGAGAGGTTCGAGGGTTTTGGCCCAGAGTTCTGCATCCTGTTTGAACAGTGCCGGGGTAATCCCATTTGGTCCCAGTGCCCCCGCTCTCCTTCCTTTACCTATTTGCCTTCTGATTGCCGTGATGTTAGGTGCTGGAGATGATATAGTCATTGTGTTTCCGTCTGTTGGGAGAGGTGCTGTAGCACTCCCTTCCTTAGTGGGGATTGCCGGCAGGGTCCCTCTTGTGTATATTGTAGTTTTTATCTGGTGGTCTATGATGAAAGTGACCCCAAAAGTATTTTGCCCAGTCTTCTTCCGAGATGTTGGATGAGCTGCCCTCATGTGTGGGGCGATTTAATCTGTTAATTGTTCCTCTGAATCTTGCACTGTCTTTTGGCATGATGTTGGCATGCAGCTTTGCCCAGACCTCCTCCTCTATTTGTCTGTTGGTAGCCCATTTTTGTATCTTCAGTTGTACTTTTTGCTATCTTAGTAGTATTAGAGAGGCTTTGTCGGTTGGATTATAACGGAGGTTTCTTAACATGTGGTAGATCATGCTTTTGGTGTTCTTCATTTGGGCCCTTTGCGTTGTTGGGATGCACTCCATCCTGTTGTAGTTTTGATGTGCGCCCGGTTTAGTAGGGACGGCGAAGGATGTTGCCATTTTGTTGTTGAAGCACTCCCAATTCTTTGTTTCGCTTGTTGCAGACCATGTCTCAAAGAGAAGTGTGGCGGATTGAAAGAGGCTCACCGTTGATGCATGTGCAAATTTTATCCTTCTATAATTGATTGTGGAAATTGTTTCTGGGGCAGTCTGAGACCGTTCAAACATAGACATAGTCACTCAAATTGAGAGCTCTTGAGGACGATGGTCACTGTCACCTTTGTCGCCCAGATGGAATGAGACAACTTGTTTGAAAAGAGAAAGAGAGACGAAGGTATAATCTAGTACCGAGCTTGTGGTTGAGGAGTAGCGGGTGGCTGCCGGAGGATTGCCGTCAGCAAATCTGCCATTGGTGGCTCTGAGGTTGAGGTGTTCGAGGTCCTCCAATAGGCATCAGCCAGTTTTAGTTAGGTGTCCCAGCGTGCTTTTTCCCTGCATTAGTATGTCCCAGAGTAAAGTTTGGGCAGACACTTCATCTCCAGTCAAGGAGCCTAATAGGTGTAGATTTAAGTCATCAGTGAGTATGTCTGCTGATCCCTCTTTGCTTATGTATGCCTGAAGGTGGTCTACCAGTTGCCGGGCAGTCTTGGTTTTCCTTTTTGGATCAATGTAGGCATTCATTAATTTAATGTCTGAGCTCCTGTTTTTTGGTGTTGCAGGAGGCACAGATATGTTTATTGCAGTGGTTGCCGGAGAGACTGAGCCCACTGTGCGGGCTAAGATCGCACTTGTGATGTAGATGGTGAGTCTACCTTATAGGTGGCCATATTTTGCCCCACTGATGGCTGCCGTGAAGAAGCGCAAGAAACCTTGGAGGTGAGGTGGATCTGCCAACCATGTTTCCTTTAGTGCGATGAAGTCAAATCATTTTTAGTAGGTGCTGAAGTCCAGGTCTGGTATCTTACTGGCGAGTCCGTTGATGTTCCAGAAGCAGATACGTAGTAGGTTATTGCCTTGGATTGGTGGTTTGATCCGGTCTTGTCATTTGTTGCATGCTTGGCTATTAATTGTCTTTGAGCTCCATCTCAGGTCATCGTACAGGTGAGGTGGGTTGGCAGACTCCAGATGACTTTTGTGTGTATCATGGGAGGTTTCTTTCTTGGTCGGTGAGAGCCCCTTTGCTCCTTTGAGCACAGATCTTGTGGTGTTTATTTTTTGTGCCCGCTGGTAGAGCTCCATTGCCCTCTGGTGTCAGAGGGACAGGGTAGCCGGGTTCGGAGAAGTGGGTGATGTTTATCCCCAGTTCCTGAATATGGAGCTTTCTGTGAGGACTTTCCGTGCGATGACTGAAGTTCTCCATGTTGTCTTTGTGTCTTCTCCTTTCCGTGGGTCTTTGCTCTGGATAAATTCTATTGATTCCAGATCTGGTTTAGATAGATCTGTCAAGGTTGGTATGTTGGACGGCAACCGGAGCATGTTTCCTTGGTTCAAATTGTCGGTTCAGCGTGTCGTGCGGTCCTCTGGATGTGTATTCAGGGCTGAAGATGAGGATGTTGATGTCCCTGTGTGAGTTTGTTGCCACGAGGACCTGATGAATTGTTGGGTCGAAGGAACAGCAAACTTCGCCTTGTGCTTCCGATGGTGCTTGGGTCCTACTGCCTGCCCTGCTTCCTTTTCTGTGTTGGTTGTTGGTGTTAGTTTTGGCATGGATTAGTTGGGCAATCCTTGCTGAAAAGAAAGTGTTGTTTACGTGCCCATCTGGCCTAGTTTGGACCACCTCCTCTTGCCTCCCCTCACTGGTCCGTGATGTAGAAAAGCTGGTGGAAGTTGTGTTTTTTCTTGTTTGGTTGTTCCTCCTAATGTCGGGGTACAGAGTGGTCTGACTGTCGGCAATTGCGAGGGCAGCCTGAGGACCCATGTCTGTTTGGTGAACTAATGATGGTGATGAAAGGCTCGATAGCTGCTTCAGTGTGTTTATTCCAACACCTGTCCTGTTGGGGTTTATTTCTGTGGTCTCTTTGTTTTGTTTTAGTTTGTTAGTGTCTATTTTGATAGGCGAGTTCGTCAGGTTGCTCCTCCGCAGCAGACCTCGATGGGGCTTGGCGTGGGGTTTCTGTGGCAGAGTGTTGACTCATGATCATTACAGATTCAGAAGGCTGTTCGTTCTTCACTTTTGATGTAGTTGTGGCTTGGTGTGATGTTTGGCCTAGTGTTTGGCCAGATATTAGCCTGAAAAGGTGGTAGACATTGTCCTGGTTTAGGCAGATCTTCCGATTCCGGCCTTTCCTCTTTCGGGTTCTTCTTTGCTTTGCATTTGTTCTTGGTCCAGGAGAGTCAGGTTCTATCCTGGGGTTTGGTTTGAGATGTTGCTATTTTTTGGCACCCTTCATAGGTGGGCTTGAGTTCCACTGTGGGTTTGGTGAGGTTGGGCATTTGGTGTGGGTTGCTTGAGAGGAGGGTAACCACGCTTTGTTCTATTGCAGAGGGGAGCTGCTCCTCTGAAGGTGAATTGTTGGCACTTCGGGGTAACTTTTTGAGATGCCTGCATAAGTTGCTCAGCATTGAGGGGAGGGTGGCTAGTTTGTCGACTACTGGGCAGCACCCGCATTTGTCATCTTGAGGGTTATTCTGTGCATTTTGGAGAAATTAATTTAGATCTCCTAGCTTCCCATCAATGGCTCCCACGAACGCTGCCAGAGTGTTTTGTAGGGTTAGCTGCTTGTCCATTTTGTCTGATTGGTATTGGAGGGCCTCCATCAAGAGATGTACTGTTTTTAGCAAGCTTGCCCAGGCACTTTTGGTGTTCAATTTATTTGCCTCCTTCATTGATCCTGGAGACACTGTGCCTGGCCCTGGCTCATCCGTCTCCTGTTTTCCTTGTTTCTCCTGGCACTCCTGTTCTTTGAGCTCTGCAGGGTTATCGCATGTAGACCTATCTTGAGTGTCCTGTTTGTAGGCTGCCAGCAAATCCTCCCTTCTTGTGTGCGAGAGCTGCTCCAGGTCTTCGGACTGGTGCCCTTGAGTTCTCTCCTGTGTGGTTGGGAGCAGTGATGTTAGGTGACCTAGTTCGTCGCAGTTGAGCAGTGAGTCGGGTTGAAGCTTAATTCTTTGATAGAGGACTGTTTCTCATTGGGTGATGTTGGGCTTTCTAGCTGCGTTATTGTTATGGGCTCAGTTATGATGCAGTTTCTTCCCCTATCACTGATATCAATTCCTCCCCCTGGTGTAGGCAGCTCTATATTCCTATTTTTGACCCACTGAGGGGGGGGTGTGCACTGGCTGGCTCCGGTCAATGCTCGTGAGTTGCAATGACCTCTGCTGTGACTGACTGTGCCATGTGCGTTGGCTGCTGCAATGAGAATGCAGGTTTACACTGTGGTCCTAGGGCCGTGTCAATGATCTGATGAGACTATGGGGCCGATTCCGATTCGGGCCGGAAATCTCTCCGACCGAGCCGGACCCGGAGAGATTTCCGACCGAATAGGACCTGTGCAGCCCGACCGAACGAGTACGATGCGTCCGTATGCTATCGTACTCGAGTCGGTCAGACTCCCATTGAAGTCAATGGGAGCCGGTCGTACAACGCGTACGCGGGCTCCCATTGCCTCAATGGGTGCGAGGCGAACAAGGGCGCCCCCTACAGCGGGTACGCGGCGAAGCGACTCGTGCCGTACACGCACAGGTGGGACCCATGGGTCCCCCCTGTGTGCGACTTGCGCGGCTACACGTACAGGGGGGTCCGACACGGACCCCCGAAGTACGGCTCCGACTGCTCTTTCGAGCCGGACGGTGCATGTCGGTCAGACTGCTCGCGGCGCGCATCGTACTTACCCGGCCGGGGAACGTCTCCAGTGCCCGGTGCGAGTCGTGTCCGAGCGAGTCGGTCGGTGCGGTTAGACCCGGGAACGAGTCGGTCAGAGCGGTTGGGACGCCCGAACAAGTCGGTCGGCGATTTCGCATCGTACTCGCTCGTCCGGACGCGCGTACGAATCGGTCGGGAAATAGGGCTCCGGATCAGATCCGGTTATGCCGAATCCGATTCGGAGCCCTACCGGCCGAGATCGGAATCGGCCCCTAAGTCTGTATCCCAGATCCTGGATCCAGTTTGTTGCTGCTCGTCTGAGGACCTAATTCTTCCCTGCTGCTGTCGCTGCCCAGCGGTTGGAGGGGTGACTGTGTAGACCCTGGACCCCAGTGATGCTTGAAAAGAGAGTGACGTCCGCATCTTTCAGGAAACAGAATTTTGTGTGGAGTTTTGGCTGGCAGAGAGTGAGGCAGTGCTTTGTGACACTGACTTTTTTCCCTTTTAAAGTTACGCATTGTGAGACACGTGTTTCGGTGCCAATTTCTATTAAAGAACAGTATGGCTGTGGGTCTGGCTGAATTTCTGCAGTGGCCTGAGCTGATTGAGACTTTCATTTATGCTTATTTGCATTTGCTTTAAGTAGGGGCCTCCTCTTACCCGGCCAGACCTCATGGCTTTTTCCGTAGTGAGAGTAGTCCTCTTTAGTAGGTTCTTAGTAGGGCTTTGTGCCTTCTTTTTGGCAATTGGCTTTGTGCTCTTCAACCGCTCCTATTTTGCAGGCACTCGAGAGTGCGAGTGCAAATGAGTGTAGGTGATTTTGATCCATCCTAGAGAGCTTCCTCGTGTTGGATAGCGCTTTTGCCCACACGTTGGTTGTGCCTGATTCAGATTCTGGTGAGGGGGTGAGCATGTGGCATTCTCTTTGGCAGCATTCAATCGGGTTTGTGAGTGGTCCGAGTCTGCCTCTCATTGAGCTTTGTGGTTTCCTACTTGTCATTTTTATTTAGTCTTTTTTAGATTTTTTCTCAACTTTGGCCCAGCTTTCCTACACTGGCTTCCCGGCTTATCTGGCAGTCTGGCTGTGCGTCACGTGAGGGTGATGCTCACCCCCTTGAGTGCTACCTCTCCCTCCTCCTCCTCTGAGGGAGCAGGATCACGCTGTTGGTTTGCTCCATTGGGGGAGTCTGGAGTCTGTGAGTGGGGGGTGGTGGGTTAGACTGGCTCAAGTTCTGGTTCAGGCTCTGGTTTTTTGGCGGGGGCTAAGCTGTAACCATCGCTGGCTCAGCACCCAATAGGCTTATGGTACAAGATTTGCTGCAGCTGTGGCTTGTTGAGTCCGCAAGTGGGGGGTGGTGAGGACTCCTGTGGGACAAGTCGCACCGGTCTAATGCCAGCCACCTCCTTCCCAACAGGGGTGGCTGCCCCAGCTCTAGCCTCTTCCCACCTTCTTCTGCTGCTTCCGTTCCAGCTGTAGGTGACAGTTGTTGTCAGAGAGGGAGGGGGGTGGTGGGTTGGCTCAGCCTCTGTGCCTGTGAGCTGTGAGCAGAAGGGCCTCAAAGGTGACAGGACGAGGTGAGGCAGTAGCGCATCCACCAGCACAGACGCCGGTGCGGGAGTGGACTCTGGCAGGTTCGGCAGAGGCACAAGCCGGTCTATATGATCTCCTGCCATGCCCGCCACAGCACCCCGCAGTGCTGCAGGCTGACGCGGGTGCGGTACAGCAGTAAGGGCGGGCTCCTGGGCTTTGTAGTTCCCTGTAGCCCTGTTTCCTGAGGAACCGGTCGCTCACCTCCTCACTCCTGCCACACCGCAATACCACAGGCCCTGGTTGGCATGGCCGTGGGCGTGGTCACCGAGCAGGCAGGATGAACAGACAGGGCTCCTGCGACTCCTCGTAGCACTTGTGGTGTTCCCCCGCAGCCAGCAGCTGTAGACTGTAGGCCGTAACCCAGTTTCTTACCAACCGCTCACCTCCTCACTCCACGTTCTCCTACCACACCACGCCCCTTGCAGCACACCACAATACCGCAGGCTCCGAACGATGCGGTCTGCCAACCCAAGTCTTCAAAATAGTCCATTTGGGTACTAACTTTGTCTTTATTTTGTTGGTAGAAAGGAGATTTATTTTAGCAAATTGTAGAGGTTGACTGCCTCTGTGACTGGGACTTAGGCTAGTGCTATAATTTTTTTGATCTCAAAGGCAATTTGGCTGTTTGTAGAATATTCTACACTTAGAACCGATTTTTAGTGGTGCCTTCATATACTTCAATTGAAATGTTAGTAACAGCCTGGCTGTGTGAGGGTACATTTTTAAAATGGTTTGAATCATGGCTTGCTCAAAGTCTATGAGCCTGATTTAGATTTCGGTGGATGGTATGAAGCCCTATGATCATTTTTTAAGGGTAGTAATTATTTGTTTTGTGTTAAATATGATTTAAAAGCTCGTAGTAAGTGCTACTTTGTTTATTTGGTAGTACAGCATAGGGATATTTGTGTTTTGATATTCACTATGTATGGTGAATATCTGAGTGAATGGTTTGGGACAGATTTTGAAAGTCCCATCCATCATCTACATTTCGTATTGTCTCAGTTTTAGTAAGTTATTTGCTGTAGAGAATATTTGGATTTGTTGTTCCTTATTTAGGTTGTCATGTAAAAGAAAATGTTCCTCGTTATCTGCCATTGTTAAGTGTTCAGGTATGTGTATGTCTTGGCCTCTTCTAAGGGCAGGTAGGGTATCGCTGGTGGCTCTTTTAGTTTGTGCAATTAAACATTTTAAAGTGGGGATAGGGGGTAGTTGGCCTGTTATATGTTTGGGGACTTTATGTAGTATATATTTAATGATTTTGCTTGTGGGTTCCTGGGAGGTAGTGCTTGCCTCTCTTATATTGTACAATATATATCTTACTACTATTTCTGTTACATTTGGGGGGATGGTTGCACTATCTTAAATGAATTACAACATCATCTTTTGTAGTTGCCCTCCCATAGCATGCATTAGAATAATATTTAGTACATTTCCAGTTTATAGTTTCTGTTGATGCAGTTTCTTGGTTGTAGGTGTAGCACATATGATTAACTACTTTCCTTTCTCTGAAGTGAAATACTTTGCAGCAGCTTGTGCCTTTGTATCTGAAATGAGTGTAATAGTTTATATATATAGAATATTTTAAAGTTTGAATATTGCATTTAAATTTATGCCATCAATTCTAGTTTGTGTACTTACATGTATGTTGTGTATAGATATTTTACATGATTTTAGCAGCTTTTACATCAGGGTGTTCTTATGTGGAGCAGGTGCTTTTTTTCTGTTCAATGAAACAAATTGCAAGTTTCACTTTAAATGTTAGACCCAGCATTGCCTTAACCATGCATATGCGTTGTTAAGGCACATGCGTGGTTAAGGCAAGCGAGGCTCAGCTTGTGGGGAATGACACGCGTGGCTGAGCCTGGTTTGTTAAGGCTGTTTCCCCTTCTGCAGTGGTTCTGGCAAATTTATTTCTCCTAGACTATGTTCTATTGTCAGGGCCATTGGAATTGTGAGATTATGCTATGTTTTCTGCATAATTATGGATTTGCCACATTTGCCACATAATCCACCATCTGTTCCATAATCTACAAATTTGAAGAAAAACATTTTTCTAGCTAAAACAAATCAAAAGTTACTAAAAACGCAGAAGCATGTGCTGCTGCACAGTGGATCGCCCTTCAAAAAAGTTGACTGGTCACCTTTCAGTTGCTTATTGGTGTGCTTGGGTGTTGAACTGGTTCTAATGAGTGAAAGCTTTGTCCATCCAGTGTTAACATGGGCAAGAATAACAAAATAATAAGGTTATACCATTGTAAAATGTGCCGCATTATGTCACATAATTTAACTTTTCTCAGCCCATAATATAGTCAACTCTGCCACATAATTTGGTTCACTCCGCCGAATAATTCCAGTGGTTTTGCCTGTAGCTACAATGAATCAGGAGACACTCGCACGAACGTCCATCATATCCAACATACATCATGACAATAATAGCGTGATTCATAAGACTTCTCACTTGAATACCCTTTTTTTGTATGATACAAACGCCATCTTGATGGGCAGCGTTGGCCATTGATACAGGGTCCACATCTCTCTATCTACTGGCAATAAAATAATAATTCCAAAAGATGCTCGAGAAGTTCCTGCACATTGGCCCAGTGGTGGGCTAGATAAACGTATGCTATTTCATACATGCACGCTCTGAAGAAGCTCAATAGAAGGAAACGTGTTGGTTGTGGCTGTATTGCTTTTTAAAGGAAATTCAATGAAGTAGTCATATGCCTGTGTATTGGATGTTGTGAAAATTCATTTGAGTGCCTCCTGATTCACATTCACTGTTCTATTTGCTTCAGCAGTAGCATTTGTAGCAGCTGGTGCTGCTCAGTGTGGGCACCTACTGTTTATTTGACACTGGTTTGGATGTGCTGTGTTTTTGCCTTAGCTGCTTTTTAAAATTGTTTTTTTATGAAGAATAAAAATGGTATTGACTATGGTTACTGATTCGTGAGATGAAAACACAATTTTTAAATACTGCGGTGTCCTAATCTTTGATAACATTAGAATACATCCTCACGCATGCCATTTCAACCCAAATAAACAGAATCTAAGAAAGCAAAACAAGTACTCAGCAGCATGTAGAGTAAAACGACAAAATAGGCAAAATCGGTCTCCTACTCCTCATATCTGCTTCGCTGAACTTCTGAAAGATATATTGGCAAGGATCCGTGTGCGGGCAATTTCACATACTGATGGTGATTCGTGGCTGTTTATCACCGTACTGCAGAGTACTAGAGGCCCTAATTTATGAAGGAATATTCATTCTTTATAGCACACGGGCTTTTCAGCATTTTAAATAGGGAACACGCAGTGGACAGCGTTAAACTCGAATGTATTTCTTTACTCTGTTAATTCATTTAGTTTTTGCCTCAGTATTCGTCCGCATCTGCACAGGGCAGAGACCATGTTAAAATGCATGTTTCTTAACACGTGCTCCTGTCACAGACTTTTGTACCCGCTCGTCTTCGTTCCTTATACCTTTGGCGTTTCTAACTGACATTGAAGGTGATTCGGTGCATGAATGTCTACCTACAAGCAGGTACCTAATTGCACCAGCAGTTAAGCGTCCGTTGGAGATAACTCTGGAACCGATGCAAAAGCATCAGAACAAACATATTATCACCACCACTGAATGTACCATTGCAACAACCTGATTAAAATGCCCCCGGTAATAAAACGTGTGTGAATGAATACAGACTGTCAGACAGAAGGATACACCTAAAACTGAAGGAAATGCATCCTGCAAATACTGCCAGAAGATATCTGGCTGAAATTCGACTAGAACCCGGAAAGACCGCCAGCTGCAGAGTCAGTATACAGGATAGATGGTATAGCAGTGAAATCTCTTTTGGTGAGTAAAATGCTGATATCTCTGGACATGGCCGCCCTACTTGAGGAAGACAAGAGCATGCCACAAATGCCTGTGACAATAGGTAAGTGCTGGAGAACACAACAGATGAACATGCCATTATTTTCCGTATGCAAAAAGAACAATTGATGGACAGAATGCTGCACAATGTCAAACATTCACCCTAGAACAGAGATCTGGGCCTGAATCCATCGTTTTTTTGCTCCCCATGCCATTCCAGTTCAGACCCAGCCATATGCAAATCAGTCTTGACCCTGTTCCCCATGGGAACAGTCCAGCCCGAGCTGCCTGGCCAGGTCCTCCCTGGACTGGAAAAAAGCATCCTGGGACTGGTTTCGGGCATCACCCCACATCAGCCAGGCTAGCTTGACTCCAGCGGCATGGAGAGCACGGGACCCATGTCTGGACATACCCGTCCCACTCGGGGTGACAAATGCAAATAGAACAATTGATGGACAGAATGCTGTACAATGTCAAACATTCACCCCAGTGCACAGATCTGGGCCTAAATCCATCGTTTTTTTGCTCCCCATGCGATTCCAGTTCAGACCCAGTCATTTTCTGTATAGCACGTGTTAGAACAACAAATGCTACAAACGTGTATAGGATGGACATGACCACCATCACCAATTTCATGCAACATGTGCATAAATACCGAGAGATAAACGTTTCAATAGGAAATGCTATGCTGCTTATTATAAAGTTTACATTCACATTTCACTTAACTGCAGCAGTGTCTTTCCAGAACATATCTTTTCTTTGACAAGATATTTAACAACCTCCATTTCCTGCATCTTTACAAAATATCCCAGCACCATGCTTTAAGGAGTACATTAATTACCCAACACCTTCAAGTGCAAATTTTTCCACCTGTCATTGAGTGCAAATGCCTGCAAGTTGAACCACCCTAAGGGATTAAGGGAGAGGATGTGGCCTAGTGGCACAAAGCTGGGGAACCGGTTCGAGTCTCGGCAGGGACACTCAACATCCTATGATTCTGATCAAATCACTTAATCTCCCCATGCATAACAAAATGAATGTGCCCGTCTGTAACACAACTGGTGCTCATGTAAAGTGCTCTGATACCTTCTGGTCGAGTTCTGTATAAAACTTGAAAATAAAAAAAACATAAAACCAGAGAGCAGGTTTTCATACTTGCCAAACTCTAATTTACATTGAATGGCAGATTGTTGTCATTTAGGTGTGTAATACAATGCCGATCGGACGCTCATCCGACCGGCATCATGTCGGAATGGAAATTGACAGACTAGTAGTCGGCAGTTTCATCCGACAAATTAGGATGGGACCGCCCATGAGGAGTTCTGAAACATCCATTTTTCCATTGTGGCTTATGCTACGGTCGGAACAGAGCTGCAGCACAAGCCGCATTGGTAAAATGGATGTTTTCAAACATCCATGCACTGTGTGTCAGGCACGTCATTGAAAGGCTGTCTGAAAGTGACATCGCAATCCCTATGGCGGTGCCTGAGCAGGCACCGCCCTTATTGTAGGGAATTACATTCCAACTGACTGCCATTGAGGCCGTCGGAACGGTCTGTCGGTCCCTCCGCCCTGATTCCGACTGCCACGCATCTTAATGCGGCAGTTGGACAGCGGCAGCAGATGTGGGTCCGATCACAACCAACGGCCTGTCAGTTGTGATCCGACCAAGATCGTAATGAGGCCCTTAGTTCTAAACATTACACATATGTGACCACTCATGAATACAGCAATCATTTGTTGACCTAATGAAACAGCTGTGTCCCCAGGCTTAAGGAAACACATCTTCCTCAGATGACTAGATTCTTAATTTGCATGACCATTCATCGTGATGATGGTATGCTTGCGCTCAGTGAGAGGCCATACAGGAGTGTTAAATAAACATGCAACTGACCTTGATAACAACACTGACATACCCAAAAGGGAATGGAATGAACAAACTCTTAATTGGGAAACATATATCAGGATGTACATGATAGTTCATCATAGAGGCAACCCATGAACCATCTACATTTGCATGTATGTAGGAACTCTTACAGTTATAGGACAATCCCCCCGGTCTGGATCATAATGATCTAGAGTACAGCAGTGGATCATCCTGTTCTTTGTCTTGTTTATTACTGCTGCAATGATTTATGACCCCCATTTGTTGTACATATACATATGCATGATAGATTACCTTGTCAATAGAGACACATGTATTACTCATTCCATTAACAACTCACCACTCCAATAAGTCACCCAACATCTAGTAATGCCCCATTCCGCTCATCGGTGATGGTATTAATGAACCCATGATCACTCTCATCACTTAGGGTTTTGGTGTAGCATGCCAACTGATATAAAATGCTGCATAGGTGTGTAGCAGAGGAACTGGTGACAGGTCAGATAGACTACAGAACAACCTATTCAGATGATGATAGCCTCCATAACAACCTTGGTGTGCATGACCATCATTCTCCACTTCATGCCACACAATATCGCGACACATTCAAATCACTTAATTGATGATGTGTAAAATTCAGACTTAAAGCGAGATGAGGAAGTACTCAAACAAGAAGATGCAACAGGCATACATTGAGTTCAGTTTAGTTTATTTAATTCTTGATTTCCGAGCGGATAAACATATTTTAAATACCTATAGAGTATGCAAAAGTATTTAAAATAGAAGTTAAATACCATGATAAAAAATTAAAAAATTAAAAAAGCTAAAGCAACCCGAAAAGTCCCATAATATTTGGAAAAGCTTCTTTCACAGTTGTTATACTGTTGTTAATGATGGTTACACAAACAACAGTAACATTATTCCAAATTCAGTTCTGCTCAACTTCCCATAACTGACTTAAGTGGTACTCACCCAGTCATCAATAAAAATAATAACCTCAAATGTTAGTTGCAAGATTGCATATATAGCCGGTATTTTATATAACTCCTGTCTTAAGCAGTACATAATATTTGCTTTGAAACGTTTTTACAGTATTTTGCTTTATTTACAGTTTCATGTGATTTAAGGAACCACAGGACTTACTGTTCCTAAAAGACACATCTGTTGTTGCACGTTAAAAGTAATGCTATTCTGGAATTTGTAAGAGATACAGTTTTCCAAAGATCATTCTGAAGTAAGTGTCTGACAACAAAATGTGGGACAAATCTGTTTATTTCATTAGAGATACAAGTACCCCGAGCGGCTTCAGGCAACAATTAACGTAAAACCGCCACTCTCTGGAACACGAGCAATGCAGTGTTCCAAGAGAGAATGTAAAGTTTAAAGAGACATTACTACAAATTCCTTCATTGCCAGGACCCTCAACGAATTAACATGTGCAGCATATACTAGATATCCCCAAAATATGATTGCTTCCAACATCTTAAAGTAGCTACTTGTTTGACCAAGTTCCAAGGGAACATCTTCATCTCGTGTAGGTTTCCTTAAACTGAATTGCTTTATTATATCTTGCCCTCAGCTTTGTAAAGGAAGGAACATTGCACAACATCAACATACTCAACTGCATATTAAAGAGTTAATGGTATCGTTGAACAATGCACCCATAACAAATACTAAACATATCTTTTTCCCAGGGATCAATAAAAGGCATGGATGCCTCTAGCAGGTGCTATGGCCTTCAGAATTGATTTCGCTCTATGTGGAAAGTCAGACAGATTTAGAAAAAATCTCATACCCAGATTTATAGAATGGAAATCGTCTAACACTTCGCTGTCTAACTTGCAGTTAAAGGAAGAGTGTTCCTTTTTTGGGGGGGAGGGGGTGGAATCATGATTTTAAGCTTGGATATTTATCCTTATAAAATGTTGTGTTTCCATTATATTGACAGAGCACAAAATCTCATAAACAGGTGGTACATGGGAATTCCAGTGCAACCACCGAAGCAAACTTCTACGTACTAAAATCCACACCGTGCAGGAACTGGGGATGCAATACCAGGGGGCAAAAATGTACCCCCCCCTGCATGCGTGGGAAGAGGTGTGGCGCAGTGGCCAGGGCGACTGACTCTGGAACCTGGGGCTCACAGTTCGATCCCCGGCGCCGGCGGCAGATCAGCCCAGCACCATGTGACTCTGGGCAATAGCTCGCTTAATCTTCCTGACGGCCCCCAGCGCCGGGACAGGACACCTCTCCGGAGGTAGCTGTGCGCTTTACAAATACTGGACATTTGCATTTTAATTTACATGCACCCTCAGGCCTAGGAGCCCCCTTAGTTGTCTCTCCACCACCCTTTTCTTGGTGAGCTCACTGCCATGAAAGGAGCGGTGAAAAGCTAACTCAGAATATGCTCAGCGGTGCCGCAGCGGCACCACCAGCATATTGTGGCTCCTGACCGCTGTGCGACCACTGTGGGATCCTGGATCCCAGGCGGTCGTAGCGGTCCTGTGGCAGTCTGACCACCACACTCGTAATACTGCAGGGGGCCCGCAGTGTCGTGGTTGTCAGACTGCCACCGCGAGTACGGCGGTCAAATGGACCGTTGTACGCATAATAAGCCCCTAAATCAGAAGGTGAAATTTTCCACTGTATTTGACCTGCAAACCATCACAGTTTGACTTATCTTTCGATCAGGTATAGAGCGACCAAGCTCCCCTGGTTGGTACTTTGCATTTATGATGTTAGACATACAATATTGAAGAATCATATCTCTGGTTCCCTACATTCTATTTTTGTCATTTTGTTGTCTATTTGCTCATTAAAGTGTTCTTCTACTTTTATGAATTGGAGTGGTATTTTTATGTGTTGTTTTGTCTACTTTTAACTGTTTGTTACTGTTAAATCTTTTATACATTTCTCCTAAGTTAAGCCTGCCTACTCTATGTTACAGCTACCAAGGTTGAAGCTCAGATTTAAATTATTGAGACCTAACTGGACTTAGTAGGGAATAGTGTCATTATTATCTGAAGAGGACTACCATCCACTTCAATTAATAATCCACTTTCTCACACTTAGAAAAGAGAAAGCCAACTAATCAGTAGAAAATCAGTGAAGAAGAATTAAAAACTTTAGTTCAAAGAGGAGGGGGATTAGAAAAACATTCCAGAAATACCAGTATTTGATAAAGAATGGTCCCATTTTCAGGGTCAGCTTTAGGGCATTGCGACTGGTACAGCTGCACTGGGCGCTGACCTGGGGAGAGGGGCGCAGACCTCAGGGGGGCACTGGGTTTAGCAATAACTTATGATTTTAAAACACCTGCTGCAGAGTTACTTGTGTGTCCAGTTTTCAGGTAGCAATAAAAATGTCAAGATAATTCTTGAGATAATATTCCTGCTAGAAAGAGAGATCAGAGTTTTGTCTAGTGGCAGTTTTCACTTGCAATAAAGTAGCACAGAGTGTTAATATGCCTCCTGCAATGAACTCTTACAGTGGAGATCACAGATTTGCATTTTATGTGGCTAGCTGAGTAGACTACTGCTTTTGCCACAGAGATCCTTGTATCACTGGAGTTCATAAGATACAACCCTAATAATAGAACAGTGACTGTTACGAACTGTAATCGAAGACCTGCATACAAATTGCATAAAATAGGTTAGGACGTTATGTTTTTCCCCCAAGTCTTTCATTGTCTATTCCAAATGTTGCTGAAAAGGGTTTGTTTGTATAGATATACATTCTTATTAGTAAAGTCAGCTTTTACCAGTGCTTTAAAACAAATTAAATGATTGTGAGTGAGTGTCTATGGAGAGATGAGGGGTCCTTTTCCCCGGTGGTCATGAGGGAATCCGAGGAGGAGGTCATGGGTGGGGGGGCACCAAAAATGATTGCCGCACCTGGCGCCAACACCGATAAAGCTAGCCCTGCCCACAATAGGGAAGAGAATCACTAGCAAACCAGCACTGACCTTTAGAAGAGTAAGGTCAGTGAGATATTGTTTGGTGTAAAGTAGCCCAGAGATTGTGAACACAGAAAACTGGCTCAATAAAAGGAGGTTTTTTTTTATATGTTACAAATGTAAGGCATGCCAGTAAGGGTTCATAACACTGAATATACCTCACCTTCCCATAAATGTCCTAGAAAAATCAAACGATCATATCAATGTTAAGAGTAAGTATGGGAAATATTTCTTGATGTGCCCGTGCATTCTGTATTATGTAGGCACTACAATTCTTCAGGTACATAAAAGGATACTTCAGGACGCGAGGACTGTAAAAAACAAAGTCAAAAGGTACCCTATGGCACATTATTTTGGGAAAGTGCACATGCAATGACAAAAACCTTAAGTACTTGTCATTGTCTTGGTATCTGGAGACCTACGAGGTGGAGGCAAGTAGAGATGGCAGGTAGAAATAAGAGTTAATATATATTATTGCACTCAGCACTAAAACCTCAGGTGGATTGAATACAGAAGAAGACCTTCATAAAAACTTGTGGACTCCATGGATTTTCCTTCAGCATTATGAACTATTATCTGTTTTATTACAGGGTGCTACACAAAAAATAGCCCACTAGGGTGAGATTATATTCAATATGTATTAATATTAATCTGCGTACAGTATCTATGAATGATATACTTAAAATGGATTAGGATAGATGGGAAGTCCACTTGGGCTAGACAGATGGCATTCAATTAGAATCTAATATAACAGATATAAAGCTATTGTAATATGAGTAGGACTTTTGAGAAACTGAAGATTGAAATGAAGTGAATATGAACAATTTGTATGCAAGAAAAATAGAATTGTTTATCACAGCACTTTGTACTCAAGCACTGTAATAGTATATGTGTAAAAATGCAAACAAAAGTTTGCTATATTTCTTTATGTTAATTGCATGGGCAAGCAAATGTGCTGTTTAAATACTCCCCCAAAATGGTGCTGTGTTATGTATTCAAGGCCATGTAAGAGGGTAAAACACGTCATGGCTAGGGGTGGGCAGAAATCGCAGAGTTTTACTCCACAGAGTTACCCAAAAACTCTGCGAGACTCCCCAGAGTTCCGCGAGGGGCGAAGCTGTGGCACGTTGCACTGCTCGTGCTAATTTTAAGTGCTGGGAGTTTGTCCCACGCTATAAAATCAGCACAAACTGCACCACGCAGTGCACCAGAGGGAACTGCTTATTTCTACTGCTCGAGTAGATTTTCCACTCGAGCGGCAGCTCTCTCATCTTGAGCGGCAGCTTTCTCAATGCGAGAGGTAGCTACCTGCTGCAGCTGCCCGCATTGAGAAATCTCGCCAGGGGGCTGTCTAGCACTTGATTTTCTCGTTCGCTCATTGGCGAGCCTCACGCCAGAAAAAACGCTGCGATGCATGGTTGGCAGAGTTTTTCTGAAACTCTGCCCTCCAAGCAGAGCGCAGAGTGGGCAAAACTCCATGGATTCCTTCAGAGGAACTCAGTTTACCACCCACCCCAAAGATTTTGTACTTACTTTCAGCCTCTAATGTCATACCAGTTTTGTAGAATAATGTGTACGGAAGAAGCGTGAATGATGGCATCAGTGATGTCATCAATGAAGTCATTTGAGATGTCATCAGGGATGTCATAAATGATTTGATAGAGCATGTCATGAATGATGTAATATGTGAGGTCATAAGCAGTGCATGGTGATGGCACAAGTTATAGTTAGCCATACATTTCTCTCTATAACTCGTGACTTTCTTTTGTGTTTTTAGTTAGAAATATTAATGTTGTCACTGACATATTCACTTAACTATAACGTTACTTTAACCTTTGGCTTTTTCAGTGAATTTCCCAAAAAATGTAAACATAAAGTAATATTTTATTATTATAGGGAAAGCCACCCTCCACCACACAAGGCTGAAGGAAACAGAGCCTGGTCATTGGCCTCCCCTGTGGCCAATCCATCCGGAGGCAGCCAACTCCGCCGCAGGCAGTCAACCCCACTCTGCTCACAGCCTTTCATCACACATGGTGTGGGGTTGGCCACAGGACCTACCTTGCACCAAGGCCCTGCTCTCAACTGCCTCCAGGCAGTCAACTGAACGCTGCGCACAGGCTTTGGCCGTGCACAGCGGGGGGTTGGCCACAAGACTTGGCCTGCCGCTAGGTCCTGTAGCCAAATGCCCAGCAGGCTGTCAACCACACACCGTGCGTGTCGTAGGGCTGGTCTTTAGGCTCGGGGGACCCCATCTCTTGTGGAAAAACATGTATTAAGGGGAGGGGGTGTGCACCTCACTCCCTAACACTTAATTTGTGCTGGGGACCCCATCCACCAGGCCAATTCCAATAGAAATGTTTTGAAATTAAAAGTTCATCTTAAGAAAATGAAAGTGGATGGATTAAAAAACAAAACGAACATGCCTCAGAAACTGCAAATATCTCAGTGAATCAGGACATGGGCTGTAGTTCGCCTGGACAGAGCAGCAGAAGTACCTGCAGTCGCTTGACTTCCCTGCTCCAGTTGGTAAGTTGGCCGGGGAGCTCAAGGATACTCGCCCACCTGGGAGTGGTTATGTCAAAGACCAGAAGATACACCATCAGAGTTCCCTCATACTGTTTAGTGACATGTCACTGCATGGAACATTCTGTCCCCTCTCCCCACATGTCCAGAGGATAACTAGAGTATGCTACATGGTGTAGTGTATATACTCACAAACATAGTTCCCCATGTAGCGCAATCCTCTTCAGGTGGTACTATGCCAACAGGAACAGACATAGTCCACATTCTTATGTTTATCCTAGGGGGGAGAATGAGGCTAGGCCAAAGTTAATTATAGCCACAACTTATCTTGAAAAACGTCTTGTTAGTTTTAGACTGAGATTTACCCCTTCTGCATTCTAAGTGGTGCAGTACCCTTAGACCTTCGTAAAACCCAAACTACTGTGTGGTTTTTGTTGGCACATGCTATTGACCAGTACATAGCATTAAATTATATAAGAGGAAAGGCTTGTACATGTGTGCATTTGGGGACACTGTGCTATCAGCACATGGCCACTACCCTACAACAGCCCCTAACTTGCAGTGTACTGACTGCAAGTCAGACATGAACTTTCTACATAAAAAATTGAACAGGGTAATACACAACATCTGGGATCATAGTGCATGGTAAATACCGTGGTATGCTTTGCATTACAAAGCAAAGCTTATCATTGCTATACTGCTGCTCATGCTTCAGCAGCTCAGCATGGAGGCCCAGTCAGGTCTTTGCCAGGATACTCCTCTTTAGTGGGATGAGCCTGGTGATGGTCTCTCCCAAGGATGGACATGGCATTAAGCACTGAGCAGTGCTAGAGGTCCTCCTAGAAATTCCACATGTTCTAGGCCTTCTTGGTCGCAATCCCAACTACATTTCCGCTGCGGGTCATTGCTTGCCAAATCGTGAGGCATAGTTTGAAGCTCATCTGTGTTTTGCTCTTCCCCCTGGACACCTGAGGGAATTTATCAAGTGTGACCAGCCCCATGTTCTCTATTTCCTACTGTGAGAAGTGTGGGCCCTCCAGTCCACTCATGTCATTTCGAAGATAAACTGAGACCACCTTTGCCAGATTAAGATTTATGTCATTTCAGTAGCAGGATGGTCTAGGAATGGCCAACTTTGCACTTATGTTTTATCCATTTCTACTTGCATGTGTTTGACATCCTATAATGATATGTGTTGCGTAATACTACACTGCATAGGATCAGGAAAAGGATTTTAAAAAACTGATGACAGAAAGAAGGTGATGCACAATAGTTATTTGTGGATTAAAAGATCACTATAAATAACGTATACACTTGATCACTGACACTTTACATAGAAAAACGTTGGTCCAGAATGTTAACCCTAGTAGACGTACAGGTGTGCATGGTAGGCATGATATTCTGCATTGCTTAAAAAAAGAAACATCAGGCCTCATTTATGAAAACTGTTGCACCGCTGCGCCCTCCGTGCGACACGATGGATGTACCGTATTTAATGTACGGTTGTCCATGTCACAAGAAGTTACAGATACGTCAGCATTTCTGACGTATCTGAAGGAGCAATAATGACTCATTGTTGGAGTGTGTCGCAAAAGTGACGCAACTCCAGCAATGTGTCATTACACAAGGGCAAGTCCCATGTTAAATGTGCCTGCGTCAGTCTTACGCCTGCTGTGAGGCAGGCGTAAGATTTTGATGCAGTGGCATCCTAGAAGTGGCGGCGTCCTAGAAGTGGCGCCGTGAAATCTGATAGATTTCACTGCGCCACTTCTACGAGGCTTTTTACGGGGGAACGCCCATCCTGCATACATTATACCTGACACAGTTATAATGTAGCACAGGGCTTTACAAAGTGACACATCTGCTTAGATGCATCACTTTGTAAATAGAGCGCAACATGGCACATTTTTTACACCGCCGGTGCGTCACAAAAACTTGTGTAGTCAAGACATCTGGAGCTCGACTTGAGGATGGCAAATGTGTGCTCTATGCTCCCACCGCTGTGTTTTTTCTCTCTTATACATCTGTTGAGGCACAGTAGTTGAACATCTGAAATGGATGAAGAGATAGGGTGAGAGGCCATTTGAACAATCACAGGTGAAAACTGGAAGGAAAACTGGGTAAGTGATTGCCTTAAATTACATATCTTCGCATTTCACTCATGCATGAACGTACTACTTTCATCAGTGTCTATAAGGGGAACAGTGCTGTGGGGCGTGACAGTCATCATATAAGAATTCATTTCATGTGTATGTTTGCTGACTTACCAACGCTATGTCTTCATTCAACTGGTATGCAATCAGCATCTAATAGAAGGTGAAGCCTCATAATTTTCACCTGGAAGGTCAGTATAGATATCTAAAGTAGTCCCTGTAGTCATAGGCAGCTGGCACATTTATGTGTCAGCATTAACAGTTGCAATACTGGTGTGCCATCTGCAGACCATCTAAAGTGACACCTGTGTGCAGTCAAAAGCACCAAGCACAGGTGCTCAGGACTCAGAACAGCAACCAGCCCTGGTGATTGCTGCCTGAGCGACAGACTGGGAGCAGGGGGGGGTGCTAGTGAAACATACCGCTCCCGCTTGTGTTGCAGGGGGACGATATTGCAGTACTGCTGAAAAACCGGCCCCCTGTAACAAAACCGGCCCCCATGGGCACAAAACTACCCCCCACCCCTATCCACTGGGGAAATGCCTGGTGTCCCCTACGGCCAGTCCGACCCTGACCAAGCATCACAATTGGAAAAATAACCAATTGAAAAAACCAGACATTTCACCAATGGCCTGTCCTGCTATGTCTGTGGCATTGAAATGCACTGCTACTCACAGCTGGTAATGCAGCTTAATACCTTGCGCAAGCATAGGGATTTGCTTTCTGGCTTTCCTGTGAGATGTCTGATGTAACCCACCAGTCCTCGGGAGGGTCCAGCAGTTAAAAAATGGAGTGCATCCAGAACACTGACATCAGCAATAAAAGCATCAGAGGAGGGGTTAGTAGCTCCTGTCATTCTGCAGCCATGTCCATGGTCACTCATGGAAGAAAAGGTATCTCCCAATGTTCCTTCCTTAGAATTGGAAATGGAAATAATTATCTGTATATCCCCTCTCTCCTCAAGTATTTGTTCCTATAAATAGGTGGGACTGCAACAATCAATGACTCCATCATTGAGGAAAGTTTTTTTTTCATGTTTGACTAGCCTTACCTATGGTGCTGACTTGAGCTTGATTTTTTGGTGGACTGAGGAATAATGGTTGTGTTGGTGTGTAGTGCAGGTGTTCTCAATAAGCCCCCCTTCAATTGCTCTGTGCCTCTAAATTTTTAACATGCATTTTCCGTAGCTTTTCTGTTGTCCCTGAATGCGTTTTGCAGTGTTATATGTTGATTGGACACTTCTGTTTTATGTATTCAGAGGGCAAGCAAAATGCCCTTTGTTGTGATTGACAGTACTTGTCAGATTTTCTTTGGTCAGTGTTATTGAATGCAATTTTAACAAGATACTTTTGTTTAAGTTGTAAATTAAAACTCTTGTATGAAAATGTCATTTTGGAGACTCTGGCTTTCTGTCTACTGCTGTGCTACTTACCTACTATTTACCTTTTATTTCATATCATTTTGCTTTCTATCATCATGCTATTGTTGCTGCTTACCGCCATTTGTGTGCAATTCCATTGCATTTACCATGCATGGTCTTAGTGTAGTGTGTGACATGCATCAAGGTTGAATTTCTGTAATGTTAACACTGATTGTACTTGTTTAATAGCGGGTATTTCCTTCTGTGAATTGGCCTTACTGCAGTCTGACTTATGTTCAGGTACATGTCACTGGCTTACGTCACTCCTTTTTTTTATGTTTTCCACACCCAGATTTATCAAGATATCATGCAACGCAGGGGAGAAAGTAAAGTTTCTGTGCTGCATTGCATGAAAGGTAGAGAGCAGAACAGCTCACGTGTTGGACTTCGCCCTTTCTGCAGGGGCATCCCCAAACATTTTTCCTTTTCTTCCCAGTAGAGGCTCCTGGAGGGAGTGCTGTGGGGCTTTGGGGCGGGGCGGGGGAGGGGCAGGGTGGGGCGTAGCAAACTCCGGCATACGGCCGAACGGAGGTAAGTACATAAATAAATAAATAAAACGAATTACATTGCGCACGCTGCATCGCCATTTGGCGTTGCAGCGTGCGCAATTTAATTCGTTTTATTTATTTATTTATGTACTTACCTCCGTTCGGCCGTATGCCGGAGTTTACTACCCCCGCCCCACCGCCCCGCAGCACTTCCTCCAGGAGCTGCTACTGTTTCTTACATCCTTTTTTGTTGAATCCGTCTTTGTTGGCCTTAGAACTCTGTGCAATTTGTTACTGCTAACCAGTGCTAAAGTGCTTGCGCTCTCTTCTCCAAACATGGTAGAATTGGCTTATACCCAAACAGCATATTTAATTCACTTGTAAGCTGCTAGTAAAGTGGCACTACATGTGCCCAAGGCATGTAATTTAAATGCAACTTGTTGGCCTGCAGCACTAATATTGCTATCCAGTTAAGTAGCCCTTTAAACATGTCTTAGGCCTGCCACTACATCCTGTGTGTGCAGTTTGAACTGCCATTTTGATCTGGCAACATAAACCTTTTGCTAGGCTCAAACCTTCCTTTTTAATACATATAAATCAACTCTGGGTTAGGCCCTGGACAGTCCAGATGGCAGGGTGCATGGCATTTAAAAATGTGGATATGCACTTTTACGTTTTACATGTCCTGGTAGGGAAAAACTCTCAAATTTGTTTTTCAGTACTGCAAGGCCTACCTGTCCGATAGGATAACATTGGAGTTGCCTTATTGCATTTAATAAGCGGTAACATCCAATTGTGACCAGGCAGACAGGTCAAGTTTGGTGTCTGGAGAATTGTGATTAAAAGCCCTCTTCAATGGTAAAGTCGGATTTTTAATCACATTTCTGAATAATGCCACTTTTAGAAAGTTGGGATGTTATTGTCCTAACCATTTGATGCCTGCAGCCTGATCCTGGGTCACAGGACTAGGTGTAGCTGGCAGCTGGTCTTTGTGCATAGCTCCCAGACAGTGAGGTAGAGGGAAGATAGGTGCTGGCAGGATGGCCCACTCTGAGTTAACTTGGGGGAGGAGCTGTCACTTACCACACTTGCACATCACAAAGGCTCTGCCTTAACACTCACACAAAGTGCTTGTCACTAGTATAATGTGACCCCAGACAAGCTGGGGCCAGGACAGGGAGGAAAGTGATGGCTGACACATCAGGGGGTGGAAACCTCCATAAGCTTCTCCAACTTCAAAGTAGGCACTGGGTTTAAATATTGGACCTCAGATCCTAACTCTTCAGCACACTTCTGGACCTGTGGATACTCTGCTAGGAAGAATAACTGATTGTCTGCTGTAAGGATTAACATTCTGCTGGACTGGTTTTCTGAAGGACTGCTGCTTTGCTGTGTTGACCTGCTGCCTCCTGGCCTCTTGCCTGGATGAACTGGACCTGCATCTGTTGAACCCAGAGTGACTCCAAGGGCTAGTTGGCTGGCCTCCTGACTTGAGCCTCAGGGACAGAAGGCTCCAACAGACTGGTTCACAGTACCTGGACATTGCCATCTGTGAGCCTTCCCTGCCAAGTGGTGCCACCCCAGTCCTCAACCCTTAGAAGTGGGCCTAATGCGCTCTGCCAGCCTCTGTGGATCCTGCAAAACTGACACATCTCCTTTGCTGCACAGTGCAACCTTGAGCAGAACCAACGCATTGCCACTGCTGTGGATATCTCCACCATCGCAAGACCCACATCTCAATGCAGCCCGCCACCTCATCGAAGCTGCCGCTGCATGATCAACCTCGGCACTGGTCCTCACATCCCTCAACAGCAGCCATGACGACACCAGACTCTGCATCGTAGCCTCGCAGCTCCTCAAAACAGACACATCGCACCAACTGCACAACGCATCCTCCGCACCGGACTTCGTGTTAAAAGCCCTATTCGACTGGATCCTCAACGATGACTCACCACCTTCCATTGCAGCCTTGCCACATCTCGGAATTGACGCATCACTTTGCATCTTCTACGTGGACCCTCACAAGGCTCCGCAAACCAGGATTTAAGCCACCTTGTTAGGAGGGCCTAACTGGGTCCCTGTAGCCAGCCTGTACTCCATTGTGGTCAGCCTGATCTTGTGACTTTGTCCCGGCCCTGCGCAACCATATATCCACAGTGCCATTTTGTGTTTTTGGCAATATTTGAACGTAAATCTTAAAGCTTGTATAGCTATGGTTTCTACTGATTGGATTTTTGTCATTTTGGTCATATTCTATTTATCTAGAATAACTCTATTTTTCTAATGCAGTGTGGGATGCTTTTTTGTGGGGTGTTTTTCCATTATTACCGTTTGAAGGGTTGCGCAAATGCTTTACATATTGCCTCTAAGTTAAGCCTGACTGCTCGGTGCCAGTCTACTAGAGGGCTGTGCACATATAAATTTAGGGTTGGCTTGTGCCTCCCCTGACAAAGATTTTGGTTGCGTCTTGACCAGGCTCACACCCCAGTCAACCAACAACCCAATTTCTTACAGTGCTGTTCTGCTCTCTCCCTGCGCTGGCACACTTTATGCAGCCACTGCAGACACCTTTGCGCCATAGTGCATGGGTGTCTGCTTTTTCTGAAGCATAGGTTTTGCACTGGAAGGGGTCTATTGCAGTACAAACACTATGCTTTAAGGAGTTTCCCACTTTGTATATGTGCTATACGATAACTGACTTAGGCAAAGTGGAAAAAACATAGAGAAATGAAAATATTTCTCCTCGTTGTGCCTGCCTTGAGGAGATGTGGAATTTTGTTGCATATCCCTATCTACAATTCTTTGTAAATATGGATTTGTATCAAAACCAATGGGTGGTTGCATGCGACTGCCCATGCACTACCCATGGAATGCCCACTTGATGTATAGTAATGCAAGACAGCACATTGCGCAACTTTGCGCTACTTTTGGTTACCATCCAATGCTAAATCTCGATTTTTGTAGAATAGCAAAGTCAACCTGAATCATTTGCATCAGGTTTACATTGGAAAAGTAACATGCACTGAAGCAAAGCATTCATAAATCTGGACCCCAGTTTGGAGGAGAAATTCTCCACTTTTGGTTCCATTACCCTGTACACACCCACAATTCCACCTTGGTAGAAATTTTTGACTGTGTAACTTCCACTGTTATGGAGAACAGCTATGTTGGAGGAAGTCAGGTGACCTACTAGTCTACTTAAATTTACGATTGGGCTTTTGTGATTAAGAAATATTACAATTTGGCGTACACTAGATAGTGACAATTAGTTTGTGAATCGGTCACTCTATCTGTTCATTTGCACCTTTTGTTACCTATTGCATGCAATAGCAAATCAGTAGTGTGATTTGTAAACATTACATCATAGAAGGCAAATTTAAAAAAATCTTGACAATATTTTTGGGGGGAGTTTGTATAGCGCAAACTAAACCCGAAGGTATTGGAGCGGTATGTATGACGGTATTCCGCATGCATTTACGATGCATGCATTCTGAACGCCGTCTTTGGTAAGAACGCGTCTTTAGGACGCATTTGTTTATCACGCAAGTCGTTTTAACGACTTGCCTTGGGGGGGTGGTGGATGCTGGAATAGTTTAATTTACTATTCCGACTCCAGTCTGCGCAACAGTAGGGAAGGTGTTGGACTTTAAATCCAACACCATTCCACCAATGCGCCCCCCTAAAAGCAAGTCGTTGTTAGGACTTGCGTGCTGAACGAAAGCATGCTAATGCCGCGTTCGTTCTATTGCCGGCTGTTAGAACTGGGGGTCTCTAGTTGGCAGAGGTAGGTACCTTTGTCCAAATAGGGACCCTTGCTTCTAGTCAGGGTAAGAGGATGCACTACTGCAATAACCCCTGCTCACCCCCTTGGTAGCTTGGCACGAGCAGGCAGGCTTATCTCAGAGGCAGTGTGTAAAGCATTTGTGAACACATACAGTAACACAGTGACAACACTACAGATGGACACCACACAGGTTGTATTATAAAAATAAGTATTTTTATATAGACTTAACACAAGACCCAAAACGACAAAAATCCACAATACACTATGAAAAATATGACTGTCAATGGTAGAAAATAGTTCAGTTCAAATGCAGGTGATAAATGCGACACTCTACGTTCAATGTACCTTTGGATGCGTAACGCGATACAAACAAAAGAGTTGCAGGGAAGGTGATGCGTCGATTCCTTACACACAAGAACGGTGATGCGTCGGTTCCTTGCTCCAGGGGAGGTGATGCGTCGGTTCCCTACTGCTGCGTAGGGGACGGTGATGCGTCGGTTCCCTACCGGAGAGGAGGTGATGCGTCGGTTCTTCACCACGTGGGGAGGTGATGCATCGGTTTCTTACTGCGCTTCTGTGGCGATGCGAACAGCAGCGCCTCGATGCGATGACGACCCAGTGCAATGAAACAAAATGGCGTCTTCTTCTCGATGCGACAACGAAGGGGCGATGCGTGCACGCCCGACGGCCGTGCGGCGACACGGTGAATCTTTGGAGCCGCGACAGGCCCTGCGACACGCTTCTCCGATGATGCGACGGCGTCTACTGGGACGGCGACACTCTTCTCCGGTGATGCGAGGCGCTTCGGTGATGCGATGGCGACAGCGGCGGCACGCTTTCTCGGCAATGCAACGACAACTGCTGCGGCGGCGACACGCTTCTTCTTCGTGAGTCGCGCTTCCAGCTCCCAGCGACACGCAGTCTCTCAGAAGGCCCAACACAACAGTAGGCACTTCAAATTCCCAGCAAGGGAATTCAGGGGAGCTGGTTGGTGAAGTCTTGTGTCCCTGAGACTTCAGCAGGAGGCAAGCTCAATCTTCAAGCCCTTGGTGATTTTCTGCAAGATGATGAAAGTAAGCACAAAGTTCCTTTCTCCTTTCTTTGGCAATCAGGCAACCACTGCAGGCCAATCCCTCAAACAGCACACAGCATAGGGATAGCCTCCTCCTTCAGTTTCTCTGGTTCCTCTCCTCAGCAAACGTTCTTCTTGTTTCCCAGAAGTGATCTAAAGTCTTGGGGTCAGGGCCCCAGTATTTATACCTGTTGGGCTTGGCCCTTTTTGGCAGGTTCACCCCTAAACTTTTTGCCTTTTCTCTGACATGTTGTTGGTGGTTTTAGGCCTCTGGGCACTTTAGCACTGTGGTCCAGTGTAAAGTGCGTGCGCTCTCTGTGTTACATTGGTGAGATTGGCCTGCCCTCCCATAGGAATGCATTGGGGATTCCCTGATCAGTGGGTGTCAGTGGTAATTCATGGTATGGGAGGAGCAGAGTGGTCGAGTTTGGTATGTATGAAATTGTGAGAATAAATGCTGCGCAATGGTGTGCGCAGATTTATTATGACTATGGGAGAAATGCCACTTTTAAAAGTTGGCATTTCTGTGTGCTATGTGTCTGCCTGCCTGATGTGAATTGCATGTCTGGCTTGTGAGTGACAGGGGCTGGGAGGTGTGTGTGGCTCCAGGAGGGGCAGGGTGAGTCAGCGCTGGGCTGAATAGGCCACTGTGCTGGGAGTAGTGGGAGGAGTGATCCCCTGACTCTGAATAGGAGTGTGCCTGCCCTGTACAATGCTGGCTCTGCCCCCTGTGGTGTGTCTGATCACCTATCCCACACCTGACAAAGGGGAAGAGGAGCTTGGAAAACAAAGTGCTCCAAATCCCCCCTGAACCTGTTGCATCTGGTTCCCCAGGCCCTGCACTACAGACAAAGAGATTATGTGGTATAAATATAGGGGCTGTGACCCCATGATTTGGTTCTCTTCCATGATGCTGGTGTGCTGTATCTGAATCCTGCTGGGGCGTGCTGCTGCTGGGGCCCAGGAGGAACTGTCATGAGGGCTTGCCTCCCTGGGCCCTGCATTGTCCCCTTGATCTCTGAGGACCTGAAAGACCTTTTGCTGAGGAGCTGTGGCTCCTAGCGCCTGGGGAGCGCTATATTCTAAACTATTCCAAGAAGGAATAGAGCGTGGGCTTTGCAGCGCTGCGCTGCATGAAGGGAGGGATGGAATCCCCAGCGTAGGGATTCCCCCGTGGTGCCCAGAGGAGCGGGTGCCCACCCCGCATATTTGTGCTCGAGCGGGAGCCTACCCCGCTTTATGGATGTTGGAATTGTCGGCGGGCGCCCACCCCGCATTCCGAGTTATTTGCGGGTGCCCACCCCTCTTATGAGGTTATCGTGGATGCGGGTGCCCGCCCCGCGTTGGTTACCTTAGAGGGAGCCCACCCCGCGTTCTACCTACAGGAATCACCGCCGCGGCCCGGCGCGACCAGGAAGACAGACGCGTCTGCCTGACTGTGGGCGGGGCCTCGCGGACGTCACTTCTGCCTTCCCCCGTACGGGAGAAGGCGACCCGGATGACCGTCAATTCCTCGCGGGCTCCTGTGAGCTGAGGGAAGCCCCGTGTATGCCCAGAGAAGTCCCGGGTCCCAGGAGGGGGCCCGGGTAAAGTGAGGAGAGGCCGCCAATGTGTTTAACGCGGCCGAGCACAAGTCTGCAGCCAGGCAGGGCTCCCGTGAGCTGGGAGAGCCCCGCATGCGGAGAGAGGAGCCTTCCCCCCACAAGAGCCGGTGAGTGAGGGCTCTAGGGGCGTTGTGCTGAGCGAGGCACAGTGCGAGTGCTGACTGCCTGAGCGGTCCCGCTGTTGCGGGAGGCTCCTACGATGGGGGCATTGGTGATTTCAAGGGCCTCAGAGCGGGGCTCCAAAGCGCATTTTTCACCACCACTGTGCGCAGTGGTGGTGCCTGAGCGGTCCCGCCGTTGCGGGCCGCTCCAACGATGGTGGCATTCTTGATAGAGTCCCAGTGGGGGCTGGACAGGCCCCTTTTCTTCCCTCACAGCTGCGCCGCACCAGCACGGGCAGCTGCAACGTTGGCCGCATTTTTGGGTGTTAAGGAGTCCCTGAGTGGGACAGAGGAGGCACCATGGTGCCAGGGCCTTTATTTGATTTCCAGTTGTACAGCACTTAGTGACAGCTGCATCGTTTAGGTCTGCGCAAATGCGCACTTGGATTCCGCTGCATTGGCAGCCGCCCTGACATTTGGGGCATAGGGCATTTGAGCCCTCTGAGAAGGCCAGTTGGCCAGGGGGGCTGTGAGGTTAATAGGGCACCAGGCCCTACTGTGATTTATGTGGTGCTAGGAAATGTGATTTACGCACTATGAGTTATGCCCTAATGTGATTTATGTTTAGGAGATTATTCCCCAATATGAGGTTATTGCAGAATGTGTTTATGCTTGTGAGGTTATTGTCTAATGCGTTTAGACTTATGAGGTTATTGCATAATGTGTTGATGCTGGTGAGGTTGGCGCAGAATGTATTTCACGCCTAAATGTGATACTGTGCATAATATGGTTTATGTTACAGGATGATGCTGAGTACAGTGTGGGCCAGTGATTACTGGTTGTGTTCTACGTTTATGATATGCCCTACATTTACTAAGTTCACTTTGTGATGGCTCTGACAGTGGTCCAAGTGGCCCTGTCAGGTGTACATAATCCCTTGTAGATATTACCTAGTGCCAGGTGACACAATGTATATTATGTGATTATTATTCTAATGTGTTATGAGAATACAAAGGCTATTTTTGATATAACCTTGTGTGGAGTTCCTTTTGTGGTGTGCCTGGTATGTTGTTGCTGTGTGTGTGTTGCGCAAACGCTTTACACATTGCCTCCGGGATAAGCCTGACTGCTTGTGCCAAGCTACCAAGGGGGTGAGCAGGGGTTATCTGGGGTGTGTAACTCCCTCGCCCTGACTAGAGTGGTGGTCTCTGCCTGGCTTTAGCGCAAGCCTTAGCCAACCAGAGATCCCATTTCTAACAATACCCATAAATCCTTTGTCCTCTGAAGGCAGAGGGTCCTGTACCTAGTCCAAACCAGTTCTGGGTGCATTCTGCCAGTGCACACCCTCTTCCTTTGTCAGTGTGGGCCAGGGACAGCAGATGCACCACAGGAGGTGGAGCCAGCATTTTGGAAGGCAGGCACAGTCCTATTCAGACCCAGGTGCCACTCCTCCCACCACTCTACATGCAGGTAGGTCTATTCAGCCCTGTGCTGACTCACCCTGTCTCCTGGAGTCCCCCAGCCCCTGTCACTCACAAACCCAGACACACAATACACAAGCTAGCAGAGGCAGGCTGGATGGTTAGGCAAGAAAATACCTACTTTCTAAAAGTGGTATTTTCAAACACAGAATGTTAAAACCAACTTCACTAAAAGATGTATTTTATCATTCTGAGTTCAGGCATACTAAATTCGTTTTTCTATCATGTTCCCTGGGTCAGTTAGGATTATAAGGTGTTATAATCAAACTGCCCATTCTGGCCTATGGGGACAGGTAGCCTTGCAATAGTGAAAAACGAAATTGGAGGTAATTCACTATCAGGACATGCCACACACACCAGGGCATGTCCTACCTTACACATACAATGCACCCTGCCCTAGGGCCTACCTTAGGGGTGACTAATATGCAGGAAAGGGAAGGTTTGGGGACTGGTAAGTGGGTGCACTTACCAAGTCGACATGGCAGTACCAGACTGCACACAGGCTCTGCAATGGCAGGCCTGAGACACACTTTACAAGCTGCTCCTGTGGATGGCACAACCAGTGCTGCAAGCCCACCAGCAGCATTTGAGTCACAAGCCCTGGGCACAACCAGTGCACTTGTACTAGGGTCTGACAGTGAATCAAATAGGCCAAACATGGAGTCACTAATCCATACATCAATTTATCATAGGGAGCACTTGCACTTTGGCACTGATCAGCAGTGGCAAAGTGCCCAAAGCATCTAATCCAGCAAAAACAGGTCAGTAACAGAGGAGGCATAGCGCAAAAAAAAATGGAAGGGAGACCCATGCCAATGGTACCAGGTCTAACACGGGCGCTATGTTGCACAGCGTGATTCCTGCTTCGTCCAAAAGGACCTCAGCCTCACAGTGCTTTACATGAGCACCAGTTGTGTTACAGACGGACACATTCACTTTGTGAGGCACGAGGAGATTAACTCCTTAACCGCGGTGCAAATTCCACCGCGGTGCGGGAGTTCTATTGAGTGGGCGGGGCCACGTCGGCCAACGGACGTGCGCAGCACTAGCGAGGTAGTGCTTGCGACAGCCGTTGGCCGACTCGCGCACGGAACGGGTTAAGTGATTTGCCAAGAATCACAGGATGTTGACCATACCTGCCGAGACTCGAACCCGGTTCCCCAGCTTCGAGGTCGACCACTCTGGCCAATTTAATCTTGTATATGTATAAATTTATGTTGCTATTTCGATGTTCAGTTTAAACTACTTTGTATCTTTTTTATCATTTCTATGTTGCTTTAAACAAGAATGGGTTTACTTATGTCCAGTTTCTGTTGAGTGCCCACCATACCATTTCAAACTTCGACCTGCTGTTCAAGACCTCTAAAATTGTAATAATCCCATAAACAGTAAGATGCATAAATTTACATAAGATACGCCTTGCACCTTAAATGTGTCTACTCTTGAAAAGACTGTCAGCAGCATATTTCTGTCATTGGTTCTGGGCAGAACTTATATCTACTCTACTGTATACAAGTCGAGGGGATGATTGGGAAGATTTTTTTTATCCTAGTAAGGAGGGAGTTGGGGCTGGAATGTTTCAGATAACTTTCCTTAGATCTAGGTGTCAAGGTACGGTTAAGTGTTTAACATAAAACCTATGCGTGGAATGTATGGCAGTGTTTTCGAGCCCTAACTTTCTCTTAGAAATGCCATATTAAAAATAGTATTTTATATTTTATTTGTGACTTCATATTACCTTTCTTCTGATTCTAAGCCCTGTAAATAACTGTTACTAGTACCCAAATCAATGATAATCAATTTGCCTAATTCAGATGTAGCAAAGGCTGAGATGTCCTTACCAGGATTCAAAGCTGTGATTTGTTGGTCACTGGATGTTGATTGTAAGAACTTATTTCAGTGATCCATCTTGGGACCGTGATTTACTTAGGTTCCGGAGGTGAATATCTTTTGCAGTTGATGTTTGTTGACACTTTATACCAGACTGTCACTCACTGTCCTTCATGTCTTCTTCGTGCTCAGATTGAAGCACGTGCAGGAGAAGCTAGACAATATACGTAAAAAAGATTTAGAAATGGGGTGGACTTTAAGTATCCAATTGTGACTAACTGGGGGCAATCTTGCAATGTCTTTTCCTCCTATAAATGACCGTTCACAACTTAGATCTTACAGATCAGGACGACTCGACTCAGAGCCATCTACTTTACGGTGAATATAGTTCCTGTGTTCATATCTTCCTCTGCTCTGTCCCCCACGTTTCTTAAAAACTATCCATATGATTGGCACAGTGGTGTTTTGCTGATTCTTGTCTATTGTCTCTATTTTCTTGCTACTTTCCTTGTATAATAAATACCCTTTGCTCTGAATCCACCTAATGAATATGAACCTCTGTAAAGTATTGTCACCATTGTTATTAGGTCTTGTTTGTACTGTTAAACCTGCTAATAAACAAACTGAACAAATGATTGAGAACTAATCAATGGCTCAGAATCCTCTGATGACCATATGTGTCTTTGGAATGATTTGATAGATCCCTTCAAACCAGAAGCCCCTGCAGCCTCTCATCATAGATTCCTCAGAAAATCAGTGGACGGGAAGAAATTGTGGGAATGCGACAATTGCCTCTGACGACCCCACTACATCAACTCAGGGATTCCAAATAAGCACATAGGGCCCGATTCACAGAACTAATTTAAGACAAAATCCTAAACTTACTACCATTTTGGTATTCACAGAAGGCACTTACTCATTTTGGTATTCACAGAAGGCACTTACTCATCAATGAGTAAGTGTCTTCTGTGAATACCAAAATGAGTAAGTGCCTTCTGTGAATACCAAAATGAGTAAGTGCCTTCTGTGAATACCAAAATGAGTAAGTGCCTTCTGTGAATACCAAAATGGTAGTAAGTTTAGGATTTTGTCTTAAGTTAGTTCTGTGAATTGGGCCCAGTGAGCGGGCACACAATCTACAGGCAGTGCCACTTCAAAAGTATCAGCATAAGACGAGCTAATAAAGAGTTTCACCGATTGCAGACAAGTTTCAATGTGTCTGTGAGTTCACCAGTTGGATTTATCTAAAAATGTTGGCAGTAATAAAGCTTTGGAGAAATACTTCTAATTAATGTCCTTTTAAGCAACTTTGGAAAACATAATTAGAAATATAATCAAATGCTACAGTGCCCTCCAAAGGCCCCCTGCCTGTTACTCTGACAGTGAGGCACTTGTCCCCTCAATTGAATATGGTAGTCACACTGCAAAAAATCGGACTTCAAAAATGTTTGCATTTTGTTTTTCAATTCAAACGCTTTTTGAAACATTGTAAGGGGCCTCCTAAAAGGATTTTGGTCTCAGTGCTCCAATACTCCAAGGCGAGATAAGGAAGCAAGCCTTAGGAGGGTGCCCCCTGGCGGTAATACTGAATTGCTGTCAAAGGCCCATAATAATGCATATTTAAAGTCTATTTTGAGTGGTCTAGAAGGCACATTTTCTTGGAGCACTGAGAATCCTAGAAACGTTCCTGATATGCGAGATTAGGCTACTATGCAGTTGCACGCGGCTTATCTCTGAGCCTCCAGTACCTAAACATAAACATAAACACAGATAGCTCATGTGTGCATTAACAGAGCGAGTGCATGCACAGCCTAAAACGAATGGCGGAATTGCGTGCACCGTGCTTCTTGCATAAGAAAAACATTCATTAAACAGCGCCATTTTTCCTTTCAACTATAGTTTTTCAGAATATTGTCCAACGTGCATTTTTGTACGCATCTTGAAAACACGTTTCCTCTTTCTCGAACATTCTTTCTCCCTCAATAGTGGTACCTGTACATTATCAAGGGATACAGAAATTCTCCTTTTTTAATTGGGCTGAAATGGAGCTTTCGACGTAGTACAATTAATTGTTTTTTATTGATTTGCAGAAATCGATCCGCGACCTTAGATTACGTGTAATTAACTGATTGGAATCTTTTGTTCAAATATATGCTCCTTTTCCGACAAAAGCATGTAGGTTCATGTTTGCAACGAATATGGTGAAGTCCGCGCTATAGGAATACCACAATAATAATAATATTAATAACAATTTTATGCGATGAAGTTTATTAACAACTTTTTTAAAATAAAAACCAAACGTCTGCTGTTTTTCTGCGCTGGCAGGCGATTTAGTGAGGCAGGTGGTCGGCATTGTTTTGATGCCCGAAGTATATCTTGTTAAATTGTTGGCATTCAGAAGCAGATAATGTTTTTCTCTCTTCCGCATGAGAAGATCCTTTGATCAGCAAATGTAACTTTCTAAACAGATTAAACTGGTTTTATGGCCCTAATGTGGGTGTAAAATGTCTTACAAACTGTATTACTATGTATTGATGAGAAATGCAGATTCTCAAATACTGAACTGTGAGTCGGTGCGCTCAGAACGCAATCTAGGGAGTTACAGGACAGCGAGACTTCAGAAAATGGACGATACAGGACTTTTCCTTCAGACTACAGGCCTTTTTTAAACAAGCTGGCTTTACAGGATTTAATTATTTGATACTTGAGGAATGTAAAACTCTCGGTCTTCCAGTACATTCTAGTCGGCTGAAAAGATGGAAGGACTGTGGTCTAGAGGAAGTGGGCCATTTTATAGTTAATGGGAAAGTAGTTTCCTGGCAAGAGGTCCAAAACAGATTGGGCAATCAAATTAAGCCGGGATTTATGGAATATCTGCAGATCGTAAATTTTATAAATAAGTATGATTTACTGTCAAGTGGTGCTCCTACATCACAAATTAACGCCTTATACAGAGCTAAACGTAAGGGGGTTGGGAATTGGTATTCTCAATTGAGAAAGTGCAACGAATCCCCCCTGGTGGAAGAATTTTTGGAGAAGATAACCCGGGAGACGAATTGCACTTTCTCTTACCAGGAATGGCAGTCCATCGCCCAGTTGGAGCATAAGGCAATAAGAGCAGCTAATTTTAAAAGGATGGCCTTTCTATCCCGCTGGCTGGCATATTACACTCCAAAAGCTCTCAGTAAACGCCATACGGGAGTGGAAAATAAATGCTTCCGATGCCAGGCAGGAGGCAAAGGGGATTGGCTGCAAACATTCTTCTTATGCCCCAAACTTGAAATATTCTGGGTCAAGATCTTCTCGGCAATTAGCCAGACAATAAAAAAAAGGATCGATCCAGAGCCAGAGGTAGCACTCTGTGGTATTTCGAAAGTAAGGCCCGACTTAACTAAAGCTGAAAAGACTTATATTTCGATTTGTTCTATAGTTGCTCGCTCGCTAATCCTCCAAAATTGGAGGTCTGAGGAGATACCTTCCTACTCTAAATGGCTAAATAAAATGCAAAACACAAGGAGGTTTGAAGAAGCCTATGCCAAGAGGGTTGGGGCAATAGGAAAATTCAGAACTAATTGGAAGTTCTTTGAGAATTTTGAAATAATGATAGAATGATAAGGTAGGAAGGCAGAAGAAGGAGAAGGGATGTTTAAAAGTCCATAGTACTAGGGAGCACTTTAGCACATGTCACTTTTCTTATGTATTATTCTTGGATTGGCACGTCGGCACCTTAAATTCAATCAGCAGTGAAGTTTAGAAATAGTACTGTAGCACTTTTGCACTTTAGAAACTCTAGTAGTAAAATTGTGATTTTAAAATATTGAAGGATTTAGCCAGACTCCTATTGATTTGTTAATAATTTTAGCTGTTTAGTGTTGTTTCGTAATAAATTGATTCCATTTGTAAAATGAATTAGACTTTCTTATTGTACAACGTTGGTTTTAATCTGGATGATTAACTGTATTAGAATGAATATTTTGCCCTGTCTTCTGCTATGCTCAGTAAAAATAAATATAAAAAAAAAAAGAGACTTCAGAAAATGATGATGGGTGTCCATCAGCTGCGTAACGCTGGCTCCTCGGCGCAAGAGGGCCTCCTCCCAGGCGCAGGGCCGTACTGGCTACCGGGCATTTTGGTCGGCTGCCAAGCTGGGGCCCGATTTTACTGCAGTGGGGGCTGATTTCTGTTGATGGGGACCTGCATTTGCTTCTAAGTAAAGAAAGCAACACAAATGGTTTTAAAGTATAGTTTTAAATCATTTAGTTTTCCATTCTTTTTTTTTGCAGATTTATATAGCGCGAACTCAACCCGAAGGTATTGGAGCACTTTACATGAGCACCGGTTACGTTACACAAGGACACATTCATTTAAAAAAAAAAAAAATTGGTAGGCACAGGGAGATTAAGTGATTTGCCCAGAATCACAGGATGTGGACGCGACCCCGAGGCTCGAAGCTTGGTTTCCAGCACCAAAGTCGGCAGTCTAGCCGACGGACCACATCCTCTCCCTTTACTTAGAAAGGTCCAGTAGCCAGTCCAGCCCTGCCCAGGCGCGGCTGCAATCGGAAAAAGCGGTGAGACCAGGTGGTGTGGGGGGAAGTGGACACACGACGGGATAGGGAAAGTTAAATAAAAAATCAAAATAAAACCACTTACCTTGTGCTTGCCGCATCGCCGACTCGGTTTTATTCATTTTTTAATTTTACTTTCCCTATCCCGTCATCTGTCCACTACCCCTCTACCCCGCCCCCGCCGCAGTGCTTAATTTGGAAAATATTAAGTGCCACAGCTCTGACCAGGAGGCCACTGCAGCTTGCACCACCCATCGCCCATGTCATCGCTGCCAAAACAACTACTAACCATCTCTCTCGCATGTAAATGCAATAGTTCAGATTATTCCAAGTCCCCAAAGCTAAAGGAATGGCTGGGGAGGCAAGTATTAGCACTATTTTAATGTATACTGTATTCCTAAGCAACCGTTGTTCTGCTCATCTCTAAATTAGATGAGCATCGCCACCATGTGGTAGACTGTATGGTGTTGACAATTTTAGGTGCTGGTGCCGAGCACTGGAAACCAATTAAGTGCCGGTGCTGAGCACCGGAAAGCACTGGCTCAAATTAAGCACTGCCCCGCCGAACCGCCACAACGCTGTTACCTGTGCCGGCCGCGCCTGGGGCCTCCACCCTTCAGTGGGGCTCACAGTCAGCCAGCCTATGGCCAATGAATATCCGTGGGACATAGGAGTCACCACGAGCTCCTCTCCACCTACTTCCGGAGGGCCCAAACATTTTTCATACACTACTGGGGCCCATAGTGTCATTGATGCCAGAAGAAAATACCACTTCTGCAACAACTATAGAACAAACTCCATGATGGTTATAAAACTATTAAAAATACTTTTTGCATGCTAACATGATATGGGCTCGGCAACAAGGTAGCTCACGCTGACATTGGTGACTTGCAGTTTGTAAGGTTGAATCCAGCAAGGCCTACTAGCCTTATATACTTCCGTGGTTGGTACACTGAGTGCCATTTAAGTGAGGAATAGAAACTTCTGGTTTTTACAGCTCTTGGAAATGGCAATACGAGTGGTGTGAGGCACTATACAACAACTAATTATTGTGATCAACATTTGGGCACGAGCAGCAAGGTCAAGTTTGTGATTCAAGTGCTAACAAGTCGAGAAATCACACGTGGAAAATATATTCCTGCCACAACTCATACTGAATGAGAAATCTGTACCCACGATGGCACCACAGAAAAGCACATTTCAGGCACCAAACTACAAATTGAGATGCAAATGCACGGAAACGTCTGGTCAGTCCTGTTGTATGAAAGGCCGGGACTGGCTGAAGGTGACTCCTGATATGGAGCCACTAAACAGCTCTGTGGAAGACATTATTTCAAATAAATTAGCAAACCAAGGACAGAGTTGGCGTCTCAGCCCAGTTTTTGTATATTGGCCAATCAATAGCAACCTCAAAAATCTCAGATTCTACCTCCTACCCAAGATGTATGATTTCACAGTTGAGAGTTCTTGAACAGGTTTGCAATGAAAAAAATGAAATGGATAAGTCATGTTTTCACTGTGGGTGAGGAGCAGTTAAACCCTATGATCAGACCAGACGGTACCTTGCGACACACAATAATTTGCCCGACTAACTTTCAGTGCTAACCAGTGCTGTTTCCTTAAAATGTTTACACATGACTGTGAATGTGTTTATATATATAAACATGCATATAGATCTATACAGTCAAATGAAAACAAACACTGAAATTCACCTGTTATAGTTAACTAGAGTAACTGTAAAACATGTCATCAGTGATATAATTTTAGTTGTGATCAGTGATGTCATAAATGATGTCATAGAATATGCCTTGAATGTTGTAACATGTAAGGTCATAAGCAGTGCATGACGAGGGTGCAAGCTATAGTTACTTCAGTTATATTTTAACTGGTGGATTTCAGGGTTTTCTGTACTTTAGAACATTATGTTTTACCTGACATTTTCACCAAACTAAAACGTCACTTTAACCTTTGTTCAGTGAATTTCTAGTTTTTTTTAACTTAAAGTAGGATATTATTACCAGACCTAACTATAATGCCACTTTAACGTTTGTTTTTTTCAGTGAATTTCTGAGATTTTTTAACATAATGTAACAATATAAAGAGGTGTCATTTTAACCCCTGTGGTGCTTGCGTCGGCCAATGGCCGACGCAAGCACTACCTCCCTGGTGCGGCGCACGTCCATTTGCCGTCACCAGGGAGGGCCCCCTTTAAACCTCCGGTGCATCGCACCGGAGATAGTTTTTTTTTTTATTCCCCCTGGGGGAGACGTGGAAGGCTTTCTGCGTCTCCCCCCGCCCCCCCTCCCGCCCATCTGTGACGTCAGCGCGCCGCGGCGCTCTGCAGCGTCACTGATTTCCCCACCGGAGCCGAGGACAGCAGCAGGTAAGGCCGCGCTCGGCTCCGATGGGGAAATCTGGCTGGAAACGGCCTCCCCAGCTTTCAGGGAGGCCTCGTTTGAAAGGGGAGAGTCTCCCCTTTCAAACGAGGCCTTCCTGAAAGAGTTTCCTGGCCGTGGATCGCAGCGCTGCTGCGATCCACGGCCAGGAAACCCCACTAGACACCAGGGATGTCTTTGGGGGGGTCGGCCCTCGTGGTGATGGGTCGCCCCCCCCCCGGGGGCATATTTTAAAATTAATGTACCTGGTTTTTCCCTGGGGGGCGCGATCGCCCTCTAAAAAATAAAAAAATAAAGGCTTTTTTTTTTTTTTAAATGGCGGCGATATTGGCAGGGGGTCGGTCCTTCTGCTCAGTGGCCGACCCCCTGTGGGCATAAATGCCAACATTTTAGAACAGCAAAGTAGGAGTTAAACTCTAAGCGCACTATAGAGAGCTTTGGCTCTGTGAAGGAACGAGCTGCACAAGCAGCTTCAACACCCCTACTGCCAAAGTTCCTACATTGACTTCGGGCACCAATGCACTTCCATTTTGCAAATCGGTGCATGCTTTTTTGGCAGTCAGTGAGCACCCACGCTCTTGCACTCTGCAAATCGTCGCATACTCTCCTCTGGCACTCAGTGGGCACCCGCGCTCTTGCACTCTGCAAATTGGTGCATGCTCGTCTCTTGCACCCAGTGTGCTGTCGCTCTTCGGACTGCTAGAGTCCCCAAGGAGAGACAGCCATTTCATTGCACTCCTCCAACGTCAGAGCTCCCAAATGAATGTACATGGCCCGTCACTACTGTTAGTTCAGTATCGAAATATGCATGTCCTCGGCCCTGAAGCACTTGCATGACTGCAGTTTTCCCAAGGCCTCTCCAATGACAGAGTCCCAACAGGGATAAACATGCCCCAACAGCTAGCCCAGTGCTCCCCCTCACTGCACAGACCCTATAGGTGCGCACAAGCCTTACCACTCTTCCCACGTGTATATGCACTACATGCCGCGGATCTTCTCACAATACGAGAGCATCTGAAGTGCGTGCTGTGTTGTGGCACCCCTGCAACTTTTGGAGCTCTTGAAGGGCCACCCATCGCCACCTCTTCTACTGACACCAAAGAAGGGCACTTGCATGTGAGAGCACCCGCTGCTAGAGCCCTTGCATGGCCGACCTCCCCTCCCAGTGCTAGAGCATCTGCAGATGACTCATGCCATGGCACCCTTACACCTTCTAGGGCCCTTCAGAGGGCACGTGCCCTGTGGTCTCATCTACTACTGAATAGGGGTGGGTACACATGCCTTGCCACTTCCTGTGTGCCCATAAGTTGCCCTCCTGCTGCTAGAGCACCTGCAGAGGAAATTATGCCCTGGTACCCCTCACCTTCTGCTGCTGCTGCCGCCTGAGTGGACGCTCTAGTCCTGGCACCACTTACAGAGACCCTGTGCCCTATCACCGCTCCCACTGTTAGAACCTCTGAATGCATTGGAGCCCGTCCCAGAGCTAGAGCCACTGCAGAGGGCCCTATGCCTATAACTTCTAGAGTCCCTAAAGAGGTGTATGCTCCCACATCCCAACCATAATGCTGATGAACAATAAGTTTGCACCCCTTCTATGCTATCTGTGCCAGGCTACCCAGTGACGCGCTGGCGGCGGCTGTCCTACGCCAGCGGTCACCAGCTCCAGGCGGCACAGCTAGTGAATTGTTCGCTTGGGCAAGTGAGTTAGAGCGTGCCCTAGTGTCTCCGCCAATCAGGCCGCGCGCCCGGAGAATGGGGCCTTGAATCGGGTTACTGTCATGTATGGGCTTAGCAAGTGTGCTGCTGCAGGATCGGACATTTGAAACTCAAATACACGTTTTGCAGTATTATACCTCTATTTGTATCTCATGTATCATGTCACTTTTTCCTCTTGGAATGTATGCCTCTTTGTATCTGGTTTGTTTTTGTTAGTTGCACAATTGTCACCTTTCCTCATGTAATGTAACGCTTGCTTTTGTATTATGCTCACGTGTAACCGACTCCTCATGTAATGTTACTGTTCCTATTGTGAAGCGCTCTGACACCTTCGGGTAAAGACCGCGCTATATAAAAACGCATAAATAAATGAATAAATGGAGTGCAATGGCAGGCAGAAAGAGGGTGATGCAAGTGTTGTGCACTGGCCTGCAGGTTGCTGGCAGTGCATACACCACGTTACACAATACCAAGCCCTGTCAGCTGAAACCCCGAGTAATCGGGTTTTTGCTTGAAGGAATCGGGAGGCGGGAGACTAGCCTTGAAATCGGAAGTCTCCCGCCTGAATCGGGAGGGTTGGCAAGTCTGCCTGTGGGGCAATTATGTACATAATTATGGGGGCCACAATCTGCTCCCAGGGGAGCCATAGGCATGCACGTAACAAAGTGCATATAATGTAAAGAGGTTAGTGGGTTACTGCTTCTGTGCCAGCTTTATGTTTTTTTTGCCCAGTCTTTCATCATCTAATCTTGTGAAAAGGGTTCATTTGGGTAGAAAATAATTCTTATTATGAAAGAGAACCCCCAACGATGGTACGTTTTAAATTCTGGATTTGTGCTTTCCCAGAATAAGGGCTCAAACTATATTGCCTGCCAGTATAGATGGCATGTTACTGCTACACTACACCTTGTCCTGTCTGATGTAGCATATCCTATGTACTGTTGTCTCTGTGCAATGTGTGTGTGTGTGGTGTAAAGTGCTCTGACACCGTACACTGGTGCGAGTGTTGCTATAAAACTAAATGAATCTGAGAGACAGTGGTTTTTGAGACTTGAGGGGCACTGTTAAATGGTGCTAGTGAGGGAATCCATGGCAGAGGTGGTCATTGGTGGGGCACCAGCAGACATTGTCGCACAGGGCGCCACCAGCGCTAATGCCGGCCCTGGAGTGAATGATATATATGATACATGTACTCTTTGACTGCTGTTACCTCCTTTCTCGACTGGAGGGCTTCCCTTGTGCTATAATACGTCATGATTTTCATTTGGAATAGTAAAGCGGCAATGTCGCTACGAAGCCCTGGCCCACCTGGAAGGGCGCCTTTTCTCGTCATGATTCATATGGATATATATATATATATTCAGAAACACAAAGGATGCCGCACTCCAGAGATTGGTTTCAGAGTTGCTTTATTTTCACCACGACTGGTGGTAGTGGTGGTGAAAATAAAGCAACTCTGAAACCTGTCTCTGGAGTGCGGCATCCTTGTGTTTCTGAATTTAAATATCGTGTAAGGATTCTACCCGTTGCTGCCTGCACCAGGTATTGAGCGCGCTGACATTGGGAATTAATTGTTATATATATATATATAAATATTTATTTACAGAGATATTTCTCAGTGCTGAAGTTATGAGACTGTGAAAGAACTATAATGAGTCTCTTTGAAGTTACCTGAAAGGCAGTAAAGTGTGGTACTGCTGCAGAGTACAAAAAAAAATTCTGCTAGATAGAGATATCTGACTTTTGTGTAGTGGCAGTTTTGACGCCATAAAGGGTATGCTGAAACGAACAGATCGGTATTATGTAGACAGCTAAGTGGATTAGTAAAGCCACAAAGTAGAAACACTTTGTAACAGACTAAATGTATGTGAGAGAGGGGCTATGGAGAGATGAGGGGCACGTTTGCAAGGATGGTAGTGGGCGCATCAAAGGAGGTCTTAGTGTGCAATTGTAAAGCACACGTTCACCCGTAGGCATCTTGGTGCCAAAATGATGGTTGCAATGGCTCCCACCAGCGCTAAAAGGCTGCGATGATGGGTATGTGGCAAGGTAAAGTAATACTGTGTCTTTTTTCTCTCTTTCTTAGTCTTTTTGGAGAGCGTACAGAGTTCGCAAAGGTAAGGTGACTTCGTCATTATTGACTTTAACACTTCACTCACGCGCACACACCCACCTACACTTTAAAACCAACAACCTATCTGCCTTCTACGTAGGATTGTGTTTTAAAAGGATAGTTTAGGCACTAGCAGAGATGGCATATCGTTGGATGGATGCTGCCCAGGCCCTAAATCTGGTTCTGGAGTCCAGCTCTGAGGCAGGATCAGAGACTGAGACAGCAGATACTGAGACAGCATCTGAGGGAGAGGACAATGGAGCCGAATCTGGGAGTGACTTTTCAGTCGGCGCAGTTCCATCCGATGACTCATCGTCCAGCGATTCTGAAGGAGACGATGTCAGTCGTGCTGTCCCTTTGCCAGCACAGTCTGTGCAGCAGGACACCCGTAACAGGTTAGAGCAACCCAGAGTGCAGGCACGTGCGGCCGCAAGCACAGACGGAGTGCTGTCTTGGCAGCCTCCCAATTTAGTTCAGCCCCAAATTCCGCCTTTCACTGGTGACGCTGGATGTAAAGTAGATACGGCAATTTTTTGCCAATTGACTACTTCCATCTCTTTTTTGGTGTTGACTTCCTAGACGAAATTGTGCAGCAAACAAATTTGCGTGCCGAACAATTTCTGAGGGAGCAAGGAGGCACTCTTGGGCCTCATTCTAGGGCGCGCAAGTGGACTCCCACTTCACTAGGGGAGTTGAAGATATTTTTGGGCCTCACACTTAAAATGGGGGTAGTGCATAAACCAACCTTGCTATCCTACTGGTCTACTCGCACGGTTTGGTTAACCCCCATCTTTGCACCATACATGAGCAGAGATCGTTTTTTGCTATTGCAGCGCATGCTGCATTTCAATGACAATTCTGCTGCATTGCCCCGGGACCATCCAGACTATGACAGGTTGTTCAAAATTCGGCCTGTCGTGGAACATTTGTCTGCCAGGTTTCCAGAGGTTTATACTCCCGAAAAGAATATAGCCATTGATGAGTCCTTGATCTTGTATAAAGGGCGGCTACTGTTTAGGCAGTACATTCCGAGCAAACGCGCTCGCTATGGCATCAAGCTGTACATGCTGTGTGAGAGCTCGACTGGCTATGTGTACAGCTTGAGAGTGTATACAGGGAAGGACACAACTCTTAACCCTGTAGGTTGCCCTCCCATGCTAGGGGTCACAGGAAAGATTGTATGGGAGCTTGTCCAGCCACTTCTTCACAAAGGTTATAACCTTTATGTGGACAATTTCTATACAGGAGTAGAGCTATTCAGTGAGCTCTACAAAGCTGGCACCGTGGCTTGTGGTACAATTCGTTGTCGCCGCAAAGGATTCCCGCAGGAGCTTGTTTGCAAGAAGCTCCAGAAATCCCAGAGCACTGCGTTGCGTTCCAACGAACTGCTCGCAGTTAAGTTCTCAGATAGGCGTGATGTGTACATGCTCACTACAATTCATGCTGAGAGCACTTCCCCTGTCACGGTTTGGGGTCAGATGGCCGAAGTCCACAAGCCCACCTGTATACTTGATTACAACAAGTACATGGGCGGAGTGGACAAGAACGACCAGGTTCTTCAGCCATACAATGCGAGTCGTAAAACTCGCACTTGGTATAAGAAACTGTTTACGCACCTGATCCAGATGGCAACATACAATGCGTATGTTGTTTATCGTGAGACCACCACAGGAAGACTCATGTCTTTCCTTGACTTTCAGTTGTCTGTAATTGAAAGTCTTACTGCTACAGAAGCAGAAGCCTCCACTTCATGTGTTCTGGAGGACGTGGCAAGGCTGCAGGAGCGACACTTTGCAGATAAAATTCCTGCAACACCCAAAAGGAGCGACCATGTCGTCGTTGTAAAGTGTGCTCGATGCAGGGAAAGAGGCAGGAGACTCGTGTTTACTGTCCCCAGTGCCCAAGTAAGCCTGCCTTCTGTTTTCCTACTTGCTTTATGTTGTATCACACTAAAGCAAAATACTGGGAAATTGACTGAGGTGGAGCTGCCAATAGGATAACCTTTCAATTGGTGTGAATGGATACCTACTGTCTGTGGGCCACTCCTTCACTACGCAAGCAGCTGCAGGATATTTCTTCCTCTACTTCATGAAATCATGGACTTCTCAACACCTTTATCTGCTTTCAGAACGTGGTAGTTGTTCTGTTCGCCAATTGACAAGTGCATTATAGTCCCCACGCTGCACATACTGGTGGGCAGAACATATGCCACGTTGTCATGGAGTACCCGTGTTTCACATTCAACCGTTCTTCGTAGTTTATGATGTTCTCTTTAGGAAGTTTTTGAAAATTTCCAGCATGTTTGCCTTAGTTTCAAAGGTAGATATGCTTGCTCAGCTCGAGAAATGTTTAAGCGGCATACTCGGGCACCCCCCAACTTGCATCCACAAACTGGAAGGAGTTGGATAGAGCATTGTGAGAGCATTGATAGCTCGTGACAGAAATGTTCACTCAAGCTTCAAGTAGCTAGAGATGAAAGGCATTAGTATAGGGTCTCTTAACAATTGGACAGGGTTAGTCAGGACTCTGAGGACAGACACACGAACGGGTTAGAACAGCTTACGGTAGGTACGCTTTCCGAGGAATATTGCAAAGGTAGAAGGCAGATAGTAAAGGTAGTATAGATACACGTCCTGACTTCTTCTTCACCCATGGATTCAAATCCATTGCTGCCACACTCACACTGAATTTACTGTGGTACTTATGGGTCAATGCTGCTTGCCATGTTCATCCTCCGTTAGAACTTAGTAGATGGTCAGTTTGCTGTATGATAAGTGCATTACAGTCACTGCACATAACGGTGGATTGGACATATGCTACGTTGTCACGGACTACCCTTGTTTCACATTCATCCGTTCATAGTTTATGATGTTACCTTTTGAAAATTTCCAGCATTTTGCCTTAGTTTCAAAGGTAGATATGCTTGCTCAGCTTGAGGAATGGGCTTCACGGCATACTCGAGCACCCCCAACTTGCATCCACAAACTGGAAGGAGTTGGATTTAGCATAGTGAGTGCACTAAAGGTGCATGAAAGACATGTCTTCCTGAGCCTCATGTGGCTGTCATGGAAGTCATTAGTATAGGTTCACTGGGCATGAGTTCGGTAATGTTCTGGAAGAAGGAGGTGGAGACTTGACAGGTGGTAGAATATAGTCAAAGTCATTATGTCTTGTGGCATATGAATGTGATGGGCCCTTGCATGGCGGCAGTATGTTTGTGTGAGTGCAAGTGATATGGTTGTTTGGGCCCGTGGCTGGCGGTACGGAAGTCTTGTGTGTGGTGTGTGAATGGCGTGTGAATGGACCATAAAGTGGTTGGTGCCGTGATGTGGCTTTATGGCTCCCCTTCAGAAGGCTTGGCTTCAATATTTATATACTTTGATAAGTATTTGTGCTTTGAAGCCAGCGTTTCTGGAGGTGCTAAAACCAACCTGTGTAAGTGGTGGATTAGCTTTATCAAATGAGTGTTAGATTTATATTTGTGTCTGTTTAATGGCCTTTTGTAAGATATTTTTTTTCCACAATGGGTAGCAGGGGACTTTCTGCCCTAGCTCAGTCGTCACCTAGGCAAACCATTACATTTTTGAGTAGTAGACAAAGGGGGAAGTACAAGGGTGAATGACTTGCGTGGTTCTCACTGTTTTTTACCCAACATGCCCTGCTAGCCTCAAATTTTGTTGGAAAAAATCACTATTTCCACACATTTTTGTGTGGGAAAGTTGTGGCATCGCCGGGCAGACATGCATTTCCTACCACCCAGTGTTCCCCAAGGTCTCCCGATAAAAATGGTACCTCACTTGTGTGGGAGGCCCAAGTACCCACGACAGGCTAGGGCCCAAAAGGTATTGAGGCGACATTAAAATTGCCTATCACAAAACAACCTGGTTTTGCAAGGGGGTCACCTCGGTTTTGGCCCCGTGCTCGGTGGGCAGCTAGGGAAACCTATCAAACCCACACATTTCTGAAAACTAGACACCCGGGGGTTCCAGGGAGGTATGGCTTGCATGGATCCCCCAACGTTTTCTTACCCAGAATCCCCTGCAAACCTCGAATTTAGGTGGAAAAATCACCTTTTCCACACATTTTTGTGTGGGAAAGTTGTGGCATCGCCGGGCAGACATGCATTTCCTACCACCCAGTGTTCCCCAAGGTCTCCCGATAAAAATGGTACCTCACTTGTGTGGGAGGCCCAAGTACCCACGACAGGCTAGGGCCCAAAAGGTATTGAGGCGACATTAAAATTGCCTATCACAAAACAACCTGGTTTTGCAAGGGGGTCACCTCGGTTTTGGCCCCGTGCTCGGTGGGCAGCTAGGGAAACCTATCAAACCCACACATTTCTGAAAACTAGACACCCGGGGGTTCCAGGGAGGTATGGCTTGCGTGGATCCCCCAACGTTTTCTTACCCAGAATCCCCTGCAAACCTCGAATTTAGGTGGAAAAATCACCTTTTCCACACATTTTTGTGTGGGAAAGTTGTGGCATCGCCGGGCAGACATGCATTTCCTACCACCCAGTGTTCCCCAAGGTCTCCCGATAAAAATGGTACCTCACTCGTGTGGGAGGCCCAAGTACCCACGACAGGCTAGGGCCCAAAAGGTATTGAGGCGACATTAAAATTGCCTATCACAAAACAACCTGGTTTTGCAAGGGGGTCACCTCGGTTTTTGGCCCCGTGCTCGGTGGGCAGCTAGGGAAACCTATCAAACCCACACATTTCTGAAAACTAGACACCCGGGGGTTCCAGGGAGGTATGGCTTGCGTGGATCCCCCAACGTTTTCTTACCCAGAATCCCCTGCAAACCTCGAATTTAGGTGGAAAAATCACCTTTTCCACACATTTTTGTGTGGGAAAGTTGTGGCATCGCCGGGCAGACATGCATTTCCTACCACCCAGTGTTCCCCAAGGTCTCCCGATAAAAATGGTACCTCACTCGTGTGGGAGGCCCAAGTACCCACGACAGGCTAGGGCCCAAAAGGTATTGAGGCGACATTAAAATTGCCTATCACAAAACAACCTGGTTTTGCAAGGGAGGTCACCTCGGTTTTGGCCCCGTGCTCGGTGGGCAGCTAGGGAAACCTATCAAACCCACACATTTCTGAAAACTAGACACCCGGGGGTTCCAGGGAGGTATGGCTTGCGTGGATCCCCCAACGTTTTCTTACCCAGAATCCCCTGCAAACCTCGAATTTAGGTGGAAAAATCACCTTTTCCACACATTTTTGTGTGGGAAAGTTGTGGCATCGCCGGGCAGACATGCATTTCCTACCACCCAGTGTTCCCCAAGGTCTCCCGATAAAAATGGTACCTCACTCGTGTGGGAGGCCCAAGTACCCACGACAGGCTAGGGCCCAAAAGGTATTGAGGCGACATTAAAATTGCCTATCACAAAACAACCTGGTTTTGCAAGGGGGTCACCTCGGTTTTTGGCCCCGTGCTCGGTGGGCAGCTAGGGAAACCTATCAAACCCACACATTTCTGAAAACTAGACACCCGGGGGTTCCAGGGAGGTATGGCTTGCGTGGATCCCCAACGTTTTCTTACCCAGAATCCCCTGCAAACCTCGAATTTAGGTGGAAAAATCACCTTTTCCACACATTTTTGTGTGGGAAAGTTGTGGCATCGCCGGGCAGACATGCATTTCCTACCACCCAGTGTTCCCCAAGGTCTCCCGATAAAAATGGTACATCACTCGTGTGGGAGGCCCAAGTACCCACGACAGGCTAGGGCCCAAAAGGTATTGAGGCGACATTAAAATTGCCTATCACAAAACAACCTGGTTTTGCAAGGGGGTCACCTCGGTTTTTGGCCCCGTGCTCGGTGGGCAGCTAGGGAAACCTATCAAACCCACACATTTCTGAAAACTAGACACCCGGGGGTTCCAGGGAGGTATGGCTTGCGTGGATCCCCCAACGTTTTCTTACCCAGAATCCCCTGCAAACCTCGAATTTAGGTGGAAAAATCACCTTTTCCACACATTTTTGTGTGGGAAAGTTGTGGCATACGCCGGGCAGACATGCATTTCCTACCACCCAGTGTTCCCCAAGGTCTCCCGATAAAAATGGTACCTCACTCGTGTGGGAGGCCCAAGTACCCACGACAGGCTAGGGCCCAAAATGTATTGAGGCGACATTAAAATTGCCTATCACAAAACAACCTGGTTTTGCAAGAGGTCACCTCGGTTTTTGGCCCCGTGCTCGGTGGGCAGCTAGGAAACCTATCAAACCCACACATTTCTGAAAACTAGACACCCGGGGGTTCCAGGGAGGTATGGCTTGCGTGGATCCCCCAACGTTTTCTTACCAGAATCCCCTGCAAACCTCGAATTTAGGTGGAAAAATCACTTTTTCCACACATTTTTGTGTGGGAAAGTTGTGGCATCGCCGGGCAGACATGCATTTCCTACCACCCAGTGTTCCCCAAGGTCTCCCGATAAAAATGGTACCTCACTCGTGTGGGAGGCCCAAGTACCCACGACAGGCTAGGGCCCAAAAGGTATTGAGGCGACATTAAAATTGCCTATCACAAAACAACCTGGTTTTGCAAGGGGGTCACCTCGGTTTTTGGCCCCGTGCTCGGTGGGCAGCTAGGAAACCTATCAAACCCACACATTTCTGAAAACTAGACACCCGGGGGTTCCAGGGAGGTATGGCTTGCGTGGATCCCCCAACGTTTTCTTACCCAGAATCCCCTGCAAACCTCGAATTTAGGTGGAAAAATCACTTTTTCCACACATTTTTGTGTGGGAAAGTTGTGGCATCGCCGGGCAGACATGCATTTCCTACCACCCAGTGTTCCCCAAGGTCTCCCGATAAAAATGGTACCTCACTCGTGTGGGAGGCCCAAGTACCCACGACAGGCTAGGGCCCAAAAGGTATTGAGGCGACATTAAAATTGCCTATCACAAAACAACCTGGTTTTGCAAGGGGGTCACCTCGGTTTTGGCCCCGTGCTCGGTGGGCAGCTAGGAAACCTATCAAGCCCACACATTTCTGAAAACTAGACACCCGGGGGTTCCAGGGAGGTATGGCTTGCGTGGATCCCCCAACGTTTTCTTACCCAGAATCCCCTGCAAACCTCGAATTTAGGTGGAAAAATCACTTTTTCCACACATTTTTGTGTGGGAAAGTTGTGGCATCGCCGGGCAGACATGCATTTCCTACCACCCAGTGTTCCCCAAGGTCTCCCGATAAAAATGGTACCTCACTCGTGTGGGAGGCCCAAGTACCCGCGACAGGCAAGGGCCAAAAACGTATTGTGGCGACATCAAAATTGCCTATCACAAATTGTTTTGGGCCCTAGCCTGTCGCGGGTACTTGGGCCTCCCACACGAGTGAGGCACCATTTTTATCGGGAGACCTTGGGGAACACTGGGTGGTAGGAAATGCGTGTCTGCCCAGCGATGCCACAACTTTCCCACACAAAAATGTGTGGAAAAAGTGATTTTTTCAGCTAAATTTGAGGTTTGCAGAGATTCTGGGTAAGGAAACGTTGGGGGATCCACGCAAGCCATACCTCCCTGGAAGCCCCCGGGTGTCTACTTTTCAGAAATGTGTGGGTTTGGTAGGTTTCCTTAGATGGCCGCCGAGCACGGGGCCAAAAACCAGGTGACCCCTTGCAAAACCAGGTGGTTTTGAGATAGGCAATTTTGAGGTCGCCTCACTACGTTGTGGGGCCTTGCCTGTCGTGGGTACTTGGGCCTCCCACACAAGTGAGGCACCATTTTTATCGGGAGACCTGGAGGAACGCTGGGTGGTAGGAAATTTGTGTGAGGCCAGTGATGCCACACTTTCCCACACACAAATGTGTGAAAAAAGTGATTTGTTCAGCTAAAATTGAGGTTTGCAAGGGATTCTGGGTAAGGAAACGTTGGGGGATCCACGCAAGCCATACCTCCCTGGAAGCCCCCGGGTGTCTACTTTTCAGAAATGTGTGTGTTTGGTAGGTTTCCCTAGATGGCCGCCGAGCACGGGGCCAAAAACCCAGGTGACCCCCTTGCAAAACCAGGTGGTTTTGAGATAGGCAATTTTGAGGTCCCCTCACTACGTTGTGGGCCCTTGCCTGTCGCGGGTACTTGGGCCTCCCACACAAGTGAGGCACCATTTTTATCGGGAGACCTGGGGAACGCTGGGTGGTAGGAAATTTGTGTGAGGCCAGTGATGCCACACTTTCCCACACACAAATGTGTGAAAAAAGTGATTTTTTCAGCTAAAATTGAGGTTTGCAAGGGATTCTGGGTAAGGAAACGTTGGGGGATCCACGCAAGCCATACCTCCCTGGAAGCCCCCGGGTGTCTACTTTTCAGAAATGTGTGGGTTTGGTAGGTTTCCCTAGATGGCCGCCGAGCACGGGGCCAAAAACCCAGGTGACCCCCTTGCAAAACCAGGTGGTTTTGAGATAGGCAATTTTGAGGTCGCCTCACTACGTTGTGGGCCCTTGCCTGTCGCGGGTACTTGGGCCTCCCACACAAGTGAGGCACCATTTTTATCGGGAGACCTGGGGAACGCTGGGTGGTAGGAAATTTGTGTGAGGCCAGTGATGCCACACTTTCCCACACACAAATGTGTGAAAAAAGTGATTTTTTCAGCTAAAATTGAGGTTTGCAAGGGATTCTGGGTAAGGAAACGTTGGGGGATCCACGCAAGCCATACCTCCCTGGAAGCCCCCGGGTGTCTACTTTTCAGAAATGTATGGGTTTGGTAGGTTTCCCTAGATGGCCGCCGAGCACGGGGCCAAAACCCAGGTGACCCCTTGCAAAACCAGGTGGTTTTGAGATAGGCAATTTTGAGGTCGCCTCACTACGTTGTGGGCCCTTGCCTGTCGCGGGTACTTGGGCCTCCCACACAAGTGAGGCCCCATTTTTATCGGGAGACCTGGGGGAACGCTGGGTGGTAGGAAATTTGTGTGAGGCCAGTGATGCCACACTTTCCACACACAAATGTGTGAAAAAGTGATTTTTTCAGCTAAAATTGAGGTTTGCAAGGGATTCTGGGTAAGGAAACGTTGGGGGATCCACGCAAGCCATACCTTCCTGGAAGCCCCGGGTGTCTACTTTTCAGAAATGTGTGTGTTTGGTAGGTTTCCCTAGATGGCCGCCGAGCACGGGGCCAAAAACCCAGGTGAACCCCTTGCAAAACCAGGTGGTTTTGAGATAGGCAATTTTGAGGTCGCCTCACTACGTTGTGGGCCCTTGCCTGTCGCGGGTACTTGGGCCTCCCACACAAGTGAGGCACCATTTTTATCGGGAGACCTGGGGGAACGCTGGGTGGTAGGAAATTTGTGTGAGGCCAGTGATGCCACACTTTCCCACACACAAATGTGTGAAAAAAGTGATTTTTCAGCTAAAATTGAGGTTTGCAAGGGATTCTGGGTAAGGAAACGTTGGGGGATCCACGCAAGCCATACCTCCTTGGAAGCCCCCGGGTGTCTACTTTTCAGAAATGTGTGGTTTGGTAGGTTTCCCTAGGTGCCGGCAGAGCTAGGGTTCACAAACTACAGCTAGGCATTTTGCCAAAAAAGGGTCATTTTTCACTGCGAAATTGAGGTGTGACCACGTTGCGTTTTGCGCCGTTTCCTGTCGCAGGCACTAGGCCGACCCACACAAGTGAGGTACCATTTTTCTCGTTAGACTTTGGGGAACGCGGGGTGGGTGGAAATTTGTGGATCCACGCAGATTCCAGAACTTTCCACCACAGAAATGTGGGGAAAATGTGTTTTTTTTGACAATTTTTTATGTTTGCAAGGGATTCTGGGTAACAGAACCTGGTGGGAGGCAGTCAAGTCACCCCATCCTGGATTCCCCTGGGTGTCTAGTTTTCAAAAATGTATAGGTTTGCTAGGTTTCCCTAGGTGCCGGCAGAGGTAGGGTTCAAAAACTACAGCTAGGCACTTTGCAAAAAAAGGTCATTTTTCACTGCGAAATTGAGGTGTGACCGCGTTGCGTTTTGCGCCGTTTCCTGTCGCAGGCACTAGGCCGACCCACACAAGTGAGGTACCATTTTTCTCGTAAGACTTTGGGGAACGCGGGGTGGGTGGAAATTTGTGGATCCACGCAGATTCCAGAACTTTCCACCACAGAAATGTGGGGAAAATGTGTTTTTTTGACAATTTTTTATGTTTGCAAGGGATTCTGGGTAACAGAACCTGGTGGGAGGCAGTCAAGTCACCCCATCCTGGATTCCCCTGGGTGTCTAGTTTTCAAAAATGTATAGGTTTGCTAGGTTTCCCTAGGTGCCGGCAGAGGTAGGGTTCAAAAACTACAGCTAGGCACTTTGCCAAAAAAGGGTCATTTTTCACTGCGAAATTGAGGTGGGACCGCGTTGCGTTTTGCGCCGTTTCCTGTCGCAGGCACTAGGCCGACCCACACAAGTGAGGTACCATTTTTCTCGTAAGACTTTGGGGAACGCGGGGTGGGTGGAAATTTGTGGATCCACGCAGATTCCAGAACTTTCCACCACAGAAATGTGGGGAAAATGTGTTTTTTTGACAATTTTTTATGTTTGCAAGGGATTCTGGGTAACAGAACCTGGTGGGAGGCAGTCAAGTCACCCCATCCTGGATTCCCCTGGGTGTCTAGTTTTCAAAAATGTATAGGTTTGCTAGGTTTCCCTAGGTGCCGGCAGAGGTAGGGTTCAAAAACTACAGCTAGGCACTTTGCCAAAAAGGGTCATTTTTCACTGCGAAATTGAGGTGGGACCGCGTTGCGTTTTGCGCCGTTTCCTGTCGCAGGCACTAGGCCGACCCACACAAGTGAGGTACCATTTTTCTCGTAAGACTTTGGGGAACGCGGGGTGGGTGGAAATTTGTGGATCCACGCAGATTCCAGAACTTTCCACCACAGAAATGTGGGGAAAATGTGTTTTTTTGGACAATTTTTTATGTTTGCAAGGGATTCTGGGTAACAGAACCTGGTGGGAGGCAGTCAAGTCACCCCATCCTGGATTCCCCTGGGTGTCTAGTTTTCAAAAATGTATAGGTTTGCTAGGTTTCCCTAGGTGCCGGCAGAGGTAGGGTTCAAAAACTACAGCTAGGCACTTTGCCAAAAAAGGGTCATTTTTCACTGCGAAATTGAGGTGGGACCGCGTTGCGTTTTGCGCCGTTTCCTGTCGCAGGCACTAGGCCGACCCACACAAGTGAGGTACCATTTTTCTCGTAAGACTTTGGGGAACGCGGGGTGGGTGGAAATTTGTGGATCCACGCAGATTCCAGAACTTTCCACCACAGAAATGTGGGGAAAATGTGTTTTTTGGACAATTTTTTATGTTTGCAAGGGATTCTGGGTAACAGAACCTGGTGGGAGGCAGTCAAGTCACCCCATCCTGGATTCCCCTGGGTGTCTAGTTTTCAAAAATGTATAGGTTTGCTAGGTTTCCCTAGGTGCCGGCAGAGGTAGGGTTCAAAAACTACAGCTAGGCACTTTGCCAAAAAGGGTCATTTTTCACTGCGAAATTGAGGTGGGACCGCGTTGCGTTTTGCGCCGTTTCCTGTCGCAGGCACTAGGCCGACCCACACAAGTGAGGTACCATTTTCTCGTAAGACTTTGGGGAACGCGGGGTGGGTGGAAATTTGTGGATCACGCAGATTCCAGAACTTTCCACCACAGAAATGTGGGGAAAATGTGTTTTTTTGACAATTTTTTATGTTTGCAAGGGATTCTGGGTAACAGAACCTGGTGGGAGGCAGTCAAGTCACCCCATCCTGGATTCCCCTGGGTGTCTAGTTTTCAAAAATGTATAGGTTTGCTAGGTTTCCCTAGGTGCCGGCAGAGGTAGGGTTCAAAAACTACAGCTAGGCACTTTGCCAAAAAGGGTCATTTTTCACTGCGAAATTGAGGTGGGACCGCGTTGCGTTTTGCGCCGTTTCCTGTCGCAGGCACTAGGCCGACCCACACAAGTGAGGTACCATTTTTCTTGTAAGACTTTGGGGAACGCGGGGTGGGTGGAAATTTGTGGATCCACGCAGATTCCAGAACTTTCCACCACAGAAATGTGGGGAAAATGTGGTTTTTTTGACAATTTTTTATGTTTGCAAGGGATTCTGGGTAACAGAACCTGGTGGGAGGCAGTCAAGTTACCCCATCCTGGATTCCCCTGGGTGTCTAGTTTTCAAAAATGTATAGGTTTGCTAGGTTTCCCTAGGTGCCGGCAGAGCTAGGGTTCAAAAACTACAGCTAGGCACTTTGCCAAAAAGGGTCATTTTCACTGCGAAATTGAGGTGGGACCGCGTTGCGTTTTGCGCCGTTTCCTGTCGCAGGCACTAGGCCGACCCACACAAGTGAGGTACCATTTTTCTCGTAAGACTTTGGGGAACGCGGGGTGGGTGGAAATTTGTGGATCCACGCAGATTCCAGAACTTTCCACCACAGAAATGTGGGGAAAATGTGTTTTTTTGGACAATTTTTATGTTTGCAAGGGATTCTGGGTAACAGAACCTGGTGGGAGGCAGTCAAGTCACCCCATCATGGATTCCCCTGGGTGTCTAGTTTTCAAAAATGTATAGGTTTGCTAGGTTTCCCTAGGTGCCGGCAGAGGTAGGGTTCAAAAACTACAGCTAGGCACTTTGCCAAAAAGGGTCATTTTTCACTGCGAAATTGAGGTGGGACCGCGTTGCGTTTTGCGCCGTTTCCTGTCGCAGGCACTAGGCCGACCCACACAAGTGAGGTACCATTTTTCTCGTAAGACTTTGGGGAACGCGGGGTGGGTGGAAATTTGTGGATCCACGCAGATTCCAGAACTTTCCACCACAGAAATGTGGGGAAAATGTGTTTTTTTGACAATTTTTATGTTTGCAAGGGATTCTGGGTAACAGAACCTGGTGGGAGGCAGTCAAGTCACCCCATCCTGGATTCCCCTGGGTGTCTAGTTTTCAAAAATGTATAGGTTTGCTAGGTTTCCCTAGGTGCCGGCAGAGGTAGGGTTCAAAAACTACAGCTAGGCACTTTGCCAAAAAAGGGTCATTTTTCACTGCGAAATTGAGGTGGGACCGCGTTGCGTTTTGCGCCGTTTCCTGTCGCAGGCACTAGGCCGACCCACACAAGTGAGGTACCATTTTTCTTGTAAGACTTTGGGAACGCGGGGTGGGTGGAAATTTGTGGATCCACGCAGATTCCAGAACTTTCCACCACAGAAATGTGGGGAAAATGTGGTTTTTTGACAATTTTTATGTTTGCAAGGGATTCTGGGTAACAGAACCTGGTGGGAGGCAGTCAAGTTACCCCATCCTGGATTCCCCTGGGTGTCTAGTTTTCAAAAATGTATAGGTTTGCTAGGTTTCCCTAGGTGCCGGCAGAGCTAGGGTTCAAAAACTACAGCTAGGCACTTTGCCAAAAAGGGTCATTTTTCACTGCGAAATTGAGGTGTGACCACGTTGCGTTTTGCGCCGTTTCCTGTCGCAGGCACTAGGCCGACCCACACAAGTGAGGTACCATTTTTCTCGTAAGACTTTGGGGAACGCGGGGTGGGTGGAAATTTGTGGATCCACGCAGATTCCAGAACTTTCCACCACAGAAATGTGGGGAAAATGTGGTTTTTTTGACAATTGTTTCTGTTTGCAAGGGATTCTGGGTAACAGAACTTGGTGGGAGGCAGTCAAGTCACCCCATCCTGGATTCCCCTGGGTGTCTAGTTTTCAAAAATGTATAGGTTTGCTAGGTTTCCCTAGGTGCCGGCAGAGCTAGGGTTCAAAAACTACAGCTAGGCACTTTGCCAAAAAGGGTCATTTTTCACTGCGAAATTGAGGTGTGACCACGTTGCGTTTTGCGCCGTTTCCTGTCGCAGGCACTAGGCCGACCCACACAAGTGAGGTACCATTTTTCTCGTTAGACTTTGGGGAACGCGGGGTGGGTGGAAATTTGTGGATCCACGCAGATTCCAGAACTTTCCACCACAGAAATGTGGGGAAAATGTGATTTTTTGACAATTTTTTATGTTTGCAAGGGATTCTGGGTAACAGAACCTGGTGGGAGGCAGTCAAGTCACCCCATCCTGGATTCCCCTGGGTGTCTAGTTTTCAAAAATGTATAGGTTTGCTAGGTTTCCCTAGGTGCCGGCAGAGCTAGGGTTCAAAAACTACACCTAGGCACTTTGCAAAAAAGGGTAATTTTTCATTGTGAAAATGTGGTACGTCCACGTTGCATTTTGAGCCATTTCCTGTTGTGGGCACAAGGGCTACCCACACAAGTGAGGTACCATTTTTATCGGGAGAATTAGGGTAACACAGAATTGTAGAGCAACTGTTATTACCTATTGACTTTCGATGCATTTCTGCCTTCCAAATGAAAGACAATGTGTAAAAAATAAGTCATTTTGAAAAATGACCTATAATTCTCATGCTAGTATGGGTACTCCCAATTTCGGAAATGTGCAAATATCTACTGTTTCTAAAATCTACATTTTGTTCCCATTTCAGAAATACATAGGTGTCTTTCATAACAATTTTTCCATGTATACATTTTCCCAAAATAATTGCTATATACCCGGTACTTAAAAAAAAATCATTGCAAGATGTTGCTCAATTATTGGCTCTGGGTTCGTCGGGTTCTTGGAGAACCTACAAGTCCTATATATCCTCACAACCAGAAAGGTCCAGCGGATATAACGGTATATTGCCTTCAAATAGCTGTCATAATTAGAAGAAGTTACAGGTGAAAACGTTGACACAAATGGCTGTTTTTTTCAACTAATTTTCAATTTTTCCTTTATTTAACTGTTAGTTTCTATAAGGAAAACTTTAAGGATCTACACAAATGACCCCTTGCTGAATTCAGAATTTTGTCTACTTTTCATAAATGTATGGCTTTCCAGGATCCATTATTGGTTTCATTCCCATTTCTACCATTAACTGGAAGGAGGTTGAAAGCACAAAAAATAGCAAAAATAGGCTATGTCCCAGAAAAATGCCAAAACTGTGTAAAGTTTTTGGTTTTCTGACAAAAGTCTGTCATTCCCTAAAATCTGGGAAAATGGAGATTTCAGCCCCACAAACCTTTTTTGATACCATTTGCAGGGAAAAACCCAGACGCTTTTATATGCGGGACTTTTTTCCCATTTTTCCCCAAAAAACCAAAATATAGCTGTATTTTGGCTAAAATCTGGGACCCCTCCAGGGGAATCCACAAACCCTGGGTACCTTTAGAATCCCCATGATGTTGGAAGAAAAGGACGCAAATTTGGCGTGGATACCTTTTGTGGTCCAAAAGTTACAGAGGCCTAATCGCGAACTACTACAAATAGCCAAAAAAGGGCTCAGCACTGGGGGGGAAAAGGCCCAGCAGTTAAGGGGTTAAGTAATGCAGACACTAAAATATAAAAATTTGGACTATTGTCCTTAGCAAGGGGTCAGCACATTAACCTATATAAAGCAGGCCTATTGGCTTTGTCAAAAGGTCATCACAATAATTTATCAAAAGCCATATTCCAGAGAAATCCTTATAAATACGAATGACAATACATAATAATTTTCTCAAAAACATTTAAATTAAGCATTTTTATTTCAAATAATTGTAAATGTGTGCACGATTCTCTCTTTCCTACTCTTCATGCCACAAAATACAGCCCTAGAACCAACCACAAGAGGTTCCTGCACTCCACCTGAAGAGCGTACAGTTTCAGTTTGAAGTGCTTTTAAAATAATGGTAAGCTGCCCTGGGGTCAGGCATCTAATGACCCATGAGACTTACAAATTTGTTTAAAACAATTCCTGGGGGCTGCTGTGCTCCCTGTAACATCTGAGACCACTTTAGTAACATGTTGGTGGTGCACTTAACCAGATTGGGGCACCTCAAAACTGGTAAAAATATGTAAATCAGCCTGTGAGGGGCATTATGATGTACTCCTGGCCGGGAGCAATGAATAATAAATTAGCCGCTCCTAACCACTCATTTATTTATGTGTTTTGGGACACATACAGTCTATGTATAGTTGGAGGCTGCGGGGGGAGACCCATGGGTGCCGTGGCCCCCGCCGGCTCCCCAGATAGCACCCCTTCTGGATGCCGGTGGGAGCCGACCTTTAATATTTTTCACCTCTGGGTGTGATGGTCCCGTTCAGGGCACCCATTTTATATATTGGGAGCCACAGGGGAGCCCTGCTTTCCCTGCCAGCTCCCCAGCCAGCAACCATCCTGGGTGCCTGGGGGAGCCAGCCATTTTCACATCTTTTTTAAACGTTGGGGGCTGGAAAATACGAAAGTGCTCCTGTCCTGTGGGAGCAGTTTCAACATTTGGTCACCCTGCGGGTGCAAGCACTCTTCCCTGCCCAGGCTCGTGGGCAGGGAAGAAAAGTAAATATTTGTTCCCACCCAGTGGTAGCATTTCTGCTCCCATCCAAGGAGCGAGCTATACTTACCCAGGGTCCCAGGGGAATGGGGTACCCCAGGGCTTAAAAATGGCTAAGGGAAGGGGCCACACACTGCCCCCAGTCTCCTTTCCGGTAAGACTTCTTGTGCCTGATGACCAGAGATTAAGAGGCATACACCAAGTGGTGTCAAAGTGGATAAAAGACTCAATGAATTTTGCCATCTGTAATTTGCTTGTATTGACTGAAAAAGAAGGAAGAGAGGCACTCAGAAACAAGACATTTAATGGCTGAAAATGTTCTTATCATGCTGAAAAGCTTAGGGACATAATGGGTAAGTAGAATGATTTACAAATCGTAAAGTGTCATCAATCCAGCACGAAAATAAATTCTAGTTGCATACTGATAGGGACCTGTGGTGCAAATTTATTTTTTTATTGAATTTTAATAAATATAAATAGCAGTACAGCACATGGTCTTAAGAGCTTACAGTATACAGCCATATACAATCACATGTTCGCAAGGAGATGGTGCACTACAGCTGTTGTGCCCATGCCAATTTAGCAGTACTCTCATCATGTTACAATACAACAAAGAGAACCCACAGTATATCACATATATTTCAATAAAATTCCTCCACTTTTCCTCCATCAATAACCATTTTGAGAGAGTAGTTTTAACGTTACTGGTTCATTAGCTTTATACAGTTACAGAGGAGTGATTCATCTCCCACTCACATTATGAACATCAGAGTGTTTAGTACTGAGGTTAATTGCGGAGTGTCTTGTGAGTGCTTAATCAGATTGATTGCGCAGGTATGTCAGTAACGGATCCCAGATGTCCCTGGGGCGTGATGAGGGGGTTAGTAGCTCTGCGTAGGTGGTGAGCTGGTCCTTACAGTATATTAGGTCAGTAAGCCATTCCTTAAACTTGGGAGCACGACCCCGACCCCATCTGCATGCCACCCGCCTCTTCGCTAGTAACATACTCAGAGCACAGAACTTCCTACACGCCAATGGCAGTTCTTCTGTGTAGCCCAGCAATGCTACTATAGGGGACGTTGTGAGGTGTATTCCAGTCATTTTAGATATCGCGTCCAGCACTTCCACCCAGTATTTCTGTATGTCTTCGCACTGCCATGCCCGGTGCAGAAATCCCACTCCCTCGCTCTTACATCTATTGCATCGGTCGTTATCACGCAGCTTATACCTGTGTAGTCATGTAGGGGTGTAGTAAACTCGTTGAATATATTTAAAGTGTATAATTCTTAGTTGACTGCTTGCTGTGATAGCCTCTGTTTGCTTACAGCAGTAATCCCACTGCTAATCTGTGAGCGTGGAGTCTAGCTCTAGTTCCCATCCCCTTCTAGCCTCGTGCTGTGTGCATGGGGTTCCAATAAAGCCATGCTGTATAATCTAAACACCACGTGTATTGCCCCATTCATTTGAAGGAGAGTGTGTAGTGTGTCGCATTTAGAGGGTTCCTGTGGGAACACGGGAGTGTTGGCCTTGATCTCGTGACGTAGTCTAATGTATATGAAGATTTCCAGAGGCGTGCCGCCATCCCCTCCCAGCAGTGTTTGTCTATTCTTGAATGTCCCATCCTGATATAGATCACCCAGGGTATTCTGATTGCGCTTTCGAACCATTTTCCTGCAGGATGCTTCATGGGTAACCGGGGCAAGGTGTAGGTATGGGAGAGGCATCAATGGAGAGTACAGAAAGGTCTTTGATACTTTTTTGGCTATGCACTTCCATGCTAGGTTTGTGCATGCTACAGTGGAGTGCTTAGTGCTCCATTCTGGGACGCCTGCTCCAAGGAAGGCATTCGAGGGCAATGGAACCATATACCCCTGCTCGATAGCCAAGTGAGGCATGAAGGGTGGCGGATGGAGACAATAAATGGCATGATGCGCCTGTGAGCACAGGAAGTAAAGCTCAATGTCGGGTGCCTCAAATCCACCACATGAATATGGGAGGGTCAATGTCTGCCAGCTGATTCGGAGCTGTTCACCTCCCCATGCAAGCCTGATGAGTTGGGAGTTAATCGCACTAAAAAAGGGGCGGCCTGGTGGTATGGTATGTTGATGAATAAATAAAGTAGCTTTGGCAGGATTATCATTTTCATTAGTGATATCCTGCCTGCGAGGGATAGCGGCATGGATATCCAGCGGGTAATTGAATTTGATATGGCGTCTAATGCAGTGCCATAATTTGCCTTCAGCGTCTCACCCCTGTCCCGGGCATTCCTCACTCCCAGGCATTTTATTTCCGAGTCACACCATGTGAGCAGGAAGTCTAGAGGGTACTCTGGAGTGGATGGAGTCAGAGGGTAGATCTGAGGCTTGCTCCAATTGATTCGTATCCCCGAGATGTCCCCAAAGCGAATGAATTCTCGGAGTATAGGGTTCAGGCTGATACTCGGCTCCAGGAGATATAAGGTGATGTCGTCAGCATAGAGCAAGACTAGGATGTGCCTCGAGGAGTATGGTGCAGCGTATTCCATGTGGTGCTGACGTAGTTTGGCAGCCATTGGCTCGATAGCGAGAGCGAATAGTAAGGGTGATAAGGGACACCCCTGTCGGGTGCCTCTAGAAACCTGGAAAGGGGCGGAATGTAGGCCATTAACCTGTGCGACGGCCATGGGTTGATTGTACAGTAGTGTTATCCAGCTGAGAAATGCAACTGGTAGGCCCATTCTGCCCAGAATTGCGAGTAGGTAGTCCCATTCTAGTGAGTCGAATGCATCAAGGAATACAGCTACTGCGTTGGATTCAGGGTCAATGTCCTGTAGAAGCGCAAAGATAGTGCGCAAGTTGTGCGATGTTGCCCTCCCAGGTATAAACCCTGCTTGATCGGGTAGCACCAGCCCCTCCATCAGCAAGCTGAGCCTGTTGGCTAATATTTTAGCTAGATTTTTAGAGTCACAATTTATTAAGGACAATGGTCTGTAAGCATCACATTTGGTAGCGTCCTTACCTGGTTTAAGGAGCGATATGATTAAGGCCTGTCGCATAGACATCGGGAGAGCACCCGTTCCTCTTGCTTCCTCAAATACACTTCTGAGAATAGGGACCAACTCATCTACATAACATTTATAAAAATCAACTGGTAGGCCATCGGGGCCTGGGGCTTTGCCGGAGCGGAATTGCATGATGGACTCCCACACTTCATCTTCCTCGATATCTGCCTCGAGGAACTCTCTGCGGCTGTCACTAATCCAGCAAAGTGCTGTGTCATCAAAGTATTCTGCCACATCTATCTGCCCAGATCGTTGAGTCCTATACAGTTGTTGGTAGTGGGCAGTGAAGGTGTTCAGTATTGCTATAGGGTCTGAGTGTATTTCGCCTGTCTCACTTTCTATTGTGAATATGTTGTTGATGAACCAGGGGCTCTAACTGTCTCTGCGAGTACCCTGCCGGGTCTCTCGCCCTCTCCGTACGCCTGGGCGTGAGTATATTTAGAGAGAAACAGGCTTTCCCGCTCCGCCGTGTCTGTATATTCAATCAGTAACTCCTTCAACTGTGCTTGGAATTGCGGCGTGGGGGCGGCCGCTATAGCTGTCTCCGTGTCCTTAATATCTTGTTCCAGCCTTTTTTGTGTGCTCCTAATATCCCGCAGTACCCCCCTGCTTTTGGAGATGCAAATTCCCCTGACAATGACCTTAAAGCTTTCCCAGATGCTGGCCAAGGTCTGCCCGCTACCCACATTGCGTGGGAAGAACTCCTGAATCTCCTGCCTCAACTCCTCCCGAAAACTAGCATCTAGGAGCGCTGTGGGTTGGAGTCTCCATGAGCAATATGGAGAGGAGTCAGTAGGGGGGCAAAGTCGAAGCAGCACAGGGGAGTGATCTGAATACGTACGAGCAAGATGTTCTGCCTCTTTTAGCCATGTAAAAAGCCGACAATAACCAATAATCGATTCTCGACCAGCTAGCATGCACAGAGGAATAGAAAGTGCCCTCTCTACGCTCAGGGTGCCGAACTCTCCATGCGTCCAGCATATGGTTCTCTGCGATAATAGTGTTTAAATGCAGCGTTGTCTTAGCGTGAGATTCACCCGGGCCTGGGGAACGATCTATATTGGAATGTAGGGCAAGGTTAAAGTCTCCCCCCCACACTAAATGTGTCGAGCCCTCTTCTAATATGCGGCCCCATAGTGTTGTAAAGAACTGCTCATCGTCGACATTTGGTGCAAAGCGATTGACCAATGTCACGGACTGTCCAGACAGTCGTTCCCACATCATGCAGTACCTCCCTAGGGGATCTTGGATCGTGCCTGCAGGGCTATAACTAACTCCGGCTTTGATAAGTATAGCAGTGCCCCTTGAGTATGTCGAGTATGAGGCGAAGCACCCAAGCGCAGCCCATTTCCCAGCAAACCCAGGTGAGGATCCTGGGTCCAGGTGTGTTTCCTGGATCATCGCTATTTGGACTTGATGTCTTTCTAAGTAGTTAAGTACCTGCCTTCTCTTGCGAGAGTCGCGTAACCCCCTGACATTCCAAGTCAGCAGCGTGATGCCATGATTTGTATGGCTTTTAGGGGTACTCATTTGTTAGTTAGTGAATTTCCATTTGTACAGCTTCCGTTTTAGTGCCTGGGCAAGCTCTATTCTCCCTGCATATGACTGTACTGCTGATCCATCCATAGTGTTTTACATGTGCCATTCTGCTACAAACAGCAAAAAACAACAAACCCTTCCCCCCCCCACACCCGCGGCCCAATCCCGCAGAAGAATATAATTCCCTACAAAATCCCCAACATGCTGTCCACACATAGTGTCCCTTAAAAACCGGTGTTGTACATAAGAGCTTTGATACCCCACAAAGCACAATTTGCAAACTGCTGTTAAAGTCAGTTGCGGCTCCTGGAGGGAGTGCTGCAGGGCGGTGGGGCGGGGGAGGGGCAGGGTGGGGGGTAGTAAACTTCAGCATACGGCCGAACGGGGTAAGTACATAAATAAATAAAACAAATTACATTGCGAGCGCTGCAACGCTAAATGGCGATGCGGCGCGCGCAATGTAATTCGTTTTATTGTTTATTTATGTACTTACCTCCGTTCGACCGTATGCTCAAGTTTACTACCCCACCCTGCCCCTCTCCCCCCACCCCGACCCACCGCCCAGCAGCACTCCCTCCAGGAGCCGCGACTGGTTAAAGTTCTGGTTCCAGATTGAGATGTGCAAACTTGTACAGTCAAGTGTGGGCCAAATAGGTAGACATATATGTGGGACAGCCAGAAACAAAACAAACTACGAATATCTAGACATGTGGGAATACCCATAGGGGGGTTGTACACAAGAGAGCCAGGCGTACCACCCTGGTTGGTCGGGGGTGCCTGGGGGCGGACAGGGTTTCGGTGCAATATAAACAAGTCATTAATAGTCAGACTGTAATGGAGCTTTCTCAGTACATATAGCTGGACCTCTGTACCTGTGTTTAGTTTATGGCCTGGTCTCTTCTCATCATATAGCTGTGAATCATTCTGAGCATACTGTTCACCCGGCAGCTATCAGGAGTGGAATAAGTAGTCAGGACCATTTTTCAGTCAATGTTCTGTAGTGGAGAGTTTGGCCTGGATTCATTGTCAGCTCTGTCTGATCTGGGGCTGCGAGAGGATATCTTCTTGAGGAAGTTCTGTGCCTGTTGAGGGTTGATAAATACATGTTGATTTCCACGGTGAGTAACACAAAGCCTTGCTGGATACAGCATTGCATACTGGATATCGGCCTGCTATAATTTCCGTTTCACAGGGACAAACTTTTTCAGAGCCTCATATACCAGTAACGTAAAGTCTGGAAATATCGAGATGGAGTGGCCGTCGTGGTGCAGGTCTCTTTTTTCTCGTGCCAAGCGAAGTGCAGTATCCCTATCTTTATAATTCAGGAACCGTGCAATGATGGGCCTGGGGGGGGATCCCGGTGGCGGTCTTAAGGCCAGTGTGCGGTGTGCTCGCTCCACTATTAATACCTTGGAGAAGGAGGATGCGCTGAACACTTCCACCAGCATGCGCTCAACATAAACTTCAATCCGCCTTGTGTCTGCGGACTCCGGTACTCCCAGGATGCGTATATTATTGCAGCGTGAGCGCGCTTCTACATCTTCGTTTTTTGAAGCGATAACCTTTAACAGGCACTCCATCATTTGCATTTGTTCCCCTCCGGCAGTGGTGTTGTCCCCTAGTTGCGAGATCCTCTGTTCTGTTTCACTGATGCGCCCATCATGCTTTACTAGTTGCTGGGTGATGTAGTCAATACGCACATTCAGCGTGTCCATTTTTGCCTCAATGGAATTGAGGCTCTGTCTCATCATGATCAGCAGCGAGCGTAGGTTCGAATTGTCTGGATGGGAGCCTTCCACTGTGTTAGAGGCTTGATCTCCGTCAGGGACTCTCGTGGTCCTGCGAGGCTCAAAGGGCAACTTCGCTTGCTTGCCGTTCGTTCTTCCCATGATGAGACCTCAGGTGCAGTGATATTGCACAGGCCCTTTAGGAATTGTTATGTCTTGGTACTCCTTTCTGCACTGTATTTAGTGGCACTGCTCCGTCTGGTCTTTGATCTGTACTTGCACCACGTTATGTGATTTGGTTGGGAATCTTTATTGCATTGGCACTATTACTCCCTGCACTCCATCACCCGAAGCCCAAGTGTGCAGCTCTCCCCGTTATATGCACCGCTATCACCATCTGTGTCTGGGCGTCACTGCCAAACCTCTTGGTGGTGCAGTTATGCGGGGTGGACCGGCCCTGGACCGGCCCTAGACCGACCTGTGCAGGTCTGACTGCCACAGCGTGCCCTGCGGCAGCCAGAGCCCCAAACTGGGCCCCTCAACGCCAGCCGCAGCGCTAAGGCCCCATCCCTCGGCCAGCGGGTCCGATCGCACCACCTCTCTACTCCACCTCCGGAGCAGGTCGGCATTTCCAAGGGGGCGGTCCACACACCATTCAGCTGAGTGAAGGGCCCACCCTAGGCACAGCATGCCGCAGAGTCGCCCAGCACCAGCCGCCCGCGCGGCAAGCCCAAGCCCCGGCTGCTCCTCCGGTCCGGGTAGTTGTAGCAGTGTAGTCCCTCAGTTGTAGTGAGCGGGAGTCTGCGTACTTGCTCTTGTGTGAGGCCATCACTCACCATCCGCCAGTCACTCCACAGTCCTCTATCTTACCGGGTGATTTATAGGAAGGCCCAGTCTTGTTCCGTGAGTGCGACAGGAGTAGTTGCGGGGTTTATCGCGCTCTGGTCGCCGCCATCTTGAGTCGATCTCTCGTGCAGCAGACGGTCGCGCATTTAACGTTCTTGCAGGTTGTAGCAGCAGTTATTCTCACCAGATACCGCTTTCGCAGAGGCCCACCTTGCCAAAGTTGCTTTTTCCCATTGATGTAGGTGACACCTATGCCAGGATTATGTTGGATTTCGGCCCCGGGCTGCAGGAGCCTCACCAGGGTGTGGCCATTTTGCTTGCCGGCTCTCTAGTGCCCCCAGGACCTGTGGTGCAAATTTAATTACATATATGATCAAGTCAGCAGCACTTGCGAATCCATCCTCAGCCATTAGAAAAGCGCTAAGCCCACTTGCATTCATGGACAAACAGGGACTTGTTTTTGGTCGAACCATTACCCACTAACCAGGGCATCTCTATTCCCAACAGAGATCTGAATAGGTGGCATCAAGTGTAGAGCAAAGAAGTATACCCACCTATGAAAAAGGAGAGTACCAAGAACTCAAACCCTTCAGTACACATGCATAGCAACATGGCGACTAAGAAGACACCACAATGAAGTAACACATTTGCTGAAGAACATGCATATTTGGTCTGACCCAGAGAGGGGATAGGCCAAAAAGCATACTCGGATTGACAATCCCTGAGCCATGAGACACACATTCAAAGCACCACAATCAGCTCCCAATCAGTTCAATTATTTCCTAGAATCTTGCATGAATTCCTCAGAATTTGGGTGATGGTGATCTCCTAAACTATCTTACACCTCATGATGTGATGATACTCCAAGATACCTGGGCCACCACAGCCTGGGATATTACTGGTTATGTTACCCACATAAAGCTGGCTAAAGTGTTGAAGAAAACTAGAAATAGTGGTGGCCTACTGGAATCATGTAGAAAAGATATATGTGTATCAACCAAAGCCTGGGAAGATTCACATAAATACCTACAAATCATTGACATTCAACTCTTAGACAACTTCATTCTGAGAGTAATTAATATTGATCCCTAACAGAAGAAGATAGTCAATTTTAATGGCTTCCTGAAGAGCATCAAGAAGGCATTAAATTTGCCCTCCAAGCTGAAAGTTGTACCTTTAAATTGTGGTGACTTAAACTGTCAGATGGGAAAATGGGGAAATGATGATGAGGCAATAGCCAAACTAGAAATAGCATACATATTCCGTCAAATAGATATGGCTTCCAAAAAACAGATGCTAAAGGGAAACAACTTGCCCGGTTATGCCCGGCTGAAGGTCTCATCTCAGCTCGCAACTCCTATGAAAATGAAGAGCCCACCACACTTACCATGCCCACCGATAATGCTCGCAGAGCTCAGTCAGTAATTGATTATAACCTGATTAGGATTATGGACTGGCACAGATTTGAAAATTTGAAGTAAAAATGGAAACTGGAAAGCAACCATAATCCCCTGTCAATAGAGGTAATAAACAACGCCGTACCCGAACCAAGAGAGATACAGGGGCAGATTTACAAGAAAGTGACGTATCTGTAGAGATGCGTCACTTTCCCTGCGCCACTCTGAGAAACCCTTGCGCCACCATGGATGCGCCGTATTTACAATACGGCGCACCATGGTGCAAGGATTGAAAGATGCGTCAGAAATTCTGACGCATCTGTTGGGGCAAAAGTCGAGCATTGCAGGAGTCGTGTCGCAAGCACGGCGCAGCTCCAGCAATGCGTGTTGAGGCCTATTCCCACTACACTGCGTCACTACGTACGCCTGCTTCAAGCAGGCGTAAGGTTTTGACGCCGTGGCGTCCTAAAAGTGGCGCAGTGAAATCTTGTAGATTTCACTGCGTCACTTTTATGAGGCCTTCCTGCGTGGGAACGCCACCCTGCATACATTATACCTGGCCTTGAGGTATAATGTGACGCAGAGCTTTACAACGTGACGCATCTCCCTAGATGCGTCACATTGTAAATTTGCCGCATTTTTACGCCGCCGTTGCGTCACAAAAGTGACGCAACGGCAGCGCAAAGGTGTCGCAAGGGGCTTGTAAATCTGCCCCAAAGAATTTAAATAACAACTGGAAGCTTGGAAGGCAAGTTAGAATAAAATGGAACACTAATCTTGAATCTAAAATGGAAGACTAGAAACAGGAGCCCTTGGCAGCAGACTTTCAGACATGGATAGTGAATGGAGCAAGTGGGGATTCCATATTATCCCTTTAAGATATTTTGCTGACATCACTAACTCGAACCATTTCAAGATCCTGCACCTTTAAAGTGTCTTATACTAACCAAACAAACTTTTGGAAAATCGGATGGTTTGACGATGAACGCAAGGCAATTAAATCATTACAAAGTGTGCTTCAAAGCAACTCCTCCAAACAGGTTATAAGGGCAGCCAGACTTAGTCATAAGTCACTAATTTAGAAAAAGAAGATAGAATTTTCAAATACTCAGTGGCTGCAACAGAAAAGATTCTCTGTAGAAAAAGATGACAGGCCTTTTGGAGGATGATCGGGGAAGGCCTCAGAGCAAGGAAGAACTTCCTGGACGCTAATATCCCTGCGGCAACATGGGCTAAGCATTTCACTGCAATTTTTAGTGCTACAATTGACCAGGGTTAGCGGTCACCCCTCCCCCCCCCCCCCAGTGCCATAAAAAGCCTTCACGAAGCAAAGGCGCCGGACCCTAATGTGATTGCCTTGGAAATCTTCCTTGCTGATTTAGAATGGTTGGTGGAAATCCTCACAGAACTCTTTAGGGCAATAGTAGCACTTCATTGCTGCCCCAATTCCTGGCTAAATAGTATTATTGTTCCCTTATACAAGAAAGGCCGAAAAGGCAACCCAAAGTCCTATGGGCTGATTAGTTTGATTGACATCGTCTGTAAAAAACAATCCAAACTAGTATTTAACAGCCTTGGATGAGTTGGTCGGTGATGCGAACATTGTCTCACTGATACAATGTGGTTTCAGAGAAGGTCTGTGCATGATTGACCATATTTTTACTTTCTCACATTTACTTTACAAGACTAGTACAGTGACGAAAATGCCCTTGTAAGTGGCATTTTTGGACTTTTCATCCACATTTGATCTGGTCTCAAGAAACCATCTATGGGAAAACTTGTATATGCTGGGCATAGAGCAAGGGCTTCTGTCATGAATTCAAATGTTATACTCCGGCATATCCACTCAGGCGAGATTAAACCAAAAGGCGCATATTAGTAGGAAATTATACACTAATAGGGAGGTCGAGCAAGGCTGTCTTCTGGCACCCCTTCTGTTCTCTCTCTACATTAACAAGATATACAAAGAAATCCTGATAGCATCAGTGGATGTTCCATCTATTAATGGCTTTAAGATTCCAGCTTTACTCTATGCTGATAATTCAATTCTCATAGCAAAAACCCCATAAGCACTGCAGGCCCAGTTCCTATGGTTGGAAACCTACTGCAAGCTGATTAATTTGGTATTTAACACCAGTAAAACCAAGATAATGATCTTTGGGAGCAAGAGTGCAAAGAAGTTTTCATTCTTCTTAAATCATGAGAAACTAGAGGAATTGGCAGCCTTCAAATACCTAGGTGTTTTAATCAATAAAACACTTAAACAGACAACTCATATGCAAACTACCATTAGAAATTCAGGAGCCATAACAAATTCATTTTTGAGAATGGTATTAAAGCACTGCAATAGGTTTTCCAGCTTCATCAACAAAGTTTTTGGTGCAAAAGTGGGAAGTCAAATTTCTTATGGAGCAGAGCTGTGGGAGCTTGACAGATGAAGCAAATGTGTAGGATGTTGCGAGACGATGTTTTGGAAATCTTTATTTAAATTACCAGCAAGTTTGCTAACAGCGGTTTTGGAGGTGGATGTTGGTTACACCTCAATTGAGTCCAATTGTCAGATAGCCCCATCAAATATGGACTGAAAGGGCTGAGTTCAAGATCTGCTCACCTAGTTGTTAAAGCCTGGAAAGAGCACTTCTCCATGCTGCCTAAACCTAGTTACGTGGTTCAATGGAACAAGGAAGCAGAGGGGTTGTGCATATAACCATCCTCAAACTTAAATTTGCTACCACGCAAGAGGCAAAATGCTAGAATAAATACCCAATAATCAATTTTAAAATTCCAAGAAACAGCTGTCACCATTGGAAACTTAAAAATGAGCCTCCACATTGACTTGTTTGATCTATCCCCGCCCGCAAATCAGTACCTTATTCTGATAGCAAATTACAGAGAAAGAAGATTGTATGCCCTAGCCAGAAGAGGGTGCTTGCCCCTAAATATAATTAAGAACAGGTGAAACACAGAGGTTTCAGACAAATGCCTTTGTCGTGAAAAAGAGGATCTGGAACATTTTATGCTGGTTTGCGGCCATTACAGCAAGGCTAGGTCCAACACAATAACTAAGATCCTACGCAAATGGCAACCTGGAAATAAGGCAGACTAAATATTCTTGATAAGAGACCTTCTAGGATATGTGACTAGGGAAACAGTCCTATAGTTTAGGCTCAACGGGGACAACGGTACAAAACTCCAGAATGCTTAATAAGAAAACTTTAAGTGTCTATCCTGTTTATATTTGCGTGAATCGCTTCAGTAGTTATTGTTCGATGTCCCTGATCTTCTTGGGTCTTTTTCTTATTCTGATTTTAGAGTATATAGTATTTCAGCTTTGTTTTTAAATGTATTTTTAAACTTTTTATATTTTGTTTTTAATTGTATGTGTGAAAGGCAGCTATGTTTTGCGTTATGGACCAAAAGCACTTTAATAAATTCAAATTCACTGGACAGAACAGTTTATCATTTTAGATTTGGCATGAGCCAGGATCTTATGATTTTACTAAAGTTTTATATGTGATATATTTATCTCTAGGGGTTTTCACCCAGATCTTTTTTTCCATTAGACTGTTGTAATGCCATTCTCATTGTTCTTCTGCCCACTATAACATAGATCATGGGACAATGGTTCAGCCCACTTTACCAATTGGCTAACTTCACTGTGAGTGATGACATTCTGCTCTTTCACAAAGAGCAAATGCACAAAAAGTAGTTCCCATCAGTACCAGAGACTTCTAAGGCAAAGTGTGCTTTGTGAGGCCCAATTTGTTTTTGATTTTAGTCAATGTGTATTTTTTTATATTGGTGAGGGCCTGTTAACCTCTCAAAAATAAAGTTTTTCAACAACCATGACAAATCAGAACAAACACTAATAAGGCCAAAAGGCTCGAAGCTAAAGCCAGACTTTTTGGCGTTGCCACTTCTTGTTCAGTGAAGTAGTCCAGCCACTGACATGCTTGTTCCAGTCTTCCTGAGTGCATTTTTTTTACATTCATTCGCTAGTATTCACTTTACTCACATTTGGAAAATGTCATTTAATATGTGCACAACTAGTGCTGGACGTGTCTTGGCTCGTGTTTCATTGTATGTGTGAATCATCAGTGGAAATCGATCAGTCTGGGGGTGCTTCTGAATTGTTTCATTGAATGATATCGTATTTATTCTGTAGGAACTAGTTACGGGGTAGAAGCTCCATGTTTATGTTTCAAGGAAAAACATTTGTTTTTTAGGAAGACCTTCACCCACCAACCTAGTTGGTGGCATGCTTCATCATCGGGTCCCAACCAAGGCACCGAGTGCACCTTGGGTGTGCTTCAACGCCTGATTGCAGCGGAGCGGGTTATGTGCAGTGAGTGTGCAGTGAAAGTGAAAAGTGTGTGAATTAAAAACTGTCCACAGGGTCCCAGGAATTCAGAAAAATTATTTTAATAATGGGCCCTTGGCAGTATTAAAACTGAGGGGTGGATATTGGTGGAGGTAATTTATGGCTCCAGTATCCTGTGCGGGCAACATGTTTCAGCCAGGTCTCAATGTTATACTGGCTTTCATCAGGACCTATGTGAAAAGGAATTAATGATGGTCAAAAATATGTATTTGAGACCAAAATGTGTCGCACGCGCTAAGGTGCGTTAGCTGGAAGAGGAGGTATTCCTCTAGTAGCTCAGTGCCTGTTTGGGATAAAAGATAACCACACAAAACATACAAACATAAACATTTAGATAAAGCAGGCTTCACCATTGTGTCCCTGGTGGAATCAGCGGAAGTCAATACCTACATCTCCAAACAGGAAGCGGATTTTTTATGCACCAAGAAAGCAAGATCACCGTATTTCTACATGGTGCCAAAAATCCATAAAGAAACCAGACCACCCCCAGGATGACCCATCGTATCAGGGATCAATTCCCTCCTGGAGCCATTGTCACGCTTCTGTGATTTTTTCCTCAACCCTTTGGTACAAAAATCCTCCACTTACATCAAGGATACCAAGCACCTACTCAACCTGATCAAGGACAGGAGCTTTGACCCCACCACACAACTGCTGGTGGGCTTGGATATCGAAAGTCTCTACACAAGCCTACCACAGGATGAGACACTACGAGTCCCCCAACAGATGCTAGCGGATACTCCATGGGAATATACCACCCCCAGGGAATTCATCTTACAATGTGCCACATTGACCCTCAAGGAGAACTACTTCGAATTTGAAGGGGAGTTCTTCCTACAAACCAACGGAACATCTATGGGCAGAACTTTTGCCCCGAGCGTGGCGGGCCTGTACGTCTACCATTTCGAGAAGCAACACATCCTACCCGCAACCAACCCTTACAGCCTCAACATCAAATTCTGGCGTCGCTATATAGACGACATCCTCATGATCTGGACAGGGACACAAGACTCCCTAGCCACTTTCCTGATGTGGCTCAACGACCGGGACCCATTTCTACGCTTCACCAGCACAGCGAGCCCTTCCAACATAGTCTTCCTGGATCTCAACATAGAGGCCAAAGAGGGGTCACTTCAAACATTGACATACTACAAACCGACTGCCAGGAACTCCCTACTCCAATTTGAGAGTTTTCACCCCCGGCCTCTCAGAGAAAACCTCCCTTATGGACAGTTCCTCCGGATAAGGAGGAAATGTAGTCTCACACAGGACTACCAGAGACAGTCCGCCGATCTGGCCACCAGACTCAGTGAACGAGGGTATCCAGGCAGAATCATCCGGACCACTAAAAAACGAGCATGCAACCAACACAGAGAAGCACTTTTGGAGGACAACAGACGGGAGACCACCACCACCCCCTTCACGTGCGTTACGACATACAACCCAGCCTCTAACCAAGTGGCCAAGATCATTCGCAAAAACTGGCGCATCCTGAATACCGGAGCTCTGAAATGGGACCCATCCCTCTTCTCATATAGAAGGGCAGGAAGTCTAAAAGATCGCTTAGTGTCCACTCGCCCCAAAAAACATCAGGCCCCCACTACCAGCACAGTCCTAAACGCATGGGGCTTACCCAACGTAGTCGGCCACTATCCATGTGGTGACTGCTACGTTTGCCACCTCACCAGAGCCACCAAAACACTAGATCTGGAAGAAGGCAAAACCTGGCATCAACAAAAGCATACCAATTGCAACTCATCAAACGTAATATATCTCATAGAATGCCCGTGCAGACTCCGCTATATCGGAATGACAGGACGCAAGGTTAAACTAGAATAGGAGAACATCGTAGCAATGTACGGTGTAAATGAAATATAACCAAGATGACCGATCACTTTATCCAAAGTGGTCACACCCCCAACGACATGAGGTGGACAATAATCGAACAAATTGCATGCAACAATCTCACAGACGACAAGATCTTACTCCAGAAGGAACAACGTTGGATCTATCGTCTTTCCACCCATATAGTGGGACTCAACGACAACATTCCTTGGAACAGCTTAAGTAACCGCTGAGATCTACCCTGATGACATGCCCAAATAATAGGCAAATATCCAAAAGCATTTGGACCCATGACACCCCAGTCTAACCGGGCCACATGTCCCCTCTCAAACGGGCCAACACAAAAAGTCCAAAGGTGCTTTTTCAATGACTGACCACGCAAATCCTGATCATACAGATAGAGTCCCCTTTTCTTCCCCCTTGGGCCCTCGACATCACCCCACACAGAGAGGGCAGACAACTCAGACAGACACCACTCATGTGGCCACCCTGCCTCTAAGCTGGCTCAAGCCGCACATTTAGGTTCACTCCTGGTCTCCGGGACATTTTGCGTGACCAAAATATTTTCTAAACACTCTACCAAACGAGGATAACATTGCCATACATTCCTCAATAGTACCCTCGATCCTGAGTTCGATACTCTTCCACATGCTCCTAGAAATCCACCCAGCTGGTTTTTGTACATACACATGCTCAGTCTTTCTTCCATGTCTCTCCTACCCCCGCGGCGGGATACACATACTTGTATTGTCAAACATGTTTTTACATTTATATTCTTGTACAGCACTATAACTATTGTGAACATTGTCAATACCAACAACTTTATCAAAAACTTCATGTGACTGACAACCCTCAGCGCGAGACACACGCACGGACTGCAGTCCGCCCTCAGTTTCGGAAGTGCCGGCTTGAGACGCTATTCACAAACACCGGCGCTGAATCGAGACACCTGGAACAGATACAGGGTATTTAAACGCCCCCTCGACCACAGACCTGCATCGACGGAGTCCCGATGCAGGCCGCAGTAGGTATGGACAGAGGGCTGCAGACCTTGACGAAGTAAGTGGGGTCCTAAAAAAGTGGGGGGATTTTCCTCAATCAGCCGGCCTGCGGAAACCAGCCCAAACGCGGCTAGGCTTTACAAATTTCTTCATTGTTTATTTTTACTTCTTCCTCAACACACGCAGTGTGTGACTATAGGTCCAGCCCCCCAACGGGACTCATGGGGCTCATTCTGAAAAGTTCAGAGTAAGCAAACCTTTCTATCTATAACACTTACCACTTAATTAAGCAGTGTTTCCGCCTTGACGCTATTGAACTACCGCACAGTAGTGCATAATCCGGCATGATTATAAAGCCACTTTTGCACAAAACGTCACGTTCCGTTCTCACTCTCGCTCATTTACCGCATAGAGTACGGACACGACGTCTACCCAGTTACATGATTCTATGTGCAAAATGAAGCCTGCTTTATCTAAATGTTTATGTTTGTATGTTTTGTGTGTCTATCTTTCATCCCAAACAGGCACTGAGCTATTAGAGGAATACCTCCTCTTCCAGTTAATGCACCTTAGCGCGTGCGACACATTTTGGTCTCAAATACATATTTTTGACCATCACTAATTCCTTTTCACATAGGTCCTGATGAAAGCCAGTATAACACTGAGATCTGGCTGAAACATGTAGACCGCACAGGATATTGGAGCCATAAATTACCTCCACCAATATCCACCCCTCAGTTTTAATACTGCCAAGGGCCCATTATTAAAATACTTTTTCTGAATTCCCGGGACCCTGTGGACAGTTTTTAATTCACACACTTTTCACTTTCACTGCACACTCACTGCACATAACCCGCTCCGCTGCAATCAGGCGTTGAAGCACACCCAAGGTGCACTCGGTGCCTTGGGTGGGACCCGATGATGAAGCATGCCACCAACTAGGTTGGTGGGTGAGGGTCTTCCTAAAAAACAAATGCTTTTCCTTGAAACATAAACATGGAGCTTCTACCCCGTAACTAGTTCCTATTGATTTCTGCATTCATTAACAGGGGAAGTGAACTAGCACACGTTATTCCTCTCTCTCCCGCTTGATACATATCATTGTATTTATTCTGTCAGTCTGCAGATGGAATTCAATGTGTTCCTCTCTGGTTGTGACACTGTACCCTATATTTGTGGTACCCTACAACTTTATGTCTTCCCATGTTTTAGTCTGTTCATTACTGGTCTTGCTTCCCTCTGCTCTTTATACTCATTTTCATCTACTTCTTCAATCTTACACCCTTTTTCCAACATGTGGATGGATAGCGCACTATGCGCAAATGTTTCCACGCAGTTGTAATTGCAACAGTGAAATGTTTCTGTGCTATATCGTTTAAGATGTGCAAAATTTGCTGATGCTTGAAGTGCTAGTATAATTTGCAAAGCACTAGCATCTTTGAACCTGTTTTGTAACCGATGTCCGGCTAAGTTTGAAATTGACAAAGGCTACATCCAAAAGTGCAGCACTCCTTAGAAATTTAATGAAGAAAAAATCATATGTTTTAGATTTCGTTTTTCATGGTTAGGTTTGCAAATGGTGGCACTTCGGCATGAACATATGATGTCATATGCTGAAACAGGGGTGTTTTGGGAATTCCGAGGTTCCACAGTCATACCGTAGACAAAAACAATTTTACAGAAGTTGTTGGTTTTGAAAATATGCTTGTGGTACTTACCAATAACATATCTTGTTCAGCGGGGTTATTGCTGCAATTAAATTGTACACATGTTTTGCGCACGGAGGTTGTTGCTGTCATTAAACCATATTTGTAAACAACACATTGGATGTAATCCTGCCACCTGATATTCTAATATCTCCTGTATTTATATTTTCAAAATCAAAAACCACATCTTGAAAAATGGGTGGGAAGATGTAACAAAAACTAAAAAGACACAACAAAAGAAAGAACGAAGTAATGGTAATTTCTAAACCTGAAATTAAGATAAAATAATAATGAGCATGGAGAAGAACAAATTGATGATTCTGCCTAGTCTACTTACACAATCTTCACCTGTGACTGTGTGCTGTATGGAATGTCTGACTCTAGCCTTTATGAAGATAAGTCGAATCAAGGCATAAAATCTGCCACATCTCCACACATGTGCATGCCTACTTAATGACGTGGGTGGCATTTTTTTTTTTATTACGATTTTGAGATTGCGGGCGCCCCATAGATTGATAAATATTTAAAAAAATATTGTGTGAAAAAATGTAAATGACCAAGAGGGGTCAAGAAGTAATTGAGGAGTGGGTGGGGAGCAGGAGAGGGACGCAACGGGAAGTAGTCAGGGGGTAAGGGAGGAACAGAGGCGCACAAAAGCTTTTTGGGACTGTATTGTGACTTGGAAGCAAATGCCTGCTGCTGGGCCCTCCAAATAAGGAAATTTAAATTAAAACATTTCATTCGAGGATAGCAAGAAGCACAGGAATAATATAGGAGTGGGTGAGTGTTAGAAATGGGGGTCTCTAGTTGGCAAAGGCATGCACCTTTGTCCAAGTATGGACCCTTGCTTCTAGTCATGGTAATGGAGACACACACTTTAGATAACCCTTGCTTACCCCTTAGTAGCTTGGGACGAGCAGATAGGCTTATCCCAAAGGCAATGTGTAAAGTACTTGTACTCAAGACACACAGTAACACAGTCAAAACATCACAAATGGACACCACACCAATTTAGAAGAATAAAGTATCTTTATTTAAACCAAACAAGCCCAAAACAACAAAAATCCAGCATACATGTATCAAAATATGACTTTTAGAACAGTTATTTCAAAAATAGGACTTGCAGAAACAAATAGCTCCACCTGGGGCTAATACGATGTTGTGGCAGGCATAAATTCAAAGTACGGCGCCGACCGCGAGGTTCGCGGTGTCGGGCACTGAGTCACACGGACAAACAACACTCAAACAACAGTACCTTGGAAAAGGAAGTCTATGTACGATGCACGACGTCATGAAGGTGAGGCGTTGATCCTGAAGTCGAGGCCAGTTCCCTGGTTGCCAGGGGGTAGCTAGGCGTCATGTCTGTGAGGAGGTGATACATTGAGTCTATGACAGGAGAGCTTTGGTGGCGTCAGTGGTGAGGCGTCAGTTTCGGTGAGGCAATGCAAAGTAGAAGAGTTTGTGAAGTCACCCTGGTCGGTTATCGGCTCCATGATAACTTGATGCTGGCGCCGTCGGTGTGAGCGCTGGCATCAGGAAGGCCGATAACTGCAGCTGTCGAAGGGCATCAGAGCTGCGGTGCAGGCGGTCCGTGTGTCTTGCCCTTCACGAGCGGTGCCCCCTGCCTCGGTGCTGGTCGCGGCATCACTGGCGGAGTTGCTGACGGCATCAGAGTTATTTTTCTTGCTTTGCAGCATCAACCACACAATTCTCGGGGCCCAGCAACTGGAATGGACGTCCTTTTGAATACAGGAGTCCACAGAGTGGTCCAGGTGCTGGTCAGTGGGTTGCAGGTAAAGTCTTTGTGTCCCTGAGACTTCAGAACAGGAGGCCAGCACACACAGTCCCTTGGTGATTCTTCTTCAAGCAGGTTCACAGCAAAGGTTCAGTCTTTGTCCTCTCCTTTGCAGAAGCAGCAACTGCAGGCCAACCCAGCAAAGCACACACTGCAAAGGGGCAGTACTCCTCCTTACAGCTCTCCAGCTCTTCTCCTTGGCAGAGGCTCCTCTTGAGTCCAGAAGTGATCTAATTCTCTGGGGTTTAAGGTTCAATACTTATACCCCATTTTCTCTTTGTTCTCTTTGTGGCAAGGGTCTCTGAGCCCAGTCCAAACCAGTTCTGTCCTCTCAGGAGGTGGAGAGAGCATTGTGCAGAATGTGGAGTGCAGGGGTAATGGAATTTTCACCCAGCCCTATTCACCACAAAAACATGGAAATTATTTTTGAGGTGATAAGGCTCTCTGAAAAGGTGTCATTACAAAAATAATTCTTGGAAGATGATTCAGAAAGGACATTTGAAAGGTCTTCATATACATGGTGGGAAATGAAAGGGCTTCCTTCCTGCAAAGGTGTTGTCGGCGGAACCAACTGCACATAAAATGGATGTTTGGAAGACTTAAAGGAGACTTTTGTTTTTGGGAAAATATGGAGATGTATGGTCTCATTTAGACACAAGTGAAACAGTAAGTGTTAGACCTGGCACCATTGGCGTGGGTCTCCCATGCATTTTTTGCCTTTGCCTCCTGTGTTTTTGCTGTGTGTTGGACTCGGTTTTGCTGGTCTCGATGTTTTGGGCACTTTGCCACTGCTGTTCAGTGCCAAAGTGCAAGTGCTCCCTTTGTAAATTGTTGTTATGGATTGGCATGTCCATGATTGGCTGATTTGATTTACTAGTCAGTCCCTAGTACAGTGCACTGTGTGTGCCCAGGGCCTGTAAATCAAATACTGCTAGTGGACTGCAGCACTGATTGTGCCACCCACATAAGCAGCCTATAAATGTACCTCTGGCCTGCCATTGCAGAGCCTGTGTGCAGTCTGGTACTGCCATGTCGACCTGGCAAGTGCACCCACTTGCCAGGCCCTAACCTTCCCTTTTCTTATATGTCAGTCACCCCTAAGGTAGGCCCAATGTACCCCTGTGGGCAGGGTGCAGTGTATGAGAAAGGTAGGACATGCCCTGGTGTGTGTGGCATGTCCTGATAGTGAATTACTGCCAATTTTGTTTTTCACTATTGCAAGGCTACCTGTTCCCATAGAATAGACTGAGGAGTTTGCTTATAACATCTTATAAACATAACTACCCCTGGGAACAAGGTAGGAAAATATAGTTTAGTATGTCTGAACTCAGAATGTTAAAATGCATCTTTTAGAGAGGGTGATGTTTACATTCTGTGTTTGAAAATACCACTTTTAGAAAGTAGGTATTTTCTTGCTTAGCCATCCAGTGTGCCACTGCTATGTTTGTGTATTGCATGTCTGGCTTTGGATGCCAGGGGCTAGGGATGTGCAGTGTCTCCAGAGAGCCTGATGAGTCAGGGCTGGGCTGAATAGACCTGGGATGCATTTAGAGTAGGGGGGAGGAGATTTCCTTTCACCTGAATGGGCCTGGTCTGCCTTCCACAATGCTGTCTCCACCTCCTGCCAGGAAGCTGCACCAGAGAGGACAGAACTGGTTTTGACCAAGCACAGGGCTTCTCTGCCACCAGAGAACAAAGGATTTTGTGGTATAAATATTAGGGCCCAGACCCCAGAACTTTAGATCACTTCTGGGAATTCAAGAGGAACCTTTGCCAAGGAGAAGAGCCGGAGAAGCTGAGGAGGAATATTGCCTTTGTGTTGATTGCTGTCTGGGGTTGGCCTGCAGTGGCTACTTGCTGCCAAGGAAAGGTGAAAAGGACTTTGCTGTTTGCTTTGTCACCTGCTTGAGGAAAAGATCTCCAAGGGCTTGAAACTGAGCTTGCCTCCTGTTCTGAAGACTCAGGGACACAAAGACTTCACCACCAGCTCCCTGAACTGCCTTGCTGGGAGTTCTGACCTGCAAAGAGGTGCCTGCTGCTGTTTTGGACCTCTAGAGAACTGTTTTCCGCTGGGAGCTGGAAAACCAACGCAACTTCGAAGAAGCGAGACACATCCGCACCTGTTTCCGACACATCGCCGAAGAAACCGTCGCAGCGTCTGCCGCAGCTCGTGAAATTGCTGCACGCCGCTTCAAGTGCACCGATCTCCGAAGTCTGATATCATCGCATGAAGTTCGACGCAAGGCCTGCTGTGCGGCTGCAAGAGTTCACACATCGTTCCGGATCGTCGCATCGCATCGAGGCGCCAAGTTTGTTGCATCGTTGGGGACGCAGTAAGAAACCGACGCATCACCTCCTCTCTGGTAATAAACCGATACATCACCGCCCCTGCGCTGCAGTAAGGAACCGACGCATCACCTCCCCCAGAGCAAGGAACCGAAGCATCACCTTCCCTGAGTATAAGGAACCGACGCATCACCTTCCCTGCGGCCCATTTTCTTTGTTTGCGTGACGCATCCCAGGTACTTTGTGAGAAAAGTGTTGCATCTGCAATTTGATTTGAACTGAACTATTTCTACCATCTCAAAGTCATATTTTTATTACTGTATTGTGGATTTTTGTCGTTTAGTCTTGTTTTGGTTTAGATAAAGATTACTTATTTTTCTAAACTGGTGTGAGTGTCCATTTGTAGTGTTTTCACTGTATTACTGTATGTGTTCACAAATGCTTTACACACTGCCTCTGAGATAAGCCTGTCTGCTCGTTGCCAAGCTACCAAGGGGGTGAGCAGGGGTTATTTTAGAAGTGTATCCCCCTTACCCTGACTAGAAGCAAGAGTCCCTATTTGGACAAAGGTACCTACCTCTGCCAACTAGAGACCCCCATTTCTAACAGTAAGAAAAAGTGGAAGCCTGATTTATGTTCATTTTTACCATTTGCGCATAAGTTGCAGTAGCAGCAATTCCACTTGAGTGATGAGGTTTTACAGCATTGCTGACACAATAAAATAGCATTCTAGGACAGAAATAGTACATCAGCCATTACCAAATAGCACACAACAAACCCACGGGTCCAGATTGAAGATTCAGTACGTATGTGGACTGAGTATACCATGTAATAAAGGAAAGAAAGGGGAATATCCCTTTTAAGGATGGTTCCCCTCACACACCAAAGGTGTCATGCTTCATCATAGGGGTGCCTCCTCTCGTCAAGACCTAGTCTTAGCGCGGGCTACAACCCCCTCTCTACGAGGGAGGAGCTCAGGGATGTTTACAAATAAAGCACATGGGTTGTCCTAAAAACCCTATGTGAGCGTGGTGTGCGAAAAAACTGTGTGGTGCATTGCTGAAGTGAAGTGTGAAAAATAGGTTAAAACTGCCTACAGAGCTAGAAGCAAGCTTTATTCAGCTACCCTGTGACAGGATTAAAAGCAATAAACTGAATAATGAGCCTGTCAACATTAGAGACAGCTACATTAGAGAGATCAACATGTTTCGGCCGTTACGACCTATAGAAGTGTCATGGCCTTCATTAGGATCCAAAGAAGCAGCTACTGCAAAAGTGATAAAGTGCACCAAAATATAAAAAAGAAAATATTTTGGGACAACGGTGTGTTATACTGAACCAGGAGTCCTTGTATTCAGTCTAGTTCACCGATGGAACCTACAATAAAGAAAAACAATACATGTGCATGGTTATGCCACATACATACTGGTAGCCATTATAAAAAGCTATATTAAGCATGGCCAAATCACTAATGCATTTAGTAAGTGACAGAGAAAGTGGCACTCACCTATTTAGGTATAAAGGGTTACCACTTCTGTCCGGGGCTAATTCGCCATGGGTATATATGCCAACCAATCTGAGAAAGAAAGGTGTGGCGTCAGACAGAGAGAGAAAGCAGAAGAGCAGAAAAGCTTGATATCTGTCCATCCAGTCAGGGAGAGGTAGTTGAGAGAACCAGTGTCAATATGGCAAAGAGGCAAGGTGCTTGTGTCTATGTTCCCATAAGTTTAAACCCAGGCGCTCGGCCCAGGTTCAAGACAAATGCTTATGTTCCAGAAGAGCATAAAATGCTCATGCAAGGTTGCCCCAGTGTGAAGGGGGATAGACTGTGGGAAAACCAATTGAGACTCATGAGTCATCCTGCGAGGCTGTAAGTAATTACGCTTGACCAGAACTCTGAAGCCAAGCCCTTCATATCAATGGATGAAGAGGCGGCATATCTGTGTCTTAAAGGACCGGGGAAATGGAAGCAGGTACAACCATAGTAATGGAAGACCCGGGACAGGCTATAAGGCGGAACAAGAGGAGAAATGGCCCCGGAAGCCAGGCTGAGAGGTGAATGGCGAACACGCACCAAAGAAAACCAAGCCGGCTCGTCAGAAAGTCCAGCGTAGAAATGGCAAAGAGCCAAAAAACGGGGGAAATATCCCCGTTTGCAAATTACGCATCCCTGCATCAGTGGTGCGGGTCAAGGTAGGCTCATACAGGAGTGTGAGCACGGGGCTTGGCTATCAGGGAACAACTGTGAGACACCCGGCATGGTCGGCAGGACAAACACTGCCAGGCCACCTGAGTGTCAGGTTGAAAGGAGGGAGGAAAAGGGAAAATGCCCCGTCACGGTGACCATCAAAATGGGGGGGGATGTAACTTACTGCTCAAACGGAGCGTTGTCTCTGAGGGCGTAAGTCCGGCCGGCAGGATAACTGCAGCATCCGGAGGAGCCGTATTTCACTGCGCGTCGACTCACGTGATTTCGTGTTGAGAATCATGGGAGATGTAGTCATTCGTCGATGCGTGGTGGGAGGTGTAGTTCTGTTGAGACGTAGAACCGCGGGCTGCCCCGCATCCCCAGGGTAAGTGGAAAAAGTATTGTCTTGGTAAATCTGGTGTTAGATCAAGGGAGGAAATCACATGAAGAGTACGTGGGCACATGTGGTCAGCCTCTCAGGGAGGCGATCTGGAGAAAGCAGCGAGCCCGTGCTCGGGATGAAATCAATACCGTTCATAAATGGGAGCACCAGGAATGGCTCTAGCCGGCGCAAGGGAGGTGCATAGTATACTAAAAAGTGAATGACATCGCTTGAAAAGGCAAGTGATGACAACAATGGCATGGTCTCCGGGGGCTAAATAAGCCTATGTGGCTGCATGGAAAAAAGAACCCTGAGTTCGGCTCGGGAAACAAGCTGGCAAAAGGATGTGGACACACTACAGGGGTTCTAAGTCAAGGCTAGCCATGGAATATCATCATTGAGTCCCACATTGGAAGTCCTCAGTCTAAAAACCCATCGTTGTTCTACCCGTAGAAGTTTCAGGGTAAGGTCAGGTGTTGTGGTGACAAAATTGGGCTTGTCTAGTACTGTCCAGGTGAGAGAGTCTGCCTGATGATGCATCTCAAAAAAGTGCTTGGTCAGTCACGTGTTTTGTTTGGCACACCTAATAGTGCTTTTGTGTTCCTGTATACGTGTGCGTATTTTACGTGTAGTCATCCCCACGTATCTAAGACCACAAAGGCAAGTGATGAGGTAGATGACACGTTCGCTGTTCAATTGGTGTGGTGTTTCAACTCCCATGGTCTAGTGGTACCAATGTCTATACTTTTGGTGGCATGTGTCTGGGCACACACCGAGCCTGACCCACAAGGGTAGTGACCCTGGACAGATGGTAATTGTCAAAGAGTGTTGGGTTTCTGTGTGGTCTTATGTGCAGGTCTAGTGTGCACTAAGATGTCTCTCAGGTTACAGCTTCTTTTAAAGGCAAACAATGGTTTTTGTAGTGTAAGTTGTCCTTTATTTAAGATCTTCCAGTTTCGCAATATCGACTTCTTCACCGTATTGGAAAGGGAGCTAAAGGTGTTAACACATACCATTCTTGTTTGTATAGGTTTGTCAGGCGGATTGTCCTGTAAGGCATCTCGATTATTGTTGAATGCATGTTTGGCTGATTTTTTTACCAGGGCACTTGGGAACTGTCTGTCCAAAAGATTATTTCTTAGTGTCTGGGCATGTTCTTTATATTTATCAGTACTTGAGCAATTCCGCCGCAGCCTAAGAAATTGGCCAAAAGGGAGATTCTCACGCAGCGATTTAGGATGATAGCTCTTGTAGTGAAGCAAAGCATTGCGGGCCATGGGTTTTGGTTATAATTCAGTCTCTAAGTGGCCACCCGATGGATAGATTGAGAGATCCAGAAAGGCAAGTTTTTGTTTGCTGTATTCACATGTGAACCTTAGGTGATCATTACGAGCGTTTAGCCAGTTGTGAAAGGTGTTGATGGTTGTCACATCACCTCTCCAAACCACCATAATATCATCGATATACCTCTTCCACAGTTGGATGTGTGCCAAGTAGGGGTTGTGGGATGATAACACGGTGCCCTCCTCGAAAACGTGCCTTTCTGGATCTCTCAATCTATCCATTGGGTGGCCACTTAGAGACTGAATTATACACAAAACCCATGGCCCGCAACGCTTTGCTTCACTACGAGAGCTATCATCCTAAATCGCTCCGTGAGAATCTCCCTTTTGGCCAATTTCTTAGGCTGCGGCGGAATTGCTCAAGTACTGATAAATATAAAGAACATGCCCAGACACTAAGAAATAATCTTCTGGACGGACAGTACCCAAGGGCCCTGGTAAAAAAAATCAGCCAAACGTGCATTCAACAATAATCGAGATGCCTTACTGGACAATCCGCCTGACAAACCTATACAAACAAGAATGGTATGTGTTAACACCTTTAGCTCCCTTTCCAATACGGTGAAGAAGTCGATATTGCGAAACTGGAAGATCTTAAATAAAGGCAAACTTACACTACAAAAACCATTGTTTGCCTTTAAAAGAAGCTGTAACCTGAGAGACATCTTAGTGCACACTAGACCTGCACATAAGACCACACAGAAACCCAACACTCTTTGGCAATTACCAGCTTGCCAGGGTCACTACCCTTGTGGGTCATGCTCGGTGTGTGCCCAGACACATGCCACCAAAAGTATAGACAATGGTACCACTAGACCATGGGAGTTGAAACACCACACCAACTGTAACAGCGAACGTGTCATCTACCTCATCACTTGCCCTTGTGGGCTTAGATACGTGGGGATGACTACACGTAAAATACTCCCACGTATACAGGAACACAAAAGCACTATTAGGTGTGCCAAACAAAACAATGACTGACCAAGCACTTTTTGAGATGCATCATCAGGCAGACTCTCACCTGGACAGTACTAGACAAGCCCAATTTTGTCGCCACGACACCTGACCTTACCCTAAAACTTCTACGGGTAGAACAACGATGGGTTTTTAGACTGAAGACTTCCAATGTGGGACTCAATGATAATATTCCATGGCTAGCCTTGACTTAGAACCCCTGTAGTGCGCCCACATCCTTTTGCCAGCTTGTTTCCCGAGCGGCACTCAGGGTTCTTTTTTCCATACGGCCACATAGGCTTATATAGCCCCCGGAGACCATGCCATTGTTGTCATCACTTGCCTTTTCAAGCGATGTAATTCACTTTTTAGTATACTATGCACCTCCCTTGCACCGGCTAGAGCCATTCCTGGTGCTCCCATTTATGAACGGTATTGATTTCATCCCGAGCACGGGCTCGCCGCTTGCTCCAGATCGCCTCCCTGAGAGGCTGACCACATGTGCCCACGTACTCTTCATGTGACATCCTCCCTTGATCTAACACCAGATTTACCAAGACAATACTTTTTCCACTTACCCTGGAGATGCGAGGCAGCCCGCGGTTCTACGTCTCAATAGAACTACATCTCCCACCGCGCATCGACAAATGACTACATCTCCCATGATTCTCAACACGAAATCACGGAAGTCGACGTGCAGTGAAATACGGCTCCTCCGGACGCTGCAGTTATCCTGCCGGCCGGACTTACGCCCTCAGAGACAACGCTCCGTTTGAGCGGTAAGTTACGTTCCCCCCCCCTTTTGATGGTCACTGTGACGGGGCATTTTCCCTTTTCCTCCCTCCTTTCAACCTGACACTCAGGTGGCCTGGCAGTGTTTGTCCTGCCGACCATGCCGGGTGTCTCACAGTTGTTCCCTGTTAGCCAAGCCCCGGGCTCACACTCCTGTACGAGCCTACCTTGACCCGCACCACTGATGCAGAGATGCCTAATTTGCAAACGGGGATATTTCCCCCGTTTTTTGGTTCTTTGCCATTTCTACGCCGGACTTTCTGACGAGCCGGCTTGGTTTTCTTTGGCGCGTGTTCGCCATTCACCTCTCAGCCTGGTTTCCGGGGCCATTTCTCCTCCTGTTCCGCCGTATAACCTGTCCCGGGTCTTCCATTATTATGGTTGTACCTGCTTCCATTTCCCCGGTACTTTAAGACACAGATATGCCGCCTCTCCATCCATTGATATGAAGGGTTTGGCTTCAGAGTTCTGGTCAAGCGTAATTACTTACAGCCTCGCAGGATGACTCATGAGTCTCAATTGGTTTTCCCACAGTCTATCCCCCTTCACACTGGGGCAACCTTGCATGAGCATTTTTTGCACTTCTGGAACATAAGCATTTGTATTGAACCTGGGCCGAGCGCCTGGGTTTAAACTTAGGGGAAAATAGACATGAGCACCTTGCCTCTTTGCCATATTGACACTGGTTCTCTCAACTACCTCTCCCTGACTGGATGGACAGATATCAAGCTTTTCTGCTCTGCTGCTTTCTCTCTCTGTCTGACGCCACACCTTTCTTTCTCAGATTTGTAGGCGTATGTACCCATGGCGAATTAGCCCCGGACAGAAGTGGTAACCCTTTTAACCTAAATAGGTGAGTGCGGCTTTCTATGTCACTTACTAAATGCATTAGTGATTTGGCCATGCTTAATATAGCTTTTTATAATGGCTACCAGTATGTATGTGGCATAACCATGCACATGTATTGTTTTTCTTTATTGTAGGTTCCATCGGTGAACTAGATTGAATACAGGGACTCCTGGTTCAGTATACCACACCGTTGTCCCACAATATTTTCTTTTTTATATTTTGATGCACTTTCACATTTTTGCAGAAGCTGCTTCTTTGGATCCTGATGAAGGCCATGACACTTCTATAGGTCGTAACGGCCGAAACATGTTGATCTCTCTAATGTAGCTGTATCTAATGTTGACAGGCTCATTATTCAGTTTATTGCTTTTAATCCTGTCACAGGGTAGCTGAATAAAGCTTGCTGCTAGCTCTGTAGGCAGTTTTAACCTATTTTCACACTTCACTTCAGCAGTGCACCACACAGTTTTTCGCACCACGCTCACATAGGGTTTTTAGGACAACCCATGTGCTTTATTGTAAACATCCCTGAGCTCCTCCCTCGTAGAGAGGGGGTTGTAGCCAGCGCTAAGACTAGGTCTTGACGCGAGGAGGCACCCTATCATGAAGCATGACACCTTTGGTGTGTGAGAGGGAACCGTCCTTAAAAGGGATATTCCCCTTTCTTTCCTTTGTGCATGGTATATTCAGTCCACATACGTACTGAATCTTCAATCTGGACCCGTGGGTTTGTTCTGTGCTATTTACTATGAATGGGGAGTGTGCCCACGCTGGTCCCTAAACCTCCTCTTGGCCCTCTTTTTGTGTGTGACATCAGCCATTACCACCCAACAATATGCTTGCGATAATAGCATGAGTATATGCAAAGCTTGTGGCAAAAGAGTTACGTTATGACATATTTTAAATGATATAAGGCTAAAGCTCCCATATAGGACATGTTCCGAAAGTTTTGAAGAATCCTCTGGAATGGTAGTAACACTAGCATCAGCCATTCAGAACATATTCAGAGATTATGGAATATAACCAGAAGAAACATGTTTCACTTGATACTACCATAAGCCCCTCTGGCATTAAAAGGCACCAGAGAGATTCTGATAAGTCCCTCTAATTCTTTATAAACCTATAAATTATTTACACACCTCAGCAGAAAAAAACTATCCTGTAACCAAATTAATTCACATTTTTTCCCTCTGTAGCATTACTGTTACATTTAAAATGATCCCAAACAGTTCTTCATTCATAAATACAAAAGAAAAGAAAAACTGTTATGGTATGATACTGATATGACACTAAACCAGCCAAAATGAAGTCCAGCACATCATCAAAACCAGGAGACCAAAAGACAGAGGAAACATGCCAAAAAATGCCAGGTCTAACACATGTCCCCTCTAGCTGAAAGTAGGGAGAACTACCCTCCCACCTGGGAGTTCTCTTCACTGAGGTGGAAGAACCTGGACAGACCATCAGCGTTGGTGTATTCTGTGCCAGGGCGGTATTCCACCGTAAAGTCCATTCCCTGTAGGGAGATGGACCATCTTCACAGTTTTGTGTTCTCACACCTCATCTGTATTAACCATCTGAGGGGCCTGTAGTTGGTCTGAACTCGGAAGTGAGTCCCAAACAAGTCAGGCCTTAGCTTCTTCAGTGCCCAGACCACAGCAAAAGCTTCTCGCTCTATGGCACTCCACCTCTGTTCTTTGGGGAGTAGGCTCCTGCTAAGGAAGACTGCAGGCTGGTCCAGGCCCTCTTCGTTCAGTTGTGAGAGCACCACTCCCACACCAGGCTCTGCAGCATCAGTCTGTACTATGAATTCCTTGGAGAAATCGGGTGCCTTGAGCATGGGCGCCGTGCACATGGCTGCCTTCAGGGCATCAAAAGCGTTCTGACAGGCATCCGTCCAGATCACTTTCCTGGGCTGCTTCCTGGAAGTCAGCTCAGTCAAGAGGGCAACAATGGTGCCATAGCCCTTGACAAATCTCCTATAGTAACCGGTGAGACCTAAAAAGACTCTCACCTCGGTCTGGGTCTTGGGGGCTCTGAAGCCAGAATGGTGTCAATCTTAGGTTCTAGGGGCGCCACCTGGCCGCTTCCTACCTGGTGCCCTAAGTACACCACCAATCCCTGCCCCATCTGGCACTTACTGGCCTTGATCGTGAGAGCTGCATTCTGCAGAGTCGTCAACACTTCCCAGAGATGGTTCAAGTGATCTTCCCAGCTGGAACTGAACACTGCGATGTCATCCAGGTAGGCGGTGCTGAACTCCTCCAGCCCAGTCAACACCTCATTAACCAACCTCTGAAAGGTGGCAGAGACATTCTTCAACCCAAAGGGCATCACCCGGAACTGGTAGGTTCCTCTGGTGTTGAGAATGCTGACCTCTCCTTGGCTCCATCAGTCAAGGCAATCCGCCTGTACCCAGAGGTTAGATCAAACGTGCTGAGGAACTTGGCAGCTCCAAGCCGATCAATGATCTCATCAGCTCTGGGGATGGGGTGCGCATCAGTCCTGGGGACGGCACTGAGCCCACAGTAGTCCATGCAGAGCCACAATTCCGGAGTGGCACCGGGTGCAGCGGCCTTTGGGACCAAGACCACTGGGCTGTCCCAAGACTGTTGGAGGGCTCGATCACCCCTAATGCCAACATCTTAGTAACCTCATCTTTGATGCTGGCTCGGACCCTGTCAGTCAGCCTGTAAATTTTGTGCTTCACAGGAGGACTGTCCCCAGTGTCTACATCATGGGTACACCAGTGGGTGACACCTGGGGTCAGGGAGAACAGTATGGAAAACTGCCCCAACAGCTGGCGACAGTTACTCTGCTGCTCTGGGGTCAGTGTCGGGGAGAGGTTCACACCTTCTACTTACCCATTGTGCTCCTTGGTAGACAGGAGGTCAGGGAGAGGTTCACTCTCCTCTTTCACCCCATCATCTGTCTCCAGGAGCACTTCAGGCCTTTCAAAGTGAGGTTTGAGCCAGTTTACGTGTAGGACTTTCAAAGGGTTCCTGGGAGTCTGCAAGTTCACCAGGTAGGTGACATCACTCTTGTGCTCCACCACCTCAAAAAGCCCAGTCCACTTGTCTTGAAGAGCGGAAGGCTCTACTGGGGCCATGACCCACACTTTCTGGCCAGGTTGAAACTCTACTAGAGTGGCATTCTGGTCATACCAGCGTTTCATCTCTTCCTGGCTGGCTTCTAAGTTCACCTGAGTAAATCTCCTGAAGTGCACAGTCTGGTTTCTAAAGGCCAGAACGTAACTAAATACATCCTGGGGAGGTTTCCTGGAAGCTGCCTCCCAGCCCTCTTTCACCAAACTGAGAGGTCCTCTCATAGGGTGCCCATACAGTAGCTCAAAGGGACTGAACCCTAAGGACTTCCGCGGCACCTCCCTGTAAGCAAAGAGAAGGCATGATAAAAGGGCGTCCCACTTACTCTGTTCTGTCAGACACTAGATCATGCCCTTCAGACATTGGTTGAATCTCTCTGCCAAACCATTGCCTTGGGGGTGGTAAGGAGTGGTGTACTTGTGGGCTGCACTACATGCCTCCCACAGGGATGTCATATACTTGGATATGAAATTGGTCCCCTCATCAGACACCACCTCTCTGGGGAACCCCATGTGGAAAAAGATCCCCATTAATGCCCGCCCACCACTGGTGCCAACGTTGTCCTGAGAGGGATAGCCTCTAAGTACCAGATGGCATGGTCCACCAAGACCAGGATGTACCTGTTCCTTCCCATGGCTGTCTTGGGGTACAGGCAGGGGCCCCATAATGTCTATCCCCACCCTCTCAAAAGGTGTGCCTACAACCAGAAAAGGTTGGAGAGGAGTCTTACACTTCCTCCCACTCTTGCCACTTGCCTGGCAAGTTTGGCAAGACCTACAATGTGTATCCGACTGACTTCACATTTGAGGCCAAAAGACGTGGGTGACAATGCTGACAAAGGTTTTGTCCTGACCCAAATGTCCTTCCAAAGGTACGTAGTGAGCCAGACCCAGTAGGAAGGGCCTGAAGCGCTGGGGTACCACCAGCACAGTGGCTGACCCAGGCTGAGCGACCTTAGGCTTGCTGTATAGAAGACCATTCTCCCAGTAGATCCAGTGTGATCCAGACTGATCACCAACTGCCTGGTTTTCCAGAGAAGGGCATTTCTTCTGCTCCCTGCAGAACTCCTCCCTGGTGTGACCCCCTTCTTGCTGCCAATGGGTCAGCTCAGATAAGTACCCCAGTTCAGCCACTTGTTCCCCTGTAGGTTCCGGGGTGTCCCCCTCAAGGTCAGCCTCTTCCCAGACCGTGGGAACTTCAGGAGCGGGTTTCCTGTGCCCCTTGCCCTTTCTCTTGGCAGGCACCTGGGTCACTGTTTCAGGCTCCAGGCCCATCTGATCACCCTTTCTGGCTGCCCCAGACCGAGTGGTCACGCATGCCCACTCTGGCAACCCAAGCATCTCCAAGTAAGACCTGAGCTCCACATCCTTCTAAAAGGACTGCTCCAGGTCGTTACCTAGCAGACAATCTACAGGCATGGTTGGGCTCACAACCAGCCTCGAGGGACCTGAAACCCCCCCACTCAAAGGGAACGTGTGCCACCTTACATTGGCGCCCTGAGTTGTCTATAGCAACTACTTGGTGGAATGCACCAAGGACTACTTGCTCCTCAGATACCAGGTGACACCGGACTGAGGTCACACTTGCTCCAGTATCTCTGAGTGCTTCTACCCTTTGCCCATTGATGGTCATCGAGGAGCTGTACTTCTTAATATTTGCAGGCACCTGGCTTCCTGGACCATCTAACTGTCCCCTAGTGAGACAAGGTTAATTTCTGCGGGATCCCCACCCTCCTCTGGGAGCACCTCCTCCCCAAACGCTACACAAGCCATCACCTTCCACTGCCCACCAGTGGGCGGCTGTGACCCCTTGGAGCATTTGGGATCCCCATCAGGTGACCCACCTGGTCACATGTAAATCACATGTGGGGTCCCTTCTCTGCAGGTTTTCCTGAAGAGACGCAGGTTTCCTTTCTCCTGAGGGGCAGGAATCCTTACCATGGGTACTAGTTTGGGACCCATTAGAGAACTTCATTTCTTTACCCTTGTCCCCACACTCTTCTGTTGGGGACCCTGGCTACCATTGGTGGAGTCTCCTCCATACACCTCCTTGTGGACCCTGGTACTCCTCCAGTGATCCACCTCCATATCAAGCTTCCTGGGGTCAGTCAGCTTACTATCAGTAAAGTGTTGGCGCAGCTCTGCAAAACATAGACTAAACAAATGATCCCATGCAATTAGATTGTAGAGCCCCAGAAAATCTGTCACATTACTGCCCTGCACCCAACCATCCAATGCTATACAAAAGAATATACACATTCTAACCAAATGTGTTCATCAGTTTTCCTACTGGACCTAAACCGATCCCTGTACTTGTCAGGAGTGAGGCCATACCTGGTGAGAATGGCCTTCTTTATGTCAGTGTAGGTGAGGTTGTACCGCTTATCCAGTGCTAACAATGTGCCCCTCCCCTCCTCTACAAAGTGCTTCCACTATACTGCTCCCAAATTCTTCTCAGGGACCCCATTCATGTGGATGGCTGCCTCAAAGGCCTGAAACCACCTCTGTATGTCATCTCCCTTCTTGTACTCTCTTCCTACATTCTTGAGAAAGTGTACTACTCTATCTGAGTTCACTGAGGTATTGCTGCCACCATCTGTGCTGGACCTACTCCTCTGATCCAGCTCCTTTACTCTAAGCTCATGGTCTAACATCATTATTTTCTCTTACTTTGCCAGCTTGAGCCTCCCCAACTCCATTGCATCTCTCCTTGCTTCCCGACTGTCCTCCAGCTCCTCTGGGGACAAGCCACTGCTGCCTAGCCTGGAGGGTCCCTCCTCTCCCAAAATCACATCAACCCTTTAAATTGGCTCCTCCGCCTCCACACTGAGATCTCCAGAATGCCCACTAGCATTTCTGGCTGCTACCCAGGCCCTCCACGCCTTTTGTAGCTTCCTCTTTCCTGGTGAGGCCTCTGATTAGGACTTTCAGGTTTTTGCAAATAGCTTCAACTCCTTCAAGTTGTGGGTTTCCAACCTTTCCTCCTCAAAGGCCACTTCCAGGGATGCAACTGATGATGCTATTGACTCAGGCATGATGCAGTGGAAAGTTCAAGCTCAACAAAAATGGCAAGACCAAAAATCGACCAAAAGAAAACAGTATGTGGTATGTAGTGGTCTGCGATATGATAGTAGTGTACACCAATCACTGTAGGTAAAGTACAAATGCAAGTCCTATCCCACCACTGCCACCAATGTTAGAAATGGGGGTCTCTAGTTGGCAATGGTTTGCACCTTGACCAAGTAGGGACCCTTCCTTCTAGTCAGGGTAAGGGGGATACACTTCTAAAATAACACATGCTCACTCCCTTGGTAGCTTGGCGCGAGCAGTCAGACGTATCTCCAAGGCAATGTTTAAAGCATTTGCACATAACTCATAGTAATACAGTGAAAACACTACAAAAGGACACCACACCAGTTTTTGAAAAATAGCCAATATTTATCTCTGCAAAACAAGACTAAAAGGATAAGAATCCAACATACAGTTATTCAAGAATATCAATAAGCAAAAATAGACTTTAGAAATTGTTCCTTGAAGTGGATAGCTCCGTCCGAGGCTACCACAGCGGTGTGAACCAACAAATCAAACGGTTCTGGCCGACCACGGCTGTGCAGCCCGGCTGCAGTGTCGGAAGACCATCAAACAGAACCTTTTGTTCCAGCCGACCGTGGCGGTGCGGGCCGACTGCGGCGGGAGTCGAGGCTGTAGTGCGAAGTGAACCAGTGCAACAAGCGTGCCTTTAGGTCGCAGTGCAGGCAGCGGCTTGGTGGCGGTTGTCCAGCGGCATCGGTAAGACCAGGGCTTTGGTGCGAGGTGGGGCAGTGCTCGTCACGGTCCTGACAGTCACGGTGCAAGTCACGGTGTTCGTTGATGATCTGGGATCGATGGGGCTGGCATCGGTGGGCCGAAACTGTGGTGTGGGATGGGGCGGTGCATCGTGTAACTTACAAGCGGTGCCCCCAAACACGGTGTAGCCAGCGGTGGTGATGTCAGCTTGCAGCGTCGTCGTCGGTGAGGCCAGGGTGGTGAAGTGAAGCAAAGCGGTGCGGATTGCGGTGCCCACAGGTCGGGGTGCAAGCAGCAGCTCGGTAGCAGCAGCGGACAGCATCATCGGTGAGTCCAGGGTTGCGGTGCAAAGTGCGGTGGTGCTCTCTGTGGTGCCGTCAGGTCATGGAGCCACCGGCGGTATCAGTGATGCTGTTGGATTGCTGTTTCTCTCTGTGGCAACTGAAAGAAATGGTCCCAGAGGCAGTACCCAGAGGCAGGCAAAGGCTTTGCTGTTCCTGAGACTTCTTGAACAGGGGGCAAACTCTACTTCAAGCCATGGATATACTCAGAAGAAGAAGTTGTATTAAGTTCAGTCCAGTCCTTTCACTGCCCAAGACAGAAGCAGCCTCGGTAGGCCAACACAGCAAAGCACACAGCAAAGTGGAAGTCCCTCCTCATAGCTTCTCTGGCTCTTCTTGGCAGGTTTCTTGATTCCAAAGTGATCCAAAGTCCTGGGGTCATGGCCCCAATATGTATACCACATTTCCTTTTGAAGTTGGCACAAAAAAAGCTCCACTGGCATGCATAAACATGTTCTGCCTGGTTCAGGCCAGGATCACTCCAGGAGGGGGAGACAGCTTTGTGGAAGGCAGCCAGAGTCCTTTCAGGTGCAAGCGACAACTCCTCCCACTACTCTAAATGCAGCCAGGTCTATTCAGCCTGGCTATGAGTCACCCAGGAAAGGCAGGACACACCTCAACCCCCACCCCCACCTTGTGTTTGTCTAATGTGAATACACATCCCATGCTCCTGTCACTCTGAACCCAGACGGGAATACACAAATGGCAGAGGCACACAGGATGGTTAAGCAAGAAAATGCCCACTTTCTAAAAGTTGTCTGGGGATACTTAAGTGCACTACAAAATACGCACTCACAGTGGAGTGTCAGCAAAAGTTATCAGTGGTAATCTAGAATTTCATTCATTTTGCATTTTTCTTTGCAAATGTCACTTTTATTTAGTTCAGACACATCGTTGCTTTCACTAACCCTGTGTTTTATCAATCTTCTATGTGCATGCTATTTTCATCTATTTTTATTTGTTTAATTCGTTTTTGCCCCCGCGTTTCGCAGGGTAGTCCCTGTTTCTATTTCCATGTTTTTTAACGTTTTTTTAACATTTTGTTCGCGCGCGCACTTCGCTGCTTCATTTGCCTCTCGGGTTGAGAACTGAGAAGTCACCCGCATCCGCGGTATCATCACGTTTTGGTGAGTTTTCTTCTGCTTGGCACTCCTTTATTTTGTTTTTCCTCTACTCGAGGTGCACTATGAGCGTCTTGTGTTTATTCCTGTTTCAATGACACGTTATTCCGTGTGTTTCAGTTCCCGTTTTTAAAGCCCTCCAGCGTCAACTGAGCGATTGTGTTTCCTCAAGTATCATTGAGGTAATCCTCACACGTACCATCGGTAAGCTTGCTTCCGCGCACTTTCACTTTTCCTGTAGTTCACAACGCATTATTTGTTTTTCATATCGACGCCTCTTGTGTTTGCAGGCACTACCGGGACGTACTATTATCCAGACGCTTAACTTGTAAGTTTTGCCGCACTGTGTGGGTCACGTTCACTTTCATTTTTACCGCACATGTAAAACCTCCATTCTGAGCGATAGCACTTAAGAAGCATGGTATTGTTTCAGGCAGTAGTATGTGACTTCACGTCTCACACTCAGTGTTTCTTTCACGATTGGGCATTACTCTTTGGTTCTTCATTGTTCAAATTCATTTTCCGCTTGGCATTTGTGTGGCATGTACTAATTTAGACACTTTGGCAATCCTCTCGAGCCCCTTTTTTAAAATGCAATGTTAATTAGATGCTGATCCGTTGTGCTATGTATAGATTTTGATTATGTTATTTGACATTCACAGTTCCCCTGAAGAAGGGCCACGTATTTGGCCCGAAATGCATTGGGATTTTTTCAAAATGTTAAAACTCAAGCTGCGTCAAGCATTTTTTGATTGAATTCACCGCGTCTCTTCCGCTACTGGATTGAATAAAAACCTGAGAGACCTACACATTTCTCTTTCATTTGTTTCTGTTTGGAAGAATATTTTGTGAAATCCTCATTGTATCCACGGTTAACAGTTGTTTATTACCATATGAAATTCTAGATTACCACTGATAACTTTTGCTGACACTCCACTGTGAGTGCGTATTTTGTGGTGCACTTAAGTATCCCCAGACAACTTCTGTGTTGTTTGTTTTCTTGCTCGAATTTGGCGGTATGCAGAACCGTCACCTTGGTGCACACACACGTTTAAAACTTTGTTTAAAATAGTTGTATATTGTTGATTCCAGGTATCATTGAGTGCATATTGTGCTGCATATTGTTGCTTTTGATTTCAAATTGTTCTGCGCCGCAGCCTTTGCACCATTAAAATGTCATTTGAAGACATTGTACACCTCACTGAACACAAAGCAGAAACGAAAGTGTATACTTCCGCTGAAGCCAGTAATATTTATGGGCTCATTCGAGAGGTTAGATCATTTGACACCACACAGGGACCCGTTCATCAACAACTCAGACAGTTAGAGTATCTCCTTAGACGTGAGATTAATCAGAGACTCCATGCAACCACCCTCATACAATATCATAAAGCGAGTCGGATCCCGAGAGGTCTCCGCTTAGCTATCAAACCAATGTTATTTAAAATGAACCGTAAATTTATGGATAAATGGTACGCCATCCTTAATAAATGTTCCCTAGATCTCATCTTGTTAATTGTAGAGGAACTGTCCCAAGTAATATCTGGGCTTGATTCCAAAATTAAAGAATTGCAAGACGTTTTAGCTACCCGTATGGAAGCAGAAGAATGGCAGACTACTCTGACTGATATTAATAAGAGGTTGGATAACTATGCTAAAGAAATTCATGAAAGAAAGATCAGAAAGTTCCGTCGCGATACGATCGACTATAAACTTGATGAAGTTTATACTTGGGCAGAGGTCTATGCCCGCAAACGGACATGGAACAAACCAGGCACCACTTTGTCTGATGAAAGTATAGCGTCAAGCACTGACACTCAGCTAACACATCCACCAGCATCTATGTCAGTTGCTTCCACTTCTGCTAATGCAGTCACCACTGTAGCATCTACTAATGCATCTAAGGTGTCTTTTTTAGACACAAGTCCAGCCGCCAACAATCCTCCCACACAAGTGACACTAGAGGCAAACAAACCCGTCGAGGCCATAGATTCTGCAAAATCAGGCAGATCGCAACGTCAAAAGAAACATTAGTGATCAACATTTCTTCATCAGGTCTGTCCCACACACAATTGTCACTTTTAGAGAAAGGCAGTTCCTTTGTACCGACTTTCCACTCGACTTCCCTAGATGCTGAAATAGCTCTATACAAATTCACACGAAAACTTTGTTTACGATATTTTTTTGCTTCCAGCAATTTCAGTGTAGACACAACACAAGATTTAGAATATCGTGAGTTCAAGCCCAAGAGTGTGTTTACTTCACCTTTTTCACACAAAATCATTGATACATTTGAGACTATGGTTAAACAAGATCTGCTAAAGCTATCAAAGACATCCACTAAACCTTCGTTGCAAAACATGTCACATCGCGATAGAGCAGCTTTAAGAGCTTTAAGAACTAATGCGAACTTACACTTCACAAAGGCTGACAAGGGTGGAGCTCTAGTAGTCATGGATCGTCACATGTATAAAACCAAAATCTTAGCCATGTTGAGCGATGAGACCACATACATGTTGCTTAATGAGGACCCCACCAGGGCTTTTCAAGAAGTTCTTTTCTCTATACTTACCAAAGCTTGTGAAATGAAATGGATCTCTAAAAAAACAAAATAATTTTTATGGACTGAGTTTCCCCGAAGACCGGGACTATACATGCTTCCGAAAATCCATAAAGATCTTAAAAATCCGCCCCTTAGACCGAGTGTGTCAGGGTGCGGTTCATTGCATGAACCATTGGGTAAATATCTAGATGTATTTTTTCAACCGATTGTACAGTCATGTAAATCATACTTGCAAGACACCACACATTTGCTCACAGTACTAAAAGAGGTAGAAATTTCTGAAAGTGAAGAAACATGGTTGTGCACCATCGACGTGGTTGCACTGTACACCTCCATTCCCCATCTTGATGGCCTAGAATCCATCGAATGGGCTTTACTTAATCATGATGAGCCGTCAGCCAACAAGATTTTTCTGCTTGAACTTTTACATTTTTGTCTCTTTCACTGTTATTTTACTTGGAAAGGTCAGTTTTATACAGTTTTCCCGGGCTCCTAGCTATGCTAATATCTTTATGCTTAAGTTTGAGACCGAGTTCATTTTTTCTGACATGAATTGGACAAACCACCTTAAGCTATATCGTCGTTACATTGACCATATCTTCATTATTTGGCAAGGGCCTCGTCAGGCCTTAGAAAATTGTATTTCTTCATTGAATGAGATCAACCCTAGGATTCAATTCACCTCTAGTATTGAGGCTAGTACTATCTCATTCCTTGATGTGTGCATTAAACGCCAAGGTTCAGTCATTTCCACGAGTGTCTTTCGGAAAAAGACTGATCGCAACAACTCTCTGTTATTCCAGAGTTTTCACCCATACTCATTGAAAAGACATCTACCGTACTCACAATTCACCAAAATTAAAAGAATAACATCTGACCCTGAGACGTGTACACACCATTAAGGAGTACAAATTGAAATTTCAAGAAAGGGGTTACCCTATTCATATACTTGACAAGGCTGAAACCCGAGCCCTTTCAGCTGACAGAGATCAGCTGTTAAAGAAGTCTTACAAGCCATCTATATCTAGAGAGGTTTTTGTATCTACTTTCTCTACACATCACAACAAATCAAGCGTATTGTACTTAATAGATGGGACCTTTTGCAATCCGAACCAGTATTTCAAGGTCTTTTTCAACATCCTCCACTTTTTGCATAAAAAACGTTCTAGTAATTTAAAAGAAATACTTTCTAAACCCATTACTGGTCAGAATACTATTTACAAAGGTATGACCAAATGCTTCAATTGTTCCCATTGCAATAACGCCATGGTAGGCACGAGTATATCCCATCCACGCTCAGGCAAAAACATCTCACTGAATTTTACAGCTAACTGCAATAGTCAATTCGTCATTCATGTGATTAAATGCCCTTGCGGGCTTTACTATGTTGGTAAACCGAGAGAAATTTACGCACTCGCATAACAGAACACAAAAGTAGAATAAGGACTAACACTTTGAGCTCACCCCTGGCTCAACACTGGCAAGAAAAACACCACACTATTGCGCAGCTTAGATTTAGCGTGCTAGAACTTGTAAAAGAGACAGCAGGCAGAGATATGACACGTTTGCTGTCGCAACGCGAATTACACTGGATTTGGTTCATGGATAGTCTCGTACACAATGGGCTGAATGATAAATGTGAATTTTCCTGTTTTTTATAACTGCTTCTGAGATACCATCACTATATCATGGTTTAATGATTCATATGTAACCTCTGGCCTACACCTATATGGTGGTTTCATTTGCCTACATGTTTACCCAGTCGATCTATGCCATGTATACTTGTACTGCATTGTTATTCAATCATATGGTTAGCATTTTTGTACCTTCGATTATGTTGTTGTTACTTGGTCATTTTGTTCATCCAGTCGTTTTATGTCATGCATACTTGTTCTTCTTTTTGTTAATTTAACTTTATTGTCATTTTGTCATTTTTGCATTTTTCTTTGCAACTGTCACTTTTATATAGTTCAGACACATCGTTGCTTTCACTAACCCTGTGTTTTATCAATCTTCTATGTGCATGCTATTTTCATCTATTTTTATTTGTTTAATTCGTTTTTGCCCCTGCGTTTCGCCGGGTAGTCCCTGTTTCTATTTCCATGTTTTTTAACGTTTTTTTTAACATTTTGTTCGCGCGCGCACTTCGCTGCTTCATTTGCCTCTCGGGTTGAGAACCGAGAAGTCACCCGCATCCGCGGTATCGTCACGTTTTGGTGAGTTTTCTTCTGCTTGGCACTCCGTTATTTTGTTTTTCCTCTACTCGAGGTGCACTATGAGCGTCTTTTGTTTATTCCTGTTTCAATGACACGTTATTCCGTGTGTTTCAGTTCCCGTTTTTAAAGCCCTCCAGCGTCAACTGAGCGATTGTGTTTCCTCAAGTATCATTGAGGTAATCCTCACACGTACCATCGGTAAACTTGCTTCCGCGCACTTCCACTTTTCCTGTAGTTCATAACGCATTATTTGTTTTTCATATCGACGCCTCTTGTGTTTGCAGGCGCTACCGGGACGTACTATTATCCAGACGCTTAACTTGTAAGTTTTGCGCGCACTGTGTGGGTCACGTTCACTTTCATTTTTTACCGCACATGTAAAACCTCCATTCTGGGCGATAGCACTTAAGAAGCATGGCATTGTTTCAGGCAGTAGCATGTGACTTCACGTCTCACACTCGGTGTTTCTTTCACGATTGGGCATTTACTCTTTGGTTCTTCATTGTTCAAATTCATTTTCCGCTTGGCATTTGTGTGGCATGTACTAATTTAGACACTTTGGCAATCCTCTCGAGCCCTTTTTAGGTCGAGCCTCGAGTAGCGCGCAACCGCTGCTCTGCGAGACTTTAAGTTAGGAGCTTTTGAAAGCTGACCAGACGCTCGGGCGTCATGGCCTTTTCCCTGCGGTTACCCGCACGGCAGACATCTGTTTCCAATTATCGTGCCCAGACGCGGGCGCGATGATTGGAAACACATGCCCGGCCGTGCGGGTAATCCACAGGGAAAGGCCATGACGCACGAGCGTCTGGTCAGCTTTCAAAGCCCAGGCTGCCGCGCTCGCTCGCCTCCGCTCCTCTCTTGTTATTCATGCACGTGACTTTAAAGCCTAGGAAGAGCTGTTTACATGGCTGTCTCAGGATCAGGACAGTCACTATGACCCTTCAAGTTACGATTTGCATCGGCAAAGCGGAAACCTCCATATCAATAAGGATCGAGACACATTGCTTTAAAGAAAGAGAAAATAACTACAATTCCCTGCTTTCTTTGTACAGCAGTTTCAGCTCAAGCAAACTATGCCATTTGTGCAGTGCGGCATTAAATGGACTTCCCTTCTTATGTGTAGCCAATCAAGAGGTCCAAAAGGTCATTGCCAGTGACAAAGCAGCAGTAAAAGGTAATTACCAGTGAAAAGCATCAGCAAAGAATTAACTGCTGAGAAGGGTGGAGAGTTAGGGAGGGAGAAAAGCAAAGAAATGCCGATTGAACGGGAAACAGAAGCAAAAACAAAAAACACATTGCTGGGGGCAGAAGAGGAGAGGAAGAAATACAAAGCGGTCACGACTTTGAACATAAGTGGAATTAAAAACATATTTATGTACAAACTCTTACTAGGTATCCAGCTTCTCATGGTCAGGAGCTAAACCTACAGAAGGGTTTTAAACTCCCAGTGCTTTTGAGACTTCTGCAGTTACATTTGGCTGCAACTTGAAAGCAACAGTAAAATCGAAACATATCAGTTTTTCTCCAAACATTAATTATTTATCCTAACCAAAACCGGGTCATCACTATTGATAGCGTAGGAGTTACATCAGTCCTGCAAGCAAGGAGGGTGCTTGAAATTCAATAATATTACTATTTCAAGTTGCCATATTGAGGCTCGGTGCTTTCAACTACATATTAATTATCTACGATGATGTTCCAGAGTCCTTGCCACAAAAGCCACTTTCTGAAATGCAAACATCTGCTTTGGGACAGAATATATTCAATCAGTTTGTAGGTGTGCTAAAACACTGTCATATATGTGCCTTTACACTTCAATTCGCTCACCTCATCTTCAAAATCCTCTTCCACTGCACACTGATTCTGCAAACTCCAAGCCTACAATGAAAAAAGCACAGTCGGAATTACGTTTTGTGTGACTGTGATATACCGTAACTCACCTCCAACTCCAAATTGGATTACAAACTCAAATACATCATGAAACTCAACTTGAAGCTGCAGAAGTATACCATTGTTGTAGCTGTGGAGTTTGTGGCTCAAAGTGGGGCTGAATATTCAGAAAAAATAACGTTTACTGAGCTCTCTTCCGCAGGTGCATGAACCCAATGACATAAACCGAAGCAAATCTCGGAATGTGCCAGTCACAGGAGCCCGGATTGGAATAAGGGGTTCAACAGTGACCAGGGTTGGGGATACGAATGGGCCAGAGGGGGCACCGGAAGGTCGGGGTGCCAGCTTACAAACACCCCTAGTGCACCTTGGCAGGGTCGGGCCTCGTCTAAAGGCAGCCCGGCATCCGTGGCCCCCTTTATCAAGTCCCCCGACACACCGCAGGCATGCTGGCTGCAGATTCGAAGCCTTCTTTTACCCGGCATGCACTCGGATCTTACGCAACACGCGGCGCGCTCCTGGCGCTGCCTCTGTGTCACTGTTTACTCTGCGCCTCCACCATCTTCCCTCCCAGACAATAATCTTAAAGGACCTCCAAGGCCCCGGGGCTGGCTGTGCACGGGTGCTTGCACCTGAAACAAGCATTGGCATAGCCAATAGGTCTCGCCTTTGGGACCTTATAAGTGTTTAGCCATGCAACAGTTGAAGTTGTTGCACCAAGGATATTGTGCTGCATAACTAAATACTTATAAGGTCCCAAAAGCGAGACCTATTGGCTATGCCAATGCTTGTGTTACTGTTGTAATGTTAAATAACATTACAACAGTTACCAACCTGGTGCATTCTGGAAGATGTAGTTTTGGTTCGTTTTAACTGAATCAAAGAAAACAACATAACTGAAAACAATGTTTTGTAGGGCGACATCCAAGGGCTGCGGCATGTTGTCACTGGTGACATGGGGCTACTTGGTAATCTTAGCGAGAAGGTGCACAGGCTAAAATTCCCATAGAGTGGTTCGTCACCACGTCTAGTGCTCCCTCAGCATAGGTGCAAGGAACTGGTAAAGAAGATACAGGCTCTTGTACTGCAGACTGTTTAATAAGCTGAGAGGGCGATGCCTACTAAGATGCAGGTGCCCCCCTCTACTTCTCTCTAGCAACTGCCTCTAAATTTTATCTACAATATTCCTTCTGACATAGCAACATTACATGCAAAATTTAAAAAGAAAACAGACCACAATGTAAACATTTGCTTTAATGTTAACTGAAACACTGACCTCAAACTTACCCTTAGACCTAACGTTAATTATATCTGAATAAATTATGTTGTAATGACTATATTATGTTTTATAACCGGTACCCTGACCCTAAATCCATATATGTACATACTAAGGTAAACTGTCTTTCTGTAATCTAATGGGTACAATTAATTAAAATTAAGAAGTAGTTCATTGTAGAATGAAAGCTAGCTGTAACTCTAAACCAACAGATTTTAAACTAACTCTGACTATACAACTAACTTTAATCTAAACCCTAAAAATTACCCATTTTAGATAATTAAATTAAAATCAAAGGAAAACGTTTTTGTGAACGTTTGTTATATTGGGAACAATTTTTAAATAGACATTTAAAATGAATTTCATTTTTTAGGTATTTATGTGCTCGCCTTTTTACGTCGGAGTCCAAATGTATAGGTTGAAGTAGTAGCTTTGAAATCGGCGGTAGTCAAAGTAATGGTATAGGTTGATGTTATGGTAAGTAGAAGTGCTGGATTCGAAGCAGTGGGGTGCCCCTCATCCTCAAAACTTTAGCAAATATAAAATAAGAGGCATTATATAAATTAATTATCTGTTTTCTCTTTCGTTTAAGTTTCCTACTTAGTTATCCCTTCTGCTATGCTATTAGCCATTTTAGCTGACAATACTATTATCAGAGCCACTGGAATTATGCATCAGGGGAGGACCAAATTATGAGAGACAGTTGACGAAATTATGCTTCAAGAAAAGGCAAGTTATATGGCGTAATAGTCATGATTTGTGGCAGTAATAATTCACTATTGTCATTTTATGCGTGTAAACACTGTCTGAGCAAACTTTTCACCTCATTAATATCAGTTGAATACACTTGAAATAACACTTTGAATACAGGAATCAGCAACTGAAAGGCCACCTGCCATTGCGTGGCATTATGCGTGTAGCACTTGTTGCAGCGTTTTTCGTTACCATGATCCACTTGAGGTACAAATAAAAAAAAAAAAGTTAAAATGTGCAAATTATGCAAAGGATGATGGAATATGTGGCAAGTGTGGATAAATCCATAATCATGCTGAAAATGCCACAGCCGCAGAATTGCATAATTCCTGTGGCCCTAACTATTCTGCATACCACTTTGGCCTTTCCACTGTACATCCAAACTGATATGTGTATGAAGCTATTGAAAGTGTCTTGTTCTTTCTCATTGGCCCACCCCGCTTTTCCTGCAGTGGCGACGGACTCAAGGAAAAAGCTGGAAAATGTGGACTGTAATTGGTTGCCGCTTTGGTGTGAGCCTCCACGCCAGGCCATGGTCTCATTCTTGGAGGTGGCGGTGTGCGGATCAGCATGTTACCAAATTCCTACACACCACCCGGTCATGTGGCAGTAATGGAAGCTTCCCTGTGTACATGAGGGCAATGGCCTTTGGGGATAAGACTGCCATTATTGATCAGAATGGACAGCACACGTACAGAGATCTCTGCCAACGGAGCACCCTCCTATCTCAGCTGATCCACCGGACATTGGAGCACCCAGACACAGACCTGAAGGAAGCCTGCATCTCGTTTTTGTGCCCCAACGATGCTTCGTATGTAGTTGCCCAGTGGGCTTCCTGGATGAGTGGCGCTATCGCTGTCCCCCTCTTCAAGAAACACCCTGCCCCAGAGCTAGAGTATGTCATCCGGGACTCCGAAAGCACGCTTGTTATCGTCGAGGACAGATACAAAGAGGTGGTGATTCCTATTTGTAGTAAGCTGGGGATACCAGCCCTACCTATGCCCGGACCTGATGCCAGTTTGGAGAAGCCCCCCTCTAACACAAGCTCCCCAGTTTCAGAGTGGAAGGACAGAGGAGCAATGATTGTCTACACCAGCGGAACTACTGGAAGGCCTAAAGGTGTCGTAAGCACTCATCGCAATCTACAAGCCATGGTGAGCTGGGCTACTTGTATATGCAGTCTTTGGGTGGGGGATGTCTTGACTGAAACACTGGGTCTCCAGTTCATGTGTAGGCCATGGTTTGATTTGAGCACAGAGTTTCAAAGGCGACATACCCTGCAGCCTCGGTTGAGCTGGGATTCCAGTATCTGCAAAGTATTGCTAGGGCATGCCTTAATGTGAGGTACAATTGGCTTTCAGTACCTGCAGTGTAGTATGAGTATGGTAGGCCTTGATGGGGCCTCGAGGATCTGCCAAGATGCATCATATTCTGTAGCCTGGAGCTGGCTTCCAGTGACTGCAGAGATGTCATATCCTGCTGCCTAAGTACTTCCATTGTCTGCCGAGTAAGGCATGCCCTGGTTGGGAACGTAGGGGCCTTCCAAAAGATATAGAACCATTCAGGCTTTGTTACACTAACATTCTGTTTCTTCAATACATGGGGAAGGGATGCCTTGAAGCGAGCCTATGGGCTTAATAAGACATCACAACCTGACATGCACCTCCTGTACACCTGCAGTGTTTGAGATGACTATGCCTTGATGGTAGCACAGAGTTTGCCAGGTGACAGGACAATCTGTAGAACATGCTGAGCCAGTCTTCCTGTGTGTGCAGCCTGTGGATGCCACAAGTCTTATGTCATTTCAGTGAGGTTCTAGAAGATACTCTAAGACAGGCTTTTCCAACGAGTAGCTCCTGAGCTACTGGTAAGCTCTCCAGCTACCTGTAATTAAATCTCCTGTGTGCTGTCCAGCCTACTAAATTAGAAGTGTTTGCTTGGTTGAATTAATACATGTATAACAAAATTGAGAAGCCGGTATTCTAGACAAAAATGTGTGCATTTCAGAACTCATAAGCTGATGTTTGGAGAAAAACGGTTGAATTTCCAATTGAATTTCCAGTTGAATTTCCAAATCTACAGTTTCAGTCCTTGACTTGGGTAAAAATAAACATTCTTATTTCAGCTCCAAGATACCCTTATGGGTGAATATGTGCTATACAGGTTATGTTATATTTGTGGAGACTTATTACTGCCTTGGTGCATTGCAGCTATGGCTGTTTTGCATTACCAATGCAAAGGCATTCCAAATTAATAAAGCCTTTTTAGGTCTCGCCTGAGCCAGCGCATGCGCTGCACTGGCGAGACATTTAGTGAGTGGGCTTTAAAAAGCCGACCACAGCTTTTTGGGTGGCATAGAGCGTGCGGTTACGCGCACAGTGACGAGCAGAGGCGCCATCTGGCTTTCCTCTTTCGTCATGGTGCGCACACATCGCATAGCTCGCGGCACCCTTACAGCGCGCGATCACTTTCGCGGCAGCTCACTTTCATTTTCTTCCCGCTGCCGCTCACTTTCATTAGGTCTCGCCTACGCAGTGCGCATGCACTGCATAGGAGACCTTTAGCCGTCGTGCAGCTCTTTTTCCAAGCACATACTCGTGCTTGTGGCGGCATACAGCTTGCGGGAGTGCGCAGCGGCGCGCCACAAGCTCGAGTGTGTGCTTCGAAAAAGAGCTGACTGCGCGCGCACGCACACACGCACGCACCACTCCCGGGCCAGCAAACACGCTCTGCTATTTTAAGTCCCTTCTCCTCTGTTCCTCTCGTTTCTCACACCTCTTCCTTTCTGTCTTCCCTTTTCTTTGATTCTTCTTTCTCTCATATCACCAATATCTTTATCTGTGATAACCGCCTTCCCACACCTCACTTTACACACTTCCCCCTCTTCTTCTTTCCCCTTGCGTCCCCCACCTTTCATTTGTGATATCCGCCTTCTCTTCTGTTATTTTTTTTAACCCGATTCTTTATCCTCTCCTCCCCTTCCCACTTATTTTTCTCCGTTACTGTGTGTCTTGCCCATCTTATTTTCAACCCTCCCCCCACATTCTAATAAACATGGCGGCTGGCTGCGCTTTCCCTTTTGTGTCGCTGAAGCCAGCCCTGGATGACTCCCGCCGAGCCCGGCGTGTGTAGGTGAATCCGGGAAGCTGCAGAAGAAAAGGACTTTCACTTTCACACGAAGTGCTCGTTTGATGTGGAGGTCTCCTCGAAACGCTCCAATTGTATCACGGTCTAAGAATATTCCAGTGGCAGATTTCCTCTACCTGCTACATATTTTGCAAGCGTCTTATCCATTTAAGTATTATGACTGCCATATGTTTCCATGAGTACTCCGGAATTCATGAAAAATTCTATAAGTGTCTTAAATTTGCTCCAAGTATAAGAATAATTCTGTGACTTCAAATTTCAAACATTTCACCCGCTCTCTTTGTGAAACAGGCACTACACACAGTCACTTGTTGTGGCAGCAGGTGGAAACGTGAGCTGACAAGCAGGCCCTGGTGTCTGCTCTTTCTCCAGCGTCACCTTTCTCGCAGTTTTAATAATCAGTAGCGCATCTGAGCACATCCGGTGGACAGCCTCGGCTCTCAGCCCTGCTGGGGCTTTGATGCACACGCTACGCATGTGCAGAGCTTTCAAGCGCCAATAGTCGACTCCTTGATTGCTAGTGCTGCATTAAACAACTTAAATAAAAATAATACTGGGCACAGGTGACTCAGTACATAGGAACAGCGATGCATTCCTGTCAACTGACAAACCTGTGAATGCTTAGCCTGGACCTTGATAAATGCAAGCACTCTGAGAACCCCCCGCCCCACAATTAACAATTAGTACAGGCCTGCTAATGACTCCTGTCCGTGTACAACAATAAATTGAAGTAAAAGAAGGATTTTGGACAGAGCCTGTAGTGCAGAAAGCCTTATTTACATACAAAGCGAAAAAACTACTTCCACGCGTGTCTCCTTATGTCTGGAGTAAATTCCTGATTTTTGGGGTATTTTCAAATAACGATGACTCTCGGGAAGCTGTGGCTCCCAGCTGTCCTAGGCATAATCCTGGAATTCTTTTGGGAATTCCATACGCTCGTGTATTTACGCTGGTGCACATTTGCTCATACGAACATTTTTAACGAGAGCCCCTTAACTTGCTATTTTTGTTTTTCTTCATGTTTCTACATCCGGAAAACATTTTTCTCAGCTAAGAAATCCTCCTGCCTACACCTTTAAACAACTTTGGGGGTGTTTCCTCTCCTATTGAAATTGATTTACCCTGCCATTAGCAGGGGTATATCGTAAACGTTTCGATCATGGGGATGGGGTGACAAAACCGTAAGTCTGTGGGTGTGTGGAAACATTTCTGGGCATGTCCTCCCAGGTATGCCCACTCCCGCTCATGGGACTCCTATGTAATATCACACTTTAAAGGAGCCTGGACGATGGCTCAGTGAGATGAGTCACCGCAGAAATCATGCAATGCTTTGTAAATAGTGTATTCAAATCATGACCAGGCAGACTCAGCTTCCATCCTCCTGAGATGAATAGATCAAGTATAAACAAGCATTGGCATAGCCAATAGGTCTCTCCTTTGGGACCTTATAAGTATTTAGTTATGCAGCACAATATCCTTGGTGCAACAACATCAACTGTTGCATGGCTAAATACACTTAACAGGTCCCAAAGACGAGACCTATTGGCTATGCCAATGCTTGTTTAAAATGCAATGTTAATTAGATGCTGATCCTTTGTACTATGTATAGTTTTTGATTATGTTATTTGACATTCACAGTTCCCCTGAAGAAGGGCCACGTATTTGGCCCGAAATGCATTGGGATCTTTTCAAAATGTTAAAACTCAAGCTGCGTGAAGCATTTTTTGATTGAATTCACCGCGTCTCTTCCGCTACTGGATTGAATAAAAAGCTGAGAGACCTACACATTTCTCTTTCATTTGTTTCTGTTTGGAAGAATATTTTGTGAAATCCTCATTGTATCCACGGTTAACAGTTGTTTATTACCATATGAAATTCTAGATTACCACTGATAACTTTTGCTGACACTCCACTGTGAGTGTGTATTTTGTAGTGCACTTAAGTATCCCCAGACAACTTCTGGGTTGTTTTGTTGTATTCCTCTTTGGGTGTCCATAAACGGGCTTTCCAGTATCATGTCCTTATATAGGCACAATTCGCCCTGCCCTTATATAGGCATAAAATCCCAGCCCTTATTTAGGCATTAAACCGTGCACTTCAAATACAGGCATGGTCTCCGACATCCGTCCACCCTAACGTCACAACGAGTTCATGAAGAACAGACCCTTAGGCTGCGGGAGTTTCCCTAGCCCAGGACTATTGATTTCTTCAAGGACTCATATATTATGCATGAACCATTATTCCTTAGGGGTTCATTCATGACGTCTTCCGCTGTCCGACTCACGTCAATGCTAACATTATGAGGTACTTCTTAGGTATAAATATACCTTCCCTAGCCCCTGTAAAGCAGAGGAGACCTCGACTTCAGAAGAGCCCGTTTCCCGGCCTGACGCCTTGAGAAGACGCTGTCATCCCTGCACGCAGAGAGTCCAGCTTCCAGTGATCTAACTTCCCTTGCGGGTTGTTGGAGTTCGAGTCTGGCAAAGAGATTCCTACCTCTCTCATTCTTCAGGTATGGAGCAGACTAGAACCTAGAGGGACTCTTGGCATACTAGGCATACTGGGGTTAGCCTACTCTTAGTATACAATAGTAAGGAATACTTCACCTACTTCATACCTCGTCCTACACCTAGGTTAGGTTAGGTACATTGGGGTAGAACTAGATTAGAAACGCATCGTATGAGTACTCGCATTTTTAATCTGTGTTATTTATGTAAAAGCATATGTACTAAAAGATAATGCTCTCGCAGTATTATTTATTTCTACTGCTCACACTGTACATTATTTATCTCGCATACTGTCTTGTGATCGTAACAGCACATTTTACTTACACCAGAAACAAGACAGTTCAATAAATCTTTTATTGAAATGCCCGTCTATTTCTTTCTGTGTAACTTGGAGAAAACTAAGCATGCACGACTGAGCTGAGTGAAATAGTTATCTATTGTTTCCACGACTCTGGGCCACGTTCTGATTCTAAAAGGGAAACACAGTGGTCATGTTTTGCGGCTGCCAGAAACTACTCCCTTCTTGTTGTCAAGGAGTTTCTAGTGGCCTCTGAGCTAGCTGGCACAAGTAATTAAGTTTAATATACTCGATAGGGACATACTGACCTTAGTCCTATGTCATATATTATTCCAATGCGCAGAGTCTATTAGGGAAATAGGAGCTACACTACAGTTTGTTTTCTTGCTCGAATTTGGCGGTATGCAGAATCGTCACCTTGGTGCACACCCACGTTTAAAACTTTGTTTAAAATAGTTGTATATTGTTGATTCCAGGTATCATTGAGTGCATATTGTGCTGCATATTGTTGTTTTTCACTTTCTAAAAGTGGCATTTTCAAAACACACAATATAAAAATCATCTTTACTAAAAAAAATGTATCTTTAATTCTGAGTTCATGAAGCTTAAACTCCATTTCTCTATCTTGTCGCAATGGAAAGTTGTGCTTGTAAGATGCTACAAAGCAACTCCCATGTTAGCATATGGGACAGATAGCTTTTAAATAGTGAAAACAAAATTGGCAATATTTCACTATCAGGACATGTAAGACACACCAGTACATGCCCTACCCTTCCCATACACTTCACCCTACCCATGGGGGTACCTTGGGCCTACCTGAGGGTTGCCTGATACGTAAGAAAAGGGAAGGTTAGGGCCTGGGAAGTGCACTTCCCAGGTCGGCATGGCAGTAAAACTGCGTGCAAACACTGCAGTGGCAGGTCTGAGACACCTTTGAAAGACTACTTGTGTGGGAGGCACAACCATTGCTGCATGCTCACTAGTAGCATTTGATTTACAGGCCCTTGGCACACACTGTAATATCGACTTACTAGTAAACCAAATGTCCCAATCATGGAAAACCAATCATAACCCAATTTACAGTAGGAGCACTTGCACTTCAGCACTGAATAGCAGTGAAAAGTGTGCAGAGACACTAAAACAGCAAAAACGAAGTCCAGCACACCATCAAAACCAGGAGGTCAGAAAGCAAAAAGACTGGGGAAACGCACCAAAAGATGCCAGACCTAACACTGAGTTTGTCCAATGTCATATTTGCTAAAAAAGTAAGGCTTCCTAGATTTAATTCTACCTCATGCCTCCATATTTCGCAACCCTAAACTTCCTGCGTCATTATCCAACTCTTGCAGGTTATTTTTCATTCCTGCCTTTTGCTTTTGTAACCTATTTCCTTTCATTCTCATCCTCCTTTCTCCTTCTCCATTTCTCTTTTTCTTACTAGGTCAAAACCTGATTATAAACATACGTCACAGTGCCTAAAAATGAGCGTTGGTGCCCATCTACAATCAACAGCACAAATTAAGCTCTGCCCCTAAACTCCAATGGCGAGTTCAGCACAATCACAATTTGCAAAAGGGAGCCTTACATCTATATTTTGTGCACAGGTGTAAATTACCTCATAAGTAGACTACGGCATTACAGTACAGAGAATACTGTCAGACTTGCCATATCTGATTGCCCTTATCTGCTATCCGTTTACATACATCTATTAGTGTAATTCATCTACCAAAACGTCTCTGGTAGGTAAACTGTGGTGAAACGTGCCTTCATCCAGTCTTCTTCGGTCGCACCCCCTCCCTACTAGAGTTCATACCCCGAAGGAGGGAAATCTAAACAATCTCACTTGCAGCGTTCAGATAATATTGGCTCGCGCCCATACGTGGTCTAGCATTCCAGAGCGTGTGGTCGTGCATTTGCAATGAAATAGAAAAAGTACATGTACTTTTCTGCCAACTTCAGGTGGAGCCTGCAGCATCTTAAAGCCTGAGATCTCTGCCCTGAGACTTCTATTTCTTTGGAAGCAGCACAATCATCGATCGGGAATAATCGAATGACAGTGATGGAGCAGCAACAATAACCGTAAATATATTTTAAAAGATGTACATTTGTATTCAACGGCATTCATGTCTTCCAAGCTGCCCACGTCATCACAGGTAGCGACAAACCCAGCTCCCCCCCGCTGGTGCCTGGTTGACCGGGCGGGGTGGGGGGGGGGGGGTCATACCAGATGATACCGAACAGCCAAAAGCGACCAGCTTTAACATTTATTAACACTGGGACTTCTTCCGAGCAGGCCCGCGAGAACACTTACTGTGCCAAATGTCTCATGATCCCTCGCAGGACCTATAGGGTGCTTTTTGCCGATCTCTCATCTCGGGACAAATTTCTAGTTCCATCCTAGGTCAGAGGTCACCGTAGAGGGACTTAACCCTCTGCCATTTGTCTTCGGACAAACCATAAAAAGGTAATTTTACGTTGATACGGACTGCACCTTGCACCCGAGGTGTAGTTGCGTTCTCTTTAATGTATTAATCTTCCCGATTGTTTTAAATAAACTTGGCTTTGATGACAGGACCAGTGTGGTAACACAGCTGCATCCTGTCTGTAGCTCGTGCGAGGTCCCCCGCGGAGGCCGCTGTTGCTCTGCTAACGTTAATTAATTAAAGAAGCTCCGTGTTTCATCTGTTATCTGATCAAATAACAAACAGTAGGCTATTTTGTTGATAACGGAGCCATGCTACCCCCTTCCTCTTCCGCCACAGCCTTGAACGCACCCCCCACCCCGTGCAATAATAATTTCTCACGAGCTTCATCACCTGCTTTAAACAACTGCCAAACATGCTTATTTACTACACGCATCCCGAATTTTCTCATGACAGACAATTGCCAGCTGGTGAACGAGGCGCGCTCACCTCACTCATTTCACTTAGCCCAGACGAGAGCCGCGAACCAAGTCCCCAGGGGTCAAAAAACGAGCGTGTTAATCCGCTCTATCTTGTAGCTTACAGGGGTAAAAAAAAAAAAAGAAAAGCATATTTGAAATCCGGAGCTCTGGTCGGGCTCCAGCCTCCCTAATTACTCGTCCGGAGCCTTTGTCGCGCGGGATGCACCTTGCGCGCGCGGCAGGCACTGGCTGCGAGCCCTCAGATGGTTAACACGGTGCAGCGCCTCCTCTCGCACTGAGCCCCCAGCCTCCGCCGCGGCGCGTCCATTAGTCTGCCAGCGACCGGGCTCCCCAGTGGCCCCGCTGCTTTCTCCCCCGGTGCCCCCGCTGCCCAGCCATCCACCGCCAGCTCGGGCTCCATGCAGGGAGCCGCTCAGTGCTAATCAGGTCAGTGATCATCTCCCGGCTCGGGGGACGTGACAGCAGCCTATCGGAAGCAGCAGTCTAGGCGGCAGCATCAGCATCTCGCGGACCTTCCCATCACTTCCTCCCCGCCGGAGTCGGAGGATTTCGGCTTCTATCGCTAGCCATTTTCCGACGGAGAAGGGTTTTTTTTGGCACATGCACGTAAAGCAGAGGACGTCCGGGCTGCGCGGCTACCTGGACCCCGTTCAACTGAAAACTTCCGCCGCTCGCCCACCTCCCCGACTCGCCGGCGCTTTGACAGACACCTCAGGGCTGTGAGGGGAAGCGTCCCGCGTGAGGTAAGTGCTGGTTTCTACGGCAGTTGGGTACTGCCTGCGGTGAAACTTGGGACTTTGCTGGCAGTCTGTGCTGCAGCAGGCGACGAGGTTTGCCGGATGTCAGGAGGCGGCTGACAGTGTCCCGGGAAGTATCGTTTTATCAATACACGGAGTAGTGTTACTTGTTCTACGTATGTGTGTTTTTTTTACAATGTGTGCCAGCTGCGCTTGAGTGTGGTGTTGCGGTCTCAGTCAGAACTAGGGAATTCGAAACATTTTGAGAAGGGCATGCATCACACATTCAAACAGTTTCCTCCTCGTGAACCACAAATGTTCTGATATATGTGGATGGAGGCATGCAGTCCTGAAGGTGGCCTGCTTGGGCAGGGGGTGCTGCGTGAATGCAACCACACCTGACCAGACCCTGCTGGGTCCTCCGTGTGTGGGGGATTTTTTTTGTCACTGGGAGTTGTGCGCTGTCCAGGTGCTGCAGGCCCTGAAGAGAGGAGCCTGTGTGCTTGCTGTGGTGACAGTCCGTGTCAGGACTGCCGCGTGCTGTTGCACGTACCATGCAGGAATGCAAGGGCTGCCAGGTTGATGGCGAAAGAATATGATTGAGACACCGCTCACCTAATTGAGAAGAATATATATGGACAACGGGGCAGAAATTGGACGATGTCAGGTGGCTTCTTTCCCTCGCTTTACATTCTGGTGCTTGCAGACGTGCATTGATTACCAGAGGAGTAAAACTGCACGCACCAGAATGCAAAGTGGCGACACTTGATAAGCCGGCACTGGCTGACGCGTCACACCTGCCTGGGACAACTTGATAGCTTTGGAGGTGCAATGGTACCGTGCAGGGATAGGGTGACTTTCGTGGTTTTGCATAAAAGTTGTTGTGGAGAGGAGACGGTGGCTGTGTGCATGCGGCCACCCGACGTGATACAATGCTTCTGTTTTAACTGGCGCTGTGTGTGGAGGTGCAGTGTGATCTTCAGCCCACTGACCACAATACAGATTCTGCGTGCAGCCTTGCACTGAGAAGACACGCCATTATGTTGGTTTTATATTTTTGAATGGGGCATGCTGTTATGTGTCATCGAGTTCACAAATAACCTATACTAGGGTGTGGGTAAACGCAGACATTTCGCGAGATTAGCCGGACATCAGGTACCTCCAGGTCTGAGAATATCTACTCAGTTCCTTTACTTTGTGAACACCTCTCTCTGCTAAGTTATGTACTCATGCATACCGGTGTGCGTATATTGCATTCTTTAGGCAGGTGCTTTGGAATTATGTGACTCTGCAGCCGCTGTGTTTTCTGCATGAGTAGGGATTTGCCGCATTTGCCACGTAATCCATCATTTTCTGCATAATCTGAAGATTAAAAAAAAATATATGTACTTCCTGCACGAACGGACCAAAAGTTCCTAAACTCACTGCCACTCGTGTTACCTGCCCAATGGGAGACCCTTTGCAAAGGTTGGCCGTTCGCATCTCAGTTGCTTATTGCTGTATCTGAGTGTTGAACTAGTATTAACGAGGTCCAACAATCGCCCATACAGTGTTAACATGTGCCACGATTATGAAATAATGAAGTAGTACTTCCACAAGATGTGCAGTGTTGTGCTCTATAACCTGCCGTTTCTTGCCGCTCAATTTGATCGAACCCTGCAGCATAATTCCAGTGCCCCGTCTATAGATTCTACCCTTTGGGAGCAAGGGGCATGGTGTGTGCTGCATAAACTCATTCCCTCATGCATTCTGGCTTTCGGTGCGTCCCTTTTGTCTGTAAATTGAAGGCATCTTAAGATGAATAAAATCGATTGAAAGCATCAAACGTTCAAAGGTCCTAGATTCCGGCTGTCGCTGGCTTGGCTTCGGCTGGTGAGGTAAACACAGAGAAGTAAGTGGGCTTGAGCCTCCCACCCGGGCACGCGCTGCTTGCTGTTGCTCGACAACCCTCGTGGGAGTCCACCAGTACCATGTGCCACAGCTTATTCTAGATTTAAACTGCTGCCCCCACTTCAAACATGCGCGCGTGCATGCGTTTGCATACCATAGCACACGAAAGCGCTGTCTGCGGGCTTTGCCGGTGCTTTTTAAAGGGCAAACCATAGGCGCTAGCATCAAATACAGTATTTACAGCCCGACCTCGCGCCAGCATTGTGTAATTAAAGCGTTTTACGGTCTCTGATCCGAGCCTGCACTCTGAGGCGTAGTTTACCGCTTCCAGCTCTCCGCCGAGGATAACGCTGCCGCGGTTATTTGGTCGGTTAATCTGGCCTGTGACGCGGAAGAGCGGAGTCCCTGCAGTTCCTGCTCTGGAGCGTGGATGTTAAAAGTGCTCCTTGAACATTAAGTCTTGATATTTTTATTTCGCTGTCCATGACTTGGGAGCTTTGCTTCTTCTGTTATCACTTTAAAGCTGACGGTTGAAGGTTTGTTTTGTCATTCTATTAACCGTGTTGTCAGTACCCCCGGTTTGCCCTGGTTGAACATATCATATATTTAAATGTATGTATAAGTGACTAGAGTTTTTGAATGAGAAACGGTATGTTCGATAATAGTTCAGGGGCGAAGGGGATTAGTGAATTTATATAACTTGATTCTTCACCTGCTATCATTTTCAATCAGAAACAGCTGAGGCGATTCGCAGAGTCACCCACCGCTTGCTCTTGAGGATTTGAACCCTAGTCTTCAGACCCCAAGGTCAGGAAGGTAGCCCGTGCCCTACGTCTTCTCCCCGGACATCTGGGGAGGCACAGCTCAGAACTACGGGTTCAGGCAAAGGACACAATTGTGAAAAAAACGGGTGCAATACGTGGATTTTATGGTATTATGTTTAGCTTTAATTGTGAGTGTCAGGGGAGGGGGGCTCATGTGGGTGTATGAACATATATTCAAAGGCACCGACACATTATCACACTCACACCCACACAGACACATGCATAAACACAGCAAGCAGCACGCTCAGTCTGTTATATTGGATAATGTATATGTTATAAAAGTAAATGAAGTGCGTCAGAATGTTATACAGGCCCTTCATTACAAGGTAACAAGGCATGCGTACAGTGTACGGGAGCAGGCACTGTCCTATTAAACTGAGGATTGTTTTTTGTGTTGTTTTTTTTGCAATCTCCAGGAAGCGATGCCCAGCAATCCCGGAGGGCACTGCCCAGTTCAAGAGGTCCCATGTTGTTGGTGGGATGGAAACAGCCCAGGTGGCAGCAGAGCGTTCAGTACCCTGACACAATGACACCCCTGTACCTCTCGCACACGATTCAGCGTGTGCCAGCCACTCTAATTAGTGGTGGATGGGGTTTCTGTGTATGGAGAGTGCTAAAAGTGGTAAAACACGGCCCAACAAGCAGGGCACACATTTAAAGCTTAGTGTGGTACTCAAAACAGCACCAGCACCCTCAGGATTGAGAAGAATGCTCTGAGATGTGCAATCTGCTAATTCCACACTTCGGCTTTAACACTTTTTACATAGTGAATAAGACAGTTGTTTCAGTCAAGTTTGCAAAAAAACCAACAGACTAGCCCAGATTCTAAAACCAGTTCACAATTCTACTGGTACTTGTTCCCTGATTCTTAGTCAGTGACGTAATAAGGGTGCCAGACCCCCCCCCCTCCCACGATACACAGGAAATGCCCTACTGACCACAGTTTTGCAGCAATATGCAGCCATAATTGGGATCCAGAGGGCCTCCCTCGAATCCCTATGACCCGGTGCCACTGCTCCTGCTACACCAACAATAGCTACGCCCCTGTCTTAAATAGATATAGTTTAGTGTAGTAACTACCATATGCTTACTGCTACTGGTCTAAGTGTTAACTTGCCCCATTGAATGCACATGTGTTTGTGTAGTGCCGCACAATGGTGGAAGCTCAGCAGGGTGCAATGAGGCAACGGGGTTCTAAAACACTCTTTAAATGTGGTGGGGGTGGACTCATGACGAGCTGCATGAAAGAAGTCCACATAAGAGCTGTCTGTTATAGCCACGGTATTTAACTTTTATTTGTACTCCAAGAGGTCTCAAGTTGAACATTTCAGATATGAGACCCATAACAAGTTCTTCTTGTTTAGCTCTTCCTTGTTGCACTCTGTTTCATGTAGTGCTGCCTTCATAGTAGGAAAAGACAACCCACAAGCAGCACAATACAAAGAAATGTAAAAGCCAACGTCAAGGCTGGTGCAACAACTTTTATAAGGCAGCTGACAACTGGCTGGTTGTAGTACATACTTTACCACCCGCAGCATCATCTCAACCGTACTCCTGTGAGTCTGCATGCAGGGGTGCATTTCGATTCCTGTGCAAACAGAAATTTTCAGGGACTCGAATTCCGAGTTGTGCAGTAACCACCACACATTCGTAATTTTCTCCTTGCAGATTTCGGCAGGGGAAATATGCAGAGATTTACCATTGAAAATATGTGAAAAAACTCCCATATAACAATTCTGCATGCAATTTCCAATTTCACTAAATGTGGGCTATTTATTGCACCAGGTAAGTGCCTCACCCAAAAGTAGTGGCATTTAATGGGTGCGGTAAATACTTAAACATTTCAGGTCACTCAAAGTCAGGGTCTGAGGCAGCAAAACAATGATGGTGGAGAAAATTAAATTCATCTTAACCATGGAGAGTTCCTCCGGGTAGCATGTCAATCTATCCCTTTTAGCCTATATGTGTCATAATAGGACAGGATGCAACATATGCAAATATGCCATGTCCCTGCTCTAAAATGTGGAGCCTAGACCAAGCTAGAAGGCTGTACTTCCCCAGCAGTAACAGACACAGAGGCACGACTCCCAGTTTACTGTGCCAAACTGTACCTTGCAAAGTGTCCCAAGAAAGCCGCTTAATGCTTGTATTTCTTGTGCTCTCAAAGAGAGGGGAAGTGGCTTTGTACTTCGGCACGGATTACTTCTGTTTGTCGGTACATTTCTGATTTTTTACATTATAGTTGAGCTCTTAGATGGTGAAATGCTCCCTGTGAACTTCACTTCGGGTTAGAGGGACAAAGTCATTTTTACCCATCATTTGGATTTTATTTTGATGCCCACAGAAGAACATACATTTAATCAGAAACAGAAAGATACATTTGTAAAATATCTTGTATGAAAATGCAAGTTCTTGCGTGTCTGTTTGATGGAGTCATGAAGCTTGTAGTTTCATTTTTAAGGGGAGCTATGTACGTTTTTATAATTGGGGAGTTTTAAAAGTAACAGAGGCGAAAGTTTCAACACCTAGTTCCATATCAGGAGAGGTCCAACCCACCCCTTAGCTTGGTGAAAACTTCTGCTGGCCACCAATGTTTTCCCTTCATCATAGTAAAGGAATGTGGTCATAGTGGCAGTCCAGCATGTACCAAGGGCCTCACGAGGTCAATGATTTAGAAATCACAAAAGCCGCCATAGCAATGCAACTCACTCACTATGATCAAGCTTTGACACTGTAACATATTGTCAAGGGATTCTACAGAGTTTGACAAATTGTTCATGAGTGCTTATAAATGTAGGAATCTTTCTTGAGAAACAAGATGGCTGCAAATATTGAAAAAATAAAACAATCCACCTGAGATTCAGGGTTGAAAAGTTATGAACGGAATGGTACCCAGTCCAATAAAATAATTTATTTGACTGTCCAACTTCTGTGATATAATCCCAATTTAAAAGTAAAAAAAAATGCAAAACTAAACTTAAATGGCCTCTAAACGTTGTCCTGCACACTCCTCTCTTGGTATGCCACAGCCATTGCAAGAAAGGGGAGGATGCACTTAATTCCCTGTCACCTTGGAAACAACCTGAGAAGGTGTTAAAGGAAATAAGCCTCCCAGAGTCCTGCTGTTTAAAAAAACTTTCAAGCCAAGATTGCAAGGACCTGGAAACACAGTCCTTAGTATTAAAGTTTATGTATTGAAATATTATTAATTTTTATTATTTTGTTGATCTCTGAAGAGGTCTAAATCAAATAAAATTTGAATTTGAATTTGCATTTGAATTCAAGGAGCCCGATACACGGTCCACTTCCTGAGGACTCTATGTATATGTCCCCATCCCCTGTGTACCATCGGTTGAGACTTCTACCGGAGTTGCTCCACACAGTAATCTATTGAATCAGCCAGAAGTCTGCTATAGCCCAGTGAATGAACTCTGCTAGAAAGAGGACTGAATGTGTGAAACATCATCTGGCTCCTCTCATACTTTGCTTGGATTCCAGTAATGTTGCACCATTTCTTTCAGCCACTGCAATTCTTTCTCCTGCTGAGAGAAGGAGGGGCCTTGGAAGTGAGAGTTCTTAGGAATCATTGCAGCCAACTTCTTTCTCAAACCTGGATTCCTTCTCCAGTACCATTGCTCATTCTTTGCCCATCCACGCCATCCTCCTTGTGCCAACTGAGACACCATGAAGGGAGGGTGTAGGCTACCATTGCTTATTACTGTTGATGGCTCTTATCTGCCTGCTTTTAGAATGCCTAAACTGAAGTTAGAATAACAAAACCTTATGTTTTAAAAAAAATAATATTGAAGCTGTTCACAATGCGTAATACTTTGCTAAGAAACATTAAACCTGCTTTATGCTATATTTCTGATGAGAAGTTTGCCATTCATATTTTCATGCAAGGTTTTTTTTTGCAGTACCTCTAATGTTTAGAAAACTATAAAGATTTTCTCTTTTACTTAAATGTATATATAAATTGTTAAAAATCCCAAATCTAGGAGATTTTGCTGATGATAAGTGTTGAGAATATGGTAAAGGTTTGGGTACTTTATCTCGTATCACATAAAGAGGGCACTGGCAGTACTAATTGAAGTCTGGTCTCTGCCACAGGTTTGGGCTGACTGGTGTCTTGACCAGTTGAGGAGCTTGAGCTATGCTATTTTACTATCTTAGATTGTGGTACATGGTTGCATGTCACATACTCTTTAAAGACGTGCAGCATGTGGCTGGAAATATAGCAAACTATGTTGGCAACTCTAAAGTAAACAGCAGAACATAGCACAATAATGTACACAAAACAACATAATAATAACCTAAAAAAATAACAGTGCTCAATAAAAAAAGTCAAAACGTAAATACAACACCGCAACCACAATACAACACAACACGTCACATTGCTGTAATGCCACAGAAAACAACACATCTCCACAACAAAATGCCACACAACAAATATACATAACTTCCTTTCATCCATTATCACCTCCAGAAATCTGCTTTTATAATATGGTGGTAAAAGGTGTTTGCACCAAGCACTGTCTTCCTTAACACAGAGGACACGAACTAGAACCTGTCTAAATGATTGTGATTCAGCCCAGGTCTTCTATGATATGATTTTTAGACCTCGTGACCTTATTTGGAAATATGTTTTTGCTCATATGAATTTGATATCATGCTTAGGCATTGCAGGCTCTGTCCCACTGATTCTTCTTCGAATTGTGGGGCCTTTGTTCCATTACAGTTGCATGAATCTAGCTTTATTTTAACATACTTTAACCATGCCCCAAAATGAATTCTAAGACTTTGAGGATGAAAGACAAAGCAGTAGTAGAGTATTGGCTGAGTGACATGGCCAATCTGGTCTGTACAAAAAACCCTACTATTGCTGTGGTTTATGTGTTCGAGATAATATATGGGGATCTTTTGAAGAAATTTGTAATGTACTCATTGTCATTACTCTCTTACTGTTCCATTCTGCTTTGATTTGTAGTGTAATTGATTTTGTACACTCAGGGGATCTTTTGGGTTATTTGGAATCTATGCTTCCCCTAAAAAAGGAAATGTCTTGTTGTATGTGCTAATTAAATGTTATACCATTTCAATATGTAGTTGGTTGATAACTCTGTACACTTTCCCATGTTCTATTATCATATGGAACTTTGGTTGCCTTTGAGATAATGCGTATGATGGTCTCTTAATGTTTACTCAGTATTGTCATACGGGTTTAGAGTCAAATGCTCAGAAAAGGAAAGTAATGGTGCAGGGTGCAAGGTCAAGAGAAGGGCAAACTTTCAGCACAAACGCCCCTGGAGTCAGTGGGCCATATTTACCAACCAGATTCCATATTTGTGGCAAATGAGGAATGCGGCCTTAGGTGTGCAAGAATCTTGATTTGAGGTACCTATAATATCTTCATGAAATGTTGGTTTCAAAGGATGCTGCAGTTACTAATGAGCTGTTTTTGAGTTTGTTAGAGGGGATGTCTTTCTAAATACTGTGCAGTCATGGGTGGCTCAAGGCTTTGGCAGAGGAATTTCCCCTAAGTCCTATACGACATCCAAAATTCTCCAGGATGATTGAGACATCTGTTTCTTTATTAATGAGAGAACATTATTTTCATTGTCTGAAGGTAGCAGATGGACAGCCTCAAAAATCATGTGTTTCAGGCAAGATCAAACAGAAGACTTCTTAAGGTCTCCATTCGTTCCACCACTACCACAACACTGTTTTTTTGTTCCATTGGCCCCAGCTGCAAAACAGATGTAAGATAAATCCTTCCCATCCCACAGGCTGAGGTTCAGTCTAACAGCAGCGGCCCATGCAGGTAAGAGCGGTGGGTAGGGGTGGGGGAGGGATTTCGACAGACGACGACGAGGGAAAGTTAATTATTTATTTAATTCCCCTTGTGGTCGTCTGTCATATCCCCCCCAACCCGGCCCCACTGCTCTTACCTGCACGGGCCACTGCTGCAATCTAAGGCTGTGTATCCAAAGAGAAACCAGTACGCAATATGACCTAGCGATTGATATATGAAAGAAAGCACAACTATTATTGCAGCATTGCTTTATACCATAGACTATTTGACTGTCTGAGTGTTTAATTACATTCTTTGCACTTTCATCAACTCTGCTTCTTCAAGAGGGATTGGTAACGCAACTTAAGGTGTTTTCCCCAAAAATATCCAAATACTACATCCTTCCAATTGGTTTAGACTGGTCTGCTGGAGCACATATGTATTCTCATTATTTCTAATATGATGTATCTGCCTATTCCATCTTTTATTTTGAACTAAATTGCTCTTATTTGAACCTTTGTGAGAGAATCCTGGTACTTCCACATGACCTAACGTTCATTTTATGGCTTAGTTGTAGCACAGGCATAACGAAACTTGAGGGGGCCCTCCTGCAAGCTACGTGGAAGGTCCCCCTCTGGACTCAATCAGGAGCTCTCGGCCAGAGTACTGTGCTGAGGGGGGCCCCTGGAGCTTGGAGGCCTCCCTGCACCGCGGGGGCTGTGGGGGCCTGTGTTATGCCACTGAGTTATTGTGCCTTCAAGATATCCCTCTAATGCATTATTTCCTTACTCACCAAGTACATACAATGGTGCTTTACAAACGTTCTTAACACTCACCTCCTTGAGCACAGCTTCTTAGGGATCTCATTCGATGAGCTGGTATTTGTTATTTCATGGGGCTGACAAGATAACTTGGCGAGCTAATGCTCGTCTATCGTATCACTATTTGCTGTGATTTGGCAGTCAAACTTTAAATCCTGGCAAGGACATTTCAACCTTCTACTCTTTGCAGATTGTAAATAGAGTTCTGTTAGGTTAAAATATGCGTATACCTGTTATTTACATTCTTTAGAAACAACACTAGTGTTCTTCATAATAAAAAAATATTATTATTATTATTACTATTATTTGAGACATGCTTTGGATAAGTTCACCCAGGCCAAGCAAGCAAAGTCTGCTATGTACCCTTGTTACTATAATACCAATTCTGGAAAGATGACCATGTAAAGGAATGTGGAACATCAGCTGCTTTCCTGCTTCTGGAAGCTGTGCCAAACAAAACTGTCCTCAGCAGAGAAACAGGAAACAAAGGCCCAGAAGTGGGAGGAAGCTCTTAAAAGTGTTTGTCATCAATGATTTCTGCAGTCACCACTAAAATACTGCATATTTCACCTGCTAATCTCCATTATGTTGTTCAAATGTATATAGAATTTTGAATACATGCAAAAATAATGTTTTATTCAGTTTTTCTCAAAAGTAGTAATTTAAAAATAGTAAATGTAAGTTCACAAACACACTTTGTTTGCATGGAAAATTGAATAATTTAACACAAATTAGGTTGGGTTTTGATAACGATTTTCCCCTTTTCTGTGATGGCTGGATAGCACAACATAAAAAACTTTTGGCCTAATTACGATGTCGATCAGAAAACCTCTGACTGCTGGGCGTAGGCTTTACGACCGACATGGTAGGATTAAAGTCCGATCGCTGTATTATGATTACAGTGGTCGGAGTTTAATCGTCCGGGGAATCTGATACGGTTCTGAGCCCATCATCCAGTCGAAAAGCCCTCATAATCCTTTAAGGGAGGCGTTTCCGCCGTCAGGATTATGATGTCAGTTTCCAACAGCTGATCCATGTCAGCCTTTCCAACATGGATTGGCTGTCAGACAATGACTTTGGGGGCCCTGTGGCCCTCCACATTTGGCCCTGGGGGGCACCGATGTTGCCCCCTTAATCATCCCTAAACCGTGTGGCAGGCACCGTGATGTTTGAAAACTTACATTTTTCAATGGGAGCAAGTGCTGCGGACGGTTTCAACCCGCCGCACAAGCTCCCATTGAAAAATGGAAGTTGGCGCGGCCGGAACTGCCGACCTATTGTCGGGCAGTTCCTTCCACAAAACGGTGTCGGTCTCAGAGGCAACTCTGATCGACATCGTAATCAGGGCCTTTATTGGGAACCAGTGTTACTTATTGCCCCTTACTATCACCCGCCATGACTGCTAATTAATTACTTTTGAGATTAAGTGGTGGTAGATGTAGTCTAGCAAGTTCTTTCTTAACTAACCCTTGACCTTATTTTGAGTTGGGTAGGCATGTAAAAGGATCTGATTTTTAAACGGCAAGCTTAATCTAGAAAATAATCCACTAGTCAAATATCTTTTACCTCTGGGATGGTATGACCAAGCAAGTTCTATTGGTGACGTATTATTATGTTGCACTTCTTTAAAAAAACTAGAGTTTCTATGACCATCAAGATCTAAATCAAGGTTTATGGGATATTACCAGTCAAAAACTTTACTCAAAAAGTTTTTACATTTGCCTATTTCACTTCAATAATAACATTTTGGATGGATGCTTAGAAAGTCACTATTAGAATGCAAGATTTGAAAATTCACTATTCTGATGTCACAGCAATGAAAACATGCGTTACTGTTTTCTTACTGCTTTCATGTCAGAGAACTCACAAACTAAATGGACTCTGAACTTTCTGAAGCTGGCCCAATGGCGGATCTGTTGCTTCCTTTGGGGTCCAGAGCCTCAGTGGAGGAAGTGGGATGGTGGTTACCATTCCCCAATCGTGCCCAACTTTTCCCTCCTCTTTCAAGTCTCCACAGAACATAGAGAGGCTGGGGAACGAGGCTGCCCTCTCAGCTGTATGCCTCCCAACATCTTTTATTGAAAGGAGAATATGATCTACACTGGCAGCAGCCCTTCCACAACTTCTCTTAGAGCAGTGCCACCCAGCCCCCACATAACCTCTCTCAGTGCAGTGCAATCTTTCTCTTGTCTCACATTTACAGCGAGCATTCAGGTGCAGAAGTGGAGGGAAAGCTAAGATGGTGGTGGGAGATGGTAATATGCAGCAGTGTCGCGTGGGTTGCCAACGGCCAGGGCAAGGCAAGTAGGCTTTCACTTTTCTTTTAAGATTTTGTGCCCCTATTAAAATTTTGCGCCCCTAAGAATTTTGCACCCGGGGCAACCGCCCCTGTGGCCCCGCCCACGCTACATCACTGGTATTATGACACCAGGTACTGCATTTGTTCAACACTGCAATACGTTTAAGGAGTGAGCTACTGAGGATCAGGGGAAACAGCGTGTTTTTATATATATTAGAACAGGGAATAGGAGGGTATTATCAAGGGCATGGGAGATCTATAGGACGGGAGGGGTATTTGGAGTGTTGCATGCAAGCCAGGGTGCTAACATGAGAGGTGCATAAGGGTGACAGGACATCAGATATATTTTGTGTATTTTATCGAGGAGAAGACAATAACGAGGTGGATGGCAGTGGGCAGAAGGGCACCAGGTATGCATTACTTTTCAGGTTACAATTAAGAGAGAGTGACATGCCCTTTACTCCTCTACCCCTGCACAGCTGATCCATGGGATCATGAGCTGGTTAACAAGATTTGGGAGGCAGCGTGGAACATAACATCGTTTCATGGGCATTTCTCATAAATATTGTGTTTTCCTCACTTGGGTTCCAAATGACATGATACACAACGAGAACATGGCTGTGATTTTCCATTTTATGCCCCTTGGACTCTCCTCCCCTGGCTTTCAATAGCTACCCATCGATAATTTTATACTTTATGCAAAAATAAGACATGAACAGAGCTACACACCCCCTGTACACATCGCATGACAGTATCTACAACAATCAGGAACCTGTGAACACTGTGGTCCTTGATTAATCCTTTGAGTCGACGATTAGAAATAACATATTTATACAGGCATCAGCATCATTTGAGCTCTCTCTGGCCCCTGAGAAGTAGGCCACCGTACAGATGTTCGCCCAGAGCACTCTGATTACTGCTGACAGAAGAGGCAGGTTACCGTTTCAGTTGTAAATTAGAAATTTATACCACGACCAGAGGCAATTCTTTGCGGGAAAGTGACAAGCGCAGATAATGAAAAACAAAGCAAAACCTGGCATGTTACAAAGAAGAATCTATGAAAGCAATGCTTTAGTGATATAATTTAGGAATGCGCCGTGCTGCTCACTACAGTGCTATAACAGGGAACTGAAAAAGGAGGAGCATGCAAAACAGAGCAAAAGAAAGTGTGTGCCAATGAGTATGAGGTGAAGGAGAGATAGCTGTATGGGAGAGAACAAGAAACAGAAATGAATGAGTTGAGTGGCTTAGTTTTAGTGAAAGGACGACGCCAATCCTGCTTTTGTTTTTTCATGGAACTGCTTGGAGCTTCCGGCAAGCGTTTATTTTCTGGTTAGACACACTTGCAGCTGTATTTGTTTTTAATCTAAAATCTCCCAAATGAATCAAAGTCCGGCATAACGACGCCAAAATACGGGAATTGGAAAACTTTGAAATTTAATTGTGAACACAATAAGTGCAGACGATTAGAGGTTCTTTTTCAGTATACACGTCTAGAATGGAGTTTGTGTTACGATGTTGTGTCTGCACCACGCCCATGCAGTTAAAGGACACACCTTGTCTTTTAATCTCAAACTAATTAACTTTGAGCACTTGCACAGAAGTTGTAAAATATTATTTTGCTTCAATTTTATTAGCTGTAACTGGGATTGACTGGCTAGAGAGGTTTTTTTGTTCATAGTTTGAAACGGATCTCATACCGGCTACAGCAAACGCCCAGAATTTATTACCTGCTTTTGGAAAAGCCTGTTTCCTCTATGGTAAGGAAGTATTCAGAATCTCATGACATCACGATCCCTAATCCAGGAGTTGAGCTCAGGGAACTCCATTATGAATTCTTCATACACCGCTCTCAGCAGATCCTTCTCACAACTTTTCCCAGCTCAAAAAAACTCTTCACTGGAGGGTGTACCTGTGCTGTTCTGAAATCGATTCACCCTTGGCATGTGATCATCACACCCAAGACATGGAACGACCTCCTTCAACACATCAGAGCATCCTCCTCACTTTCTGAGTTCCGCAAGAAGCTGAAGACCTGGCTCTTCGTATAAGCACCATGAGGACCACAAACCTACACACTTGCCCAAGCGCCTGGATGCCCTCTTAGGTGATTAGTGCGCTATACAAATCAAAATAACGTAACACTGGAGAAGTTAAGTTATACAAAAGCTGCAGAAGAACAGCAGACAGATGCAAATATCTCCACAAATCTCTAACTGTGTATCCTGCGTCAAGAGGCGCCTAGATCGTGCTCGGAGATCGGACTTCGCAGAACTCTTATTGAAAACAGTCATCATGCAATCACCACTAGAGACATATTAGCTTTAAGACAACCTTCTAGCGTTAAGGTATCTTTTTCCTCCATGTCACACCCACAACGACAGACCAAACTCATCCAGTCACAAGTCAAGTTAGCTGCTCCTTCCAGACAAAAGAGACATGCTGTTATATTAAGAATGTTTTCTGAGATTGGTTTTCCTTCCCCAGACCTTTATGTGTTTCCATTTGCTTCTGTTTTCCTTGAAATATTAATAATAAAAAATTTGAATAGCTACAAAAAATCATAAGCATTTAAGATACAAAATAACCCCAGTTTCAATCATCAATAAAAAAGTCAAAACAAATGAAATCTTCATTACAAATAAGGGTCAATGAATACATTCTACCCTATAAATACCTTACAAAAATACGAATTGGTTAGTGACCAAAACGTTTTCAACAGTTTCATACTGAAAGAAGCCACACCTGTGTCCAAAATACTGTGAGGCAATTAATATATGTTAAGCTCACGAGAAATAATGCACTTTGACAGTAATGGTTTTAAAACAGTTTAGTAGTAGGGAGTTGGTCGCCTGTTCGGCATATTCAGCAATTGTGTGGACCTCTGTTATGATTTTAATAGTATTACTTGTTTGGCTTTTGTCATTGCAGAGTCCAGCCACCTATATAAGTGTTGGAGGTTTTCCTACTCCATTGGAATCATGAGAGTCAGCCATTTTTTCCCATTTTCTGGACAATTTATCATAAAAAAGTAGGAGAAATTGTTCCTAAACTTTTACCAATATTTTGAGTTGGGTTGTCTCCAAAGGACATGGAATAAATCATTTTAATTCCACGTGCAACTTTTAAAACTTAGACTAAAGTTTTTTCACTTTGAAAGGTGTCTTTCAATACTTTCTCCATGGATCTTGTACTGCATATGTCTCAAGCATATTCCCCCAGCCATACTTTGTTTCTATTGATAACCTCTGCTACTATAACTTAGTTTAGTATTCTGCATCAATTTCGTGCATTTTGAATCTGGTTACATTAGGGTTTTCGATTATTGGGGCATGCAGATTTGAAATTAGCCCTCTCTAGCTTCTGCAGTTAGCTAGGACTTTCGTTTTTTGTAAAAGATTTGGATGTGTTACCTGTTTCAAGTGAAGATTTTAACAAGCATTCCTTGACCTGGGGATAATTTGGATTTTGGTACATGGTAGGTGGAACACATCTGCAAACACCTGAAAATATGCCCTAATTTTCACGGTGTGACAATGTACCTGATTTTTAAAATCCTTTATTTCCCTCATAGTTTCAGATTCAATAGTCACTCCTGATCACATGCTTTGCTTTGCCAAATAGTAGCAGTTACAAATGATGAATCAGTTACATAAGAGTTTGTGCTCCCTCTGATAACAACATATTTTATTCACAGTTATTAGATGTGTTACTTACATTATATATGGCCAATTCAATCTTTGCCCCTTTTTGGTTGTTTAAAGGTTCCAAAATTCAGATACATAGACACCTGAAATGCCCCTGCCTCTGGACAGTAAATATCTGCATCCGGAGGGGAGAGGTGTGGCGCCGCGGCCAGGGCGACTGACGCTGGACGCTGGGGATCACGGTTCGATCCCTGGCTCCGGTGGCAGGGGTCTGCCCAGCACCATGCGACTCTGGGCAATAGCTCGCTTAATCTTCCCAATGGCCCCCAGCGCCGAGATACCCCTTCGGGGGTGATTCGTGCGCTATACAAGTACTGGATTTACTGGATTTACACTGTCATCTAAAGGTTTTTTGGGACACATGCATGAGTTATTTTGGAACCCGCTGTTCAGGACAACTTTGAATTGTTTTACTAGTTTTCTACTAATTCATGCCCACATGATTACAAACAATATTGAATTACATGGTAAACTATCAGAAACAATGTCTCAAAACTATTGAAATGTGTCCTACCCTGTCTTGACCCAAATTCCTTAAAATAACATGGGATGGAGAAAGACAATACTAGAGGTTGAGGTAGGCAGAAAGAGGTACAGAAATGGAGTTGAGATATGATCACTTTTCCAGGGATCCCCTTGATAGGTTTGGGGCCCGGAGCAATTGACCACTTTGACCTTGTCTTAAAATGTCTCTGTTTCAGTAGACGGGTGTACCCATGTGTTGCGTTTGTATGTTGTTTGTTATTTCCAACTCTTGAATGATTGTTGACTCATGTGAATATCAAAGTCTGTTTTGATGTTTTAGCTCAGAATTTCAGTGGTAGCATTTTAAATCCCATTGACTTCAATGATAATGTTTGATGCTGGTTGTACGTCAGAATATCCATTACAGAAATATCGTACTATAAGATTAATGTAGCAGAAATATTGACAACAAAATATTTTGGAAGTAAGAATTTATTGGCAAATATAGATTTACGATCCTTAACTCCATATCCATGTGCCCTGACAATATATACGGGTATATTGTTAAGGTATATAGAAGTGGAGTTAAGTATAGCAAAATGATACTTACCTCTAATTGCTTGCCTTGTTGATATTCCGGCTACCCAAATTTTTGCTACAATATTTTTGTGGCACAATATTTAAAACACAATATTCTGTTACCATCCCTTGATGCCGTTGACTCACACCGAAAACATTTACACACTATTTACTACTTTTTTAGGGATAAATAGTAAATGCAATTTTATAATATTTATACAAACTTGAATTGACCCTTGACTTCTATTTTCCTTTAACTCTGTTGTTTTTTTTGAATTGGCGAGCCTTGCGCCCCTTAGCCCCTGAGCTCACCATCACTAAGGAAAGGTGAGACCATCATGCTTCAATAATTCCACTGAATTGCCTCTGTGGAAACTACCTAACCAGTGTACTCAGAAACAACATCAAGTGCACATGTAAATGTCTTCGGCCTTTCTCCTCACTCACCTTTCTGTGGGAGACTCCGTCAGGTGTAGGGAGAAGAGTGCCCAAGAAAAGGAACCATTTCCCACCCTTTACGCTTAATGTATACAGACTCTCTGCTGGGCAGTCACCATTCTATGAAAAACTACTAAAAGCATTACAATTCTGAAATCATATAGACAACTTTAGTAATTAATTGTTGGGGATACTGCTGCAAGTTTCCCATAATGATATTACACTTGAGGAAGCAATACTACTACCAATGAAGGCATTCTTTCCAATAAAACAAAGTTAAGCTTATAGAACAATGCTGCAAGAAAGCAATCAATGGCTGTTTGTTTCTATGATCTAGAACCAGAAATAACGTAAAGCAAGTGCAGAAGGTCGTAGCATACAGGAGGTTGAGTTGAGTTAAAACTCAGTGGATGGGAGTATTTGATGTTGGAATCTGGTTCTTTCCACACACCAGAAAGTCCTTCTTATGACAACGAGCACTGTTGTCATTTGAAATGGTATTTATTTCAGGGAAGTTGACATTTTGGAAAATCATCAAAGAGGCTCTTGCTTTACTGCTCTGGGGATTGGGTTTATTTAGGACGCAATACAGAGCTCAAGATGCTGTAAGAAAACTCGCAGAATGTCTTGTCTTAATATCTAATCCTCAAAGCCACCTTGATACCAAATGATATCCATAAATATCATTTGTTTCTAGAAGATGCCTAGCTTCCTCTACAAACAATAGTATGACCTCTCATGATTGAAATAGTGAAGGATCATATGCATGGCTGACATTGTTTATTGGCAGATCATAGGATAGAAAGATAGCCATTTTATTCTTTGTAATCCGTTTTAGTATTGTTGGGCTGTGTCAGGTAAAGTGGCCGCATTAGTGTATTTAAGACCTCGCAAAGTGTTTATGCGGGAGATACCTCACAGAGAAGCACAGGCCCACTCACTCCATACCATGCAGTTCATACTTTAGGAGTATGTGGTGTTTTTGGTGTCTCTGGGCACAGATCCATCACAGGTGAGGAATTAGGTCCAAACTCCTTCTTCAATGTAGGTGAATTATTTGTTTTACTATACCTAACATGCTGTAGTTTTGACCTTCCCATTCACTTAATGCAAGAAGCACTGTAGACTGTAGAAATGTACAACTGCAGGATATATACTGTTATTAGTGCATTTCAGAGAGGTTTACAGGTGGAAATATGTGATTTTGGTGTGTATTTATGCAAAATACTGCTGATCTCTAAAAAATATATGTAGGAACACATTGTGCAGTAAACATGAGTAACACCTCACAAATATACAGTACCAATGGGTTTCTGTGAGTACTGAGCTTCTGAGGCTAGGACTTTCAATCTTATCTTAACTAAAATGTGTATCAAATATTCTAGACATAGATGTCTGCAAGCCTGGGATCAAAAACACAAAACAACCTAGTTTTGCAAGGGTATCACCTGCATTTTTGGTACCGGGCTCAGCTGCCATCAAGGAAAACCCATCAAATTCAGACATTTCTGAAAGCTAGAAACCCAGGGGAGTCCAGTGACATGTGGCTTATGTTGATCCCCCAACATTTTGTTACCTAGAATCCCCTGCAAACGTCAAATGTAGCTAAAAGAATTACAAAACGTATTGTGGACACATCAAAATGATCTATCACAAAACAATCTGGTTTTGCAAGGGGATCACCTGCATTTTTGGTCCCAGGCTTGGCGGCCTTCTAGGGAAACCTACAAAACCCAGATATTTCTGAAAACTAGACACCTGGGGGAGTCCAGGGAGGTGTGGATCCACCAATATTTTCTCACCCAGTAGAGTTTGAGGGAGGAACCAAAGAGGGTCCAAGAGGGCAGTTTTTTAAATACGTTTTGGACTGACTCTGCTTTGGGCACACACACAAGTGAGATATCATTTTATTCAGGGACCGGGACCAAAAGCACAGGTGACCCCCTTGCAAATCCAGGTCATTTTATGATCAATAATTCTAATATAATTTTAGATGTCATAAGTGTTTTAATTAATGCAATGATTTCACATGCTATAACTTATGTAATATCCCTTCATGTAATATCCAAGGAATTAGCTTGTGCATAGAGAAGGGCTAGTTATAGTTAATTGTAGTGTAGCGAGTGAGGTGACAAGACTGTGCACTGAGGAGCGTGAGTGATATTAATTTAAAAGTGGTGTAAGTATGAATGTGAGTCATAAGTATAACTTATAGTAATTTGAAAGTGGTGCATACATGATAAATTCAACACATAAGTGTCACTTCTGAATTTGTTATGGTTGTGTACTTTAAGGTGTGTTTGTGGAAGGTCAGCCGGTGACCTGCCATTGGATCTGGGCTTCACTGCAGCCCTTTCCAAAAGCAATTTTAGTGTCTGGAATTTCCACCCATTAAAAGCAGGTTTGATGTTGATAAAAAATGCCGGACAGTGCCCTTCTCCTACCATATATGTAATGCCATTTCAGAATATGGTTATATCTAGAAGGGTAAAGAGTCCAAAGAGATGTGGCTCACATCAGTAATTGGTAGTGATTAGCTTAGAATGACATATTCTGCAATTTCTCAACAGCAGAAAACACTGTCCACCAAAACTGGGTTTTGGTCAAAGGGTTGTACGTACCACACAGCAGTAGTCTGGCTGATCATATGGACAACCTCAATTCTGAAAATAGAGACCTATATTTTGAGATTAAAGTATTCTGCTAAATGGTTAATGCTGTTAGGGTGTGCACCACTAAGAAATGCTGCAGTGTTTTTTGATTAGTACTTTGTTTGACTCCAGATTCACTTAGGCATAGAATGCCAAACAAAGAGAAGACCATTTGTATAAATGTCCATGTAAATGAAGGCCAACAAAATCCACCCACCAGGCTGTCACCACCATAGATTAGTTAGATGACAGATTTTTTAGAGAAGGATTGTGAACTAATGGAGAGATGCCAGTGTTTCAGGGTCTTTGTTTGTAAGAGGCTTGTAAAAGGTTATCACGTCTTGCTGATTTTATGTTTGAGTTCCTAGTTCATAGATTATCATGTCAGGTTTTCAGCGCAAACCATTTACAAAAACTGCCCTGGGCCTCCTTCAGATGTGATAGCTTCCATGATAATGATGTAAAAATAGAGCATGAAAGTGTGCTGGCAACCACATAGGTAGGATAATGAGGAGAAGTACAGTTATACTGTAGTTGGAGTTGTTTCTAGGTTCAATGGTGCTGCATATTGCCTATAATGCAACAGATTGCTCATTACACGCTTTCCACAGGCAGCTGATACGGCCAGCGCACATGTTGCTTAGGTTTGTTTGAAATTTTCGTTACACCACTATAATCTTGCTTAATTCCAGAATTTTGCACTATGCTAAACTTGCTAGTTTTTCACCATTTCGCACAATGCAAGATTTTGTGTGAATTTTGCCCATAGAGGATTGTCTTGAGAAGAAAATGCCTGATAAGCAGACATTTTCTCCTTCAACAAGACATTTTCTGCTGGCATCTCACATGACCTTTCTGTGCAAGGCACACCTTTGTGGAGAAAAGTTTGTCGCAACACCTGGAAAATGTATTTGTCATATATATATATATATATATATATATATATATATATATATATATATATATATATATATATATATATATATATATATATTTCTGTTCGTCTGAGAGGTGATGGAAGTTAGCATTAACAGTCCATCAATGTTCAATTAACAGTGCAATCATTTGGCTACACAAAAAGGACCAGGAATCGGTAGCCAAGTTAAAAAGGTTTATTACAAGTTAATAATCAAATAAACAACTCTCAGCACCATGCTACAAAGATACAGAATGGCAACAGGGATCCCTAGACACCGAAAGAAATTAAGGTGAATTAGTATCAAGCAAACAAATAGTTCTGTCACTACAATACAGAACAATAACATTACGATTTGATGCTCAGATAATAATCTAAGGTTCTCTCTCCTATACATTAGTAATCTATAATTCAGAGCCCAGAGGATGGTTTGGGGAAAATGGTTCTAGCAATCAGGGAAACTCCATAAAGGAAGTCAGGTCAAGACAAAAGAAATCAAAATAGGAAAGTGTTAGCATCTCAGAAGCTCGGTCAAGAATATTCTATGGGTCAAATGTAAATGTCAGCCTAAACCACACTTTAAGCAAAAGTCAGAAAAGGCATTGGGGCATGAAACCTCTCAAAGTCCATTAGGTTAGAAATGTCTCAAGAAAGGAGGGAATCAAGGAAAATTGTGTGCAGGAATCTGATCACCATCGGAGCAAATTCGGAAAAGGGATCTGGTCAGCATCAGGAAAGAGATCGGAGAAAATCTTAATAAAGTCCAACGAGAATGGTATATTTTAATGTGTAAACTCCATTAGGTGACACCCCCTCAATCACTTTACAAAAAAGAGAGTACGTAGTTCCTATATGATATATTAATCACTCAAAGAGTAAGAATATTGAAAAATATATATACTACAGGTAAAGAGGAGGATAGGGGGAATTCCTCCTGTTGGAACTAGGGCCCTCACACACCCAGCAAGCTAGGTGTCATGCTTCATCATTTGAGCCTGCTCCTCGTCGGGCCGGCGCTGCAATGCCCGACGGGCACCCTTAAAGGGGCTCTTTCGGAGATCTTCTGTTCCACGCCGTATGGGTGCCGTGGGTGTATGGGGCCAGAATGAGTGTAGATGTATAAAGTGATGATAAAACAGGTATGGGACTCCTCTGTGATGAATTTATTCCGCGAGGGACCCAACCTGATTAAAAAGAATAGGGAGGGATGATTCTTTTTTGTTTTTATGCAACAAAATTATACTCAACTCCCAAATGGTCGACATGTTTCTCGCTATTTGTTGTCAAGGAGTGATCATTAGCGATTCTTCAGGACCGTGTAAATTAAAACAAACTATCTACACATAGGTGGCAAGGCGCAACGCTACCTACCACTAGTAGTCCCTCTAGGACATTTCCTATGGGAAATGGAATAACCTGTAGTATAAACAAGAACAACAAAAAACGTTATATCTTGTAAGTATCACATAAGTCAATGATACTGCAGTGAATACAGATTGACATGCTCTTATAATTCAAGGCGTTGAGTGACTTCATAGAAAACCCCATAAAACATAATGTGCACATGTGAAGAAACCCGTGATGGTCAGTGTGTTTAATAAACTCACCTAATTAGGTATCAGATATTGCCTCATCGGTTGTAGCGAAGGAAAGACACAATAAGTGGTGTCTCTAGACTGATGAAAACAAGATGTATAAAAACCAGGTATAAGTATAATGATTTTCTGCATCATGTCATTGCCAGCTGATGAGTAGCGGTTAACAAGGCACAGGGTCCCGGTCGGTCCGAGTGTCACCAGGGTGGGAGCCATCGTGACCCCTCCTCACCTCATCAACAACAAATAACCATCTACACAATCCATGGACAGCCAGAGGGGCACACCATCGTCGGTGTTGCAAAGGCAAAGGTTATGCTTGCATCCATATACCCCCCGAGCCCTGGTTGTGTATGACGCCATTACCAGAAAATTGGCGAGAAGGCACCACGAGTCCCCACCGGAAGGTATATTAAAGACTCTGGCACTAGTTTCCTTCACCTCAACATACTGCTGATGACAACGAGGCTTCCAATCATCATGACAGAGGGGCTACAATCATGCGTGCCGACTTACCTACTCCCATTCGGAGTCAAACGGACGACCTACCCCACTTCGCTACATCCAGGAAGGTATCCTTTCCTCAAAACCAGCCGTTTAAATACCTTCCCTGGAGAGGGAGTCGAAAGCGCGGGAGAGCCGATCAATTCCAGCTGGTGTGTAGTAAGGGTCATGTGATAGTATCACGTGCTAACGTTACAAGGTGAAAATGGCGGCCATCTTGGAGTAGGTTTACAATGCTACTGCTACCACGTGAATATGGCGGCCATCTTGGAGTTGGTATTGAGAAATAGCGGTCAAAATGGCCATTCAGATTTTGTCATTATACAATAGGGTCAATAATACTCAGGAGTTAATTAATGCTATAAAATAAGTGTGTATTCTAATGCACCACGGCTAATGTACCCCACCAACCAGTCTTCATTTCTAATCAAATCTAGAAAGGATAGGTATGTAGAACAGATTGCACATTAGCCAGTCTTGAGTCCTAACTATTTCACAAAGATTTAAAGAGAGGTGTGTACATAAGGTAGATAAAAACAAGATGAGGGCCCCAAACACGCTGTTAACGGACATCGTCAAGTGGAATAATAAAAAAGTATTTAATAGGTGATGTCCGAACCCCTAGAAAGGGGTCCTGGTGTATGGTGGGTAAGAAGCCCATTAGTACACTTAGTATCTTATTATCAACTTGGCTAACGATGGTTTAAAGTGCACCAGGGAATTTCGTCATTAAGACCACAGTGAGTCAAGTCCAGACGATAGACCCATCTTTGTTCTATCCTGAAGAGATCTACTTGTGTAATCTGTTGATGTCCTCCAGTACCACCCAGTTTATACTTTCAGGAGAATGTTGATGTTCCGTAAAGTGAGTGTAGAGCTTCGTGTTGGTCTTTAGACAGCGGATATTGCTTTTGTGTTCTGTTATTCTAGTTTTGATGGTTCTCATGGTCATGCCTATATACTTTTTCCCACAGGGGCATGTCAGTAGGTAGATGCAGCGTGGTGTGTTGCAATTTGTATGTTTTGTAATCCTCCATGTGAATCTGTCTGTGAGTTTCAATTCCTTGATTGGTTTCGTCTGGGGACAGACAGCACATGATCCACAAGGGAAATGGCCTATAATGGGCGGAAGATCCCATAGACGCCTTTGATTAGTAGTGGATCTAATCCTGGGTCTCGTGTGTACCAGCATATCTTTCAAATTGTTCGTTCTTTTGAAAGCGAATCTGGGTTTTTGGATTTCTAGATCACCAGTGTTCAAAATACCCCAGTGTTTTTTAACAGCTTTTTTGATCATATTCGATCTGGGTGTGTAAGTAGTGACACAGGTAAGGGCATTGTCTGATTCTTTAGTTTTAACCTCAAGGAGGCTCTCGCGATGATTGTTTCTGGCACGTTTCATACAGAAATTGATTTGTTTTTGAGGATACTCTCTATTCAGTAGATTAGTGGACAGTGTTTCAGCCTCAGTCTTATAGTCCTGTGTGGAACTACAATTTCTCCTTATACGTAGAAATTGGCTGAAGGGGAGGTTATCCTTTAGGGTTTTAGGATGATAACTGCTATATAATAGCAGACTGTTCATATCAGTGGGCTTTTTATATAGGGTTGTGTCCAGTTTTCCTTCTTTTAATCTGATGGTAAGATCTAGGAATGGGATTTCACTACTGGAAATTGTGTGGGTAAATTTCAGGTATTGGTTCTTGGTATTAATCCATTCACAAAACTCAATGCAAGTCTGTTCTCCACCCTTCCAAAAAATAAGGATGTCATCTATGTATCTCTTCCACAGTCTCAGGTTAGCTGCGAATTATAACATGCAGCACCCTTATGGTCCACAACCACCATACTGGCCTTTGCCAATGTACCCTCCTAATCGACCACAATTTTATCAAATTGAAAACCCCCCTTTTTTAGGCAGAGGTTGGGGCAGAGGAAGAGGTCGCAGAAAAGGAGGGCAGAAACAGGTTCAGTGGCAGGACGATCAACAGATTGGGATGGACACCCGGAGCAAAACACGGGGCAGAGCAGTATAGTAGTGAACTTATCACAAAGACCACTGACCGATACCGAAGAAAGAGTATTGGAAAAAGGGCTTGGTTTTGTCCCCACTCCAAGGGTAGACAGATTCCAAGAACAATGTGAGATTCACAATCTTTTCAGGAAGATTCGATTGAGAGCATACTTTCATGATACAGTAGAAACTAGTCAAACCGGTCCAAGTGACTCAGGACTACATAATCCCTCCACATTTACTCCGACTATGAATATGGTACCAACAGAAGTAGTGACTTTTGAAAAAGCGGTGTTGAAGGAACTTGAGAATGCCAACACCCCGGTCCCCTTTCATAATCTATCGAATCAAGAACGTTTAGCTATTAAATCACTAACGGAGGACCTAAGCATTACCATAAAACAAGCGGACAAAGGAGGAGCTACTGTCATACAATCAACTAAGGATTATGACATTGAATGCCTACGCCAACTTCAGAATAGGAAATTCTATACCCCTATAACAACCGATCCCACGATCCGTTTATTGAAAGAAATTACCTCAATGGTTTTTGAAGCAGTAAATAATGGTTGGATAAACAAAAAGAGGCAGAGTTCTTGGTCACACAACATCCTAAGACTCCATACTTTTATACCCTCCCCAAAGATACACAAGGGAACTACCCCAGTCCCAGGCAGACCCATTGTGTCAGGAATAGGCTCTCTGTTAGAACCCCTGTCTAAATTTTGTGATCACTACCTACAACCTCTAGTAAAACAGACCCCTTCGTACGTGAAAGACACCTCCGATGTCTTGCGGCTGATTGAGGGTTTGGAGGAATCCTCTGACATTGACTTATTAGTCACCTTGGATGTAGAACAGCTATACACTAATATCCCACAGAGAGAGACACTGGTAGTGATAGAATCAGCCTTGATGGACACTGAATGGTCATCAATTACTCCAATCTCCTTCATTATGCAATGTGCCACTTTAGCACTGACAGAAAACTTTTTGAATTCAACAAACTACTTCTTCCACCAGTCTCAGGGTACTTCGATGGGGAGTACCTTTGCACCTATTGTGGCATGTCTGTACATGGCGGCATTTGAACAAGAAGTGGTACAGCATATTAACAACCCCTTCGCAGCTAACCTGAGACTGTGGAAAAGATACATAGATGACATCCTTATTTTTTGGAAGGGTGGAGAACAGACTTGCATTGAGTTTTGTGAATGGATTAATACCAAGAACCAATACCTGAAATTTACCCACACAATTTCCAGTAGTGAAATCCCATTCCTAGATCTTACCATCAGATTAAAAGAAGGAAAACTGGACACGACTCTATATAAAAAGCCCACTGATATGAACAGTCTGCTATTATATAGCAGTTATCATCCTAAAACCCTAAAGGATAACCTCCCCTTCAGCCAATTTCTACGTATAAGGAGAAATTGTAGTTCCACACAGGACTATAAGACTGAGGCTGAAACACTGTCCACTAATCTACTGAATAGAGAGTATCCTCAAAAACAAATCAATTTCTGTATGAAACGTGCCAGAAACAATCATCGCGAGAGCCTCCTTGAGGTTAAAACTAAAGAATCAGACAATGCCCTTACCTGTGTCACTACTTACACACCCAGATCGAATATGATCAAAAAGCTGTTAAAAAACACTGGGGTATTTTGAACACTGGTGATCTAGAAATCCAAAAACCCAGATTCGCTTTCAAAAGAACGAACAATTTGAAAGATATGCTGGTACACACGAGACCCAGGATTAGATCCACTACTAATCAAAGGCGTCTATGGGATCTTCCGCCCATTATAGGCCATTTCCTTGTGGATCATGTGCTGTCTGTCCCCAGACGAAACCAATCAAGGAATTGAAACTCACAGACAGATTCACATGGAGGATTACAAAACATACAAATTGCAACACACCACGCTGCATCTACCTACTGACATGCCCCTGTGGGAAAAAGTATATAGGCATGACCATGAGAACCATCAAAACTAGAATAACAGAACACAAAAGCAATATCCGCTGTCTAAAGACCAACACGAAGCTCTACACTCACTTTACGGAACATCAACATTCTCCTGAAAGTATAAACTGGGTGGTACTGGAGGCACATCAACAGATTACACAAGTAGATCTCTTCAGGATAGAACAAAGATGGGTCTATCGTCTGACTTGACTCACTGTGGTCTTAATGACGAAATTCCCTGGTGCACTTTAAACCATCGTTAGCCAAGTTGATAATAAGATACTAAGTGTACTAATGGGCTTCTTACCCACCATACACCAGGACCCCTTTCTAGGGGTTCGGACATCACCTATTAAATACTTTTTTTATTATTCCACTTGACGATGTCCGTTAACAGCGTGTTTGGGGCCCTCATCTTGTTTTTATCTACCTTATGTACACACCTCTCTTTAAATCTTTGTGAAATAGTTAGGACTCAAGACTGGCTAATGTGCAATCTGTTCTACATACCTATCCTTTCTAGATTTGATTAGAAATGAAGACTGGTTGGTGGGGTACATTAGCCGTGGTGCATTAGAATACACACTTATTTTATAGCATTAATTAACTCCTGAGTATTATTGACCCTATTGTATAATGACAAAATCTGAATGGCCATTTTGACCGCTATTTCTCAATACCAACTCCAAGATGGCCGCCATATTCACGTGGTAGCAGTAGCATTGTAAACCTACTCCAAGATGGCCGCCATTTTCACCTTGTAACGTTAGCACGTGATACTATCACATGACCCTTACTACACACCAGCTGGAATTGATCGGCTCTCCCGCGCTTTCGACTCCCTCTCCAGGGAAGGTATTTAAACGGCTGGTTTCGAGGAAAGGATACCTTCCTGGATGTAGCGAAGTGGGGTAGGTCGTCCGTTTGACTCCGAATGGGAGTAGGTAAGTCGGCACGCATGATTGTAGCCCCTCTGTCATGATGATTGGAAGCCTCGTTGTCATCAGCAGTATGTTGAGGTGAAGGAAACTAGTGCCAGAGTCTTTAATATACCTTCCGGTGGGGACTCGTGGTGCCTTCTCGCCAATTTTCTGGTAATGGCGTCATACACAACCAGGGCTCGGGGGGTATATGGATGCAAGCATAACCTTTGCAACACCGACGATGGTGTGCCCCTCTGGCTGTCCATGGATTGTGTAGATGGTTATTTGTTGTTGATGAGGTGAGGAGGGGTCACGATGGCTCCCACCCTGGTGACACTCGGACCGACCGGGACCCTGTGCCTTGTTAACCGCTACTCATCAGCTGGCAATGACATGATGCAGAAAATCATTATACTTATACCTGGTTTTTATACATCTTGTTTTCATCAGTCTAGAGACACCACTTATTGTGTCTTTCCTTCGCTACAACCGATGAGGCAATATCTGATACCTAATTAGGTGAGTTTATTAAACACACTCACCATCACGGGTTTCTTCACATGTGCACATTATGTTTTTATGGGGTTTTCTATGAAGTCACTCAACGCCTTGAATTATAAGAGCATGTCAATCTGTATTCACTGCAGTATCATTGACTTATGTGATACTTACAAGATATAACGTTTTTTGTTGTTCTTGTTTATACTACAGGTTATTCCATTTCCCATAGGAAATGTCCTAGAGGGACTACTAGTGGTAGGTAGCGTTGCGCCTTGCCACCTATGTGTAGATAGTTTGTTTTAATTTACACGGTCCTGAAGAATCGCTAATGATCACTCCTTGACAACAAATAGCGAGAAACATGTCGACCATTTGGGAGTTGAGTATAATTTTTGTTGCATAAAAACAAAAAAGAATCATCCCTCCCTATTCTTTTTAATCAGGTTGGGTCCCTCGCGGAATAAATTCATCACAGAGGAGTCCCATACCTGTTTTATCATCACTTTATACATCTACACTCATTCTGGCCCCATACACCCACGGCACCCATACGGCGTGGAACAGAAGATCTCCGAAAAAAGCCCCTTTAAGGGTGCCCGTCGGGCATTGCAGCGCCGGCCCGACGAGGAGCAGGCTCAAATGATGAAGCATGACACCTAGCTTGCTGGGTGTGTGAGGGCCCTAGTTCCAACAGGAGGAATTCCCCTATCCTCCTCTTTACCTGTAGTATATATATTTTTCAATATTCTTACTCTTGAGTGATTAATATATCATATAGGAACTACGTACTCTCTTTTTGTAAACTGGTTGTAGGGCATGTACGTTGGACCTCCCCAAGCCCTCTCTGTCCCTCTTATTTTGTTAGACCCCCTCAATCACACCATCAGGGGTCCATTGAAATCCATGAATCATCATGTTGCAGACTGTAATAATTCCAGTTTGTCCCAAACTGGACATGGGAATGATATCTTTCTCCCACTCACACATAGGTTGCAACTTTTAAACAATACTTTATTCAGTTAGTGGTCTGTTTCTCTGTGTACCCTTCGTCAAAGTCCTTTTCTCAAACTCCTGTTCCCCCTACCTCTAGTACAGTAATGTATCTATTCTAAACTAACCATGCATGTGAATACCTGCAAGAAATGTCGAGCTAGCAGAAAAATGAAATCAGCTTTATGCAGCATGGCGAAATACAGTCCTACTCATGTTAAATTTAGCATTAACTTCAACTGTGCACATTTAATATGCGAGTGCACCTTTATACACAAATGAATATACTTTTGTAATGCATTAAGTTTCATTCTACATGCCATATTCAATAAATCATCATAATACTCAGTGGGAACTATGAACGAGAACTACTCACCAGTAGGTAGTTATAGGTAGGACCTAGTTTCCATAGGAAAAGCGTTTGTTTTTGACTAGCCTATAACTTTGGCGCCATTTGTGGAAATTTAAAAAAAAAGTTCGCCATTGATTTTTGTTGTGCATGGAAAGTTTTGGGGTGATCCATCAAGTGAGGGCTGAGAAAAAGTGGGATCAAAAAATGATTCCCATGTTAATTCCCATAGGAATTTTAGACACGACTACAGCCTGAACCGGAATTACACCAAATTTGGCAGAAAGGTAACTGTTGGTCCAGAAAGCGACTTTTTTGTACATTGGTGTAAATCCGTTCAGTAGTTTTTGAAATATTAGAAGAAATCCAAATTTGTATATCTAGGGAAGTGATGGCTATGCAAACCCTCCAGATTTCGTGCTCATATCTGATTGACTGCTAACACTTCAACCAGGAAATGTTGGCAGACATCTTGGGACTCAGCTTCAGCCGAGTCCCCGAAAAAAAACATTAAAAAAAAGAAAAGGGGGGTAGGGTAGGAATACCCTGACCCCCTAGCTCTGGTCCTGTGGTCCCGCTAAGACCCCACCAGGGCAAAAAAGCCCTTTTTTAGAAAGAATTGTTGCAGCAAAATTGCAATGGAGTCATGAATCCACACTTGTGTTTATGAAGCCCCTGGGTGGCCAGGTTCCGGAGGCATGCGTATTTTATTTAAATAAAGAGGGGGGAGCACAGGGCCCCCATCCCAGGGCTTATAATTGCCCAGGGGACCACCACCTCCCTGGGACTTTTGTTAATATTTAGTGGGGGCCATGCAGACACCCCTGGGCCCCGGGGACCACCACCTTCCTGGAGCTATTTTTAAAATTTAGTGTGGGGGCCGCGTGGAGCCTTCCAGTCCCCAGGGACCACGACCTCCCAAAGGCTATTTTTAAAATGTAGTGGGCCGTGGGAAGCCCTCGAGGACCTCTACCTCCCCGGGGTTACTAATAAAAAAATATAGGGGACTGTGCAGACCCCCGGGCCCTGGTGACCACCACCTCACTGGGGACGATTACTTTTCAAAAAGAGGAGGGGGCTGTGCGGCCTCCCTCCCAGGCCATATAAGGCCCTAGGGACCACCACCTCCCTGGTGCCGGCCCGTGCACAAAAAAAGGAGGGAGCCATGCTCCTTCCTGGAGCCACCAATGGCCCTGGCGACCACCACCACCCAGGTCCTTCAGACATGCAAACAGGGAAAGAGATTAAACTATTGCTCTCGCACGCAGGGAGCTGTGTTTCCAGCAGCTCCCTGTGTGCAAGAGCAATGCCGGTTCCTGCAGGAGGCAAGAAGCCAGCTGCGACCGTGGGGGCCTTGAGGCACCCCTGCAGTCCTACAGCACATTGGGTGCCCTGGGTGGGACAGGGGCACCCAGGGAGACATGGCTGGGCACCGGGGGATGAGGCCCCTGGGGTCAAAATCTGCCCTAAGAGGGGGCAGTGTGGCCCTTCCCCAATTCAATAAAAGGCTGGACCCTGGGGGATAGGGTCCCTGGGGCCGAAATCGGCCCGGGGAAGAGGCTATGTGGTCCCCCTCTCCCATTGCAAAAGTGGGCAAGAAAACAACCAGAAAAGGGAAAATGGAGGGCAGAAAAACAAGTAAGAAAGGCAAAACAGGGGGCAGAAAAACGAGCACGAAAGGAAAAACAGAGGGCACCCAAATGAGCAGAAAAGGCAAAAGAGAGAGCAGAATATCAAGGAAGAAAGTCAAAACAAGGCAAAAAACAAGCTGAAAAGGCAAAACAGAGCAGAAGAGGGCAAAACAGGGCACTCAGACACTCACACACCCACTCACAGGCCTACTCAGAGACTTACCACCTACTCACAGACCCATTGAGATACTCACACACCCACTCACAAGCCCACCCAGAGACTCTTGCACCCACTCAAATACCCACTCAGACACTCATGCACCCACACACAGACCTGCTTAGACACTCATGCACCCACTGACACACCCATTCAGAGACTCATGCACCCACTCAGAGACTCATGCACTCATTCACAGACCCACTCAGAGACTCATGCACTCACTCACAGACCCACTCAGAGACTCATTTACTCACTCACAGACCCACTCAGACACTTATGTATCCACTGACAGATCCACTCAGACACTCACACACCCATACAACCACTCACAGACTGACTCACAGACTCATGCACCCACTCACAGACCCACTCAGAGACTCATGCACTCACTCACAGACCCACTCAGAGACTCACACACCCATTCAGAGACTCACACACCCACTCGCAGACCCACTTAGAGACTCAAGCACCCACTCTGAGACTCATGCACCCAGTCACAGACCCACTTACAGACTCCTGCACCCATTCACAGGCCCACTCAGATACTCATGTACTCACTCACAAACCCTGACACTCACGCATTGTCTCATACACCCACTGAGACACTCATGCACTCACTCACACTCACTCTCAAAGGTTACAGGTTACAGTTAGGAAATTCAATTTAAAAAACCTTAGAAATTCACTAACAAAACAAAGGTTACAGGGATGTTATAGTTAGGAAATACAATTAAAAAACCTTAGATATTTACTGAAAAAAACAAAGGTTAAAGGGACGTTCTAGTTAGGCTCACATTTTACTCGTACAAAACCATAGAAATTCAGCAGTTATAGTTACCTGAGCTAACTATAATTTGTGCCTGCCTTATGCACTGCTTATGACCTCACATATTACATCACTCATTACATGGTCAGTGACATCATTGATGACATCACTGATGTGATCTCAAATGACATCACTGATGACATCATCCATAGAACCACTCACACACCCTCTCATACCCCATACAACCTCTCATACACCCACTCACACACCCATACAACCACTCACATGCCCATTCACAGACCTATACAAGTACTCACACAACCACTCACTCATCCATAGAATCACCAACATGCCCACTTACTCACAGAACCACTCACTCACTCATACAGCTACTCATACACCCACTTACTCATCCATACAACAGCTAACACAGCCATGCCATCACTCATACAGCTACTCACACACCCACTTAATCAATCATACAATAACTCAGACAGCCATTCTCTCGCCCAATACATCATCTCAACAGATGTATTGACACCCATACAACTACTCACACACCCATTCACACACTCTCAAAACAGCATATATACCCACTCACTCATCCCTACAAGCACTCAGATGACCACTCACACACCTATACATCCACTAACACAGATATTCACTGTCCAATACAGGCACTCACACACCCAATCAGTTAACCAAACAGCCACTCACTCACCCATACAGCCACCTACACATCCACTCACTCATCCATACAGCCACTCAGACAGCCACTTAGTCACCCATATAGACACTCAGACACCCACTCATCCACACATACAGCCACTCACACAGCTCATTACTCACCAATACAGCCACTCACTCACACACCCAGTCACTAACCAATACAGCCATTCACACAGCCACTCACTCACCCATACAGCTACTCATACACCAATTTATTCACCCATACAAATACTTACACCCCCACTTATTCACCCATATAACTACTGACACCCACTCACATAGCCATACAGCCACTCACAGACCCACTCAAACACTGATACAGACAGTCACAAAGCCACTTAGATGACATATGTTACAAAAAGTATAAACTCATTAGTAGTAAGGAAATAATAGTAATTTAACTTATGGTGTAGCTTGGTATATATCTTTAAGTCTCAGAAGCATTTGTGAAACACTTACACTCACTGGGTGATGTCATCAGTGATGTCATCAGTGATGTCACTGACCATGTAATGAGTGATGTAATATGTGAGATCATAGGCAGTGCATTGCAGGGGCGTAAGTTATAGTTAGCTCAGGTAACTATAACTGCTGGATGTCTGTGCTTTTGCACGAGTGAAATGTGAGACGAACTATATACAGAATATATATATATATATATATATATATATATATATATATATATGTATTCTGCTGCTTGCTGACCTAGATGCGCATGCCAAAGGATCCTGTGAACTAAATGTTTCAGACTCTTCCCTGTTAGAGCTTAGGACAAATTATAGAGTCGTCATCATGTCTTCCATGTGGAATAATTATGCAATTAGTCATACGGGATGAAAGACCCAGTTTTCCAGGGTGCCAGGGTTAATGGATGAGTGGGGTTGGCAAGCTCGTTACTATTCAGCCTTTTCTTGCCAACCATTCTGAAGACCCCCCTCGGGCACGGCCTTCTGAGAGACAGTTTTTACAAATGTTTTCAAAGGTCAGCTATTTTTAATCAAGCCACTGTTCTCTGAAATAACTGCGTGGCATTTCTCTCCCTAGTTTACAGTGATCAATGGGCATGCATATTTTAACTTGGAAACTGCTGCTCTTCATTTGGCTAATTTACACTGGCAAAGCATGAAACCTGCCCTGGAAGTGTGGGCAGTGTTGTTGCATTCGTATACCACCCCACCCTTACATGACTGATAAATACAGGCTACGTATAGGGATATGTTCTAAAATATGTCATCCTACTAGCTGGGATTTCAACTGAATAACAATTAGCATTGCACGTTTTCTCTGTTTTGTCTGTGAACGTAAACTGTGTGTCTTCTGTCACTGCGCGACCACCATGGGAGCTGCTGCAAGAAGCAGCCATAAGGACAGCAATTACTTTCATCTATTTCTCTTTTTATTTCTGAAGCATTTGTGGAAGCTGAGCCAGAACAAGCTCCGATTAAACGTCCGCCAAGTGCCTGAGTTAAACTCCCAGGATATTCTAAACACTTTTTAAAAAGTACCATTACCTGTAACATACTATTTTAAGTATCCCAGTTTTAACCTTTCTTTTTCTTTCTTTAAATATATTTTTGGTCATTCTTCAAGTTTGCTAGCGGTAGTTGATTCAGACCTTCACACCAGCACTTCATGCTTGCTCTTACCACTTTCAGCAACCAGTGTTTTTCCTCAAGAAAATTTGTTGAAGTACAGGGCTGGACAGGCCTTTAATTCCATTGGGCATTTTCCCAATTGGTGGAACTCTTGGCATCCATTTTGAAAGGCCAGGGCCACTCCTGGTGCCTCTTCCCCTAGCTCGCTGAGGCTAACTGCAGTGGGCAAGGGATGGCTTCAAGAGAGAGAGAGAGAGAGAGAGAGAGATAGAGAGAAAGAGAGGCAGAGAGTGAGAAGGTAGAGAGAAAGTGATACAGAGAGGGAGACGATAGAGAGATGGAGAGAGAGTGTGGATGTGAAGAGAGAGACAGCACAAGGAGAAGATGGAAGCAAGGCCGTTTTGAGCATTTTTGCCAGTGCTGCCTTTAGTTCCCCATTCCGACCTTGTTCAGAATATGAGAATCAGAGAACTAAAGCCTAATTTATAGGTTGACAGATGGGGTGCTCTATCAGAAATGTAACTGATATCTGTCTGCCTTATTGCAACTACCATAGGATATGATGCACTAGTCATAAGGCGAACTCGATAGTTGTCATATCTTTGACAGCGTAAACAATCTGCCCTAAATGTGCATCAGTCTCATATGCTTCTGTCGGTTTGTGGAAGGACAATAAGGCCCTGAAGTTCAACATGGAACAGTGATTATTTCCCGTCTGTATGGAAGACAAGAAGTGGGGAGGGAGGAAGAGATAGAGGCTAGTGCAGGGTAAACTTGGTGGAAGACACGTTTCACCAGAAGTAAGGAACAAGTGTGAAAGAGTGCGTGGTTTGAAAAAAAGAATAGTCAGGAAATGTGCTGCAGCTCTGAGTTGTCTTTTCTGGACTTTTGTGGCCACTGCTTGGCCAACTACTATACTAGTACTAGTGCCTGCCAAACTCAGACCCAAAGCCCTCCTGGCAACCCACACAGAGAACTGCAATATTGGGATGTAGGCTAACGGCTAGGGCAGTCGATTTCAAATCTGGAGGAACCGGGTTTGAGTCTTGGCAATAGCGCTCAAGATTCTGTGATTCTGGGCAAATCACTTAATCTCCCCGTACCTAACAAAAATGAATGTGTCCTTGTGTAACGCAATTGGTGCTCATGTAAAGCGCTCTGATACCTTTGGGTCAAGTTCGCGCTCTATAAAACTACGAAAAAAAAAAAAACAACTAACTCACTATAACTTGCCAAACGAAAGTAGTCTCCGTCTCTGGCTTCGCACACTCAAGATGCTCAAGAATATCTTCAACAGCTCCTTACCAACACTCAAAAGCCCTCATCACCAGCAAGCTGGACTACGGCAACATACACAGTATAAGAATCAATGCTCAACTGTCCAGAAGACTCCAGACCATACAAACATCAGCAGCCACGTTCACTCTCAGCCTCTCACCCCACACTCACATCACCCCACATCTCAAAGAACTCCATTGGCTCCCAATCCACAAATGAGCACTGTTTAAACTTGTCTCCCGCACATTCAAAGCCTAACATAACATTGGCCCAAATGCACATCAGAGCTGCCTCCTCATTTCCTGAATTCTGTAAAAAACTAAAGACTTCATCTAGCCCCAGCTCGACCAATACTCCTTCAGCTTCAGTACTAGGATACCTTCCCAGGTGAGTTGTGTGCTATAGAAATACACAGAACATAGTACAACGTGTCTGCTCGCTACAGACTGATATAAAAAATTTAAGAGCAGCCCCAAAGATGTAAAATGTCTGTTTTTCTCTTTTTCATCTCCTCATCATGGAAGAAGAATCCATTTTAGTCCACTTGCGTTTTGGTTGCCCCCTTCAATAGTGCTGCACTTTTTTACCCTGCACTTTGTTCCCAGTGGGATTTCAAATAAGGTGTAGACCAGAGGTCTTCAATCTGTGTAGCGCGACCCCCAGGGGGGCTGTGGAGGCCTGGGAAGGGGGTCGCTCATTCCCCAGCTTTACTTGTGCCTGCAATTCAAAATGTTTGCTTTGGTTTTGGATAAAGACAGCAGTCTGTGGATGGCTAATTTAGATCGTTATCAGCTGAAGTTCCATCATTTGAGTCTCTCGTGCTGTGAAAAGGTTTCGTGCCAGGGTGCTGGCTTGCCTGAGTGAAATGCAAATGTGCCTTTCAGTTAATCTGCAAGTGTAATTGGTGCTTGGGAGCTGGTTCTGGCTTTAATATATCAAATCACTCCAAGCTTTGTGATGACAAAGATTTGGTTTTTTGAGTGGTAGTGCAAAGAGTTAACAAATGAGCAGGGCAGTGCGTGCTTTTAGTTGTAACTGCATTTACACAGCCCTTAGTACCCCTAAAGGTGTGTTGAAGGGACAGTTATTCGGAAGCACCATTTTATTGTAAAACTATTTGCACGTTTTGCAGCACTTTGTCTTATACTGTGTGTAATGCAAGTATAAAGTAATGACTTACATAATTACAGTGCTTTCTGTCATAGGCTGTGACCTCGTAGTACTTAAAATACACGTCACTATTCTCCACTGCACCAATCATGATTTAATTCTGTGGCTCTCTGGTTACACACAGACCTCTGCAGTTCATTAACTAATAGAGGTTTCATAATGTACTACAGTGCATTTCCCACTGAGAAACAACTTTTTAAATTTATTTTTCATTTACGCTGCCCATTATTTTATATGTAGATACCTGATAATGAAAGACCTAAAAAACGAACAGAATATTTTGGGGCTTATTTAAGAGAGGCTTTCATCGCCAGAGCATCACTTTTTTTGATGCTCCGGCGGCGCAAGCATCTCAACCATACCTATGAGGCTATGCAAAGTCACCCTGCGTGGCTTTGCATGGCCTCATAGATATGGAGTAAGACATAGCAGCGCAAGTCACTGCGTTGACTTACTCTGCGTCAAGGAGGTGTTCCATGGGCCCATGGGCTTTGCGTGGGGTTCCCACGCAACACCCATGGATTTTGATGCTGCCCCATACTTACAAAGTCACGTAAACCTGGGGCAGCTCCAAAAACGGATGCCTTCCCAGCAGAGGCGTAACGAGGAGAAATGTTTTAATTTCTCCTCGTTTTTTCCTCTTTCCATGTGTGCTGCATTCTGCAGTTCACATCAAAAGAGGAAAAAACATCTCGGGATTGTGTTTTAGAAGGAAGGTGCCCCTTCCTGTACAAAAACAATCCTGTCTATGTTGGTGCTAGGCAGCAATTTATGCGCCAATGTTAAGGAAAAGGACAGGAATGCACCGTATTCCATAAATACTGTGCATTCTTGCCCTTTCACATTGGCGTAGGGCAGCGCAGCAAGAAGACTTGTGGCGCTGCCCTTCGCCAATTCCTCATAAATGAGGCCCTTTGTTTTTAGCTACAGCTTTGACCACGCACCCATGCTCACTGACCTTTGGCTTGCTAAATACTGTTTAATATTATTTCCCTACCGCAAAAATTATTTGTTGTGGGAATTGGGGGGGTTTATGGTTGTCGATAGTTGTCTATGATGAGGAGTACCAGGTTCTAGAAATTTTCGTCAGAAGGGGGTCCTTACGCCTAAAAACGTTTGACAAGGGGGTCTCGGCATCAAAAAGTTTGAAGACCTCTGGTATAGACCTTTTATTCAGGTGTTGCACTTTTTCGTAAATGTCAAGTACAGCAGAGCATCAGGTTGTAGGAGGAACCTTTCTTTCTGATTTTTGAACAGCAAGGGAAAGGGACCTGCCTAAAAGATCTTCGATCAATGCATATTTTTGGCCCATTCCACTCGCGTTTGCTATTTTCAGTAAAGGGACTAAGTCACGCCTTCATTTACTACTGTTACAATTAATGCCTTGGTTGACTCATCATTGATATTAAAAAATTTGGAAAGATCAAGCCACGCTATTATGAACCCCCTGGCTGCTTTATTTCCACTTAACATTTTAATCTCTCAGACCGAGCTCTATAATAAGTCGCAGGATTACATACAGCATTTGCCGACTGATGATAAAGAACGATGGATCTAATTGACTGTCAACTGCTGGGCAGGGGCAATTTGTGTCATAATTTAAATATCTGTAGACCATTTAAGCACGGTCAACCCTGTTATCAAATCTCGGTTACACATTGGCCATTTCTGTGTATTTTCCTGCGTCATTTACATCCTGAAAGTGACTCCTCGGACCTCGGATCATGTGAGATTTTCACATGATCCACTGCATAATTGTTTTAATGTGTATTTTCTGTTCAACATCATATTTTCAAGCCTTTGACCATTGAATGCTTTTATTCAGTGCATATATAAAGCAAACTTGTTCCATGCTCCTTCCCATTCTATAATACTGTTATTAGTATCCATGCCAGGTAGCTCATGTTTATCGTTGTGATGTCATCAGTAGATACGTGTAAGCAGGATTTGTAGGGTTGAAGAGGTAGTCCAAAGAATTTAAATGGCCGAACTCATTTTCCCTTTCGTGGGCAGTTTCCGACTGGTTCTTAGGTGGGATGACTATGTTGTGCTAAATCTATAGAGCTGAATCACATAAAGTGACAACTTCAAGTGCTAATTTAAAACATGTCTTCTGCCTTAAATTTGGGTTTATTTGAGTCTTAAACAGTTGAATAGCTGGATCAGCTGTATGTTTCCACATTAGATAGTGGTAAATGTCTGTTTGTCACTGGAACTTTAAAGCAATGTGCTGCTTTTTGCTGGCAATGTAGCAGCATTTGTTGATATTTGTAAAGTACTTACACAGCACAACAAAACACGACAAAATAGCATAAAGCAAGATGGCAAAAATAAAAAACAGAAACAGAACAGGATGCAAACAACAGTCCAAACAAAATGCAGCACAACAACCACAGAACAAAACAACACAACAAACAATGCAGAAACACTAAAAACCACAACAGCATCACAGCAAATCACCATCAAAGAAAAAGCAACACAACAATCACACAATACCATCTACACAAAACTGCTTTCATAACATGGTGGTACAAAGATATTTGCACCAAGCACTGCCCTAACTTACCACCAAGGGCATGTAATAGTGTCAGTCAAGTGCTCTTAGATCTTGCCCCCAGGCTGGTACAGTAAGAGCCTTTTATCCACTTGGGAAGAATTTAATCTGCTAGGTTATCTTTGAAACATTTACTCCTTTAGCTGGGCTAGAAACGTAATTTGAAAACGTATGGCTGCATTTATAGAGCAGTAACTGAAATAATACAGGTAAGTATTCCCAATTGCTGCTAAACTATTAAAGTCACTTAAATCAATTAGAATAACCTTTGTGTTGGCTGCCTTTCAACCAGCAATTCTGCACAAGAGAGTTATGCATGTGGTGTGCTTGTTTCAGTCTATTCTGCTTGAAATTGCTGACATCGGTGCACATTGTTCTTTTAATTGGTGGCATGCAGAGGCTATTATTGCCTGTTACATACAGAGTGAGCCACAGGACATGCAATTGTATTAATTTATTTTTTAATGTATGTTACACATGTAAATAATATTACAAACAGGAAACATAATATTGTGTTGTTTACACAATTTTACAGTGAGAAAGGGAGAGAAAGGGGGGAGAAAAAGAAAGAGAGCATAAGCGGATTGTAGGAAGTTGGGGACAGATATATGAAGCATTTTTAGGTCGAGCTACAGCGCATGCACTGTCTGCAAGACCTGCAGTAATCGTTATTCCGACATTTTTCCCGCCTGCTGCTTACAATTGGTTGATTCTCGTGACGCTCTTCTTTGGTGCCTCCTAAGTGGTTGCAATAGCCGGCACGTCACTTCCTTTGAAGGCTAAGGAGCACCGGTAAAGTACCGGTTCCTTACGCCTTCAATGTTCATTTGTTGTTTGGGGAACTCTTTTTGTTATGCTGCATTGCCGTTAACTCTTTCTGCTACCTCTTCAGACTGATGTTGGTGATGTTAGAATGCGCCATCACAAAGCATTATTTGTCCATCCCCTCTGTTGGACCGGTCTCATGAATGTCGGGCTCAGGGTGAGGACAAAGGCGTGTGTGTACTTGTGCCTGTTGGCCGATGAATCCCTGTGGGTGTCGTTAAATGTGTTGATGCATAATGACACTGACATCTACAAAAGCTGTTTCCTTGCATCAACACATTAAAATTAGATACGCTGGCTTTGCTTATGCTTTTTTTTAATTTTGTGAGCTGCCTGCAGGGATACATGAGGTGTTCCTTTCATTTTCATCTCCCTGATCGCAACAGCATAACAAGAAGATCAAATACACTAAAGACGGTGTCCGTCTTCTATCTTTTCCACTGCCCACGCCTCTGTTGGTGTTCATCATTAGTGAGCTGGGGGCAGAGGCCTCCCCCTCCCACTGCGAGATCCGGACTCTTATGGAACAGCCATCACCTGCAAGTGAGTGTTGGGTTTTCTATTTTAGGTTTGGCCCGTTCCGCCGGTGCCCCTTCGTTTCTCTTTTCTTTCATTTTGGGCCAAAGAGGGGCGCAGCACAGACCACAAACAAGGCTTGTTAAGTGTGAAAAAGGCCGCTTTATTGAAGACAGGTGCACCTTACAACAAATATCCTTGGCCTGTGCTGTACAAAACTAAATCTCACTAAATAATCTCTTCCTGCCTTACCCCCCACCCCCACCCCTAAAGTTTCCCCCTTTGCAACCATTTATAAACCCCCAACTCGGTCATCCCTGCTGACCCATTAAACTTGTAACCTCTTACCACTTCCTAAGATAACTATCTAAGTAAATTTTCCTATGCTACTTCCCCTTCCTGCCTGCTCCCGTAGTGACTTTTCCCAACCAATAAACTTAAACTGTAAACAATCTAACAACTATTACCACGAAAAAACGCCACTCAGAAAAGACTCTCCAAATCAGACTTTTCTGACCCCCCAAACTAGGGTCCCGTCTGTTTCGTATACTGTCTAATGTTCAAGGCTCTGTCTAAGACCTCCTTGATCTGTATGATGTATAACTCCAAACCAAAATTCAACAAATGTACCCCATCGTCTCTGAAAAAATATATTGCAGCATACTTAAGCTCCGGATGCTCTACTCTCCCAATGCCCTCCTTGTCACAAAAACTTCTCATGTCCCGGTTAATCTTCCTCCTGGCCTTATCTATATCTATTGCTGCTGGCCGCTCCGCCCCCCTCCAATGCCTCCTTGGGATGAATTCCGACCAGATAACATAACACCCTGACCATTGCTGTTTTATCTCAAGCAGATCCCTCTTCATTTGTTTCAGCAGTGCCAAACCTTTACACAAAACCAGGTCATTTTCTCCCAAATGAATAATCAAAACATCAGGACAAGTACTGCCTCGCACCATCCTGTTTAAGGCAGGAAACTACTTGTGCCACCGCATGCCCCCCTTCCCTTGCCATGAACAATGAAACAACGTGTCGTCCATACCCAAATTCACACCTTTCCCTTTTGACCGCTCATAACGCGCTCTGCCCATTTAACAAAAGAATGTCCCACAATCCATATGGACAATTCCGCCGCCGCAGGCCCCGCCACCGCACCTGAAAAGACACATATATGAGACAGAAAAATGCACAAAACTATGCTTCCCTCTCCCCCAAGCCTCGCAGCTGAATGTATGTCTTAAAGCAGTCCGACTTCCAGCGGCCCAAACGCATAATCTCCTCCTTCCCCCATCCCAGCTTCGCTGCGTCTGTCGTTGCCCCGATGCGAAAAGAATGTGTCCCAAACTGTCCCGGCGCTTCCCCCAAAAATAGAAGAGCTTGCCTCATGATCCATAACAGCTGCGCCGCCGTCACCCGGCCTCCCGCCTCCCTGTTGAACACTTCCCTGTCACCTGACACCAGACCCTTGGACACTATCCTCCCCCAAAAAACTGGGCATACCCGTTTATCCCTGGCAGTACCCATGAGCACCCACTTCTAAACTCCCCGCTGGTCTGTTTTGGATCGATTAAGCCGCACTGCTACCCCTTCATCCCGAAGTTCCACATCTTTCCATTGCACCCCCTGAGCCCCCTTTCCACCCAGCAATTCAGAGACCCGAAAAGCCCCGAAATACAACCAAGACATTAGGGTGGAAAACAAAACAACCTCCTTCGCATTTCGGCAGATCTGCGGCAAAATCCGGATCGAGCCGGCCAAGAGCCCAAAGGACAGAGGCCTCCTCGCCTGAGGCCTACTGCCCCTTTCCCGCGCCCACCCTTCCAGTAGGCGACTTCCCAGTTCCCCCGCCGAGGGCGTATAGCCCCACCATAGTTTGCCCATGAACGCTATGCCCGACAACTTGCCTGCTATAGTGACCTTCGATAAACCCGTCAATCATGGACAATATAAACTGTACTATCTCCTCCTCCCTTGCCCATTGCTCCGCTCTTCGCTGTGCCACCCCCTCTAGAAATTCCTTCCAAGCCTGTTCATATGCCTTCCGCGTGGATGCGGCCAGTGACCCTAATACCAGCTGGAAACCCTTTGTCTCCTACATACCACATTCCTGCTGGAACCGATGTCCTGCCTCTGTCCGCCTGCGTGACTAGACCATGGAACCTCTGCCACTGCGAACGAGACAAAGCGTCCGCAATGTCATTGTCCACTCCTGGCACATGCTTGGCTTGAAACAAGATATCGTGTTCCAAACAGCTCAGCACAAAAACCCGCAACAACTTCAGCACCTGGGCCTCTCTTGCTGACTGCCTGTTCACCACCTGCACCACTGACATGTTGTCGACCTTAAAAATCACCTTCTTGTGGGCCAAGTCCCGTGCCCATACTATTCACTGCCACCACTAATGGAAAGAGTTCCAAAAAGGCAATGCTCCTCCCCCATTCTTCCAATGTGGAGGCCACTCTTCTGCACACCACCTCCCTTGCCAGTAGAGACCAAAACCTCCCGCCCCTGCGGCATCTGAGTAGATCGTGACATCCCACTCCCATTCCTCCGGTGGCGCCATTGGGATGCCATTAAATTCTGCCAGAAATGTGCGCCACATGCGCAAGTCTTCTTTAGTTCCAGCTGCAGCCGCATGTGGTGATGCGGCATTGTCAAACCTGCTAGGGACATCCCCAATCTTCTGCAGAACGTCCGTCCTGCCCTTACCACCCTACACGCAAAATTCATATGTCCGAGCAATACCTGCACCTCCCTGACTGTCACCTTCTTTTTGGCCAGTAAACCATCGATCAGCAGCAACATGTGCAGTTTTTTGTCCATCGGAAGGCGTGCCTCCATTGCCCCTGAATCCAATTCGATGCCAAGAAATGACAACACCGTGCTGGGACCGTGCGTCTTCTCTGGCGCCAGGGGTACTCCCAGGTAACCCATGAGCTCCTCAAAACTTGTCAGCTGCTGCTGACAGTCCCCAGAACCAGGCTGGCCCACCAGGAAGAAGTCGTCCAGGTAGTGTGTCACCGTCTCTTTGCCAGTGTGCCATGAGAAGACCCATTGCAAAAATGAACTAAAACGCTCAAATAATGCGCAGGATATGGAACATCCCATCGGCAGCGCCTTGTCCACAAAAATGGAACCCTCAAACTGTATGCCTAGCAACTGGTAGTCATCAGGGTGTACTGGCAGTAAGCGAAATGCCGATTTAATGTCGCATTTCGCCATGAGGGCCCCTGGCCCTACCGCGGCAACCAATTCTCGTGCCACGTCCACCAAAGAATAGGACACAGACGTCAAGTCGGCCGCTATGAAGTCATTTACCGACGACCCCTCCGGCCAGGAGAGGTGTTGGATCAGCCTGTATTACCCTGGGTCTTTCTTTGGCACCACCCCAATCGGGGAAATGATCAGGTCTCTAATGGGGCTAACCGTGAACAGGCCTATCATGCGTCCTTCCCGTATTTCCTTGTCCAATTTGGTGCGCACTACCGCCCCGTGTGTCTTTGCAGATTTCAAAGTTTCCGCCCACCTGGCAGCCCGAGGCCCCTCATACCCTAGCCGAAAACCCTCCTTAAAACCACGTCTCAAAAGCTCCGCGTCTTCTTTCCGTGGATAAGACGCCAACCACTGTTCCAAGGGACCCTGCCTAATGGGTGTATGAGCCTTTTCCCATAGTCCCTTGCGCTCCTCTGCCACCCCTACCCCCGCGGGATGCTGTGCGCCCTGGTTGGGCTGCTGACCTTGCCCGCTGAATCCCGGTCCGTAGCATTTCACCAATGGGTGTCTGCCGGAGCACTTCAAGCATTCGTGCCTAAACTTGCAGTACTGTCTGGCACATGTGCCTTTATTAAAATCCCAGCATGCTCCCTGTGTACTCCTGGTGCCGCTTGCTGTGTACCCCACCCCCCCTCGAGTGGGGCGGTTCTGAAAGGGGCAGGAAACCAGCGGAAGCCCGCTGGGCGTGTATATCGTCTTCCCAAACTTCACCGCCTCCATTGTTTGCTGGTATAAGTCTGTATCTATTTCCCCCCACTGTGCCTCCGTGTCCCAAGCCAGCCGTGCCCTAAACTCTTCATCATAATGGGACCACGCGTACCCCCCGTACGTTACTTGGGCCCTTCTGATCACGTCCATGTACTTAAACAATGCGATGGACCTGTCTGGGAACTTTTCGCAGTATACACTGGCGAATATCAGGAAGGCTGCCGACCAATTCTCGATGGTCATGGCCACCCGTGGTCTCTTGGCAAGCTCTACTTCCCCTTCCTTGGACCCTTCCTTCGCTGTAAGCTCCCTATGTAACAGCTTCAGCATGTCCACATATTTGCCTTTCCAAATTTTCTCTTTGGTGGCCAACGTAAGGTGGGCCCCAATGGCTTAGTTATCCCCATGTAAGGCAACTTCTTCGGTTGAACGTCGTGGCTCTCTTTCCCCCCCTCTGAGGTTACCCCGTCTGACCCTTTGTCTGCTGTAGCTCGGACCGTGCTTGGCCCCTCCGTCTGACCCAACCCTTGTCCGGGTGCCGCAGCCCCTGTCTTGTTCTCCTCCCCGCCCCCTTGTTGCGCCTCTGGGCCCACCCCTGTATCTTTAACGTATGCACCTCTCAGCAAGCGAACCTCCCCCTCACCTCCCCCCCCATGCATCTGTACCCATGGACACCCTACCCTGCGTTTCGTCACCCTTCTGCTTGCCTGCCTGTTCTTTGCCTGGCGTCAGCGCTGGCGTCCTCCACGGATCCCGCCGCCCTACCAGTCCACACCCTGCTACTCTGTCGGTGCCCTCCCTCGGTGCCTGCACCCCCCCTCCTCCCCCCATGCCTCTGTGCCTACTGCCACACCAACCCACGCTGTGCTGGGCCTCTGCAGGTGTGCTTTAGACTTACCTGGCGTCAAGGTCGGCGTCCTGACCGGATCCCGCCGCCTAACCAGTTGTGCCGGAGATGCCACCACTCTATCCGTAACCGTGGGCAAGCCGCCTTGACCCTTCTGCAAAAGACTAGGCACATCATTAGTAACAAATCCCCCCCCAACCTTCTTGTCTTTCGTCCTCCTCCTCTAGAATCTCCCCTTCCTCTAAGCTAACCTCGTCGTAATCGAACAGTAACTGGCCGTACTCCCTTGACTCTTCCCTGTGTACACGTGCCTGTTCCCTCCCATTGCGTATGAATTCTCCCACGTCTAATCCTGCATGCCGTTGATCCGAAACCGACACCTGTGCCCTTTCCCCTGAGGCCGCATCGACCCACCGGGGTAGTGACACCAGAGACCGCTCCTCCGTCCACCATCGTGCTGCTTCCTGCACGTCCCACGCAGGGGTCCGGCTGCCCGCACGGGGCACTGCCTGCCCATCCTCTCGGCTGGGCGGAGCCGCATGCAACTCACCCGAGTCTCCCACCTGCTGCTCCTGGAAAGGAAAGGCTAGGTCCGACAAGCCAGGGTTAGTACCCCCTCTGTCCTTGACGCCCCTGGACCCCACTGCCAATTCCCCTCCCCCACCAGCCACCCGGAGAACCCTGTAGTATGCCCCCCCGTCGCGCCGGTGTGCCCCTCTGCCCCCTACCCTGTCGCGAGCTGCCCCCCTTTCCAACCCTGAGCCCCTCCTCGGAGCCCCCCGCTCCCCCCTCCTCCCCATCATTCCATTCCAACGCGTCTATGGGCCTCGTCCCCGTTCGACCCACCCCCAACACTCTGTCCTGTGCTGGGGGTACCCCGCTCCCGCCTCCCCCGGCACCCCCCCGTGCCCAACCCCCGGTCAGCGACCATTGCTGCCTGAGCCCCTCGGGGGCCCTCTCTAACCACCCTCCCAGCTCCAGGGATGGCCTATGTCCCCACCGTGTCTCCCCCTGGTCCGCCCGTCTGCTGGGGCCTGCCTGCCCCTCCCTCCTCCCGTCCCCCTCCCCACGCACTGACCTAGGTGGGAGCCCGGCAGAGCCCTCCCCCCTCTCTGCCCCTTCCCCGCTCCCTCCCCGGGCTCCTCCCTCTGGTGTACCTGAAACGGGGCCCGAAAGACCCCCATCACCACCCTTGGAGGCCCCTCCTGCCCCCCCTTTACCTGGCTGCCCCATGCCTAGCCCCACCTCCCTGCCCGCCTGGCAACCCTCCGCCAGATTAAGGGGTAATGCCTCCCCCCCGGGAGCTTCCGGGGGCACTTCCCTCCCAATGGGGCCCTACCCGCCCCGGGCCCACACTCCAGGGTGGGCTCCACCGGCTTAAGGAGTAAGGCCTCCCCCCCCCCGGCTGCTTCCGGGCTCGGTTCCCTCCCACTGTGGCCCCTCCAGCCCCAGGCACAAACTCGAGGGCGGGCTTGGGTGTCGCGCCCTGCCCCCCCACGCAGCCTTACCACGCGGTGCCGCCTTCGCAGTGCGGCCGCGCCCGCCCCCAGCAGCACCATCTTGGGGTTTGCGGGTCCGCGGCAGCGAGCATGCTAATGCCGCCGCCGCGACCCCGCAAATCCATGTGGCCCGCCTCCTCGAGCAGGCGCATGGCCTCCGCCACCCTGGGGTCGTCTCCCGGAGCCGCCATTGCGAATCCGCTGGCACGCTTCCACCGGAGCCTGCCCACGCTGACTGAAATATAACGCGGGAGAAAACGCGGGGACCCCCAACCACCTACTAAGCTAACCTCGATACAAAAACTTCAAAACCCTATCCCTGCAGACCGGCTGTCGTGTCACCCACCGAAAATGGTGTCTGGTGACCTAAAATGGCTGGTCTTATAGGGCCAGCCCAACTGTAGCCCAACCAGCCCAATTGGGCTCTGGGCTGCACCAATGGCCCAAAATACCCCGGGGGTGACAGGCCTCCCGGTGGTCAGCCCCCCCCCCCCAAAGCCCTATTATTTATTCCTGCACCCTGCGGGTGGAAAAAACAGCCTGGCACTGGCGCTGATATGCTCCCGGATTTTCCACATTGAGTCAGTGTATTTAATAGTGCAAATATTGCTTTCACCTTCCGCCCATAACAGTTTCTCGTGTGGCCCGGTGCAGTTTGTTTTAATTCACACTGCTGCTTTTAATTTCATTTTTTTGTTTGTTTTATATTGTTTTGAAACTTGTTGCCTTCCGTCCACTGTTATACCCCTAGCTGTCCTGCAAATAACCTTCCGTGTTTCTAACACCAACGGTTTGAAAACCGAAGCTCAGCCAAGTAAAAACAAGCATTGGCATAGCCAATAGGTCTCGCTTTTGGGACCTTATAAGTATTTAGTTATGCAGCACAATATCCTTGGTGCATCAACATCAACTGTTGCATGGCTAAACACTTATAAGGTCCCAAAGGCGAGACCTATTGGCTATGCCAATGCTTGTTTAAGTCTGTGATAGCCAATACCTTTTGATGTTAGTAAAATTATGTGTATGACTTGGTTACTTGTAGGGTTTCCTTCAGCCACACTTCATCCATTTGTCTGTGTCATTTACATTTTTGTCCAACCCACTAAAGCATGCATCGAGGGGCAACAAGTCACCTTACTTTAGCCATTGGTTGACTTCACTATGAGTTACGGCATGCTGCCATTTCATAAGGAGCACGTCCACAAACAAAGTAGTTCCCTTCAGTGCTTGGGAGTACTACAATAACATGTGCTTTTTTTAGTCCCAAAAACATTTTGGCCTGTAGTCAATGGTTTTTTAGATTGACAAACACCTGGCAGCTTTCCAAATAATAAAGTTTTGCAAAAGCCATGAAAAAACAAAACAAGAATTGCCAAAAGGCTGGTGGACGATGCCAGATCTATTGGCTTTGCTAGTGCTTGTTTAGCTATGTTATTCACTATGTGGGGCCACTTTTATTTTGATGATGGGGCCTATTTTTGTCACACTCAGACACTTTTGATGAATGTGGGAAATCTGCTAAACGGCTGCATTTTATTTGTCCATAAATGCTCTCCGAGGGGCCTTTCTGACAGAGGCATTTTGTGATTCTACTGAGGGATTTATTTGTGAATCGTCTACGAGCAAATATTAGCAGTGGGGTTGTGGTAAGCCAGGACTGGTGGCTTAGTGGACTAATGCATCCACTGTTGGGGGCCTGTGCTCGACCTCATGGGCACAGATTCAAATCCTGTCGGGTCCACTCAGCCTTTCATCCGTCTGAGGTCGATAAAATGAGTTGGGTTCCAATAAACATCTGTTATTCAGCACCAAGATGCCCTTGAGTTCACATGCGCTTTAAAATACACATGCTATGTTTTTGCATTGGTCTACCAATAAGTTAATCCATAAATGGAGGAGTTTGGGGGACCGCTAGAACGTTGTGAGCATCTGAGGGACGAGGACTGCCTCGGATATCCATTGTCCGAACTTTAAATGTGGTTTTCTGTTTTCAACTGAATAATTAATGTTTTTTATACCGCACTTGAAATATTGATCATTTATCAAAGTGGGTCATTAAGATTGAGCACTGTACTTCATCAAATGTAATTAAGAGCACAGCTGTAATACTACCGTTTGCTGCATTAGCAGTGCAAGCACTTCGTTGTCTGCATTTTATGGCGAAAAGAGGTCAAATGAGTCAGATGAACTGAGAGTTTGAAAAATTTCAGAAGTTTACATTAACGGGGTATTTTATGAAAAGAGCTCTGCGGACGACAAACATTAGTACTTAAGTGGATAATCACTTTTAAAAAAAATTTTGTTTAATTTTTTATTTTGGTGCATGCTTCATGCGACTGAGGTGATTTAACAGCGCAAAAGCAAAACGAAAAGGAGCAAAAAAGCTGAATATAGCGAAAGAACAGTTTCTTCAGGACACTTCTAAATAATATATAAAAGACAGTGGAATAAAATTAGTTGCAAAAAAAAAAAAAAGATTGATTTGATGAATAAACACTGTTCTGAGCATTCGATTTTCATACCATCTTTATGGTGTATGGCAGTGGGTGATAACCTTATTTCACATTACATAATTTAGATAAGAAAAATGCAATTCAACAAAGTAATTACAGATGTATGATAGTGTTTGTGTGCAGCAGTTAGTTTAAGGGACAATCTAAAAATGTAGTCTATTCTAGGCATCATACATTGTCTTTCCCAGTGCATGTATTACATTAGGAAACATTAAACTCAGGGGAAGCTGTTAATGCACCTATATGTAAGCTTGGAGACATATAATTACATATTTAAACATATTAAGTGAGCTTTTCTTTTAATAAGTTAGTAAACAAATACACACACTTTCTTTCACAGACATCAGCGTCGATAAATCACGCACTGGCATCAAATTGCAGAGAAACTCAACACGAGAGCTCGGTCTAGCTACGAGTGGAAATGCTGAAAATGTGCCATTTTCTTTGCATTCACCAGCCCTATGGAAAGTGTAGGACACGTCTGCGTGCGCAGAGCTGAATTCCTGTTGGCTGGAGGCCAATTCTGTCCCAATGATAATTGCTTTTTTCTCCTCTGTTACACATCTGGCCATTAACTAAATGGCAGCGAGAACAAGAGACCCTTCATCCCTTTCATGTCTGCTGTCAGATATGTTTGCCCCACCCTCATGCCTGCACCCTAGTTATTTCTGACAGCAGGACTACTCATTGTGGAAATGGCTGCAATTAAAGCAATTATGCAGATCTCACATCTCCCTCTGGATCAAAGGGGATTTTCCAGGACAGTATGTCTGTGCCTTGCCCTGGAAGCAGAGGCAGGGAGGCCCCGCCACCGGCGATGCAGGCAGTGTTTTCCCTCAGAAAGATAAATCAAGCGCGCGCGCCTCGCAGGTTTGAAGAGGAGAGGAGGAGGCAGCAGGGGGAGGGGGCCTGCGCCTGTTTCCCTTGTGGGAGCGAGCTTTGAAACCATCTGTTAATTACAAACAGATGGTTTTAAAGCTCGCTCCCGAAAGGGAATCGCCAAACGTGCACGCGTTGCCATTCAAAGCAATGCAACACGTGCACGTTTTTGCCTGCAAAACCGGATCAATTTCAAAAGGTCTTTTTCCTATGCAGCGCATGCGCGCTGCGTAGGCGAGACCTAACAAATCTGCTTCCCACAGGAGTTACAAACATTCAAGTGCTCAGCGCCCAAGCACGTAGTTTAACGAAGTTGCAATAGCGTGCTGAACGTCTCCATCTCTGTTTGTGCAACATTAACTTAACTGAAACACAAGACATGTAAGCACTTAAACTATGTACTTACAGAGATCTACATTTTTTAGGCGCCATTTACTCAGCTCAATATTTTACAGCCTCTCTAAGCAGCCACAAAAAGTCAATGAAACATTGTGATATCGTTATGTTTGAGGAGGAATGTTTGGATTATATCAATAGACGATCCTTTGCAGATCTCTGGAAGTTATTTCAACATGCCATATAAAGTGGGTGATGGGGGCTTATGTGGAAAACAAGGAGTAGAAAACAGAAAAAAATCATAAAATAGGGATTAAGCACAAATGCTTTCAAACACTGCGAAGTATTCAGAGCTGTAATGAAATCGTATGTGTTGTAAAGTTGTGGAATGCTAACGGTCTCTGTTAAAAGCCAGCACCATCCCATAGACTATTATTTTTTGGTAAATGTCTAATAATTGCCCTCTTCTCTACTACATAATACCTTACTGGTTGGTTTATAACATTGTATGCGCTACTAAGTGTCCTATTACATGTTTTTTAACTTGTGGCCTTCCGTCCCCTATCGTAGTTAGTTTTCATTGTGCCACCCCTCCTTGCAGTCCCTTTAACCAGTAATAGTGTAGCTTAGTCCCAACTTTCACGTTATTGGCAAGCCTAGCTTGCTGCAAGACTTTATTTAGCCATTGAAGCTCGCCTTCTGTTTCTGCCCCACTAACGCTGCCAAATAAGCTCCACCACGCTTTCTCCTCAGCCCATCTGGAAGTATTTACAATGCTGTGTGTTCTCACTGTCAAATGCTGATCGTTCACACTCAATCACTGCATACTCCTTTGCTGCGAAATAACATGGCTTGCTCGGACACGGTGCCTGTGAGGCTTTGAACAAGTTAGGCCCATAGCTCCTTTTACAACTGTCACCTTGCTTACCACTGGTAAGTTTTATTTAAGTAACAGAGCTGCCAAGGTTTCAAATTGCTATGTGTGACATTTTCATAATTTCATTGTAATTATGAGTGACATTTCAACGACTATGTGTGACACTTGCTCGTGAGCAAAATCAAGCAATGAAGATGAGGGAAACAGATAAATATCAGAAATGACACCCCTCCCTGTGAGATTACCACGAACCCTGCACCTTCTCTGTATCTTGTGAATGTGCATCTGCATATCGACATCCTGTTTTCACAAATACACACACAAAATCTCCCCAAGTGTGTACACACATACCTGTGAGCCAGCACTCCCATATTGAAGCAGAGGCATTTTAGGGTGGAAACAGCTACAATGAAGCCATTTTGGGCTTTAAAAATCGGGAGTCTCTGGCCTGAGTAGGGTCTGTTGTTATATATGCATATTTTACTCAACTCAAGGTATATGCAACAGAAACTTAGGCTGATTGAAGCCTCACAGAGCATGCAAATTGCAGACTTTAGATGTTGTGTGTAACACGACAACAAGCACTGCAGCACATTGGTAAAAACACTTCAGTTCAACCTTGTAGAAGTTCCATTTATGCTCCTCTAAAGCCATCTTATTTACATATTTCATCTTTTTGTTTATCTGTAGCTGCGCAGCGACTCTACTAATCAGCCCAGAGCAAAGCACCTTAAGCATGCTTACCACATCTTCAGTTCAGGCCTTAGCATAACAGTATGTGGTAGAATGCGCGCACGGCCGGCCATGACGTAATTGGACCTGCAAAACATTCAGTTACTCTAATCTGCCCGGGCCTAAAAACTGGTGCTACTTTAAAGCCTTTCTTCGGTTGAGGCTCGCACTGTATAAAAGTGCAAAAATAAACAACAATTGATATCAGAGATAAGTGTTCTCAAAACACGGAAAAGGTTAACTGCTCCGTATTCCATAGAGCGCATATAATACCGGGAACAACTGTAACTTAACCGACTGTCAAAAAGATTTTTTAGCAGTGCAGCCGCATTGTGTTAATTGAAACTCGTGTGGCTGGTACTTACTGCGAGTCCAGGGCTGTCCTCAGAGTGTCTGCTGTTGTCCAGTGATTGACACTGTCCTGGGCGGCCTCTGCAACCGCCGGTCACACGCTCCGTGATGTGAGCTCGGTAATTCATTGAATTCACCGCAGGCTCACAAGGTTTGCGAAAGTACTTGATGGCGGCCCGGCCAGGTGTGAGCAGAAGGCAGTGCTGCGAGCTCTCTGGGACAGGCGCCATGCTGAGTGATGCTGCCAGGCCTTCCAACGCCAGTAATAATGCGCGGCGCAGGGCACTAGAGTTATTCATGATGCCGAAGCACACACAGTGACAGCCTGCCGGCGCCCGGCACGCCTCCACGAGTCCCCCGCCGCTTTCTGAATCCAGCCTTGACTTCCTTCCAGACCAGGACGTGAGGTCACGTCCCCCCCACTGCTGAATGTAGGCCCCGCCCCGGGTGTCTCGAGATTGGGCACAGGACTGCCTCGGCCGGGTGATGTCCGGCCGCACCTCGGGCGGGTATTTCAATGCAGCCAGAGCAGGGCTTTTAAGATACATTGTAGCAGGATGCAGCAGTGATCATTAACTTGTACTGAGCTGTGCTGGTGGCAGCGCATGGGCGCCGGGCACATGTGCGGGGAGCAGCAGAGGCGGCGCACACGTGTCACAAGTGCCGGCGCACCAGTTTCAGCGCCGGTACAGCAGAGTGAGACAGTGGCATTAAAATGCGTGACAATGCATTTCAGTGCGGTGATGCGGAACACCACACTGAAATGCGTTAGAGTCACACCTGATGCGTGATACTTGGCAGGCCTGAAGTAACATTTAGGAAGCGCTTTCTGATCTTGGTGTGGTGCTGAAGCGCTTTGCCAGCGGACTACATTGTTACTCGCTTGCAGATTCTTTCATTCAAAAGGTACGTGTTGCAATTATAAGGCACAATAAGTGTGATAGCCAGCAACCGTGGGTACTATGCTAACCAAATATATACTATAAATTATGGTAAAAGAGCTGCTTACACATAGAAAGAAATGTTTTGCACTGACACACCACATTTTTGGTTCTTACAACAGAAACATGATCTTATTATATAATGTCTACTGTAATATTTATGCTTTGTACATTTGTTGTTTCCTCGCTGTGTTATGTCTGTGGACCAAAATTAGTCCCTCTTTTACGGGCACATTGTCATTTACAACACCAATAGCTCTAACTCTTGCTAATGCGAGACCTATTGCATTGCAAATGCTTGCTGCATTTGCAATAGGTTCAGTGTGCAGAATCAGGACATTTGCGACAAAAAAAAACCCAAATTGCAATTCAGTAACATGTTACGGAGTCACAATTTGGGGTTGCGACTAAACACCAATTCAGTATTTGGATAGCCGTGTTTAGGGCATACTTTCCAAATATAGAATTAGATTGTTATGTACTATGGTTTTGCAACCGAAATCTGGTCGCAAAACATTAATACTTTAATGTCTACAAACATGTAGTGGTAACACATTCACAAACAGGAAGGGGTCCCCCAGAAGCCCCTTCCTTTTTGTGAATGTTAACAAAAATATTTTTAAGAGTAGTCAGTGGTTCCACAGGACACTGGTTGCAAATCGTGACCAGTATTTTGCAACCTGTGGTTTGTACATCTGCCCCTTCTGACCAACTCTCCTGCTCTTTGCTCCAATAAAGACTTTGATCAACTGAAAGTGACTGAGCTTCAGCATGACCATATGCAAAGGGCAACTGATGTTTCTCTCTCATCTCAGTGTGATTATCTTCTTACAGAAATTACTTGAGACAGGAGAAATATTAGATGTTAAATTAATCCTTTGTCCTCGCTGAAAAGAGAAAAACGAATCTGATTTTGAAGTTGTTCATTTCAAACACCACCACCCTAATTTTGCGAAAAATGAATAATGTGTTTCCAACTGGTCTGATACAAATATTTATGACCAAGAGAAGTGAGGCTATTGCTTTAAAGTGCCTGATAGCTCAAAGTGGGTCATTAATCTGCATAGACATTATTTCAGGACTATGTAAATAATGCACCAGCTTCACAGTATCTTAGCCAGCATAGCTTTCACAGGGTAAGTCTCTTTGCTGTGTTGCATGATAGCTATTAACCTTACATACATCTCTGAACCATATAGTGTCCCTATGCAAGATAAGCCAATTTGACAGTTGCACTGAAGAAGCATGGAATAGCCAGTGGAACAGGAAATATAGTGTCTGAGGCCAAGTTAAGATTCAAATATTACATTAAAATCCTTAGGCAAGGCCCCTACGTTTTCCTTTATCTTATGTAAATTTAGAGATGTTCCTGATGAGTGGGTGGCTCCTCATATGCAAGGTGCTTATTTTGCTACCAGAGAGAGTTGATTAGTTTCTCGGAAGCGGCCTTTCATGCCTCATCAATTTGGAATAAAAACTTAAGCTACAAGCGTCTATTATTCTCCATTCACCTGTAACTCTTTTAATAGATTCCTGGGAGCTACTACAAAGTTTCCATTTATATACAATCTTTGACGATGAACAATCGCTGCAAATGCACGTAAAATAATTTCCTACTAAGTTTCTAAAACATCTTAGAAAGGGATATGTAGCGTGATGCAACCATCAAAGTTTTCATGCTAATTTTATTTTGCTATGTGTACATTTTGGATATTGTTATTTCAAAAGGTTTCATCGTTCAAGCTTATGTGGGTGCACACTTTGAACGAATTGCACAGAAACTTAAAATATCACATAAAGAATGAAAGAAAACCTGGGATATTCTGAATGTAGGTGGAGAGGGTTAGCAGTTGATCAAATCACTAAAGAACCAGCAATATACTTAACATCCTGCTCAAATGTTTTTAGTCTTACAGAGACAAGCATATGGATTAAATAAATACCATACACACAATGCCAGAAAGTGACAGGGGCAAACAGATTTTCAAGAAATGCATATTTTTAGCATATGAAACTTCTAAAATCCCTTCAGTGCCTTCTTGGTGCTTTGCTCTTGTTGGGATTCACCAGAGGAATGTAGCTAATCCAAACGAGCCACACTACCACGTACAACTCGTCATAAGTGGAGAATGCACATATTTTATGCACAAGAAACTGTGTAAGGCTCTGTCGCCCAGAGCAAAATCCATTAATATCCTACACTGTTAGCTTCCATCGAAGCTTCGACCACTTGATGAGCTGAGACCCTGAGATAGCTGAATGCCTGTGGAGAGCTGACACCTAATGGGGCTTTCAGGGATGTACCGTGGGCCCTGGAGGTTAGAGACATACTGGCAGAAGTGTGCAGTGGCCTCCGTAGTATTGATTCCAAGATTGACACATTGACCCGTCGCCTGGACAGAATGGGCAATTGGCTGGACAACATGATGAACGGCTTCTCTAACTTGAGAAACGTGTCCCTGACTTGCAGGATGGAGCGGCAGTGCACAAAGAGCAACTTCTACAAATCGAGAAGGTCCATGCGGTTATCAAGTCTAAAAATGAAGACCTAGAGGTGTCCTGCGGGTCTCTGAATCCACTGTCATGACAACTGTAGAAAAGTATGTGAAATCTCTCCTCCGTTTATTATTCGGTGTCCACTTGACCACCCATCACTCTCTGGGACCACGCCCCTGGCTGGGCTCTCCGGCGCAGCCCATCATAGCGTGACTGCTCCATTACCGGGACCACAGCACCATTTTGCACCATTTCATGCCTTGTGCGGGAACAGGGAGAGCTCCACTACCAAGGCAGCAGGATATCTATTTATTTGGATTCACCCTTGCAGTGCAGTCCGCCCGCAGAGAGTTTCTACCCACAAAGCACCTCCTAATGAAATTGGGAATCTCTTATTCCCTCCTTTACCCAGCCAAGCTATGCATCACTTTCAATGGCAGAAAGCAGTTCTTCACCAACTCCAAGCGGGCCCTAAAATCTTGCTGCAAGCAAACCCGGGTGCTTTCAGACTTGAACTCACAGGCAAATGCTGACTGGGACAGTCACGTCAGTGATGACTTAATGCCTTTCTTTTTCTACTGCAGCTTCTGAAATTCCCACTCTGGGCTACCTTTCCCAACTCTGGAAAGGGAAAACAACCCACCTCTGTGACCCACCCGAGGGATGATTCCCACTGTGTTTGTTAATTGGTTTTCCTTTTTTCTTTTTCTTTATGGGAAGGTGTTTTCTTCAACAAGTTGAGGATGTTGAAGTGGGTGGGGGATGGTACATAGGTTTCTGTATCTGTTTAGTGTTGCTGTGTTTTTTCTTAGGGTGTCCGTGCATTGCCCTCACATTCTTCTAGTGCTCTGGTACATCATTAGACACTCCTCCATGCAGTGCACCTGCCTGTTCCTGCCCTGGCTCCTCTGCTGGCTTTCCTGGCAGGATGACCACAGTTAAACTGTTGATATGGAACATTTGCGGCTTCAATAATCATAGTATTTTGAGGCAGACAATTGCATTTCTCCGATGGCAGAGGGTGGATATCGCACTGCACTGCAGGAGACCCACCTTATAAAGCACACTTGAGAGCAGTTGAGATCTGGATGGATTGGGGAGACTTACATTTGCACAAATTCAGGATTTGCGCATGGTGTGGCTGTGATTGTTCGAAGGGGGCTCAAATGACGTGAGAGAGGGACCCTGGTGGATGTGGAGGGTAGATATGTTATAGTAAGTGGCACATTGTTGGGCAACGTGAGATGATTGTTTGTGTACATGACCCCAATGTTTACTCCCCAGACTTCTTTGTTGATGTATGGGGTAAGATAATAGCTCTAAACCACTCAACAGTATTATGAGGTTCAGACTTCAATGTTGTCCTTGACCCCCTAATGAATAGAACCTCCTCAACCCGTGTACACATCCTTGTGCTGCAACCCAGCTGCTCTCCCTTATTGAGGACCATGACTTGGTAGAGATTTAGCGAGCCGGACATCCCTGAGCGACCGAAGGCACTTGTGTGATCGCTGCCCGGGGTGCCTGGTCACTCATTGACTATTGGCTCATTACTAGAGACATTTGTGGGAATGTCGTGAGCGCAGAATGGCTAGCCCGTATGCTCTCAGACCATGCTCCAGCAATGCTGACCCTGGTGCTGGGAAGCCTCATGAACCGCTCCTTCACCTGGTGACCACCCCACAGAGCTTTAGAAGATGCTCTTTTCCATGCCAAAGCATGCAGCACTATTGCAGACTATTTCATGCATAAACCTGGCTTGGTTGACTCTCCAGAGATACTCTGCAAAGCTTTTAAAGCATTCATTCGTAGTGTGTGCATATCTAAGTAATCAGGTATACTTTGCGACTTACACAACTGTCTACAGAATTTGCAGTGCAAGCTCCATCAGCTCGAACTGTCATATTTGGAAACAGCAGACACAGGTTATTTGGCTCAGTTTAGAGACACGCTGGCAGAATATCAGGACTGTGCAGAAATGAGGTGCACTTCCTTCACAAGGAGGCCACTGTGCGCCTGTTTGGGGAGGGTGACAGAGCAAGCCAAACTCTTGCAGCGTTGTTCAAAAATAGTTGAACCAGCTCCAGTGTCACTGAACTGCTTGACCCCACTGGAGAACCACAGTATTCCTCCTCAGATATTACCCAGACTATGGTTCAGTTTTATTCCAGGTTACATACCTCACAGGGGGCTGCGCCGCTGGATATCATCCTGACAGACTATTTAGATTCTATACAACTTCATTGGCTGGACAATCACAGGCTCTACCTAGACTGTCCCTTTACAGAGAAGAGTGTCGTTCGAGCCATTCGAGATATGGCGGGGGCAAGGCCCCCAGCACAGATGGTCTGACAGCCCAGTTCTATAAATCATATGCAAATTAACTAGTGTCGCATTTACTTGCAATGTATGAGGAGGCCAGAAATTCTGGCTGCTTGCCCCATTCAGTAAGAGAAGTATTAATAGTTACGCTCCTGAAGGCAGAAAAGACACAAAACCGGAGTGACTCGTACAGGCCCCACTCCATGATTAACTTAGAGTATAAAATACTTGCAAAAATGCTTGCTGTTGCATTCAGCCCATTATTCTCACAATAGTGCTGCCTGACCAGTCAGGCTTCATCCCTGGACACTCCACAAGCCACATCCTCCGCACCATTTTTGCACTCCTACACACGCTGAACCCACCATCTCCCTGTGATAGACATACTGTTAGATGCAATTAAGGCCTTTGACTCACTAGAATGGTCTTATTTGTTACGCACTTACAGCGCATTGGCTTCAGCACAGGCTTCCTTCAATGGATCAAGCTCCTATACACGAACCCAACTGCTAGACTCTGAATTAATGGAGAGATTTCCTGCCCGATCACCATCCATAGGGGGACAAGGCCTCCCACCATCCTTTATGCCATCACTATGTAGCCCCTGGAGGCTTGTCTGCAGAAATACCACGCTGAGGTGGCCTCAATTATACGGCCTGATGGCTTATAGTATCCCTATATGCAGATTATGTTATTCTTTATGTTAGAAAGCCGGCCACAAACCTTGTGCCACTTCTGTGTTCACCTGATTTGTGGTGCTGACTGGAGTGGCCATCAACTGGTCCAAATCAACTTGTTTCCCCTTTGCAGAGAGTGTAATACATTTTTCCATTCATTGCCCACTTAAAAGGGCTGATGGCAGTGCCCGCTACTTTGGGATATAGATTAGCAGGGACATCACCCAGATCTGGTCAGACAAATATGGCAGGAAGGCTGGATGGTTAGAAGAAAAGGTTCCTGTGTGGTCTCAACTGCCATTGTCCCTTGCAGGGTGTGTGGCCATTGCCAAGATGGTAGTGTAGCCCAAGCTTTTATACGTGTTTGCAAATATCCCCATTCCACTCACTTGAGCATTCTTCACCCAGATTAGGTCTTTCATGATCCGATTAGCATGGGTGTGTCGGAAGGCACAACTAGCATGGGAATCACTGACTTTGTCATTTGAGCAGGGAGGGTTAGGTGTAACCGACATTGAGCTCTACTATTAGTGCATGCAAGCTCACTATGCAGTCTACTGGATACATCTGATCCAACACTTATCCCACACTGCGATAGAAGCTGGCAATGCTATCAACTCCCCTCTGCACTCTTTCATTTGCAATACACCCAGCGCCCGTGTGGGGAGGTAGTTGCACCATTTGGGTGTGGTATTGCCTCTGCAGCAGAGCTTGGCTGCACTGCCTGTACTTCCCCGGTCTTCCACTGGCCAATAACCTACTACTGGCTCCCACTAGAAAGGCTACAGCTAAAGGCCAATTAAGCACGCTGGGGCTGGAGACCCTGGATGACTTATACTCCTCTGGTGAATTCATAACTCTACAAGACCTGTAGCACAACTCCCGCTGCACACCCCTGGACACACTCCTATACAATAGATGGCATAGCGCCTGTAAATCTGCACACAGCGCATACCCCTGAGAACCCCCGTCCCTACAGGTTCTAGATTACATGCTGAATAATCCTTCTCCTAAGCGAATGGATAATCCACATATACACTACCATTCAAGATAAGGCGCTTGTAGTCACACCTGGGGCAGTGTTGAAATGGTAGATGGACATTGGCGTAAACCTGACAGATGAAGCATGGAGGTATTGCTGCTCCCAAACTAAGCTGCTGTCTCCAAAGTATAGGCTGAGGCTTGTACAAAAACAAATTCTTACTACATGTTTATCGCACACTCATTGGCTTACGGAGGATGGGCCTTATCCAGGAGGCGAGATGGGAGTGCTGTGGGTTTGAGGGAGCTAACTTCTTGCACCTTGCATGGGGTTGCGCCAGGCTAGCTTATTCTTGGACTGCTGTTTTCAGTACCATAGACCTGATAATAGACAGTCTTGTACCAAGTACACCGACTCTTGCACTATTGGGGAACGCCAAAGATGTGTCACCAGGCACATGTACCTTGACAGCGGTGCTATCGCTTCTTGCTAAGAAACGGGTGGCAATGCATAGGGGCAGATGCCAGAATCCCAAGCATGACAACTGGCTGTGAGATGAAGTGTATTGTCAGGGGAACAGTGTTTACAACGCAGGCAAAACTATGCTGTGCCATTACAATGCAGGCACTACAACAAATTCGTCATTACCACATATTCCATTACAATGCAAGTTGTTACAACGACTTCCTTTAGCGAACGCATTGTTGGATTTTAAATCCAACACCTTCCCTACTGTTGCACAGACTGGAGTTGGAATAGTAAAATATACATAGTATACTATTCCAAAGCCCATCGCTTCCCTAATGCAAGTTGTTGTAATGGAACGCGTGGTAACAACAAGTTTGTTGTATTGCCCGCGTTGTAAAGGCATGCGTTGTAAAAGCATGCATGAATACGTCATACATCCATATTGTCAGGAGAGACTGGAGGACTACTGAAAATGAAATTTATGTTGGTAGCCTCTCACCCCAGGGATATCTGGCATCCACTCAGTTCTTATTTGGCGCTCCGGGGTGATGTTACTGCTTCCTCCTCGGCACCTCCATGACTACTGCTTCCTCCACCTACTTTTGTGGCATAAGGTGTCTCCTTTATATGTATCAGAGTGCTAACACATACTTTAGATATTATACATTTATTGAATGTGATTACTGATATGATTATGCCTACTGCTGTGGGCAACTAAAGTTTTCTGTTCTATGTATCTGCAAAACTTATTCAACAAAACAATCAAAAAAGAAAGGAAGAAAGGAGTTCAGGGATGCTCCAAATGTATTTGAAAATCATTGACAATAAAATGCAACAATACTTCACAGGCAATACTGTACGTTGCATTTTCATACATCTCGCTATTAACTTAGTCTTGGGAATATGGATGACAAAAATAATACCCACACAAAGGTAAAAGTGACTTAATAAAACACTTTGCTGGACATATTTTTAAAACATGCACTGGTAAAATACAATAAAGGCAAACAAAGAATAGAGCAACTTTAGGCACATACGTTTTGATGGACGGGCGCCAGAACTTGAGCACAGTGCATTAAATAAGACTGTCGAAAGAATAGCTGCGTTAGTTGTTTGTTCTTAATTCTTACTCCTTCGGTTATTGTAAGAATATTGCACTAATAATGCAGCCCTCCCTAAAACTACAAACAATGCTCAATGTTCTCTCCGGAATTGTGTATAGGCGTGTGCATTAGAGAAAAATACCCCTCTCTAGTATACTAGTTTTCCATATTACAGCCTTATTTTAGTGCCCTGATTTCTCTTCTGCCCTTCTGAGCAGGTATGGTCTAGAAACTAACTGGAAAAATGTAACCATTTAATGTATTTTTGTGTTTTCCAAAAGGCTTTAATTAATATAATGTTGGCTTGTTTTTAAATCGGTTTTATATATCATGTTAAATTACATTCAGAGGACAATTGTAAGCTGGACTGATGACATGATTTAATTTGAAGCTCAATCACCAAATCATTGAATGCAATTAAGAAAACGATGTAACTTTAATTTCTCTTACAATGCTTTGTTGATATATATTGCATAGCACGTTAAATGTCATTGAAATTGCCATCCATGTGACATAAGTAAAGACATTTCACATGTCACAACTACTGTTAATCAATCAATCATTAAGCTTTATTCAGTTTTTCCACAAAACCATTAAAGCACACAGTTAAAACATTGCATAGATAAAATATCATATCAAATTCATCACGAAATAATTTACATAAATTCTTCATTAATAAGAAAGCATATCACATTGTACAAAGCACATAAAATTCCATTCATTTAGCGATCATTCAGACCGACTGTCTACCTAATATCTTGCGTATCAGTGTAGCAGACAATAAAAGCTTGGACACGACACAACAAATTTCCAAAGTGCAAAGCTGTTGTAAAAAGACCATAGCTGGTCTGCATTGTCTAAAATTATACTTTCACAGTACAGATATTAACAGTTGTTGCCGAGGTTCCACATAAAATTCACACAAAAGAACAAAGTGCAATGTGCCTTCTGCCGAAACCCCATCACACAGGCATCTATCAAGCATAGGAGACCAGTCATTCTCACTGGGAAAAGTCACAAGGTGGTGAACTATGTTACATCTAAAGTGAGTGAATACAAATCTATATTGCATATTATGCACATGCCCCAGATAGAATTGAATGCCCCGGTATTCAACAGTTGCTCATGAAATGAAACACTTGCCTTCCCTCATTCATTATCAAATCTCTCCTTTTCTACAAAGTTCATAGACATAAATTCAATTTCCGCCTTGGATATTCCTTGCTGGGAAGAAGATTCGTCAAAGAAATTGGGTCGACCCAATCTAATACAGAAGGTATTCAAAAATTTAAGCCAGGGGATTTTATCAGCATACTCTATCCATAAATAGTCTAAGATTATCTTCCTATTTAAACCAGTCTCCAGTTGTGTCCATATTCCGTACAAAAGCAGAAAAGGGCGACTCTTAATGAGGTCTCCTAAGAAAGGACGACCCAGCTTCATATGGCAAACATATGTAGAAACACACTGCGGTACTAAGAGGAACTTTCTCAAGAAGAAACTTATTGGAACAATTGAACCATTTAATGCATTTATCTGTTTTCCAAAAGGCTATACTTAATATAATATTGGATTATTTTTAAAGCAGTTCAATATATTATGTTATATTAAATTCAATGGACTATTGTAAGCTGGACTTAGGTCATGATTTCATTTGAAGATTAATCACCAAATCATTGAAGGCAGTCAATTAAGAACGCTAAGCAATTTTAATTTCTCTTTCAATGCATTGTTGATATATCAAGCATTACACATTAAATGTCATAAAAATTGCCATCCATGTGACATAAGTAAAGACATTTCACATGTCACAACTGCTGTCAGATGCTATGACACCAATGATGATATCCCATAGTATATAAATATTTTAAAGTAAAAAATTCTTGTATGTTTGCGTGGATGACATCATTACTATGACAGTAAATTCTTTGGTTGCAATTTATCAGCATTACATTGGTTCCATTAGCAGTTAATTAGAGTAAAAGTATCATGTATATTTGCTGGCCTTGAATTGCTGCTCATTACAATTATTGTGTGCCATGGTCTAAACATATTCATGTGAGAATGTCATGGTTTTAAAAGGCAGAAAATCAGATGTTATTGTCTGTCAAGCAGTTAAGTTGGTGCACCTTTAGACATCCAGATATGTCACATTACCCCTGTAATCATGTTGGAATTACAGAATCATAGAGAGGAGAAATAAATGGTGTAATTCTCTGTTCTAAACTGATAGCTTCCACCACTCAGCTATCTTATCCTCTCTCTACCTTTATTCTTAAACCCTCCTTTTCTGTGGTCTCTCTGTGGTCTCTCTGTGTCCTGTTTCCCACTTCACTCTTGCCTCTGTCAACTTCTTTTCTCCCATGTGAAATACGTTCTTTTTCCCCAAAAATCGATGCATTCTCTGTCGTGTTTCCAACCATGACATGTAACCCTCCTTACCCTTTTTTTCCTTTTACCTAAAATTCATCAAACTACTGTATTCCTCCCTGTTTTCATTCTTCTTATCCTTGTCTAGTGTCATATTGTCCCTCCCCAAACTGATTCAACGCTTCTGGTTTGCTCTTTCCTTTTTACCCCACCACATTGATGCTCATACCCCAATAACCCACTCTGCTTCTCCTTGTCTTCGCCTCTTTCACATTAATCCCTCTTCTTTACCTGGTTGTTTCTAAACATTTTGCATTTCCATGTTTTCGTCTTCAATTACTCCTCTAGACTTGAGGTGTGGCATTAGCCATCATATTTTGATTTTACTAACTTTATATGTACAATATACTTTCTTATTATAGCTTTTAGCCAGGCCTCTTCATCCACTGATGTGTTATTGTGCCATTCACATTTTTCCTCCACCCACTGCAGCATACAATATAGTGCAATGGGTCAGCCCATTTAAGTCATTGGCTGATTTAACAGTGACAGCATTTTGCCTTTTCACATGAAACACATCACACAACAATTAGTTCCCTTAAGTGCCAGCGACTACTATGGCAGATTGTGCTTTTTGAGACTAAAAAGTTTTTGGTTTTAGCCAATGTTTTTTTTTTTAGTCACTGTGACTGATAGCATTTTGCCCTTTCACAAAAAACACACGTGTGATTTTTTAAATAATTCTTTTTATTACTAAAAGCATACCAATGACTATTGATGAAAATATGATACGATATTAACAAGCATAGTTACTGTTCAGTTTGGAAAAATAATAGAATTTTGAATACATAATGCTCATATCTTCTCATGTTTATTTTTACATCCCCTACTATTTTATATGATTTCTTCTTTCCTTGCTTAATAATCCATTCGTATCAACCATTCAATGAATGGAGGGCTCATGTTTGAGCACCAGTGTCTCATACGAATACCATGGCTATGAATATGTGGGTATGTTAAGGGCCACCTAGATCATTCAAATCCCAATTCTGGAGTTTGGTGTATTTGGGCATCCTATTAATCTCCATAGCGTGGTATATATACATCACCAATTCTAGCACATGACGGGGCATGTTTCACACTGCCGCCACATACAGTCACTGTGTCCCACACTGACACATTGCCTCATCGGTACACAGATGATGTTGGAGTTTTGGGGGATTAGTGTTGAAGCTCAGTAGAGCATGTCCACCAACTTGACTTGCTGGTCACACTCCACACGGTGCGCTTTTTGACACCCCAAAAAAGTTTGCTTTAGGCTGATATTCTTTGTTAACTTGATAAAGGCTTGGCAGCTTCAAGAGTAGAAAACAATCATGTCAGAACAAAACAAGCATTAACAAATCCAAATGGGTGGCAGCCAACACCAAACCTCCTGGCTTTGTCGATACTGGTTTTTCTGATGTGGTTTCAGATGTCATGTGACACAAAGTGCGGCCACACCTCTAGAATGAAAGAAACAAAATGTCTTCTAGACTCATTTGAAATACCCCAAGATGCTTACAGCCTTCATGGGTTGGATGGACATAGATTTTTTTTTTTTAAGTAAGTTTAGAGTTTGTTTTGAAAGGGAGGTATTAAATCTTGATTCAGAAACCTGGTGATAGAATATAGAAAGGTACGTATGACCTCATTGCAAAATATCTACCATCTTTTTGAGCTTTGTGTTTCAGGGGCAAGTATCCAGGGATGAGTCTGTGAATAATGATGGATTTTATTGGCAAACCCTGCAAGTTAACCGTTGTGCAACATCATCACAGGTCCTGACTTTTACAAATACAACTGTAACTGTCAGTGCAAATATTTGAATCGATATATCAGACACGCAATAATAACCAAAGGATTTCAGACACTAGTTTGTGTTTAAGTTTTAAAAGTGATTGGATGCTGGAGAAAAAAACTTTTTTTCTTTTTAGTATTTTTGCAAGTGACTAACGAATAGAGGCGTGGAGTGTATCATTCCAGTATAATATGTCGGTGTTTCTAGCAGGCACATTTCAAGAGCATTGCATTCTGCTATGAATAGGTTTTTTGTCTAGAGGTTGGTGGTTGGGTTATTTGACAGCAATTGAAACACATTCATAAGTATCTTTCCCCTTGAACCAAATGCGCTATACTTTATCCCTCAATCAGGCGTTTTTAATGAATGTGACTATTGCAAAGTTCAGGGCTGCAATCAAATAACCCAAACGTCAGAGAACAGTTTCACTAAAGGTAAAATAACCATCGCTTTCCATTAGAGATGCCAGCCTGTTTCTCCTGTGGGTATCATATAGAGAACAGTAAAGTGGAACATGATACTATATTCTCAACATGGGCATAATCTATCACTCTGGGACCTTTCATTCTGTGGCTTCTACTTTTTGGCCTGAATTAGCTTAAAACTCAGATGTAGCAATAGCGTGCTGCACCAACTACCTCGAGGTTACATAGATGAGACTAGAGGTCGTCTGGCTCACTCTCTTTCCTAAAATACATATTTTGCACTGACAACGCGTTTTATCATGTCCCTACTCTACCCGGATGATTTGCGTGCCAATACGCTTTTCACCTTTAAAATATTAAAGTGTTCAACCCTCTGTGTAAACTGACACATTGACAGTGCTAGAAAAAAATATACACCACATTATCTAAAATGTAAAACATAAAGATTTTTTAAAAACATAGAATAAATGTACCAAGGACGCCATCTCGCTCTCTTTAAATGCAGTTTTGTATTAACCAGAGATGGAAGGGTAAATGACCTAATAAACTTTTCCCACTCAAAAAAACAGCACTCTACATAGATGGAAAATGCAGATTTTTTTTTATTTATTTCTAACTTCATGCATTTTTACAAGTAAAGAATACCGCAGTAGTTCATGAATTTTGTATGTCTGTCTTCAAGTTGGGAACATCGTGTGTTCCAGCACGCACATAAGTCAGTCTACAAGATTATATGACAAAATATTGTATAGTGAGGAAAACTGGGGGCTTGCTCAATATTAAATCAATGGGTGAGTTAAAAAAATATAACAAGACAAAGATGTTCAAAATGTGAGCAGAATTTAAAAGTTATTTATTTACTATGCTGAGCAAAATCAGGGTTACTTTGTAAAAATGATCTGGCATCTTCCTCTTTAATATTTTGCTAAATTGCAGCATTACAGCTGGCCTGGACGAAATTTCAATTATGCAAACGTAATTTTGGAAATTTTGTGTTACACTTGGTAAACAAAATTCCAGAAATTACGCCATTATCCCTCATCGCGTAATTACGCAAAACTATAGTGCAGGAGTGTGGGAACAATGCAGATGACTGAAAGGCAAGCAGCTATCATTCATGGTCCATGTATTTTTGGCGCTACTTTTTTAGTGTGAACTGCGTCTAACTTCCAAAATGGACGCAAGGACGCATTTTCTGTTAAAATATAGCGCTCATAGAGCAATAATCGATTAATAATGGTTCCAATGCTTCGTATGTATCATCGCTGTAATTTCATGCTGTACTGTTTTCTTACTGAAAATGGTCAATAAAATGTTAATAAAAAAAATATAGCGCTAAGTGCCATATTGCATAAATATACCTAATTATACGAATTTCGTATATCATGCTTAACATGGAACAAGTTGGCTCCGCACTGGGGCTAGCCATTGTGGCATTGTCTTTTTCTTGACACCCCTAAAGCTTTAAAGCTGAAAAACCAATCACTTAGACTAAAGATCAAATATTGCTTGAAGGAAAATGGTCTCTACAGATATCAACATGTGGAAGCTAATTTCTTTTCTCACAGTGCAAGAAATGATAAGCATGCAGGAGTCAGTTTTGCACGAAATAGGTGGCATATTCTCTGTGTCAAGACAATGGTGTTAGCAGGCTGTATCCATTATCTCACCACAAACAAATCCTTGGGTCTATACTAGCGCACACAAGTGCCTGTGAGGTGGCGGACTGGTGTCTCAGGCAATCTCCACTTGGGAGAGATCCCTTTCAGGACGATTACCCTCACCCACCATAGGTGGCATGCTTCATCATATGGGTATCTCCTCCTAGTGGGAAGACCTAGTCCCACTAAGGGCTACAACTTCCTCTATGAGAGGAAGGAGCTCAGGGATGTTTTTGAGATGTTTCTACACTAACAAGGATACTAAATCCCACAGATGAATACTGGTGTAGTGAGGACGCAGCGCAAAACAAAATGTAACGAGTGAGGTGATGAAGTTAAAACTGCCTAGTAAGAACAAAACCAATTTTAATAACTTGCTCCCACTGACAGGATTAAAAAACAGTGCAAAAAAGCAGTATGGATTTAAACTGCTTGGTTTTAAAGACAGTCTACATGTTTCAGCCCGGTCGATCTACAAAAAGTATCAAGGCTTTCGTCAGGACCTAAAAGGTATTGCTACTGCCAAAGAGAAAGAAAAAGTGTGTGTTAGGACATCAAACCAGTAATCCTTTCTTTTCTTTTTTCGGATTTTACTGGTTGTACCTGTAAGAGTGAGACAAAAAAACAAGAACAACAAATCAAGAAACCTTTAACAACCCGTCACTCACAGGGTAGTATGTGCCAAAAGAGAGGGGAGGAATGTCACCTTCCCATCTCAATCACGCTTTAATGCGTACGTGTGTAATTAGTAATTGCACTCACCCAAAATTCATGGACAAGCGGCCACACCTCAACCAGGAGGCAGCTCAGGGAAGGGGGCCCACTCTGAAAAAAGAAAGGTGGATCATGTGTCAAGCATACCCATCATTATGCTGACACTCCTCCTAAAGTTTTTTTTTTTTTTAAATTGGGTAAAGGTCAAAAAACACATGTAGAACTAATCAAACATAGGGATAGTTATATGTATAGTTTGTGTGAACTGCTATTTGTCAGAAGTAGACCAATATCCAGGCATCAATATTACACTACGAAAATGCACCAAGGTACACGGAATTCTAGCTCGCTGATAGACATCTAAAAGAACAAAGTACACAGTGCCAGGACTAAAATATACTAAAGTCACATGCGCACTGCGTCAAGTTGATAACGTCTCAAGGGAAGAAGTAAGTACCCCAAAAGGGCAGCAACCAGGCTTAAAGGCTAGGTGGAAATAATTAACGCATATGTTTAAAGTGTGTCAACTAAGAAAAGACCAATCTGTGCTCTCTCATGACACGGGTCATGCAAAGAAACAATTGCTGCAAAAAAATGTGTCGGCTGAAAGACCAATACGCTTATCTGAACACGGGAAGATAGCTCTTTAGTGTTTGAAAAATACTGCTATTCCATGTAACTGAGCCCAATGTTCCTTCCTCTTTTAGAGACACGAAGGAAATAGTTTGTAAAATGTGTCAACTCCCAGGAGGTCGGGCACCACTATGTACTCTCATGACTAGCAAGACTATGAAAAGAGCGAGACAACTGACTACCGCTTTAGCTGTAGATAAGTATTAATAGTACCGGCTTTAAGTCCATTACGCTCCATTACGCACTTGCAACACGAGGGAAATAACATCTCTGTTTAGAGAAATTGATGCCTTTACTGCAAAAGTCCCGAGGTTCATTGTGCATTTTAAAATTATAAACAAACGGGGGAGACTTCCACCATGCTGTCACACTAACAAGACTCACAAACCATCCAACGCATGAAATACGGGGCACACTATCATTCAGCTTACCTGTCCGTCGGTACCCCGTCACGGTACTATGAACTGCGACCGGAGGTACCGACGGCAGGTCTCGCCCCTGGTATAAGTAGTGCTCAAGTACGCACGCTACTTGATGATCAAAGTGGCCGCACCTGTGTGCAGCATCACTAGAGGGTGTCCACGGTGGTGCCTGTGGGGCTATAGCGATGCATGTTGACTCGCATGCGCATAACGGAGACACAGCTTGTCTCCAAAAGAAACGTTTTTTTCTTTGTTTTTGCCAAACTTTAACACGAGATAAATGAAACAAAGCGGCAAAACACAAAAGAACAGCCAAATGCATAGTACCATCGTGTAACTGCATTGTACTAAGTGCGACCTACCCGATGGGTTCGTTATCTTCATAGTAGCAATATTTACATCTACCAGAGAAAGGATGTAGGGCCTTGGTGATGAAGACGTCTTTGACATGGGGCTGTCAAAGTTTGTTCAAGCAGTGTATTGCGTCCTGCTAAATGTGTGGCATAGCAAACAGTACGTGTGTGATGCCTGTTGTATAGACCATGCAGTACTGGCGAAGAGAGCCACTGGTAAGTGGTATATGGCCTACTGGTACCAGAAAATGTTTACAAAGAATCATAGCGCTGCGAGGGTAACGTGTTCTAAACACCCCTGGGTCACAAGGCTAGCCAAGGGATCTCATCATTGAGCCCGGTGCTATCGCTCTTGAGTCTATGAACCCACCGTTGTTCATGTCGAAAAAGAAATTTAGATGTGTCTGTGATGTGCGATGGAATCCATGGTTGTTCAAGGACTGTCCAACTCAGATCCTCTGGAGCATGGCTCATGTCTCGTGACTTTAGTATACTTTAGTCCTGGCACTGTGTACTTTGTTCTTTTGGATGTTTGTCAGCGAGCTAGAATTCCGTGTACCCTGGTGCATTTTCGTAATGTAATATTGATGCCTGGATATTGGTCTACTTCTGACAAATAGCAGTTCACACAAACTATACATATAACTATCCCTATGTTTGCTTAGTTCTACATGTGTTTTTTGACCTTTACCCAATTTATTTAAAAAATAACTTTAGGAGGAGTGTCAGCATAATGATGGGTATGCTTGACACATGATCCACCTTTCTTTTTTCAGAGCGGGCCCCCTTCCCTGAGCTGCCGCCAGGTTGAGGTGTGGCCGCTTGTCCATGAATTTTGGGTGAGTGCAATTACTAATTACACACGTACGCATTAAAGCGTGATTGAGATGGGAAGGTGACATTCCTCCCCTCTCTTTTGGCACATACTACCCTGTGAGTGATGGGTTGTTAAAGGTTTCTTGATTTGTTGTTCTTGTTTTTTTGTCTCACTCTTACAGGTACAACCAGTAAAATCCCAAAAAAGAAAAGAAAGGATTACTGGTTTGATATCCTAACACACACTTTTTCTTTCTCTTTGGCAGTAGCAATACCTTTTAGGTCCTGACGAAAGCCTTGATACTTTTTGTAGATCGACCAGGCTGAAACATGTAGACCGTCTTTAAAACCAAGCAGTTTAAATCCATACTGCTTTTTTGCACTGTTTTTTAATCCTGTCAGTGGGAGCAAGTTATTAAAATTGGTTTTGTTCTTACTAGGCAGTTTTAACTTCATCACCTCACTCGTTACATTTTGTTTTGCGCTGCGTCCTCACTACACCAGTACTCATCTGTGGGATTTAGTATCCTTGTTAGTGTAGAAACATCTCAAAAACATCCCTGAGCTCCTTCCTCTCATAGAGGAAGTTGTAGCCCTTAGTGGGACTAGGTCTTCCCACTAAGAGGAGATACCCATATGATGAAGCATGCCACCTATGGTGGGTGAGGGTAATCGTCCTGAAAGGGATCTCTCCCAAGTGGAGATTGCGTGAGACACCAGTCCATCACCTCACATGCATTTGTGCGCGCTAGTATAGACCCAAGGATTTGTTTGTGGTGAGATTGTACTTTGTAGGGTAAATTTTTCCTTGCCGGTCTATAAACGATTTCCCTTGGACCCTCCCTCCCCATTTTTGTGTTATGTATTACTGTACGGCTACGGCCGTGGGTCCTGTTCTACAGTCCTAAAAACAGGTGGACTCTGTTATGTACCGCTCTCTCTCTTTTTTGTGTATAGGTTAGGCTCACATATTGACATAGCAAGTAGGGCTCTATTTGTACATTTATTCAAAATGACTGAATTACAAGGGCTAGCCTTTGATGAGGCTACTGTCCAAGCCATACTGACGACACCAAGTATTTTAGACATCACTCCCAGTGGTAGTTCCACCCAAGGCGATGATTGGGCTAAATTACTAACACTTAAATGCACTCATTCCCGCACATACATACATGGTGCGATTATGACAGAATATTTGAGGGGCAACTGTGCTCCAACGGGGCTTATTGTCACCAACGCTCCGAGACTGTTTTTAGAGGACAAAGCGTTTTTGAAAGACTGTTCCCTTATCGCGTGGCGATGTACAAGGGACTGGCTAATTTTATTAATTAGCACAGCCAAACGCATTGCTGATACCATCCTGGTTGAGATACAGACACTCAAGTCTCAAATAAAATCAGTAATTTCAGTTTCTGTATATAAGAGGCAAACAGAAGAAACAAACAAAACACATAAAGAGTTCAAAGATTCGGTACTCGCGACAAAGATAACCAAATTCAAAAAAGATTTGGCGAAATTTTCGTTTGAAAAAGTGTATCCGTATACCAGTGACACCTATGTGCCTCCTCAGTACAATCAGAGGGGCAGGAAATATGGGTCAAATTACTCAACTTCAGCGAGTGAAGATGGATCAAGTGACTCTGACTCCTCTGCCAAAGCAGAACCCAAAGGGAGAGGATCTAACAGAAAGAGCAGGGGCAATTGGAGAGGAGGGCAATCCGGCCCTTTACCACCACAATGGTGGCCTCCGGGCCCCTACGGTTTTTCCAATCCACCTTTCCAGCCACCCTTGTTTCCTTTTCAACCTTATCCCAACATGGCTCCTAACCAGCCTTTTTTAGGGTATGGCCGAGGGAGGTCAAGAGGGCGCAGAAGAAATCAGCAGGCACATGTGCATTGGAGTCCGCCACCGTCTCTCAGAACAACACGGAGCATGACCAAACCCCCGGGCCAACCGGGAAGCAGCCACGATGCGACCTAGTGGTCAATCTGAGCGATCGCCGATTGACGGAAGATGAGACAACAGTTCTCAATAGGGGACTGGGTTTTGTGCCTACCTATAAAGGGGACACCTTTCAAATCAGTCAGGAACTTGCTGCATTCTTTCGGAAGATCCGCCTGCGGGCTTTCTTTCAGGATAAACCTATGACGGAACACGAAGACGACACGAAGAATACTGGACTAAGGCTGCGGTCCACTTTCAATCCACCTACACATCTCATCCTGTCACAAATCTCCACATTCGAAAAAGCTGTACTACAAGACGTGATGAGTCTATTCGATAATGATACCAGACAGTTCCAAAATCTTTCAAAACGGGAACGATCAGCACTACAGAAACTGGCCAATGACGATTCTATCGTAGTCAAACCAGCGGACAAAGGAGGAGCGATTGTCATTCTAGATACTGCCACCTACAGAGCTGAGTGCCTATGCTAACTGGAGAACAGGAGGTTTTACAGGCCTCTGAAAATGGATCCCACAAAACGACTGTCCTTAGAAATCAAGAGGATGGTGGACGAAGCCAAGGAAGAAGGGTGGATTACTGATCATGAGCCCTCATTTTTGGTTACTCCTCACCCTAGTGTTCTCTATTTCTATGTATTGCCCAAAATACATAAAGAACAGTGACCACCACCAGGGAGGCCTATCATCTCTGGCATTGGCTCGATTCTAGAGCCTTTGTCCACTTTTGTAGATTTCTTCCTCCGTTCATTGGTACTGGAGATGCCGACGTGCATTCAAGACACTAAAGACCTCTTGCGTCTCCTCACAGAGACACTTTTTGATATGAACGAGGACTGGCTTGTTTCCTTCGATGTGGAATCCCTGTACACCTGTATACCTCAGGATGAGACACTGACCACAATAGAGGCCCTACTGATCACCAGCATTATGGATACCATCACTCCCGTGCACTTTATTATGGCTTGTGCACGCCTAGCCATGAAAGAAAACTTCTTTAAATTTGAAGAAGACCTCTAACTACAGACGTCAGGGACATCTATGGGCAACGTGTTTGCCCCCAGCTTGGCGAATCTCTACGTACACCATTTTGAACAAACAGAGATCCTGCAGGAGAACAATCCATACAGAGAACATATTCGTGTTTGGAAACGCTATATTGACGATGTGTACGTCATATGGAGGGGCACACCAGAGACGATCATGGCGTTCTATCAGTGGTTAAACACCAGAAATGAGTACTTAAAATTCACTTTTGAATTCACCAACATCAGCTTGCCATTTCTGGATATCCGCATTTTTCCTGATGGGGCTGGTCTAGGTACGGAACTGTACAGGAAACCAATGGCCAGGAATTCCCTACTTTCATATCAGAGCTACCATCCGAAATCCCTCCACGACAATCTGCCGAACGGACAATTCCTACGGATTAGGAGGAATTGCTCTACTAAGGAGAAGTACACAGAACACGCTAGGAACCTCTCTTCTCAACTGAAAGACAGGAAATATCCATCGAGCACCATTCGAAGATCTAAGAAGAGAGCAGCCAACAACAATAGAGAGGCACTGATTGAGGTAGCACCTCCTAAAGAAGACCAACCATGATTGACTTGCGTCAATACATTCTGTAGTTACTCCAACCAAATCAAGAAAAGTATTCTCAAACATTGGAAAATCCTCAACATCTGGAACAAACCGTTGCCCTGACCTCTGTTTGCATTTAAGAGGAGTACTAACATCAAAGACCAGCTCGTAAACAAATGGCCAAGACAGAAGAAACCATCTAACCAGGAAACTCTGTGGGGTTTACTGCCCATCAAGGGGCACTACCCCTGTGGTTCATGCGCTGTGTGTCCTCAAACGAAACAAACTACAGTTATTGACATTGGCACTGACAAGCCATGGACTCTGTCCAGACATACTAATTGCAACAGCGAGAAGCTGATTTACCTGATCATATGCCCATGTGGCTTGTGCTACGTGAGTATGACGACGCGAAAAATCAAAACCAGAATAATGGAGCACAAGAGCACCATCCGGTGGAAAAAGCAATCTACTAAATTGACAAATCACTTCTTAGACATGAGCCACCCTCCAGAGGATCTGAGTTGGACAGTCCTTGAACAACCATGGATTCCATCACACATCACAGACACATCTAAATTTCTTTTTAGACGTGAACAACGGTGGGTTCATAGACTCAAGAGCGATGGCACTGGGTTCAATGATGAGATCCCTTGGCTAGCCTTGTGACCCAGGGGTGTTTAGAACACGTTACCCTCGCAGCGCTATGGTTCTTTGTAAACATTTTCTGGTACCAGTAGGCCATATACCACCTACCAGTGGCTCTCTTCACCAGTACTGCATGGTCTATACAACTGGCATCACACACGTACTGTTTGCTATGCCACACATTTAGCAGGGCGCAATACACTGCTTGAACAAACTTTGACAACCCCATGTCAAAGACGTCTTCATCACCAAGGCCCTACATCCTTTCTCTGGTAGATGTAAATATCGCTACTATGAGGATAACAAACCCATCGGGCAGGTCGCACTTAGTACAATGCAGTCACACGATGGGACTATGCAATTGGCTGTTCTTTTGTGTTTTGCCGCTTTGTTTCATTTATCTCGCGTTAAAATTTGGCAAAAACAAAGAAAAAAACGTGTCTTTTGGAGACAAGCTGTGTCTCCGTTATGGGCATGCGCAGTCAACATGCATCGCTATAGCCCCACAGGCACCACCGTGGACACCCTCTAGTGACGCTGCACACAGGTGCGGCCACTTTGATCATCAAGTAGCGTGCGTACTTGAGCACTATTTATACCAGGGGCGAGACCTGCCGCCGGTACCTCCGGTCGCAGTTCATAGTACCGTGACGGGGTACCGACGGACAGGTAAGCTGAATGATAGTGTGCCCCGTATTTCATGCATTGGTTGGTTTGTGAGTCTTGTTAGTGTGACAGCATGGTGGAAGTCTCCCCTGTTTGTTTATAATTTTAAAATGCACAATGAACCTCGGGACTTGTGCAGTAAAGGATTCAATTTCTCTAAACAGAGATGTTATTTCCCTGGTGTTGCAAGAGCGTAATGGATCGTAATGGACTTAAAGCCGGTACTACTAATACTTATCTACAGCTAAAGCGGTAGTCAGTTGTCTTGCTCTTTTCATAGTCTTGCTAGTCATGAGAGTACATAGTGGTGCCCGACCTCCTGGGAGTTGACACATTTTACAAACTATTTCCCTTGTGTCTCTAAAAGAGGAAGGAACATTGGGCTCAGTTACATGGAATAGCAGTATTTTTCAAACACTAAGGAGCTATCTTGCCGTGTTCAGATAAGCGTATTGGTCTTGCAGCCAACACATTTTTTTGCAGCAATTGTTTCTTCGCATGACCCGTGTCATGAGAGAGCACAGATTGGTCTTTTCTTAGTTGACAAACTTTAAACATATGCGTTATTTATTTCCACCTAGCCTTTAAGCCTGGTTGCTGCCCTTTTGGGGTACTTACTTCTTCCCTTGAGACATGTTATCAACTTGACGTAGTGCGCATGTGATTTAGTATACTTTAGTCCTGGCACTGTGTACTTTGTTCTTTTGGATGTCTGTCAGCGAGCTAGAATTCCGTGTACCTTGGTGCATTTGCGTAATGTAATATTGATGCCTGGATATTGGCCTACTTCTGACAAATAGCAGTTCACACAAACTATACATATAACTATCCCTATGTTTGCTTAGTTCTGCATGTGTTTTTTGACCTTTACCCAATTTGTTTTTAAAAAAACTTTAGGAGGAGTGTCAGCATAATGATGGGTATGCTTGACACATGAGCCACCTTTCTTTTTTCAGAGCGGGGCCCCCTTCCCTGAGCTACCGCCAGGTTGAGGTGTGGCCGTTTGTCCATGAATTTTGGGTGAGTGCAATTACTAATTACACACGTACGCATTAAAGCATGATTGAGATGGGAAGGTGACATTCCTCCCCTCTCTTTTGGCACATACTACCCTCTGAGTGATGGGTTGTTAAAGGTTTCTTGATTTGTTGTTCTTGTTTTTTTGTCTCACTCTTACAGGTACAACCAGTAAAATCCGAAAAAAGAAAAGAAAGGATTACTGGTTTGATATCCTAACACAAACTTTTTCTTTCTCTTTGGCAGTAGCAATACCTTTTAGGTCCTGACGAAAGCCTTGATACTTTTTGTAGATCGACCGGGCTGAAACATGTAGACCATCTTTAAAACCAAGCAGTTTAAATCCATACTGCTTTTTTGCACTGTTTTTTAATCCTTTCAGTGTGAGCAAGTTATTAAAATTGGTTTTGTTCTTACTAGGCAGTTTTAACTTCATCACCTCACTCGTTACATTTTGTTTTGCGCTGCGTCCTCACTACACCAGTACTCATCTGTGGGATTTAGTATCCTTGTTAGTGTAGAAACATCTCAAAAACATCCCTGAGTTTCTTCCTCTCATAGAGGAAGTTGTAGCCCTTAGTGGGACTAGGTCTTCGTACTAAGAGGAGATACCCATATGATGAAGCATGCCACCTATGGTGGGTGAGGGTAATCGTCCTGAAAGGGATCTCTCCCAAGTGGAGATTGCGTGAGTCACCAGTCCGTCACCTCACAGGCATTTGTGTGCGCTAGTATAGACCCAAGGATTTGTTTGTGGTGAGATTGTACTTTATAGGGGAAATTTTTCCTTGCCGGTCTTTAAACGATTTCCCTTGGACCCTCCCTCCCCATTTTTGTGTTATGTGTATCCATTATCACCATTATCAGAGGTGACTCATACTGAGTCGAATTATGTGAGGAACGTTCCTATTAAAGACTCCTGCAAAAAGACAATGTTTTCGAGAGAAGTGTGGAATAATGAACCACTGCTTGTTTCGTGGGAGAAATGATATTTTGGCACTCTTTTTGAAAGTAAGATAAATCTTGGCACGCATTTGCCTTCAGAAGATTCACGTATTTCTTGTAACTTTAAGTGGATATGATAAAATGTTTCATGCCTCACACTTGACAAAACAATGCTTCACTGCGGTTGTGTAGAAGTTATTATTGTCACACACAGGTCACGTGTCCCTTCCAAGGTAATGTATGACAGAATATTAATTCTATTGTAAATGCATTTCACGTTGGCTCACCTAACAAGAATCTGTTTCCTATACTCCCACATCTTGATTTCTTGGCATCTAGGATTTATTTGCTCACTGTTTTTAGTGGTTGCACACCAGTCAACATCAGTTGTTTCAGTTACAATCCCTCCACGCTACTGTATTTTGTTGTTTGCAAAAGAGGACAAACCTTTTGATAACAGTGCACATTCCACAAATGGGAGGCAAGAAACAGACACATATCTGCATGCTTCTAGGGGATAAAATGACACCTGCAAATATATTAGCCACATGGGTGAATGCAGGCTCCAATTCACAAATGGGACTTTTTCTCTATTTGAAACAAATATATGAGTACAGGTGCTGTGCTTGAAGGTCCTTGCTCAATGAACAGTTGACGTGTACCAACATCCATCACACTGCCAACATTTTTAGATTTTCTCGATGTACTTTTTCAGCAATTTGTTTTGAAAAAGTAGTAGTCCTTGGGTCTTGGATAACTGGCTAGATATACCCTTCTTTCCAGAAGCCCAAAAGGTCCCTGTAAATCTCAAAATCGTTGTTACATATGCTGCACATCCTGCCAGTCACATTCTTGATTGCATTTCTTTGGTTATCACCATTTAAGGTCATCCTTCCTCCTTTTTCCAGTGGACTCATATGATATTCCTTTCCAAAATTACATACGTTTTCTTAGTCCATACTAGATTCTCAAACAGACACTTGTCACACGGTTTCCACTTTTCAGTAGGAACTGTTCATTTGTTGGACAACATAAACGTTGGGATGGTGCCAGACTGATTCCATGCACCACGTCAGGATATGTTGGTTTATAGTCCTGCTAGCTCACAGTGCAGTGAAGCCACACAGGCCGAAACTATAAGAACCAATGCTCATGCAATTCCTGAAGCAAGGATGTGCTGAAGTATCGTACCATTCGTTCACAGCACAGGAGCTCATGTGGTAGTGCCAATTCCCTTCGATCTTGAAATGGGACATTCATTGTGGACCAAGAAAATTAAAATCACAGTCCCGACAATCAGGAACGAGACCAACGAAAGACCTCCAAAAAAGCTTCAGGGCACGGAGTGAATAAATGATGGAATGACCCCGAAAACTGTCTGGAAGGTGCTAACTAAACAAGAGCCTAAAATCTTAAATAAGTGTGCTACCCCTACGGTATGAGACATTTTAAAAATGCAGTGGGTCAATTCTCCAAAATACTGTGGTAAATTTGTGTGGAGTAACTACTGTATTTCAGAAGAAGTCCTTGCAACTTGAAGATCAAACATCTACTTTGCAGATGTTAAGGCCACTTCTTTCCTAAAACAATAAGGCTTTCAGTTTGCCCAGTGCATCAAAATGCATGTTCAAAAGCACTATCAAATGCCACAGTGGTGCCTCCCTAACTGTATGGGCAGGTGGAAACAGTAACTGTGTACAACAAATGACCAGGGAAGAAACAGTGATGAGATAGGCTATGCCAGGCCACATTCCACAGCAACCTTGACCGTTCAGCATCAAATGACTCCCGTTCAAGAGCAATCTGAAAGCCGGGCGAAACATGGCCACTGGGGAACCTTACAGTAGCAAGATAAGTTAGCTACCAAAGCATTGCAAGCCCCGTGGAGTGAAACTTCCTTGCACTGTAAAGAACCACTTAAAGTATTCTTGTAGTCAGAACCGCTGAGAAAGTCTTTGGTTTCTTTATTCTGACACCAGTATCTATACTCATATACATACCCTTCAACTAATGCTTCATATCTGCCCACTTGATAGTGTTCTAATCAGTGTTGGAAATAAAAGGTCGAAATTGGCAGAGTAATGAACCTGTGGATTATCCAATCCGGGGATGGTGCTTCAGCAACAGTGAATGGTAGCCTCTCTGATTTCTCTATGTGTAAAAGAGTGTATGTTGCATCTTTGTGTGCCATGAGTATTTGCTGTTTTGTTAGTTGGTATGATGAAAACAGGCTTGTGGCACTGATGTGTTGCCAAAGTATGCAACCAGATCGGAGAGTCTGAAGCTTCCAACTCAATAGCAGTCTGGATCTAAGTTGTGATTGCCCATGTTGTAATGCGGACATGTTGTGTTGTATGATATCAATTGCTGACAACACTATGTTACCCAGGGAGTACATTCTAGAGGACAAGGTGGTCAGGCCATTGTCAACTACTGCTAGAGCCTTCTCTAAATTAGCCCTGTCAATTTCACACAGTCTTTCAGCAGCTTCCTGCTGAGAAGCTTTCCATATTTCATTGTATACTGCATACAAGAAGCATGTTAGATGTGGTTTTCGAGGACCTTGCGAGAAGTCCCATAGTTTGAGGTCATCCGAAAGAAGGCTCAAGTGTTGTTTCACCTGAGATAGCGTTGAGGTTTTCATCCAATCTAGGCACAACTTTCCAACTCTGTACATTGTTACCACCCCGAGTGTGCTGTCTGCACATAATGATGGCCAGGGCTACTGATCTTAAAGCCCTCGATGTTATCCAGGAATCTTGTTTGACATCTGTTAGTATCTAACAGCCACACTAACAATACCCTCCAATTGATGTCTGATGTATATTGTATGTTCTATTACGCAGCATGATGTCAAGTGTTTCCTCCCTGTATTTTGTAAACTGCTGCCAGGTTTCAAAACTTGAGAACATTGGAATGTGTGGTGTGTTCAAATCTTTTATCTTACCTAATCCAAGCAAGACATTTTTTGCACCGTCGGGTTCAGGAAAATAATTTGTTGTGGTATTAGGCATGCTCTAAATAAAGCCTTGTTTCCCTGAACCTGCCAATCTTTTGTACCCAAAATCGATTGTACAGCAGTAGTGTCCCTCCCAATGTCAAACCATTGTGTAGAAAGCTGGGAAAGAAAAGAAGCAGAATATATCAGCTTGGTGTATGTCAGCATATTTTACTTTGCAGGTGATGGTGCAAGTTTATAATAATAAGACACTGGGTCAAACTTATCATAACCAGAAAAAACTTCTGTGCAAATATTTATGAACTATCCTTCGGCAGTGTAGGGCAATGTTCCAATTGTGTGTAATTAAAAATCACACACAGAGGTCTTGATTTATGCAAGAAATGATGACCTTAATGTTGAAAACAAAACATTTCATCATAATTAGATGTACCTTAATACATTTCATCAGAGAAGAAAACAGTAGAATGTCCTAGATCTTCTAGTATTTCATGTACTGTGTTTACTTCCCAATCGTCAGAGATATTACTAGGGGTGACAATGTCATTTAACGATAGTTTAAACAAGTATTGAATTTGTAAAAGCTCAGTGGGCCATACACATGATACAATACTCCATCCCAAACAATCCGATCAGGAACTGGAACAGCCAAAATGTTCACCAGGGAAAGGTTTCTTCATTATTTGTGTGATGATGAGTGTGGTTTGAGAACCAAATTCACCAGTTGTACAGTTGAGCGTTCTGGGAGACAGTGTCAATTGAGAAGCAGGAAGACTGCCACAAAACCAATCCAAAAGACCAAGAAAGCTAGCGCAATTGTAATCCAAAGGTGTAACCGTGGAGACACAAAGTAAGTCTTTTTCAGCCAAAGATAGAAAACACACAGTCTCAGTCGAAATGATAGAGGTGGTGGTGCAGGTGGATCAGATGAATTTGAGGAAAAATAATCAAAGTCGATGTAGTAGCCAGAGGCAGTCCGATCTATTTTTGGCAACTCTGCAGGTTTTGTGGAAGATGACTCGATCCATGGTACATTGATGTAAACAGGACTCATGTCAGGATTCTGAATTAAAATCTGTGTTTCTGTACTAGTTGAGTTTACAGTTGTTCTAGTAACTGGTAGATGGGATTCTTCAGTATTGGTAACAGTAATCTCCTGTCGGGAGAGGATGCTCATCAGTTATCAAAGCTTCCATCTGAACTTCCTATATGGTAGCGAGAGGAGGCAGGTAACTACCAAGGACCCCATGTGGTCTACTGTTGAGAATCTGCAACAAAGGGGCCGATTCTGATTCGGGCCGGAAATCTCTCTGACCGAGCCGGACTCGGAGAGATTTCCGACCGAATCGGACCCTAGCAGCCCGACCGAACGAGTACGATGCGCACGTATGCCATCGGACTCGATTCGGTCGGACTCCCATTGAAGTCAATGGGAGCCTGTCGTACAACGCGTACGCGGGCTCCCATTGACTCAATGGGTGCGAGGCGAACAAGGGCGCCCCCTACAGCGTGTACGCGGCGAAGCGACTCGCGCCGTACACGCACAGGTAGGGGGGACCCATGGGTCCCCCCTGTGTGCGACTCGCGTGGCTACGCGTACAGGGGGGTCTGACACGGACCCCCAAAGTACGGCTCCGACTGCTCCTTCGAGCCGGACGGCGCGAGTCGGTCGGACTGCTCGCGGCGCGCATCGTACTTCCCCGGCCGGGGAACGTCTCCATTGCGCGGTGCGAGGCGTGTCCGAGCGAGTCGGTCGGTGTGGTCGGCTTTCGCGTACGAGTTGGTCGGTGCGGTTGGGTCTCGCGAACGAGTCGGTCGGAGTTTTCGCATCGTACTCGCTCGCCCGGACGCACGTACGAATCGGTCGGGAAACAGGGCTCCGAATCGGATCCGGTAAAGCCGAATCTGATTGGGAGCCCTACCGGCCGAGATCGGAATCAGCCCCAAAGTGTGGTTTGATCAGATCAATGGAGGCGAATTTCTTGTTTTTGCAGCCGGAAAGGGGCAGTAGAAGTACAGTTCTGGTACCTTCAACAGCCAGGACAGGTACAGCCACTATGTAGGATGGCCCAAATACTTTCTTGTCCACAATTTTCTCCCAGACTAAATACCCAACCTTTGGAATCCATCCAGGCCTTGCCGATACTACCTTCACTTCTCTAGTGGTGGTGTGTTTTACTTGTATGTTGCTTTGTTTGTTCCGGAAGTTGTTCTGTTTCTGTAAAACAGCCAGACATTCCTTTAGATCCAAATGGTGTTTCAGCCGCTACTGTGTGCTGGGATTGTCGATGTCTGGGACCCACATCTTTACCCCAAACAGGATTTCATAGGGAGCCCGACCACCCAGGAATTTTCTAGGCAGATTGCTGAGTGCCCTTTGGACCCCATATAGATGATGGGCCCAACTGCGACCTGGGCCTAATACCCTAGCTGTGAAAGACTGCTTTAAGTCCCAGTTTTTTCTCTCCCCGACCGAATTTCCCTTGGGATGGTACGGGAAGGAATACTGCATTGTCACCGCCAAACTTACCATGGTCTCTTTGTAATCCCTGGAGGCAAACGTTGGACCTTGATTGGAATGTAGTGTGCCAGCTGAGTATATCTCGATAAAGCTGTGCCCATACGAGGAATCGAGAGCAGGAATCCACTGCCACCAAGAAATACTTGTAAGCTCCATCTGATGACAGAGGGCTGCAGTGGTCCAGATAGAGACAGCTAAGTGGCTTGTTCAAAATCAACAGAGGTGTCTGTGGTGGTCGTGCCACGTTGGAGCCCTTCATCTGTTGGCAGATGTCGCATTTAAGGACAAAGTCCTTGGTCTGTTTATAGAGACATAGCCACCAGTAGCGTTGCTGAAATAGTGAAACCCTTGTGTGCAGCTTGGATTAATCCTAACCTGAGGTTTGAATTTGGTATTACTCTATCCCCAACTCCAGGAATGTGAGCAAATGGTATGCTTGGTGCAGCTAACGTGTAAGAGTACTCGAGTGGAAAGCCTTTCAGCAGACAGGTGTCATCATGTGAAGCATTCACAGCCATCATAATGTCATTGTCTATTCATGTGATGGAACAAGTTATTGGAGCAACTGCAGCAGTTTGCACTGTTGCTTTTGCTGCTTCATCTGCCAGAGAATTCCCCGCAATGTGTAGGCCAACACGCTGATGACTCAATGTGTCGATTACATGAGTCCGTAGCAAACAATCTTTCAGCTTTGCCATCTGTTCCCAAAGCATTTTGTGCTTTATTGTTCACCCTTTTGAGTCTCTGTACCCATTTTGGCTCCAGTAGTGTAAATATTCATTATAGGACTGGACACAGTATTATGAATCATGTACTATGATTGTGGGGAATCCAGGATCTGTATTTCCCAGTGCCATTATCAGAGCCCTGAGTTCTGCCAACTGCGCAGTGCAGTCACCATGGGACAGTGTGTAGGTTCTTTCAGGATGGAATTCTCCATACTGTTAGCACCCCTTTACATTAGCACATGCTGCTGAGTATAAGTAACCTTCAGTATATATCATGGAATCATACTGTTCTGGAGGCATAATGTCATTAGGCAGATGATATTCTTGTTCATATTGCAGAAAGGCCTGCGTTTGTAATTCAGAGTCAAATATGTAGTCTACATCTGTTGCGGTGTGTGTAGCCCCTGGTATTCACCTTGGTTGCAGTGCCTTTGCGTTCAGAATGCTTGCTCATGTGACGGCCTCTAGGGTCGGCACCGGGGTCACAACAATAATTTGTTTCCCTGAGCTAGTGCTCTTGCCCTACCACAGCAGTCTGTACCGCTGTCAGTATTTTTTCAGTAGGTGCAAAATGCATTTCAGAATTAGTATATAAATGAGATCTATATTCAATCGGTACGGTGTCACCTTCATTGAATATCACGTAAGTGTACTCTGATGTCCCCATAATGACACAGATCATGAGGATTGTTGTATTAACACGTGTGCGTAAATGTTTGGAAGCTAGCATGTCATCTTGTACTGAACATAATATTTGTGCGTGTTCAGTGGTCCAGTGTATACTTGAGAAATCTAGATGGATTAGGTCATAGAATGGTTTAACTCATTCTGAGTAATCTGGAATGTAAGTTCTGCCAAAATTTTGGAATCCTAATATGGATATTGTAGTCTCTTCAACATTGTTGGAGGCTGTAGAAGCACACACTTCTCTAAGAAATGCGTCACTAGGCTTTTGCCTTCACTTGACAACTCATATCCCAGAAACAGGAAATTGAGGTGGGGAATTTTTGGTTTTTTAAAGTTAAATTTGTATCCCATGTGAGCAAATCCCAGAATTATGTAATCTACTCTTGTCAAGTGTACAGAAAGGTCATCGTCCATCAAGTAGATGTCATCGACATAGGACAATGCCTGATCATCAAAATTTGCCAGCAGTTGTGTTACCCTGGCTGAAATCAAACTGGGGCTCTTCTTATACCCTTGTGGAAAACACTGTTTTTGAGAACCTAGCGCACGGAATGTGGTCAAATATGAATATCTGCTTCCAGATGCAATATTTTGGCAGCAAATTCATTCAAGATATCTAGTGTTGATTTGTATTTTTTACCCATTATATTGTTCATTAGTGCTGCACTATGTACATTTTGTACTGCAAAGGTGTGAGTAGCTGTGTTTAGGTGTCTATAATATAAAACTAGACGATATGAGTGGTCCGGTTTCATCAGGGGAAATAAGAAATTATTCGTACGAGAGGTGCAACATTCTAGAGCTGTTCTAGAATCTCCCTAACTTGTTTTTTGGCCTGCTTTTTAAGGGGGTATTGTCTTTGAGGTTGTAGGTAGACCTCAATGGAAATTCATGATAAGGAGAATCGTCATCCCACCCCACATGGTTGCAGTGTAACTCAGGGGAAAGTGCTAACGCCCACTCCTTGGAGTATGAATGTTTAACTGTCTCTGGAATGAGATCAGAAAAAACTGATAACATTTCTGTTTCTCCGCTGGGGCAATCCATTATGAAATCAGGTACCCAATCTTTTCAGCCAAGAGAATATCGTAACTGTATGTTAAATCCTCCCAAAAGAAAACATTAATATTCCTAGGTGCGTCCCCCTCCAATTGGAGTTGTATTTCATATAAACGATGTGAGACTCTTACCCTAGTATCCAGTGTCTCCTCCTGGACACATTCACTCAGTGCTACTCCTACCAGACAATCCATCACGTTCTGACGCATTTTCGTGACTTGTGCCACACTGTCCAGCGTGGTCACTGCCCACTACCTGCTCAGAAGCAGTGCCCTCAATATCCGCGGAATGCCTGACCTTAAGTCCTGCTACCTACTTCTTTTTTTAATTGAGGTTTTGATGTTTTAGGCTTGTATTCCTTTTTAATGATGTTGTCAGATGAGTGTTGGGAGTCCTTCTTCGGCTTCACATGCTCCTCCAATCTGCGCTCTGACCGTCTTCCTCTCTCTGAACATTTATCGACTGACACCTGAAAGGAATGAGACGAACGTGTATCAGTATCCTGATACCTGTTAGGCGGTCTAATATAATCATGGTTATGCAGATTATAGCGTTTCTCAGTGGGAGACCCACCCCGTGATTTATTTTTGTCTTTATTTTTTTATTTGCCCACATCTTTGTAGTGGAACAATCAGCTTGCTTAAAGTTATCCTTTTCAAAATTACTCTTTAGTTGTGGTTTCCCAGGTCTGGATCCCAAATTATCACTACCCAGCGTAGCATAGGTTTCTTTGATAATTTTAGGTAATTTGTGCTCTTGTTGTCCCGAAGCTAAATCCCATAGATGCTGGCATATAGCCACCACTGATGCCTCCCCCTTTATGTTGCTCAACATAATGGCAGATACCACGGTAAAACTGCCCATCAGTTTCACCCCCAAATCTAGGGCAGGTGCTGCCACGTACTCATTCTGAACCTTTTTAAGCACTTCTAGCAAAACAGCTAACAAAGGTGTACCGTGTGTTCTGGTATATACTGCAGCAAAAAGTGTACCCCACATGGTGCAGTCTTCCACAGGGGGAGCCATCCCCATTGGCAAGCAAATTGTTAATATTCTGTGTTTTTTCTGTGGTCCCGTATGGGGAAATACTGCTTCAAGCTGACATGTTTTTTGTGCAATCCAAAATGGAATCTCCTCCCATTTGGTAGGAACCTTGCATTCAGTGTTTGTGGGCTGATGCCCAGGGTAGCCAATTGTGGTTGTGCAGCTTGAACTGTGCGCGCAGGGTTAAGTGTCAATGTTCACATAACGAACTGTGTCAAACATCTGTATATTGTTACTAAGGGGCCTATTAGGATAGCAGGAGGAGGCACCACCGCGGTGCGGAAAAATGCATTTTTCCGCCCGCGAGCAGTGGACCTCACGCCCGCCATATTACAATGGGCAAAGAGAGCCCAATTCCCGTCTGCCGCTGTGCGACGCAAACCGCCATCAAAGTGCGCCCGCAACCGCGGTGGTGGGAGCCAATGGAGACACACCGCCGTGCGGAATGACGTCCGCTCCGGTCCACAAATTAGGATGCTCCAAACAACCAGTCGCACCTCAGCGGAGAAACCGCCCAATCCTAGACGGCGGAACCTCGACAGCTGAGCGCGATACCAGAGTTCCGGTCCACACTGCCCGGACACGACCGCTATGGTCCCAGCCCTACACGTTTTCCCGGTGCTGTACCTGATACATCACCAGCAAATCATGGACCGCCGCGGACGCCGCCGCAGGTACGCAATAACACAACCCCACACACAACCACAAAACACAACCCATGGACTGGCACAGGGTCCCCAACCACATCAGATACCCTGGTGGGGACAGGAACACATCCCCAAGTGCACACACACATGACCCACCTGCCACCAATACAGTAAATAGACATAATATCGAAATAAAAATATCGAATGGACAGAATATTGAATCCAAAATATAGAATGGACATAATATCGAATGGGCATAATATAGTCGTTAAAAATATCGAAATTAAGGTAAGTAATATCGATTGTCAAAATATCTAAGTTCAAAATATAGGCATTAAAAAATATCGAATTTTTAATAATATCGAATTTTTTCTAATTGTTTTGTATGTTAGTATATGTGCTAAAAGTGTATATTAGTTTTTGTAATGTATGTTTAATTTTTTTAAAGCAATGATTTTTATGTTATTTAATTTTTGCGTCATTTAATTCCGTAGCGGGTTGTGGGTTTATAGGGGAATAGGGTGGGAAGTAATTTAATTGTAATTAAGTAAATATTTATTTTTATTTATTGGTATTGATAATTAATTTATTGTTAATTAATTATTAATTGGTAATTAATTTTTATTAATTGGTAATTAATTTTTATTAATTGATTAATTGATAATCATGTTAATTCTATTAATTTATTATTTGTAGCGGGTTGTGGGTTGATAGGGGATATGGTGGGAAGTAATTTAATTGTAAATAATTAATTATTGAAAATATTTCTTTTGTTTTGATAATTAATTTACTGTTAATTAATTATTAATTGGTATTTTTTAATTTTTTATAAAATTTTGGTATTGAATATTAATTGGTTGTTAATTAATTATTAATAGGTAATTAATTTTTAATAAATACATTGTATTGGTATTTATAATTAATTAATTATTAAATATTTTGTAATTGGTAATTAATTTTAATAATAATGTTTATTAGTATTGATAATTAAATAATTGTTATTAAAATATTAAAATATTACTTTCCCTACTGTTGCACTCTCTGGAGTGGGAATAGTAATTTTTACTCCTACGCTATCCAACGTTTTCACTACTGTTGCACTCACTGGAGTGTAAATAGTAATTTTTACCCTCCCGCTATCCAACGCTTTCCTACTGTTGCACTCTTTGGAGTGGGAATAGTAATTTTTACCCCTACGCTATCCAACGCTTTCCCTACTGTTGCACTCTTTGGAGTGGGAATAGTAATTTTACCCCTACGCTATCCAACGCTTTCCCTACTGTTGCACTCACTGGAGTGGGAATAGTAATTTTTACCCTCCCGCTATCCAACGCTTTCCCTACTGTTGCACTCACTGGAGTGGGAATAGTAATGTTTACGCCTACGCTATCCAACGCTTTCCCTACTGTTGCACTCTTTGGAGTGGGAATAGTAATTTTTACCCCTACGCTATCCAACGCTTTCCCTACTGTTGCACTCACTGGAGTGGGAATAGTAATTTTTACCCTCCCGCTATCCAATGCTTTCCCTACTGTTGCACTCTCTGGAGTGGGAATAGTAATTTTTACCCCTACGCTATCCAACGCTTTCCCTACTGTTGCACTCACTGGAGTGGGAATAGTAAATTTTACCCTCCCGCTATCCTACGTTAAAAATATTGAATATTTTTTAATAATATTACGTTAATATATGTATGTATTAAAAAATAAAAATGTATGTTTATTTATTTTTTTACTTAAATTAATTATTCATTAATTTGAAAGTTATTTAAGTATTTTTAAGTATGTTTTACTTAATTATATTTATTATTTTATTAATTTTACATTACTTTTAAGAGATTTAAAAAATTCGATATTTTGACTAACTATATTTTTTACAACGATATTTTTGATTCGATATTTTTGTACTTACCTGTTTGTAGATAGGGATTCGATATTTTGGTATTCGATATTTTTAACTCGATATTTTGTCAGGTCGATATTTTCTTCCTCGATATTATGTCAGTGATCCCACCAATACACCCCTCCACATCCAGGTCACACATTGACCGCGATCGTGCAGCAATGTCACGGCCACGTCACCGCAGCGGTGAAGACAAGGGAATACATGCGCACAATGCAGAAGGCTGGGCCAGCGCCAGGAATGGGCAGGGCACAAAGACCACAGGGCCACAACTCCACCCTCCACAGACTAGCCCCCCACTGAAGGGACATGCCATGTGCCCCCCCTGTGCACCCCCATGCACAACAACAAGCCAGGTGACACCACACCCTACACCACACACAAAACAAATAGGGACACAGCCACAGCAGGAGTGGCTGCACAGGAACACACAGCACAGAAGCACAGGGCCAGGGCTACACACACACCACAACAACACCACACCCATGGCAAGTAAACTCAGTACAAGCACCAAATGGACACACACACATACAAGGAACAAACATCTCACTGGACACACAGCCTGCCAAGTCACACACACATACCCCACACTGACACACAGACACATACACAGACCACATGCCACCAGCAATGGAGCACACAAAACAGGCAAGCCAAAGTGAGGTGCACACAAATGGAAGGCCAAGGAGACAACTACCAAGCATGTGTACAGCACATGCAAGACAAGGAACATAGAATAACACCCTCAGCCCATCAAATCACACATGGCTGGCATAGTGATTGAAGTCAAACCACAGACAGCACAGTGCAACAATTCAGGGAGACAGCAAGGCAACACAAGTATAGGCACAAGGATGAAAGGAAGGCCCTGAAGTCAAACTATGAATAGCCACACATATGTATACAAATACTTCACAGGAGTACTCCAGCAGCACAACACACAGGGCCCATTGACACACTCCATGACTGTCAAACACTAGTAGGAATCCACACACATACCCCCCCCACATCTGCAGCACACAACACCAGTGTCAAACAAACAGAAGGGTGGCAATAATGTCCAGGCAATACACAGACAAACAATCACACTCCCTGGGGGTAGCCACAAACATCACATACACACAGGGATGCCAGAACCAATGTCTGCACAAAAACAACAGACAAACACATAAGCCAACAGAACCACACACAGAACCACTACAAGAACAGACATGCCCTGTGCAGCAAAATTGTGGAAAGGCAATGGGAGCACAGACACAACAGGAGTGCACAACCCCATCAGTCAGGAACAATGCACAGACAACATACCATAACACAGACAAGAAGTGTACCATCACAGATAAACACAGCCACAGCAAACAAACAACAGATGCACAGCCCAAAAAAACCACATACCAAACACAGCAGGACATCAGTGGATGCACACCAGCCAATGACAAGGCAACATACCCCCACAGCACTGCATGCACAACAAGCAGTGTCTGCACAACAAGCATACCAGCCCCACACAGAAATGAGTGACACAACATGAACCCACACAACACCAATCAGCACAGCACAAAGACATCACACACAGGAAGTGAAGCAGTACCACAGCAAACACACATACATGCAACACAACACCAACAGATGCACAAGTCTGGCACAGAAAGGTGGAAACAACTTGACCAGGGGACTGGGCAGCACACACAGTTGAAGTGCATATGAGCAAACATGACTGACAAACAGCCCAAGAACATCACACAGAACCTATTGGGAAAATGTCCTGAGTGGCACATTGCCACTGTCCAAAGAACTGCACCACAAAGCACAGTGTCACATATCAAGTGATGGGGAGGCACACACACATGTAAAACAAGGGGACAGCTGACATCCAAGTGAAGTGCCATGGCATGAGTGTACCATACACAAATAGAGGGAGTGCAGACTCACAATGGGTAGGCATCCCAAGCACAGATAGGGGATGGCAAGACACCACACACAACATCACATACTGGAGGCAAACAGGCACCATGTGACAGCAATGCATGAGAAAACACAACCACAATGGCAGTGTGGATCAGCAGGTCTGCACTGTCTCCACAAACAGTAACATGACAGATGGATGATCAACAAAACACAACACTGACTTGACAGACACACACACTGCATACTCACAAGTGACAAAAATAACAAGTAGGAGTCAGCCACAACTGCATGGACACACAAACACACTGCACACTGCACAACATACAACTCACACATGTGCATACAACCACATCCACAGGGATAAACAATCCAAACAACAGGCACACACATCCTGGGTGAAACATGTGTGAAGTTGACAATGCAGGGGCACACACACATCAACACTCCAGACAAAGTCAAGACATTCACACTGCACACTTCTTGACCACCCAAGAGCACACATTGAAAGAAACCCATGGGACTAGGATGACTGCCCATCACAAGATGACCACACACATACACTACTGGGCACACATAAAATAAGAACACACATACATGATGAGCCTGGCCAGCATGCCTGCAATCCTCTGGACAGAATCCCATTCTGAGCTGGCAGTGCACCACAACTTGACATGTGTACAACACAGCCAACATGAACAAACAATGACAATGACAACTGCATTACACCTCAAATCTACAACATTGCCCACACAAGTATCAGGGTCAGGAAGAACTGAAGTCCCTCACCCCTGCAAAAAATAGAGTAAGTGAGTTAAGACATTGGCAAGGTTGAAGTGGCACACACAGCATGTGGCACAGTAAACCATATACACACAGCAAAATAACTTTATTCAGTAAGGACACTGACAAAACAGACAACAGGAGCAACTGTCTTTATTCACAAATTGCATAGATAGGCAACAAGAGTAGATAATAGCAAGGCACAAAATGCAGGGCATGTCCATGAGAAGCTGCACAGGCAGGGGCAAAACAGCAAGGCCAGTGGCCAGTCCAAGGTGCAGAGCATGGCCATGAGAAGCTGCACAGGCAGGGGCAAAACAGCAAGGCCAGTGGCCAGTCCAAGGTGCAGAGCATGTCCATGAGAAGCTGCACAGGCAGGGGGCACACAGCAGTGAACGACAAGGCCAGTGGCCATGAACAAAGTGCAGAGTGAGTCCATGAGAAGCTGCACAGGCAGGGGGCACACAGCAGTGAACGACAAGGCCAGTGGGCAGGACAAAGTGCAGAGTGAGTCCATGAGAAGCTGCACAGGCAGGGGGCACACAGCAGTGAACGACAAGGCCAGTGGGCAGGACAAAGTGCAGAGTGAGTCCATGAGAAGCTGCACAGGCAGGGGGCACACAGCAGTGAACGACAAGGCCAGTGGGCAGGACAAAGTGCAGAGTGAGTCCATGAGAAGCTGCACAGGCAAGGGGCACACAGCAGTGAACGACAAGGCCAGTGGGCATGACAAAGTGCAGAGTGAGTCCATGAGAAGCTGCACAGGCAGGGGGCACACAGCAGTGAACAACAAGGCCAGTGGGCAGGACAAAGTGCAGAGTGAGTCCATGAGAAGATGCACAGGGAATGTCTGCAACTGTACCCTAACCATGGTCAGCAACACAGTCTGGGGTGTCACGATGTGCAGCACAGGCCATGCTGTGTGAGAGACAGGCGTGTGAGGTCGACCAACACTCAGACTTGGCTGTCAGTCGTACTGGGAGCTGGTTGTGTGTCGGGCACAGATGGAGCACTTGACTGGGGAGAGGGAGGCACAGCTGAGGTATACCTATCAGTGCCTTGGCAAAACAGAGGGCTGCTTGGACCAGGTGGTGTAGTGGCACGTGGAGGTGGAGTCATGCAGACGTGAGACACAGTGTGGATGGGAGATTGTGGAGGGGTGCCTTTCCACTTCTTGGGGAGTCGCAATGGCTTCCCTGTCTTGGGAACAATGGGAAGTGGTGTGGACACATCAGGCTCCCTCAACACCAAGGCTGCAGCAGGTGCAGACGCTGGCCCTCCCTCTGGTGACATGCTTGAACCTGCGCAACGCTTTGCATGGCCCTGGCTTTGCCCCTCCATCCCCTGCCTACCAGGTGGTCCCCCCACAGTGCCCTCCATTCCCTGCTTCACTGGGCTTGCAATGGGAGTCGAGGTAGTGGGTGAATCGGATTTGAGGCCCTTCTTATGCCTACCCTTGGCACTCACCACCTTCTCAGTGGGCATGGAAATTGTATGTTTGGTTTTGGGAGACGCTTTCGGGACAGGAGAGTCCTTGGCTGGGGATGGCCCTGAGGCACGTGACCCTGACGCTTGCTTCTTGGCTCTTTGTCCCCTGATGCTGCCTGACGGGCTCTTGTCTGTGTGCACTGGGGTGGCTTTGGTCATCTGTCGGGATGGTGTCTGCGGCCTGGACCCCTTGAGCTTCTGTTGCTGCTGTGTGCTACGTATGCCGTATCGTGACTTAGAGCGTGGTCACTGTTGTCCGACGTGGCCACTGGCATGGGTGTGGACAAAGGGACTTTCGCTGGACTTCCAGATTGTGCCAGTTGAAGGGCTGATGTCACTGCAGTGGACAATGACTGGACAGTCCGGTGCAGCCCACCCACGTCTGAATGTATGCCCTCAATGAATGCAACCACCTGAGCCAATTTACTGTCGTGGTCCATGAATGCATTGAGGAGAGCTGTCTGGCCTACACACAGCTGGCGCAAAAGGTCCACAGACTCAGCACTGATGGCAGCAGGGGGGACCGGGGCAGGGGCTGCGGTGCCGGGGGTGAAGGACACCCTTCCCCTCTTAGCGGTGCGAACACGGACAGCACCAGAGGAAGTGGCTGGGAGGGTGGGCACTGCACGCTGTGTGGTGGAAGATGATGCAGAGTCCCCGTTCCCTGTGCCCGCCAACATGTCTGCGTCACCGCTGGCATCAGATGACGTAGTACTTTGCATCTCGGGCTGTGATTCCTCCAGCATACTCCTGTCCCCCTCCGAGGCGCTGGTCACATCTGTCTCACAGGGCTCCTCTGCAGCTGTTGTGCTAGTTTCCCCACCACTGGTGTCCGTCCCCTGTTCCTCCATGACCATGGGAGATGCTGCATGAGAGAGAGAGAGAGATGTAGGGTCAGTGCAGTGGCAGCAACAGAACAAACATATGCAATACAAACAACCATTAAGATGTCTAGATCTACATGTTATACGCCACCCTGTGCAATTACATCGTTCAAACCCACCTCTGTCATCACAACAGTGCGTGTGCACAATCAAACCAGGACAAAGTGAGCAATGTGATGACCACACAGCACAACATCCTGCATGTGGCTCCGTTACAACAGCAACACAGATAGCTCATACCAGTCTCACACCACCCACAATGCCATTTAAATGCCCCATACCCGTTTCCCAGTGTTAAGTACAGGTAGGACACATGCATGACAGCTGCACCCAGCACAGGTACAAGCTTACACTCGCAGGCCACTGCATCACACTACCAACATCACATCGCCCAGCACTGGCACATGCTGTGCACACATGCAGCCACACACAGCCATAGTCACCCTTCCCAGTACACTCACCCCTAATTGCCTGCTGATGCTCCTTCAATCGTGCATCCAGCTCAGGGTGAGTCACGGCCAAGATGCGGCACATTAGTGGTGTCATGCTGCGCCGTGCCATCCGGCCAGTGCGAGGGATCCGCCCCAGTGTCATCTCTGCAACGTTCTTTGCCAGCCGTGAGATGTCGTCCCACCTCTTGTGGCAGTGGGTGCGCCGTCGGTTTGATACTCCCAGAGCATGCACCTTGTTCGCAATGCCCCTCCACACGGCCTTACGCTGGTGTACCTTGAGCTGCAGGCATGGGGGACAAGAGGGGGCAAACATCAATGACACAGTGTCATGTGACAAAATCACTCAGGACAGTAGCATGATACAGATTCATCACAAATCCACATATCTCACATGCAGAGACAGGAATGCTTTTCACATGGTACATCTGCATGTGAGAATCACACGTAAATGCATGCATGTGTGAGGGGGGACACAATACCTGCACATCTCATGTACAAGCAGGATGCCAGCACAGAAGACCATGTGTACTCTGCCCACATCTACTAACCATTTTTAGGTAGAGCAAGACATACGTCACAAAACAACATGTGTATATGGCGAGACCCACTGTGTCCGACAATGCGCAGGCGTCAACGAACATGCACTGTGAGTAGCCCACTGTGTCATGTATGTCACATTTAGGGACATGATCTCACAAACCCACGCCCTTCTCACAGTGCCAGTCGTGTGCAATCTACAGGGTTGACATGGCACATTGATGGGGAGTCAAATTTGAAAATGAACATGTTACACTCTGTACAGTCAGTGATGTGATCTTGTTGGATTGGGCGGTGACTGTGCAGGCCAGGTGGGCTCACACTGAGATGGACAACAGGGAACCGCAAAGACATGCACACTAGCAATCACTGTCCTGAATCCTCCATTACCAACTTGCTGCTTCACTGTATGGCTAACAAGACAAGACATGTCCCTCCAATCTTGATGTGCAGGCAGGGAGACTTGTGGAGTAGGGTACACACCCCTTCACCCAATGGAATGCAAGTTAGGCAATGCATGACACAAACCAACACTCACATGCACATACTGCATCAGACCGACTACATGTGTGCCCCCCCTGCACTCTCACACCCACTGTGGAAGACTTACCACGACATTTGGGGCACCATATAGCCTTGGGTACTGTGTGAGCACCTCGTCCACCAGGACCTCAAGCTCCTCGCCTGTGAAGGGACTGGCACGGATCTTCTCTGTCCTTGACATCACTGTTGGTTAGAGACAGCAGCGGCAGCAGCAGGTGAGGGTCTCAGGCAGCAGTCCCTGGAGGCAGCAGCAGGTGAGGGTCTCAGGCAGCAGTCCCTGGAGGCAGCAGCAGGTGAGGGTCTCAGGCAGCAGTCCCTGTAGGCAGCAGCAAGTGAGGGTCTCAGGCAGCAGTCCCTGGAGGCAGCAGCAGGTGAGGGTCTCAGGCAGCAGTCCCTGGAGGCAGCAGCAGATGAGGGTCTCAGGCAGCAGGCCCTGTAGGCAGCAGCAGGTGAGGGTCTCAGGCAGGAGGCTCTGTGAGCAGTGGAAATGTGGGGCACTCTCCCACACATATATAGCCCCCTGGTGTCGTTCCAGTAGTCCTGGGCTGCTGCAATTGGTGTACCAGGTCAGCCTTTTACAAATGCATCCAATGACTGGCACCGCAGTGGTGTAGCACGCCTACTGCTATTTTCAAAATTGCATCAAGCTTCCGCGATCGCGGAGCCCATTGACTGTAAAGGCATGGACCGTGGCGGTGACACACCGCTGGGGCCGGGCGGGTGCTACCGCGGTGGTGCATATTTTGATTGCATCCAATTACCGGCACCACGGTGGTGTAGCACGCCTACTGCTATTTTCAAAATTGCATCAAGCTTCCGCGATCGCGGAGCCCATTGGCTGTAATGGCATGGACCATGGCGGTGACACACCGCTGGGGCCAGGCGGTAGTTTCAGCGATTTGGGTGCCATAGAGACACATGAGGCACCGCAATTTGCGTGGCGGAGCATGCCAACCGCCATTTGGGCATGTCTCTGGGGCTTTCAGTACCGCACCTGTGCATTGGGGAGTGTTGCACACACACCGCTGGGGCCAGGCGGTAGTTTCCACGATTTGGGTGCCATAGAGACACATGAGGCACCGCGATTTGGGTGGCGGAGCATGCCAAACGCCATTTGGGCATGTCTCTGGGGCTATCAGTACCGCACCTGTGCATTGGGGAGTGTTGCACACACACTGTGGGGCCAGGCGGTAGTTTCCGCAATTTGGGTGCCATAGAGACACATGAGGCATCGCGATTTGGGTGGCAGAGCATGCCAACCGCCATTTGGGCATGTCTCTGGGGCTATCAGTACCGCACCTGTGCATTGGGGAGTGTTGCACACACACCGCTGGGGCCAGGCGGTAGTTTCCGTGATTTGGGTGCCATAGAGACACATGAGGCACCGCGATTTGGGTGGCGTAGCATGCCAACCGCCATTTGGGCATGTCTCTGGGGCTATCAGTACCGCACCTGTGCATTGGGGAGTGTTGCACACACACCGCTGGGGCCAGGCGGTAGTTTCCGCGATTTGGGTGCCATAGAGACACATGAGGCACCGCGATTTGGGTGGCAGAGCATGGCAACCACCATTTGGGCATATCTCTGGGGCTATCAGTACCGCACCTGTGCATTGGGGCGTGTTGCACACACACCGCTCGGGCCAGGCGGTAGTTTCCGTGATTTGGGTGCCATAGAGACACATGAGGCACCGCGATTTGGGTGGCGGAGCATGCCAAAATCCATTTGGGCATCACTTGTCTCTCATTACCGCACCTACAGTACACTACACTACACTACACTACAGGACAGTGTTGGTATGGACAATATAATGTGTACACATGTGAATGTGTTGATGTGCATTGTCAATCACAGCAATGTTTGTCTCAATTGATTATGTTTGTTTTAGCATGTCCTCTCATGTTAGATCATGCACACACTCATCATTGATGCTCAGACTGTGGTCATTGTGTTGTTGAGGTGTGCCAGGTTCAATTGACGCCTGAATGTGTGTCATGTACAGCAGCTAGGTAGGATACCGTGGGGTTGCCTTGTCACACATGTGCAGGATGACAGACTCCCAGGCGTGCCCATGGGGAATGGGACCATATCCCAATGTCCATTCACTTTGACCGAGGTGTTGTTTGGGGGACTTGCTGTGTGTAATTAGACATGTGTGTGATTTGCGTAGTTGAAGGGGTTCCTACATGTCAGCTGGTCTGTGACTCAATTCATTTGACATTCTTTGTTGGCTTTGTGTCAGCCATGATGTGAGATGCTGTGCACATCCCATGATGTATTGCATTACAATGTGTCCACTCTCATCTCAACTAGGAGGAGACCAAATCTGCATCGTCACTTGACAGTGCTGGCAGACATGGAGGATGAGGCGATCATCCGGAAATGCCGTCTGGATAGAGCCACCCTAAAGACCCTTTGTGATTTGTTGGAGCCCCACCTGCAGCCTCGCCGAACATATCCAACAGCTTTCACCCCAACATATAAGGTGATGGCGGCACTGCATTTTTTTGCCACTGGATCATTCCAGAACACGGTGGCCGAGGCAGGTGGGATGTCACAACCTATGTTCAGCATGGTGCTGCGTGATGTTCTGTCCGGCATGATGATCTACAAGGACAGATATATACATTTCCCCAGGGGGCCTGAATTGGCAGCTGTAAAGGGAGATTTCTATCCCCTCGGACACATCCCCCATGTTGTTGGTGCCATTGATTGCACCCATGTTGGGCTAGTGCCACCACAGGCCCGTGAGCACGTCTACAGGAATCGTAAACATTACCACTCCATAAATGTGCAAGTGGTATGCCTGGCAGATATGATCATCTCACATGTGTGTGCAAGATATCCAGGCTCAGCCCATGACTCATACATCCTGTGTAGCAGCATTGTACCCCAGCTGATGGCCAATCTGCTTCCTGAGCGTGCATGGATTGTGGGTGACTATGCCTAGTCATTTGGCGTGCTGTGTGTGTGACCTGCTGTCCTCTGCATCTGCGACATTGCAATGTTTCTTTGTGTGTGTCACACATAGGTGACTCTGCATATCCCAACCGTCCTTGGTTGCTGAGCCCACTGCGGAACCCCAGGACACGGCTGACGTCCGCTATAATGATACCCATGGGAGGACACGTCGTGTGGTGGAGCGTACCTTTGGACTGCTGAAGTCACGTTTCCGCTGCCTGGACAAGACCGGATGGGCACTGATGTACTCGCCCAAGAAGGTGTGTCAGATTGTAGTGGCATGCTGCATGCTCCACAACCTAGCCATTCGCAAGGAGATTCCCCTGCTCCTGGATGATGATGAGCAGCCAAGGGCCCGCCTGCAAACCAACCCGTGTCCAGTGATGATGACAGTGGAGAGGAGGAAGGTGTTGACCTGCGTCAACAGCTCATCACCCGCTACTTCACTTGAAGGTGGGTGACAATGTACAACGTACGCATTGTCTGATGATGTTGCTGTTGTTGTGAAGGTGTAAGTGAGATTTGTGACAGCAGCCAGTTGTAGACTCAGGGGTCGATTCCGATCTCGGTCGGAGGCGCACCCAATACCATTCGGTCGGGAAAAAAGCCATGCGAAAGCCAGTTTCCCGACCGATCCGTACAGCACACCGAACGAGCAAGTACGATGCGCACAACAGCAAAAATCCCGGCCGAGCCGTACTCACCCAAACCAGGTCCTGTTCTCCGACCGAGGCGAATCCGGAAACGCCGAATCGAGTCGCACGGAAGGGAAAATGCAGCCCCGTCCGGCCGGACAAGTACGATGCGCTTTCCGTACGCGCCGAACCCGTCGCTACGCACGGCACGTCAAAGCATCCGGGAGAGGCGCACATAAGCTCCGAATCGCGCCACAACACGATCCACGGCTACGAGACGAACACAGCACAGACGAGGACGACGCGAAGCGACGAGGACGAAGCGAAGCGACGAGGACGAAGCCAAGCGACGAGGACGACGCGAAGCAACGAGAAGGACGAACGACACGAACCAACCATGAATCCCTTCGTCCCGATCATACCAATATTCTACATCTACTACCGGAACAGGCACGGACGCGTACGGCGCAGAAGGTAAGTCAGACACCAACCACAAAACACATACAACACGTACACGACACATCACACACATACACTGGGAATCTGAATATACTTGCAACAGCAGCACCATAGGGGCGGGATGCCCATCACCAATGCCACATATGCACACAGGGGCCTGAATGCGCGCCACCACCCCAACTCAGGGGGGCTGGATGCCAACCACCACAACCACCCTTAGCCAGGGGGTGCCAGATGCCCACCACCACTACCACCCTAACCCAGGGGGCTGGATGCCTACCACTACTACCACCCTCACCCAGGGGGGCAGGATGCCTACCACTACTACCACCCTCACCCAGGGGGGCAGGATGCCCACCACTACTACCACCCTCACCCAGGGGGGCAGGATGCCCACCACTACTACCACCCTTAGCCAGGGGGCTGGATGCCTACCACTACTACCACCCTTAGCCAGGGGGCAGGATGCCTACCACTACTACCACCCTCACCCAGGGGGGCAGGATGCCTACCACTACTACCACCCTTAGCCATGGGGGCAGGATGCCTACCACTACTACCACCCTCACCCACGGGGGCAGGATGCCTACCACTACTACCACCCTTAGCCATGGGGGCAGGATGCCTACCACTACTACCACCCTCAACCAGGGGGGGCTGGATGCCTACCACTACTACCACCCTCACCCAGGGGGGGCAGGATGCCTACCACTACTACCACCCTCACCCAGGGGGGCAGGAAGCCTACCACTACTACCACCCTTCGCCTGGGGGGCTGGATGCCTACCACTACTACCACCCTCACCCAGGGCGGGCTGGATGCCTACCACCACCCTTAGCCAGGGGGGCTGGATGCCTACCACTACTACCACCCTCACCCAGGGGGGCTGGATGCCTACCACTACTACCACCCTCACCCAGGGCGGGCTGGATGCCTACCACCACCCTTAGCCAGGGGGGCTGGATGCCTACCACTACTACCACCCTCACCCAGGGGGCAGGATGCCTACCACTACTACCACCCTCACCCAGGGGGGCAGGATGCCTACCACTACTACCACCCTCACCCAGGGGGGCAGGATGCCTACCACTACTACCACCCTTAGCCAGGGGGGCTGGATGCCTACCACTACTACCACCCTGAGCCAGGGGGCAGGATGCCTACCACTACTACCACCCTTAGCCAGGGGGCAGGATGCCCACCACTACTACCACCCTCACCCAGGGGGGCAGGATGCCCACCACTACTACCACCCTCACCCAGGGGGGCAGGATGCCCACCACTACTACCACCCTTAGCCAGGGGGGCTGGATGCCTACCACTACTACCACCCTTAGCCAGGGGGGCAGGATGCCTACCCCTACTACCACCCTTAGCCATGGGGGCAGGATGCCTACCACTACTACCACCCTCAACCAGGGGGGCTGGATGCCTACCACTACTACCACCCTCACCCAGGGGGGCAGGATGCCTACCACTACTACCACCCTCACCCAGGGGGGCAGGAAGCCTACCACTACTACCACCCTTAGCCAGGGGGCTGGATGCCTACCACTACTACCACCCTCACCCAGGGCGGGCTGGATGCCTACCACCACCCTTAGCCAGGGGGGCTGGATGCCTACCACTACTACCACCCTCACCCAGGGGGGCTGGATGCCTACCACTACTACCACCCTCACCCAGGGCGGGCTGGATGCCTACCACCACCCTTAGCCAGGGGGGCTGGATGCCTACCACTACTACCACCCTCACCCAGGGGGCAGGATGCCTACCACTACTACCACCCTCACCCAGGGGGGCAGGATGCCTACCACTACTACCACCCTCACCCAGGGGGGCAGGATGCCTACCACTACTACCACCCTTAGCCAGGGGGGCTGGATGCCTACCACTACTACCACCCTTAGCCAGGGGGCAGGATGCCTACCACTACTACCACCCTTAGCCAGGGGGGCAGGATGCCCACCACTACTACCACCCTCACCCAGGGGGGCAGGATGCCCACCACTACTACCACCCTCACCCAGGGGGGCAGGATGCCCACCACTACTACCACCCTTAGCCAGGGGGCTGGATGCCTACCACTACTACCACCCTTAGCCAGGGGGCAGGATGCCTACCACTACTACCACCCTTAGCCAGGGGGCAGGATGCCCACCACTACTACCACCCTTAGCCAGGGGGGCAGGATGCCCACCACTACTACCACCCTCACCCAGGGGGGCAGGATGCCCACCACTACTACCACCCTCACCCAGGGGGGCAGGATGCCCACCACTACTACCACCCTTAGCCAGGGGGCAGGAAGCCTACCACTACTACCACCCTTAGCCAGGGGGCTGGATGCCTACCACTACTACCACCCCCACTCATAGGATGGACAATGCATGACACAACAAGCACACCACAACCTAGGGAATGCAAGATTAAGACATCCCCCCACCACCATGACAAGCGTGTGAGCAGGCTGTGTCAAATGCCTACAACACCGAACATGACATTGAACATACAATGTGACCCCCTAGCACATGTGCCACACATATATGTGTGTGGCACCCACAATGCAAGCAGCCCATGACCATTGTGGCAATGGGGCCTAAACCCCCATCATCACAGTGACCAAAAGGCAAGTGTGGGGTCCATAGCTGAAGCACATTTTGACCATTGTGGCAATGGGGTCTAAACCCCCATCATCACAGTGACCAAAAGGCAAGTGTGGGGTCCATAGCTGAAGCACATTTTGACCATTGTGGCAATGGGGTCTAAACCCCCATCATCACAGTGACCAAAAGGCAAGTGTGGGGTCCATAGCTGAAGCACATTTTGACCATTGTGGCAATGGGGTCTAAACCCCCATCATCACAGTGACCAAAAGGTAAGTGTGGGGTCCATAGCTGAAGCACATTTTGACCATTGTGTCAATGGGGTCTACACCCTCATCATCACAGTGACCAAAAGGTAATTGTTGACAAAGAAAGAGCTGCAACTGCCAAACTGCATGGATCATTCCTGGTCACAGAACCAAAAACTCATCTGTGGCAAAGTAGTGTATGTGTCCCATTGCAACATAAATTGGGGGAGCCAAATACTGCAGTGCAAATGAAACATTCCTTTGGCCATGTGCAGACAAACAACACCCATGGGGGCTGAGACCGTCAACAGTCATCAATGACACAATGACAGAAGTGACCATCAGAATGCAGACCCACATATTTGCACCAATGGGCACACAAATGCAGATACCCTGTGGAGACAGCAGATGTGAGGTGAACAGATACCATACCATGGCAGCAATGGGACACACAAACCATGATCACTGTGCTGACCGATGACCTAGGAGTCCCAGGGACAGCAGGGGAAACACACCAAACAACATACAGCCAATGGCACACCCAAGATATGCCAATGCAGTGGTGCAGATGCACAAACACAAACAGGCAGACCAACACTGTCATCATACACAGCAGGTGAGGGGTGGGGGTGCCAGTGTCCCCAGGCAACAACACAACACATGAGGAGAGCTGAATACCAATCATACAGATGTGCATACACTGCCACACTAAGGTAACTCATGGATCCAAATCCCCTATGTGGGCAAGCAGGCATTGACAGGTGAGAGGGAGCACAAAACACACATGTCACACAGGCACGTAGGAACAACAACTGACACAGCAAGTCACAGACACACCACAGCACCACCCCCAGGGCCCCCACAATGTGGTGACCCTGGGCTGAAGAAAAATACCACTGTGATGACAAAGCTAAATGTCGTTCACACTGTGAACCACAGTCAGGTGTCCTGAGCAACTAACTACCATCACACCTACACAAGCACAAATCAATCAGCATGGCCAGTAAGCCAAGGCCAACATGGAGGCAGGGGACTAGCCGGGCAACAACTCTCATCTGCACACACTCAAGACCACACCCCTCGACCTCCAACAATGTGCAGCAGTGAAGTACAAATGCACTGGTGACATTGCACATGCACCCATTACTATTCCAGGGTGGTGGGTGGGAACCAAGGTGTAGAAACACATCACACATGGACACTCAACAAGACTCCTGAATGTCTGACACACTGCACACTACGCTGTACATGGACATGACGGCAATACCACACCGACCAATGGGATCCCAGCCACAGTCACACACCAATGAAGAAGCCAAGGTCACCCACAAAGAACACACATAGACAACAACCAACATTGCAGCCCGGACCCTAAGGAGTGCCAGCAGTCACACACACAACGTGTCACAATCACTGAAAGATAACACAAACTGGAAATCACATGACAGGGGCAAACAACAAGTGCCAAAGGGAAACCTGACTGTGACCCATCTGCGTCAGCACACAAACTCTGCCCTGACAGCAAACACACCTATGGGTGACACCCTGATGACCAGTAATGTGCCATGCACCCACATCACAGAGAACACAGGGAGAAGACTTTGGGGGAACATAGCTCAAGTCAGCAAGCATCACAAACAGGTACAACACTAGGGATCACAGCATGCGCAGATGAATGGAAGTGAACACACAGACATGCACATACAACACACACCTTGGGCGCAGGCAATGTCACACGTGTACACACTGCCATGAGGGGACTCCACTCCTGTGTGAGGAAAGCTGTGCCATATGTTGCCTCAGTAGGGCCCCATCATGTCAGCTGAGCACTTGGTCACACAATCAACAATTAGCACCAAATGAGGGCTCCCATCACATCAGCCTGGTCATGGATGTGCCAACGGAATCATCAGCACAGATCCAACACACTTGTATAGCAATGTTGCACTGACTACACGGATGAGTCCCTCCCCATTGATGCCCAAACCTGCATGTCCACTGGAGATGGCAACACGGTCAGGGAAGTAGACAAATGCAACGATGGCAGGCACAACAGATGTGCAGGGGTGGAAGCCACAGATATGAAATTGCCAATGTAAGTAGGAAACCCATTGCCAAATACTGAACACATGACACCCTCAGATGCTGCTATTGATGACATGGATACACCACATGATAGGACACATTCCCCCTGGACCACATGGGTTCCTGCACAGTAACACTTCATAATCATGAGACCAGATATCACCATCACTGCAGCAAGGGCATGGTTAGCTGCACCAACAACATGTACATCTGAAGCATGAGCACTAGAGAAAAGAAAGTTGCTTTATTCAGCATATGTGTTGAGGCCAAACGAAGTCCTGAAAAAAGAGCAAAGGCCAATGGCCAGTCCATTGTCAAAGTTCAAACAGGGTGACACTGGCAGATGTCACCCTACGCATGCCTGCACAATACCAGGGACAATCCACTAGGAGGGGCAACCGGGGGGCAGGCCAGGCACCGCAGGGACAGGATCAGGGCTCACCAGGGGGAGTCAGGGAAGGGGTGGTGGGTGCTGGAGAGCCACTGACAACTGCAGTGGAGGTGTCTGACATGGTGTGTGCCGGCACAACTGGGGGGCATGACACAGATGTCGTGGGTGCCGGCACAACTGCAGTGGACCCTGCAGATGGGGTGGACAGGTCCGCCACTGCAGTGCCCAAGTCAGACAGGGCGGTAGTGGACTCCACTGCAGTGCCTACCTCCAGGGGAGGAGAATGGGGAACAGGCAAGGTGGGTTGGACAGAGGGGGGACACCCTCACCACATCAGTGGCACAGACAAGCGCAGCGGGGGTGTGGTGCTGGGAGAGCAAGTGGCAGGGGGAGAAGGCTGGAGCATCTTGGGGATGGTATATCTGTGGGTGGGGGAACCTGGGGCAGGGTGTGGTGGGGGCACCTGTGCAGTGGGGGCCTGAGGGATGGAGGACGGAGACCTTGTGCCTGAGCTGCAGGGCGGTGGCGGGGTCTTGCTCTTAGCACTCCGGGGGGACTTGCGGGTGGGGGCCTCAGTCCGTCTGCGCCTGGGGGAGGGTGTCCGGGGGCGAGGGGCACTCTGCTCCGTGTGGGTGGGCTTCCTCTTCCCCCGGGATGCTGGAGCAGCTTCATCGGTGGGGAAGAGGCCGAGGTCACAGAGGAAGAGCTGCTGTGACTTTGGGGTTGCAGGTGAGGCAAGGGAGGGTGCTTTGGAGGGAGAGGGAACTGAGGACTGCGCAGTGCATGTGGATGCGTGTGTGTGTTCCAGGGCCCCATCCCCTGTGAGTCTGGCTTCAGTCCCCTGAATGTGCGTGCGTGTGCGTTTTGTCATTGGCGTGTGTGTCAGTGTGCTGGATGTGTGTGTGCTGGTGTGTGCCAGTGTGTGTGTGCCTGGGATGGGTAAGGTGCTGGGGAGTGTGGATGGAGCAGAGGCAGGAGGGGTGAGGGACCGTTTGAGGAGGGACACTGCTGCCGTCAGGGAGGAGTCCATGGACCTATTGCCCCTCTGTAGGTCAGACATGCCCGATGAGATGCCCTCCATGAACGACACCAGCTGAGTCAACAGCGCGGTGTGCGCATGGAGGACACTCAGCATGGCTGTCTGCCCTACATGGAGCTGGCGAAGGAGGTACACAGACTCCTCACTCAGGGCAGCAGGGGACACAGGGGCAGGGGTGCGGTGCCTGGCCCAAAGGAGACACGCTCCCGGACATGGGAGCCTCCACGGACCTGGGGAATGGGAGCCGATGGGAGGGCGGTGGTGGTGCTGGTGGTGGCGGGGACAGCAACACTAGCTGGGGTGTGGTGGCTGCTGACACCCGCCTCCACAAGGGAGTCATCCTCCGAGTTGCTCTGGTCCTCAGCTGAGGTGGATGCTGCTGAGGACTCCTCGGTGTGGCTCCCCTCGCCCTCCGTGCCACTGGGTCCCTCCGACCACTCCTCGGCTGCTGACCCAGTCTGGCTCTCCGGCTCCTCCTGGTCCGTGGAGCTGTCCCCTTCCGTGGCCGTGGATGTATCTGCAAACAATGGGGAAACAGACAGACATCAGTCACCTGCACATAACGCACACACCACTGTGAGCACAGCACATCACAGAGCAAGCCCTGGCATCATTAGTTGTACATTGCTAAAAGTGCACTAATTGAACAGGAGAAGTCAATTGTCAGTCTGATGCCAAGCATGGCACTCACATCCCACATGGCCTTGCACCCATCTGTCTGGTGTCTGTTGGATTGCAACACCCCAGTGTTGACACATGCACCAAGTACACAGTAGTTGGACAGTGCAGAGGACACGGTGTGGACACATCACAGCTCTTGCCACTGAGTCAGTACAGGTTTACGGATGTAAGGGATGCCCAGAGTCAAATAGGAAATGCATGTGATGCATACCAGCGACAGACACCATGATGCACCCATGTCCTGATAGCCAGCGCCACTATGGTGTGCATGTAGCACATGTCACTCCCCTGCAGGATCACCAATCAGTAGACACATGCCATGGCGGAGGCATGACTGCAAAGTCATACATCACTGTCTCAGTGATGTATGACTTTGCAGCCAGACAACAACACTCTGCACTGTGTCACAATAGTAGGTCATGGGGAATGCAAGTCCTGGAGCTGCACAAGTGCACATGTACATCCCCCCCACAACACATCCTCTTAACCCTCATCTGTCCAGGTCATACCTATTGGACATATGGGAGACCTGTGACACTACCCTCTGAACCTGAGCCCCTCACACTCTGCTGTGCATGGGGAACAGCTGCCTGAACTTCACATTTACATGCCCCAGTCTGCATGGGCAGCTGATCAGACACCTATGTGTCACACAAGTATCGTCTCCTATGGTCACATCTCCAGTGGCATGCTGAGCCCCTACCAAGAAACTCCACAGCAGTCCTGGCGACTAATCCACAGCACACTGACACAGAGGCAGACACCTGAGGGGCAAATCACTGTGCACAATGTGTCCTCTGATACACGGGAGTGGGAGTACAGAGTGTATTGTATGGCCTGGAGTAGGCATGACTGTCCAGCCCCACATGAATGAGGGATGAGCCCTGGACTGTAGGCAGCTGGCTAAGTATGTGTGACACACGTCATATACATACTCCTGGGGCCCAAACATTGTTCCCACCCGCAGCATGGGTGTGTGCCAGGTACCCCAGCCACATGTGGTGGATCAGCTCAGCAATTGGACCACAGATCAAAGTAACACGCTGAATACATGTCAGAATACAGGCATTGTGTAAGCAATGGACCCACCCATGATGCCCACCACAGAGTCAGGGAAACAGATGCTGTCTCCCACCTTGAGTCAAGCAAACTGCAAGGACACAGTCCTAAGTGACAGAATTCCCTGCATGTAAGGGCCACACCTGGGTATCAGATGAGGAGTGGGCAGTGCACAATAGAGGGACATGGCTCCTGGACAACATGACTGCTGTACTGTGGCAGTTCAACCTGGCCCGAGGAGGGCACATAACATGTTAGACAGAGTACACAGTGCAGTCTTTGACTCACCCCCTCCTTGCTGCTCTCTGGCCTTCAGCTGCCCATCCAGGTCTGGAAAGACCACCGCCAGGATCCTGAGCATGTGGGGGTCAGGGTCCGTGTTCCGCCCCTCCTGCGAGGAGGCGACAGCTTCAGCTGGACCCGTGCAATCCTCCGGGTCCAGCCCCGAAGGTCCTGCCACCTCTTTTGGCAGTTGCGGATCCGGCGCTTGTAGACCCCCACGGACCGGACAGCCCGGACGATGTCCTTCCAGATCTCATGCTTCCGATGGGCAGAAGCCTGTCAGGATGACAAAGTGATAAGGACATTACTACACATGCAACATATCCGTGCATGACACAGTTGCATATACATGTCGCAATCACAGGGGCACATGGTGTACCCAGGCAGTGCACGGCTGCCCATGGACAGTTTTCCAGAAGTCACTACATGGTATCATAGCATGGGGAGTAAAACCCTGTTCAGAAGCACTGTCACTGCACCATACCTGTCCAGTGCAAGTCACTACACACTATGGGGGGTGACAACTACTCAGTGAGCCTGCTAGCCAGTGGTGTGCTGACTCTCAGCCTTGCTAGTCAGACAAAATGCACATTCAGAAAGGCAGTGCACAGAACACTCACCTGCTCCCCTGGTGTCCCATACAGCTTGCTGTACTGTGGAAGTAGGCTGTCCAGCAGGGCCTGGTTCTCTTCAAGGCTGAAGGCTGGGGCTCTCTCCACAGTACGTGCCATTGCAGGGTCCAGAGGGGCAGAGACAGCAGCAGTGCAGTGGCAGATGTCGTCCTGGAGCATGTAGTGCAGGCAAGTGGGCTCTCAGGGGAACATGCAGCAATATATATGTGCTGGAGAGGCAGATACTGTCCCTTGTGTCCAAAGTGATAGGTCCAAGTCGTTTGCATCTTCTGAATCTGGCCAATCCATGGAATAGCAGCACCAAAACACGCCCACAGCATCCTTCAAAATTTCAACTTCATGACATACATGATTTTGCAACATTGTTGTGGGTGACCAACTGATTTTCCAGCAACCGACTCGTTCGAATATTCGAAAACGCGTCCGTTGCCAGGCAAGCCCATTGTCAATGGGTGCGCACCGATCGGTCCATTGAGGTACAACGCGCACAGGGGTACAACGCGTACCCGCACACATTGAATGCAATGGGCCGGCCGGAGGCACCGATCGGTCCATTGCAGTACAACGCGCACAGGGGTACAACGCGTACCCGCACACATTGAAAGCAATGGGCCGGCCGGAGGCACCGATCGGTCCATTGCAGTACAACGCGCACAGGGGTACAACGCGTACCCGCACACATTGAATGCAATGGGCCGGCTGGAGGCACCGATCGGTCCATTGCAGTACAACGCGCACAGGGGTACAACGCGTACCCGCACACATTGAATGCAATGGGCCGGCCGGAGGCACCGATCGGTCCATTGCAGTACAACGCGCACAGGGGTACAACGCGTACCCGCACACATTGAATGCAATGGGCCGGCCGGAGGCACCGATCGGTCCATTGCAGTACAACGCGCACAGGGGTACAACGCGTACCCGCACACATTGAATGCAATGGGCCGGCCGGAGGCACCGATCGGTCCATTGCAGTACAACGCGCACAGGGGTACCACGCGTACCCGCACACATTGAAAGCAATGGGCCGGCCGGAGGCACCGATCGGTCCATTGCAGTACAACGCGCACAGGGGTACAACGCGTACCCGCACACATTGAAAGCAATGGGCCGGCCGGAGGCACCGATCGGTCCATTGCAGTACAACGCGCACAGGGGTACAACGCGTACCCGCACACATTGAATGCAATGGGCCGGCCGGAGGCACCGATCGGTCCATTGCAGTACAACGCGCACAGGGGTACAACGCGTACCCGCACACATTGAAAGCAATGGGCCGGCCGGAGGCACCGATCGGTCCATTGCTGTTCAACGCGCACAGGGGTACAACGCGTACCCGCACACATTGAAAGCAATGGGCCGGCCGGAGGCACCGATCGGTCCATTGCAGTACAACGCGCACAGGGGTACCACGCGTACCCGCACACATTGAATGCAATGGGCCGGCCGGAGGCACCGATCGGTCCATTGCTGTTCAACGCATCACTGTACATGTGACTGGCATATGTCAGCATGCCTGTCTCAGATGGACATATGCCAGCCACAGATAGCTCCCAGGGAGTGAGGGGCACACCTACATCACGACAGCCTGTCCACACCTTATCATGAAGGCATGTAAGGCTGCATTTCCTATTGTGTGTATGTTGGTGTACATGTTGTCCTGTGGGTGTCACCTGTGGGCAGCCACCCCCAGGCTGTGCACGTGTTCATGGGGACAGGATCCTGGGTGTTACGTGTACGTGACCACTGTGATGTGCAACTGTTCATATCTGTGCATGTGCCATGGTCACATTTCACAGTGGTGTTTGTGTATGTCATGTCACATACCCTGTGAGTCCCATGTGGGACGGTATGTTTGAGCCAGGGTGTCCCAGTGGCACAATAGTGATGGCCCTCCACAGTCTTTGTGCATGTAGTGTTTACAATGTCTCTGATTTCATGTGCACAATGGGAGACAGTCTCCACATCCACGTTGTGTGTGCATGGACTCTGATGTTGTGCGTGTGTGTCACAGACGTCCATGGCTCTCCTGCCATGGCAAGTGTGGCCACTACCTGTGGGGGTCATGTTTGTTTTGTTGTGGTGTACACATGATACTCCAGGTGATGCCAGTGTCCATGTGGCATTACAGGGTCCCTGGGAATGTGCCTGTCGTTGAGCTGTGGTGCCTGGGGCACATCTGTCCTCACATGTCACTGGGGGGTGACTGTGACACAGCATCATGATATCCAATGGGCCAACCTGGGCCAAATTGATGCCACCTGTAGGACCGTGTTGACAGATGTTGGCCATGTATGTACCATACATGTCGTTCCGGTACTGCACACTTCATGTAGTTGTGCCTCATGATGATGTATGTTGGGATCTTGAGTGTGTTCAATGCCGCATATGTGGGGTGACTGACGATCTTGCTTACTTCTCCTCTGCACTGCAGGGCTCCTGCTGTCCATCGGCCATTCCCAGACCTGGCAACGATGGTGGAACGGGACAGCATCCGACGGTACCGCTTCACCAGGCAGCTGATTGAGGATTTTGCAGTGCAGTTGTCCCCACATTTGCAGCCTGGCCGGCTGTATCCTACAGCGCTGACCCCCAAGGTGAAGGTGATGGCAGCCCTACACTTCTTTGCCACCGGTACCTTCCAACATACTGTGGCGTCTGCTGGTGGGATGTCACAGACCATGTTCAGCCGTGTGCTCCGCGATTTCTTGGCGGCAATGTTGCTCTTCCTGAACCGGTACATCTATTTCCCTAGACTGCGACGACTCACTGACGTGAAGAGTGACTTTTATGCCCTGGGGAGGATGCCGCATGTCATTGGCTCCATTGATGGGACACGTGTGGCTTTGGTACCACCACAGGCCCAGGAGCAGGCCTACAGGAACCGCAAGCACTACCACTCGGTCAATGCACTGGTGGTGTGTCTTGCAGACATGACCATCACACACGTGTGTGCCCGTTTCCCTGGTTCAGCACACGATGCCTTTGTGATGAGGAGTAGTCGCATCCCCAGGTTGATGGCACAGATGCAGAACCAGCGTGCCTGGCTTGTCGGTGTGTACTGACTTTGTGCCATTGTGTGTGATCTGATCTGTAGTATTCCGCCCACTTTTCCAAGTCAGCTGATGTGCACTTGTCTGTCCGTAGGTGACTCGGGATACCCCAACATGCCGTGGTTGCTGACACCCCTCAGGAACCCTGTGACACCTGCCCAGATGCGCTACAATGAGGCACATGGTCGGACCAGGAGAGTGATTGAGCGGACCTTTGGTCTCCTGAAGAGCCGCTTCCGCTGCCTGGACAAGACCGGAGGGTCCCTCCCATATGCCCCTGCGAAAGTGTGCAAGATTATCATCGTCTGCTGCATGCTCCACAACCTGGCAGTGCGGAAGGAGTTGCCTCTCATCCAGGATGACGATGACCAACATCCGCCACCTGTGGAGGATCCTGGCCTGGACCACGATGCCAGTGACGATGATGATGATGATGGTGATGGTGATGTCCGCACACAGCTCATCACCAACTTCTTTAGCTGAATGTGAGTATCCTGAGGTGTCATGTCAATGATGTGAGTTGGCATGATGTGTGGGTGGTGCTCTGGTGCTGTTGGAGTGTGTCCATGGGCTACTTGACAGGATGTGTGTTGCGATGTGTGGTGACAGGTGGGCTGTACTCCCCAACAGTGTTGACATGCTAACTTGGTTCTGGGTGGGTATCTTGTAACATGTATTGTGCATGAGTTTTGCTGTTCTGTCCTGTACTGCATTGCTTTTGACTGTGTGTCATTTCTGTCCTTCACAGGGTACTTTCAGATTCGTTTGGTCAACTGTGTCCACCGACGACGTGATTGCACATCCAGGCTGGTAGCTGTTGTGTCCCTACAGGTGATGTGCGCCACACCCATGGACTTCCTTCTGTCTACAGTTGTTGACTGTGTGCCCGCTACCAGGTGGGGTTACCTTGCATCTGTAGTGGTTACGGCATGTTGCTACTGTGTAATAAACCTGTGCTTCACTTAGTGATGTGCGTTGTCTGTGGTCACACATTTGACTGCCATTTGCTTACTGCACCTGTGGGCTACTTGACTACAACTGGGAATGGGTGTGGTGTCTGTGCATTGCACCGTCTTCCCTGGCAACATCAGTGTAGGCAATGAGTCAGATGGCCTAGGTGTGTATGTGTTGTGTAGCCCTGGTGGTGTGTCTCCCTCATATGTGTCACGTTGCCTGTACTCACATGCCTGTGTTGTCCTTGCTGTTGCAGTTCGCATACACTGTGTAATTTTGCAGTTCATCATCCCCATAACAGCACCCACGTTGGAATCACGACAGAGGCAAGTATGGTGTATTAGTGTGTTTATTGTGATAATAGTGCATAGGATGGATTGTGCTGTACATGAATCTTGCAATCCCAAGTTCCTAGATGAATAGAAAGTCCAGGTAGACAGGATCCCCAGTATCGGGGCCACAGTTGTCTGACACATTGTTCCAACTTGTACTCCCCATGCAATGTGTGGGAGTAGTGTTGCCATCAACAGGGTGAACAGTCTGTGCACAAAGGCGAAAATCCAGAACAGGTTCAGGCTTCCTGGGAGTTGCGCTTGGCCATCAGCCTCTCACTTTCCCCTCCTCGGACGACCCCTCTTCTTGGGGGGGGGCCCTCTAGTGCAGGCTGCTGCGGTGCAGGGGACTCTCCGCCAGAGTCCTCCTCCCTCCCTGTGGCAGTTGCAGTTTGTTCGGTACCAGATGTTGTTGGCACACAGGGAGGTGTGGACTGGTTGCTGTTCATCTGGCGGAGGCATTGTAAAATGTCCCTGTGCACCGCCGTCATCTCATGTAGTACATCCCACTTGGACTCCACGCGGGTCATGTGGGAGTCCACACGTGACATGTGGGAGTCCACACGTGACATGTGTGACTCCACGTGGGACATGTGGGAGTCCAAGCGGGCATGATGGGCAGCCTGCTGCTGTTTGATGTCTCTGAGGAGCCCCACTACCTGGCTGAGCTCTCCGGTGCTGGACTGGTACGCATCAGCTATGCGTACCAGTTGTGGGTCTTCATGCACACCAGCAACGTCTGCTAGCAGCGACCTCTGTCTCCCACCCCTCCCACCACCCCTGCTGACATGTGCAGTGTGTGCAGTTGCACGCACAGATAACCCTGGTCCACCTTGGGGGTTGGTGGTGGTGGTGGTGTCCATGGCCCCAGGTTGGTCCAGGGTCACTGCGCTGGTGTTGTTCCTTATTCTGTCCATGTCGGCAGGGATGGTATTCGTGGTGACAGTCGTTGGAGGGGTGGGTGCAGGGGGTGCAGCTGGTGGACCTGCTGGTGCTGCAGCTGGTGGTCCTGCTGGTGCAGCATGTTGACTTGCACCGGATGTGCCAGGTTGTTCTTCATCGTCCGAGGAGGACAGAGGCTGTACGACGCCAGTGAGCTCGGCATCCTCTTGAGCCTGGGACTGGGACTCCTCAGCGTCTGCTGCTGTGTCCCTATCATCACCTGTTTTTGGGAGACACAAACAATGTATGTCATGTTTCTGCAGGCATCAGTGGTTGACACACCTGACAGTTGTGACTGTGCCTCGGGGTGCGGGCCTGTACATTGTATTGTCCTAAGTCGTCACAGTCAGGGGTTGATATTGGTGTGGCACATTGTCCTGCATTATTTGGGCATTTCTATGTATTCTCTGGGGTGTGAACATGGTCTGCATTGATTGTGTTTGGTTGACAGCCAGACCTCCTTCCCACCCACCCACCCACCCAGTCAGTTATCCCACCATGGAACGTGCTTGCATTGCAGGGAGTGTAAGTTGTCTCTCAGGATGTCAGTCAGTGGTGTCCTGCTGTTTGTTGGTGCACAGTTGGCAGCAGGGCCTTGTGCTCCCCACAGCAGTAGCCAGTGTCAGCCATCTTGTGAGTCCTTCTCCACTCCCTGTGATGTGAGCATGGTTCAGGGTGGTGTTGATGGGACAGTTGTGGGGGTGAGCTATGTCTGTGACTGTGACTCCCATCATGCTATTGCCTCCACCCCACTTCCCAGCATTCCCATACTTACTTGCTTTTGTGGGGAGTTCAGTGTGTGTGGGTGTGAGGGCAATGGCAAGATGGCTGACAGTGGTGTCCTGCTGTTGGTTGGTGTGCAGTTCCCAGCATGCCCTTGTGCTCCCCACAGCAGTAGCCAGTGTCAGCCATCTTGTGAGTCCTTCTCCACTCCCTGTGATGTGAGCATGGTTCAGGGTGGTGTTGATGGGCCAGTTGTGAGGCTGAGCAATGTCTGTGACTACGACTCCCATCATGCTATTGCCTCCACCCCCTTCACAGCATGCCCATGCTTCCTTCCTTTTGACTCTGCTTCCCTGTGGGGTGGGCTGGCTGTGCTGACAGGATGGCTGGGAGTGTTGTCCTGGCAGTTGTTTGGCTAAGAGTCCCAAGAGTGTCCCTGTGCTTCACACAACATAACCCAGGGTGGTGGTGCTTTGTGGGATCTTGTGTTAGGATGGAGGGCATTGCATTCTACCAGGTGGGTACTGTGGAGTTTGTGTTGGGGGGGGGGTGTGAGGGGAGGTGCTGGTGACTATGGTCAGTGCTGCAAGTCCCCCTTCCCACCCAGCCAGCCAGATATCCCACCATGGAACGTGCTTGCATTGCAGGGAGTGTAAGTTGTCTCTCAGGATGTCAGTCAGTGGTGTCCTGCTGTTTGTTGGTGCACAGTTGGCAGCAGGGCCTTGTGCTCCCCACAGCAGTAGCCAGTGTCAGCCATCTTGTGAGTCCTTCTCCACTCCCTGTGATGTGAGCATGGTTCAGGGTGGTGTTGATGGGACAGTTGTGGGGGTGAGCTATGTCTGTGACTGTGACTCCCATCATGCTATTGCCTCCACCCCACTTCCCAGCATTCCCATACTTACTTGCTTTTGTGGGGAGTTCAGTGTGTGTGGGTGTGAGGGCAATGGCAAGATGGCTGACAGTGGTGTCCTGCTGTTGGTTGGTGTGCAGTTCCCAGCATGCCCTTGTGCTCCCCACAGCAGTAGCCAGTGTCAGCCATCTTGTGAGTCCTTCTCCACTCCCTGTGATGTGAGCATGGTTCAGGGTGGTGTTGATGGGACAGTTGTGAGGCTGAGCAATGTCTGTGACTACGACTCCCATCATGCTATTGCCTCCACCCCCTTCCCAGCATGCCCATGCTTCCTTCCTTTTGACTCTGCTTCCCTGTGGGGTGGGCTGGCTGTGCTGACAGGATGGCTGGGAGTGTTGTCCTGGCAGTTGTTTGGCTAAGAGTCCCAAGAGTGTCCCTGTGCTTCACACAACATAACCCAGGGTGGTGGTGCTTTGTGGGATCTTGTGTTAGGATGGAGGGCATTGCATTCTACCAGGTGAGTACTGTGGAGTTTGTGTTGGGGGGGGGTGTGAGGGGAGGTGCTGGTGACTATGGTCAGTGCTGCAAGTCCCCCTTCCCACCCAGCCAGCCAGATATCCCACCATGGAACGTGCTTGCATTGCAGGGAGTGTAAGTTGTCTCTCAGGATGTCAGTCAGTGGTGTCCTGCTGTTTGTTGGTGCACAGTTGGCAGCAGGGCCTTGTGCTCCCCACAGCAGTAGCCAGTGTCAGCCATCTTGTGAGTCCTTCTCCACTCCCTGTGATGTGAGCATGGTTCAGGGTGGTGTTGATGGGACAGTTGTGGGGGTGAGCTATGTCTGTGACTGTGACTCCCATCATGCTATTGCCTCCACCCCACTTCCCAGCATTCCCATACTTACTTGCTTTTGTGGGGAGTTCAGTGTGTGTGGGTGTGAGGGCAATGGCAAGATGGCTGACAGTGGTGTCCTGCTGTTGGTTGGTGTGCAGTTCCCAGCATGCCCTTGTGCTCCCCACAGCAGTAGCCAGTGTCAGCCATCTTGTGAGTCCTTCTCCACTCCCTGTGATGTGAGCATGGTTCAGGGTGGTGTTGATGGGACAGTTGTGAGGCTGAGCAATGTCTGTGACTACGACTCCCATCATGCTATTGCCTCCACCCCCTTCCCAGCATGCCCATGCTTCCTTCCTTTTGACTCTGCTTCCCTGTGGGGTGGGCTGGCTGTGCTGACAGGATGGCTGGGAGTGTTGTCCTGGCAGTTGTTTGGCTAAGAGTCCCAAGAGTGTCCCTGTGCTTCACACAACATAACCCAGGGTGGTGGTGCTTTGTGGGATCTTGTGTTAGGATGGAGGGCATTGCATTCTACCAGGTGGGTACTGTGGAGTTTGTGTTGGGGGGGTGTGAGGGGAGGTGCTGGTGACTATGGTCAGTGCTGCAAGTCCCCCTTCCCACCCAGCCAGCCAGATATCCCACCATGGAACGTGCTTGCATTGCAGGGAGTGTAAGTTGTCTCTCAGGATGTCAGTCAGTGGTGTCCTGCTGTTTGTTGGTGCACAGTTGGCAGCAGGGCCTTGTGCTCCCCACAGCAGTAGCCAGTGTCAGCCATCTTGTGAGTCCTTCTCCACTCCCTGTGATGTGAGCATGGTTCAGGGTGGTGTTGATGGGACAGTTGTGGGGGTGAGCTATGTCTGTGACTGTGACTCCCATCATGCTATTGCCTCCACCCCACTTCCCAGCATTCCCATACTTACTTGCTTTTGTGGGGAGTTCAGTGTGTGTGGGTGTGAGGGCAATGGCAAGATGGCTGACAGTGGTGTCCTGCTGTTGGTTGGTGTGCAGTTCCCAGCATGCCCTTGTGCTCCCCACAGCAGTAGCCAGTGTCAGCCATCTTGTGAGTCCTTCTCCACTCCCTGTGATGTGAGCATGGTTCAGGGTGGTGTTGATGGGACAGTTGTGAGGCTGAGCAATGTCTGTGACTACGACTCCCATCATGCTATTGCCTCCACCCCCTTCCCAGCATGCCCATGCTTCCTTCCTTTTGACTCTGCTTCCCTGTGGGGTGGGCTGGCTGTGCTGACAGGATGGCTGGGAGTGTTGTCCTGGCAGTTGTTTGGCTAAGAGTCCCAAGAGTGTCCCTGTGCTTCACACAACATAACCCAGGGTGGTGGTGCTTTGTGGGATCTTGTGTTAGGATGGAGGGCATTGCATTCTACCAGGTGGGTACTGTGGAGTTTGTGTTGGGGGGGGTGTGAGGGGAGGTGCTGGTGACTATGGTCAGTGCTGCAAGTCCCCCTTCCCACCCAGCCAGCCAGATATCCCACCATGGAACGTGCTTGCATTGCAGGGAGTGTAAGTTGTCTCTCAGGATGTCAGTCAGTGGTGTCCTGCTGTTTGTTGGTGCACAGTTGCCAGCAGGGCCTTGTGCTCCTCACAGCAGTAGCCAGTGTCAGCCATCTTGTGAGTCCTTCTCCACTCCCTGTGATGTGCGCATGGTTCATGGTGGTGTTGATGGGACAGTTGTGGGGGGGGCAATATGTGTGACTGCGACTCCCATGATGCTATTGGCTACACTGACTTGGCCAGCATACACAGAATTCCTTCCTTTGAGTGGTCTTCACTGTGTGTTGGTGTTGTTGTGGTGGCTACATGTGTGGATGTGTGTGTTAGTTCTATTTGTGCCACTGCCTAGCTGTAGTTGTGGTTGTGTTTGTACATGTGTTGGCACAGTTGGATGTGACTTTTTTGATGGCATGTGTTGTGTTTATCTGACTGACATACACATTTTGGGATGATTCTGTTCTAGTTGCTGTGTAATTGCTATGAGTGCATGGTTTGACTCTCCCCTTGACAGTGATGTGTGTGTTTTGTGGCAGTTTATTGTGTACATTTGTTGTGTACTCACCAGGCTCTGGGATGTTCTCTAGTCCATATACGCTCACTGGCGGAAGGATGGCCCGCACCTTCTCCTCCCAGGGCCTGAGGTATATTGGCTTGGCAGGAGGGCCACTGCCGGTGTGTTGGCTGTTGATGTAGTCTATCTTCAGCAGGTCCCGTACCCTCCTGCGCACGTCATACCACCTGTTCTGGATGTCCGTCTTTGTGCGCCGACATGGTGATTGGGCGTTCACCCTGTTGATGATCCTCTCCCACATCTTGGTTTTCTGCGACATGGGGGTCTGTTGGACCAGAGTGCCAAACAGCTGTGGCTCCACCCTGAGGATCTCGTCTACCATGACTTCCAATTCACTATCTAGGAACTTGGGATTCTTCTTGGGGGGCATGGTGATGGTTGGTGATGGTGGGTGATGTGTGTGTTGGTGTGCAGGTGAGGGTGTGTGGGTGTGTGTTGTGCTGGGTGTATGTGAGGTAGGTATTTGTTGGTGTGCTGCTGGTGTGTGGCTTGTGTGAGGGATGAGCTGTGGGTGTGTGGTTGCTTTCTCTTGGGTGCTGGTAGTGGAATGGCATTTGCAAAGGCTCATGGTAGTGATTTGTGTCCTTTATATAGGTGGAGTTGTGGGTGTGTCTTTGTTCTCTGTCCCCACCCCCCCAGTATTTATTGGCTTGGTAATTGCTTGTTTGGCCTTTTTTTGGTTGATTTTTCCTTTGTGCTGTTTGTGTATGTTGGAAACGTTCTTGTGACCGAGTCGGACCGTGCATTGGTCTCGTACGGTGTTTTCCGTTTCGTTCACGCTGTGTTTGTGCAGTTTTGTATGCTGCGTACGCGTCGGTCGCGGTGTATTGTGTTGCTTCGGCTCGGTTTTGTATGCGTGTCGGTCGTACGGCTTGTCCTCCGTCCGACTCGGTCGTGTTTTCGCGCCTTGCATCGTACTTTGCGGGTTGGAGTTGGCGGGTACGATTCTGTCGGATTTGTTCCGGGTGCGTGTCGGTCGGTTGGATTCGCGTGTTTTTCCGGCCGGATTGCTATTTTCCGAGCGGCTCGGTCGGTCGGCTTGGTTTCCTGACGTGTCGGTCGGATTTATCGCGGCTTGCATCGTACTTGGCGTGTCGGGCGCCACTGGTACGTGTCGGTCGGTATTTTTACCGGATCCGAGTCGGTCGGTGCTTTTTCCGGCCCGAATCGGAATCGGCCCCTCAGTGTTTGCTGTCAATGTTCATGGGACATTTCATTTATGAACATCTACAGGATGTGTATGTTGGCACTTGTTGCCCATTGTTATGTGTGCATGTTTGTTGTTCTGGTTGTGAAGTGTTGTGTGATGTCTGTGATGCCACACCCAGACTAGTGAATGTTGTTCTGTTGTGTTTTCCTAGGTGCCTTCGACCTCTCCTTGCCTACATACACTCCATCCCCTGGTACATTGTATTCATGGTGAAAATTGTACATCCTGGAATAAAGACGGAGCAGGTACAACAACATGTGTGTAAGGATTTGTTTATTTACAAAGGTGACATGTGAGGGGGGGTACATTTACAGTGAGGTGATTAGTGGAGCAGTGAGTTGACAGTTATGGTAAATGAGATAATCGAGTGGTCACCACATAGGTGTGGTGACCCAGTCCAACAGACAGATGCCATTCACAAGGCAGTGTGGGGAAGGACAGTCCAATAAGTCAATGCAGTGGTGAAGAGGGTTGCCATCATGGCTGGCTGCGTGACTGGCGTTTGGCATGTGCTTTGCCAACAGATACTCCCAGGGTTTTCTTCGGACAGCCCCTTCTCCGCTTGGCAGGGGGGGCCTCTGCTATAGGGCCAGTGGTGTCTGAGGACTCACCCCTCTCTGTGGCCGCAGGGGAGGATGGTGAACTGTCATCCTGCGGACCACCAGTGGGAGGGGGAGGTGTTGCTTGTGGCGCAGGCCTGTCCCTTAGTACCGCCACTAGCTGGCCCAAGAGGTCCACAATTTGTCCCATGCGGGTGTCCATGGACCTCATCAGCAGGAGGAGCTCACATGAATCTTGTTCGGACCGGGCCGTTTGTCCCTGGGCCCGTTCATATGCCCCAAGGACTCTGTGGATGTGGTCCAGCGATTCGGTCCCAGGCTGTGATCGTGTGTGGGTGACTCTGCCCCTCCCACCTGCACTGCTGCCACGGACCTGTTGCCTCTCCACTGTCGGACCACACATCCTCTCCCTGCCCTCCTCAGTTGGTGGGGTGGGGTGGTCATCCTGTGGGAGAGGGACGGTGTTGCAGGCACCACTGGTGGTTGTGGTGGTGGTGGAGGACGCACCGGACGTAACAGCAGGGGCCTTCAGATTGGTTGTTGTAGCTGCAGGTGTGGTGGGGGGGACGATGGGGTCCTGGGACCTGTTGCGCCCTGGAACACCAGATGGGCTGGCCTCGGTCTCCTCGTCCAAAGATTCCTGGGAGTCAACATCCGAGAGTCGATGGTCCTGGGGGGAGGGAGACTGACCCTGCAGGTTGCTGGTGTCATCCTCTGCAGTCAATTCTTGGTCACCTGTGGGTCAGATGGGAAATGGTCATTGGGGTGCACCCCGCAAGCTTTGTGTTAGCTGTGTGTCATTCACTGTTAGTACACTACACAGTTGACTGATCATCACATTGTTTCCTATGTGCACTACTGTGCCTCCTGACATGCTGCGGTGGTACATGCATTTCTTGTCCATGGTGTGAGGTGTCAATATATACCATGCGCCACGTGCATAATTTGTGAGTACAGGGACATGTTGACATCTAGGGCCTTGCGCAAATTATGATTTTTGTGCGGACTGTTTGTAGATTTTTATGACCTGTCAGCCGTCACATCTGGGCATGTCCTGGCCATTGTCATCTCCTGCATACCTTTGTCTTGTCATGTGCATATCTGGATTGGTACCACATACCATGGTTTCTTACTTTTCATATGGTCCTTGTTATTCTGGCCACATGGCACTGAACCTGTCATTCATTGCTGTGCATGATTGTTCACAGTCTTTCCTCTACATGTGCATTGGTGTGTCACACTTTGGTTGCTGTGACAGTTTCCTTTGCTTAGCTGTGTGCACACTGTGCGTGGCAATATGATCGGTGTGCATATTTGTGCATTGAGAGGACTTGTGTTGTCATATGGCACCATTCTTTTTGTGTCGAATGGCTAGGTGCACGTACTGCCTACTTACCTGTTGTGTGTTAGCATTTGTCTTTGTTTTGTGACACATCGATGTGTGCGTGGTGGAGGCTTGCATCCTGCTCAGTGGTGGCACAAGACAGAATAATATGTCTGGCTAGCTGTTTGTCTATTTGAAGTGATCCATTATATGCCACATGCTTCTGGGTGGGGTAGGGGAGTGCTCCATCCTGCTGAGGTGTGGACAGGGGGCATGGTGGGAGTAGTAGTACAGGCCTCCATCCCACAAACAGCCCTCCATGGCAAGATGGCTACCTACCTGTAAGTTTGTTTGTTGGGGATGTAATGGCTGACACATGCTTCTGGGTGGGGTGGGGGAGTGCTCCATCCTGCTGAGGTGTGGGACAGGGGGCATGGTGGGAGTAGTAGTACAGGCCTCCCTCCCACAAACAGCCCTCCATGGCAAGATGGCTACCTACCTGTAAGTTTGTTTGTTGGGGATGTAATGGCTGACACATACTTCTGGGTGGGGTGGGGGAGTGCTCCATCCTGCTGAGGTGTGGGACAGGGGGCATGGTGGGAGTAGTAGTACAGGCCTCCCTCCCACAAACAGCCCTCCATGGCAAGATGGCTACCTACCTGTAAGTTTGTTTGTTGGGGATGTGATGGCTGACACATGCTTCTGGGTGGGGTTTGGGAGTGCTCCATCCTGCTGAGGTGTGGGCCAGGGGGCATGGTGGGAGTAGTAGTACAGGCCTCCCTCCCACAAACAGCCCTCCATGGCAAGATGGCTACCTACCTGTAAGTTTGTTTGTTGGGGATGTGATGGCTGACACATGCTTCTGGGTGGGGTGAATGAGTGCTCCATCCTGCTGAGGTGTGGGCCAGGGGGCATGGTGGGAGTAGTAGTACAGGCCTCCCGCCCACAAACAGCTCTCCATGGCAAGATGGCTACCTACCTGTAAGTTTGTTTGTTGGGGATGTAATGGCTGACACATGCTTCTGGGTGGGGTGGGGGAGTGCTCCATCCTGCTGAGGTGTGGGACAGGGGACATGGTGGGAGTTGCAGTGCTGGCTGCCTGTGCACATGCACCCATGGTAATGTTGCTAGCTACATTGGTGGTGATTGGGAGGGGGTGGATATTGGATCTGTGAGACATGTTTTTGTGAGTGTGTGGTGCAGATGAATGGAATTGGTCCTAGGAGGTGTAGTTTTGTAGTTGTGCAAGGCAGTACATAGCAGTGTGGTGGTAGTCATTTGTTTGTACTTACCAGCCTCCACTCCCCCGGGTACTCCTGTGAGACTCTCTGGATGCAGTATGGCAAGCACCTTCTCCTCCCATGGGGTGAATGGTTTTGTTCGTATGGGAGTGCCACCGCCAGTCCTGTCAGCCAGCTCACAGTTCTTGGTCCTCCTCTCTTTGACAACCCTATTCAAGTCATGCCACCGCTTCATGATTTCCTTTCTGGATCTTGGGATGGTCCCTACTGCATTGACCTTCTGGACTATCCTTGCCCACATTTGAGTCCTTGTGGCTAATGGTGTCTGTTGGACCAGGCTACCAAACAGTTGTGGTTCAACTCTGACTGTCTCATCTACCATAACCTTCAACTCCCTCTCTGTGAATTTGGGCATTATTTGTGTTGACATGGTGTGTGATGTGCAGAGGGGTTATAGGTGCAGGGGTGTAAGTGGTGGTGGTGGTGGTGATGTATATGGTGTGTGATGTGCAAAGGGGTTAGGGGTGCAGGTGTGGAAGTGGTAGTGGTGCTGTGTGTGGTGTGAGTGGTGATGGTGTGTAACTTTGCCTATCCTTTGTTCTCAGGGGTTGGGCCCTTCAGCTGTGGGGTAGTGCAGAGGATTGTGGTCAAGGAAGGGGCTGGTTTTATGCTCTGCTATGTGGGTGTGTCCACATGTGGGAGTGCTCTCAGGTGTGTTGTGTGGGTTGTCCTTGTATTTTTTTATTTTTTTTGCAATGTTGTGTCATTGGGGTGTGTTTTCTGTTTTTGGGTGGCATGGCTACTTTGGTGTGGGCACTTTGTGGCCTTATTGTGGGTTTTTTAATTCGTCCGCCAAATTTGTCACGGAGCGTCCGCGGCGGTGGCTTTGCTGCAGCTCTTCCGCATGCTCTCCCATTCATCACTGTTAGCGACCGCGGCGGTCGGATACAGCGGAACGTGCCGTGGGACCATCGGGGATATCCTAATTTCCTGTGCGGTGTCTCCGCTATCCTTGCGGCGGGTTGGTGTTTTTCCGCACCGGTTCCGTCTGCCGAGGATGTGTTTTGGCCATCTCCGCACGCTACGGGCGGTTTTTCTTCCCCCCGTTCCGCTGCAGTCGGTGTTTTTTGGCGGTTGATCCTAATTTGGCTGCTGGTTTCTCCCCGGTGACGGCTGGCGGTTGTTTTCCGCTTCCATGGCGGTCGGGGTGATTTTCTGACCGCCATCCTAATGAGCCCCTAAGTGTTTGTATAGTCTACACAATTGTACTACTGACAAATTATCAGCATTAGGATGCAGTGTGTAGCTAGCTAAGACTGGCCATGTTGCCCCCTCATTACTGAGGGGACCTAGTCTAACGTCTTCTGTTGTGTGTAGTAGGGTGCCATCAAACCAATTTCTGTGTTCTTGGTATGTTATAGGTATTTATATTTCATCATATGGTATGTAGTTTTTTGGAACTTGTTTGTATTTGTGATACAGCCCTGTTGTATTGTCTGCTGCTGAGAATGTGACCCATGAATAGAATACCTCTGTCCTATATGCTTTGGGAGCCTCAACAACAGAAGTAACATCTCCACCGGCATGTATGAGATCATGTTGTAGTATTTTCTGAATAACCACATCTGCAGTTCTCAGCAATGTTAAGTATGTCAGCGTCGTCGTCTCCTGACACAATGAATTACAGAGAGGTTAACACAATGGGAATTAATCCTTTGAAGTGTTTAAGCTTAAACAACCTGCAGCTAATGCATAAGAGTTCTCTATTCAGCTGAGGAGGATTGTCTCTACCACCCTAGACGTCTCTGGGTAGGAGGTGTGTAGGGGTCTTTAAGTATGCAAGAGACAACTGCTCAGGTGATCCATTAAATAGGAACCAAATCTACCACATTGGCGACGTCTTGTCACACGGTTTCCACTTTTCAGTAGGACCTGTTAGTTTGTTGGACAACATAAACATTGGGATGGTGCCATACGTATTCCATGCACCATCTCAGGATATGTTGGCCTATAGTCCTGCTAGTTCATGGTACCCCCATAAATACCCCTACACCTAGTAAGGTAACAAACGGTTTGGGAAATGTCCAAACATGACAACTTTGACTCCCAAGGAACATGGTAACAGATCTAGAACCCTTTCGCTCAGTCACTTGTGCTTTCGCAGAGATATATACAAAAAATACACAAAGGGGCATTTTCAATATTTATTGAACCATCACGATTCTTGTATAAAATATATGCACTGCAATGAATAATAGACAGAAGCAGACAAATGTGATTAGCAATATAAGGACAGTAAAATGAATGCACGATTCCATCATCGTGCTAAAACTGTACATATATGCTGGGATATATGTACTGTGTATAGTGTACTCCTACTTATGCATTCCCTAACCTAGATTTCTAGGGCAGGCTTTCTGCCAAGAATCTCCAGCTGGATGATCTAAATCCCCATTAACTGAAAGCAAGGCATGTAGGTCCACATCTTGGTCACAGGTTGTACAGCCCTCCTTGCAGAGGGCAAACAGGAATCAGCTGTGCTGAAGCGCCAATGATAGCGATGACCTCTCAATGACAGAAGAGTGCTCCTCTAGTTAGAGTACCTAAATGCGCATGTATTTATAACAGCAGCATTCATGCTTCCGTGTAGATGCTTCAGCCGAACTGACATTGTTTATTGTCTCTTGTGATAGCGCACTCACCTTATGGACAAATAATAAACTACAACATTTGCACAAAGTATGTTCAGGCCTAGTCCTGAATGGTCAAGGTATCTTTATAGTATACTTACGAAGTGGAATTGTAAGCAAAGTGGATTGGGAAAAACGAATCCTGGACTGTCATGTAAGCAAATGTGTGTTCAAAGTCAGTGTGTGGAAAAATAAGGCAACTTTAGAAACATGCACACATAAAATGGAATTTTTTTCCCGGGCCTAACCTAGCCATGTGACACACTAACCCACAGGCAATTAAATCAAATAGCACTCAATTCTCCAGAAACACGTGGCATGTGACCAGGCAACCATATTAGCAGATGTCCTGGAACATAGTGGACACCGAAAGTAATAGAAAATGTCTGCAGTGTGAACTATTAGATAGTCAAATTCCTATAGATACATTGTAAGAAACGCAGGAAACTGAAAATGTAGAATTGGATAACTATAGAGTATAAGATAATGAAGCTATTGAAAGGAAATTTGATTGCTTGTCAGGAGCAATGATGCTTTTTGTTTCAGTAGAATAATTCAAAAGCATAAGCAAATAAAAGGAGCCCAAGGAATTCATAACAGTAGTAATCTTGGGGTTCCAGAGTCACAGTCTTAGCAGTGGTCAAACTCGCGAATTCATCAGAAATATCTTCATTTCTCCAAAGCAACAACTCGATGAAATACTAAAGAACCTAATACAATTAATTATGGAAATCTCCCACATCACCACTGTTACTTTTGGAGGACTTTCATTTAAAAATCCCTCCATCATTAGCAGATTATGTACTTCAAAGTGACTATGATGATGGTATGGGCATTCTGGCCCAAATCCTGTGAGATTGGAAATTGGATATTAGTGGAAACAACTTGGTCAGTAAAGTTTGAATTTTAAAATAATAAATGGAAGAACTCATAGTTACCACCAGCGGACAAATTGTGTATACAGCAATAGGAAGACAACATTTCTTAGTGACTTTGCAGCAATTTCTGCAGAGAGTTTTGGAATTTTAAGGCATATGAAAGTTGAGAAACGACTGAGGAATGACTGCAGACCATTACTGCTTACCGTGGACTGCAGCCCTAAAATAAGAGAAATCTGGCATAATGGCCATACATTGATTTATAAAAATAAAAGAAGGTTTAGTGTGGTCCTCACATTTAAAAATACAGTGCCTAAAGGACATGACGATCATTCTAATCCACTACAAGGAACATTCAGCAGAGGGAATACTTGATGAATTTATCAACTACATAACAAATATAAGACTCAGGGCCTGATTCTGATGCGGGTTGGAAAGCTTCCCGACCGAATCGGTTTGGAAATGGTTTCCAACCCACTCGGATCGGGAGAGTCCGACCGACGGAGTACGATGCATCCGGATGCTTCCAGATACGATTTGGTTGGACTCCCATTGACTTCAATGGGAGCATATGTTCCTAACCGCATCATAATTGGGCCCTGGGTCGGGAAGACACGTTCCCGATCCGATTTGGAAGTAGCAAATGCCATTAGGAGGCCTTCCTAACCGCATCAGAATCAGACCCTCAGTCGGGAAGCTTTTCCAACCCGCATCAGAAACGGGCCCTATGTGTGAACATCAGTAATAAGCAGCTTGAAATAGTTATGAAGAGGCCCGTGCTTCAAAAGAAAAAATAAGAGCAATTTTGAATAGGAACATGATGGAAATGATCTTACATGTGTTTGAAGGTTTTACGTCAATTTTTGATAGGGAATTTCTAAGGGAAAAACTGGGGCTGAAATCCTCATTAAGGGGTCACCCTGTGGGTCCTAGTGTCATAAAAATGCCCTTATGTAGAGAAGAAGAATGCTGAGGAGTCTATGGTGGCGCCTACATTTACTCATTACACAAAAGAACACAGCAGAAATGCCATTTTTCACATGCACATCTGTACCCTTTGTTCGTTGGATAATAGCTTCACCGGATTTTAGTAAGTTGTGCTCTCCAGGCAAAAAAACCTCCCTCTGCCGACAGGAGGCAAAATCAACTCTCAAGGTGAAGCAGCCGCCCACCTGGAGTTGAAGTACACAATGCACAAAATGCCGAGGCACACCAAGAAGTCCAGATATTGTACAACTGGTTTCGATCAACCAAATATGTATCAAAGAAGTCCATAGAGCAGACTCTGTTTTCCTTGGTAAATCCTTTATTTCATATCAAAACCGATTTCCGAAAAGGCAGCGATACGTGTATCGTCCAAAGGACTTTCTCAAGGCTGCAAACAATGTTAAATCTACAGTTAAAAACAATGTATCAAAAATCAATATCACTATATACACAATAAAAATTAGGTTAAAATCCGAATGTGAAGAAGGTGACAGTGACACTGTCAACCTTATAAACATTTGACTCCGAAGATAGTGAAAGAAACAAAAGGAAGAGCACTCGCAACTAGCACCATACAAAGACAGAGCACCACGTGATGTGTTGCAGAAACAGATAGAAAAGTGGTAGAAACTTCACTTTATCCATCCGTGTGTAAGTAGAAGAGCAACCATACTCCGAGGATAAAGATCCTCATTCCCAGATTGGAGAATTAAAATAAAGTACATACACGGCATACTAGTAAACGGCAAATCATATGGCGAACCAGATGAAAATGTGTATGCCAAAAGAAATAGTAAGAGATGAAATCCACTACCCAATAAAAGATTGATAGATGAATAAGTAAAGATGTAGACAACCTACTGACGCTAGCCTTATGAACGCAAAAACATAAGCTGTGTCTTACCTAAGTTCAATAGAAAAGGGATTCTCAGTATTTAAAACGTATTCTTCCATATGAAGGGTGCCAACCCGTATTAACGGTGTATCACCTAATGGGTATAAAGAGCAAGATGCCTATTGAAAATAATATGAAAAAGGATCTATATAAGATAAATATAATATATAAAAACTGCTAACCCTCTGAATCCTATGTTTATAGGCCACCACACCACTGGACATGAAAACAAATTGGGTGTGACTAAACCAATATATACACACCCAAATTCTAAAATAGCTACCACTGCATTTTGCAATCACGTAAAACACCCTCCGTGCATGCCAAGCTTACTATATAGAAGCTATCACCTAAGTTATTAACGATCCGCTAATATAAGATATAGACCTTATTCGTCTGCAAGCTAGGAACCCAATCCCTGTAACAACTTACAATCCAACATTCAAGAAATACATCAACACAAGTCGTGGCTAACAGTTACCTGTAGCAGGGAGAAAAATGGACATCACTACCGCTACATATCTTATCATGTTCAAGCAGGTCTTGATACACCTGCATAGAAAACAGAAAGATTTAAAAATACAATTACGAATCCATCTAACTCTTACATCACCAAAAGTAAATAAGTATATTCCATACACAATCCAAAAAGATTACCTGCGTTCAAGGCCAGTCTGCAGAGTAAAAGAGTCCCGACAATAGTCAAACACTGTCCGGAAACCCGCGTTTAAATCTAAGACACGAGATAGTAGACATAAAAAGAGGAGGATGAGAACACTTCTACTAATTGCACGGTCGCCATTTCTAAGTGGTAAAAAGTTAGGGGCTAAAAATGCGTCATAACTAAATACATACATGCATCCTTGTTATTTTTTTTCGTTATGCATGTATGTATTTAGTTATGACGCATTTTTAGCCCCCTAACTTTTTACCACTTAGAAATGGCGACCGTGCCAATTAGTAGAAGTGTTCTCATCCTCCTCTTTTTATGTCTACTATCTCGTGTCTTGGAATATACTTATTTACTTTTGGTGATGTAAGAGTTAGATGGATTCGTAATTGTATTTTTAAATCTTTCTGTTTTCTATGCAGGTGTATCAAGACCTGCTTGAACAGATAAGATATGTAGCGATAGTGATGTCCATTTTTCTCCCTGCTACAGGTAACTGTTAGCCACGACTTGTGTTGATGTATTTCTTGAATGTTGGATTGTAAGTTGTTAAAAGGATTGGGTTCCCTAGCTTGCAGACGAATAAGGTCTATATCTTATATTAGCGGATCGTTAATAACTTAGGGTGATAGCTTCTATATAGTAAGCTTGGCCATGCACGGAGGGTGTTTTACGTGATTGCAAAATGCAGTGGTAGCTATTTTTAGAATTTGGGTGTGTATATATTGGTTTAGTCACACCCAATTTGTTTTCATGTCCAGTGGTGTGGTGGCCCATAAACATAGGATTCAGAGGGTTAGCAGTTTTATATATATTATATTTATCTTATATAGATCCTTTTTTATATTATTTTCAATAGGCATCTTGCTCTTTATACCCATTAGGTGATACACCGTTAATACGGGTTGGCACCCTTCATATGGAAGAATACGTTTTAAATACTGAAATCCCTTTTCTATTGAACTTAGGTAAGACACAGCTTATGTTTTTGCGTTCATAAGGCTGCGGTCAGTAGGTTGTCTACATCTTTACTTATTCATCTATCGATCTATTATTGGGTAGTGGATTTCATCTCTTACTATCTCTTTTTGGCATACACATTTTCATCTGGTTCGCCATATGATTTGCCGTTTACTAGTATGCCGTGTATGTACTTTATTTTAATTCTCCAATCTGGGAATGAGGATCTCTATCCTCGGATTATGGTTGCTCTTCTACTTTACACACGGATGGATAAAGTGAAGTTTCTACCACTTTTTCTATCTGTTTCTGCAACACATCACATGGTGCTCTGTCTTTGTATGGTGCTAGTTGCGGGTGCTCTTCCTTTTGTTTGTTTCACTATCTTCGGAGTCAAATGTTTATAAGGTTAACAGTGTCACTGTCACCTTCTTCACATTCGGATTTTAACCTAATTTTTATTGTGTATATAGTGATATTGATTTTTGATACATTGTTTTTAACTGTAGATTTAACATTGTTTGCAGCCTTGAGAAAGTCCTTTGGACGAAACACGTGTCGGCTGCCCTTTTCGGAAATCGGTTTTTGATATGAAATAAAGGATTTACCAAGGAAAACAGAGTCTGCTCTATGGACTTCTTTTGATACATATTTGGTTGATCGAAACCAGTTGTACAATATCTGGACTTCTTGGTGTGCCTCGGCATTTTGTGCATTGTGGCGCCTACATTTATTCAGAATATTAAAAAAATCAGAGTCTCATTGTACACTCCAGTTATGTGGTCAACCACAATGTTGTCTCCTTCTCGAGAGGTCTTGTATACCTGATCCACCAGGTATGGTTTGTTGTTATGTTACTGATGTTTCTAAAGTGCCTCATGCATTCATGAGAGTCTCTTGGCAGTGTATGAGATTTCAGGACCCATAGTGCAGCATAGCTAATGATCAATATACCCGCTACTTGCTGTGGACAATATTTTTACAGTTTCTTATGCTGTTTAAGTGAATCACTGACAAAATATCGATTACAAAAATATCGAGGTACAAAAATATCGACATCCTATCTACATCATGGTAAGTACAAAAATATTGAGAAAAAATATTAATGTCAAAAATATCGTTGTAAAAAATATCGTTTTTTTTAAATGTTAAAAAATAATGTAAAATAAAGTAAATAATGCATATAATTAAAAGAAACAGTTAAAAATATAAAGAAATGTTTAAAAATAATAACTAATACATATAATGTTAAAATAAAAATAAACATATACATATAAAATATAATATATATACTTACTTAATAATAGTCATAAATAATTATTTTAATAACTTATAAATTGGTAAAAACATTTTATAAATTATAAATACATATATACACATACAAAAATAATATAAATAAAAATATTAAAAATATATATAACAAATTAAAAAACTACAATACTTTAAATGTTTTTAAAATAAATTATACACAACATTAACTAAAACAATACAGAAAAATATTGGATAGCGGAGAGAAAAAAATTACTATTCCCACTCCAAAGAGTGCAACAGTAGGGAAAGTGTTGGATAGCGTAGGGGTAAAAATTACTATTCCAACTCCAGAGAGTGCAACAGTAGGGAAAGTGTTGGATAGCGTAGGGGTAAAAATTGCTATTCCCACTCCAGAGAGTGCAACAGTAGGGAAAGTGTTGGATAGCGTAGGGGTAAAAATTACTATTCCCACTCCAGAGAGTGCAACAGTAGGGAAAGTGTTGGATAGCGAAAGGGTTAAAATTACTATTTCCACTCCAGTGAGTGCAACAGTAGGGAAAGTGTTGGATACCGTAGGGGTAAAAATTACTATTCCCACTCCAGTGAGTGCAACAGTAGGGAAAGTGTTGGATAGCGTAGAGGTAAAAATTACTATTCCCACTCCAGTGAGTGCAACAGTAGGGAAAGTGTTGGATAGCGTAGGGGTAAAAATTACTATTCCAACTCCAGAGAGTGCAACAGTAGGGAAAGTGTTGGATAGCTTAGGGGTAAAAATTACTATTCCCACTCCAGAGAGTGCAACAGTAGGGAAAGTGTTGGATAGCGTAGGGGTAAAAAGTACTATTCCCACTCCAGAGAGTGCAACAGTAGGGAAAGTGTTGGATAGCGTAGGGGTTAAAAATAACATACTTATCAATTAAATAATTTTTTCAATTAAATAATGATTTATTAATAAATTAACAATAAATTAATTATAAATACCAATACATTAAAATTAATAATTACTTTAATAACATTAAATTACTTCCCACCCTATTCGCCAATAAACACACAACCCACTCCGCATAAAATTTAACACAATTAATGTAGTTATCAATTAATCAATTAATAAAAATTAATTACCAATTAATAATCAATTAACAATAAATGAATTATCAATACTAATAAACAATAATTAATAACAATTAATTACCAATTAATAAACAATAAATTAATTATCAATACCAATAAATATTCATAAATAATTACTTAATTATAATAAATTACTTCCCACCATATTCCCCTATAAACACACAACCCGCTCCTAAACTAAATTAACACAATTAATATATTTATCAATTAATTCATTAATAAAAATGAATTACCAATTAATAATGAATAAACAATAAATTAATTATCAATACCCAAAAATAAAAATTATTAATTAATTTATTATAATTAATTTACTTCCCACCCTATTCCCCTATAAACCCACAACCTGCTCCAATAAAAAAATTATACAATTAATATAATTATCAATTAATCAATTAATAAAAATTAATTACCAATTAATAATTAATTAAAAATAAATTATCAATACCAATAAATAAAAATTAATCATTACTTAATTCCAATTAAATTACTTCCCACTCTATTCCCCTATAAACCCACAACCCGCTACAGAACTAAAATGCAAAATTTAATTAAAAATAATTAATAATTTCTAAAAATTATGAATTAATTTACTATAATTAAATTACTTCCCACCCTATTCCCCTATAAACCCACAACCCGCTACGGTACTAAAACGCAAAATGTACTTACATTTTTTTACTAACTTCTAAACAATTAATGCATATATTTAAAAAAAAAATACAAAACATAACAAAACATGTGGAACACATACATATAAAATACATACTAAAATACATAACACTAACATAAACATCAATATTATTAACATCAATATTTTTGCTATCAATATTACTAACTTCGATATTAAAAAAAACAATATTTCTTACCTTCAGGTCGATATTCTGGTCACCGATATTCTTGATGTCAATATTCTGTCCCTACGATATTTAAAACTCGATATTAATATAGGTCGAAATAAAAAACTCGATATTTTGTCTGTGCACCGTTTAAGTAGCTTATTTTCACATCTGTAGTGTTCAGAAGTACGAATCCGCAGCTTTGTATCCTGGACTCACAGAGATTCCCTGTCTCTTCTGATTAATTAAGAATTTGTTTATAACGCACACTCCTACTGTAAGGCTTCCAGATATTGCACAGAAAAAAAATAATACAAGAAGGATAGTCTCAGAGGGAGGGCATTTTGAATCAGGAACGCAGTCAAAGTCAAAATACGCTTTATTCGATTTAAAAATGTTAAATCATAAAAGCACAATACATTAAAAACGAGAATACATCAATTCATATATGTAAGTTTAACAATACATTAAAAATAACATCGACTAAAATTTAGTAGAAAAAAAGAACTACAAGCTAATTTGCATGCACAGCCATGTCATAGGTAAAGTCCATAAGCAGTTAAGAAAAAGAGGGGCCTTACATGGATTTCCTATATCGAACCACCCCTTTCAAATATTTGGCTATGTGATCAGTAAAAATTTCATCATCTAAAAATTGTAGCTTGATGAAGGCTGGTCGACATTGTCTCAGGCCTTGCATTTTTAAAATAGGCAGAATCTATCTTTTCCTAATTAAAATAGAAAACTTACAGAAGAAAATAATAGGAATTGTAGACTGTGCAGATATATCATCACAAGGGCATGAGCATAGAGAGCGTGACCAGTCATTTATCTTAGGGAATGCAACCATGTTATGGAAATTGCCTAAACGTAGGCGAGTCAGTAGCAGCCTGTCATAGTTTCCTAGTGTTTTTGTTAGGTAGGGTTGTATCCCCAGTTGAGTCAGAAGCAATTTTTTTGCTCTGACAGATGTTTTCATGATATTAGAGGACAATCTGATCATCTCCAGATGGTTAATGCATGACAGCTTTAATTCCTTCCTTGTGACAGGGCTCAGACTGTCCGGATTTACAAAGTACTCAGGACAGCCTAAGTCATTCATAAGATTTTTGACATAGGCAAGCCAAGGAAAGCGATGTACCTGTTGCAAGTTCAAACAGTCATTTATCACGTCCTGATTGAGACCAGTTGCAGTACCAGTCCAAAGCTTATGCCATAATAAGATCGGCTGGATTTTAATTAGGTCGGACAGGTATGACAGTCCCAATTCGGCGTGACAAATATACGTGGCTGTACTATTTGGAACGGCTAGGAGATATTTTAGGAACCTGTTTTCAACTTGCTGTAGGGACTCTACATTTGCATGACCCCAGATGCCAACTCCATACAGTGCAATTGAGGTACATTTGGCTTTATAAATTGTCAACAAATCATTAATAGGACGCTTTCCTAGCTTCCTGGCGAAGTTTATCAAGCCTCCTATGGCTTTGGCAAATAGCAATTTTCTGGTGTCAATGGCTTTGACCCATGATCCCCTTCTTTCAAAAACGATTCCCAAGTATGAGAAGTAATTAGCAAATTCAAGTTTTTTATTATTTATGAAGATATCACGACACTTAACATTGGGCTTACTACATTTCATAGTGAATGTTTTGGAGATGTTTACGTTAAGGTCTAAACTTGACATATAGGATGCAAAGCTCGAGACAATTTTCTGCAGGCCAATTGGTGTGCGGGATAAAAGAACTGCATCATCAGCGTATAACAATGCTCCAATTGGCCGTTTGCCAATACTAGGTAGGTCCTGGCATTCCCTCGATAAGGTGGCACCCAAACTATTTATATAGAGGGTGAAAAGGAGGGGGGCTAACACGCACCTCTGCCTTTCCCCCTTCCTGACAGGGAAATTGTAACTAAGGGGCCCATTAGGATGGCGGGCGGAAGCACCACCGCCGTGCTGGCGGATGCAAAAAGCACCAGTTACCGTCCGCCCGCCACAGCACACACGCCCGCCCAATTAGGATGCGAAAAGACAGCCAAACACCGCCCGTACGCCAGCGACGCCGTCCGCCATCAAAGTGCGCCCGTTCACGGAGCGGCGCGGCTCAATGGAGACACAACGCCCAACGAAATCACGTACCGCCCGGCGTACAAATTACGATGCCAGAACCAAACAGTTCCTCCGGCTAAGAGACACCGCAAGCAAGGCAGAAAACCGAACTCACAGTACGGATATCAAAGAGGCGGACCCCCCGAGCATGAATCCAGCACTGCAGGCCCTCCCCATGCTCTACCTGATGCAGCACCCAGGAGTCAACGCACCGCGGCGACGCAGGTAGGCAGACACACAACAGGGGCACGCAAACAGCGCACACAGTGCAAGGGCGGGAAAACTGTATATGGCCCCCACCCCGACACCCCTGCGTGGACACGACACATCCACCACTGCACCCACACATGCGCACAATGCAGAGGCCAACGGCAGCGCAATGCATGCACCGCACACAAACAACACAGGGTCACAACCAAACACCACACACACCAGCACCACCCAGAACGCACATGTCACGTGACAGCCCTGCCACAGTCATGTCCCCAACCGGCAATTCACTGTTGCCAACCTGACGTCACACAACTGACCCGAACATGTCAGTGACGTCACGCCACATTAGGACACACCCCTGTGTGCAAAACACGGCGAAGCACACAGCGGAGGCAACATCACCCATCAGAATATGGACCCCGTCGGGAAAAAGGTACGCCAGTACCACACAGAAACACCGGTGCCACCCTGCACCCAATAACAAGACATGCAATACGTAACATCAAAGATACCGGGGACAGACAACAGGTGGGACCAATTATAACACAAGGCCCAACGTACAGCGGAAAAGCAGCCTGCTGCCCACACACGGGAGAGGAGACAGCACCGAATGACCTTCCATTCCCACTGTGAAACCACATCCCGACTAAACAAGCCGGAGAAAACAGTCATTGCACCAAACAAAGCCCAACACAGGCATGCAGAGGGAAGCGGCCACAGGGCAGATAGCGCATAACACCAAAGAACATTCAGAACGGAAAGAAGAAATGATAACACTCCCCCATGTGGTTCACATGCAAGTTATCTGGAAGGAGTCAGACACCACTGACCTTGACCATTCAGAGAAGCATGTGGGATGAGGGCCCGTGTCCTCCGCACAAGCCAACATAACACAAGTCCTGCCTCCCTACGACCATTACAGAATTCCCAGCAACATCGGAGGTTGCACTCTGCAGACTGCACAGACAGCCGGAGCACGCCACCACAGCGCCCTGCAGCAAAATGGCACTTGCACCACACCTACCCAACTACGCCGGACAGATCAAGCTGTACAAACATAACCTGATACAGATATTGGGATGTGACAATCTGGCCTTGCTGAACGTAAGTTACCGACTAACTTACTGCATCGCATTGTTCAGCTGCGTCATCCCCGTCTTCTACTGTCGGAGGTGTCCATTCTACTATCCTGTGGAGTTATGTCTCTCCAACCCGGCATGTCCAAGGGCGGACCTGCTACAACTATTCCACCCCCTGGACGCCCACGACAGGGCCTGTTCAGCCTATGGGGGCATGGCGTATGTGGCGACTATCGGACCCACACTGCAATGGGACCACTGTGCCTCCACACGACGGATAATGGATTACAGTTACATCGAATGCCATCCAACATGTCCCATCATGCTCCTACAAGGGACAACTCACGACCAACACCTTGACAGCCACCATCCGCTACATTGGCTGGCAACCATGTCCACCACCAATGCCATGGAAGCCCTGCTGGAAGGTATTGCATTCCGCCATCATTGCGGTCCTAGGATGCTTGATTCCGGTCCAGGGAAGACATGGCTTGGCAGTTCGGTCTGGACTGTTCCCATGAGGCACAGGGTCAAGACTGATTTGCATATGGCCATGTCTGAACTGGGGTGGCGTGGTGAAGCAAAATAACGATGGATTAAACCCAGATCTGTGACTGGGGGTGAATGTTTGCCAATGTGCAGCATTCCGTCCATCATCTTGTGTGTTTTGCATTTCGCCCTAAGTGGGAAGGGTATGCCCAGACGTGGGTCCCGTGCTCACTACGCTACTGGAGTCAAGCTATCCTGGCTGATGAAGGCTGATAGCCTGAAACCGGTCCTAGGATGCTTGATTCCGGTCCAGGGAAGACATGGCTTGGCAGTTCGGTCTGGACTGTTCCCATGAGGCACAGGGTCAAGACTGATTTGCATATGGCCATGTCTGAACTGGGGTGGCGTGGTGAAGCAAAATAACGATGGATTAAACCCAGATCTGTGACTGGGGGTGAATGTTTGCCAATGTGCAGCATTCCGTCCATCATCTTGTGTGTTTTGCATTTCGCCCTAAGTGGGAAGGGTATGCTCAGACGTGGGTCCCGTGCTCACTACGCTACTGGAGTCAAGCTATCCTGGCTGATGGAGGCTGATAGCCTGAAACCGGTCCTAGGATGCTTGATTCCGGTCCAGGGAAGACATGGCTTGGCAGTTCGGTCTGGACTGTTCCCATGAGGCACAGGGTCAAGACTGATTTGCATATGGCCATGTCTGAACTGGGGTGGCGTGGTGAAGCAAAATAACGATGGATTAAACCCAGATCTGTGACTGGGGGTGAATGTTTGCCAATGTGCAGCATTCCGTCCATCATCTTGTGTGTTTTGCATTTCGCCCTAAGTGGGAAGGGTATGCCCAGACGTGGGTCCCGTGCTCACTACGCTACTGGAGTCAAGCTATCCTGGCTGATGAAGGCTGATAGCCTGAAACCGGTCCTAGGATGCTTGATTCCGGTCCAGGGAAGACATGGCTTGGCAGTTCGGTCTGGACTGTTCCCATGAGGCACAGGGTCAAGACTGATTTGCATATGGCCATGTCTGAACTGGGGTGGCGTGGTGAAGCAAAATAACGATGGATTAAACCCAGATCTGTGACTGGGGGTGAATGTTTGCCAATGTGCAGCATTCCGTCCATCATCTTGTGTGTTTTGCATTTCGCCCTAAGTGGGAAGGGTATGCCCAGACGTGGGTCCCGTGCTCACTACGCTACTGGAGTCAAGCTATCCTGGCTGATGAAGGCTGATAGCCTGAAACCGGTCCTAGGATGCTTGATTCCGGTCCAGGGAAGACATGGCTTGGCAGTTCGGTCTGGACTGTTCCCATGAGGCACAGGGTCAAGACTGATTTGCATATGGCCATGTCTGAACTGGGGTGGCGTGGTGAAGCAAAATAACGATGGATTAAACCCAGATCTGTGACTGGGGGTGAATGTTTGCCAATGTGCAGCATTCCGTCCATCATCTTGTGTGTTTTGCATTTCGCCCTAAGTGGGAAGGGTATGCCCAGACGTGGGTCCCGTGCTCACTACGCTACTGGAGTCAAGCTATCCTGGCTGATGAAGGCTGATAGCCTGAAACCGGTCCTAGGATGCTTGATTCCGGTCCAGGGAAGACATGGCTTGGCAGTTCGGTCTGGACTGTTCCCATGAGGCACAGGGTCAAGACTGATTTGCATATGGCCATGTCTGAACTGGGGTGGCGTGGTGAAGCAAAATAACGATGGATTAAACCCAGATCTGTGACTGGGGGTGAATGTTTGCCAATGTGCAGCATTCCGTCCATCATCTTGTGTGTTTTGCATTTCGCCCTAAGTGGGAAGGGTATGCCCAGACGTGGGTCCCGTGCTCACTACGCTACTGGAGTCAAGCTATCCTGGCTGATGAAGGCTGATAGCCTGAAACCGGTCCTAGGATGCTTGATTCCGGTCCAGGGAAGACATGGCTTGGCAGTTCGGTCTGGACTGTTCCCATGAGGCACAGGGTCAAGACTGATTTGCATATGGCCATGTCTGAACTGGGGTGGCGTTGGTGAAGCAAAATAACGATGGATTAAACCCAGATCTGTGACTGGGGGTGAATGTTTGCCAATGTGCAGCATTCCGTCCATCATCTTGTGTGTTTTGCATTGCATTCCTGACAACCTGTCAATTCGTCGGGCCCCGTCGCCAGACCCCCCCAATGATGTCCCACACCGTACCCATGCTTGGCTTACGCATGGACTAGGCAGTTACCAGTACAACTACTACACCATGCAACTTGCAACTGACACCACAACAACAACTACACTGCCATGACATCTGATACTATTTGGGAAATGCACCCTGTACCTCATCACATCCAGTAACTCTGCATGAACAGGGGGAGGCAGAGGCATGGGATTTGTGTATGGCAATCACATGGACAGAACTGCACATACAACCATGCCATGATATGGATCCTGCGCCCATGAACATATGCACCGGTCAGTGGACAGCAATCGTCCTGCTGTAGTATGTGAGAGCTGTCACCACACCTCCCACTGAACGTCCGTGCCAGGACCTTTGCATGGACACCAAGTGCATCCACCAACAACATGAGCCCAGTGACTGTGACATGGCCAGTACCCACCACATCGCAACAACAAGTGGGACGCCTTTGCATGCACGTAAGCCCATGCCCTGATGTCACCTCCACGCACGTGTGTATGAGTAACCATAGCAGCAAACCTGTAACATGGAACTGAGATGCACTGTGCCCATGATGACAAGCGGACTGGTAGGCTAAATGTATACTGTCTGTGTCAGTCAGCAGCACCACAGTAATCAGCAAATGTACATTAGCACACCAACGGCTAAGCAGTTGTAACTCTGAAGCCCACATCCCACAGTCAACAACTAATCACTGTACCCCTACACCCTATGCTATGTGTAATCATGCTGAGTAAATCCTCCACATGCACTTCGCTGCCAGTAGTGTTCACTATACTGCATCACAGAGGACATTAGTCCCAATACATGGCTTGAAGCAACAATGTGTCTCTGCTGATTCATTTCACAAGTACGAATGAGAGAGGATGAGAGTGTGTGAAGTACACGGCAGTCGTGAGATGACCATGTAGTCCACTGTCATTGGATGTCAACGCAAATGAGTAACACAACTGTGGAAGACACACATGTGTCATGTGAAGCGGGAGTTACGCATGGCTCAGGTGGGTTGGTGTGATGGGTAGGTGCGCACATGCAATGTTGAAACACGCTGTGTTGGGAGGACTCAGGACCAGTACATTGGCGCACTCCTGGAAATCTGTAAAGACCACCTGTCTGGTGACGAATGTGAACTCGTGTGTGCACAACAGGCGGGCACACGAACAATGCCGCATCAAGTGTAGACGTCAGCCCACCCTCCGTGGACATGCCGGATACTGCTGCGCGTCCGCCAGGCCCTTGCCAAGGCACTCACATACCCTGTCGACCTGGTGTATCCCCAACATTGTCCACTTGCACAGGCAATCCAGGGCACGGGATGGCAGTTGAGCATGGTGGGTGAGAGGTCATGGCGCGCTCATCCTTGTCACATCAAGCAGGCAACACATCCACAATGTGTAGTATGGCACAAGTCAAATGGAAGTAGTGGGGGGACGCACACATCACAAGCAGCAGTGACGTCACAGAAGGTGGCTCGCACCATCCCACCCATTGACAATACACCCACACACGTTACATGCCATTGCAACAGAGAAGCCAGCGCGTGCACAAGCAGCTCCAAGCTCGCTCCAGAGAGGCCAAAGAGTGAATGTGTGGGGCCATGAGCTCCAGTTGGACGCGGACTGGCCCGCTAGGGCAGCTACAGCCTCTGTGTGTTGCAGGTGGTGTATCCGGACTGCGGAGCCTGTCATGCATTGTCAATGTTGCCCGGGTCTCGAGTCGGGGCACCACGCATGTGGACGGCGTCACGCCACTAATTATACCGTGAGACAAACCACATGTACAAATGGACCCACACATACACTCATTGGCCTCTCTGGGGCGAGCTTGGAGCTGCTTGTGCATGCGCTAGCTTTCTCATGTGCAAATGCATATTGGTGTGAGCGAGGGGAGGCCATGAGGACAGTGTAAAAGACAACTGTTTGACTTCCAGTTAGTTTAAGGAATGCCCCTGATGTGGTCAGAAAAAGACATGTCTCGTGTGTATTGCAACTAGTAGATAAGCCGACGACACAGCGTAATGAGTACCAGCACCACATACTTCCCATTCGAAGCACTGACTGGGGGTGACAACCATTGGACAGTCTTGTGTAGTCCACCCACGCGTACATGTGGGCCCTCCATGAACCATGTCACCTGCGGCAAAGTGATGTCATGGGCAATGACGGAAGTGAGCAGAGCTGTCTGCCCCACGCACAGACGGTGCATCAGCTCAACAGACCCAGCACTGAGTGCAGCAGGGGTCACATGTGCAGGGGCAGTTGTGCCTGGTGTGAATGCACATAGACAGCACATCGAGCAATGTGTAGCCTGCCCACATCTACTGTCCATTGTCAGGCTGACCTAGAAAAAGATCACAAGGCAACACATCTGTGTGGGTGTACCCACTGTGACCAACACTGCGCAACCATCAGCATACTCACCCTGTGCATGGCCCACCCCGCAACGAAGGTCACATTCAGTGCCACTATCCCTCACACACATCCCTATCACGAGTCATGGTGTGTCCAATCGACAGTGCAGAGTAAGCGCTCATCCGGGGGTCCTGAACAGGAGACACATGTAACCCACTAGGCAGTCTGTGTCGGCACCTACTGGCATTGTGCAGTCAATGTGCAGGCCAGGCCTGCTGGGACTGAGAAGGGCAGCATGGCCCCAGCCTGACTTCCACACGACCGACAAGTGCACTGAGACCTGCATTGCCAATTGTCTGTGTCACTGGATGTCTGACATGAAGTTGCCATGTACCACCACTCGGGTGGGACAGACAGGTCAAAGCGCCCGAGAGCTCACATACCCATGCCACCTGCGGCCAGCATGGTGTGCAGTGCATGTCTGTACTCCACAGGCTCTGACTCATAGTGCTGAGGAGCAACGACATGTGTGTCCCCCACATGCACACCCACACCCACTGCAGTTGTCTCTCACACACAACTTTCGCAAGGAATAGCCATGTGCAGTGTGCGTGGAGCACGGAATCCAGGTTCTCCGGCTCCTCGCTAGTGAGTGGACCTGGACACGTCCTCAGCATCATCCACGTGTAGGTGTAGTGGTGGCAGCAGCAGCTGTCGTCGAGGGGTGCCAGGCTGCAGTGCCAGGTAGCTGTGGTCATGCCTGTCCCACTCACACACACATATTACCCCCTGGGGCCGTTTCAGTGGGTACAAGCTGCTGCGATTCGTGTACCATGTCTGGCAGCTGCAATTGCAGACGTTGGCCTGCTCCCAGCTGGCCATGGACGCCTACCTCCACAGTGGAACACGCAGGGTGCAACCGCGAGGGCCATTGGAGTTGGCCGTAAGGGCCTGGCCCATGCCGGGTACAGTCCGCTGATGCCATGTGCACCACACAGTATAATGTACGCAATGCATCTGCAGGTGTGGCCATGATTTGCGTGTGGGTGCAGGTCCACAATGGTCAGGGCCACAACATGCTGTGTACATAGGCAGGGACGGCCAGTGCTCAGCCTCCACATGTATGTAGGAACATCATCATGTACACATTGGCATGGGAGCATGGGATATGCATATGCACACACATGCCATCTTTCACTATATACATCTGCCACTTGGCACGTGCAATGTTACGTGTCACTTGTGATGTGTAGTTGCAAGCACACAGCCGTGTCGGCATGGGGCTGTCAATGTGTACACCTGTCAATGTTTCTGGAGGTGTGATCCGTACAGTGCTGTACTTAGGGTGCAGTAGGGACATCAATGACTGTCTCATATCCCCTTGTGCCACCGGTCCCACTTGTTTTGGCCGCTCAGCCTGTGTCCATAGCGGTGTTGGTGTGTGCCCTACACACCCAGCCTCGGAAGCAGTGTGATGCACAGCAGCTAGTCATGTTGCCGTGGTGTTGCAGCTTACCGAATATGCAGTCTGTTGCCTTCAGCATGCCTTACAAGTTGTTAATGCCTAACTCCCCATGTGCATGCTCATAGCAATGGTGTGTGTCACTGCCCATTGCTATTGGTAGGGGACCTGTGTAAGTGTATTGTGGCTGTGCTGTCCCTACTTGTCAGCCGTTCTGTCATTCAATTGCCTGCCCAGTCATTTATGTTCTGTGTATGTGAATATGCCATGTGGCGTGTTGCTTTGACATGTGTACACTTCAATCTTTCCTAGGCGGAGACCAAACATTCATCGCCCCTACCAATTGCTGTCAGACATGGTGGATGTTGAGGTCATCCGCAAATATCGTCTGGACCGACCCACCCTGCATCGTCTATGTGTCTTGTTGGTACCCCACCTCCGTCCTCGCAGGGTGTATCCAACAGCATTCACCCCCACGGCTAAGGTGATGGCTGCACTGCATTTCTTCGCCACTGGGTCATTCCAGCACACAGTGGGCAGTGGAGGTGGGATGTCCCAACCCATGTTCAGCATGGTGCTCAGGGATGTACTGTCAGCCATGATGCTGTACAGGAACAGATACATCCGCTTCCCCAGGGCTCGTGAATTGGCGGCAGTGAAGGGTGCATTCTATGCTCTTGGACGAATCCCCCACGTTGTTGGTACAATAGACTGCACCCATGTTGGCCTTGTTGCACCACAGGCCACCGAGCACCTCTACCGCAACCGGAAGCACACGCACTCCCTGAATGTACAAGTGGTGTGCCTTGCGGACATGGTGATCACACACGTGTGTGCGAAATTCCCAGGATCGGCCCATGACGCGCACATCATGCGCAACAGCATCCTACCACGTCTGATGACGAATCTGCAACCAGACCGTGGCTGGATTGTTGGTGAGTATGTGGAGTAGTGTAGCGTGCTGGCTGTGCGATGCTGTCTTGTGTCCAGTTGGAATTGCAACGGTTCTCTGTGTCCCTCACACCCAGGTGACTCTGCTTACCCGAATGGACCCTGGCTGCTCAGCCCATTACGACGTCCTGGGAGCCCAGCAGATGTGCGCTACAATGAGGCACATGGGAGGACCAGACGTGTGGTTGAGCGGACCTTTGGCCTCCTCAAGTCCAGGTTCAGATGCCTGGACCGCACCGGGGGCGCACTGGCATACTCCCCACAGAAGGTGTGCCAGATAATTGTGACTTGCTGCATGCTGCACAATCTGGCGATCCGCAAGCAGATCCCCCTAATTGTGGATGACGGAGATCAACCAGGGCCCCAGCCTGCAGACCTGGACAGCTCCAGTGAAGAGGACAGTGGAGAGGATGAAGCTGTGAATGTCAATCAATCAATCAATCAATCAATCATGTCACTTATAAAGCGCACTACATACCCGCGAGGGTCTCAAGGCGGTGGGGGAAGAGGGGGGTGGTGCTGCTACTGATCGACGAGCCAGGTCTTGAGGAGTCTTCTGAAGGCCAGTAGGTCTTGGGTCTGTCGGAGGTTGGTGGGGAGGGTGTTCCAGGTCTTGGCGGCGAGGTGGGAGAGGGATCTGCCGCCGGATGCGGGGGACTGTGGCGAGGGCGAGGCTGGTCGAGCGGAGCTGGCGGGTGGGGGTGTAGAAGCTGAGTCGTCTGTTGAGGTAGGCTGGTCCGGAGTTGTGGAGTGCTTTGTGTGCATGGGTGAGGAGCTTGAAGGTTATCCTCTTGTTGACAGGGAGCCAGTGCAGGTCTCTCAGGTGGGGTGTGATGTGGCTGCGTCGGGGGATGTCGAGGATAAGACGTGCAGAGGCGTTCTGGATGTGTTGCAGCTGTCTCAGGAGCTTAGCCGTCGTTCCTGCGTAGAGGGCGTTTCCGTAGTCCAGCCTGCTGGTGACGAGGGCCTGGGTGACTGTTTTTCTTGTTTCGGTGGGGATCCACTTGAAGATCCTGCGGAGCATTCGGAGGATGTTGAAGCAGGATGAGGAAACGGCGTTGACCTGCTTAGTCATGGAGAGGGTGGGGTCGAGGATGACCCCTAGGTTGCGTACGTGGTCGGTGGGTGGCGGGGCTGTTCCCAGGGATGTTGGCCACCAGGAGTCGTCCCAGGCTGAAGGGTTGGAACCAAGGATGAGGACCTCCATCTTGTCCGAGTTCAGCTTCAGGCGGCTGATCCTCATCCATTCGGCGACAGCCTTCATTCCTTCGTGGAGGTGGGCTTTGGCGGTGTGAGGGTCTTTGGTGAGGGAGAGGATCAGCTGGGTGTCGTCGGCGTAGGAGATGATGTTGAGGTTGTGCTGTCGGGCGACATGGGCGAGGGGTGCCATGTAGATGTTGAACAGCGTTGGGCTGAGGGAGGAGCCTTGGCGTCAGCAGCTCATCGCCCGCTACTTCACTTGACGGTGAGTGACCATGTACGACGGCTGATGTAGCTGTAGTTGTGCAGGTGTATGTGTGCTCTGTTACGGGGGCCTTTTGTTCACTGAGTGCTGTGTGTCAATGGTCCATGTCCAGGTTGGTATGCCACTCACAGTGGCTGTAGCATTGTGCCCTGTTGCTCTGTGAGATGTGTGTGCATTGCTTGTAGTTGGTGACAAGTACTGTGTGATGAGTGTGTGACACACTCATTGAATGTACTCTTGTTCTGTTTTTCACCCCTAGGTCCCTGCAGCCTCTCCTGTCCCATCGACATGCCACACAGCAGATGCATTTCTGCTCATGGTGGCGATTGCACATCGTGGAATAAACCCAGGACACATTAAGCCGATTGTGAACAAGGTGTATTTATTAACAGCGGTGACATGTGATTGTGTGCAAGGTGATGACAAATGTGGTGCATGCTGTGACAATGAGTTGACGGTCATGGCTGCGTGATGGTCAAGGTGTACCCATGGAGTTCTATGTCCACAGTCCAACAGACACATGCCATTCACATGGCAGTGTGGGGTAGGATCGTATTCCATGTCAATGCAGTAGGTGGTCAAGGTGGCTGGCTGACTCACTGGCGTTTGGTGCGGGCGAAGTCCTCTCTGGACACCTGTTTCCTCTTCGGACGGCCCCTTCCACGTTTGGTAGGGGGGGGTGTTGATGTTCCGCTGGGGGTGGCTGAGGAGTGCTCACTCGCTGTGGACGCAGGGGAACGCGAGGCTGCACGAGCCTGCGCCACAGCAGGTGGTGGCGGAGGTGGTGTTGCTGGCCTTGCTTGTGCCCTCCCCCCCACCACCAGCTGGCCCATGAGGGCCACGATTTGGGCCATATGGGCGTCCATGGACCTCAACACCGCAAGGACCTCCCGCGTGTTGCTTGCCGACCTGGCCCATTCGCCTTGGGCCTCTTCATAGGCCCCAAGGACTCTGTCGATTGGCGGCAGGGCTTGGCTCCCAGGCACAGTTGGCGTTGGCCTGACCCTGCTCCTCCTACCAGTACTGCTGCCACCGACCTGCCCACTAGCCACATTGCTCACCACGGTCCTCGCTCTGGCTCCCAGGGTGGAGCCCGACGGCCGTGCCGACCCTTGCACAGGTGCTGTGGCGAGGGATGGCGTGGTGGTGGTGGTTGCGGCGGTGGTGGTGGTTGCGGTGGTGGTGGTACAACGACCGTGGCAGCAGGGGTCTGTGACTGGTCAGCAGCCCTGGGTGATGGGTTGGTAGGCAGGAGGGGCCCTGGGGAGCGGTTGTGCCCTGCCACTCCAGATGGGCCTGCTGGGTGGTCCATGTCCGGAGAGGTGTCCAGCTCCTCTACATCCGTGAGTCCGGGTCGGGGGCTTGCAGACTGGCTGTGCTGGCTGCTGTCACCCTCTCCATCATCCAGCAGTTCGGCACCTGTGGGGAGGATGAGATGGGTCATTGTGTTGCACCTAGCAAAGTATGTATTGGTTGTCTGACATTCACAGTTCGTGCACTGTCGTGCACAGGTTTCCCAGTGGCGTGTGTGGATGTACGATGTGTGTATGCGTGGGCTAGGCAATGGGTCTGTGTGATGTGGACATGTGGCATGGAACGGATTAGCAATGCCGTTGGGTGTGTGTTGCTATGCTCCTACATTTTGTGGCTCGTGTGTATGCGTGCTCCAGGGCCATCGGCGATGTTGGGTTGAACGATGGTTTAGAGGGAGGGATGGTACGCTTAGGTACGCTGATGCCAGAAGGGGGTACAGCCCCTAAATGCTCTTGGGTTGAGATATGCTTTTGGGGTACATACTGTGGGTGATGGGTGCAGAACGTGACATGTGTTCTGGCAACGTGACAGTGCATGGACAAAGGTGTGTGTCTGTCTCACATGGCCGGAATATCTGCTGACTGTTATCATTCATGGACATCACATTGGTAGCAATGTTGTGAGTTCGTGCTTGTTGTGTGCCACACGTCGTATTGAAGATGGGCCAATTCCTTTGTGTGCGCGCTGCCCTGGTACATGTGCATCAGTGCTGTGCTCTTGGGGTGTTGACTATGTTATGTGTGTCGTTATTCACAGTGTGACGTGCGCTTCGGTCACTGCAGGCACTTGATTTGTCATGGGCAGGTATCTTTGCATGTCTACTGGATGAGGGCCAGCTGTTCGGATGTCATACCTATCATGACATTGTGGCTGTGAGATGAGATGGATGATATGTTGAATGTGCATTGTGTGCCTGTGTGTTTCATGGGTCCGGTTGTCTTTGTGTGCAATATTGTGGTTCCAAGCTGTTACTTCTAGTACGGTCTGTCTTACGTGGGCGTTGTTGTACGATGTGTGGGTGACAGGCAGTGAGGACTACATGGACAGGACTTCGATGGTGTTGCTGATGTGTGTGATGGGTGGCACAATACCTGCCGTGTGGGTCTGTGCTCCAGTGGGACTTGTACATGCAGACGTGGCTCCTTAGGTGTTGCTGTATCTGTGATAGGTCATTTGGGGTTTGACTCTGTCGAACATGTCCGTGTGCACATTGGTCTCATGATTGTGACTGGGAGCAGTGCTGCGTGTTCCTCTGCTACGTGTCATGTCCCATGTGTCAGTCGTAGTACAGTCCTCATGCCTACAGACGCCCCGCCCTGTACAGTTTCCCACCTACAGGTTGTTTCTGAGTGCGCAATGCAATGGATGCCACATGGTACTGGGAGGGAGGGGTGCTTCACCTTGCTGGTCTGTGGTAGTGGGGGCCTGGTGGGTGTTTAACTTCAGCTGTCCCCCTCCGACTCACTGTCTTTGTGTTCCGGCTACTTACCTGTTCATTGTCGGTCAGTGCAGCTATGGCGGACACATGGATGTGGGTGTGGGGAGTGCTCATTCTGGCGCATCTGGAGTACAAGGGGACCTGGTGGTAGTTGCGGTGCTGGCTGAATGTACACATGCCCCCATGGTTTTGTTAGTTGGTAGCTTTGGGCTGAGTGTGTATGAGTGTCTGTTGCATGTGTGGGTGATGTCTTGTGTATTGTGTGCTGGACATGGGAGTGTTTGTCCCTAGGAGCTATGGCATGGTGGTGGTGCATGTGAGTACATAGCGGTGTGCTGGTATACGTTTGTTTGTACTTACCAGCCTCCACTCCCCCTGGTAATCCGGTGAGGATCTCCGGATGTATGATGACTCGCACCTTCTCCTCCCACGCCTTGAAGGTCTTGAATAGCGCAGGATTCCCTCCACCAGTCCTGGCAGCCAGCTCTCGATTTTTGCTCTCCTTCTTCTTGACCACGCTTTTGAGGTCGTTCCACCTTTTGTTAATTTCTCCTCTGTTGCGTTGAACGTTCCCGACTGCATTGACCTGGTCTACGATCCTGCTCCACAACCGGTTTCTGGTGGATAGTGGTGTCTGTTGGACCTGGTTGCCATAGATTTGTGGGTGCACCTTGACGATCTCGTCGACCATGACCGTCAGCTCGGTGGAAGTGAACTTGGGCATTCTGTGTGATGCCATGGTGTGTGTTTTGGTGTGTGTGGTGCTGGTGCGGTGTGTGGTGTGTGATGTACAGGGGGTTTGTGGGTCAGGTGTTTGGTGGTGGTGGTGATGGGTGTGATAGGTGCGTGTCTGTGGTGTGCTGCTGTCCTTTCTGTCTCGCTGTGTTGTGTGCTTTCGTCCTCAGTTTGTAATGTTGCAGGGGGTTGTGGTCTGTGGAGGGGCTGGTTTTGTACTTACCTATGTGGGTGTGTCATGGTGGTCTGTTGTTTTCAGGTGTGTTGTGGCTGGTGTTCTGGGATTTGTAGTTGATTTGTATGTCCAGGGGGGGTGTTTCAGGGATGTGTACTGTGTTTGGGTTTTTGTGCGTGGGTTGCTGTGTGGACTTGTTAGCCATGTTGTGTGTGTTTGTTTTCGTCAGCGGATGGTTTCTGTGCATGGAGGTGGCCGCCAGGGCTTCCGCCGTGTCCATTTTCGTCACTGTTGTTTGCGCTGGCGGGCGGTGTATTTGTGGATTTCCCGCGCTCATGTCGGTACGATCCTAATTTGACGGGCGGTGTCTCGGTCGTCAGGGCGGGCGGTTTTGGCTTTTCATGCGTCTTTCCGTCCGTGGCGGGCGGATGGACTTGGACTCGGACATGGGCGGGCGGTTTTTTCTGTTTATTTTCCGCCTCCGGCGGTTTTCGGTTCGCGGCATTGTAATTGCTCGGTCGGTATTCAGAGGGTGTAGGCGGGCGGATTTTCGCCACTGTGGTTGATGGCGGATTTTTATCCGCCCGACATCGTAATGGACACCTAAGTTCGCCTGTTTTCCCGTAACGGACCATTGCCCGAGCATCTAGATAAGACTGTTTTAAAAAGTTAATAAGTGGCGTTTCCACCCCCATGGACTCTAGTATAACCCACAACTTCTGGTGATTAACCCAATCGAAGGCCGAACTCAAATCAACGAAACACAGATAAAGGCTCCCCCGTTTAGCCTGTGTATATTTTCCCAATAAAAGAATTAGGTTTAGGCTCTGTTCCACTGTACCTAAACCTTGAGGGAATCCACACTGTAGCTCCGAGATTACACCTGTGTCCTCTGCCCACATCTATAATCTATTTAAAATAACGCGCCTAGCCACTTTCACAAGGGAGTCCAAAAGCGATATAGGTCTGTAGCAGACCGGGTCATTACGATCACCTTTCTTAAAAATGGGTACAAGTATGGACTCCGTCCAGTTCGAGGTGAATCCTTGTGTGCAACAGGCCCTTAAGGCCAAGGTTAGAAGTGGACCCCACAGCAAAGAGCAGGATTTATATAGGTCCACTGGTATGCTATGAATCAGGAATGCATTTTACAGGGCCCCACTCTCCAGAGAGATATGTATGTTATGATTTCAAGGGTATGCATCTCTGTTTATTACTCTAGAGGTAGCTGAACACAGCAACACTACTAGATGGTGTCAGATGCCGGAGCTAATGTGTTTGTTATTTCCTGTCAAATTTTCTTTTTAATCCTCCGAAGTAAATTGACCCAAACCCACACAAACGTCTGGCAGGCCTCTATACAAGAGACACAACACAGAATGTGACAACAAAAATGTGCAAAAGTAAGACAGACAACAAGCATTCTACTTCTTGTACAGAAAAGATGTGACTTTAGATACTTTCAGAAGATTCAGTAGGCTTCCTGTGCTCTCAACTCCCACATAAGAGAATTCCAAATGTCGGGGACCGTGAAGCTAGTCAATTCAAAGGTGGAAATTTTGAGAAGTTTAAAGGCTGAACATAATGTAAAAAATTACTTCCATAAGAAAGGAGGGTTCAGATCATAAAAAACGTTATGCACCACATGATGTCTAATTCTCTAGGCATGTGTCAGTACATGTAAGAAATGAAAAAATACAATCAATTTTATCAACGATGTTCATATAGTGGTTCATACCCTCCTATGTCATCTTTAAGTGCTGTAAATAAAAACTGTTCCCGTTACCCAATTAAATGATACTCACTTCACTGTTGGATTTGTTTTTCTTGCTAGAACTGGAAAACTTGACCTACCTGTAAAAACAAATGACTCTTCTGGAAGGGTTGAGATTTGATGTCACCAACTGATCCATCTATTTATTTGTAAAGGTAGCAGTGAGAGGAGGCATACGTAAAATGACTAAGGTTGTAGGTCTAAGTCAAGTTAATCATGCATTTCCAAGTTAAAAGTCATGTTCAAAGAATTCAATTTTGGCCACCACCTACTAAAAATAGCTTCGAGAAAATTAGAAAACTACAATGAAGGTGATTAACTTAAGTAAAAGGTATATGATTTCAATAATGAGGATGCTTTTGACAAATCCCCCCTTTGAAAGATGTTTCGAGGGGGCAGACTTGCTGTGGCAGACTTCTCTATATGCTCTTGGTGCACACAAGAGCTGAATATTGGGCCCATGTTTAGCTGGAACAAATGTTATTTGGAACATTATTACTTCTTCAGTCAAAAAACAATTGTGCAAAATCCAAACACTGAGATAATAGTTCCGAATACTTAAAGCAATCTGAACAATTACCTGGCACATGCATCAACCGAAATACTGGTCGCAAACAAGCAGATTCTCAGAATCTGCCCCGTTGCGACCAGTATTTTTGCATTTGGGATGCATCATCCCAAATGCAGAAATCGCAATTTAAGGAATGGCAAAATTGCTATTCCTTAAATTGCAATTGCATTTAAGGAATCACAAATTGAGATTCCTTAATTGTAATTGCATTTAAGGAATCACAAATTGAGATTCCTTAAATGCAATGCATTAAAGTTAAAAAAATTGCGATTTCGCTAATAGGGGAGCAAATTACCATGAAGTTAAACTGCATGGTAATTTGCAAAACTTTGAAAAATGCACTAAAGTTCATTTTTCAAACTTCCATTTACACACACACATGCCCTTGGGGCATGTGTGTGTGCAAGATGTACTCATATGCAGATTTCAGGGTGCAACAGGGTGTCCTTTTGACACCCTGGCACCCTTGAAATAGCTCCCGCTATTAGCCATTCTTTAATAGCGAATCGCTAATAGTGAATATCTTCCCATTCATTCCTATGGGCCTCATGGCCCATAGGAATGAATGGGTAGGTATTCCTTAATTGCAACTCGCAATTTGCGAGTAGCAATTAAGGAATGTTTAGGAATCGCTATTTATTGAGCGATTTCTACATGCATAGGCAATTGCGATTCCTTAATAGCGATTCCTTAATAATAGCTATTAAGGAATCGCAATTGCCTAGCTTGATGCATGTGCCCCTACATCTTTAGCAACTTCCATATAGGGAGCAGTGTTTCTTTTAAAATCATAGCTGTTCCAGTGATATGTTTCACAGTTAGGAATCATGGCGACAAAAATATTTATTCCCAACCCATTCTTTTACAAACTGTATTTGTTTTTCCAGTCAGATTATAAAACTCGATCTCAGGGAGTAGCTTTTATTAAAGGGTAAACTCGAATTCAATCAATATTCATTCGATTAGCAGCAGCAATCATATAAGTACAATAAAATAAAGGTGCTTTATATATGTGTTGAAAAGAATGGGTGACAAACATAGCTCATTCACAATCCCGCACTTCCCCAACGATATAAATGTAAACTTTCTCACTTTCACATTTATCATCTCTCGGCAAGAAACATTTAAATCAGACCTTTGTTGCAATAGTGATCACCAAAACCTCCTCAGTTCTGGTCAGTATGTATGAATGGTCTAAAGAGCAGGGGAGTTCAACTTAGGTCTGGAGAGCTAGGATCCCTTTAATATATTCTGGAAAAGTCATTGTAAGGCATTGGAAGGACAACAGATTGTTCAGCTGTTCACATTTTAAATATTTATATAATCTCATGTAGGCCTCCAGCTAAAACATCATAAAAATCCTTGACCTAACAAAGGTTTAAATATATGGACTATAGACTGACAGACAGGCACTCAACAATTGAAGCTGTCTTTCTTGGTTTCTCTGGGGAATGGGAAACTGTGTAGTAAAGTCATCTATGAATAATTCTGGGCCAGTATAGTGTTGCTAAATAAGTTGAATACTAATTTTTAAAATATACGTCATTGCAATGTTCACAAAATTATATTAAAAAAGTTGTTCTGCTGATCAAGGCATATGTGTATTCTAGGGTGGGGTTTAAGTATTACCACTTTGTCCCTTTGCCATCTGCTCACCACCAGAGTGATTAATCTTAATGTAATAAATTGCCAGATATATGAATTATGTATCCTTGAGGCTTTTTTAAGCGTATCGGACCACTAATGCATTGGGCTCGTGTGCCTCAGGTTTCTAAGTCACTGTTAATCTCAGGATAACTCTTTTCATAATTTTCAATTCCTGCAGTCAATATTTATTCAAATCGACTGCCATTGTTATTTCTTTTGTGTCACATATTGAGTTCAAAGCAAATGTATAGCCTATCTCTGAGTGAAAGCTAAATGTGGTTCAATGCTATATAGAAATCTTAAAATATGTTGCTGGTTCTGGAGGGTAACTTTTATAAGTATAGCAAATGGTATGTAAAGGAACATATCTATCAATTCCATATAATAGAGAACCTATACATTTTAAAAGCTTCACGTCAACCCCATTCATTACTTGCATGTTGTAATCCTTCCGAACGCAATTTTGCAAGAAAAAAGACTAAAAACAGGAAAAGCAATTATTTAGGTGGACCATGAAGTATATGAGGTCTAATTTACAAACATGCACTTTGCCATCTCTTTTCTTTAGCATCTGTTGTGTACAGAAATGTAAATCTGTGCTGTTCTTTGTTTGGTGCCTTCTTAGCAAGGAAGAAGTAAATCTAAGATGATTGGGGGCTCAGGAAAGGTCAGTGCCTACTATTGAAATGAAAGTAGTTTGGTTTGAATAGGTTTCAGCCATGATTGAATGACAACCGATTCAATCAAATGCTACATAGGGGATTGATGTTGCATGGAGGAATGATGTAGCCTTGGAATCTGGTTTGATTGATCATCTGCAATTATTTGCAAAACATTTTGGTTGATTTAAAGAAGTACATGAGTCTATTTCAACTGTGTCCTTTGTTTTCTTCATATATTGACCCGTAATTAGCTGCTGGCAGCAATGATCCCATGCTAATGAAAAGGAAATGTGTGTTTCCTTTTTCTCGGTCAATAGGCTGAAATATAATTTACTGGGAAAAAGACATTTCTGTGGAGGGCATTTCTGTGCAGGCTTGCAATAGTTGTTTGTGCAACTGACGTTTTATAACAACATTCTGCACCTGAATGCAAATCTTTGCTGAACAGGATGACTGCAAATGAAGACTCTATGGTTTAGGGCCTCCAGAATTTGTCAGAATATGCAGTGCATGTTTGAAGAGCGTGGATTTCATTAGTGTGGCAGTTTTTGTTTTTAGATTAGCCTCAGTGACATCAATGATGACCGCTTGCAAAACCAATGGCTGAGTTTCTAGGTTGTGTGTCCTGAGCTATGTTCCTTAAAAGGGTGATTAAGTCGTCGTCAAAAAGTGCCAAGGGTAAATTCTAGAGGCATTCCTGCTGGCTCGTCACATAGTAAGGGCCTGATTATGAGTTTGGTGGTCCTCCCACAGAGAGGGCCATGCCAGCGCTTCATGTGAGGACCGCCAAACCTGTCCACACACCGCCCACCAGATTAGGAGTTTAATCCTGGTCTGGCGGGCGGTGCTGCAGCGGTCCCATGGTGGTGCCTTTCAAAGACTCATAGGAGAGCCTTAGAAGGCATCGCCATTGGACCGCCACAGTACATTCCTGCACGGCATGGAATGTACTATGTTGTGCAATCCATGCCATGCCGGAATTTAGGGGTGCAAACATACATGGGACACAGGATGTGTCTCCCTGCATGCATTCTCAGGACGAGAGGCAACAGGGGGCTCTGTAAAGGCCCCCTGAGTTGCCTCAATGCTATCCTTTCCATGACAGGCTCACCGCCATGGAAATGATGGCAGTGAGGCAACTCGTAATATGCTTGGCGGTACTGCAGCGGCACCACCAGCATATTGCTGCCTCTGACTGCTGCGCAACTGCCGCCAGATCACAGATCCCGGGCGGTTACAGCAGTCCTGTGGTGGTCCATGGACCACCATGATGACTACCGTGGTCCAATGGACTGCCGTAGTCGTAATCAGGCCCTTAGAGTTAGCCTTTATATCCCATGAAATATCTGATTTTCAAGAGCCACGTGTAGTAATGATAAAGATCCAGAAAATACTTTGGGATAAGCCCGTTCCAGGTAGCTTGAATTAAGTTTTAATGTGGAATTAGAGATTGAATATTCACATAAGAAGTTGCATTTGTAGTGGAGACTGTGCCATAAATGGGGCATTTCTTATCTGCACTAATATGGATTTGTAGCAAAGGAACGTGCACCAGGTCATTAAACTCCAGTCTATCTTTTGATTTTACTTAAATTACATGTACGATATATTTTCCTCAAATGGGCTTTGTAAGAAATTGTGTATTAGTTGAGGGGGTTGGGGCACCATTCAATTAATAAACACAATCTTCGTCAGGCTAAACGACAAAAGTCACTAAATAAACCTGCACTTAACCCTCTGGTAGCTTGGCACTAAAACAGTCAGGCTTAACTGAGAGGCAGTGTGTAAAGTATGTATGCAGCACTCAAACAGTAACAAAGTGAAAATGCAACACAAGTAAAGTCCCAAATCAATGTGGAAAATGGAGTCAAATGTAATAAATAAAATGACATAAAAATGACAAAAATCCAACATGTAGAACTGGAGTTATAGATTTTTAACTTTTTAGGTGAAAATTGCCCCAAAAAGCACAAAGGACCACTCACAGGTATCTGGTCATGCTGGACTGGGTCAGAGTCATCAGGTCAAGCCGACTGCGATGGAGCATGGGTCAGATAAAGGGACCAAGTTTAGTGCAGTGAAGAGTTTACTTTCTCTGAGTCCTAAGTCCATGCAAGGAACCTCAGCAGGGCCATGAGGAGCACATTCTCATAGTGAGGTGTCAGTTGTTGCTGGAACTTTGCGTTAGTGAGAGATGCAGGCAGTCTTTGTTTGGCTTGAAGAACATGTTCCCATCAGAACTTCTCATTGACAGTAGGTGTGGGAACTGTTGCTGAATTGAGGAGCCCACTTACAGTCACAAAGAGCCCCAAACATCTGGATTTTCACCTGTAGTTGCAGTCTTAAGTAGAAAGAGTACACTCTGATGCCAGACAAGAGTTCAGGACTTGTGGGGGGGGGGCACGACTTGGGGATCAGGACTCACTCCAGCAGAGGTCAATAGAGGCCAGCAGTGGTCTCAGGTAGGTTCAGTTGGTGCCGGTCAGCTGGGCAATTGCAGGGGTGGCCTCTGGAAGCTTGTGTCCCTGTGGCTCAAACAGAAGCTCCAACTGATCCTTGGAGTCGTTTCATGGGATCCAGGCCTGGGTTCAAGGCAATCAGGTCCAGTCTTCCTTCTTCAGATAGCAGAGCAGTCCTTCTTCTGAGTCTTCCACCGGCTCAGGAGTGTTGTGATGAGAGATTCTAAGGGTGTCATTTGTATACCCAGTGCCAGTCTGTGTGTGGGAGATGCCCCCTTTTTGTCTAATATCCCCCCTTTCCTGGGTCTGGTTCCTATCTGTCTAGGTGGCTAGGTGTGACCTGAATTTGTCAGTGGCAGGGTTGGCAGCCTCTGAAGTCAGGAAGGGGGTGGGAATAGCCCTCAAACATCTCTTTGAAGCTCAGGAAGGGCTGAGTACTGTAGTGTCTTGAGAGCTAGCACTGACTGAACCCTTTTAGCTCTTAATGGATTCGGTAGAGCTATGCAATAGGTGTTAGAGTGGAATGCAATGAAGGCTGATTTAGAATGTTGAGAGAATAAAGACGTGCAATTTTAAGCTCTGTATGTGGCACAGTCAATTGTGGGTACCCAGGTTGGGAAAGACGCTACAAATGGCTATAAGATAGGGGATAAGTAACCTGAAGATAGACAGTGCTCTCCCAGAGAGTTTGCTGTGGTCCAGGCAAACTGCTTATGCGTGCCACGTGTGCCATCATCAAAGTATGGAACAGACACATAATGCTTGTGGAGACAAAGCGCAGCTTCAGCCACTGTGAAGAAGTTGGAGACAATGAAAGTGTTGCAGAAACTACACATATTTAGCTGAGTACCTGCTGGTCAGGTCATACATAAAGGTACTATGCTGCCATGTAAGATAACTTTATACGTTACATGGAGTGTTAACGCTGATGGCCCATACAACAAACATTTTAAAAGGCAGCCATTGATAATCGGAAATTGCAAAATAATGCTGCGAACAGAAGCATGGCAAGGTGAAGACAAACTAGGTGTCAGAAAGTGTAAATTGACATTAAGAAAAGAAGAAATAATTGACTTACCAAACCCATTACAGAGAGTCATTGTACTGCTGCATGCTGTGAGGTGGCTCAAGGAGACATGCCAATGGTTGTGCTTACTTAGGCTGCGTCATGGTGAGAGGTAAATCGTCATGTATTCATCAGCGGGTAATGAGAGGGCACAGTCACATGTGATGCTGGGAGGAGGGAAGTTTTTTTTTTTACCTTAGAAATATGGCAGCCATGTGGCACAGCTGCTACTTCCTGTTTCGCTGCTAATAATACTGTTTTGTCTGTCAGCAAATAAACAAAAAGTAAGATGAATTGAGACGTGAAACAGCTTCTTTTAGCCGAACTATCATATCCAGCAATTATATGTAGAGAAAATCTCATAACTATGGATTTGTTTCTTTGATATATTATTCGCAGCGGGATACGTCATAGTTTGCAGATTGGAACACGGATTTCCCTCTTGCTTTCTTCTCTCTTCCTTTACGTATTAACTGCTATCCACTTTATTTATGAGTTTTAAAGCGCTATGCGTCCCTGATGAGAAAACAACATTTTTCACTGCTTGTAATATTGTAACATCCATGCAGGCAAGTGAAGAATTACAATTACCATAGAAATGTACAACCTTAACCTTTTCCCTGCATTCCTTCAATTTCGCGGGCACTTTTGTAAAAATCGCGGCATTTTTACAAAAGTGCCGATTTCGCGGGCACTTTTGTAAAAATCGCGGCATTTTTACAAAAGTGCCGATTTCGCGGCAAACCGCGAAATCGCGAAATCCTGGAGGGTCTGTTTAGGAAAGCTTAAGTCTATGAAAGCAAAGTTGCATATTAATAAGGATATCCATGCTGTTGCTCAAAGACGTACACAAATTCCTTTTCATTTAAAAGATGCTGTTGAAAAAGAAATTGAATTGTTACTTAGGCATGATATCATTGAGCGATCGACTGCCCACACCATGGTTTCTCCCATAGTGGTAGTGCCCAAAAAGGACAGTGAAAGAGCTGTACCCATATGGGATGGCGTGTCAGGCAAACAAGGCAATTGAACAAGAGTGACATCCAGGTCCACACATTGATGACATGATAACACAATGAAATGATTCAAAGGTCATCTCTCCCCTTGATTTAAATAAAGATAATCATCATTTGGAACTCAAAGACAATTGACGGTACATTACAAGCTTTTCTACACATGTTGGTCTGTTTCAATACAAAAGACTAAGCTTTGGTGTGCCATCTGCTGCAGAACATCTTCTAGACGTCATTCAACGTATCATACAGTCTGTTATGAATGTGTTCAATTATAGTGAGTAAATATTAGTTTTTGGAGCTATGCAAAAAGAGCACAATAAGCTCTCACACAAGTATGTCGTTTACTTGCAGATGCAAATTTGACTTTGAATACAGATAAACTTCTTTGGCCATATCTTTTCTGATGGAGGTATGACACCGGATCCTGCTAAAGTACAGGCACTGTCAAATGCTGATCCCCCACAGGATGTTTCAATGGTCCTTTCATTTTTTGGCATGGCCAGCTACTCTTCCAGATATATTCAAGACTTTGCCACTGTAAGTGCTCCATTAAGAGAACTGATGAAGAAGCATATTTTATTTCATTGGTCACATGAATGCGAGAAAAGTTTTAGGAAAATCAAGCAAGCCGTTGAGTATGCTTTTGAAATGGCGTATTTCAATCTGAAGCTTCATACAGAGGTTGTTGTCGATGCTAGCCCATGTCATGTTCTGTGCCATACTTGCACAGCGGACACTTAAATGCTTGAAGGCATATTGTGGCATATGCAAGTAGGAGTTTGTCCCAAATAGAAGATGCTTATTCACAACCTGAAAAAGAAAGTTTAGCTGAGGTATAGGCTTGTAAACATTTTCATGTATTCCTGTACGGAAAGCCTTTTACACTGGTAACTGATCATCAAGCTTTACTAGCTATATTTGGCAATCTAAAGGCCAAGATGCCTCCTCACATTGAATGATGGGGACTACGTTTACAAGAGTACAATTTTAACATTGTGCATCATCCAGGGAAGGACCAGAACCCTGCTGACTACTTTTGCAGAGTGTCTATCCAAGGTCATGGTACCCCATCCAAAACAGCTGAAGCCTATATCATTTTCATGTAAAATCAAACACACAAGCTGCAAATTCGTTAGCCCAGATTATCACTGCCACGAGCCATGATAGTGACATACTAAAGTTGAAAGATATAATCACACATTAGTCATGAAACAGATACACTTGATGTCTCATCAGTGAAGGTGAATATAAAAAATAGAAAAATATCAAACATGAGCTGTTATATTACAAGTGTTGAGAATCCTGATTCCGGAGAGTCTGAGGCAGATGATTGAAGTGGCCCATGAAGGACATTGTGGAATTGTTGCCACAAAACTAGCTCTCCGGGACTGAGCCTGGTTTCCTTATCTCAATGAGTGGGTTGAGAAGGAACTAAAGGCCTGTTATCTGTGCAACTGCCTTTCTACTAAAGTTACTCAACACACCTTAAACATGTCAAAACTCATGAAGCATGCCTGGGAGAGAGTAGCCATTGACTTGTTTGGTCTACTTGAGAATGGACATCACCTGATGGTGATTGTGGACGAATACTCATAATTTCCCTTAATTGAGGATCTTTCATCTACCCTCAAGACTGAGTAATTGAGAGACTAGACGGCCTCTTTGGAACATGGGGTGTTCCAGCCTTGTTGAAATCTGACAATGTCCTGCCATTTAACAGTCGTGAGTTTAACGAATTCTTAGAGTATCTGAGTTTAAAACATCAGAAGAGCACACCTCTGTGGCTGCAGGCTAACAGACTGGTTGAGCATTTTATGAGGACACCAAAGAAAGCAGTGAAGCATGCTAGCATGCAAAGCTCAATTTTAAGACTGTGTTAAATTCCCTGTTGATAGCTTATCATTCAACAGCTCACTGGACCACAGGTGAAAGTCCTTGACATTGATATTTGGGAGAGCAATGACAATCAAGATAGCTCTGTGGACCATTCAGTGAGAGAAAAATTAGAATGCAACTTGTTAGAAGGAGTTGGTTCAGAAACAAAAGATGAAAGCGTATGCCGACAAAAGACGACATGCAAAGAACATCGTCTTTATGAGAGGAGATTGAATGCTAGCACACCAGATGTAGAAAAGAAAATCTGATGCTCCATTTGATGCAGAACCTTTTCAAATGATGTCTACAAAGGGACACATGCTGACTGCCCAGAGTTCTGGGAAGTCTATTACCAGAGACTCTTCACACTTTCGGTGTTTAACTCCTTGTTCATCAGATCCACATGTTGAAGGAGAGACTGGGTCTGATGCACTGGTGACTGTTGTTGCCTTTCCACCATCAATGCAGATCCTGGGCATTGATGGTGAAAGTTCCCAGTTACAAAATCAGGTTGAACAATTAAAGCGCTAAAAAGATTGATCGAAACAATTTAATTGTGTATATGTATATTTTTTGTACAAATTGTCATTTTACATTTAACGGGGGAAGTTGTAGTGTCTTGATAGTTAGCAATGATGGAACACTTTGGCTCCTGATGGACTTTGTAGAGCTATGACGTAGGTGTTAGAGCGGAATGCAATGAAAGTTTATTCAGAATGCTGAATTACAGTTACACGCAGAAGAATAAAGATGTGTAATAATAAGGTCTGTGTGTGACGTAGTCATTTGCGGGTACCCAGGCTGGGGAAATCGCTACAAGTACAAACCCAAGCTCATCCTCCACACGAGAGGAGCACACTGCCCCACACCTGAGGCCCTTTTGTTCCCCTGTCTGGTAGGAATACACAACACAGCACAGGAGGGCCACTCACAGTCATGCAACCCTAGCCACTGGGAGAAAGGCACTTTTGATTTAGGTAGAAAAATGCCAACATTTCTAAAAGTAAAACACACACAATTGATGGACGAAATGCAGAACTAATCAAAACATTCTCCCCCATTCAAGAGATCTGGGTTAAATCCATCATTCTGTTGCTCACCATGCCACCCCAGTTTAGACCTGGCCATATGTAAATCAGTCTTGACCCTGTGCCTCATGGGAACAGTCCAGCCCAAACTGCTAAGCCAGGTCCTCCCTGGACCGGAAACAAGCATCCTAGGACCTGTTTAGGGGTTTCATCCCTCATCAGCCAGGCTAACTTGAATCCAGTGGCAGAGTGAGCCCGGGACCCATGTCTGGGCATACCCAGCGCACTTAGGGTGAGAAGGCAAATGACACACAATTGATGGAGGGAATGCAAAACAAATCAAAACATTCACCCCCAGTCAAGAGATCTGGGTTAAATCAATCATTCTTTTGCTCATCATGCCACCCCAGTTTCGACCTGGCCATATGCAAATCAGTCTTGACCCTGTGCCTCATGGGAACAGTCCAGCCCGAACTGCCAAGCCAGGTCCTCTCTGGTCCAGAAACAAGCTTCCTAGGACCGGTTTCGGGGTTTCACCCCTCATCAGCCAGGCTAGCTTAAATCCAGTGGTTCTGCATTCCATCCATCAATTGTGTGTCTTTTGCTAACATTCTAAAAGTGGCATTTTCAGAATACTAACTAAAATCTGACTTCATTATAAAGAGAATGTTAAATTACAACTCAAATGAGTAGAAAGAAGTATTTATTTATCTGTTCACAAACTGAAGGTATAACTTATTAAATGTAATAAGGTAACCAAGTTATTCAATGTCAGGACATGTAAAACTTAAATACACAAGACCTACTTTTAAATACCATTTACCCTGCCACATAGGCCTTTAGGGCCTACCTCAGGGGTAACATAAAGGTCTTAGAAAGGAAGGTTTAGGCCTGGCAAAGGGTTTATTTTGCCAGGTCAAAATGGCAGTTTAAAAGTGCACTTCAGGCTGCAGTGGCAGGCTTTACAGGGCTACTTTAGTGGGTGGTACAATGAGTGTTCCTGCCTACTGGTAGCAGTTACTTTACAGGACCTGTGTACATGCAGTCCATTTACTAGGGATTGCAAGTAAATTAAAGGTGCCAATTAGGGTAATACCAATTTTGCCGTGTTCCAGAGAGGGAGCACGGGCAGGTTACCACTGGTTAGCAGGGGTAAAGTAGGAAGAGTCCTAAAGCCAAAAAAACAAGTTCAGCAAAAATAGGGGAGTAAATGCAAAAGGTCTATGGAAATACCACACCAGGGATGTCAGGTCTAAAAGTGTTTCAACCATCCCTATTCATCTATTGGTCTGTTATTGTGTCATTTACATTTTTCTTCCACCTTGTACAGCATACAGGATGTTACAGTAGATGAGACCACTTCTGTCAATGGCTAGCTTCATTTTGAGTGACAGCATTCTGCCCTTTCAGAAGGAGAACACCTACACACAATGTACTTCCTTTAAGTGCCAGGGATTATTATGCGAATGTGTGCTTTTTGAGACCGAAAATATATTTTATCTATCTATCTTCTCTCTCTACTATTGGTTTGCCAATGCTTGTTGAGATTTGTCCATTAGTTGGAGAAACTCACAGATTTCGCATTGGCAATTCGTTTTCATGCATCTTCTTGCAAACGTTTAAGCAACTTGCTTCCCCTTTGCAAATTTATGTAGCATTTTGAGCATTTCTACTCATGTTTGTAAGGAGTTCACTGACATGTTCGGGTATAGGCATTTGTGCCTGTCAAAATATGAGGTGTATTTTATCGTGAAGTATTGCGCTACTGTATCTATTTGAAATGCAATATTCGCAGATGAGCAAGCCATTTTGTGCATCCTAAAATCATCAAGGAATCTTGCACTCAGTCTTTTACTATATGGTACAGTTTCACAGTATCTTAAAATTGTATTGCTTGTATACATTGGTGTACAGCTCCATGTTTATACAGTTTGCTTCTGTAATATGTATGTGCACAAAACTCTAAGCCTTTCTCAATTATATAATTCTGTTGATTTACTGACCTCCTGGTTCCTGAAAATCCCTGGTCAGGTGTGGGGGAATGCATTCCATTAGGTGAATTACGGTAGCGTATGGTACTTCTAACAGGTCACAACAAAGTGTGCCATATCACAGGTAGTGGGGGCATATGTATAAGAAAGTGGCGGAGTGTGGCTTAGCTCCAAAATTGCTAACGCCTCGCTCCGTCACTTTAGAAATGCAGGGATGTGCTGTATTTACAATAATACGGTGCACCCCTGTGTTTCTCCCTTCGATGGCGGCAGGTTTGGCTGCTAGCGCCATAGTGCAAGGGTGTCTGCATTGAGTGAATGATTGTTTATGTCCAAGAAGGTGTCCCTTGCTGCACATAAACAATTCAGAATGGCGCTTTGTAACTTCTATGTGTGCTGCATTGTGCAGCACACACAGAATTTGCAAATTGTCATTTTTTAAATGATTGTTTATGTGCAGGAAGGGGCATTTTCCTGCACATAAACAATCATTCAAGGCAATTTGCTGTTTCTAAGTGTGCTGCAGAATGCAGCACACATAGAAACAGCAAAAACGAGGAGAAATAAAGCATTTCTCCTCATTTCGCCATGTTGGTCTTAATTTTGGCGCTGCCTCCTATTTACGACACCCTTGTAAATAGGGGGCAGCATCAAAACCAATGGGTGTTGCAGCGGAACTCCCACCACAACACCCATTACATGCCCCTTTCATGCTAAGTGTAGCGTGAAAGGGGGCCTTATTTACAAGGCGGCGTTAAGCCACGTTAATTGGCTTAATGCCGCCTTGTAAATAAGCTGAAGGGTTTATCGCCACTGGAGCGTCACTAAAAGTGACGTTCCTGTGGCGATAGGGGCTTGTACCTATGCCCCATGGTGCTTTTGCTGTGGAAGAGTGACACAATGCAATTTCGCCTGAGTTGCCAATAAACTTTGCACCGTTCCTGATTTTGGTCCAATTCCTGAGCTTTTGTAGCTGTGACATGGAACAGCTTGCAGCAAGGGTTCCACTATGGGAAGAATCAAAGGAGTTGCACAAGATCTGTGGCTGACTCTAGGAGATGAGTGAACCAGGATTGAGAAGGCAAGAACAAGGACCAACTGTGCTTGACAAGGGTGAGTATGAAGGTGAACACATAGATGTAGGCAGAAAGTGGGAAAGGCATAACCCAGAAGAAAGTTCCAGACGTGGAGAAAAGCATCTACTGACTTGACTTCCATATTCGTATGCTAGCTCGCTAATTTCTAAAGCTGCTTCTTGACCAGGGTCATGAACTAGTCTACCTCTAACAGAGAGAATAGATTCTTGAGAGGATTTGGTGATCCAGCATCCAGTCGCTGGTTTTATGAAGGTGGCGGGAAAACCAGTCCACTATAAAATTGGAGTTACCTGGAAGACACTTTGCTTTGATTGAGAGGTTTCTTTCTAGGCAAAATTTCCAAAGCTCCAGGGAGAGAGAGGCCAGAGATTTGGACCTTGTGTTACCCCAAATTGTTCACATGGCACACCAATGAAAATGTATCCAACCAAAGAAGGTCTCGGATATTGGATTTGCGGCAGAGGAAAATCTTGATGATGTAGGTTCCAGCTAGCAGCTCCTAAAAGTTAATGTGGAAGGAGGACTCCTCCTGGGACCAAGGGCCCTAGTAGAGAGGCACTGGAGATTGGGGCCTCATCAGAAATTGCTCATGTTGGATTAGATAATGATGGCTCATCAGTCCATTAGTCCCGGGCACACCATTTTAATGGAACCAAGCTATACCTGGCTATCCTCAGCTCATGAGCACTAACTCGGAAGAAACCAGTCCTAGGTTGCTTGTGTTACGGTTCAGGGAGGACCTGGTCTGGCAGTTTGACTGGAAAGCTCCCATTGTTGCAGGATCAAAAATTATTTGCATATGGCTGGATCCAAACTGGGGTGGCATGGTGCTCAAAATAATAATGGACTGGCATGCGGCACAATTGGTTAACAGTGGCTAAGATTAATTCAAGCATTCCATCCATCACTTTTTTGTATATGCTAGTGCAAGCCGTTGTGAAGGACATTGCTGAGTTGATTGGAGGAGTGCAAGAAAGAGAAAAGGCACGTTGGTGGGCATGAAGCAATCTTTGAAAAAGGGAGCGTTGGGATGCATGAGGCAATAAGTTCTCAAGCTGGGGATCAAGCTGGGGAGGGTTATGTATTTGAAAGTTATGGAAATAAGAGAAGTAGAGTTCAAGAGTGCATAGGCTTATAGGAAAATGTTGCTGGATGTGAGCAACAAAGGAGGCTGTAGAAGGCAGCTTCACGGTCTAAGGTAATGTGTAAAGAAAAGGCAGTTATGATATGAAGGGATAATCGAAAGATAAACAGTGATAAAAGTATATTGAGAGAAGGAGTTATTTAATATAGGGTGGTAAGAAAGCAAACAGTGATAAGGAACCTGTTGGGAGCAGCAATCAAAGAGAAAGATGCAAGAGGCTTTACCTGGTATAAACACTGACATCACAATGCCCTCTGTTAATGCATAGTTTCTGCTGGGAGTAAAGTAATTAAAAGGAGTATGCATGTAATACGCCTCCTTGTCTTTGACGTAAAATGGTGAAGTGCTGCGCCTGCTTTCAATGTACTACTGCTAGTCATCTCTTATGGTAGTTGGGACTGTGCCAACATCACTTACTCAGAGGGCCTAGAATTGTGTGGCACAAACCCAATGCATATGACTACAGCAGGAGGCAGAACTGCAATGTCATAATCCCTTACAATGAGCATAAGCAACTGATTGCAATTGTGTATTGTGAATACTCTAGTTCACTGGTGATTGCTACTTAACTTATCGTGAGCATTTGGAGATGTGAGTACTTAATGAAAATGGCAAGCTTATTTGGACATCGTATGGGGACTGGGCTTGTAAGATATGTGAAATTGTCACTTTTTCCATCCTACATTTTCCAAGTAGATTCTCATGGACAAGATATGATTGAGAATCGAAGTGAAAGAAGCAGGTTGGAAAAATGAAAAGAAAGCACTGGTACATGTGAAGAAAGATGTTAAACCATGCTAACTTTTATATCCAGATTTTAGTAACTGCCTGTAAACTCACAACAGAGTGTCTGCTCATCTTGATGCTTTTTAATGTTGACTAGATCTTGTCTGTGTAGATATCAGCAACCAAACAGCATAGGGAATGAGATGAAGGGACAGAATGCACTGCGCCTTCATAGGTGACTAGATCCCCAGCAACACCAAGGAGAACCCTGGGACAATTAGACGCCTGCGTAATTTACATAAACATGAAAGCAGAATTAGCCTAGAAAAGGTTTTGTCGAAAGGGCAATTTGTGCATTTTGTGCATAGTTATGATGCCATCTCCATTTGGCTTGTCATGTCTGGCCTCAAAGCTGCCATAAACCACTTATAATATGATTGATTTAGCTTGTACGGCAAAGTGTTACCATACAATACAACATAATCAGTGGATCTCAACCAGACAGACATATAGCTTAGCATCACTTATCACCTTGAAATAAAAAGATCCACCTTTGCTAAGCTCTTATTTTCACCACAACAGTGCTGTTATTTTGTGCATTTTTTCATAGTGCGACATATGCAAGCATTTCAATATTCCCCAATCGATATTTAAATATTCTGTAACAACAAACCCACTGTTATTGGTTCTTAAACAATCAGCAACATTCAGTAGGCTAGATAGGTCACTCTCGAAATGATTGTCCACAAAAAGCTGGTAGGGCTCCCAAAAATAGGGTGACCAGAGTTTGAAAAGCAAAAAACGGGACAGGCAAAGCATAGTATGACTAAAAGCTAAAAGTGGTGTGTGTGTGTGTGTGTTTGTATATACCTTAGCTTCCATTGGAAAATCGTTTTTTGACTTGCCTATATCTTTGGCGCTGGCTGACGAATCTTCACGAAATTTTCCAAAAACAGGGCACTGGTGATTTTTGTTGCACATTGAAAGTTTCGGTGTGATCTGTTTAGCAGGGGCCGAGAAAAAGGGGGGGGGGGTCAAAAAAGTGTGCTTCCCATGTTAATTCCCATAGAAATTTTAGTTGCGACTACAGCCCGAACCACTGAACCGAATTACACCAAATTTTGCAGAAAGGTAGGTCTTTGTTCAGCAAGAACCCTTTTTATTATTTGGTGTAAATCTATTCACTAGTTTTTGAGCTATTAAAGGGAATGAAAATTTGTATATATACTTGCTGAAATGTGATTGGCTGCCAACACTTCAACCAGGAAGTGTTTCCATCCGTAATGGGACTCGGCAAAACATAAAAAAGGAGCCACACTGGATCTGCGGCTAAAATTAAATTTCTTTTTAAAAAAAGAAGCACGGACTCCCGTGCTTCTCTAATGTTTAAACCTTGGATGGGCCAGGTCATGGGGACATGCGGGAATTCAAGGAGGAGGCTCATGGGCCCCCCTCCTGGGGCTAATAAAAGCCCCAGGGACCACCACCCCCCCTGAGCTTATGTGTTAATTAAGGGGGGACCACTTGGACCCCCCCGGGGCCACATAGAAAAAATACATTGGGGGATCCACATGGACCCCCGGGGACTACCACATTCCTGGGGCTAAATTAAAGGTAATGGGGAGCTGTGCAGACCCCTGAGCCCTGGGGTACACCACCTCCCAGGGCCAAATTAACATTAAAACCGACCCCCTCCTGGTCCAATAATGACCCCTCAGACCACCATCTCCCTGGGGCTGGCCCATCTACTTCAAATGAGGGGGGCCACACAGCCCTCCTCCTGGAGCCAGTAATGGCCCTGGGGGCCGCCACCCTCCAGGGCTGGCTCCTGATATTTGCAGGGGTGCCCACCCCAACAACATAGCTGTTTGCTTTAGCTTGGTGGGAGCTTGTGCAAAGCTGAAGCAAACACTCCGGTTCCAGAGGGCGGGAGTTGTCAAAGTGGTCCCGCCCTTTGGAAGCGGAGGTTTCATCTCTTTCCCTGCCTGCAGAAATGTTGTCAGGGAAAAAGATGAAACATTTGCTCATGCACGGAGGGACCTGCCATTGCAGCAGCTCCCACCATGCAGCAGCAATGCCGGCTCCCACAGGAGGCAGGGAGCCAATTGGGACAGTGGGACCTTAAGGATTCCCCCTCAGGTCCAGGAAAAAATAGCAGAAAGAGGCAGAATATAGGTCAGAAATGAGCACAAAGAGGCAAAATAAAGGTCAGCAAAGAACAGAAAGAGACAAGATAAATGTGAGAAACAAGCAAAAAGAGGCAGAATAAAGGTCAGAAATGAGCAGAAAGAGGCAAAATAAAGGTGAGCAACAAGCAGAAAGAGCAAAATAAAGGTGAGAAATCAGCAGAAAGAGGCAGAATAAATGTCATCAATAGCAGAAAGAGGCAAAATATTGGTGAGAAACGAGCAGAGAGAGGCAAAATAATGGTCAGAAGGGAGCAGAAAGAGTCAGAATAAAGGACAGCAACGAGCATAAAGAGGCAAAATCAAGGTGCAAAATGGCAGCAAGAGGCAAAATAAAGGTCAGAAACGAGCAGCAAGAGGCAAAATAAAGGTGAGAAATGAGCAGAAAGAGTCAAAATAACGGTGCGAAACGAGCAGAAAGAGGCAAAATAGATGTCAGAAACCAGCAGCAAGCGGCAAAATAAAGGTGAGAAACGAGTACAACGAGGCAAAATAAAGGTCAGCAATGAGCAGAAAGAGGCAGAATAAAGGCCAGAAGGTAGCAGAAAGAGGCACAATAAAGGTCACAAATGAGCAGACAGAGGCAAAATAGAGGTCAGAAACCAGCAGCATGGGGCAAAATAAAGGTGAGAAATGAGCAGAAAGAGGCAGAATAAAGGTCAGCAATGAGCAGAAAGAGGGAAAACAGAGGGCAGGAAAACGAGCAGGAAAGGCAAAACAAAGGCAGACATCAGTGATGTCGTCAGTGATGTCACTGACCATGTCATGAGTGATGTAATATGTGAGGTCATTAGCAGTGCAGTGCAGTGGCGATCGTTATAGTTAGCTCAGCTAACTATAACTGCTGGAATTCACTGGTTTTGTATGAGTGAAATCTGAGCCTAACTATAACGTCCCTGTAACCTCTGGTATTTTAGTGAATATATATTTGTGTACTTTTAGTCCCACTTCCATACGTTTTACATGTTTTATCTATATTATATAAACACACACAAGCAATGTGTGACACTGATTTTCAAACACTTACCTATGGCAGGACCTCCTCCCTGCCCCCAAATTCCTTCCTCTCCTCTGCTGGAACTAGGAACTAAAGGTCCAGCTAAGCTCCTACTGTGCTGCTTGAATGAGGCTTATGCAGCGCAGTGTCAGGGTGGAAGTGAGAGAATGTGCAATCATTCCAATACTCATTCCACTTTCTTCAAAAAACCAGGACATGTATTTAAATTTGTTAAAAGTGTCGGAACACCGGGACAGACCTCTCAAAACCATGTCTGGTCACCCCACCCAAAAAGCCAATTGTTTCTTTAAACCGGCAACACTATATTATTGGCCCTTTTCTTCTGGACCTAGAACATATGGTGAATGGACTCACAGAGTAAACAATTGAAAACAAATTAGTAACTGCCATTAGAAAAACTAAGGGCCTGATTATGAGTATGGCGGCCCTGGGACCGCCATACCTGTATTGGTGGTCCGACCTCCTGATCACAAGTTTTGCAGTGGGACCACCGCAATACCGCCTCCAGACAGTCACCTGGACCAAGAGCTGAGCTCCCGCAGCAGTGTGGATGGCAGAGTGCAGAGGATGCAGTGCCAGCATCAGTATCGCCATGCCCACCATTATGACCTACATTTCCACTGAGCTTTTCATGGCGGGGACACCGCCTTGAGAAGGTCGGGGGAATGGCAGGGAAGGGGCCCCAAACAGGGCCCTATGCATTTTAGCACATTGGGAATTGTGGCTGGGGCACATGCCCTCCTATACCAGCACTGTTGTGTGAGCACTGTGTGCTATGCACAACATGGTGCATGGCAACAGTGCGCCCGACGTGCAAGTGGTGCTGCAATGTGGTAGCATATGCTTCAGGCTCTCTTTATGAGCTGAAGCATGCCGCTGTCATTCCATCACCGCCAACACACTGTCAGCCTGACGGTAGTGTCCTAATTCGGCAGTCAGGGTGCCGCCGGCTTAGCGACGTTCTAGATAGCCTCGTCATTTGTATAAGAAATGTTTGAACATTTGAAAAAATGCTTGTTTGGGTTTATTTTATACAAATAGTTTGAAGCCATTACCTCATGCTATTCTCATTTGTATTTTGCTTTGCAGCTACTATTGTCACCCTGCAGCCTGGATACCGTGCAAGGGCTGGCAAACACATCCATGCATGGATAAAATGGGTATTGCTTGGTGCTCCCTGTGTAGAGTAGAAAGTGTTGCTTATTTGGTGCACCATGTGTGTCACGCAGTATTGTTTGCATGAGTACAGGAGAGGGGCTCCTGTTGTATTACCGATAATGTATGAGCATACAAAGTCGGATGCAATTGACTTATTGATATAGAGGAGGTAGTTCCAGAGTATCAATGAGAGAACGATTTAAAAGCTATTAACAAATGGCTTTTGGAAGGTGGACTATATGTACATGTAACATGTGTAAGGGCCAGAAATGTGTTGTAATCAAGATGCTCCAAATATTACATATCAATAAAACATGAGCAATTTAAGTAGAAGAACATTAGGGACTCTGATAAACCATTCAAAACAGTGCCAACATTCAATATCATTCCAGAAGTGACTAGCCAGATCAAATATTGGTAGCAGAAAATTATGGATATGTTAGGTGATGTTTAGGCAAAGCCATGTTATAAACTAATAGTATTTTACATCACATTGATGGCTTTGAATTGACTCAGCACCCCCTCTTATTAGCTACAACTTAAAACATCCACAGCCTTTCATCATTTCTGGCCTTGGATCAGCAGGAGAGGAAAGAGAACCTCCCCATGATACATCCTTCCCTTACTGAAAAGTGGCATTGAGTTGGGACGATTAGAAAGACAAAAAAAGAAAGAGGAATCTAGTGTGGTGATTCTCAGCACAGCATGATCATCAAATGTTCTAATGCCATTCTATGGAAATGACTTTAAATGATAAAAACAGGTGGCTCAACTTTATAGACAATTTCTAAATACGATAGGTGGAAAACAATTTATAAGATATTAACGGCTGAATACAGCGTGGAGAATCTAAGTAAACAAATCATGCTATGATTAACAGAGATTACAGTTGCTGACTCGATGAAAAATCCTAGAGCTCGTACAGGTTAAATCCAACCTGGCAGGACATAAGAGGTCAAGATCATATTAGTAAAGGTCAGTGGATCGATGTAAGGATACCAAGCAAAGCTTAATAATATAAGTTCTCCGAATGTGTCAGTTTCTTGCGAATACTAGAAAGAAGCTATACATCAAAATTCCAGAAAAAGCCATTTGGGGGTCTGCTGGAAATAATTAATTCACAGATTATTTGTATTCAGATCAGGCTATGAGCCACGTGGCCTGTTGCTTGTGAATTAGAATTAGGTAAGGATTTTTTTTTATTCTCAAGTATTACATTAAATTACAACTCAATGATTATCTACCTCCCTATATGGTGTTACGGTGGCTGTGTTTAAATGTTGATCCAATTTTATGACATGTTTTTTTTCTACTACTACTATCCAGACCGCTCATCTTTACTAGTCATATGCAAATGGATCACTCTGGTTAACAGTCTGAAAAACAAAAGTTTAAAATACCGACAAAGGAAAAAAATACTGGAACACAAAATGTGGGATAAATACAAAACAAACAACATGGCTCCTTCTCTGCTGAAAGAGTTGAAATATAATAATATTTTCTCTGTGTCACATAGCAAAGTATTTTTTCTCTTTTGCCATTTTTGAGAGCCGAGCAGGGTCAGCAGTCCAGCCTTTGTATAAGAAAAGCAAGGACACAAGCTTAATATTTTTTCTTGTTTGCTGCCACTGCAGTTTTGCCATTTGAATGCACTACTAAACCCGCGTGCTGGTATTGCCCAATTTCTGATTCTTATTTTCATCAAGCCTCAAGCGGCCCCACCAAAAGGCGACTCTTTCCAGCTGTGGTCTGCAAGGAATTCCCTTACCTTGTATGCTGATACAGCAGGTGCTGTGATTGCCCTTTCGCTGAATCATATGGATTGCACAAAGTGGCTTATACCTCACCGGTTCCAATTTCTAATTCTTTAATTTCACATACTCCAGCACTCCACGGATCACCAGCTTAAGGGTTTTGATTGCAAAATCCACGTGAGGTGTGGTGCAGCGGCCAGGGCAGCTGACTTCGGAGCACAGGGTTCACGGTTCGATCCCCGGCTCCGTCGGCAGCTCAGCTCAGCACCATGTGACTCTGGGCAATAGCTCACTTAATTTCCACTACGGCCCCCAGCGCCTTGAGACCCGTAAGGGTGAGTAGCTGCGCTATATAAAAACGGACTCACATTTTTTTTTTTTTACTTACACGTCACCCCTGTCTGGTCAGTGGCTGCCAGTGGTACAGAGGAATTCTTTCAACTTTCCTTGATTTACCATCCAATTTATGTTAAGGGCCTTCAAACCATGGATTTTCAAAATCACCCTCTATGGTCAATTAAAAATTCTCATGTCCTCCACCTAATACCTTCTCAGTGCAGAGCAGTAGGTAAACTCACATGAGGCCGATACACACCTACGTTTACTGCCCTTGCTGCACATATGTAAAATGCCATTTTACAATCCATGGACATTAGGCATGAAATGCCCTTTGTGAAGTTCTTAAATGTATTATTTCCCACCTAACATTTGACTAATAACGCTGACTCATGCATCTTGCACTAGCTTCCTACTTCTATGATGAACCAGTGCCATCAGAGTAAAGACATGTTTTTAAAGTTCTCTTAACATTTCATAGGATAATAAGATATCAACAACACCCGAAGGAACAAAGGTTAGAATAGTCATGTTGAGAATAAAATCGGTGAATGCTCAGAAGCAAGCACTCACTTTGTTGAACTCTGATACCAGCATGTTTAACCCAAGCGTATAGTAGAGACAGAAAGTATTCTTTTGGAGAGCAGAACAGGAACAAAATAAAAAGCGCCACTCGCAGTTTTCGGGTTGTGCCAGGCCAAGCAAAATTCATCAGTTCAGCTGACTGTGATGGAGTGGGTGCCAGATACAGGGACCAGGTTATTCCCGTTGAATATGTTTCCTTCTCAAAGTCCATCACAAAGAGTTCCGTTCACAGTGGAGGAGGCTGCGACGAGCAAGGAGAGGTGCAAGGATGGTTGTCGCTGTAGCACGAACAGCAAGCCAGGCCTCATGCTCTATCATCTCTGTAGCATGATGAACCGGTCAGCCGATGTGGACAGTCATTGCTGGAACGTCGCATTTGCAGATTGACCCATCCTGCCAACAGGAAGGAATAAACAAACCCCAACTGCAGAGCCATTCACTGTCATGTGACCCAGGACATTGGCAAAAGTCACCAATGGTTAGGATAAGATAATGCTAAATTTCTAAAAGTGTCCAGTAGCTATTATTCAAATTTAATCAAAAACAGAGCCAATGGAATTAATTCATGGGCTCTTGTGATTTATTTCACAGTTTTTCAAATTATTTCGTAGATTCAATGACATTCAATTCATGTCAAACAGTGAGGGCAACACAGACTGGTAACATTTTTCAACATAAGAATTACATAACCAATTAACACATACATATAAACAATCTTTACAAATGTGTATGATACATCAAAGATTTAAGTGCAATCACGTGCAATCACAAAAACAAATGGGTAGATTGCAATTGTACCATGCATTAGGGAGATGGCACAAGCTCTTTACCATTGGTTAGCAGGGAAAAAGCGCACAGAGTCCTAATGCCAACAAAGACAGGTTCAGCAGCAGAAGGCAAAAATCTGAAGGTCACTATGCAAAAGGGCCAGGTCTAACAGTTCATTTTTCTTTTAAAACATTCTGCCTCTGTTCTTAGGTAATATATGCTTAGGTTTTACTTAATTGTGCTTATGCTTTTCAGTGCAAACATTTGCCTACAATTTACAGAAAAAGTGACTGGGGATAGGTCAGTAGAATTACTTTGTATTTCATTAAGAGAAGGGTACACAAGTCATGACTCGGGAATGGATTTTTTAAGTGTCATGTGTCTTAATTTTGTTATCTCTTTTTTCATTGGGGATCCGTAGGTGATGGTAAAATGAAGTGCATTTGCTAAAAGATCCCTCTGAGGCGCACATTGTTTGTGCTAAGTTTATGACCTTTTTCACTATGTGTGGTGGCAGATGGTAACATGTCCTCAAAGCAGAGCTCTCCTCCTATTCTAAAAATTAATTGCACGGAAACAATTTTCAGTAAAATAAATGGATGCAGACAGCTGGCCATCTTGTATAGTGGTAGCAAATGGTAAAAACATTTAACTCGTGTTAAACACCCAAAGATTGTTTAGCACAGTAAAATAACTAAAATGAATGTGTCCCATTTTTTGCCTTGTACTTTCATTTAAGAAATCAGTGGATTGTAGGACTTGTGACTTTACTTCAATTAACTAACGCGTTTAATAAAAATGCTATGCAAGGAAAAATGAAGAACTAGATTCAAAGGGGCATATCTACAAGGGCTGGCGATAATTATCGCTCAGCGCTCTTAGCGTGAGGATAATTATCGCCGGCCAACTCTGAATGTTATCGCGGAGATAGCGTGCTATCAGCAACGCTTATCTCCAAAGCGATAAAATTCAGAGCGCAAGCTACCAACTGTGCGATTATCGCTGGAAATCCAGCGATAATCGCACAACTTCTGGCGATAGCTTGATGATAGGGCTACACATACTTAGCCATGATATCCACCTTCCATAGGATATCATGGCTAAGTCAGTGTCAAAGCAGGCGTAAGGAAGTAGCGATAACAGAGGTTATCGCTACTTTTCTTGTCGCCATGCTTCGTAGCGTGAGGCTTGATAATAGGAGAAATGTCGCATAGCGACATTTCTTCCGTTATCCTGGGGAGGAATGCCCACTTTGCATCTCATTAGAGATGCAAAGCTGGGCGATATGTGAAAGGGCGAAGAAGCATGGATTCACGCGTTAGCGTGTCCTTGCTAATAGGGCGTTAAAATTATCGCCGCTTTTCGTCCGAAAACGGACGCTAAAGCGGAGATAATTTTATCGCCAGTCCTTGTAGATATGCCCCAAAATGTTTGGTGTAAATGATGTGATCTGGTTAAGCCCACTTGTGACTTATATTTATTTTACAGATATTATAGTACTGATTTGCAAGGCTATGCACGTATGACTGTAGCATAGAGCCAAAGGATAAATAGTTGGGCTGAAGGTAGATCTACATTATCAATGTCAGATAATGATTTCAAAGACAACCGTGGTTGCAGGAGCAAATGACTGAAGTATTCCTTCAAACAATATGACGTGATTTCTCCAGGGCAAGATGAATATTGATTGGGGATTGATACCCATTTTCCCTAGCTCTATTTTTTATTTTGTAAAAAAAAAAAAAAGAGTCTAAATACTAATTCTATATAGAACCTCCATCCATACATTCGCCCTTCTTTGTGTGTGTGTGTGCGTGTGTGTTTCCTTGTTCGCTCTCTGACCGTATCAGTGTTGTGAGACTGTAAGAGTGCCTGTAGGTTTGTTGTCAGTGTGTATCAGCCTCTTTACCTGTCTGGCATTCCTAGACAACCGACGTGCCCAATCTGTAGACGTACACCTTCTACAATTCTCTTTTCCCTCCTCTGTTCTCCTGCACCCTGCTTTCTTCTCCATTGACAAGTTTCATTTCACGTTCCTCCTCTCTTTTTCTGCCTTCTTCCACTCTCCTGAAATATTTACCACATGCGGATCGCCTCAGAGCATCATAAAATGCTAAATATGGAACCAAAATAACACAACACATGTTGCTCAGTGTGTGTGTATGGATGGCTGCAGATCAAACGGTCTCTGCATATTGGTGCCTGTAGGTCTGTTTGCGTGGGTGTTTTTTCTCTGCTGATCTCTGACTGTGAGTGGCTGTGTATGTGTTCTTCTGTGTAGGCATAAAGGGCTGTAGGTGTTGTACTCTGCTTATTTGTATCATGTGCTGCAATCTGTAACAATATCTGTAAGATGTGTGTCTGTCTGCATGCGGCATGCGTTCTAGAATTGCAAAACCTATTTGATTTGAAAACGCTGATTTCGATTCCTATATTCCTTTCTTTTCATGATCCCACCTACCACTCCTTTCCACGCAGGTTGGTGCTTCCCCCTGTGAGAGCACAGTTAGCTTTGTACCACACACTGATTCTAACAATCAGAAAGAAAAAACAAACATCAGTTCTTTATTGGGACTTTGCCAGGGTTTGTAATTGTGAAGTGAGAACTCACGTGTGGAAGCTGTCAAACATTTTCCGTGGTCATATTCTCATCACAGACTGCAAGTTAAGTGGCAGCAGCCTGTCTTGCAAACTTGATTGTGACCAAGGCTTCAGTGGAAGCCGAGACGCATAGATGGGTTCACCTCGCATCACCGAATAAACAATTTTCACTGCATACAGTCTCAAGAGTGCTGTTTTTTTCTTGTGTAGTGGCATGACCTTTTGTTGGATTCAAAGGCGGTGCGGGTGGCCCTGCCACCAACAAGGACCGGACTGGCCGTATAGGGCATCGGGCATTTCCCTGGGAGGCGGGAAGGGTGGGGCCGATTTTGCAGTGGTAGGGTGCGTTCAGGGCCGGCTTTAGCGCTGGTGGCGCCCTGTGCGACAATGTCTGTTGGCGCCCCCCCAAATGACCCCCTCTGCCACGGAGTCCCTCACTAGCACCCTTCAACAGTGCCCCTCAAGTCTCCATAACTACTGTCTCTCAGATTCATTTAGTTTTATAGCACCACTCATACCAGTGTAAGGTGTCAGAGCACTTTACACCACACACACATTGCACAGAGACAATCATATGTGTGTAAATCAGTGTATAGGAAATGTTACATCAGACAGGCCTACAAGGTGTAGTGTAGGAGTGACATGTCATCAATACTGATAGGCAATATAATTTGAGTCCTTATTCTGGAAAAGCACAAATTCAGAATTTAAAACGTAACATCATTGTTAGGGGTTCTCTTTCATAATAAGAATTGTTTTCTACCAAATGAACCCTTTTCACAAGATTAGGATGATAAAAGACTGGGCAAGAAACATATAGCTCTAACATATACCTTGCAGTTTGCAGCAGCTTTAGGGTGACAGTTAATAGCTCAATGTTCTATATTAGGATTTTGACTACTAAAGGACAAGTAACAAAAGGATCTCTCTTACAGATGCAGTAACCCACTGACCTATTTACATTATATGCACTTTGTTATCTGCATGGTACACGTTCCTAGCAACAGGCATTTTAACCCTCTGCACTACCTTAGGATGAGTCAAAACTTCCACTAGACCATGGGTACTCACAAACTTTCTCCCGGGGGCCAAATTTACAGTGTGGTTTGTGGCCGAGGGCCGCACCGGTGGGGGCGGGGTCAGTGGGGAAGGGGGAGGGGGCGGGGCTAGAGCAAAAAAAACTGTGACCATGAGGTTGAACACAGGCCCCTGCAGCCGACGCCTTCGTCCACTGAGCCACCAGACCCGGCATACACACATCTCTCTCTCTCTCTCTCTCTCTCTCTCTCTCTCTCTCTCTCTCTCTCTCTCTCTCTCTTTCTCTCTCTCTCTCTCTGTCTCTATCTCTCCCTCCCTCTCTCTATCTCTCCCTCCCTCTCTCTATCTCTCCCTCCCTCTCTCTCTCTCTCTGTCTCTCTCCCTCTCTCTCTATCTCTCTCTCTATCTCTCTCCCTCTCTCTCTCTGTCTCCCTGTCTCCCTCTGTTTCACTCACTCTGTCTGTCTCCCTCTCTCCCTCCCTCTGTCTCTCTCCCTCTGTCTCTCTCCCTCTGTCTCTCGCCCCCTGTCTCCCTCCCTCTGTCTCCCTCCCTCTGTCTCCCTCCCTTTGTCTCCCTTCCTCTGTCTCCCTCCTCCCTCTGTCTGTCTCCCTCTGTCTGTCTCCCTCCCTCTGTTTCCCTCCCTCTGTCTAACTCCCTCCCTCTGTCTGTCTCCCTCCCTCTGTCTGTCTCCCTCCCTCTGTCTGTCTCCCTCTTCCCTCTGTCTGTCTCCCTCTGTCTGTCTCCCTCTGTCTGTCTCCCTCCCTCTGTCTCCCTCTGTCTGTCTCCCTCCCTCCCTCTGTCTGTCTCCCTCTCTCTCTGTCTCCCTCTCTCTCTGTCTCCCTCTCTGTCTCCCTCTCTCTCTGTCTCCCTCTCTCTCTCTCTCTCTCTCTGTCTCCCTCTCTCTCTGTCTCCCTGTCTCCCTCTCTCTCTGTCTCCCTCTCTCCCTCTGTCTCCCTCCCTCCCTCTCCCTCCCTCTCCCTCCCTCCCTCTGTCTCCCTCCCCCTGTCTCCCTCCCTCTGTCTCCCTCTCTCTGTCTCCCTCCCTCTCTGTCTCCCTCCCTCTCTGTCTCCCTCCCTCTCTGTCTCCCTCCCTCTGTCTCCCTCCCTCTCTCTCCCTCCGTCTCCCTCTGTCTGTCTCCCTCTGTCTCCCTCTGTCTGTCTCCCTCTGTCTCCCTCTGTCTGTCTCCCTCTGTCTGTCTCCCTCTGTCTGTCTCCCTCCGTCTGTCTCCCCCTGACTCCCTCCGTCTCCCTCTGTCTCCCCCTGACTCCCTCTCTCTCTGTCTCCCTCTCTCTCTGTCTCCCTCTCTCTCTGTCTCCCTCCCTCTGTCTCCCTCCCTCTGTATCCCTCCCTCCCTCCCCGTCTCCCTCCCTCTGTCTCCCTCCCTCTGTCTCCCTCCCTCTCCCTCCCTCTGTCTCCCTCCCTCTGTCTCCCTCTGTCTCCCTCTCCATCTCTCTGTCTCTGCCTCTATCTGTCTGTCCCTGTCCTTGTCTCTGCCTCTATCTGTCTCTGTCTGTCCCTGTCTCTGTCTCCCTCCCTCTGTCTCCCTCTCCGTCTCTCTGTCTCTGTCTCGGTCTGTCTCGGTCTGTCTCTGCCTCTATCTGTCTGCCCCGTCCCTGTCTCTGCCTCTATCTGTCCCTGTCTCTATCTGTCCCTGTCTGTCTCTGTCTCTATCTCTGTCTGTCTCTGCCTCTATCTATCTGTGTCTGTCTCTGCCTCTGTCTGTCTCTGCCTCTGTCCGTCTCTGCCTCTGTCCGTCTCTGCCTCTGTCCGTCTCTGCCTCTATCTGTCTCTGCCTCTATCTGTCTCTGCCTCTATCTGTCTCTGCCTCTATCTCTCTCTCTGTCTCTCTCTCTATCGCTGTCCGTCTCTGTCTGTCTTTACCTCTATCTGTCTCTACCTCTATCTGTCTCAGCCTCTATCTGTCTCTGCCTCTGTCAGTCTGTCCCTGTCTCTGCCTCTATCTAGCTCTGTCTGCCCTATCTCTAGCTGGCTTTGTCTCTATATGTCTCTATCTGTCTCTATCTGTCTCTGTCTCTATCTGTCTCTGTCTCTATCGGTCTCTGTCTCTATCGGTCTCTGTCTATCGGTCTCTGTCTCTATCGGTCTCTGTCTCTATCGGTCTCTGTCTCTATCGGTCTCTGTCTCTGCCTCTATCTGTCAGTCTGTCCCTGTCTGTCTCTGTCTAGCTCTGTCTCTATCTGTCTCTGTGCCTCGGGCAGTGCACACATACTGTGTCTACACGTCCCCAGCCCAGAGACAGCCCCCCCACTCCCCCTCTCCCTGTGTAATGTAAAAGCCAGCTCGTTTTCTCCTGGAAAAGACCACTATCGCGTGGCAAGTGTGAGTCGTGTGACAATAAAAGGCTGGGGGTGGGTTGGTTCAGATTCAGTCACATCCGTCTGGTGAACTAATGATAAGTAGCACTGGACACCAGGTGCACAACGCCCATTGGGCTCAAGGGCTTCAGCCCCCCTCCCCCCCCTTGTGTGTGTCAGCCCGGGCTGAGACAGCTTCCCGGGCACACACACAGCCGCACCCGAGTACTTCACAGGTCTTTAAAAGACCATTTACTTGTTAATGAGGCTTTGTTGTATTTCACCTCTTAGCGCCCCTGCATCTCCACTCTGACTATCCTGGAATCGCCCGGCCCCCATAGAGCAGAGTCTCTCGGAGTCCGCGCTGCAAACACAGGTACGATGTCTGCAAGGTCCGCGGGCCGCCAAGGAAGGCTTGCCGGGCCGCTGGCGGCCCGCGGGCCGTACTATGAGTACCCGTGCACTAGACGAACCTCCGGTCTCTTTCCAGGAAGACGATTAATCACCACAGTTATCTTGACATTTTAATTGATGTCTGAAAATTGCTGGAGGCCAGGAACGCGGCAGCAGGTGCTTTAAAAATGATAATATACATTTTCAAAAATGACGCCCCCACCCCAAGTCAACTCTTGGTGCGGTCGCACCGATCGCACTGCCCTAGAGCCGGCCCTGGGTGCGTTTTTTGTTACTGAGGGCCTGTTTTGCAGCGGTGCTGTCATATCGGCCCCCAGTAACAAAAACTGCAGGGCTGGCCGTATAGGGCATCGGGCGTTTCCCCGGGAGGCGGGAAGGGTGGGGCCGATTTTGCAGTGGTGAGGAGCATTTTTTTGTTACTGGGGACCTGTTTTGCAGCGGTGCTGCCATATCGGCCCCCAGTAACAAAAACTGCATGGGGGCTGGTCTGTCAACATTGCCAGGGCTGTTTGGGTTCGGGCCCTGCCACCAACCAGGCACCAAAGGCAGTCAGGAGCCAGTTGGCAGCCAGCGTAAAGAGAAGTAGTGCCTTACAAACTTATGCGCTTTCTTTTGTGGAGGTTATTTTGCTCCATGTACTTTAATAACATTGCAGTTGGTTCAAAAGTTACCTCCAGAATTATGTCCTTGTAACAAAAAACTCCTTAGTCTTAAATATAATCTCTTATGACACTTTATCGGTATTTTGTAGCACTTCCCATACTTGAGGCCTAAATACAGTGTTTTACTGTGCGTTTATCAACATTCCAGTGGCATTATTGTCTTTCAAAACCGTGTTTTCTTTATACTAGCAGAAGACTGACATTGGATTATGATTGGATTTACATATTTATAAACAACTCCATTAATAAAAATGTGCCTTAAAAGCCATCATTTCTGGCATTGACACAGGCAAGAAACCATAACAGAAACGACAACCGCCAATGAAACACTTTTTCTGACAGCCATGGCGTCCAATTCAGCCCTTTTGTAATATTTGTGGAGTTCTGATAAATATACATTCAGCGCTTTGTCAGGAATTGCAAGCGATATAATACATATCAAGACAACGCAATGCAATACATTATATTTTGTATTACACTCTTTCTTTATGAATATATAGGGCTATTTTGTGTCCAAATTGGTTTGAGGAAAAAATGAGGAGAGTCCACTGGGACAAGTTTGTCTTTATTGATCGGTAGATAAATGAATGTATGTGTTAGAGGGGTAACAGACGATTAAACAATTTGAGATAGAAACAATGAGATAGGTGTGTGCTAAGGAGACACCCTAGGGGGATGAAAATCACAACAGATTGATAGGAGTAGGGCTTTCAGTCACTGTGGCCAAATAAAAGTAACCCTGTTGTTCAGCATACGTTATTTTCAAACCGTATTGTTTTGTACCAACTAACTTTCAGTGGAAGAGCAAAAATATTCGAATAGAATATTTCATGGTAAATGTGCATCTAGTTCGCCATGACACTTCAATGAAGTGGATTCCAACTGAGTCAGGGGAGCATACACACCACGGTCCATTAAATGCATCCCAGGATTGATATGGATTGAGTCTGGTTGCCGGGGGATTGGCATGAGAGAACTACAACCTGTTGTGTTGATTGGGTGAAGGTTGGATTAGTCATTTGACAGAAAGAAAAATAACATTGGGTTGAGTACACATTCATTATGAATGGCAGCTTGAACTTGCCTGGTCTTATTAACCACATAACAACCCTGATGGGGTCCAAATACCATGTGAACCTTTACCAAACATTGCCACTTAATTTTAATCGTGCATTCGTTTTTTTAGTATAATTTTTACATCTTTTTACAATTTACTGGTTCTTGTTTATTCTTTAATCCTGCCTCTGGATGCTGATAAATTGTTGTTTCCTACTGTAGTATGCCTCCAACCAAATCACGTATTTCATAGGAAAATCAGGTGTTTATCACATCACACGTGGATTATTTTTAAACAGTGTGTAAAGTTACCTCATGCTTGTTCTATTTTTATTCAATGTTAATCTAAATGTAGCAGACTCTCTGTTGTTTAGCAGTGAGAAATTGCCCCTAATTTGTCCAAAAAGTACCTAAATTGTTATAATTATGTTCTGAGAGTTTCGCTGTATGTAAAGCAGTTCATGCTGAAATGAAATTGTGCATAGGAGGCTTTGATGCATTGTTTAGTAACTCTTTTGGTATGTTTTAGTCTGTGGTTGTTACTGTCAGTTGCATGCCGTTGCTGTACCTCAGAGCACCGAAAATATATTTAAATATGATTTGTGGAAAATGTCAGTGAAAAAAAAATTGTCATTTGCATTGATATGTTTACCCATAATTTCTTTCCCCTAAATTTGCACAGATAATCTTGGAAGGGTGGGAACAACAATCACTTTCTGCAGCCTCGCTTTATGGTTTTTATTCCATATTCAATTATGAAAGTAATCAGGAGTGTTTTTGTATTATTTACATGATAATTATAACGGTTTTGGTCCAATTCGCCAAGGACGCTGAATAACTGTTAAGGCTGGAAATGGGGCTGGGTGAGTGAGTATTCGCAGTCGCGGCCGGCACAGGTAAATGTGGTGGGCCGGTGGAGCAGGGTGGGGGCGGCATGGGGTGGGAGGGAGGAAGTCAACAGACAACGGAATAGGTATAATTAAATAAATAAATAACACCTATTCTGTCGCCTGCCGGCTTCCCCCCCTGCCGTACCCTGCCCCTCCCCACCGCGCTTACCTGTGCCGGCCGCCGCTGAGTATTCAACATCTGTGAATTTGTGTTGGGCAGCAATTGCCATGAGATGCCTGACTGCGCATGGTTACTCAATACGTGAGAAGTGTGTAAAGCTCTCGAAGCACAAGTGAGAGCTTCTGTAATCACTTTTGCTACTTTTGATAAGGGAAAGGAAATGGAGGCTCTTCCAGATGTAAGACTCTAGTATTGAAAGCAAATAATAAAAAAAAACTGAATATTTACATAACCCAGCCATTGAAATCGCTGTCTGCAGCCCTGAAAGGTAGAGTGACAACAATTTAGATAGCTGTGAGAAATGAGCAAAATGTCGACATAAACCCATAATCTTAATTTCTGATTATTCACAAAACTTCCCAGTACTCCAGGAGGAAATATATACAACTCATCGATTTCCATACAAGTTCTTTACCCTGTGCACTTTCTTTTAGGGATTTTATGCAGAGTGGACAATCCATATGCACAAGTTCAGCAGATTTATGCATTTGTGAAGCAGGCATTTTTTATCCTTTGGAAATTGTTTTCCCCTCTGGACAAAACCATTCCCCTAAGAGAATTGCGGGGTGTTTCATTCCCTTTCCTGCCCTAGAAGTACACGTACCCCTGACTTCCATAGAAGTTGTTTTGCTTGTTATTTCAAGGCAGGAAGTAAATTGGCAACATGGTTGTGAATAACTACAACCCTCTGAGTTTGCCATTTCTCTGGGAACTTTGCATGGCCACTCGCCACTCCACCCATCATAACAGTTTTCTCACCCAAACCTTATGGAATTTTAGTAGACATTTGTTTGGGCTATGCTGATGAGAAATTGCCCTGCCTATACTACCAACCACTAAATCAGTAACTCTACTTAATTAAAATTAAGATATAATTAAATATGTTTGTGGGGAGCCACCTTATATATACATCAATCTTATATCATACGCATGAATAGGCAAAAACCTGCATTCGTTTAGATGATACTTTTTCTACACAGAGAACATTTTTGTCACAAAATTGGAAGATATGGAAATACGCTATATGCTAATGTCAATTGAATGTATATCAAGGAGGAGATTGTTTTGGATAATTTCTTATATTATTGTTTTTTATTGTGTTTTTATTCAGAATATGTGTGTTGAAAAATTGTATAATTGTTTCTTGCATATTCATGGGCAGGATATAAGACTAATGTATAAATTGTTTGGCTCTCCACAAACATAATTAGTCTTATGGGATTTAGTATTGGGAAAAACCTGCCATGCTTCCTGATTTGTGGCATTACTGTTCCCATCTCTGTTAATCAGCTCTTCAGTTTTCATCAGACTGTGGAATCCATGCCCACAAATACGTTTTTGAACTGGTAAATTCAAATTAAAGGCATCTTAAAATTTGTGAACAGGCCCTTCACTACTTCAATACTTAAATATAATATGGAAGCATAAGAATTTGAAAAGTAATTAGAAAGACCAATTTAGAGTTGTTGGAAAGAAGATGCAATGCATGCATTACTTAAACTGGTCCATATCTAATAAACCTGGTGGATTAAGTCATTTAGCAAAATTATTTATATCAAAGGACCCAATCGCACCTTCACTAGAAGCATCTTGCTTTACATGTTAGTCTTTGTATTTTCTTTTTAAAACACAGAAAAAGCAATGGTGTATTGTGCATACGCAAATCAACTTTGAAGGAGGCTCTCTCCTGCAAGGCCTTTGCTCACTGTGACACTGTGATGTGTGTCCACCTTTCTATTTTATATGTGTGTCCAATGCAGTATATCTAAATTAGGGGGAGCACATACAGGAAGGCCAGAACTATTAAGTAAGTAGCAATGAGTGGGTCATCCACAGTGTAAGAAATTGAAGTATTAGTTGAGAGGGTAGACGCCCAAATCAAATTATAAACATAATCCTTGTTAGGATGAACCACAAAAGTCACTGAATAAAGCTGTTCGAAACTCTTAAGTACCTTGGCATAAAAGCAATCAGGCTTAATTTAGAGGCATTGTCTAATGTATTTATGCAGCACTCAAATGGTAATAAAGTGAAAACACAACACAATAAAAATCCTAAACCAATTTAGGGAAATAGAGTAAAATGTAATGAAGAAGATCACAATAAAATTACAACTATGCACTCAGGAGAACAGGAGATATGAGTTTTGCAAGTTTTAGGTGAAAATATTCCCAAAAAGCACAAAGCACCACTTGAGGTTATTGGCCATGCTGGACCAGGAGAACGTCACAAGTTCAGGCCGACCAAGATGGACTGTGGGTCAAATACAAGGATACCTTCTCAAGTCCATGTGTGGAGCTGCCTTTCATGTTGGGGGCAGCCATGAGGAGGCTGTTGTCGATGCAAAAACAAGTCTTGAGTGTCAGTTGGTCACTGTTTTCGCGTGAAAACCCGGTTGTCAAAATTTCTGTATCCTCACCTGTTATTCAGGAGGAGTATACTTTGATGCCAGCCAACGATCCAGGGCCTTGTAGGCACCAGCAGAGGCCAGCAGCAGAGTTCAGACAGGTTCAGTTGGGGTTGGTCAGCCTGACAGTTGCAGGGGGGCCTCTCGAAGCTTGTTGTGTCCCTGTAGCTTAAACAGTAGGTCAACCAATTGACCCTTGTAGTAACGTCTGGAGAGCCTGGGTTCAAGGAAAGCAGGTCCAACCATCCTTCTTCTTGCAGTCCTTCTTCTGAATCTGCCCCAGGACCAGGAGTGTTCTGATGAGAGGTTGTTAGACTTGGCATCTTTTGGCGTGTTTCCCCTGACTTTTTGCTTTCTGACCTCCCGGTTTTGACTCTGTTTTTGCTGGTGTGATGATTCTGCGCACTTTCCTCACTGCGGTCCAGTGGGAAAGTGCAAGTGCTCCTGTATAAAATGCGTTATGGATTGGTGTTTCCATGATTGGCCTATTTGGTTTATGTGTCAGTCCCGTGTAAAGTGCACTGCGAGTGCCAGGGCCTATAGACCAAATGCTGTTGGTGGGCTGCAGCACTGGATTGTGCCACCCACGCAAACAGCCCGTAAAATGTAACTCGGGCCTGCCATCGCAGAGCCTGTGCGCAGCCTGGGGCTGCCATAGTCGACTTGGCAAGTGCACACACTTGCAAGTCCCTAAACCTTCCCTTTGCTACATGTTAGTCACCCCTAAGGTAGGCCCAAGGTACCCCTGTGGGCAGGGTGCGGTGTAGGCGAAAGGTAGGACATGCCCGGGTGTGTGCGGCATGTCCTGATAGTGAATTACAGCCTAGTACGTTTTTCACTATTGCAAGGCTACCTGTTCCCCCTAGGCCAGAACGGGCAGTTTTGATTATTACAGTTTATAATCCTAACTGACCCCGGGAACATGGTAGAAATTCGAGTTTAGTATGCCTGGACTCAGAATGATAAAATGCATCTTTTAGTGAAGTTGGTTTTAACATTCTGCGTTTGAAAATACCACTTTTAGAAAGTGGGTATTTTCTTGCCTAACCATCCAAGCCTGCCTCTGCGAGGTTGTGTATTCCTTGTCTGGAATGTGAGTGACAGGGGCTGGGGGATGCCAGGAGACAGGGTGAGTCAGCGCAGGGCTGAATAGCCAGATCGACCTGTAGATGGGTGGGAGGGGTCGCACCTGGGCCCTGAATAGGACAGTGCCTTCCCTCCACAATGCTGGCTCCACCTCCTGTGGTGCGTCTGATGTCCCTGGCCTACTCACTGAAAGAAGGGACGGAGACTTGTCAACAAAGTGCTCCAGAACTGGTTTGGACTAGGCGAAGGCCTCTCTGCCTTCAGAGAACAAAGGAATTTGGGATATAAATATTGGGGCCCTGACCCCATGAATTTAGATCTCGCTGGAATCAAGGAACCTGCCAAGACGAAGAGCTGGAAGAGCTGCCAGGAGGAGTACTGCCCCTTTGCTGTGTTGTTGCTTTGTTGGGTTGGCCTGCAGCTGCTGCTTCTGCCTTGGGCAGTGAAAGGACTGGACTGAACTTTCTACAATCTTGTGCTGAGTATCTCCAAGGGCCAGGAACCGAGCTGGCCTCCTGTTAAGAAGTCTCAGGGACTACAAAGACTTCACAAGCCTCTGGGTACCGCTTCTGAACGCTGTTTCAGTTGCCACAGAGGAAGGGAACTGCAACCGACTCCGTCAACCGAATCCATCCCTGGCCGGTGACCTGTTTGCACCGCAGACCGCATCGCCCGCTTCGCATCGCAACCCTGGTCTCACCGTGGCGACGTCCGACGCCGCCAACATCGAGCCGCTGCTTGCACCGTGACCTGTGGGCACCGCAGTTCGCATCGCATCGCTTCACTGGGCCAGACGGACCAGACCGACACTGTCGCTGCAACTGGCTCAAGAGTCGAGACCGCACCGCATTTGGGGCACCGCTCGCACGTCTGCGACGCACCGCTCCGACTCGCACCGCTGTCCGACGCCAGCTCCCGCACTCCGGCTAGGTCGCCTGCATCGCAACCTGTCAGCACCGCATCGAGCATCGTCTCGCCCTGCATCGCACGCCTTGGACTCACCGACTCCGTCTGCCCGACGCTCATCGAGCCGCTGCCTGCACCGCACCGAGGGACACCGCACCTTGCATCGCTCCGTCTGGCACCGCAACCGCGACGACCGCCGACCGGCTCTTACACTCCGTACCAGCCACAACGAGAAAAGGTACTGTGACCGAGTCTGCTCACGACTCTGCTGGCCCGTATCGACGCGGTCGGCTGGAACTGTTAGACTCTGTGGTTTTCAGCATCACGGTAGGCTCGGACGGAGCTACCGACTCGTACGAACTTTGCTTTTGTGCTATTCTTGCAAAGAAGAAGTTATCGTATCAAGCATTCATTTTCAAAGTACAGTATTGTGGATTTTTGTCGTAATTGGTCTTGTCTTGAGTATATAAAATATTGGTTATTTTTCTAAACTGGTGTGGTGTCCGTTTGTAGTGCTTACACTGTATTACTGTTGGTTATGTGCAAATGCTTTACACACTGCCTCTGAATTAAGCCTGACTGCTCGTGCCAAGCTACCACGAGGGTGAGCAGGGGTTACTTCACGAGTGTAACAACCCTTACCCTGACTAGGAAGAAGGGTCACTACTTGGACAAAGGTGCAAGCCCTTGCCAACTAGAGATCCCATTTCTAACAGAGGTTCTGAAGGTGCCACTTTTATACCTGGTGCAAGCCTTTGTGTGGGGAAATTCCCTGGCCTACTCCGCAAATTAGTCCTGGACAGTTTCTTTCCCTTCCCCTGGGTTTGGCTCCAAACTGCCCAGAGTGACAATTTAAAGGCAGGCCTGGTCTCAGGTTCTTTGTTTGTGCTGGAGGCCAGGTCCTTTAAAGTGTAAGCAACGCAAGGCACAACCCCTTCCCAGCCATCCTGTCAGGAAGACCCTCTTACTCCACAGCTAAGCCTCTTTTGTCTTTATGTCTGGAAGCAATACACAAAACACCACATGAGACCTTTCTAAAAGTGGCCTTTTCAGAATAGTAATTTAAAATCTGACTTTACAGTAAAAGAAGATTTTACATAACAATTTATTTGAATGGAAACAGCATTTCACTATCTGGTACCAAACTGAAGTTAGCACTTATTAAGTGTAATAAGGTAACCTAGTGTTAGTCTACAGGAGGTATAGCCTTACAGCAGTGAAAAGTGACTTCATGAGTTTTTCACTGCTAGGACATGTAAAACCTAAGCACACATGTCCTACGGTTTAAATACCCTGCCCTATCAGCGTTAGGGCCTACCTTAGGGGTGAGTTCTGAGGAGTAAAAATGAAGACTGGCAAAAGTTTTTTTGCCAGTCTGAAATGGCAGTTTAAAACTGCATTACATGCTACAGTGGCAGGACTGAGAAATGTTTTAAAAGGCAACTTTAGTGAGTTGCACAATTTGCTGTACTATATACATTTTATGGTGGAAAAATGTCACCATTAGATTGTTCTGCAAATGCTGCCCTTCTTCCCAAAGTGAAAGGATTTTCCACCATAACTCAATTCATAAGAGGTCTTTTAGACCTGCATGGGTGATCACTTCTCGTTGCCTGAACTGCAGGGGACTGCTCTCTGCCTTTAGAGATTGCTGCCAGCTTGGTGGAAATCATTTTGTTGACAGTAGTAGTGCCAATGTAGCAAGAGCAGTTTTGTCATAACCGATAGCGACTGGATGCCATATCTTGGAAAATGGTTGACATTTTTTTCTATGTCAAATACAATGTCCCAAAATGGAAGTTTATTTCTGAGAAAATGAACATACAGCCCACTAGTAGCATATAATTTGCTGGCACGGGGTGCATGTAGTACCGAATACTAGGGACCTACAAGTCAATAAAATGCACCAATCAGGTAAAGGACAATTTTACCATGTTTTAGGGAGAGAGCACAATCACTTTACTATTGCTTAGCAGGGAAAAAGTGCAAAAAGTCCTAAAAGACAACAAAAACGGATTCAGCAAAGGAAGGCAAATTCAGGAGTGCCCCTGCAGACAGGGTGAGGTCCAACATGCAGTTAACACAAAATCTACATTTTTGCTGATATCAGGAGGAAATATTTACTAAGGAAGAATTTAATATGGTTCTTGTAGGATTGTACAAAAAGATGCTGGGTTTGATTAGAAACAGCTGTAGGTAGTAGAAGAGCATAGGGTCTGATGTAGGTATTGCCAGACGGTCTGCCTGATTTTACAAATGGACAGTCAACAGGAGTAATTTCTTTTCTTGCCAGTCTGCTTTTCTACAAGATGGTGAGAAATGCTAAATTAAATTTAGTTCTGCTGAAGTGGCAACTTTGGAATCCAATTCAATGATTTTTCTTTTTGCAACAAAATTTGTTTTAGCTTATACAGACGTTTCAGATGGCTTTTTGGAGACACTGGAACAGGATCGCAAAGCCGCAACATTGTTTTTTACAAGCAAAAAGGGATGCATGGATGCAGCGCACACAACGAGATTCGTTTTATTTATTTAATTGTTTACTTACCTCCGTTCATCCATATTCCGGTGTTTACTACGCCCCACCCTGCCCCTCCCCCGCCCCGCCGCCCCGCCCCACGGAACTCCCTGCACGGGCCGCTACTGAAATTGACATCTTGCAGTCTTACCTTTCACGCTCGCTTTACTCTAGCAAGATTGTGAAATAGTTCACTTTACAAAATGCTCCTCTTTGCAGTCCGAGAATGAAAAGTAAACACTGATCTGCATGTTAACATAGACTGGCATTTCACTTCTGTCTTTGAACACACATCAAATGTGACAAGATTAAGACAAAATGTTAAGGCATCTTTATTGCTCATTCATCTTCTGAGCTCCACCATGGTTATTGGGGGGTGGGGGGTGGGGTAGTGGAGGGGAGGTGCGGCCCCACCTACTTCCAGCCCCTATGCTTCAGAAAAAACTTCTGCCTCTGAAAATGTTCCTAATGTTGTAGTAGGTCTGTCCACACTAACTTTCCCAGCTTCATCCAGTAGATTTAAAATGGAAATGTTGTGACTTACGTCCAAAATTCATGTCTGTACATGGGTTACTGGAATGTCTGTTGCCAATACCCATATACAATTCAGGTGAAATTATTTCTGTTTGCTATAAGAGTAAGGGACCACCCCATTTCTATTCTGAAAGCCTTGCCTCACATATACTGCTTGCATTACCACGTGATTGCCCTCTGCAGTGGTGTAACGTAAAACGCTGGAGTCTCCCTGCAGACTGTCGTGAGCCCCCCCCCCCTTGGAACCCCATATGAATAGACCTTAATCCGAAAGCAGGCCCCCTGAAGGAGGTCCCCCTCACGCTGCAGGGGCTGAAGGGGCTTGTGTTACGGTCCTGGCCGTCTGGCAATGCAAAATTATACACGCTTGATTTTTCTAGGGGTGGAACGCCCTGTCATTCATTCTTCACTATTCTCTCACTCCAACCCAGGGTGCAAATGCCCTTGCAGGCACTCTAGATTAAATATCAACAGGGAAACACCAAAACTAAAGGAACGTTGAACTGCTGGGGGTAAAAACGAGCTCAGTTCACGGCATCCATTCTGGCGTCTCCCAGCAGGGACTCGGAATATAGGGGGTTTGAACAACTCACAAAAATGCGGTATTAACGTAATCACATGACGCAAGTGCCGCCTGTAAGACAGCTGCAACAGCCACGGTTTCCCTCTGATGATTAGATAGTGCCTTCTGTGCCTTTCATTTTAAGCATCTCTGACGCAGAGGGCTGTGGTCCAGCTGTTTCTGTTCTTAAAGTTGAACCATTTCGGTTTAGGTTTCCTCAGAAGAATTGATCTAAACATGTGCTATCATCATAACCTGATTCCCCTGACTACAAGACTTCAGAGTCACAGCTCTGATGCCCGGCAATAAACTACACATGAAGAGACAACCACAAAGATTACAGGGAAGAAAAATAAATTTACTGCCCATGCTTAATGTTTCGAGTTGCCCTGATTGTTTCGGTTGTATTTTACCTGCAGACTGTCTCTGCCCTATTAAATCACATTGACAGTGTGGATAACACGTGTATACTTTAACTAAACAACTTAGCAGTTCAAGTGGGCTGCCTTGGCTGAAAGACATGAACTCACGAGTGATAAAGCGCCCCACTGCCTCTGTAAAATGGAGTAAGAAATCATGTTGACAGTGCCTGGGTCCTGGTGGTGGCTGCTGTTTTTCTTTTCTTTGTCTTCAAGGTCGATGTTCCCTTTTCATGTAAGGTGTATTTATGTGTTTGTGTCACCGCGAGTAGAAACGCCAAGGAAAAGAAGAAAGGCTTGTCGTATAAAGGCTGGCTAAAGAAGTGGTGTAATCTGGTGGCATAAAACTGATCAGAATGCCCCCATCCACAAATGCAGATTTGGTTTAGCCCGAGTTCTTGCTTGAGCGTGGGCCACTTGAAGAGTTGGGCTAGCCAGAGAATTTATGGTAAGAGCCGAGCCCTGGGTCGAGCTTGTCTCTAAGAGCCAAAGCATGAGCTGACTGAGCCCACAAAAAGAATCATGTCACCCCGGAGAATGACAGAAATTGTAAATCACAGAAATGAGGTAAATTGTGCCTTGTGTGAGGGTATCCCTCCCTGATCAGACTCTCCTCTGAACAGTGCTTAATTTGAGCCAGTGGTTTCCAGCGCTCAGCACCGGCTCTAAATCATCAAGACCAGCGCTTTTCATGAGCACCAGTTAAGGACACATTCATTTATGGGAGGCACGGGGGGAGATTAAGTGATTTGCCCAGATTGACAGGATGTTGAACTGAGCCAAGGCTCAAACCTGGTTCCCCAGCTCCAAAGTCGGCAGGTCTGGCCACTATGCCACACCGTCTCACCACTTTCGTGGTTAGAAGTTGGTTCTGTTTTAGGCGACGCTAACAGGAGAAATGGGCTGTCTCCTGACGAGAGCCCCTGCACTTATTTTTTTTACAGATTAACTACTGCTTTCTAATAACCCTGTATCACTTAGATAATTTAGAGATTGCAGGTCCCAGCCCCGGCTCATGCACATGGACCCTCTGCAGCACTGCAGCAAGTAAATCCCACCCTGTTGAACGTACACCGAACCAAATAGCACGAAGCAGCTTCCACCAGGAATCATGCAGGGTGAGGATGGAAAGTATGCAGGCAATAGTGTACAGCTTTCTGGTACCTTTTGGTGTTTGCGCTATAGAAATACGTATAAACACATACATGCATTAATACAAATGCAGGCAAAAGGCTCCAAGCAAGTAGATACTTGCTCGGTTCATCTCTCTGTTTGATCCTGGGCAAAAAGCAGCATAGTTCAGGAACAACTCTGCTGCGCCAAGCCGGCACACTATCACATCTGTTTAGTGATGTCTGGGCTGCCCCACCCCAGCCCACAGGGTCAATGTGAAGCTATGACAATCTCATTGTTCCTCAGTCCTTCCTTTTAGAATCACGTAGGTCACGCTGCTAGATCCAGAAACACTAATGCATGCACTAAATAGAGTGCACTCTGTTTATATTCTTCACAACCCTTCCTCTGCTTTCCAGGACAGCGATGCTGCTGACTGCTGGCTCCCTCCATATTTGGACGAATGGGCCTTTAAACTAGTCCCTCCTCCACCCCCGCCCCCCACAGGCTTCCCCACTGGCAAGGGATTTGTAGGTGATAAATCACTTTAAAAGCCCTGCTGCTGGCCACCCTTTTCTGCTGCACTGAGGGTGTCATAGAGCTTGATAGATGCTCGACTCGGCTCGTTTTAGGGTCGAGAGTCCTTGAGAACCTCAGGCCAATCCAGAGCCTGACATTTGCCTCAAACCGTAAACGGCACGGCCTCCTCTAGTTACTTGGTATAATCCGAGACCGAGTTCTGCAGTAATGACATCTATTTGTAGTTGCCATACATTTGCCCCTGATTATACAACGCACTGCAAAAAGCGCTTGCTGCTCTGCAGTGCATGTAATTACCACGTCTTTTATGTACAATAGCATTCTGTTTGCTTGTCCAGTGACCCGCAGATATACCCCAGCAGCCTCATTTGCAAGTGACGTCCCCCATTATCTAGGGTGCATCTAAAGAGGGAATTAGCAGGTTGCTCCAGTGGAAGCAGTTTATTGGTATTGCCTTTGGTTCCTCCGAGCCCCTTAAGAATGGATGAGGTCTTAGGAACATCCACTGCTTATTTACAAATCCCAAGGGAGCGAAGTGTGGTTATACTAAAGCACATCAAACGAAAAATGAACTCTAAAACGGCACAGAAGTAAAAATATGGAAGGGAACAGCTCCGAGAAATGAAACCTCTGAAAATGCTTGGCTGGATTGGGAATTCTAAATAAAGAAATGTAGTTTATAGATATTTGAAGGGCGCCTAATACGACCCAGCTAGAAAAACAGAACGCAACAGCCGAAATAACGTAAGTACCAGCCTCTGCGTAAAAATAAATGTATGTGATGTTTGCACATCCCCACTAAAAGCACGTGTTTCTGTGGGCTATGTAGTGTCCTGCTGGACACGTTCTAGTGTTCCACCAACACAGTACACCCACCCATCACAGGCGTCACCGGTCAGGTGACTCTGTTAATAAAAGGGACCAGGCGCACGTGCCCTCGGCCAGTTCCAGTACCCTACTGCGGTGTGTCTGTCTCATCCTTAGTAGCATGTGGGCCCAGGGCCCACAACACCACAGGCTACAGCACTGCTTAATTTGTGAAAAAATAAGCGTGGGGCCCTGGTCAAGAGGCTACAGCAGCTTGCTCCTCCCATTGGCCCTGTCAGCACAGCCAATGACAGTACCAACACAACTACTAACTGTCGCACTCCTCCAAGTGTGACAGTTCAGACAATTCAAGTCCCCCAAAGCTAAAGGAATGACTTGGGAGGCAGGTATTAGTAGTTTTTAAGATATATTGAATTAACAAACAACTTTTGCTGTGATCGTCTCTAAATTAGTTATGATAATCTGCCACATGGTGGCGTTGTTTAAGTGCTGGTGTTGACAATTAAGCACTGATGCCGAGCACCGGAAACCACCGGCTCAAATTAAGCACTGGGCCACAGTAATAAAGGAATTTCGTTGATCAGGACTACAGGTCTTACAATCGCAGTATGATGTAAGATGACATTTGAATGGAAGGTTTTCAGACATTTCTTTTGAAGGATCTCAAATGTTGACAAAACGAGCAAGATTTGTTTTTATTCCCTGGCCTGCCTCTCCGTCTAGATATTATCATAAGGTGGTGATCAAGTAACATCTATAATAATTAAAGACGCTGTCCTCACTTCAATGCCCAAGATGTTATTCCCAAGATGTTTCAAAGGCTTTCAGGAATACGGTGTACTGGTCCTGAAAACCCCCTTTCAGGCATCAGTTACAAAGAGCATTAGCTATATTTTTACATTATGTTACAAATACTTAGAGTGGGCTTAGGCCAGCCCATTGCTCCTGATTGGATTGCTTTGTTTATCTGATTTCGATGCTCTTGATTCGAGGGCTTTTCTTACTCTTCTTGTATTTGTCTGTCCAGAAGCAATTGGGTCTCAAAGCGTTCGGATTGGATGAGCTATCCTTCCACTGCTGATGGGCTGACCTTGTTTTGTAGTGTATTAGAGGAACTATTTTCTGTCCCTCTCGCTCCCTGTTCCTCCTACTCCCCTATCTTCTTCTCTTCCCCCTCCTAGCCTCCGACAAATAACACCCTTTTGCCACAAGCCCTTTTTATGGTCTGGCTTAACAGTGCAGCTGTTGCCAGTCAATTATGTGAGCATCACTAGAGAGGGGTTTGGCTGTGCCTATATATTGGGAGCCAGGCGTCCATGTTTTAAATGGGCAGAGGTTGTGTGCTTCCATAAAGAAAAGTGTTTGCCCTCTATGCAGCTGAGATCATTTTGTTTACTTATCCTGCTGCCTAAACCTGATCTTCAGGGATGCACATATGACATTGGTATGCTATTAAAGTGTCTTAGATAACTAGATATTTTCCTGTCACTTGCATGCCTACGCTGCCCAGATACCAGGGGGGACGTCTACCATCAATCAATCAATCATGTCACTTATAAAGCGCACTACATACCCGCGAGGGTCTCAAGGCGCTGGGGGAAGAGGGGGGTGGTGCTGCTACTGATCGAAGAGCCAGGTCTTGAGGAGTCTTCTGAAGGCCAGTAGGTCTTGGGTCTGTCGGAGGTTGGTGGGGAGGGTGTTCCAGGTCTTGGCGGCGAGGTGGGAGAAGGATCTGCCGCCGGCGGTCGTTTTCCTCGGATGTGGGGGACTGTGGCGAGGGCGAGGCTGGTCGAGCGGAGCTGGCGGGTGGGGGTGTAGAAGCTGAGTCGTCTGTTGAGGTAGGCTGGTCCGGAGTTGTGGAGTGCTTTGTGGGTGAGGAGCTTGAAGGTTATCCTCTTGTTGACAGGGAGCCAGTGCAGGTCTCTCAGGTGGGGTGTGATGTGGCTGCGTCGGGGGATGTCGAGGATAAGACGTGCAGAGGCGTTCTGGATGCGTTGCAGCCGTCTCAGGAGCTTAGCCGTCGTTCCTGCGTTCCTGCCCTGTCCAATCATCCTGCTTTACTGGACACATATTTTCTACACACTGGGTGGTGGGGCAGCAGCTTGAGCCTACTCCTCAGATTGCCTTACTCGATATCCTTGAAGATATGGGTGGCCCTGAGGGGCAGGACGTTGGTGGGGATGGGGACATTTTTAGCCAAAAGAGACATAGATAACCATTGGAGATCCCCCAGTACAGCCCCTCTGGCAGGCTAGAGTAAGGGCATGGACTGGTGCGCACAGTTGGAGGAGACGATTTATGTGGCACATGGCAGTCCCCACAAGTATGAATGAGTTTGGGACATTTGGTGGGTCTACTATGGGCTGGAGAGCATGGAGGAGCAGATTGCTAAGGGCAAGTCTGGACACTGTAACTGTGGGTCAGGCCTGGCTGGATGACCAACAATGAAGATTATGAAATCACAGTGTAGATTTGTTGAGAGTCAAGAACGTTTTGAAATATGTTAATAAAAAATGTTCTTATAAAAAAAAGATGACTGGATAATTTGTTTTTCTCTGACCGCAGCACAGATGGGAGGAGGGCATGCAATAATTATTTAACTTTGTTTGCTGGTCTACTAGCAGGCAACTATTTTAAAATGTTTTTAGATCATTCCAAAATGGCCGCCAGTGCATAGACATGCTTACGAGGCAGGAATTTCCAAATAGACTTGTGCTATTTCAAGAAATCATATTCAAAGATGACTTCTGTGGATGCACACACATCCATGATGGCCATGTTTTCATGCATTTTGTATTTTTAATAAAATGCCAATCCAACATGGTCACTGGGGATGTACGCACATTCACAGCAGGTAGTTAGGATAGCAATAATCATTGGTAAAGCCAAAAGGTTTCACAGCCGAGACTCACTGATTTGTCATTGCATGATACACTTCAAGGGAATTTATTGCCAGACTCGTAGTCATTTTATACATTTTTAAAGATGTCAATCAGAGATTTTGGCCTTCTGGATAAAGACACTATTCTGTTTTCTGGGCTTATTGCTAGGGCTCTTTTGTGCTTAATGGCGGTGGAACTTAAACTTCACCAGGATTTAGAAATTTATACTGTATTGTTGGTTGGCTTGCTTTTTAAAGTCTTATTAGTATAAAATATAAAACTGGCACATACCGACTCTTCAACTTTTGCTGAACTTTAACAAACATTTGTAGAATAAAGACCGTTAGACTGGTCAGTGAATTTCCTCATGTGCGGCCTTGTTGAGCAGACTGGCTAAACTTCAGAATTGTCACAATGCTACTAAGATGGCAAATTGCAGCATTCCACCACAGCTACTGCGGGCCATCGTCAACTTGTATACATCCACCTGGGTCCCTATAAAACTAGGGAACGGGGAAAAAACCACAGCAAGGATTCCAACGCACGTCGGTTTAAAGCAGGGATGTGTGCTGGCTCCTAGTCTTTTTAACATCTTCACCGCAGACCTAGACAAGAGGCTATCAGAAGTCCAAAGTGACCCTCCAAAGATAGCACACTGCAAAGTAAGAAGTATGCAGTATGCAGATGATATTATTCTATGCAGCCAGACTCCAGTGGGCTTACAGTGCCTGATCACATAGCTGCTGGAATACATTAAGGAGCTCGGTTTGTCTCTCAACTACAATAAAACAAAGGTCATCTGTTTTTCAGCAAACACCTGGCCAAACAGAAAAAAATATAAGTGGTATGCAGCAGGAAACATCATAGAGCAGAGTGCCTCCTATAAATATCTGGGAGTAGTGGTTGATTCAAGGTTCACACTTAAAGATCAGCTAACAAATAGAAAAGCTCAAGCAAATAAATTACGTTTTGCTTTAAACATGTTAAAATCAAAATTAAAGTGTCCATCAAATTCCCATCTACTAAAAGTTATTGCTGCTAAGTTTCTCCCAACCCTCACCTATGGCTCTGAATTATTCAAAGGTCAAGATGCAAACTTCCTGAATCTTCAACAATCAGGCCTATTCAAACAAATCTTTCGGATCCCGCAGTTTATATCTCAAGCACAAGTTTGCTTGGAATTCGGGTTATTAAACCAACATCTGGTTAGGCAAGCAGCAATAATAAAAATGTGTTGGAAATTAAAAGCAGCACAAGAGGAATCTTTGCTTGGGCATTGCTGGACAGAAATGAAGAACCAAGCAAAAGGAAAAAAAGACTGGCATTCAGTACTTGAAGAAGCTTGAACAATACTCAACATGCATGATGCTTGGAATACCAACTACAGTTTTACTGCATTAAAAAAAATAGCAACCAACGCTGCAAAACAAAAAGCTTGGATAATGGACAAAGCCGCCCTAGCAAAGAAAAACATGGCTGGATGGTTTTATCCTCATATGAGATTCGATCACCTCAACCGTATCTTGTCCAACATATAACTCCATCAATCCAGCAATTGTTACTTTGGATCCGGTTGGGAGCTTTTAGTTCAAAAGATCAGGTCTCAACATGGAAACAAACATGGCCAACCATGCTTTGCAGACTTTGTGGCAAGGCTGAAGAGACTGTCATTCATCTCCTGTGTATTTGCCCAGCCGTGAATAATTTGAGGCGGTATTATTTACTTCAGGTATTCCGCACTCTCCAAGTTAGATCATGTCGGCCGGCGGTAATGTTACTGCTGAATAGCTATTCGTTACAGACCTCATATAGGGCCGCCAGATTTTTGCAAAAGTTAGCACATTATTACTAAAATCAAATACATAGCGTTCACATTAGTGCTTTTAAATACACAAGACCAACACATCGAATCTGCACACTTAACACATTTGGTACTCTGGTGGTGCCCATAAAAGGTTACAGAAGGCTCAGCAGAGACCCACAGTGTTCACTTGATTTTAACTATGAAACATACTACACCACCTGTTTCAAAGATTGAAGACAACACCACAGACACAGTGATTGTACATTATTTAGGCATCAAACCATGTTATATACCATGCTGCTAAGCCCATTTTAGATACCATCATTGTTATAATGATATGCCTACTTGTATCCTTGCACATGATTTCAGTTATGAAAGTGAGGATCATTAACATCGATCAATCAACTTGGTTATAGTTCACATTGCATTTTTGCACATGTTTCCGGGCACATGTTCCGTAACATCTAGTTTACATATGCATTTTGCACACGTTTTCAGCTAATAGTTCAGATTTCAGTTTTTGTACATGGTTTTGTACAGAAAATCATGGATCCGCAACATCCAGTTTACATTTGCATTTTGCACGCGATTTCAGCAACACAATTGAGGATGTATGCATATTCGCATATTGCAGAGTAATGAAATCTGATGCCCATCAAAAACTAGTGTTACTTTGTATAGTTCACATTGCATTTTGCTCTTGATCTTAGCCATAAAGCTGAGGATCAGCAGTACCTAGTAGACATTTGTATTTTGTACATGATTTTAGTTACAAGATCAAGGATGGCTTAGATTGAGGATCAACTAATGTATAGCCGACTTACACATAATTGGTAGTTGATTAATGCTGAACTTGTAAATATGAAAGCTTACTTTTGTTCTTTGTTTTTCTTTTTTCTTTTACATCTTCGCTAATTTGATGTTTTTAATACAAAAATGTAATGGTTTTAATTAACTATATGCAATAAAATATTTACACACTGCTGCCTAAACCTGATCTTCAGGGATGCATATATGACATTGGTATGCTATTAAAGTGTCTTAGATAACTAGATATTTTCCTGTCACTTGCATGCCTACGCTGCCCAGATCCCAGGGGGGACTTCTACCATGTGGCTTTGTCCTGTCCAATCATCCTGCTTTACTGGACACATATTTTCTACACACTGGGTGGTGGGGCAGCAGCTTGAGCCTACTCCTCAGATTGCCTTACTGGATATCCTTGAAGATATGGGTGGCCCTGAGGGACAGGACATTGGTGGGGATGGGGAAATTTTTAGCCAAAACAGACATGGATAAACATTGGAGATCCCCCAGTACAGCCCCTCTGGCAGGCTAGAGTAAGGGCATGGACTGGTGCGCACAGTTGGAGGAGACGATTTATGTGGCACATGGCAGTCCCCACAAGTATGAATGAGTTTGGGGCATGTGGTGGGCCTACTATGGGCTGGAGAGCATGGAGGAGCAGAGTGCTAAGGGCAAGTCTGGACACTGTAATTGTGGGTCAGGCCTGGATGGATGACCAACAATGAAGATTATGTAATCACAGTGTAGATTTGTTGAGAGCCAAGAACGTTTTGAAATATGTCAATAAAAAATGTTCTTATAAAAAAGATAACTGGATAATTTATGTTGTTTTTCTCCGACCGCAGCACAGATGGGAGGAGGGCATGCAATAATTATTTAACTTTGTTTGCTGGTCTACTAGCAGGCAACTATTTTAAAATGTTTTTTAGATCATTCCAAAATGGCCGCCAGTGCATAGACATGCTTGCGAGGCAGGAATTTCCAAATAGACTTGTGCTATTTTAAGAAATCATATTCAAAGTTGACTTCTGTGGATGCACGCACATCCATGATGGCCATGTTTTCATGCATTTTGTATTTTTTATTAAAATGCCATTCCAACATGGTCACTGGGGATGTATGCGCATTCACAGCAGGTAGTTAGGATAGCAATAATCATTGGTAAAGCCAAAAGGTTTCACAACCGAGACTCACTGATTTGCCATTGCATGATACACTTCAAGGGAATTTATTGCCAGACTCGTAGTCATTTTATACATTGTTAAAGATGTCAATCAGAGATTTTGGCCTTCTGGATAAAGACACTATTCTGTTTTCTGGGCTTATTGCTAGGGCTCTTTTGTGCTTAATGGCGGTGGAACTTAAACTTCACCAGGATTTAGAAATTTATACTGTATTGTTGGTTGGCTTGCTTTTTAAAGTCTTATTAGTATAAAATATAAAACTGGTACATACCGACTCTTCAACTTTTGCTGAACTTTAACAAACATTTGTAGAATAAAGACCGTTAGACTGGTCAGTGAATTTCCTCATGTGAGGCCTTGTTGAGTGGACTGGCTAAACTTCAGAATTGGCACAATGCTACTATAATATGAATTAGTTAAAAGGGAAATGATGCCACTTCCCAGTTGATACTGTGCTTGTTCACTCAAGTCTCAAAGCACCGTGATAAAATTTGCTAGAATTACCTGACTAAACGTTATATATTTTGTTTTGTGTTGAGTGAATCTTGTGGGATACATTGCAGTAGAGGCATTGTTCCACTGAGAAGCTTTCTAGCATAATATAGCTTATTGACCCACACTTGCTTAACCAAGGTTGGGTAGGAGATCTAATTACATTCATCATCTATTTGAATAAGGCTTTAGGTAGGACTTTCTAAGCACCAGAGGGGACCTAGTAATCTAATAGTTATGCCATTTTTATTTAAATGAAAACGCTCTCTGTATAAATAGTTGTGTATGTCATAAACACAGATAACATTCTATTACCTGTATACATCTTTATAGAAAGATAATTAAAATCTTCTAAAATTTACAGATAGTACTAATCATACTCTTGTCATCAGAGATAATTATTTCATCATTGTTAGAAATGGGATTTCTGGTTGGCTAAGGCTTGCGCCAAAGCCAGGCAGAAACCACAACTCTAGTCAGGGCGAGGGAGTTACACACCCAAGATAACCCCTGCTCACCCCCTTGGTAGCTTGGCACGAGCAGTCAGGCCTATCCCGGAGGCAATGTGTAAAGCGTTTGCGCAACACACACACTCAGCCGCAACACACTAGGCACACTACAAAAGGGACTCCGCACAAGGTTATATAAAAAATAGCCTTTGTATTATCATAAACACATTAGAAACGTAATCACACATTTACACTGTGCCAACTGGCACGGGCAATATTCACAGGGGAATTATATACAGGACCAGGCCAATCGGGCCACGGTCAGAACCATCAGATCAGGTAAGTAAATGCAAATATAAAACACAACCAGTAACTACTGGTACCATAATGACCTAAGCATTATCCTATTAGCATTAGACATAAACCCACATTAGGCCCAAACCTCATTAGCATAAGCACATTACGCAATGGGCCTCACCTGCATAAACACATTATGCAATAACCTCATAAGCATAAACACATTACGCAAATAGGCACTACCTCAAGACATCATAACATGACATTAGGCATAACCACATTAGGCCCAAACCTCATTAGCATAAACACATTACGCAATGGGCCTAAATCATTCTTGGCAACATTCAGAGTAGGCATAAATACATTACGCAATCCTGTAGAGCCTGGCGCTCTTCCAATGTCACCAACCTGCCCCTAGGCCAACTGGCCTTCTCTAGGGGCTCAAATGCCCTATGTCCCAATGTCAGGGCTGCCAATGCAGTAGTCAGGAAGGGCGCAGGTGCACAAGCCTAAACGTAGCAGCTGCCCACCAAGTGCTGGGCAGCTGGGAAAACTGTAGGCAGGGGCACTCCTGTGCCCCGAGTCCTCCACTAGGACTCTAAAACTAAATGGTGCCCAAACGTTGCAGCTGCCTGCGCGCTTGCAGGGCAGCTGGGCGAACAACCTTAGCACTGGCACCATTGTGCCTCATGAGCCCCCCTCTGGGGCTCTAGAAATAACATACTTTGCCCCCACAGGAAATGGCGCTGACACCACCTGGCCGTGAGTCCCCCCACTGGGACTCTTGAAACACAAATGTGCCCCCAAGGTGCAGTTGCCCACTGTCAAGCGGGGCAACTGTGAACAATGAAAGAGGCCCAGCTCTGGGGCTCTCTACACCATCATAGGCCATCGTTGGAGCCACGCAGGCTCTAAAACAAACATGCCTATCAACGTGGGAGCGGCCCGCTCTCCGGCGGGGCCGCTCAGGCACAGACACGGTGACTGGGGGAAGCACAATGGGGGCAGGCACCGATAGCGTGCCCCGACATACCCCCTCCCCCCAGCTCCACTCATCGGGACTCACTGGTGCCGCTCTCGGTGCTGGGCGGGAAGGCAGGGCTCTCTTCTCTGCTGCGGGACCGGCCTCACTTCTCTCGGTCTCTGCGGCGCAGCAACACGCGGGGCTCCGTCTCCGGCACAGGAGCCCCGCCTGGATGGTCTCCGCGCTTCACCCGGGCCCCCTCCTGGGACCCGGGACTTCTCTTTTCTTTGGCCGCCACCGCGGGGCTCTCCCTCACGCATGGGAGCCCCGCGTCACCACACATGCCGGCCTCTTCACCCCTTCACCCGGGCCCCCCTCCTGGGACCCGGGACTTTGCCGCGGTGCTCGCTGAGGCGGGGTAGGCTCCCGTCCTCCGTTAGGCATGTCCTTCAGCTTCCGGACACACTCCTCCTGGCAGGCCCCACCCACAGTCAGGCGCGGGTGCCTGGCTTCCTGTTTTTGCATTTCTCGGCGGCGGCCTCACGCAGGGGGGCACAAACCGGCGGGGTGGACTCCCGCTTCGGTAATTTAAATCATAAATGCGGGGTGGGCACCCGCATAAATAAACCCAAAGCGGCCATGTGGGGTGGGCTCCCACCATTAAATACAAAAATACGCGGGGTGGGCTCCCGCTCGATCATGGAGCACGGGGGAATCCCTGCACCGGGGATTCCCTCTCACTGACGGGCAGCTCAGCGCTGCGGAGCCCTCGTGCTCCTTTTCTGGGGACAATTAATTAATTTAAAGCACAGCGCTCCCAGTGTGCTAAAAATGCCGCAAAAGTCCAGCAGAAAAGTTCTTCCAGGTCTTTAGGGAGAAAGGGGGCCATGCTGGGCCCAGGGAGGCAGCCCTCCTGGCAGGTCCTCCTGGGCCCCAGCAGCAGCACGCCCCGCAGGTGTAGGAAAAGGACAGGAACTGAACTGATCAATCTCATGGGGTCACAGCCCCTCTTTTTATACACTAAATCCCATTGTGTCACAGCACAGGGCTTGGGGATACCAGACGCAACTGGTTTGGGGGAGCTTTGGAGCACTTTGTTTTGCTCAGCTCCTCTCTCCTTTGTCAGGTGGGGGCTCAGTGATTAGACACACCACAGGGGGCGGAGCCAGCATTGTGGAGGGAAGGCACAGTCCTATTCAGGTCCCAGGTGCAACTCCTCCCTCCCATCTACATGCAGATCTCCCTATTCAGCCCTGCGCTGACTCACCCTGCCCCTCCTGGAGCCACACACACCTCCCAGCCCCTGTCACTCACAAGCCAGACATGCAATTCACATCAGGCAGGCAGACACAGAGCACACATAAATGCCAACTTCTAAAAGTGGCATTTCTACACCAGTCACAATAAATCTGCGCACACCATTGCGCAGCATTTATTCTCACAAATTCATACATACCAGACTTGACCACACTGCTCCACTCATACCAGGAATTACCATGGACACACTTATCCCCCATGCATTCCTATGGGAGGGCAGGCCAATCTCACCACAAGTACACAGAGAGCGTACGCACTTTCCACTGGACCACAGTGCAAACGTGCTCAGAGGCCTAAAATCACCAACACCTGGTTACAGACAAGGCAAAAAGTTTAGGGGTGAACCTGCCAAAAAGGGCCAAGTCCAACAATCATGCATACTAATACGGTTGCTTAATCTGTTATTATGAGCAAAGCATGCATAAAATCTAGTTCTAAAATATGGGCAGGATGAGAAATATGTAACTGGTTCTATGTAACATTGATCCCAATACCTACACAATCTTTCTGCGTTTTGAATATATATCCATTCCTCTATCCTTTCATTATTTTTGGCAAGTGAAAAGCCAATCACCAATAAGCTGAGTCTAGCTCTGGGCATCAATTCTGATAGCAAGGTAGTCAGAATGTTTGTCAAAGTTTTCTAAGTTGGGTTGTACTACAGAATATCGACACAGACAATATTTCTTTTATTATCTACCAAGTGTACACGAACATACACAAATACAAATGTATACGATCTAAACAAAATATTGAAAACAAAGGAGAACAATACAATAAAACAGTGAAAACTGAATAATTTAGGATCATGTACACTAGGGGGGTCCTAGGATGAGGGCAAAGGAAGAGCTGTTACCCAGGGGATTTGAACAACTGTATCACAATCCATGGTGGACGAGTTGCTCGGTTTGTTAAGTGTCTAATTAATTCTTTAAGTGCAGGAGTGAGGGAGGAAGACCAGTGTGCATAGAGAAGTTACTCCAGATCCTGGGTCCATAGCTTGAAAAGTTTGTGTACTGGTTCCTTCTTTTTGCACTTCTTCACATCTATTCTGGCAATGCTTTGGCTTCCTCTTTTTATGGTATGCCATTAGTTGACATGATAAATGAGGTCTTGAAGTTGTTTAATTTGATAACCGTTAATTTGCAAACACACATCATGTGCTTGTGGACCCTGGTCTGGGCCTGTCTTAGGATGCAACATAGTTTAGAGGCACATCCTGTGGTGGTAATGATTAGATTTCCCTTGATTTTCCAAATACACTCCATGCTGCATTAATTGCTGTATGTAGGCAGAGGAGAACATATTTGTCCAAATCTTGAATCACTTAAATCTTTAGGTGTGTTTGGAAGTCTTCCAAATCTATGAAAGTAAGACTTGCTGAGATCACCAGGCGTTGAGAATGAATATTCCCCTAAATGCCCTGAAGTGGAGAGATAACTTTCACACTTCTCTGCTTAGGCTGCCCTGAGCAAATACTGTACCCTTTGTAGTACACCAGCTACCACTATAGACATAATGTAAATTTGGGATTCAACAATATTTCTATTATGTCTGGAGTGTTTTAGACATAGTAATATCACTATTGTTTGAAAAGAAATAGATATTTCACTGTAAACAAAATAGAAGGACTCCCTACTGCAATACTAAAGAAAGCCGTTTTTTAATATTGCAATGTCACAGTAATGAGGGTAGCTCTGTCTTGCTTGTTGATATGCCAATGGGTGGAGAATGTGGGATGTGCCCTGTTTGGTTGTGCACAATCCTGGAGGGCTTTTCACTTATAGAAATGTATAAATCAAAGGTCTTTTGGTGATACCCAAAAGTTTATAGCCCAATTTGAGCCACAAATATTTGGTGATCATCGGTGAACATTTGCAGGTCACTCTGAAAATGTTCCCCATGGCCTGTTTATCATCACAGAGGAAGGTTGTAGCAATAACATAGCATATCATACACTATGAGCATTTTATATGGATTTGTTTCTTTTGTGGTATGTTCTGCCCAAAGCTTTGGTTTCCTTTCACAGTCAATTGAATATGTTCAGAAGTCAGAATATGTTCAGAGTGCCTTCAAATCAGAACTCTTACTCTGTGGACATTATCCTGATCTTTGGCACAATTCTCTGTGGCCTCTATCAGTGGATGGTCCTCCCCCTCCTGCAAATAAAGTGAAATCATTAGGAGTCACTTTTGATTGGGATCTCTACCCCTCACTCCAAATTAACACTTTTTTCCTTGTTGCGTTTTATTAGTAACTTTGCTGAGAAATCTTCCATTCTTACCTGCCACTTGCCCAAATAGTTTCTGCCTATATCCTCTCAAAGCTAGACTAAGGTAACATTCTTTACCTAGGGTTGCTAGACTCCACATGGGTCAAACTTTAGAGGATTCAAACATTTGGCAGTGCAGGTTATCGGCAAGTTACATAGCTATGATCATGTTACACAGTCCTGTTGACTTCTGGCAAAAAGAAGAATTGCTTTCAAAACCCTCTGTTTTATGCACTGGATTTATTATCAAACAGAAAAATCACCTTTGTCAAAACACTATGGGGCTAATGTACAAGCCTCTATCACCACCACAATGTCACCTATATTGACGTTGTGGTGGCGATAGGGGCTGCACCTTTTGTAAAGGCAGCGTTAAGCCACTTGACTTGGCTTAATGCTGCCTTGTACATAAGGCCCCCTTTCACGCTATGGTTAGCGTGAAAGGGGTGAGCAGTGGGTGTTGCGGTGGGCGTTCCACCGCAACACCCATTCATTTTTACGCTGCCCCATATGTACAAGGGTGGCGTACATAGGAGGCAGCGCCAAAATTAAGACCAGGTAAAAACTTAAGGTGGCGAAACGAAGAAAAATGCATTATTTCTCCTTGTGTTTGCTTTTTCCATGTGTGCTGCCTTGTGCAGTACACATGTAAAAAGCAAAATGGCATTGTTTGTTTATGTGTAGAAAGGTGTCCCTTCCTGCACATTAACAAACTTTTAAAAAAATGCAATTTTGTCACTTTCATGTGTGCTACATGAAACAGCACGCATGAAAGTGACAGGATGGCATTTCTAGAATTGTTTATGTGCAGGAAGGGACACCTTCCTACACATAAACAATCCTCCCCTGCACGCAGACACCCTTGCACTATGGTGCAAGGGTGCCTGCGTTGGCGTTAAGTTGCTAAACTTAGCGCAATCGCAGGGGGAAACGCAAGGCTGCACCACATTCTTGTAAATATGGTGCAGCCTTGCGTTTCATAAGTGGAGGAGAGAGGCGTTAAGCCAGGAAGGCTAACGCCTCTCTCCTCCACTTCATTGTACATATGGCCCTTTATTTACTACACTCCCTAAAGATGCCTTCAATTAACAGCATAGTTACTTTTATCGCATTCTAGGCTGTGTTTTTGCTAGGACTTAACATTCTCAGCTATTTCCTTCACACCATGATGCCTGTGTTGGTGTACGAGCACATTATAAACATTTAACAAAAAGTCAAACTGTAATGTAATCCACACTGTTAAAGAGGATAAGCTGTTCATATCAAATCACCATTGAAGTCATTACATTGGGCCTCAATATGAGTGGCCCAGTAAATGGGCCAGATTTTCCCCATTTCTGGAGTTACTGAAACTAGAGGTATTGGTTATTCCAGGGATGGGAGAAATCCAGCCCAATAAGAGTTGGACCCAGTGGGCCCACTAATAAATTAGGAATTACTAGGGAATTGGTAATTCAGGGTCCAAGTTCTGTGACACTTTCTCACTCTGGACAGACTTTCACACAGAGATAGCAGGTGCTTTTAACTTCTTCAATCCTTGGGTGAAAGTCAACAAATTTGCAGTGTTTCTACAGATCTCATAATTTGCTGGCCCCATAGGAATTCAAAGGCCACTCGTAGTGAGGGCCATAGTTGATCATATACTAAAAAGTATCTCCTATAATAGTTTACCTGATCAGATTAGTTTTGTGGAAATCCAGTTACAAAAGTAATTAATTTACAGTTAACTTACAAGAGAATGCTGATTAGAAACAATTTCGTTATTTCCATTTATGACCAAAACTTTTAATTTTAATTTTTAATTTTTTTCATTTATCACAATTTGTGATAAAAACAAGTTTCAATGAAGTACTTAATCATAAAATGCATAAATACGTAAAGTCTCTGTAAAACATTGACTCAAAAGTGAGTAATGAGGTACAAAAAGCAAAGCTAATTGAGATACAATGCACCACTAAGATCCTAGAATGGTGCCAAATGCCTCCTACAATTAACTCTTTCACCAAGATAGTTTTTAAACACAGGCAAAATGACCTGAGGTTTTATTATGAACATGATAAACCATAATTCACCTTCTGTGGACAATGGAGAGATAGTTGCATTCACTTCTGTATTATTGCCATTCTATTTTATTGCACAGCATGGAAAAGCCTATCAACATGAGCTAGCAGAAGAGTTAAAGAAGCAAAGCACTGCTTGTCTTATGGAAGTCACAGACACTCTGCTAATAGTTGTGGAGGCAAAAACTAGACTTTGTGATAATTCTCCTTATGATTTGCATTTATAAAAGGTGTTGGTTGATAGAAACTAGAAACTATGTTACTTTTAGTTTGGTCAGTATATGGCAATGGAAGCTGATTCCTAATAACACCCTAAAAAGAGAAGGTGACAGTCAATGACAAGTGCAGTATTCCTTGAATACAATGTATATTCACTACAGTCTTATATTCCATGCTGAATGCCTATACTTGTATAAGTTAATTCAGTAGAGTCCAACATAGGTTCAGAAGGTCCAGATCTGTGAAAGATTTTCATAAAAAGGGCACCAAAATGGGTTTGCCTCTAATTATTCGAAATTGAACTGCATCTATTTATCCAGCTCATCTGGAAGGGTTCTGATCCTCTTGTGCCTATGTCAGACATCCCTGCATTACCTAATTGATACTGCAGAAGGCTCTTATTAATCTCTAGATGTAAACATGCATCTGCAAATACCACTCCTCACTTCGAAGGGATCATAAAACATTCATCATGTCATGGTCCTGCAATGTTTAGTTCCTAGCCGCACGGAATCTGACACTTAATAGAGGAGTCTTCTCTTGCTATGTATGTAAACACCGACATAAACATTTTTATAGAATGTATATAATTCTCTGCATCTTATTATTTTGGTTTAGAAGTCAGTGTCCTTATTCAGTTGTATCTTTTGAAGCCCAAGTGCTGGTGATGCAACATCAATGAAATATAATGTGAAGCACAAATTCTACTAGAACAAGCTTAGGCTACACTTGTGTGGTGTTAGGCTACATGGAGAATGGAATTGCAAATGCCTGTAATGTCAAATAATCAAGTGCTGCTAGAACTGTAGATTTTTGGAAATAATTTACTGTTAACGTATGCCTTTGATCAATGTAGTGTCTCTGCCACGGGACTCCCACAGCCCAAAAAAAGACACCCACAAAAAAGATAATGTGAAGCTGGGTGCCTGTGGCCTGTTGGCTGCTTCTGGGAGTGTTGGCCGTACCGGAGGGTGGGGGGGCTTGGGCACTGCAGATGCATGTAATTTGGCCATATGCTGTAGGAATTGGCCACCCGGGGCGTTGGGTTCAGTCAGGGCCTGCAGCCCACCCCCTACTGCGCACAGCCAAAGGATACATGCTTCTGGGGATTGACTGCAGATGTACCATAATAAGATATTGCTTTAAAATTGCATTCATTGAACGTATGTCATTTAAGAATAACTGATGAATTTTATTCTTGTTCTGAATAGCCCTTGGTTGTTAGTCATCGGGGAAAAGCATTGTTTTACATTCCAGCTGTGTCTACGTGCTTTGCAGTTCATTCAGGTAAAGAAAGCTACTTCTGTGTTTCTCCTACCCAAAGGGATGTCAGTGATTTCGTTTTTGCAAAGTTTGTCTTTGAGAGAGGATCCCTTTCTAAATATTACATTCGGGTGACCCCCCTATAAATTCAGAGAGAGTGCTCTCTGTCTTTAAAATGTCCCAATGGTTGTTTAGAGTATTCCAGATCTCTTTAGCTTTATTGTTGTAAGTGGTGATAAACCTAGTTAGCGTCGGAATGTCTGAGCTTAGTAGACTTAGGAACTAGAATGTCATCTCTACACATTCTCTGTGCTTTTTCTAGGGCATTTTTCAGAATAGACTCTCCATAGCTTCTTTCACTGATTATTATTTTAGTTATAACCCCACATTCATTACTGACACCCCTATGGGTAGGGCGACCACAGAAGTAGGTTTCTTTACCTGCATGAACTGCAAAGCATGTAGACACAGCTTGAATGTAAAACAATACTTTTCCCTGGTGACTACCACCCATAGGAAGATCGATAACTATTTGACCTGTCTTTCTGACTTATGTATATATGGTCTGGTATGTCCATGTGACAAGATATATATAGGCAGCACAACGTTTCCTGTAAAGAAACACGTGCTTGAGCACATGAGGGCTATTCAGAACAAGGACAAACAGTACCCCGTAGCATGACACTTTGAGCTAGAACACAAGAGCAATAGAAACTTACTCTGTGTTTTTTTGCTATTGACAGAATTTCCAAATCAGTAAGGGGCAGAACAGACTATGCAAACTCAAACAATTGGAATAAAGATATATCTTGCTCCTGGATACTAGAATTCTTAAAGTTTTGAACTATGATGAGGAAATGCATATGCATCTGGGCGTATAATTCATCTTTTCTCGCCCACTCTCTATATATAGTCAGGAAGCTAGAGTTCAATGTTTTTTTGTGGCCATAGGAATTTTAACCTAAGATTGCATGTATCTCTAATAACCATATGATGTTTGCTATTGGGGATGCAGAGATATCCATGGTATATGTTATAGGATTGTGTAAAGAAACTAGAACTGTTTCATTGATGAAGATTGATGAGATTTATAATGTAACTAGAAGATGAGGATCTGCCCACTTAAGCATCATGAGGGTGTTAATTTGCATCAACAGAATACATATAGCTCCCTTTATTTGGAGATCTTTTAAAAATGGGGACACTGTCTGTCTCATTGTGGTAGTCAGTAGCCAAGGAACACATGCCCACTTGGATTCAATTGGTAGGAGCGGGGCAACATAGATCCATGGGATACATATAGCTCCCCTTAACACTGAGATCTCTAGCACGTTGGCAATGTCCGTCTTGATGCGGCGGTCACTGACCAAGGTATGCACACCCACTGGTGCTATATTAGTAGGAGGAGGTTTCCTATTTAGGTGGGCACTATTATTTAAACATGGGCTTACTAGAGAAAATTTACCATTCATATGTACATTCATTCAGTCACGATTTTAGTGAATGCGAGAAATATGCAATAAAAGTACTACAGCCATGTGTGATTGATTATTGACAGTATCCAGCTGGAATTTTGCAGTGTTTTGTCTAGTATCAGGTCAGAGCTGTCTAACACATTTACAAATTGATCAGATAGACTAGGATCAGCACGCACCATGAATCATTGTAAATACTTCCTTTATGAAAATGTATTCGTTCACAAAAAAGGACTGAATGATGAAAATATAATTGATTTGCCAGTAATGGGGAACAATAATACTAATATTAATATTTAGGCGAAGAATAAGAAAACTGTATTTGCAACAATTGTATGTAATCACTGCACGTTCAAAGATGGCTGACTGTTTTTCATGCAAGGAGGAATGGAATAGACCCGTTTTCTATATTGTTGTATCATTCACTTTAAAATAATGCCAATAACAGAGCGTACCCACCCATGAGCAAGACGTGGTAATGCTGATATGCGTTGGATTAGGATTTGGCATGTTTGCATGAATAAACTAAACATTATTTTTTAATCAATATTTTAGAGTTATTTTTTACCCTGCAGTGAGTGTTTCAGACCATGGTGAAGATGGGAGGAGAATCTTATGTATTTAGTGGGTAGCCATATAAATTATAAATTATATGCTGTTTATGCATTGCCTAGAGTGTGCGCAGATTAATAACCCACATTTTTTTAAAATCGAAATAAAATCATCTCTTCTTCTAACATCCCTCTTCATATGTGCAGTACAGTCAAATTGCTTTTTAGCAACAATTGCTGTATGACAGATGGGAAATAAATGGTGTATTTTTAAACTATGATTATATTAATGTTTAGGACTACTCAATTTAATCAAATTCTTCAGGCATGTTTTTACACTAACAAGATATAATTCCGATATTATCGTCAATTCAACATCAAATTTAGTTGCAGCATTTTTCCTTTTTACTTAATGAATATAACACATTCGAGCTCGTGAGCAATTAGACTTCATAAAGTAATTGGAGAAGTGATTCTCATGGTATAACATTAAAATAGTCCTGTTATTTACAGCACTTTGCAATTTCCAAACCTGTGGCACAGAGCGCTGTATAAAAATAAGCTATTATTATTAAACACCAGTCATGCTTCCTGAATAGCAATTTAATCTTCCTTTCTCTCTTTAAGATTTGTTTATTGTATTGCCACTGGAGCATTTCATTATAGAGGTTTGTCTGGTGAACCATATGGTTTTATCTGTGGTAGGTTTATACAGATCTGAAAACTGTTACAGTAGCCAAAATCATAATAGACAAATGACAGATCTGAAAACTGTTGCAGTAGCCAAAATCATTATGGACAAGTAAAGTGAAAGCTGTATATCTCACTAGCAGGCCCCAGATCACATACTTCATGAAAGAATGAGTTCAAGTAATAGTATCAAGATGCAATGGTGGGCATGAATGGAGGAAGGCTGTAGCAAATACATCCACTTCACAAACACCTCTACAAAAATATTATAGAACTAAGGGCTTTTAAAATGTAAAACTGCTCATGACAATGTTTAAAATAGGAAATATGAATTTGATATTTATTTGCAAATCAAACAGTCACTCATGGAGCATCATCGTGAAAAAACTTTGAGATAGAAAAAGTCAAATAAAATAACTGAGAAACTGGAGGTGGAAAAGCACAGGCATAATTCAGCAGGATAAGAACTTTTTGATCCTTTTTGTAGAGCGGCGCAAGATCCTCTGCAAATGAATATGAAGTTTGACTCAATAACCTGGCCTATAATTAATGCATGGAGAACCCACTCGCTTGTGCTAGTCCAAACAAGGGCATCTGAAGAAGTACTTCATAGTTAGAATGAAGCATTCCGGCCTCATTTAAAAATGTTTTTATCTTAGAGACATTCGTTATACATCTATAATTAATTGTGTTAGACCTGGAATCCTTCGCGTGGCTCTCCCCTAACTTTCTGCCTTTAACCCTCCTGTTTTGCTAACTTCATTTTGGTGGCTTTTGGACTCTGCATACTTTCCCACTGCTATCCAGTGCCAAAGTGCTTGTGCTCTGTCCTTAAAACATAGTGAAATGGGCTTACATCCAATTGACCTATTTCATTTACTTATATGGCCCTTGTAAAGTGGTATTACATGTACCCAGGAATTAAAAGCTACTAGTGGACCTGCAGCACTAATTGTACCACCCATCCTGCGGATGCAGTGTTAAACTGCCGTGTCATCCTCGCACAATAAACCTTTTTCCAGGCATAGACCTTCCTTTTTAATACATATAAGTCACCCCTAGGGTAGGCCCTGAACAGCCCAGAGGGAAGGGTGCAGTGTTTTCAAAAAGTAGGACATATACTTTTAAGTTTTACATGTCTGGTGGTGAAAAACTCCTAAATTCGTTTTTCACTACTGCAAGGACTACCTCCCCCAAAAGATAACATTGAAGTTACCTTATTACGCTAAACAATCTGTAACTTCCAATTGGGAGCAGATAGACAGATCAAGTTTGGTGTCTATAGAATTATGATTAAAAGCCCTATTCAATGGTAAAGTTGGATTTTTTGTCACAATTCTAAAAGTGACACTTTTAGAAAGTTCAAAAAATAACTGGGGGTTGCACCTATTTAATGTCAGCATGGCTAGGAAAGTTAGCATTTTCTTGTCCTAACAGTTTAACGCCTGCAGCCTGATCCTGCGTCACATGTAGCTGGCAGTTGGTCTTTGTGTATTGCTCCCAGACAGTGAAGCAAAGTGAAGATAGCTGTTGGCAGGATGGGCTACTCTGAATTAACGAGGGGGAGGAGCTGTCACCTACCACACTAGCACATTACGAAGACTCTGCCTGAACATTCGCACAGAGGTTTGCTACTAGTCTTTTGTGACCCCACACAAGATGGGGCCAAGACATGAGGAAGAGATTCCTGACACTTCATGGGGTGGAAACCTCTAGAAATTTCCTCCACTTCAAAGTGGGTAGCAGGTAAAATATTGGACATCAGACCCAACTTTCAGTATACTTCCGGACCTTTGGAAGACTCTGCCCGGAAGAAAGACTACTGTGCTGTTGAAAGGTCTGCCACTCTTCTGGACTGTTGTTCTTTTGGACTGCTGCCCTGCTATGCTGACCTGTAGCCCTGCTGCCCTCTTGTCTGGGTGAGAAGAACTGGACCTGCATTTCTAAAACCAGGACTCCAGAGTGACTCCAATGGCTAGTTGGCTTACCTCCTGATCAGAAGCCTCAGGGACATAACAGGCTTTCAACAACCTTGAACCCAGCACCTGGACTCTGCCATCTGTGAGTCGTGCCTTCCCAAATGGTGCCACCCTAAACCTGCACCCTTGGAAGTGGGACTGAAGGTCCACTGCCTGCCCATCTGTGGATCCAGCAGAACCGATGCATCTCCTCCATGGCGCACCTCCCACAGAACCAACCATCACCTTTGCTGCTTGACGCATTGCACTTGGAACCGATGCATCATCTTTGCTGCATGGACTTCCCCAATGCAAGGACTTCACAACGCCAGCACAGCCCATAGGAGCCGACCCATCTCCACCCAAGGACATCATCTCATCAAAGCAGCCTAAAGGACAAACTCTGTGCAATGCATCTCCCCCCCAGGACACTGCATTGCACTATGCAGCTCCCCGAAATCGCAGATGTGCAACATTTCCTCGCCCTGACCTTGCATCGCCTCTGCTGTGTGATGCAGCCTGGACACAGGACTCTGTATCTCTGTGCAACCAGGATCAAGGTAATGTATTGAATTTCAAAGGTTTTTTAAATGCTAATTTCTAACTATAACGTTCCTGAAACCTATGGTTTTTTCAGTGAATTTTAAAGGTTTTTAAATGCTAATTTCTAACTATGCCTACAGAGGTAGGACATGTGCAGAAAAAGGAAGACAGGCGCAGAAAGAAACAAGAGAAATGCAGAAAGAGGCAACAGAAGTCCAGAAAGACAAAGAAAGGTGCATAAAGAAGCAAAAGATATGCAGAAAGAACCAACAGAGGTGCAGAAAGAGGCCTTGTTGCAAAGTCATCCTGTGCCCCCAACTTTTTGCTGACGGGTACTGGTGGTAACTGACTCTGACTAACCAGGCCTAGAGCCAGTGCTATGCTAAAAGACACATAGAATACAGTGAAAATACTTACATACACTAGGGTACACTATGGGTTGGGGTACCCCTGTGATTGGCATGACCTCCCCTGTAAGGCCCTAGTATATAATAGGGCAGGGGGATGAAAACTACCTTTAAGTCAGAGGTGCAGTAACATGCTACTTTAAGTAGTAGTCGCATTTGCGAAAGGGAAAGGGTGCTGGGCCGCCGACCAGCGCTCAAGAATTCCGCTGTGTAGGACTTACAGGAGGTACCAGGAGGGCTTCTTGGCCTCCAAAGTCCCTCAGGAGTAAAGTGGGCTTCATCCCCCATCCCGTAGTCTGCCAGGAGGCGTGTTTGCAGAGTGGTGGAGAAAGGGGGAATGGCCTCCGAAGACGTCTTAGCAATCCTACTGTGTGGGACTTACTGGAGGTAACAAGAGTGGTACTTGGCCCCTAAGGACATCCTTGGGGGCCAACTACCCCTCCTATTACCTCCAGAAAGTACCACACAGCAGGATTGCTAAGTTCTCATAACAGGCCACGTCCCCTTTTCCCACCACTCTGCAAACGCGCTACCAGGTGCGCTCTTCGATGGGGATTGAAGTCCCCTTCACTGCTGGGGGTCCTTAGGGGCCAACTAGCTTACCTCTTACCTCCAGTAAGCCACACACAGTGGGATTGCTGAGAGGTGGACACAGGCCACGCCCCCTTTCTCCACCACTCTGCAAATGCGCCTCCTGGCGTGCTCTTGGTTGGGGGATGAAGTCCCCTTTCCTCATGAGGGTCCCTGGGGGCCAACTAGCCCACCAGGTACCTCCAGTAAGCCCCACACAGCTGGATTGCTGAGAGTGGTCCGAGGCCATGACCCCTTTTTACACCACTCTGCTAACGCGGCTCCTGGTGCACTGCTACTTGGGGGTTGAAGTCCACTTGTGTCCTGTGGTCCTCAGGACACAAGAGGACCTCATCGCACCACCAGCAGTGCACCAAGAGGCGCGTTTGCAGAGTGGTGTAAAAAGGGGCATGGCCTCGGACCACCTCTCTGCAATCTAGTTGTGTGGCGCTTACTGTAGGTACCTGGTGGGCTAGTTGGCCCCCAGGTACAATGAAGCCCCGGGGAGGTGGCGGTTCCCGGGGCTGCGGGGGGCCGCGTGCCCCCGTGCATAAATAATAACTCCCTGGGGAGGGTGGTGCTGCCCAGGGCTGCGGGGGCCCCTGCAGGCCCCCGCTACATAAAACAGCATTGTCCCCGGGACCTGGCCCACCCAGGGGCTTTCAAAAACGAAGCGCGGGAGCCTGCACTTCGTTTAAAAAAAGTTTTTCAACCGGATTCGCGCACCCAGCGCGAATTCTGCCGATTATTTTTTTTTAAATGCTTTTTTTGGCCCTGCCCCCTTTTCTTGTTTTGTAACCTTTTATTTTCTGTTTTCTTGTGCCTCGGTTACCGAGTCACAAGATGGCTGCCAACACATTCTGGTTTAGAGTGTTGGCAGCCAATCAGATATCGATATTTTTATTTTTTGAATTTCTCAGCAACTACTGAACGGATTTATACCATTTAAAAAAAGAGCTACCTTTTTGCCAAATTTGGTGTAATTCCGTTCAGCAGTTCGGGCTGTAGCCGTGTCTAAAGTTTCCTATGGAAATTAACATGGAGAAAACGTGTTTTGGGACCCCCCGTTTTTTCTCGGCCCTCGCTTGATGAATCACCCCACAACTTTCAAGACAGGACCTGACCTGAGTGAACCTTTTTTTTGGAAAATTTCGCGAAGATTCGTCAAACGGCGCCAAAGATATTTGCAAATCAAAAAATGCTTTACCTATGGAAACTAGGTCCTAACTATAACTACCTACCTGCGACTGCCAGTAGGTAATATATATATATATATATATATATATATATATATATATATAGAGAGAGAGAGAGAGAGAGAGAGTTGAAATATGGAATTTAGAGTTGAGATTTCTAAATCCACCCAATATGTTGATTATTAGATAGGTATTTCCTTTATTTAAGTCTATAAGTACTGCAAAAGCAGATTTTGAAAAGATGAAGTAAAGAGCTTATTGTAGTGTTTGAAATTTAAGTACATGTGTAGAAATGTTGAGAAAGGTGACAGCTTCAAAACTATAGAAAATTGCTAAGTTTGCTATTACAGCAAGGTTTTACCTCTGTTATATATATATATATATATATATATATATATATATAGAGAGAGAGAGAGAGAGAGAGATAGATAGATTTACTTTTAAGTGGTAATTATGTATACTTCCAATAGCAACTACCATGATATTGGATTGATGAAGTGGCTGAACGTTTTTCATTTATGTGTTACTAATAGAGGTGAGAGTTTACTGAAGTAGCAAACTTAGCAATTTTCTGAAGTTTTGAAGCTTGTCACCTTTTCAATTTCAAACACTTAAATAAGCTCTTTATTCCTTCTTTTCCAAAACTGCTTTTGCAGTACTTATAGGGTTAAATGAAGGAAATACCTATCTAATAATCAACATATTGGGTGGATTTAGAAATTTCAACTCTAAATTCCACTTTTATGTGGTACAATCCTAAAAGGTTTTGCCATTACAGTCCATAAAATGTAGCCTCCTCATGGAATACACATTCCCATTGACTTTTCTTCCTGAAAACATGTAATTCCTTTCCCACCACTGTTTATATCATATTTGATTCACATTTAATATATTTAATATCATAATTATCATAATAATAATAACATAATATCATATTTGATTCAAAAGAAATCTAAACTGTGGCAGTATAATTTGAACATTCCTCTCTCTCTGCTCCTGAAAGAATAAGTGCAAAGTTAGAGTTAATAATACTTGGGAGGATGATTCCAGGAATAGCATGCAAATAACAAAATCTAAATTCTTGAGCTTTAGTACTATCGCAAAATACTTCTCAGCAACCAGTACGTCTTTGATAACTGCATTTCATGGCACATTGAGTTTTAACCCGTGGCAACATGGGGCTGGTGGCAGTAACTAACTATCTCGATTGCCAAGCAAAGAATGCTCTGAAACATGAGGAGTTTATACTAAATGCATCCACAATGGCTGCCACCATTGCCCGGCACATGTTATCTATCTTGACTCCACTTCTGTATTTCACGTACTGCAAGATTCACAGGCATGAAGCTTCACAGAAAGTAGTGCCTACACTCTGTATGCCCCATTGACCTCTTCTGCTGAGGAAGACTTGAGGACCTCAGAAGTTTGGAGGACCTGTCTCCATGATAATGCATACAATTGAAAAGAGAAGCTAAATGGTGCAGTGGCAAGTTTCACTAAAACTTCTATTTTCGTTCCATACATTCTAAAAATATTTTCCCACTTGCCTTTGAATGTGCTGCTTTTCACATTTACCCAAACTGTCCAAAGGTACATTCACATTCTTACATTCCCTGCCACATCAATCTTGGCTACTATATATGCAAGAGTAGTGATATCCTTTTCTTTTTGTTCGCTATAATAATTTTTATATATTTAACAGTATTCAACAATTTTAATGTTTCAGTCATTCTTAGATCAGCAAGCATCCCTTGATCAGCACATCTGTGGCAAATAGTGTTCTTTACATTTAACCCTCTTGTTTCTTATTGTATGGGTCAGTGTTTGTTGAAAACGTCTTTATTTATTTCAAGTTCAATGTACATTACAGTGTGTATTCCCTTCCTTACAATGGCACAAACATCTGCATTTTGCAGTGCTTTAAAATTAGTATATGTCAGAAAAAGCCTCTTTTTATGTGATCCCCCACATTTTTTGCTGAATTTTATTGCTGGATTTTGGGCACTGCTCACTTGAAGCTGCCGTCCAGTGACCAGTAGATGTGTTCTGACCTCTAAAACATGTAGAAACTGGCTCATCTCTGATTGGCTTATTTAACTTTTCTATAAGGCCTTAGTATATGGTGGCAAATACACCCATATCATAAAAAGTTAAATGTCACATGTGGGTTGCAGCTATCCATTGTACCATCCACTAATGTGGCAAAGGAAAAACATGATTTCAGGTCTACCATTGTGGCCTAACTGCTGAAGAGTAAAACCTGCAGTGAGTACAAGGTGACAAACTCAGAAATATATTTACCACATGAGCTATCTTACAAATGTCCTTTGCCTTCATATCTTGAAGTGGACTCAAGATGTGTTTTCCTTGAATGATCTCAAATATGAAGCAAATTATACATAATTAAAACAGTATGAAATTGCCATCCACCTACCTTTAAACACAGAAACAAGTGGCAAAGCATACCTATGAACTCATTTGATGTTTGGATATTAAACTGAACCCTTTCAACTTTGCCTGGGAGGCTGTTAATTCAAGAGGGTCATATTATAACCAAGGGTCTGATGTGCAACACATGACATTTCACATCTAAATTCATTTTAGGGGCATACATGTTTCACTTTGCAGATGGAAATTCTGATTTGCAGAATAAGGATAATTGAAGTGCATTTGTCAATGTGGAGATCCTGCCAGTATAGTGGAATTTCTCCTCAATATTGAATTGTAGCATAAATATCATTTGCATTATCTAGAGACCATTCGCAAGCGATCACCTATGGTTTTTTGATGCAAAGCTGTATCTATAGACATCTGTAGACAAGGGTTTGCGACCCCCCAAAAAAATGCACCCCTTTTGGGCCAATGCCACGCCGGAGAAATTTTTTTTCTCCAATCTTTTTAAACTTTGCATGTGCACTCCACTGTACAGAACACATACAAAGTGGGAAACGTTTGGGAATATTTTAGACAATGTCTTTGCATTCAAAATCGTACTTGGAGGGAACTCCTCACCTGGAGTGTGTGCATGGCCCTAGGGAGCCTGAGAGTGTGCCTCCACTTCAGGAGAGGGCCTCAATATCATATCTTATTAGATATGGTGCTGTCCAGCTTTCTCCCTCTTTCTGAATGCAGTGCAGCAACTTTCATTGCAGCAGTGCATTGTGTGAAATATAAGAAAATGAGCCCCGGAGAGTGAATCTCAGCTGGTTGCTGGAATCTAAGAGTGTAGATTGACTATTTACTGTGTTGTAATGCAGTGTTATTCACGTCAGTATATCTTCAGTCATTTTCTAAATTAAAGAAGTGTAGGGGTGGGCCTAGTAAATATTGAGTGGTGTTCTAGATTTTGAATGTGAAAATGGGGAAATGGTTTTGCCTAGATTTTCTCTTTTTTCACTTGCTCACCACCTGTCTTATGGTATCATTAATATGGGTTTGCTAGTAGTCACCAGGGAAGGTGGGCTTGGCAGCCTGATTAGCAGGGTTGCAGACCATGATGACTTTGTAGGTGACACAGTGGACCCCGAAGATCAGGAAGCCACTGGGGGGAGCCAATGGAATTCCATTTGGGTGGAACGTCAAGTGATCATAATTCTTCAGGTACTTGAACAAGAGTACTATGGCAGCAGTTTTACCTTAATGGGGGGACAGTGTGGCATCTGGTAATCCGCAGAGCAAAGTGTTGCCAATATCCAGATAAAAGAGTTCCCGGGCTTGAACTACAGTTTTGAAGTTGATTTTTGTGAATAACAGTTTCACTTTATTAGCAGAGACAGCTGGTAAATGAGCCTTCTTGGTTTTCTTGGCAATTAGTTCCTTGAGTATGATTTTGATGTTAGGAGTGAATCCAATTAACGTGTTGTTGAATTAAAGTTGAGCTTGGAATCCTCCCATATTTATTCCATGTGTGTTTGGAAAGGAGCATCTGAGGAAGTGCTGAGTAAGATGAATGGTTTTCAATGATGTGCCTCAAATATGGCATGGTACAAATGAAGCAGTGCTTCAGCTTGTTTTTGCAGAGCTGTGTGGTACTGCGAGCTGCTAGAGTGTTGGTGCATATAGCTTACCTATTTCTTCCTGTCAACTGGATAATTGATGGAAAAAGAAAGGTTTTAAATGCAATCCAAAAATTCATATGATTGTCTTTTATTGTTTTCTTGTCTAAATCAGTTTCCAGTGTTTAGCTGACTGAGTCACGAACGGGCTCCGTCAATTCATATTCTTTTGAATGTGGGTGTTATCAGAAAAGGTGCCATCCAGGTCTTATTGATTATAGATGCAGAGTTTTTTTGAAGAAAAATTGGTCTGGTTCCATGGATTGCTTGGTTTTCTATTTATATTGCTTTAAGGGAGATGCATTTAACCACTGGAAGCCAGTTCAAAAGGATCTTAGCCCTGGTTTAAGGTGAGTCCTAACTGGGAGGTTGGGTTTGTGTTTTGCAGCACTATTGTGAACTTGAAGTAAGATAATTAGCTCTTTCAGTTAAAGGCTGTTGACATAGCCTAGGTACTAGAGTCAATTGAGTTGATGGCTTGAACGTTTTGGTAAAAACCTCATTATGTGAAAATTCATTATACGCACCTCATGAAGGAGAAACTTCATTTGGAATCTTGGTAAACTTCTGCTACGAGTGAGAGATCGGAGTACATGATTAACCCAAGAGTCTTCATTTGGGCTGAAATATTTGGTGGAGGATCTAGTAGTTGAGGCCATGTTGTTGAGGTGTGTTTTTTAACCCATTTACCGTAAATGAGTATTTTAGATTTTGATGTGTTTAGTTTGAGGTGGTTCGATGTTATCCACTGTTTGACCATTTTGAGGCATTGTTCCACAGAGCACTTGTCAAGGTCATATACATTTTCAGCCTTGTATGATTTGTGTGCCCTCCACATGATTGTAGTGATGATGGTTAATGATGAAGAATAGGTCTAGTAGAGGTTTAAGGAAAATGTTGAAAATATTGATGGAGGGCTGCCATGGTCAAACCTTGAGATATACCAAGAGTGTAATTAAATAGTGCTGAGGTAAAGGGAAGAAGTGAGTTGATGAGGAATTGCCTGATAAAAAAGCCTTACGCTTCATTGCAGTTCAATGCACCAATATTATTCAATCTTTTTAGACACTTGATGGACAGTATGTAATAAAAAATGTAAAAATAAGAGTTTGCTACTCCATTTGAATCCACAGTGTTTTTAATATGGTTCGGTGTGGCATTCAAAGTTGCTACATGGTCATGGTGGAATAAATTTTGGTAACGAGAGAAGGTTATTTTTGACGATAAAGAAGGTGTTTGTCTTGAGGCAGATATTTAAAATATTTTGCCTAGCAACGGTCTGTTGCACATTGGCCATTCATTAGAAAGATAGCTTGGTTCTTAAATTTAGTTATAGATGTGGGTTTTTTGGTGTTCCTAGTTGGATCAGTTGTAAACACTCGTGAACACCAATAAACCCATAGGTTTGCCACCATGGGAAGAAGATTTACGTATTTCAAGAGCTGGTATTAGTGTGAAGGAGCACTTCCATGCTTAATGGGTGCGTATGCAATAGAGTTCCTTTAGATTCAAAATAGTTTCCCCATAGAGTTTTTATTTTTTTATTTTTTATTTTACAGAGTTTCATATAGCGCGAACTTGACCCAAAGGTATCGGGTATCAGAGCGCTTTACATAGCACCAGTTGCGTTACATGAGGACACATTCATTTTTGTTAGGCACGGGGAGATTAAGTGATTTGCCCAGAATCACAGGATGTTCAGCGTCATTGCCGAGACTTGTACCCGGTTCCCCAGATTCGAGGTCGACCGCCTTAGGCCAACTCCTCTCCCCAAGAGTAATCTGAATAAAGTTACAATTGCTAATGCACTTTGTCATTCCATTTTCATACGGTTCAAATGTTCATATTGTGGAAATTCAGCATAAGTAAATGTTACCTCTGAAGATTCAGAGCAAACTACAATTGTTGCAGTTTACTAGGAGTATTCACGGGTTTTGATCTGAATACCAAAAAAGTAATCCCAAGGCAGCAAATTTCTGAATTTTTCCCCAGACTCATTGAAAATTGGGCCACTTAACTATCAGTCAAGACCCTAAAATATGAAGTCGCATAGAAACATACCCAGTAACAAGGAACAGATGTTAGCTGCGAATTAGCAAAATGTACTCAGCATGTGGCCAACAGCTACAGACAATATATACACGTGTACTATATACTGTTAAAATGTTAACACATTTACCCAGTCATAGGACTGAGGAAGTGGTAGTACAAGTACACTTTGAGTCAGCCTTTCCTATCTTCTAGAAGCATTTAGCAGATGAGTAGATGGACTTTATCTCGAGCAATTTACCGAAATGTGAAGGTAACCTTTTCTGTAGAAATGTGCATTTGAGTGCCTTCTGATGATTGACATAGGGAGAAAACATGTTATTACATAAACTCTTTCTGTCACTTATGCATTTTAATGAAATGCTTTCCACTGCAGAAAGGTGCCAAAAATCCTTCAAAAACTAATAAAAGCAGCAGTTAAAGGAATGATTATGTGAGCACAAGTGAATGCTAAAGTGAGCGTTTTTTTAACTGTTATTTTTAACTTCTGCCTATCTTTATTCAGTCTTGACTCGCATTTATACATAGCAATTTTCAGTGCTCATAGGATTTGCAAGTTTAAGACAATTTCTAACTGGTAACTTTTCCTATTAGCGAGTTAAACTATAATACTCTTCTCTTACACATAAATGTATCCCTCATTCCAACTGCATAAAAATACATTGCTCTTTTCCAAAACAAAATACGGTACTGTAAAACATTGAAATTAGTTAGAACTATTCACAAAAAATTAGGAACATATACAACGTATTTCCAGGTGTACAACTACTTCCCTGTGCTTACGTGTGTGGTCTGTCCAATGAGGAGACAATTTTCAGGAGTTTTAGTGACAGAAATGTTAATTTGAAAGTTTTCTGCCCCTATTTTATATTGAAAATAAAATGTACATTTGATAAAAGCATTCTCATAATTGCCATGAAATTATGGGAGTTTTTGTGGTAATTTCTGACCCTGTCTGTATACTTAATACAGTGGCGGAGCTAGGCATTGTGCTGTCAGTGGCGGTCACTGCGTATGCCGCCCGCATGAAAGAGTGGGGGGGTGTGTGTGCTGGCGGGTCCCGCGATGGCCGCCCCGCAGCCGCAGGTAAGTGCAAGGGGGGAGGCCACCCCCCCACCTCCCTTCCTTGCTACGCCACTGACTTAATACTATTTCTAATAGGACGAAAGTTAATTCTACAAGCATGCTCAGAAAACACCATTGGGAATAACACGGAATTCCCATACAGTTGTGACTTTGTGTGTGCTCCCATTATTCCTAATGTTGTTCTGTTGGAACATCCATTTTCTATCCCCTTCACCTAGCATACTATTGCAAAGAAGTCCACTGAGTTAGAAGACTGTCTACAGAAATAAGTGTCATTAGTGATCTTTCAATCACTGACTTTGACCAGCAGGTTTTGAGAATTTCAATAGTAAATTACATTCTTTTTCAGTTGATTCCAGAGTTAGTTACTGTTTCTGTGATGCCTTGGATCATGCTATTATGTGTGCAGAGCACGCTTGGAAACCATCGGTTCTGAAGGAAGTTCATGACACCTTTTCCAGATGAATATAACTTTATGAATAAAAGCACACCTGATCCAACATTATTTTGATGGAAATGAAACATGACACTCAATTTAGGCCCATACTTCACATAAAGTTTACAGGTACACATTAACATGAACCTAATCAGTATTTTAAAAGCTGTTGGCTTCTATGTAGATGGTGCACTGCCTTTGAAATTTATAGTTACATTTTCCAACTTGGTATCTAACATCCCATTTTAAAGTAAATCTTGATTGTAATACTTTTATGGAGCAGTTGCCGGAATGCTTAAAATGCCCATAGCCGACTCTGATGGTTCACAGACAGGGCTTTAGCGCTGGTGGCGCCTGCTGCCACAATCCTTTTTGGCACCCCCACACCCCATGACCGCCTGCTCGGATTCTCTCACTACTACCAGGCAAAAGTGCCCCTCATCTCTCCAATCATAAGTTATTGCTGAAAACAGCACCCCCCCCTGAGGTCAGCCCCCCCTCCACAGGTCAGCTCCCAGTGCGGCCACACCTGTTGCACTGCCCTAAAGCCGGCGCTGTTCACAGATGTCAAATGAATCTCCTCTTTACCGACATTTGTTTCACAATAGTTAGAAAAAGAGAAGACGCATATTCAGAAATAAATCTCTTTCTGACCAAAAATCGAGGATACCCAGAATGTCTACCAATAACTAGCATGTTGTAGATTTCACTAAGCTGCCCTCAGTTTTCCCTTGTTAGTTATTATCACCCAGCTGGCTGTCTGTAATTGTGTTATGTAAAGCGTCTAATTTTGCCCACAGGTGCTGGTGTGCTCATACGAAAGTGAAATAAAAAACTGAAGCCCAAATGTACAAACCTGTCACACAATGCAGCCCAGCACCCAAAGTTGCTGGCCTGCATTGCGTGACAGGAAGGGAGCAGGAAAGCACCATATTTACAAGGATATGGCACTACCCTACTCTCTCACTAGCACCAGGGCACAATCAGGCTGCTGAGTGCCACACACACGCATTTGCACCAAAGTGTAAAGGTGTCTGCGTGGGTCTAGCATAGGTTGGATCCTAGAAGTGTGCCCTTCCAGTACAAAATACTATTAGACAAACTTTAAAAATTTACCCACTTTGGATGTGTCCTATCAAGTGGAGTTAACTTTTGGCACAAAACCCTGTCTGCTATTTTTAGTAGATAGGTCTTCGCATCAAAAACCATGGGTGGTTGCACAGAAACACCCACCTACTACCCATGGAATGCCCCCTTGACACAGAGTAACGCAAAGCAGCTCTTTGGACTGGTTTGCGTTACTTTTTCGCACAAACTAACACGAATACCAATTTGCATTGGTTTGTAAATCAAAAAAGAATGTAAAAATTATGCAAAGCCTCTGTAAATCTAGGCCTGAGTGTTGCCATCCATAGGCACTGTCATGCACGTTTAAATGTCATGACTCAAACTTTATTAACGTTTTCTGCCTTGAACTATGTAATTCCTGCTAGCTGCTTGAAGCAAGTAATCTACATGCACTTTTTGCATAATTAAACACATGTTCATAATTGAATTTGCAAAACAAATTGTAACTTGGATCTGAATGCTCAATCATGAAATCGCAAGTGAGTTTCCACGGGAAGTGTTTTCAAGTACCTGCTATTTATTATGTGGTCTTCTTACTGAGTGTCAATTCAGTCCAGAAAATGTGTGTTGCTCGGCTGAAAATCAGGCAGAGAGCTGATGACTTCTTTAAAATGTATTAAGCACTTCAAAAATCTCATTTATGTAATTTTATCATTTTGTGAAGTTCAGTATTTGGATGCATACCTAAGATACACAATACCTTTTAACTATCCTCAATTTAAAATGGCATTTTGTGAACATTTCCAGTTTGTAAATACAATGGAAAACAAACATCCTCATGTATTTTCATTCATTCATACAATGAAAACATATTTTAAAGAATGGAACATAAAGTCTGTCCAAGGACGCTTGCACATAGAAGAAAAACATAAATGCACTAATAGTTTATAGCATCATATTGTGATGCTTTGTTCCCAGTCCTTAAATTCATAATGTCAGGTTGATAATTCTTCTGAAATACATTTGTTAAGGGAGATGGACTAGGCTTTGGGTGAAAATTATTAACAGTAGTGGATTGTGCTTTTGTTTTTATAGAGGAACATGCATTTATTAGGTTTTGCTTAATGCCTGGAGTTTGCAGAGCCTTACCGAAATATAATAAAAGGACTGGACCCCAATAACTATTGTATCATTTCCGGCTTTGCTTATGGTTCAGTGATAGAGGTAAGGAAGTGTCTTGCTTCAAGAACAGAATTTATGTTGATGGTCATGCCAACACTGCAACTGATGTATTTTATTGGTGCACTGGTATAAATGCACTATTATTTAAGATATATTTTTTGTGCTAAGGATATGGGCCACTAAAGAAGTTGCTCATCAACAAGGTGCAGGAAGGAAGCGCAATGCAGTAGCCAAGGGGCCACTGTCTAATCCCTCCAATGAACAGCTTCGATTTGCGTAGTGGAAGTTGTCCTTTTCAGGCAGCATCCCATTTGTAAATGTTTAATGATTCACAAGGGCAGAATTTAAGCTTTCAGTGATTTGTGGCCACAAGAGGTGTTTCAAAATATTGACTAATTTCCTTACCAATTGCAAGCAATTACACTGTCCTAATGTCACTTTGAATCTTTTAGTTTTCTTTTTCACCCTCGCAAAATCAGTCACTGCACAGTGCAATCTTAGCAAGGGTGAAAATGATTTTCTGCATTAATACTCTTTTTCAGACCATATTTGTAATCTATTGTCTATGTAATTTAGTACAATTAATGTCAAACTGGATATGACCATTTTCAGAACAATTTCAGTTTATCTTTTCTCTTGAGAATATTTACTTTATATTCAGATGCTTCCTTGAAGAAGGTTTAAATGACAAATATCTGTTTTAGAAATTAGGGGCCAGATGTACAAACCTTTTAATGTCTCAAAAACACTCCAATTTCGAGTGTGACCGCAAACATGCATTTTTATATGTACTAATACCATTTTAGGAACCAGTAACTTTTACCTACTCCTAAAATGGAAGTGTGACCACATATCAATTCTATTTTTGGAATCGGAATGTTGCAGACATGCCCTCCAAATACAGAATCAGTATGCAATGTATCAATGTTTTGCAACCGAAATCCAGGTGCAAGACATTAGAAAATTGACTTTGAAAGTGTCCTCTTGGGTCACCTTTCCCTTTGTGAATGTAAAAACCAAATGTTGGGGAGTACGCATTGGTCCCAGGCCCACTGCCATCTCTCAAAAACTTTTCAAAAAAAGAAAACATTTCTTTATTTTTAACTTAGCCCCGTTTCTGTAAGGAAATTGGCCTGCATTTAAAAACAAAATACTTTATTGAGAGCCGATCACAGATATGGTGATCCCAGTGATGGCCACCAATCAGGCGGAGTGAGTCTTAATTTGGGACCTATCGCATTAATATTCATGAGATAGGTCGGATTGCAACCAACTCCAAATCGGAATTTAGGGAACAGACATATTAGTACTTAGGTCAGTTTGTTAAATTCTTTATTGGTCACATAAATCCTGGTCGCAAATTGTGTAATTTGAGACACTGAGCCCTTAGAAACTATGTTAAAAGATTTCTTTTTTGTGAAGAAGTGATGCCACCTTTAGAAAACCTGTCTCAGAGCATTTCGTGGTAGGGATAACCTGGGACAGTGCTGTTCGTTTTATTACTTAAGCTCTAAATACAAATTTGAATCACATGAAGCCCTTGCCCATGCATAGAGAATGTGATCTTTTGGCTCATCCATAATATCAGTAGTTGGAATATCTGCTCATTCAAGATATACATTTAAATCTGTATAAGTCTTCATGCTTAAGTAGTCTTAAATGTACTTAAAAAGAGACGTTCTCCATCAGCTTAACTGTACTAACCTTCACATTTTGAGTGGCTTCGAAACAAATATGTACTGAAATGTATACAATTTTAATCTCCGTTCATGCAATACAGTGCTGCAAAAATAGCTCAAAGCACAGTCTGAAGGACCATGTAGTTTCAGTATTAGTTATCATGGTGCCTCAAGACAGACTTCCAAGCTTTCTCCATGTCAGTAGGCTGTTTAAGGAGTTGAGTTCGTTTTCTACTAATCCACAGTGTCGCTATCTGAAATTCCCTACTTTCACTGTATGGATTTCTATACAAAGTGTGTAAACTTTCAAGTACAATAATTTACCTTGCATGCATTTCTATAGTAAGCACATGAACTTAGATGTACGATACTTCACATCAAGGGGCTTCCAGGTGAAGTGATTCTAGTTGTTCTTTTAGCGGTCCATGTGTTTGACAGTGTAGAGATTGAAACTAATACACCTTTATGCCATGTTCATGATTGTAAAAAATATTTACACATTACAATGTAGTCACAAGTGCAAAATGCATCTGTTGTGGCTATCAATAAAGGCATATATTATAGTAGAACATGGTTAAAATTAGGGCAGTCTTTGGTTAATATTTTGGGAGAGTGCCTCAGATGACGTAATTTTATGCCTCAATGAAAGCGACTGACTTTTGAGGCAAAGATTAAGGATCTTCCTGAAAGTTCTCAAAACAAAGTATAAGAAGATCATTGGGATGAGTATGATTTTGATGTTCTCCAGGCTGTGGTCCACTAATCTGTTATTGATCTCTGTAGCCAAGTGCTAGGTCATATACTGCAAAAAGTACTTTAAAACCACTTTGAACATATCAATTTTTAGCAGAATTTTAATTATGTTATTATAGCAATATTCCACCTTGTCTTGAATCCTTTGTAGATTAGATGCTTTCTAAAATGAATATATTTTAATAAAATGCATCTTAATTGGAAATTAAAATAGACTATTCCCCACAAGAACTAATTAAATAAGAATTCAATATCTGAAAAAAACGAGTTATTGAATCATTTTACTTACAATTAGTGTTGTAAATTTAATCATTTTCCTTCATGTGTTACATCGATGTGTTTGCCAGATGATGGATATTTTCCTCCTGGCCAGATTGTTTTTTGTATAGGTAAATTAAAAAAGTCCTGTCATTATGATGATGTTTTTTTTTCTTTTATTGGTTTTCATGGTGTTTTCTGTTTTGATGGCAAGGAAGTCTTAAATTGCATAGCTTTTATCCTTTCAAAATGTATTGCTGTTAGAAATGGGGGTCTCTAGTTGGCAGTGGTTTGCACCTTGTCCAAGTAGGGACCCTTCATTCTAGTCAGGAGAAGGGAGTTACACACCCAGATAACCCTTGGTAGCTTGGCACGAGCAGTCAGGCTTATTTCAGAGGCAATGTGTAAAGTATGCATATATAACACACACAGTAACACAGTGAAAACACTACAAATGGACACCTTACCAGATTAGAAAAATAGCCACTCTTTATCTAAACACAACCAAAATGACAAAAATCCAACATACATAAGTATACATGTCACTTGTTTCAAGCAGGATGCTTTAGTTGTACTTAGGGTTACATAAACACTCCCAACGGCATGGATAACGATGACTCTTGAAGCTAGTGCACTTCTAACAAAGCACTTACGGTACCTGGGAAGGTGATGTGAGGAGTGCAAAAGAAACATGCTGGAACCACTTGGTTTTGAAGTACAGAAAAGCAGCTTGTCCCCAGGTAGTGCAGAATGCTCTGCTAGCAGCGCTAGTGCGTTTCAACAGCAGCCGATGAGCCACCACAGATTTAAAGTCAGAATACAAAGTGCAGGCACTCCCTTTACAGGAGTTTACGTTACTGCTCCAGGCTTCCCTTCCCACCTTGCACCTGTCTCTGAAGACAGGGGGATTCGTCGTGGCTCCGCCCGGGGATCCTAAATCACAAGTTAGTCTCAGAGGGACGTGGCCAGGTCAAGCACCAAGATGGCCGCTCGACCGTGAAGCTCCAGAGCCACCTGAATCTTACCGCAGCCTCTCGCAACCTCACCGGTGTCCTCACCGGTGTCCTCACAGCGGCCCTTGGGCTGTGAGATGACCCTTTACTTGCAGAGGGCCCTGTGAGGCTAAACGGTGGATCCGGCATTTGTTCGGGGAAGCGGCGGCCCGTGCTGTCGGTGGCCTGACGCGGTCCTCGGAAGCCCTGTGACACTGTAAATTGAGGCTGGGCTGTGTTGCGGCCCCACGACACAGTGGAATGCAACCCACTCCAGTATCTGGGCACCCGCTCGATAGGCAGTGAATGCCTCTTGTTACCCACATATCTGCTTTTCCTTGTCTTGGCTGGGCCTGAAGATTCGATGCAGCCTGCAAGTACTGGGGAGATATTGCTCTGATTAATGGCTTGCGGCGGGCTCTCTCCTCTGCCAAAATTGTTTGAAGAATGCCTGGATTTCTATTGGTGCATTGCATGATTTTTTCACACTGCAAGCAGGTGTGACCGCTCCCATTTGCCACTTGGAAGTCTTGGGAACCCCGGTAATTGCAGGCTTTTAGGAGCTGGCACTGAGATATTATTTTTTTAGTATCGCTCACAGATTGCTATGCAAGACTACATTGTGATAGGCCCTTTGTGGTGCTAACTCCTGGGACTAACTGCTGGCTCTCTTTGGAAGCTTAGGTGCAGTTTACGGTCCTCTATTACACGCGCTCCCATAACATATTTGTCTCCACCCGCGTAGTGTTCTGTCGCTTCTCTCGAGTAGCAGTGCTCCCCTGCTAAGCAATGGGGCGCAGTGACCCTAAGCAAAGCCAGCTCTCATTTGATGCGGCCAAGACGCCTCAACATGAAGAGAGTGATGGCCCTCCACGTGGAGATCCTCCGGACATGCTGAATCAGATCCCCCTCCTGTGGATGGCGCCATGGCCATCATGGCAAAGTTGCGAGCCGGCTTCAAATCTATCGATGCAAGATTCAACACATTGGTGGCATGGCTGGATAACATGCGAGGCCGCATTGACCAACATGAGACCCACATCGAGACTGCTGAAGAGCGCCTATCTGAGCTGGAAGAAGCCCAACCTTCAGTGGCCAAGAGATTAGAGTGCACCGAGCAACTTCTCAAAATGATAACCTCTAAGGTGCAGGATTTGGAGGTGCGGTCGTGGCGGAACAATATTCCTAAAGCCGGAGTGGCAAAGTCCACCAACACCGGCCCCTTGGATAAGTATGTGGTGCAACTGTTTAAAGATCTGTTTGGCAGAGATGCCTTTTCATCAATATTTTCAGTGGAGCGTGCCCACAGATCGCTGGCCCCAAGATCGGCTACGGGTGCCCCTCCACGGTTGATCATCGCCCGGCTCCTAAACTTTCATGTACAAGACGTCGCTCTTTGCCTGGCCTGAGACAAGGGAACTTTTCAACACCAGGGCATGACACTTGCCTTCTTCCCTGATTTCACTCCCCTTGTGCAGGAGGCTTGTTGCAAATTTCTGGACATAAAGCGATCACTGCAAAAGGCAGACGTCCGTTATGCGATGCTCTACCCGGCACGATAGCATATTCACCTAAACAGCAAGAACCACGTTTTTGATTCTCCTACTGAGGCAACCAATTTTTGGAGACAGCATCTCCCCGGCTCTGTTTCCCCTGCTGGTGGAAGGGCGACTGTCTCTCCACAATCACTCCCCATAGACCCCTGAACATTAAACCACGCTGTTATCATACTGGGTTTTTTCTTTATCCTTTTTTTTCCATCTTTCTGCTCATCGCTGAACTGGTTAAAACCCCTCATCTTAAAGGATTGCTGATTGATACTGTCCCCCCATGTTGTAAAGTGTTGGATTATGCATGGTATCCTTTTAGTATGTTGATACATTAGGATGTACATGTTTTCATCAAAACTTTAATGTGTTTTCTGGTGGTCTCCTTTGAGCATTCCCTCCCCCAAGGAGATCTCCTACTGTTTGAAGGGAAAAGGCTGGGATTCACAGGATACCGGTTGGTTTGTTATCCGATGTGGGCAGTGGGTTGGGTGGTTATTTGTTTCATGTTTGAGGATTGTTTTACACAGGACATTAATTATGCTTTAGATTGGCTCAGGGCTCTTCTGTACATTGCTATGCATTCACACATCTTTCCATGGTCTCAATTACATTGCCAGGCAAGAGTCCTGGGGCAGGGGAGTTGAAATGTATGTCATGGAATGTGAGAGGACTATCCAACCCTCGGAAGGGACGACAAGTGCTAGCTTACCTTACCCGACATGCTGTCCAAGTGGCATTTTTGCAAGAGACTCACTATACCCCGAACTCAACCAATCAGTTTGCAGCCAATTAGGGAGATAATCGTTTTTTTCGCAAATTATAGTATTTACTCAAAGAGGGGTGTATATCCTAGTCCATAAAACAGTACCAGATCCTGAAGGCCGATATCTACTAGTTACTGGCACTCTTTGAAAAGAGACCTTGCTCCTGGTAAACATTTATGCCCCTAATGTAGACTCACCAGACTTATTCCCTAATATATCCACACATATCTCCCAACTTTCCATTGATACTATACTAATGGGTGGGGATTTCAATCTTACATTGAGCCCAACTTTAGATACAACAGGCTCTGGACTGGTCACCAAACCCCACTCTATGCAGGCACTCATTACTCTCTTGCAATCCTTTCTCCTCACAGACGCATAACGTACTCAACACTCCCTTGGTAAGGGATTTCCTTTCTACTCAGCCCCACATGGGACCTGGTCCCACATAGATCATTGGTATCTTTCCCCTAGCCTTTCGTTGAATGTCCTTTCTATTGAATATCTTCTCCGTACTCTCTCAGACCACTCACCAGTCCTAATGACACTCTCTAGTCCCAATACCAGGCAAGCGCTTGCACCATAGCGATTCCCGGTGGAGGCTCTACTGGACAGTGTGTTCAAAAGAAAGAATAAAGATGCCATAGTGGAATACTTTCAACTAAATACGGGTTCGGTGCCCAGTTACGCCACACTTTGGGAGACGTTTAAGGTTTATATCCGGGGAATATGTATCGCGAAACAGTCTGTGGTGCTTCATTCCAACCGCCGGGAACTCAAGAGTTTCGAAAAGGCATTGAGAGATCTTGATGCACATGCGTTAACAGGTGACCCACCACCTCCATTGCATCAGAGCGCGAAACTCCTTGCAGAGTTTCAAGAAGTCGCTGCCTGTGAGGCCAACTACCTAGATGAATACACACAAGCACGGATACACGGTGAGGGTGAGAGGCCGGGCCGCATATTAGCCAGACTGATTTGCCCCCAGTATCAATTCTCTTATATTACACGGCTTAAATTAGACGACGGGATATCGATTACATGTAGCGCTGACATCACCACTACCTTTTTCTCTTATTACTCTCACCTATACGCCACCCATTCTCCCCCCTCCAACAACATCCTCACTGATTATTTGTCCAAAGTGGCCATGGTCTGGCTCGAGGACAGTTAGTAGCAATTTTTGGCCTCGCCTATTATGGCGGATGAGGTTTCTCAGGCCATAGAAGACCTTAGCGGGGCTGGTGCCCCTTGTACTGACGGGCTAACCTGCATATTTTACAAAACATGTAAGCCATTACTAGTTCCTCATCTGTTAGAGGTTTATGCAGAATCTTTAGAGAATGGATCGCTCCCTCCTATGATGCAGGAGCCCGTTATTTCCCTGCTTCTTAAACCGGGCAAACCCTCTTACCAGTGTGCCTCTTACAGACCCTTATGTTTGCTTACCCAGGACTATAAAATCTTAGCTAAGATCCTGAAGACTCTTATTTCTCTCCTGGTTGACAAAATCATATCTCCATTCCAAACCGGGTTTGTTCTAAATTGATCTACTTCCGTAAACATTTGCACGGTGTTTGCAATTATTAATCAAATTACTCCTGAACTTCCAGCCGCAGCGATACTGCTTGACGCTGAAAAAGCGTTTGATTCACTTGAATATTCCTTCCTTTATGCCACATTACGCAAATTGGGGATCCCCAAAAGTTTCTCTGATCTGATACGCCTCCTGTATGCGGATCCACTGGCCTGGCTTCAGATAAATGGTGAACTCACAAATCAGTTTATGCTATCGCGGGACACCAGACCGGGCTGTCCTCTGTCACCATTGCTATTTATAATTGCTATCGACCCCCTAGTGCACCCTCTGCAGGAGCGTCACTTACAACGTGGGCTTTTTTTGGCTTCACCATATGCAGATGACATTCTGCTCTTTGTCAGAGACCCCGAAACTAACCTGCCTCCGCTCTTCCATGAGACTGTACAGTTTGGGACATTCTCAGGGCTTGTTATAAACTACACCAAATACTAAATATTTCTGCTAACAGATGCTACGATTCCCTTCACTTTGGATTTCCCTTTGGGCTGGTGCGATGATGCCCCCCAGTACCTAGGCATATTTTTGCATCGCAATGCGGCAGAGGTTATTCGTCTTAATTTTGGACCCGCAATTGATCGTATATCAACTCAAATTGACCAGTGGATCAGGTTCCCCTTGTCTATCGCCGGTAGAATTGCCATCATTAAAATGGTGGTGCTCCCACATTCTTTATACCTTTTTCTTAATATTCCCATTCCACTTACCTATAACTTTTTCGATACGCTCCATGGCAAGCTTACTAGACTAGTCTGTGCCGATGGAGAGCCACACATCAGTTGGCAGACACTGACAATGCCCTATCAACGTGGCGGTTTTGGTGTCCCGGAATTTTATTTGTATTACTTAGTGGCGCAGGCACAATTTGTGTACTATTGGTACCACCCGGCACAAGACTGCAATTTCTTAAGCTGGAATGGTCACAGGCTCGCCCGCATCCCCTCTCCGCCATTATACCGCATGGCATAGCTAGGGCACCTACAGAAATACAGACGCTTCAGACGACATATTGGGCTTGGGTCAATTTGCGTAGCTATTTGAATGGTGACCCTCTCTACTACCCACACATACCACTTCTGGGAAATCAGTAGCTGTCCCCGACTATTGAAAAATTAACTAAGCGAACCTTGACCCGATGTGGGGTACATACGCTGGGTGATCTGTTTTGTGAAGCTCAGTTGCGCTCCGTAGCGAATCTCGCAGAAGGACATGATGTGTCCCATATGGACAGATTTATCCTGCACAGAACACGCACTTCTGTGTCTGCCGCACTTCAATCCTCTGCATCGGAACCAGAGGATTTCCCCCCGCTCTTACTAGTCATTACATCGACCAGTATCGCCCATTTGGTCTCGCGACTACATCACTCAGCTCTGACACTTCAGCCACCGGTAGGGATGGGAGCGCATGCGACATGGAAAAAGAATCTTGGGCATCCCCTGCCGGATATGACATGGGCCTATTGCTGTGAACAAACCAGACTTATCACTTTCAATCACCGACATACACTTTTACATTTTAAATACATACATAGAGCATACATTACGCCTAAGTTGCTGGCAAAACTGGACCCTACTAAACCTCACGTCTGCCCTAAATGCGCAGCCGAACAAGCAAATGTTTCCCATTTAGCGTTGAACTGCGCACCAATATTAGCATACTGGGGGAAGTTTCCACCATCTTGCTCTGATGACTGACACAGAGCTAACACCTTCCCCATTAATGGCTTTGTTAGGCTATGTTAAGCCATTGAGTGCCGGCGTTAGTCGATTCACTGCCATCGCCTTGCTCCTCGCCAAGAGGCAGGTTTCTAAACACTGTGGTGGCTCCACAATCCCAACAGTTAAGGCCCGCATGAGAGATTTAATGCATTGTGACACCGCTAGCGATACTTACAATGCATTGCAACCACTCTCCTCCAGGCCTAAAAATATCTGCAAACCACTTTGCTCTTATGTACTGCTTCATCCAGAGGAGACAGAATGAACGTGTGTTGGTTGGTTCTAGTAGGCTGGCCCATGTTTACATGTTAATGGAACTTGTATATTTTTAGTCTTCAACTGTGAAATGCAAGTCTTATACTGTGTGATGTGATAATCTTGCTTTGATACACACTCCTCCAATGAGCCGTGACATTTGATGTACTTTTACCTCTTGGTTACAGCCGAATTACCCCTTGATGACCATGGTGTAATTTGTACTAATTGTGACATTGTTACTGTAGCCTTAGTGTATCATTCTGTGTAGCCCTGTGTGGTTCTTCTTTATTCTCCCTCCCTGTTTTTTGTTATTCCCCACATGATATTGCTTGAAAAAAAGCAATACATTTTTTTTTTTTAAAGTGAGTCTCGGAGAATAAGGGGGTCACAAACAGAGTGCCCTGGAGTGGCTGGGACTGTGCGGGTCTATGTGTCACAGTACCTTGTAGTTGGAGAGGGTATCACATGTGGTCGCAGGCAAGAGTCTCTGCCGGTGACTCCGGCATGGTGATCCTCTCACCTGCAAGTGCTGGCTCACACTCGGCAGTACCACAGTGACCTCCTGCAATGTTCGCAACCGGCACCAACACTCCCATGTCCTCATCCTGGCAGGTTGTGGAAACGGGAATGCTGGATGTAGAAACGGGAGTGCTGGGGAAACCACAGGGCAACGAGGCAGCTCAGTGCAGTGAGTGCGTGTAAAACACCGCACTAACGCCCTCGGGCCCTCGGGCCCCAACTGGCACACTCATCTCACTTAGAGCACCCAAGTCAGTTAGTTTATAGTAAGAAGTCCTTGATGTCCCAGAGACCTTTATGAAAACCAGAGGCAAGCACACACAAGCCCTTGGAGAACCTTTGGCAAGCAAGATAGAAAGACAGTCCAGTCCTCTCACTGCCCACAGACAGAAGCAGCAGCTGCAGGCCAAACCCAGCAGAGCAACACACAGCAAAGGGGCAGTACTCCTCCTGACAGCTATTCAGCTCCTTTTTTTGGCAGAATATCCTTTAGAACCAGAAGCGTTCTAAAAGTCTGGAGTTTTAGGTCTAATACTCATACCCCTTTTGGCCTTTGAAGTAGGCTTACTTCAAAGGATAGTCTTTGTCATGCACAGATCCCTTCCTTGCCATGTCCTGGTTCCTGACACACTACTGGGGTGTGGAGGCAGCATTGTGAGAGGCCAAGCACAGCCCTATTCAGGTGTCAGTGACAACTCCTCCCACCACTCTAGCTCAGGAAGGCTCATCAGCGTGGTGATTGGCCATCAGGATATACAGGGCACATTTCAGCTTGCTTTGAGTGACTGTCTAGAGTGAATGCACAAACAACCCAGCTGTCAGTCTAAACCAGACATTGATTCCAGAGGCAGGCAGAACCACAGGATAGTAAAGCAAGAAAATGCCCACTTTCTAAAAGTGGCATTTTCAAACAAACAATTTAAAAACCAACTTCACTAAATGATATATTTTTAAATTCTGAGCTCAGGAAGCCCACACTCCAAATCTCTATCTCTTCCCAACTGAAAGTTACACTTGTAAAATGTTACAAGGCAGCTCCAATGAGAACCTATGGGAGAGATAGGCCTTTCAAAAGGTGAAAAACAAAGTTGGCAGGATCTCACTATCAGGACATGTAAAACACACCAGGACATGCACTACCTTTCACATACACTGCACCCTAACCATGGGCTACTTTGGACCTACCTTAGGAGTGCCTTAGATGTAGGGGAAGGTTTGGGCCTGGCAAGTGGGTGTACTTGCCAGGTTGGCAGTTTAAAACTGCACTTACAGACCCTGCAATGGCAGGTCAGAGACAAGTTTACAGGGCTGCTCGTGTGGGTGGCACAACCAATGCTGCAGGCCCAAAAACAGCATGTGATTTACAGGCCCTGGGCACACATAGTGCACTTTACTTGGGACTTATCAGTAAATCAAATATGCCAATCATGGATAACCAATCATAATCACTATTTACACAGGGAGCACTTGCACTTTAGCACTGGTAAAGTGCCCAGAGTACACAAACCAGCAAAAATGAAGTCCAGCGTACATTAAAAAATACAGGAGGCAAAGGCAAAATGGCAAGGGATTGAACACCAAGGATGCCAGGTCTAACAATTGCTATAATACAATGAGCACTATTTTAGATTTCAATCTATGGTGTATGCGGTTCTTACATCTTCCTGAAAACTATACTTTTTATTGTATTCTAAATGTAATTCTATGTTTTGTGTGCATTTAGACGGAAATATCCATGGACACTCAAATTATAAATGTATGAACTAAACACTAAGTGATAAATGGTCATTTTATCTAGATGTTTTGTGTCAACATTTAAAAATGTACTAGCTTAAATATGTTAACATATGCTTACTGCTCGAGAAGCTCAAGGGACCTTAATGGGTGCTTGGGCAGTAAGAATGATTACAGGTTTTTGTTATTGTTGACAACCTAGAAAATGAAGAAAACATAATTAGAATAAGCACATTTTCTTCATGTATCCGTGCGTATTTTGTTATGGTACTGAATTTGAAATTAATGGGGGCAAATTGCACGTAAATTGTATTTTTGCCTTGCTGTTCTTTTATTTTCAATGGCTCAGGTGGAAAATGGAGCCCACGTTCTACTTTTCTCGGGAAGATAAATAGGATCATGGGTGAGGGTTAGTGGAAATTGGCCATAGTAAGGGGAAGTTGAACAAAATAATTACAAGAGTATGCAGAAGCAGAGAAAGACAAGTTATGTCATTTCATAGGATGGTGGGTAGGGGGAAAGTATGCCTAATCCTGGTATTATTCTTCACATGAAGGGTATGCACCACTAGTGTAGTATGAATGGTAATTTAAGTGTGATGAGATATGCTGAATAAAACACCATAGAACAACAGGACTCATGTTTTAGTACGAAGCAGTTAACACGATCTTACGTCCTTCACATTTTCTTTCTCTCTCTCTCTCTGTCTCTCTCTCTCTCTCTCTCCCTTTTCCTTTAACGCATGCTTTCTGTTAATCATTTATTTATCCTCACCTACTTCTCCGCTCTGCGTTTTGCGCCTTTTCATCTTTGCATCCCTTCCTCTTATCCTTCCCTAAGTCTTTAATGCATCCTGATCATTTCAATGGTTTATAGTTTCTTTTTGTTTGCAAATCTGTTTTGATTTCCTATGCGCTTTTCAAACTCGTTGAATTGTTAAGAATGTTTATAAATTATGCAAAAACTAAAATGCATTTTTTAAAAAGTTTAATACATTAAACATGGACATGCCTGTTCAGGATTACTGTGCCGAAAGACATGTTCGCTATTAAAAATGTGTTTGGAATACTCAACAGCTTTATTCTGCAATGTAGTGAGCTCTTACCGCAGTCCTTTATCCATAAGACCACCATGTTTGTCCATGAAAGGGCTTCTTTGTGTGGTCTCCTCATCTCAGGATCCTGAGTGCTCACAATCAGATATTAGATGTGCCTCTTCAATTGCTGAGTAAGGATGATTTCATGGGCATAGTTATGCAAGAAGTTCAATAGAGGCTTACATGAATGCAGGTTCCGCAAGCACATGCTCAGCTATACTGAAAAATGTTACACATGGATTCCCCAAGGTTAGGTTTTAGGTTCTTTCACCTGTTTTTCTTTCTCCAGTTAAGGTGCCTCTGTATAATTTTTCAAATAATTTTTTCTGTGTCTGTTCATCAGTGACTTGGCATGTATGAACATATATATCTACGAATGTATGAAGAATTTACATAGCACAATACTAGCCGAAAGGCAGAGAAGCACTACAAAGGACAAGAGATGAAGCCCGTTTGTGAACTTTTACTGCGTCACGATGTAGGTTTATTAAAAGAGGACATTCTTTAGCTATTTTCTAAACTGGAGCAGGGTTGGGACATTCTTGATGGTTATGGGTATACTGTTGTAGATACTATGTGAATGGATGAAGAAGGCTTTTTGACTTGTTTTTTTCTTTTTTAAATTTTGTTTAGCTCCAGTCTGATGGTGTCTTGTCTGCGGCTGAGTCTAGAGCTACAAGAGATAGTGAAATTGTCAGCCAGGTAGGCAGTGGTGCAGGTCGTGATGGCTTTGTAGATTATGCAGCTGGTTTTGAAGATGGAGCAGGCTGGCAATTGAAGTCAATGGAGTTTCATCGTGGAGGCAGTGATATTGTAATAGTCCTTTAATTCCTAATGAGATAGTATGTAGCATAGAGGATGCATTTAATGGTTCCAAAGTGTGGTCTGGGTGGCCGTGGAGCAAGACTTTGCCATCAAACACATGCAAATTCACAGTCGCTTTAAAAGCAGTTCTTCAATCACTTTTTGGGAATTATGGTTTCACCTTAATAAAGAAAACTGGTACCGGGCCATCTTGGTTTTGTTGACAATGTGTTCCTTGAGGGTGTGAATGTTGTCTATGGTGAATCAGAGTGATTTGGCATTGGGTGAAAGTTGGAGTTCAGATGCTTCCTGTTAATGCCATTGAGGCAGACATGGAGCAGTTGTTGTTTGTTGTTCTTGGCAAATAGAAGAAATTCTGTTTTGAAGGGTTAATCTTCAGGTAGGTGCTGGACATCCAGGTCTGGATTAGGAGCAGGCAGTGTTGGAGGAGCTGGATATTAGAAACAGTGGAGACTTTCAAATATAGTTGTGTGTCATCGGTGAATTGGTGTATTTTGATGCTATCTTTGACCGGAGCCAAAAGGGCTCCATTTAGAGGTTACAAATGAGGAACTGTGGCCCATTCTGCAAGTGATCTGGATCTTCTAGGACCTGGAGAGGCCCCTATGAATAAACGTATGTCAGTTTAATGGGTAGGAGAACCAGTGAAGGACTTTTTCTGTAAAGCCTATTTGAAACTTCAGAGCATGGATAGGGGTATAGTGTTTGACGGTGTCAAAGGCAGCTGAGCAGTCCAGTAATATCCTCTGGCAAGAATAATTTTTATAACTGGTCATGAGGGCGTTATGATTTGTAGGGTAGCTGCATTCATACTGCAAAATGATCTGAAGCTGATTTGATAGTCAAACATGAGATGGTTGGCAATGTGTGCTCTTGAAGTCATGCCTAAACTTCTGTAAAGTGCACTGGACACAGATGTATGAAGAATAAGTACTTTATCACGAGAATACACCACCCACAGGAAACACCTCCAGCTCGATGTGGAGCGTAATGGCAAACTGCCAAGAAGCAGAGCTTACATTCCAAACCGGTATGCAGAATGCAGACTTGACAGCTTGTACGAACCACATACAAGCAACCATAAACACAACACATCTTCCCCTCCTTTTTTTTTTAACAGAGCTAAAGCAAATGCAATAGAAATAGTACAACATTATGAAGAAACACATAAAGAAACAAGTAAAAGGCACGTAAATTAGGCAGAAGAGCTAAAGATGTATAAACCGACAACCATGCAGGTTTCTTCCTGATTCTTTTGCCCATCGCATTTGTGTTGTTCCAGACTTCCTCCACAGAACAGTTGCTGGTGACCACAGGTTCACACAGAGTGGTATTCACTGGTGTGTCCTTAACCTCCTTATCCTCAATGAGAGAATCAGTGTCATCCCAAATGTCATTCTTAAGACAAGGGGAAGTTTTAACATAAACACTTTTGTCTCGCCTAAGAATACCAATACTTTTAAGGTTCCATACCTTACCATCACTTAATTTAACAGCATTTTTTAAAACATTTGTTTCTTCAAAAGGTCCTAAGAACTGGCTAACACCTTTTTTGACTCTCCATGGTTTCTTGACCTTGACAAGTATGCCAATCTCAACATTGGTGTTTACTTTAGAACCTCTCCTACGATCATAAATGGACTTATACATCTCATGAGTGTCCTTGATCTTGCGTCTCACACAATCCAAATCTATATTGATAGATGAACTTCCAACCAACCATGCAGGATTTCTCTTAGTTCTAGCAACTCTACCCCTCATAATTTCAAAAGGACTGCATCCAGTCATATCATTAATAGTGGTGCGATACATCCAAACTGTTTTGTGAACACGTAATTCCCAGTCATCATCTTTCATACCGGCAGATTGGACAGCACCCTTGAGCACCCTGTTAAAGCGTTCAATCATGCTGTTGCCACTGGGATTATACAAAGATGTCATGCGATGTTTCAAACCTGATCTTTTGAAGTAGCTTTTCGCTTTGAGGGATAAAACTGTACACTGTTGTCTTTGATGATTTGAGTGGGAATCTCTTCCTCCGTGAAAATAGTGTCTAAAAAAAACAATACAGCATCCGTATCGACCTTGTCCACAATCTGGCCAACAGGCCACCTTGAAAATACATCTGTGGCGGAGATAACATACTTGGATTCATTACCCACAGGACCCATAATGTCTACAGCAATGGTTTCCCATGGGCCATTGGGAATACAGGAACACTCATGTTGAGTCTCAAAGTCTTGAGAGACTTGTCTGCATTGGCACAAACTCCGCAATTCCTAACTGTACGTTCAACTTGTATGTCCAACCCAGGCCACCAAAAAACATTTTTAACAGATTGCTTAGTCCTAACGATGCCACCATGGCCATCATGACAAAGCTTGATAATAGAATTTCTTAACTCAAAGGGAGGAACAGCTTTACCACCTCTCCACAAAATGCCATTAGCCGAAGATAACTCATTGCGCACCTCCCAAAAACACCTTAAATCAGGACTGAAAGAACTCTTACTCGGCCATCCATTTTTGATAAATGATAGGACTTTTTGTACAGTCACATCATTGGTGTATGCATTTAAACAAACCTGTTTTTCAATGAAAGGAATGCTCTCAACGTGTACTAAGGCAATATGAAAATCATCCCAAACATTACCTTTATTCTTCTTTATCTTTAAAGGCATCCTTGAAAGGAAATCTGCCGAGCTGTTATCCTTACCCGGAACATTCATTTTTTATAAATAAAATCTTGAAGTCTCATAGACATTCTTGCAATATACGCCAAAGCTTTAATCATACCATCAGTAGAGAGAAGATTAACTAAATGTTTGTGATCACTTCTCAGATAACACTGTTTACCCCAAATAAAAGCCCTGAAGTGGTCTAAGGCCCACACACAAGCTAATGTCTCCCTTTCTATAACTGAGAATTTTTCCTCAGCAGCATTAAGTGCTCTAGAAGCATAAGCAATGATAGCCTCCCCACCACCTTCTTGCTTCTGGGATAACACAGCTCCTAAACCTTTGGAACTGGCATCAGTCGTGATCACACTATGCAAATTGGGATCAAAACCAGATAAAGTCGTGGCTTCAGAAATGGCACTAATAACATCTTTGAACTCTCTCTCACATTCACTACACCAGTTAAATTTGGATTTATTCTTCAGGAGTTGCCTGATTTGAAACACTCTACAAGGTAAATTTAATGTACTTGGCGTAAAATTCTGTAAGCCCTAGAAATGATCTTACATCATCTTTATTGGGGGCAGGAGCAGAAAGTATCCCCTCAACCAATTCTGGTTTTGGTTTCACACCATCCATGCATAATATGTTAGAGACTTTTTTGCAAACCTGCCGTTTGAAAATTTCACAATTAGACCCCTCGAGCCCAGAATTTCTAACACTTTTCCAAGAATTAAGTCATGGTCTTCTTTATCCTTCCCATACAAAAGAATGTCATCCTGAAAGCATTGGAGGGTATTAAGTTGACCAAATAATGAATGCATTAATCTTTGAAGGACAGCCGCAGCTGACGCTAGTCCAAAAGGCATTCTTTTGTATTGATAGCACCCCACGGGAGTGATAAATGCAGTAAATGTTTTACAATCCTCATGCAGAACATTTTGGTGGTACGCTGCAGATAGATCTATTGTTGAAAAATATTTGCCCCCCTTTACAGAGCCAGCATTACGAGGTAAAGGGCATTGATCAATGAGAATATGGTTATTCAAATATCTCAAATCTATGCATAGACGAATATTCCCATTAGAACGTCTGGCAATAACAGCAGGAGATACCCATTCAGAGGATTCATTTTTTTCAATAATATCTCCAGCAACCAAAGCATCCAGTTCCTTTTCCACCTCCCTCCTGACTGTAATGGGTATGTTTCTAGCTTTTAAAATTTTAGGACAAGCATCCTTTTTAAGAACAATGTTGTGTTCAAAACTGGATAATTTTCCAATTGTGTCACTAAATACTCTGGGGTATTTGCTAAGCATATCCTTCCCAGTAATATCACCTTCTTCTAATACTATAACAGGGTCAGGGCTATTGGGATCAAGCAAAATACCAAGTTCACCCTGATCAAACCAACCTAAAACTGAGGGTCCTTTTTTTTTAGAAATGTACAATTTGCCTAGACTTTCAAGGTTCTTGAATCTAAAGACTAAATTGCAAAAACCTAATAAATCAATCCTTTCCCCAGAATACCCTTCAGGAGTAATGTCAGGTTCTTCCAGAGCAGTACCTGAGAACTTGGTTTTCCAAACATTCTCATTGAAGATGGTGTAGGGAGAACCAGAATCAGCATATAACCAAAGCCAGGATATGTGGTAGATTGGCGTCCCCATTAACCCACAACCTCTCTTGGATAGACGCATCCTTGACATGCATGACTACTTGACCTCTGATTAGATCTTCTTGCAATGATCCAAATTGACAATCTAAAGATAAGGTTCTGAGTGCAGCCACATATTCATCGATGCTTTCTTTAAGGTCTTGTTTTCTGTGAAAAAATGTGTATCTTACAATACCAATACAAACCTTAGGGGAGAAATGTCTATCAAAGTCCGCTGTAGCACAGTCAAACACATTACTGTCCCCTTCTCCCCCAATTACTTTAGACATTTGTGTAAAGGCTTTTAGACCTTCCGAACCTACACAATACAAAAAGATGCGTTTTTTCTGTTCCGGTGAGATCTTTCCTTGGTCATATAAAGTCTCAATATAGTTTAAAAAAAAATGGTTTCTATTCAACCCAATTCAAGCATGGCACTCCTCCAGCCGACCTAAATGATTGAGGCGGGTTTAAGGAAAAATTTTGTGCACACATAGTAGGATGGCTAGCTGAATTAAAAAACAACAAAAAAATGCAGAAGAGTATATTGATCAGTAGAAAAAAGAGAAACAAAACTGAGGGACTAGTTCACTGAAAGCTGCTGAATGCAAGTAAAGTTGGTGGATCCGTACTAAGCACTTTGCCAGTGTCCCTTCTTCACCCTCTGACTGCATAAAAAGGCGTTATGAAGATTAGTAGTATTGAACTTCCGGCCACTTTGACAAATAGTAAACTCTTACCACAAGTTACCTCAGAAATGAGGAAAGAGAAGAATTGGAGACATGTAGAGTCGAAGCGGCACGCAGGAATCCTTGAGCTGGAGGCAACGGTTTAAAACTGATTGCGGATTAGACGTGACAGAAAGGCAAAATCCAAGATGGCGTCACGTAGCGTTGACATGCGTGACAGCACGACGTCACGACGTCACATCAATGACAAGCAAAGCAGGCGCGAGAAGGTGACGAAATGCGTTATGAAAAACGCGTGGCCGCCCAACTGCCAATCGTAAGTGAATGAAGCAAAATGGAAAAAAGGCACAACTCACGTCCGTAAAGGAGCTGGTGGACTGGGAGAACAGCAAAAGGCTTCTCCGGGAGAGCTGTGAAGAACTGTAGCTTGTAGAGCGGCAGATAGTGCTGGACCGCCAACGAGGTAAACGAAATAAAGATGGACAAACCGCAGGGTTCGTCGGGGTGGTGTAGCAGGTCGTCGCCACAATTGTAAAGTACTCTGGACACAGATGTATGAAGAATAAGTACTTTATTACAAGAATACACCACCCACAGGAAACACCTCCAGCTCAATGTGGATTGTAACAGCAAACTGCCAAGAAGCAGAGCTTACATTCCAAACCGGAATGCAGACTGCAGACTTGACAGCTGCACGAGCCACATACAAGCAAACCAAAAACACAACAACTTCTCAAGCATCTTAGCTTATATCAAGGTCTTAGCAAGAATGAAGAGCTGCAAATAAGTCACTGGCTTTCAGATAATAACAGGCTTATCTTTAAGGGGTATGTGTCTTCATTTCCATTCTCCCTTGGTTAAGAAGCAGTCTGAGAGCCGGCATTAGAATGGAGGTGGGCTCTGCATCTTTGTAGATGCCACAAAATCTGAGCCTTCTAGAGAGGATGTTCGGATGAGTATTTGGTGAAACAGAGGAGGTCTCATAAAAGCATGCCTCATAGACTTGTGACCCTCCTGGCTCTGCAGCTGTTGCACTGCAGAGATGGAATGTTCCCACCGGTGGTTCCAGGGCAGTCGCCATGTGACTTGGTGATTCTGCCATCTCTGTTCCCTGCACCTGTCCCTTTCTCTACTTCATTGTTTACCATCTTCTTTTTCCCTACTCACTCACAGTCCGACATAATTATAATTCCCCAGGAAGGGGAATTTGTATTCATCTGTATTCTTAAACCCTTCTTCCACTGGAAATATCTTAAGTGCCAGAGGTCCTTTTTGTAGTGTGGATCCAATTAAGCTCTTCTAGACTTAAGTTTGCTCTCTACCTGCAAGCATGATGCAGCATCTTCTAAGTAAATACTGGGTTTCTTGTGGATTGCTTGATCCTCAGGTTTTGTTCAGCTGAACTCATCCTTAAGGGACATGGATTGCAGCTACAGTGCTAGCCCATGCCTTGTTTGCATATTCATTTGTTGCTGCTCACAAAGCGTAAATATCTCTGGCCAGAAACAGAATGGTTTACATAATAAGATGGAGGGTAACAGGGGAACAACTGAATGTTCGGGGATGTGAAACAATTCAGGGTTATGTACAATAGGATGCGCGAAGGTGGCGAAACTGGGATTTGTTTTTTGTATGCAAAGCCAGAGAAATGCGAGGTTATTTTTGTGGAAATGCCTAGATAGGTTTATTTGCCTATTTCATGTGGTGGTGACAAATTTGTGTTTCTATGTTAAGTTCTAGTATAGTTGGTGACCTGCAAATACCAGTTGGCTCTGGCCGTCGCTACTTAGGCTCCTGCCCTCGACTCTAGTTGCTATATGTTAGACATGTCAGCCTTATGGTGGTCTTCCACAAAACATTTTTTAGAAGGCAAAACAAGCAGATTTCAGCAGCATTGGTGGCAATATATTCTCAGTAGGTCCATATCCCCAAAGATGTGTTACAAAGTTATGTTGTGGGAGATGGCATTGATAAAGGGTTTTCGGCTTATGAGGTGACCCTGAAAGTACACAAGATCCCAGAGGAGGACTGGGGGGTAGTCTGTGAAAGAATATGTCTCCAGTGGGGAGGGACACTCTTCAAACCCTAGACGTTGAGGACCAAATGAAGTACACCCCCAGGAAAGCCATTCTTCTTGCTAAATTTAAGCTTACCCTTGAAAAGAATCACCAGAGGTTCAGGGACAGCAACAAACTCCCCACTCAGTCTTGGCAAGGCACTGAGTGGCTGGGTGAGGGGCAGCAAAGTTGATGATTACAATGGGCTATACAACATGATTCTCAAGGAGCACATGCTCAGTATTTATTTTACCAAGCTGTGTCAGCATCTGGTGGACAGCAATCTGACTGACCCCAGGAAAATTGCTATGGAGGTGGACCTCTGGGTCAGCACCAGAGTGTGCAAAAAGACATCTGTGAGGGGGGGGGGCTTCCAAAAGGGAGTTCAGGAGTTCCCCCAGAGCAAAGAGGGAAGAGAAAAACTTATAATTAAGAAGTTCTCAAAAGGCCCCCAAAATAATTCCTAAGGGCATTCAGTCCCAATCTGAACCAAAGAAGAAGGCATTGTTTGATAGACAGGCAGGTAGGTTTGCCCCCCAATCTACTGAGCGTTACAAATATGGGCACTCCAAGTAAGACACCAAATGTCCCAAGAGGGCACAGTCTCCCACCGGTCGACAGTCACCTGGGTTGGTGGGTGTAGCCCTTGGGGAGGAGGTGGTCCCAGTTAGATTTGGGGAACAGACATAGGTGATCCTAGTGTCCCTGAGGGATAAGGAGATGGTGCCAAAAGTCCATATGCCTGCAAATACTTCTGAGTGTGTGGGCAGTGGGTCACCCTATACAGGCAATGGGTGGAGGCTCAGAGGGACACAGGAGCCAGTATGACTATTGTATGGTGTCAGGTGGTGTCCTCAGACCCAGGTCCTCCCTAACACATTGCACCAAGTCATAGTTGCAGACAAACATTAGAGTCATCTACCAGTTGCTCTGGTTCCCTTTGAGTGGTGGTGGGTTTCAGTTTCTCTAAAGGTAACTGGGAGCCCAGCCCTGCTTGTAGATTTACTTTAGGGCAACAACCTGGAGCATTCTATCTGGAAGGAGGTGGAGCTCAGGTCACACTTGGAGATGATGGGATTGCCTGAACGAGTATGTAGGACCACAAGGTCCATGGCTGCCCAAGAGTGGAGTCAAGGAAGCCTCAAGCCTCGAAGAATGGCCTGAGCAGCTGTCAAATGTATTGTGCTTTTGGCACACAATCAACGTATGAATCGGCACCTCTGGCCAGTGTCATGAATCACAGGCAGTCCACACATGATCATTCTCACTCACACACATTCACTCTGCACCAATACGTGGCAGGTATCAGCCAGTTCTTACAGAACACTCTTACACACATACGCACTCAGCACAATAATGCAGTGCCACTGGTACCCAGCAGGTCAATGGTTCACCTTCTTCAGACTCCGTGGCCCAAGCCTCCCTCCATCCTCTAGTTCACCCCAATTGTTCTATACCCCGATGTGGAAGATAATCAACCCTGCCTCCCAGACACCGGGTTGCATGCAGCCGAAGTCACACTTAGTCTGGGTCCTCGGGAAGCAGGTGGGAATATGTAGCAGTTTTAATTAGGAGGTAGATGTAAACGGGGAATTTTTACAGCCACTCAGGAAGTTCACCCACAGGTCTCAAAGTGCAAAGGAGTCACGCAGTCTCTTGACCCACCTCCGAACTGTCTGTCTCAAAAGCGTTCTTTCAACCCAGTCAATCTCTCTTGCTACTACCTGGCGCCAAGATGTCTTCAGGTGGAGCCAGGTGTAGAGAGGGCAGTTGGTCAGCCACGATGAGGATCAAAAGGGAACAACAGATGAATGGGGAGTAACACAGGGGAGCCTTTCGATAGGAGGAGGTGCCCCGATTGGTATACAATGATCCAGGTCGTACCCAGGCAATCCAGCACAGCGTCTGGTGCGCATTGGTATGAGTTGCACCAGGCACTTCAGATTTCAAACACGATGAGTTTTCCGTACCTCCCTGGAAATGAGGCACAACGACCAATGCAGGTTGAGATGGGTTGCACAAGGCAAATCCGGTCGCACACACAGTGAAGAGTTGCAATTCCGTACCTCCCTGGAAATGAGGCACAACATCCGGTGCATGATGATACAGGTTGCACCAGACTAGTCTTGTCACACACACGCAAGCGTAAGTTCAGCAGAGGCACATGAGGTAGAATGAGGCACTACTGTGGGTAAACCCCCACCTCCGAGGGTCGCACCCTTTGAATCGGACACCTCACACAATGAGCATGCACTCAGCATGTCGCACGAGAGAGATGCAGCATGAACGGCGAAACGGGCCATGCAAGATTCTGCAACCAGTGAATCCGCTCACCACCAACTAGACGCTGATGTGTGCCAAGGTCCCTACAGTACAGGAACCACATACCTTACATGTGGGCAAGATTTTTGGGGCTCTGCACTAGGCAGTACAGTCTCCAGACACAAGTCTTAGTTCCATGTCCACACTATGCTACCAGTTGGGATTCAGTAGCGGATGTGGGCACTTGAGAGGGCACCGCTCTCCAGATGTCACAGGTAGATGGTGTAGGGCCCTTGTGGGAGATCTTTGATGTCCCTGAGATCTCTGGGAGAGCAGGAGGCCTGCGGTTGGACCCTTGGAGAGCATACTTCAGGGTGCCACACTTCAACAGGTCTTCGGCCCAGGCCAGCCACTATTTGGATAGTTATATTCCATATGCACAACAGATCCCTCTGGCAATGTGCAACATGCAGTCTGGTTTCCCCGGTCCCATGTCCCCACAAGCGTATCTCACCCTTTGCTGAAGGATGGCACCTGAAGTTACATTGTCGTGTGTCATTGAAGTCAGGGGTAGTTTAGGGGGTTTCCCTTTGAACCACAGATGTCTCCTCTAAATTGTAGGCCTGTCTGCCATGTGGCCAAAGAATGCAGATCTTAATCTTTAGTGGGGCCATGATCCGGCCCGTAGACGATGAGTGTCAAAACTTCTCTCTCCAATCTATCCCATTCGGCCCTCAAATGGCAGGGTTCTGCCACTCTCGTGGAATGCCCATGGTTTATGGCTGTCACTTGAGGAATGCACAGATTTGCTCTCCAAACCCCTGGTGTCTACTGGAACCAGGCTCCACAGTCCACAAGACTCTTGGAGCCAAAAAATGACCATAGGATATAAGTGGCATTTCTAAGCAAGAAATGCCAACACCCTCTTTACCAATGGAAAGAGTTTGGCACCTCAAATCCATTGATAGGAAACAACATGAATAGGAAACAACATTGAAATCCACTATTCATATCCGAGGTAATGTCAACCATTTCCCCATATTAACTTATGGGAAGAGCAGGCCTCTTAGGTAGTGAAAACACACATAGGTATTCCTCACTGCCTGGGTGCATGAGCGTTATTGCGCACACAGACCTGCGTTGACAGGTTAGAAACATAGACCCCAGCATCAGGGGTGCAAGTGCGCTCACCCAAGTCTGCACAGCAGACTGGACATGGGTTTAACTAAGACGTGTGTCTGTGCACACGCAGAAGCCTACGTTGGTATGCAGCACACACAATCAGGGGTACCATAGGTGTGGGTGTGCACATAAAGCAGCCTACAAGGGCAAGCTACTCATGAGTTTACACACAATAGATGCCAGTGCACACCCACTGGTCTGCAATGACAGATCGGCCCATGTTTCAGAACAGTGAATCAGCACCGCTCCCCAGCACGGGTAGGAAGGGCGCGTGCACTTTCACACTGTATTTACAGTGGGAAATTGTCCAGAGCCCAGGAGCCACATAGGAGAATCAGCAAAACCCACACAGAAAAAACAAAAAAGTTAAGGGAAGCACTACCTGACAAGTATCATGTCCAACAGGCCTATTGCCCACTTCTATTGGCCCCGGATAAGGACAGCCTCAAATGCATTCTGTAGGTCCTGTTCCACCTGCCAGGCCAGTGGGAAGTCAGGGAAAAAGCTCAAGGCTCCCCTGACCCCATTAACTGTCATTGGCCATCCCTTTGAGAGGATGGGTATCAACATTGTTGGTCCCCGGGACCCCAAGACAGCTTTAGGCAACAGGTTCATCCTGGTGTTTTTGGGCCATGCCACTCTCTACACAGAGGCCATCCCTTTGAGATCAGTGACTGCACCCACGGTGGCCAGGGCACTAATGGGGATTTTTACCCAGGTGGAGTTCCCCAAAGAGGTAGTGTCTGACCAAGGTAATAACTTCATGTCAGCGTACATGAGGTCCATGTGGGATGAGTGTGGAGTAACCTATAAATTCTCCACACCTTATCACCCACGCACTAGCGAGCTTGTGGAGAAATTCACCAGGACGTTCAAAGGCATGATAATGGCCCTACCTGAGCCCCTGAGGTGTAAGTGGGATGTCCTCCTTCTATGCCTTCTTTTTGCCTACAGGGGGGTGCCACACACAGGGTTGGGTTCAGCCTTGTCAGAGAGGGGTGGGAATAAGCACTCAGAAAACACTCTCAGGAAGGGGTCAGCTACTTGCTGTCCCTCCGCAATCATATGCATCGCTTCTGGAAAAAGGCAAAAAGAAAACTTTAGGTCAGCCAAGAAGTTTTGAAACACAGGTATGACAAGGAGGCCACTCTGATAGAGTTTAAACCTGACCAGCAGGTGTGGGTTATGGAGCTTGTGGAGCCCAGAGCTCTCCAGGAACACTGGACAGACCCATATGAGGTGAACGAGTGGAAGCAGGAGTCCACTTACCTGGTGATATCAAGACTTCATGAAACCTCTTTAGGGTGCGCCACATGAACCACCTCAAACCACACTTTGAGAGGTCTGAAGTCAGCATGCTCCTGGTGACAAAAGATGGAGTGGAAGAGGAGAGTGAGCCTCTCCTTGACCTCCTGTCTGCCCAAGAGCACGATTGGTCAGTAGAGCGTGTCAACCTCTCCCCTACTCTGACCCCAGAACAGCAGAGTGACTGCTGCCAGTTGCAGGAGCAGTTTTCTTCTCTGTTCTCCTTCACCCCTGGGCTCACACACCTGTGCGTCAATGACATTGACAATAGAGTCAGTCCGCCTGTTAAAAATAAGATTTACAGGCTGTCAGACAAGGTGAGGGCCAGTATCAAGGAGAAAGTGCCCAAGATGCTGGTGTTAGGGGTGATTGAGCCCTCCAACAATCCCCAATCCAGCCCTGTCATGCTGGTACCCAAGGTTGCCCCACCGTGCCCCACTCTAGAACTTAGGTTCTGTGTGGACTACAGGGGACTCAAAGCCTGCCCACACCCCATCCCTTTAACTGATGAGCTCATCGACTGGCTGGGTGCTGCCAAGTTCCTTATTACCTTTGAGCTTACATCAGGGTACTGGCAGATTGCTCTGGCTGAGGAGGCGAAAGAGAGGTCTGCATTCTCAACTCCAGAGAGCCACTTCCACTTTAGGGTGATGCCCTTTCTGTTAAAGATTGCCTCTGCCTCCTTTCAGAGGTTGGTCAATGTTGTCCTGGCTGGGAATGAGGCATTCTGTGTCACTTGCCTGGATGACACAGCTGTCTACATCTCCAGCTAGGTGGACAACCTGTAACACCTCTAGGAGGTGCTTCATGCTCTTCAGCAGGGGGGTCTGAATATTGAGGCCAGTAAGAGCCAGATAGGGCAGAGTTCTATGGTGTATCTGGACCACATGATGAGCGGGGGCTAAGTGCTATCCCTCCAGGCCAAGATTGAAACCATATTGGCCTGGCGATCCCATAAAACACAGATTGAGGTGAGGGCCTTCCTGGACCTCACAGGTTACTATAGGAGGTTTGTTAATGGGATATGGCACTATTGTTGCCCCCTTAATGGAGCTCACTTGAAAGAAGCAGCCCAGAAAGGTGATCTGGACAGAGCCTGCCAGTAAGTCTGTGATACCCTCAGGAAGGCCAGGCGTACAGCACCTGTACTCAAGGTTCACGACTTCCATAAGGAGTTCATAGTACAGACAGATGTGTCAGAGTATAGCATGAGGGCTGTCTTAGCACAGTTAAATGAGGAGTGCCTAGTCCAACCAGAAGCCTTCATTAGCAGGAGTTTACTTCCTCTGGAACAGAGGTGAAGCGTGATTGAAAGGGCAGTCTTTGCTGTGGTCTGGGCACTGAAGAAACTGAAACTATACCTGTTTGGGACTCACTTCAGGTTCAGACAGATCACAGGTCCCTCAGATAGCTCATGTAATTAGGTGAAATCCCCAAACTGTTAAGGTGGTCCATCTCTCTACAGGGAATGGACTTTACGGTATGGCACCGTCCTGGGTCAGACCACGCCAGTGCTAATGGTCTATCCAGCTTCTTCCGCCTTAGTGATGAGAATTTCTGAAAGGTTGGATAGTTCTTCCCACTTTCAGCTGAGGGGGGCACATGTTAGACCTGTCACCCTTGGGGTGGTCTTCACCCAACCCTTTTGCCTTTCTCCTCCATTTTTGATGATCTCATGTTTCCTGGTATTAGGACTCTGCACATTTTACCACCACTAACCAGTGCTAAAGTGCATGTGCTCACTTCTTAAAACATGGTAATATTGGCTTATCCCCAATTGGCATATTTACTTCCTTATAAGTCCCTAGTAAAGTGGTACTATATGTACCCAGAGCCTGTAAATAAAATGCTACTAATGGGCCTGCAGCACTGATTGTGCCACACACTTCAGTATCCTGTTAAGCATGTCTCGGGCCTGTCATTGCAGCCTGTGTGTGCTGATTTACATTGCCATTTTGACCTGGTAAAATGAACGTTCAGGCCTAAACCTTCCTTTTAAATACATATAAGTCACCTCTATGGTAGGCCCTAAACAGCCCATAGGGCAGGGTGCAGTGTATTAAAAATGTTGGATATGTGCTTTGACTTTTACATGTCCTGGAAGAGAAAAACTTTTCAATTCATTTTTCACTACTGCAAGGCCTACCTCTCCCATAGGATAACATTGGGGTGCCTTATTACGTTTAATAAGTGACACATTTCAAATTGGAGAAAGAGGAATGTCGATATTGGTGTCTAAAAAAGTGTAATTTAAAACCCTCTTTAACGGTAAAGCTGGATTTTAAGTCACAATTCTGAAAAAGCCACTCTTAGAAAATTGGCATTTTCTTGTCTCAACCATTTGGTGCTTGCAGGATCACATGACTAGGTGTAGCTGGCAGTTGGTCCTAGTGTATTGCTCCCAGACAGTGAGACAAAAGGGGAGCAGGTGTTGACAAGATGGTCCGTTTCTGACTTGATAGGGGTGGAGCTGTCACCTACTATACTTGCACATCATGTAGGCTTCTTCTGAGCACACTCACAAAGGGTTTGCCACTAGTCTTTTGTGTCTCCAGACAGGCTGGGGCCAGGGCAGGGAGTCAGAAAATTCCAAACACCACTGGGGGTGGAAACCTCCAAAACCTTCTCCTACTTCAAACTGGACCTACAATTGAATCTGCTTGAGCCCTGCTGGGCTCTGCTGCTGTGAGTTCCAGATCCACAAGAGGTGCCCCTCAGGTCCTGTACCCTTTGCATCAGTTGAGTGCCCTTTCCTAGAAAAGGAGACATCCTGAACTTTTGGTCTCTTCGTGACCACGAATGGTCCTGTTTGCGTCAAAATCTTGAGGCCTACACCACCCGCCAACGCAAAGCTCCAGTGAATTCAACTTTTTGTGCCACAGTGACTGCCAGTGACGCCCAGCAACGTGAGATTTGTAATTCGTGCTACAGCATTGACAGCCCAAGGTGACTGCCAATGTGAATCTCCAACAACGAATGCCTGCGACGCCCAACAGGATCTTCATGCTACAGTGACAACCCAAACATCCACAACACCTGTTCTGCTCTTCACGCTACTTTGGTGACCATCCACAATGATCTCCCTGCTCCTTGAGGCTCCCTTCCCTGGACTTTAGAAGGTAACTCTTTCAGTGGGGCTAAACTGGTCTCTCTATCTGGCCTGCGGTTGGCCTGAACTTTTGGCTTTCACCTGGTCTTGCATGACCAGATAATCGCAAGTGGCTCTTCTTGTTTTAAATCACTATACTTACCTAAAATCTTTAAAATTGCACATCTTGGTTCTTCCGATTGGATTTTTGTCATTTCGGTCTCAAATAATTTATTACATTTTACTCTAATTTTTTTAATTGGTGTGGGTTTTTCTTGTGTTGTGTTTTTACTTTATTACTGTTTGAAGTGCTGCATGAAACTTTACACATCGCCTATAAGTTGAGCCGGACTGCTTTTGTGCCAATCTACCAGAGGGTTAAGCACAGGTTAAATTGGGGTGTGCTTGTGTTTCACCCTGACAAGAATTGTGGTTGCTGCTTGAGTAGGATTTCACCCCCTCAACCAGTAACCCATTTTCCTATACAGATTCAGTTAATAAACCTCAAATTTATCAGCAGTTGTCTATTTTTTTTACCAAATGAAGATACATAATACAATTATCCTTCTACATACTAAATGCATATTCAAATTACACTTTGTTGGAATGTGGTTTATCAGTAGGTGTAGGTAGACACCTACCACTAGTAATAAGGCCACAATCACAATATAAGGTCCAGTCAAGGTTTCAGTAAATGATTCCCTTGCTGAAACCTTGGTAGCTGGCTACGAGTAGGCAGGCTTAACTTGGGAGACAGGTGTGTAAAACATTTAAAAACACCAATACCTAAAATAAGTAAGACACAACACACAATAAAAATTTAACACCAATTTATGAAAATAGGAAATATTTTTATAATTAAAATGACACCAAAATGATAAACATCCAATGTAGGGAACCAGAGATATGAATTTTTAAAGAATAAACACTTTCTAGTGCCTAAAAGCCAAAAGAGCCACTTTGGGACATCTGGTCGCGCTCGACTGGGACAAAGTAAAAGTTTCAGGCCAACCATGACGGGTCAGATACACATAGCGGCAGGGCCCAGTCAAGTTTTTACCTTCTGACTTAGTCACTGTTTTGGAGCTTTTTCTCTCGATGTTGAGCGAGGCTCCTCCTCATCCAGGTTTCGAGTACACAACGATGGCTTGGTTCAGCGCAGGGCCTCAGTGAAATCCTGGAAGTCTTGAGATCCAGAGCTTTCCGCTGGACGAACCTGAAAACCAGGCCAGGTCACAGTTCGACATTGCCAGCTTGATTCTTGTCGAAGGGTTGGTCACCTTATGGAGCTTTTTCCCAAAAATTCTCCAATCTTCTCCAAACTTCTGGTTTATCTTCCAGAAGGTTCTTTTGGGATTACAAAGGGTCCACAACACCAGTCCAAGATTCCAGAAGTTCTGAGTTGCGCCTTGGGATGTTAGGACTCCGTCTCCAACAATGCACCTGGCCAAATCCTGTAAAGTCCAGCTGATGGTAGTTAGCTGGTTTCTTCTTGCTGGAGATGATGCAGGTGGAGCTCTTGCTTTCAGAGAGTCCACTCCTTCACTTTTTAAAGCAAGGCAAAGTCCTTAGGGCTGTAGTAGTCCAAAAGTGTTCAGTGGGTGCAGTCATTCAGAGTGCAGTCCTCTTGGTGCAGGTCAGGGTTCCAGCAAGGCAGTCCTTCTTCTTGTAATTTCAGGCACGTATCTGAGTTGCTGGGCAGCTCTCCAATATTTATCCAGTGTTCCTGGGTGACAAGCAGGGGGCCAGCCCTGACCAATGGGGTACACAAGTGACTCCCAGAAGTATGACAACTTCCTCCAAAGTGTGGCATATTCAAAATGGAGAAACTTTCTCCTGTAGGTTAGGATCTGACTAAGCCAACCTACTGGCGTGGTTAAGTTTTCCTAACACTCCCCTTCCAGCCCCTCTGCTAATTCAATTACTGGGGCTCCTGTCTTGCTGGGGGTGCAGTAAGTGGGGGTGAACCTGTGTCCTGTCCTAACTGTCATTCCCTCTTTGAAGACCAGTTTGGCTACCCAGCCCCCTTTCTGCCCTTTGCTCTGCAGCTTGCAGATCTCCTCCCACCAGATGTTCTTTGTCTCTATGCAGACCATTTCACACCTCATCAGACTAGTTTGGCTTAGCCTGCCCAAGGCTGACCAATCAGGAGAGGCTGCTGAAAGGCTGGATTTTAGCAAAACAGAAAAGCAAGTACTATAACTTCTTTTCTGTAAGAGTTATAATAAATCTAACCTTGGCAAGTTGATGCATCTATCATAACTATTCTTTCAAGTCTTTGAAATGTTATTTTGGCTCCCTCCTTTCAAAAGCTATACTTTATTAAAGTATTCCCATGTTAGCCTATGGAGCCAATGCATTATAATGGGGAAAAAGAAATTGCCAGTTGTTCCCTCACCAGGGCATATAACACATATTTTATAATATCCCTGCTTATAGACAAGGCACCCTACCCCTGGGGCACCTAGGGGAGACCCTAGGGGTGACCTATACGTTAAAATAAGGCAATTTAAGACTTATGAAGTACCTTTAATTCCAAAGCCGAATTTGCATATCATTTCAATTTAAAAGCAAACTGCAAAGCAGGGCTGCCTTTACAATGACAGCATACAACACAGCAGCACACACTTAGGTGCTTTAAATCTACTGGGTCTATAAATCTATTTGTCCTATCATGTACTAGGGACTTACAGGTAGGTTGTCAGTACCAATTGAAATTATTCCTAATTACCAAGTACCTTGTACACAGATCACAGGTCCTGGGTCTGGTTAGCAGAGCCCAGGGCACAATCAGAGTCAGAAAACCAGCAAATGGGGCACAAAGTGAGGAGACACTGCAAAAAGCCCTGGTTTCTCGCCAACACTTTCAAACATAGGTTGGCACATTGATACATAAATACAATAATAAATGTATTTGTTTGGGGTTTTGTGGAGATACCTATTCATTTATCTACAGCAAAGAGTTTGCCAGTGACCAAAACATCATCAATAATGACCCTGAACTCAAAATGTCACTCATCTTCTCTTCTGATACCAGGTATATTCATTCACTAAAATATAGAAATTAAACAGTACATACTCTATCTTCCCACTCGTTTAATGTGCAAAAGAGTTCATATATTCCAAGCTAAGTAACCACTTTGTAGTTTTAGAAAGGTTTCAGTTAAAAAATGGGCTTCTCAATTTACACTGTAATCTACTACACTGTATACCCACATCCCACGATAAGGCAAAAAAAGCTTCAAATCAGCAGGAAAAAATAGGTGTGGAGCCAAATAGAGCTGAAGCAAAGTAAAGTGATTAGATTAAGTTTGATTCTGCCCAAAGTCGCCTTCCAAAATCAGTGGTCCTTTCCTATTGGCTTCAAGATGAATTAGAGGAGCACCACACCCCCAACTAAGACTTGTTGGGAGATATGGCTTAAATACTGTCCCATCAAAGCCACATGGTCAGTTCCTAAAGTGAAAGAACACCATCTAAGGGGACCATCACTTGTAATCACTAATAGCGTGCTAACAGCATGTTTGCCATCCCAAAAAAAGGATAAAATACAGGTATTGAAAAGATCCTACCCAACATCACGGTGCGACCGGTGCCACCACACCGGGTGCCGGCTTCCGGGGGGGGGGGGGCGCTGTGTGTGCAAGTTTATTATTATTTTAAAGCACCTGCTGCCGCGTTCGTTTCCTGCAGCAATTTCCGGGCAACAAAAAAATTTCAGGATAAATCCTGTGATTAATGTTCTTCCTGAAGAGAGATCGGAGTTTTGTTTAATTGGGGTTTTGACTCACTATAAAGTAGTGCAAAGGGTTAATACGTCTGTTGCAGAAAACAAATTCCGAGCTGATTACAAAGTGCATAGAATGCAAATAGGTCAGTGGGTTACTGCTTTTAAAAGAGACATCATTTTGTTACTTGCAATTTATAAGTTAAAATCCTAATATAGGATTTGAACTTATAAATTGCAAGTAACAAAATCATGTCTCTTTTAACAGCAGTAACCCACTGACCTATTTACATTCTATGCACTTTGTAATTGTACTGAACTATTAACTTTTATCAAAGAACTGTATGCACGCTGCAAAGTATAGATTTGAGCAAAGATTAATGTTGCAAATAGAATTAGTTTGGGCAGAAATCTATTCTCATTATTAAAGAGAACACCCAACTATGGTGTTCCTTTTTAAATTCTGAGTTTGTGTTTCTCTAGACCAAGCACTATTAAACTATACTGCTTACTAGTATTGATGACATGTAACTCCTACACCTTGTAGTCCTCTATCTTATGTAACATTTCCTATACGGTGAGTTACACAAGTATGATTGATTGTCTCTGTGTAATGTGTGTGTGATGCAAAGTGGTCTGACACCCTACACTGGTATGAGTGGCGCTATATATGCACCTGAGAGAGAGTTCTATATATGCATCTGAGAGAGAGAGAGTGGTTATGGAGACTTGGGCACTGATAAAGGGTGGTGGTGAGAGAATCCGTGGTGGAGGTTGGTCATTGGGGGGCGCCAACAAACATTGTCGCACCGGGTGCCACCAGCTCTGAAGCCGGCCCTGGTAACTGTGGGCCACTCTTCCGGCAGCCCACAGGTGTCAAAATGATATGACTTTCTGCCATCCTACCAAAGGCATGTAGAGACTGCCCAAATCCTTTCTGGGACCCAAACCAAGCCTGTTGAACACTAAAAACTCCATCCTCACCCCCTCCTTTGGGAGCCATGTAAATATGGGGGCTGTGAGAGTGCCTTCACAAGGTAGAATGTGGATGATGTTGGGCAAACCGGCGGTGACCTGACAGGGATAGGCATCTGCTATGTTAACCTACTTAGTAATTCTTTTTATTTAAAAATAATGATTTCAGCAAACGTGACAAAATAAAGTAAAAAGGAGTGGTATGTGTAACCTGAGCAAAACTGCATAATGCAGTACTCATCTGAAAATATAGTACTTGAAAAAATGGCAATTTGAATATTGTCATATAGAATATTCTCTCTAGAACAACTCATGAACAATGAACAATCATGGCATCGCTTGCATCGTGAAGTCTTCATTCAGCCTTCATTGAGTAAAGTGGGTTTTGATATCTCTTGCAGTGTCAGCATCTTCCTCTTTAATTGTGCTTTTCATCAAGGAGAGTACTGTGTACAAGGCCATGCTTTCTTGGGTGAAGGAAGAATCTCAGATGCATCGTTATGCTTATTGCCTATGGATGGGAAAAGTGGACATGGTCTCATTGGGGATCAACAGCTGGCCTCTGGTTGCATATCCAGGTTATTGCAGCTAAACTGAGTTGTTTGTATATAACATGTTGCTATCCTGACATGGAAGTGTAGTAGTATAAGAATCAAATATGGATTTCCTCAGGCAGCTGTTCATTTAATAAAACCTTGCTCTGTTATCGAAATAATATTTTGTGATTCTTTTGGTGATATTTCATGGATTTTTTACAAAAGTAAAAAAGAATTAACTTAAGCAATATTTGATCAATGTTCCTCTCAGTTTCCTTCTGACAGATTGAGAAGTGACCCATGAAAATTGGGTCCCATTTCCCCACGTTTTCAAGCAATTTAGCAGAAAAAAATCAAATGGAGATAATATCTCACTCAGAATTGGCTGCTAAATCTGCGTAGTGTTTGCACCTCCTGTTATTTAAGGTTCGTCCCTGAGCAAGGAGTCATATAGCTTTGTGTAGCTACTGCATGTCTGAACATGAAGTTTCAAATATCTGCCTTTAAATCTAAACTTGTCATTTGCCAATGTTTATCTGTTCATAGCAGTTCTATGTCTTTGATTTAGGGAAAATAGTTTCTTCTGTGGTTGCCTTTCATCGATTTCTATCACGGTATAAATGTTCAAAGAAGTCACTTTATTTCAATAAATGAGGCATTCGGGTTTCTGGAATGGTGATCTATTTAGATGTATGCTGCTATGAAGGCATACAGTGGCTAGCAGAGTCCATATCCATTGGTTCAGAGTGCATCATACTCCAATATGTCAGGCACTGCAGGTGCACAAACAGCATCTTTAGATAATTAAGTCCACAGTGCCATTATAGGAGACTAATTGCACAGCTGTTTTATTTAAACAATAGCCCATATTCTAGAATTGTCAATAGGCATTGGGACCACCATGAATATCATTGTCTTTTGGTCAGCCCCATAATTATCCGTTACTAAATTGACAATAGGCTGGCATTGACACCTATTGTTTGCGAAAGAACATTAACTCCCTAAATGTCGTGAAGGTAAGTAGTAGTGGTGAGTCTAGATTAACTATACTTAACATCTACGTATCTTGAATGTATGTATATCGGCAAGTTAGGTATTGTAAATGTATACTTTTTTTTTTTTTAATCAGAGTTTTATATAGCGCGAACTTGACCCGAAGGTATCGGGTATCAGAGCTCTTCACATAGCACCAGTTGCGTTACATGAGGACACATTCATTTTTGTTAGGCACGGGGAGATTGAGTGATTTGCCCAGAATCACAGGATGTTCAGCGTCATTGCGAGACTCGAACCCAGTTCCCCAGATTCGCGGTCGACCGCCCTAGCCGTTAGGCCAACTCCTCTCCCTACTTACCTACATATACTTACCTATGCAGTATTTTTGTAGTTGATAATAAGGCTACAATATTTTTACAGCACGATATTTAAGACTTGATTTACTGGCCGCATGCCTTTTAGAATGCCAAAAATACCAAGTAAGTAAAAAGCACAGAGGCTCAGACAACCATTGTTTACCATGACCAATTTAATAATTGAGTCGCTGATTTAGATATAAAGTGGCATGATGCGTTCAAGTCGACTGTGAATAACTCTAAATTGTGTGATTTCACCAAGAAAAATCTCTTTGCTCTATCATTGAATTTATTTTTAATTGAATAATTTTGTTTGCTGCTAATAGGCAAATAATAAAGTTAAAATATTTATCAGTTAATGGATCAATTAACAGCAATGAAATCATTTTGAGGTTGCCTAAAGAATATCTAAATGTAGCTTATATTGCAGCTCCTTCCTCTTTACATTTTCATCCAGTCACCTATGTAATAGAGTACATTTTTACATTTTCTGATCATTAGGAATGTGGGATCACTTTAAACAGAGAGGATGAAATTGACCAGGCCTTGAGCAGAGCAGTTCACATTAGGTTTAGACTTTCAAATTGAGTCTGTTCTTAAACAGTTGTGTGTGCTCCTTCGTGAAGGATGAGCAAATCTCATTTGTAAATTGGCTTAATTGTTTAATCTATCCCAGGTGTAGAATCACAAGTTTTATATGTCCCTAGCTGCTTTCTCTTCCAATTTATATGCAGAAGGGTTGCACTTTGTTTTATGACTAGAATTCATGATTTCAAGGTATTAATCTAAAATGATGTGAATGTCTTTGGAATGACAGACAAGTCCTTCAAAGCTGTTAACTTTTTCGTTGGGGATGAGAGGGAGTTCAGCCTGGTTAAGTTTTTTTCTTTTTTTTTTTTTTAATTACGAGGACACTGTGTTCACTGCAATTCAAACACATTTCATGCTAGAACGAAGCCTGTTTTATTAAACATTTTAACTAAACAAAGAATTATTACTATTGCATAAAAACATGTTAACGCCTTTAAAAGCAGAAAACTACCACAGCGTGCATTATCCTTTAACACACCAGAATGCTTTTTCTAAATTTATATCATGCATTGATTTAGGTCATTTCAGGTAAGCATTAACATTATGTTTGCCTTCCTTCATGTTCTTCTTTGTGTTTCTATTTCTTATTCTGTACTTCCATATTGCCCCCTCTCTAATTTAATTATCTCATTCCTTCCCTTCCGTTTTTCTGTCCCTGTGTCTGTCTATCTCCTTTCCTCCTGATCTTTACCAAACATTTCTCTCACTGTCATCCTATGTCTCCACAAGTATTTAACTCATAACTCACCGTTTCTCTTTCTCACTGGTTACTTTTCATTTTCTCTCTCATTTTTACTTTTGCAGTGTGTCCATTCATATATCTGCCCAAAAACCAATCAGCCCACCTATTTCTCTCTCAATAACCAATCGGTATATGTCCATATTTATCCTCGTTTCTGCTATCATGCCTCTACTTACTGATTTGTCTATCTACTGTGACCCATCTGTATGTTTTCATAAATATATGTGGCATAACAGAAGAAAATGATTGTTCCCCTGAAAGCGTAGTAACTGGCTCTGGGTGCTCCACCAACAATTTGGCAACATCACCCTCCACTCAAATAAAAACCTATGCTCTAAGGATAGCGGTATCCCTAAAATAGTTTATGTTCTTAAATAGTGGTGCTGGTTTTGCAAACATGATTTTAAAAAGCACATTTAAATTGTACAACTTTTCAAAATGTTACCAAATTTACAATAGAGCTTTCAGGTATGTTAACAAGGAAATATTGGTGAAGATCGGTGTCAAAATGTCATTTCAAAGCTCTCTTACAAGGAAAGCATAATGGACCAGAGAATTAGCAAAGGGTTTATACTACTTGTTGCACTGGGTTCTGCCCCAGTAGTACGCCTGGATATTTTGATCACCCGGTATTTAGACTTTTTGCTGTGGGTGAGCCTCACTACCAGTGTTTCGCCCCCGGTAAACACATGGTAAATGGACTACAAGTGTTTACCACCAGTGTCCGCCTTGTAAGGTAAGGCCGCTGCGATGCAGCAAGGGTAAGGGGCACTTGGCTGGTTACACGTGAACATGTACAGGAAGCCTGGTGCAATGGGGAATCTGCAGGGTTAGGTATTCACCTGGGATAGGCCTCATGAGGGTAGTGTACACTATTATAGAATGTCAGTATGCTTTACTGTTCATCTATAGTGACAATCCATTATACACATAGGGAGGGAACTGCCTTAGAATGTAGTTTCACTTCACTGGGCGTACAGAGACTATTGACATCTTGAATTAGAGGGTAAATTGTGCAGGAAAATCAGATTTGCAACTTCCAAAATGATAACTATACATCATGTGGGTCATTCAGATTTGCATGTTTTCCTGGCTCAGTTCAGGATCAGTGCACAGGCCTTGTGTCACCCTGCTGTGCCCAGTAATTGCATTTTCTCCAGCAGCAGGAACCAAAGCTACCCCCACACAAAAGGAGCAATTAGCAGTACTTGTCCCAGCTCCTGAGAAGGAAAGGGGTGGGGCAGAATTATCTGCATCAATCACTCAGCTGTCAAACTGCAACAGGGAAGGGCCTGCCCAAGCCCACTGAACAAAGGAGTGTGCCCAGAAACAACCCTCCCCTTGCCTCAGGCATGCTTGCACCTGGGCAAGGTGGGACATTAGCTATGAAGGAGGTGTACACTCCCAGGAAGACTGGCCATACCTCTAATGTGGGCAGCCTGGTCTGCACACCTAAAATTGAATTCTGCCATCTTTAAGAGGGCAGAAATAATAGGTTCTGGGTAGAAAAGGTGACCCACACCACTGGATGAGGTCACCTCAAAAGCAGACTACCTGCAGGGACTAGCTCACCATTTGCTACTAGCTTCCACACCCCAGCTCCCCTAAATCTTCGATTTAAGGGATACCCTGACACCAGAACCTCAGATCTGAACAACTTACTTCAAAGAAGGACCAAGAGGAGACCTGTGTCACAGACAACAGGAGTTTGCCCACCAGCACCAAGCAAAAGAGGTATACTTTGTCCCTGAGACAACAGACTTGGAACTGAGTGAACGACCCTCATCCTTGACCAAAACTCAAAACTCCCAAGGAGAGGGGCCCTTGTGTAACCCAGAAGTCAGTCTTCCCTGGACTAATGGAACTAGTCCCCTGCAAACTGCAGATAAAAACACTCACCGGATCCAAAGAATTGCTGGCTATCGGGCCCTCCAAGTAATCGTCCAAATCCAGGTGGTCCAGTGGTTTGCGGGAGTTGTAGTCTCACCTGCCCCAAAGTTTGGGGCTGCTATATTACTCAACTATACCCAGTAAAGTTCCAGAAGCGTTTAGTTGTGCTTACCACTGCCAAGGCTTGTTGGTCACCAATCTGGGAACCAACTGCCACACTCGACTCTGCAACTACAGAGAACACCATGCAATCATCATCCGATGTCAGCAGCTGTATATCTGTTGTGTTTTTGCACTTTATTTCTTGCAGCACTGAGTAAGCGGTAAAAACAGTCACACCCTCGGCTACCAGTTCAGCACCAAGGACAGCCAGAACAACTCTGTACCCGGACTCCACGGGCTAGGTAATATTGATCAGCCTGTTGTGGCCTGGTCTTGGGGCCTGCACGACCTTAACTCTATAAGGGTTCTAAGTAACTCGACATGCAAGTGACCGATTATCACTAATGGATTTTGCCATTGACCCCCAATGTTATTTTGTCCATGTATTTTTCTGCACTGCCTTAATAATGCTTCAAAAATCTATAACTCCAGTTATATGTATGCTATTTCAATCATTTTGGTGTCTTCGTTAGATAAATACACTATATTTCTATCAATTGGTGTCGGATTTCTCCTGAGGTGTGTCAGTTACTTATCATCCCTGTTGGTACTCTCAAATGCTTAGCACATGTTCCTCTAGTAAAACCTGACTGCTCTTTGCCACTCTACCAGGACTGAGCTAAGAATTTATTAGTGTGGATCCAAGGGCCTTCTTTGGAGTATTGTGGCTACTCCCCATACTACATAATATTCTATTTTCCTACACATGTTATTTTTGGATATATACTTTCTAATCATAAGACAGACAAACACATTGAAAATGACTTAATAGTTGTGACCTGGAACCTAGAATTTTACTGGAGTATGAGAGATCAAACTATCATTACTTCAGAAAATAATCGCAATTTGATTTGCACCCATGCTTGCATCTTACCGTGTTGCAGCAACACAATTGTTTTTATTCGTCTGTGGGTGTATCGACTAGCACACATAACTCACAGAAAATATGTAATGATGCATGGGCTCTGCATTTTCTAATATTATGCACAATTTGGGGAATATAATTTGATTACATTTTTAATTAACAGTCAATTATATTGATCTTTCTCAAAAAATGTTACTGATTTCTTTCCTTTCATAGTGCTAACTCCTTAAAATGTCTTTATTAAACAGTCAATTGTACATTACAAAACGAAAAAAACACAAAACTATTGTAGCTCTCATATGCTGCTTCCCCTTAGTCATACTGTATATAGGAATAACCGCCCCCATATCTTATCCCACCTCCCATTAATGCTATGATCTACATAAAAATCAAGAGGCATATTTACAAGGAGCTTGCACCGCCAAAGTGTCATTTTTTTGATGCAGCAACGGTGCAATCAGGGCTCCACACTGCTCCATATTTAAAAGCTGATGCATTGGACCCAATGTGTCAGTTTGTAGAGACGTGTGTCACATCATACCTATGCCAGGTATAATGTATGCAAGGTAGGCGTTCCCACGTTAAAAGCCATGCAGAAGTGACGCAGTGAAATGTACAACTTTTCACTGCATCTCTCTGCGACTTGACTGCGTCAAAATCCCGACTCCTTCTCAAACCAGCGTAACGATTGATGCTGGGCTTTTAACAATGGACCGCCTCTGTGTTCTGATGCATTGCTGGAGCTGCTTCAGTCTTACAACCAACTCCAGGAATGCATCACTTTAGCGTCAAAAGATGCATCAGAATTTCAGATGGATCCATGAATCCTTGCGCCATGGAACACAGAATTGTAAACACTGTGCATCCATGGCGTTGTTAGGGCATTTGCGGCTGGCACACAAAATCTAAGGCATCGATGCTGATTTGTCAGTTCTTGTAAATATGCACCAAGTACATAGAATAGACTGAGTTCAATATACAATCATTATCTTTCTAGCTCATAGCTACTTAGGGACATGTGCAATACAATTTAAGAAGTAATACTTTTCTCTGTCAAAGCTCCTTCTCTTTCCAACAAACAAGCAGAGCCCATGAGTTCTTTGGCTACCATTCCTTGAAAGAACGTGAGCTCTTAAATCAAAGGCCATACTGTAGAATCAATATTGGTAGATATGGACTCTCAGACAAGTGAAATCTCCCCAGCACTCCCTCTGACAAAACAAAAATAGCATTAATGAACAAGGAGATCTGGATCTATTTTCATATTTACCGGAACTTTCTAATCAGTGAACTAAAGTATAAAAATGTTAAAGATCGAAATTTGTGTAATTTTAAACATATTTATGAAGCACGAACATTTATTTATTGTATAGTCACCCTATAGAAGAAAGCAATCAGTACGTGATAACATCAACTGTTGGAGAGGACACGTTTTGTAAATGACGCTTGCTACTGAGACCATACCAATGAGGTTATATGAAAGGAAACAATTGCAAATTGACCATATTTTCTGGATTAGATCGAATCTTGGGGGCAGGAAATCCGGAGGGAAGTTGTGAGTTAATGTTAAGGGGGTTATCAGCCAGGATAGTTGTCAGTATGGCGCATGTAAGGTATGTATTGCATCAGTCTTTGATGATCCCCCCCCGAAGTATAAATATAGACAAGTAACCGTACCTAATGAATTTTCAAATATAAACGATTTAAATCACATGATAAAGGTACTTGAAATCCAATCTCCTTTTACTTCGTTGAACAATGGTACACTGTACGTTTTTTCAAGCCCAGTAGATAGTGAAATGCTGCAAACAAGATCAAAACCTTGAAAAAATTCTGATAAACCTTATTTATAGTGGATATGAATTGTCCATTGAGAGTCCACCTAGAACGTCTCCCACATATGACATCACAGTACACCCTTAAATTCCCTTCCAATTTATCTGCTCCTCTTCTCATGTAAATCAGTTTAGTGCTTTCTTGGGAGCCAACATTGTTAAACATACATTTAAGAAGCAATTCTCTAAAACAAGTCAGCAAACAAGCTGTTTCTAAAAACTTCGGGGCAGATCTACAAGAAACTAATGCAGCACGGTGCCGCACGTCATTTTGCTGCGCCGCGCTGCGTTAGTTTCGAAGCACCGGGATGCGACATATTTACAGCAATATGTTGCATCTCTGTGCTTCCCCCTGCGCTGGCGCACAAACTGCTGCCATGCGCCATTCGCCGACACCCTTGCACCATGGTGCAAGGATGCGTGCGTCGTGGGGAGATTGTTTTTGTGCAGGAAGGGGGCGTAGCATTCTGACGCATTTCCAGATGTACGATTTCTCGTAAATCTGAAAATGCATCAGTGGACATGGGTTTTGCTTGGGAACACCCACAGCAACACCCATGTCACGCCCCTAACACGCAAAGTGTTGCATGAACAGGGGTGATATTTACAAGCACAGGTTAAGTCACGCAGGGTGACTATACCTGTTCTTGTAAATATCACTTAGCAGGCTGCGCCACCGGTGCGTCACGCAATGTGATGCACTGGCGGCGCAAGGGGCTTGTAAATCTGCCCCTTTGGATGTATCTTCCCATATATAGAGTCACTGCTGCCAACTTAATATCAATCAATAACCACTTGTGACCTTATTCTGTGATAGCAGATCCATATTTGACTCCCACTGACATGATACACAAGTTTGTTTCGATTTCAGATGGATCTCTATACATCACCACATCACAGGGGCTGATAAATCTACATATTTTGTTTGGAGGCTTTGATCTTAAATTTGAAGAATCAAACAATTAAACTCTGATCCTTGTTCTGGTCCTTTTATGCACCTACATAAAAACACTCAGACCGACTTCCATGTTCTTCCCCTTTTTCTTTACTGATAGCACAGTGAGACATTTTGGAATTTTGGGTGACACTACTATCAACTTTGAACTCCATATGAGCTTGTTAATTAGTGCCTCACTCTGCCATATAAGATTATTTAAGAATGCACCTCCCTTTTCTCACTGTAGATGTTAGGATGCCACTACTTGTAGCCCCGATGAGCTCAAGGATAAATAATGACACTAGTTACTTCCTTAGCCTTACAGGTTAGCAAATATATTACTTACAAAAGGTTCACAAACCTTGTGGTGGTTTGTTAGCTCAGGAAATATAATCATATATCTACCACTTTGTAGCAAATATGGCATTTCTGCAATGTCCTCCCAGAATTTGTGCCTTCGCCAGGACCCTATTTTTAATGATATTTGGACTTTGGGCACTGTGACAGCTCTTCTGTGCCACAGTGTGTGTGTGCTCTGGGCCGAAAATGGTATTGGTAAGATTGGTTTCACCCAATTGGTTTTCTTGGCTTTAATGTAAAGACATAGAAGATGGTGTCGAAAATGCACCTAAGTCAAGGCAGTTTAAATGTCATTTCTGCAGTGCTGCAGTGGGTACTTACACTACCTACATATATGACAAAAACATGTGTCTGTCAGAAGTACTGCTGTGCTCTGGCTGGGCTGCAGTTTAAAGACACTGCAATAACACATGATGAGAAAACGTGTCTGCCATGTTGGAACCAGTCCCTGGCACTTCTTTCCAAGGGGCTTACTTATAAGCTCATTGCGCTGCCGGTGCATCACTTTTTTGGACGCACCGGCAGCACAGTGTGCCTGTCCATATTTACAAGGCCACTTAAAGTCACCCTGCATGACTTTTCATGGCCTTGTAAATATGGGCCTCTTTCACGCATTACTCTGCGAGAAAGGGGCATTCCATGGCTTTTTCTGTCGGTGTTCCCAAGACACATCCATGGAATCTGACACATTCCCAGATTTACAAAGTGTCATAAACCTGGGAATGCATCAGAATCCTACGCCTATGGAGTGGCGTAACGAGGAGAAATACTTTTATTTCTCCTCGTTTTATGCTCTTTCAATGGAGCAAATTGCCTATAATAATTGTTTATGTGCAGGAAGGTTTCGCTTCCTGCACATAAACAATCATCCCTGCAACGCAGGCACCCTTGCACCATGGCGCAAGGGTGTCTGCATTTGCGCACGGCTGCTGTTTGTGCACCGGCGCAGGGGAGAAGGACGGGAATGTGCTGTATCTTGTAGATAGGGCGAATTCCTGCCCTTTTATTTTGAGGCACGGCAGCGCAGCAGGAAGGTTTGCTGCACTGCCGTGCATCCAAATATAGTAAATGAGTCCCCAAGTGTCAAGTGATTGGCCTCCTGTCTGCCTGCGTTAGGGGCACAAAAAGTAGAAGGAATACTGATTCCAAAAGGAGCCAGCAGACCACAAAGGACTGGATCCTGCAGGAAAAGTGACTAGAGAGAGACCTGGTGCCTGGGAAGTTAGGAGCTGCTGGACTGACCTTTCGCAGCAGTTGGAGAAAGATGGAACGTAGTCACTTTTTTCCTGCTTTGGAGGACAAGGACAAGGTGCCGTGAGTTTGCCCGAATGGTTACAATCTAGGTGGATAAGTCAACCAGGTTTCTCCTACTTGGAACTTTTTTGTCAAGCTAAAAACAGGTTTAGCTGGGCCTCATGTTAGAGGTAACCAGTCTAGTAGAGTCTTGCTAGCTAGAGCTTCCAGACTTGCCATGCTGGAGGATCTTGACTTCCAAAACAGTGGCTAAATCAGAAGGTGAAACGTGGAACTGGGCAAAACAGCCTATCAGAGCTTTTGTGCATAAACCAGTCGATTCAGTGCAAGCTCGATAACGATGTATACAACTTAGAGGGAACCTCACTGGCCACAGCATTCAATCTTGGCCAACTATACGATTTTGACTTCCATTATCGGGACTAAGTCTGAAGGTTAAAACTTTAATGGGACAATTTGCTTGGTGTATCTGACCTCAGCTCCACTGCAGTTGGCCTAAAATTGCACTTAGTCCCGGTCAACTACGAACTGTTGTTTTCAATGCACTTTACTTTTTGTAGGTGATTGTTGCCTTACAAATCAAAAATCTAAGGTTTCACATATCCTATTTTGATTATCTAGTCATTTTCCTCATTAGATTGTTTTTCTAAATTGGTTGGGGGATTTTATTGTGTTTTGTTCATTACTAAAATTGTTTGTGTGCTTGAACTTAATATGCCATTCCTGTGCCTTAGTTTGAGCAGATATTCTCTCAAAAGTGTGATCTGACCTAACCAGATTGTGTTTATTAAGTTGGTCCGGGTCACCCTTTCAACAAATTATTAACTGAGTTTCTCACAAATGTGCTGTCTTAACAGGCTCTTTAGTGCGTGAACACTGAGGGGCATTTCGATGAAAGAATTGCGTTGCCCTTTTGCCATGCAACGGGGCACAAGAGTGACACACCTCTTAAGTTTGATTTATATAGTCACGCAAGGTCACCTTGCGTGGCTTGATAAATCTAGAGTAATGCAATGCAGAGCAAATTGCTGCATAGTGTTACTCTGCCCCAGGGAGGCGTTTCATGGGTGCAGCATGGGTGTTCCCATGCATCTACCAATGGATTCTGATGCATTCCCAGATTTACCATTGCTTGTAGACCTGGGCATGTGTCAAAATGCCACGCCTCCCCAGGTTATGTGTAACAAGGAGAAATATCTTTATTTCTCCTTGTTACGACATATTTCTATGTGTGCTGCAATCTGTAGCACATACAGAAAGAGGAACATGTCTCAGGGGATTGTTGTTGTGCAGGAAGGTGTCCCTTCCTGCACAAAAACAATCCTGCTTACAATGCAGGCACCCTTGCACCGTGGTGCAAGGGTGTCTGCATTGGCACTAGGTATCACATTGTGCAAAAGCTCCGGAAAAAGACAGGAATGCGCCATATATTGTTAAGTACAGCTCATTCCTGCCCTTTCCGTATCACACAGGGCAGTGCAGGAAGGTGACTCGCTGTGCTGCATGATTATTTGTTAAATATGCCTCTGAGTTTAAAATCCCCTGCCTGATCCGTACATGCCTGTGTGATATAACCTGTATATTTGACTGGAAATATTGGTTGCTAATTAACATAGAAAATAAGCACCATTCAGTCGGGTTAGATAAACATGCTTTATCTGTCAAAATTCACTCAAAGGGGAACGTGCACTCTACCAAGATGTCTGTTATGTTATAAAAGTTAATCTTGGGATTTCTCCGCGCTTTTGTTATCCGCTCCATATTGTGCATAATACTTATTGAATCTTTGCCATTTATTCAGTATTCTTAGTAATATGAGTGGGTTGCAAAATATTTTCATTTCATCTTTAAATTTTCCTTAAATTAAATTTCATCTCTAAAAACTTTCGTTTCGCATATCAAATCTTAATGATGTCAATCAATGTTTTTTAAACTTATTGAATATAAAGAATATTGAGTATAAGGTAAAGGTTCAAGTAGTATTATTCACAATACAGAGTGCTAATTTAACTTGATCCTTTAGGCACTTCTCAATTTTATTTATAGTCAGATTTTTAAAGTTGTTAAAGTTCTTATTGCTGCCCTACACTGGACCCTACAATTCCAAGTACTATTTCCAAAGGCATCTCTGGATTTGGCAAGAGCAATAGGACACCATCTGAAAATTGGAGAACATTAGGATTTATATCTTTGTAAGAGATGTCTTTAATAATTTAATTACAATACAACCAAGAAGTTAATGGTTCTAAAGCTAAATCAACCACAGTTGGTGACGTGGGACAACCTTGTCATGATGTCCAATGAAAATGAAATAACTACAGTGGCATTAACACAACCATATAGATACTTAATCAAACTCACAAGTGATTTGGGATAAAACATATCAGGATCTTTTTCAGTCTGGAATGACAGAGCAAATGCCTACAAGACCATTTTTTTAAAATTCTTTGACAGATACATAGACAAGGACTTTGGATCGTCACAAGGTAGTATTTCCCTCTCATCTCATTCTAATGCCTATTTAGCGAATCATTCTACTTTTTAGTAAGTCCTCCGTTAGATTACATAAAAGACTGTTTTACATCTGAAAAGGACACTCAAACACCATACTGTTTATCACATTCATCTCACTATTTCTTCTAGGCATTCTATACCAAGCACAATTTGCTCATTGCATGTGCTCATGCAGTGCATGAAAACTACTGGGCTTATTTATTAAAGCCCTGCATCACTTTTGCACCATGTAAAGTGGTACATGCATGACACAGGGTTCTCATAAAGATTTATGAATCCACGCAAAGCCACCCTGCGTGGCTTTGAGTGGCCTCATAAACCATAAGTAAGGCGACGCAGAGCAAATCACTGTGCCTCCTTACTCTGCACCCTGGAGGCATTCCATGGGTGCTGCGGTGGGCTTTCCCATGCAACTGACTTTAAAAAAGAATTGATCGGCTGACTATATAAGAGAATTGAACAACTTGAAAAGAATGTTTGTTGTTAATCAATAAAGAAGAAGAACTTTGTACTGAATGGACTGCCTGAGGACTTGTTATTCGTAAATACTTCAATAATTTATTGGGATACCAATTGATACTTGTGGCGCTTATTCTTTGTATAGTTTAACTTTCCCATGCAACACCCATGGAATTTGACGCTGCCCCTTATTTACAAAGTGATGTAAACCTGGGAAGCGTCAAATCCGTACGCCTCCCGAGGTGTGCCGTAACGAGGAGAAATATGTTAATTTCTCCTCATTTTGACTCTTTCCATGCACAAAACCAATTCTGCGTGCACCATTGTGCAAGGGTGCCTGCGTTGGGGCTAGACTGCCAAAGCGGTGCCCGCGCAGGCAGAAAGGACAGGAATGCACTGTGTTGCTTATATACGGTGCATGCTTGCCCTTTCACTTTGGTGTAGAGCAGAGAAGCAAGGTGCCTTGCTGTGTTGCCCTACGCCAAAATGCCATAAATAAGGTCCTACATTTGTAAATGCTTGTGTTTACATATTAACACATTAAAGGAAGACCTACTGCCTTTGCTAAAGCTTGTTTACATAATTGCTTTCCTGCTTTCTGAACTAAATTGCGTTTGTGTTTACCCTCATAAGATCTCTGAAAGCTACAGCATTTGTATATTCATGATTAATCACTATTGTTCTCGGTAAACTACCAACTTTTTTTTCATAATGAATAAACAGTAAAATTTGCACAAATTTAAGAAGCAGTCTTTCTACTAAAACTTGAAGCTTAAAACAGGGCATAGGAGAAGCTACACAAAATTACCACATTTTATATTCTAGAAGTATAGGGAAAAGAAAAAGCAAAAAAAAATGCATTTAAAAACTGACACACAGTAGCAAAAAACTTTCAGCAGGAAGCCGTCAGGACTGCACCCTTTATGATTATACAATATTGCAGAATCTGGCTGGTTACTTTGACTTTGCTTCTCAAAAAGCGAGTGCACTTTTTTTTTCCACAGGACTGATTTCTAAAAGAAGAACAGAAGAGCTCCAGTTAGCACTCTTCTGAGTCATGAAGTTTACATTAACTTTTCTGCTACAGTTTGCACTCAAGGTTACTTCTTTATTTTGTATCAGCAAGGGCATCGTAGCGTCTGCACCAGACGAATGAGAAGAGGGGCCTCGTGCCGCTCGCTCCACGAGGACCTTGAAACTTCAAATCAACAGAAGCAAAAAACGCGTGAACATTTTTTTTCTGTTGCTCATTTGGTATGGATGCTGCAGGAGAGGTGAAAAGCCTTCCAAATCCCCCATAAGTCAACGGATAAAGGAACCCACTGTATTGTCTTGCTCAGCCAGCAAGCTGTCTCCTTCGGGCTTTGTTCTCTCCAGATATACTGGTCGCATGTCATCTACGCAGCGGAGATGGGCTGCGCTTTATTCAATTACATGTTCAATAAAGCCACACGGGCTGCAGCGTGCAACTTTATGACCTGAAAGAAAACGGATTTCTATTTCAACAGAGGGATAATTAGGCCTTAAAGTTCTACAGTAAGATTTGTTGAGTGGCTGCTGAGGGCCGTATAGAGGCAGATTTATGCTCTCACACTCAGAGGTGATAAACTCTGTAAGCAAAATCAAAGAAGAATTGGTGAAGCCAATAGCTCTGCCGTTGGCTGTCAGCCTTTTTGCTTTGTCAATGCTTGTTTAATTTTGCCATGGTTTTCTAATATCTTATTGCAGGTGGAGCAGCCACGGGCTCGTCAGCATAAAAATAAATTGACTGAATGCAAAACTATTTTATCGGCCTCAAAATGGACACGTTGCCATAGTAGTTCGTAAGAGCAGAATATCGTCTAATATAGTGAAGCCAGTAAATGGCTGAAGTGGGCTTACCTATCGACTCATGTTGTATGCTGTTGTGGGCGGAAGATATGTTTGATTGACGCAACAACAGACAAATATATGAAAAGGGCTTGCCCAGGCCTCTTATCCAAGTATTATATTTAAATTATATATGCTTCCAGGGCCTTCAGCAAGCTTAAGCAGTTTTCGTAAAATCAAAAGGTCGTGGCTCATACTAGGCCTAAATATCGTTTGTCAGTGAGTTTAAATTGTTGTGGGTGTTTGAATTTGTATGAAGAGAATTGGACAAAAAGCCAAAACAAAATTATATTGTTTATGTTGAACTTACTTTCAAATAATTGCATGAAAATTTGGTGAATACAAGATACACCACACAACCATACTCTTGGACCTGTCCCTTTTTGCAGGGTTATCCCCAAACTTTTTGCCTTGTTCCTCCTATTTTTCTGACCCTCTTTTAGTTGGCTTTAGGACTCTGGGCACTTTTCCACTGCTAATCAGTGCTAAAGTGCATGTGCTCTCACCCTTAAAACATGGTATCATTGGTTTACACCTGTTTGGCATACTTTATTTCAGGGCTTTAAGTGGGATGAAAAACTGGTGGGGTCTCTCAAAGGGGTGTGGCCAATGTAATTAAGGGCGTGGCTTAAAAACGCGTAAGCTAAAAGTCTGTGCTTAGCATAGTGTGCTGCCCGACTTGTATTTTGCTGTTTCTGTCATTGCATCCAGATATATGATACAACAAGTAACATCATACCTACAAGTCAGGACTATTGGCTTTGCCAATGGTTGTTAGTTGCATAAAATAAATAAGCAGCAACTATGGCTTGTATATAATAATGAAAATGCTTCCACTTAAAGTCCTGGTGACACCACGACAATGTTGCTGCTCCTGAATTTCAAAAAGAGAAGGGAAATTCAGAGAGAAAATGACTCTCTTTAAAGGATTTCACTTCCCCTACAACATTCACCTGGCATGACGTCATGCCGTAACTTCTCCACTGGTGAGAAGTGAGCAGTGTGAGCACATGCACATCGATGTGCCTGCTGTCAATGCAGTCCGGAAAAAAACAGACCACCTGTGCCAGGGCACAGAGCAGACTGATAGGGACCTGTTTCCAGGCCCCCTTTAAAAAACTGCTGGTGTTCAGCACCGGTGAGATCCGGCCCACTTAAAGACCCTGCTTAATTTACTTGTAAGTCCCTTGTAGAGTGGTATACCACATACCAAGGGCCTGTAAAGTAAATGCTAATATTGGGCCTGCAGAGCAGATTGTGCCACCCACAGAAGTAGCCTTTCAAGCCTGTCTCAGGTCTGCCACTGCAGTGTCTGCGTACTCAGTTTATTGCCACATTGACTTGGCATTTAAAACTACTTGGCAAGCCTTAAATTCCTCTTTTACTACATATAGGTCACCCCTAAGATAGGCTCTAGGTATCCCAAAGGGAAGTGTGCTGGGAAGGTAAAAGGTAAGGCATGTGCCTTTAATGTGTGGCATGTCCTGGTAGTGGCAAACCTCACTTTTTTTTCGCACTGCAGTGAGACCTATTCCTCTCATAGGCTAGCATTGGGAATGCCCCTATATATGTGTAAGTGGTAATTCCCGATCTGAAAGGATTAGCGCTGCCATGTTTGGTATGTTTAGAATGGTAGAGAAAAATCATGCTTACTGGTGAACACCTTCAAGGTCATAACCACAGTTTCAATTTTGTTGGAGCAAAATTTAAAGTGTCAAAAGTTTATCAATGTTGGCTCTCAATGTTAGTCTATTCCATGTGACTCTGACTGCAAAGAGCCACTCACATACTGCCTGCTTCAGCCTAATGAACCGTCACCTTCAAAACTCTCCCAAAAACAACTTTTTATACAGTGTTTTAACTAAGACAAGCATAAATATCTACTTGCCAACCGTTTCCTTATGTGCCGTAAATCACTCACGAAACATTCCAGTTCTACAGATCTTGCCAAGCCCAGTAGTTTTCATGCTTTTAAATGCTTTGTAGTTTACCCATGCACACTCAGGGCCGGACTGGCTGTAGCGGGCACCGGGTGTTTCCCCGGTGAGCCGGAAGGGTGGGGGGCTGGTTTTGGATTGTGGGGACCAGTTTTGTTTCTGGGGGCCGGTTTTGCAGCAGTGCTGCAATATCGGCCCCCTGTAACAAAAGCAGGAGCAGTGCTTCTCACTAGCATGGCCCAACCACCCCCCCATCGCCCCCACTGCCCCCCGCTACCGGGGGCCGGTCGAGCAGATTGCCAGGCCTGGCTGCTGTTCCCAGTCTGGCCATGTGTGTACTCACCCATGCCCATGTCACCCTTCCACAGGGACACATAACACCCCATCCTCCAGTTCACCTTGTCTCTTTCAGCTATATGTTTTTAATTTTGAGACTCCTTTTTAAAATGGTTACATGTATATATATGTTTGATGTACTTTTAAGATCCAAGTGATCGAAATAAAGTTTACAATGATGATGATGTTGCTACCCAGCTTGGAGGTGAAAAGGAGGTTTCTATTTGCCATCTTCATTGTTTCCTTGAAACTCCTCATTATTCTGTCCTTCACCCCGGTCCATCTTTTTGTATTGATTTCGAATTCATTATGTTTGTGCTTAGCAATCAGTGCATTGGTGATTAGCTTTTGATGTTCTTACGTTCACAATATTGGTTGTGCATGATTTTTGTATTTGTTAATGCGATTTTTGACTCACTGAATGCACAAGGCAAAGATACTATTTTGCAGCCGCAACAATTATTCTAAAAAAGAGATGAAAGCGAGAAGGACGAGTATAGAAAATAATTTTACCACTTTTAATTAGGCACCAGCTAAATTACTCTGCAATAAATCAGGTCATTTCGAGAATTTCATATTACACGTATGCGAAATTTCTGAAATTATGCCATTACTCCACATCACACCTCTCGTGGCAAAATTTTGCTGCGAGCCCTCACGAATACAGTTAATGGCCAGAATGCAAGCGGCTGTTGTTCGTGCTACTTGTGTTTTTCGTGCTATATATTGGCAACGAAATGTGACCTTGTATCGAAAATTGACACGAGGATGCATTTCGCGCTGAATTGTAGCACTAAATGACGAATTTGTATTTTATGTTATTGCGCTTAATTTCCTGTCGTTTTCCAGATATTTTGCGTTATTACGCAAAAAGCAAATGGTAAACATCACTCACCCCGCATCCGTGACCCCGCATGTTATTACAACACAGTCGTTACAACGACCGCGTTGTAACAACGCAATACCATTACCCCGCAAGCCGAAACCACGACTTGCGGAGGGGGGGAGAAGGTGTTGGATTTAAAATCCAACACCTTCCCTACTGTCCGCACAGACTGGAGTTGGAATAGTAAATCATACTATTCCAACAGCGCGTAATGGTATTGCGTTGTTACAACGCGGTCATTGTAACGACCGCGTTGTAATAACATGCGGGGTGAGGGAAAGCGGGAAAAGGAGTGCTATTCAAAGCAAATTGCTTGCGTTTCTCACCCCCTACTTTTAATAACTATATCAGGTATGACTTTTGCAAAAATATAACATTGTGTAAATCTGAAACCATCTAACATACAGAATATCAATCAAGATTATTAAAACTCCTCATCAATATAGTATGCAAAGCATAACATAAATACGTCCTTTCCACAAGTTCCCACTTCCCTGACTTCAGGGGCCCCAGCGGCTGTGTAGTCCCATTTCGTGTGCCTTTGACCTGCCATTTCATGCTGGCGAGATGGGAAGCCATACGTCTCGCATGATGATTTGGCATTCAGGTAAACAAACCAATCCAACAGCACAGCATGTCAGCCTTGAAACCAGGGACACCACCGCGTGCCTGCTGCAGGATGTCATCAGTCGAATCTTACAGAAAATGAACATTGCAGGAAGCCTGTCTTGAACTGCAGGAAGGAATGACATGTCAGGAGAGAGACAAGAAAGCAAACATGTGCCATACATTCTTGAGGCTTATGCCCTTTAAAATCACCAGTCAAATAGTTTGAAATATAGAGGCTTCCACAATGAAGCGCAAATATGAAAGAAATATGACCACCACAAGGATGGCACACCTTCTCAAGAGGGTAGTGCTATGCTTTATGAAAAACAACAAACATCCGAATGCGGAAACTGGTGCATTTTCAATGCACTCAGAGCAGAATCATTATGCTTACCAAACGCGAGTAAAATAATGCTATTTGTTTTGCATGTCGATAAAAAATTAACAGACCTAATAACATGAAGGGCCATATTTGTCAAAATGTGAGGTTTGTGTGCCATAAAATGTATACTTTTCATATTTTGTTATATTTCAACAGGGCAATGTGATTACTCCCAGAAACACATTTTGCGCCATAGTGATATCACGAGCGGCTAAAATGTATGAGTAACAGCTAGCATGTGCGTTACAAATATTAATATTTTGGTCTGTCCACACAGAAAAAGTCCTGATATTTGGTTTGAGCTTTCACTAAGTAAATACATTGGATTTATTGCCAGTTTCTTAAATCTGTTACAATATTTACCAAGCGTTGGAAATCAATGTGTCAGTCTTTACTATGCTAATGTATTCAAAGATGAATGCACAAATGCACAAAAACTATTTGCAAACCTGGGGCTTGTAGCACCATACAAATGTATCCCCTAAAACAAATGGCATGTGAGGCTTAGGAAGAGCAGGCTTTACAGATATGAGGCCCATATAGTCCGCATAAATCTGTGCATGCCTGAGTTTACATATGGAAGCACAAGAAAGCCAAATCAATTGGCTTTAGCAGTGCTTCTTTGTTTCATTGACTGAGACACCCTAAGTGCAAAGCGGATTCCCAGACATTGGTGATGTGAAAGATGTGCCACAGGACTCTATGTGCAGCTCTGTGACCTGGCCAATCTGGTCTACGGCTGGTATTTTACCCATTACGAGGGGACATGATTTAGTAGTCCAGGCTGGACTGTCCCAAATGGAGCAAGACCAAGGCACATTTTGATATGGTTGGTCCCTGTCTATTGTGAACATTGATCATTAACAAAGATAGACTATACAACAGCCCAGAGGAATTACAGTTGGCTTACATTAATTTAGGTATTGCACTGTTTTTTCTCAGTGGTTATAACTATTGCTGGTTTTGGCCTCATCTTGGAACCAGTTGTTCCAGTTGTTGTCCCTGCTGTGCTGGCAGCTATTGTTATTGCTGTGGTTCTTGCTGTTGCTGAAGCAGGAATCAGTTCTCAGTTAAAATTCTTGGATTACCATCATCTGGGGTAATTCCCACTCTTCCACTGAGGCAATGGATCTTTGCCCTTGTTTTAGGAAGGACCAGGGGCTGTACATCACATACATTATAATCACAATTGTAAATCTATTTTTATTCAATAATGAGAGTTCGGTATGAGTTAAAGAGTTTTATTTTCAAATCTTTTAGCAAATCATCTTGATTAGATCACAAGGTATACTCATAAATCTTAGTCATTAGAATCTTAAAAGAAGTCAATAATCAATCAATAAGTAATACATTGCAATAAAATCTATCTAGAGTATTCCATAAAGGAAAGAAAATTCCTATTCTAGGAATGGGGAGAAAACTTTGTCAGTCAGGACCCATAAAGGGTTCTAGTTGCAGAGAGAATGAGAGTACAAGCATAAAACTTGGCCATTAAAATCAGCTCAAATAAATCAATGAATGATCAAAGCAGAACTTCCCATAAAGAGAGGTTCAAGAAAATCAGTAGAGATTCAAAACAGTGTAGACTGGGGATAGATGTAGAAGGGTCTGGAAAAGTCAGAAAAAGTCTGCACCTAATCTAGGAGCACGCACTAATATAGACAACACATTCTGAAGCTTTTGTAACATGTTACTTCTTCCATCTCCAGTCACCCAGTCAGCTTTCAATGCTCTCCTGGGAACATGATCACTCCACTTCATCTCACAGGAATACAATAGCCCATAGACAGCAATATCAAGTGAAACATTTCTTATGAAATGCAATGTTAAAGCTCTTAGACTTTCACACCATTCATTTCCCTTTGAAATGGTGCAGCTTCATATATGAACTTCTTCATTATGTCACTACATGACAAATTTTAATTGTTAGTTTTACAGTGAGTTTGTATAAGTATAAACATTCTGTAGAGTTAGATATAAACTTTATGCAACAATTATTCATGATGAAAAACATGTCCATGGAAAGGTCAAGAAATAAACATTTTATGTACATTTAGGCATTTCTGGTCGTGTCAGCCTGTCAGGCAGTGGTGCTGCAGCCATCTGAGGCCTAGTGCGAATCAATATGGTTGCCTACTACAATTTAACATTTAAATGCTTTTTATTTTTCATTAAAGCCTTCAGTTTAATCCTGCACATTTCACCATAAACTATTATTTTCTTGATATTACTAAACGCTACCCCACTATAGTATCAGCTGCTTTTGCTGTTATCCCTGATGTGCTTACAACCAAGGTTTCTGTTTTTGTCCCTGCCTTGCTGCCAGCTGTTGTGGGCATTTGGTCCCAGCTGTGGTTCGACTTCACATGTGTATAATATAAAGCACCAGTATATTGACAGCAAAAATATAGCGGAAATTCACTTTCCTATCTAATGTTGACATTTTGGTCCACTATGGTCCACAAAATGTCAACATTACACTAGGAAGGAAAAAAACTATATATATATATATATTCATTGAAAAAAACCACAGGTTCCAGGGACGTTATAGTTAGTTGGACATTTCACTCGTACAAAACCAGAGAAATTCAGCCGTTAGAGTTAGTTGAGCTAACTATAACTCGCACCCCGCAATGCACTGCTGATGACGTTACATATTACATCATTCATGACATGGTCAGTGACATCACTGATGACATCACTGATGACATCTCAAATGACATGCTGAAGGACACTTAGAATACAGTGAAAACACCTACATACACTAGGGTACACTATGGGTTGGGGTACCCCTGTGATTGGCATGACCTCCCCTGTAAGGCCCTAGTACATAATAGGGCAGGGGGATTAAAACTACCACTAAGTCAGAGGTGCAGAAAGAGGCAAGAGAAGTGCAGAAACAAGCAACAGAGGTGCCGAAAGAGGCAAGAGAGGTGCAGAAAGAAGCAAGTGAAGTGCAGAAAGACGCAAGAGAGGTGCAGAAAGACGCAAAAGAGGTGCACGAACAAGCAAGAGAAGTGCAGAAAGAGGCAAGAGAATTGCTGATAGAAGCAACAGAGGTGCGGAAAGAAGCAAGAGAAGTGCAGAAAGAGGCAAGTGAGGTGCAGAAAGAAGCAAGAGCAGTGCAGAATGAACCAAAAGAGGTGCAAAAAGAGGCAAGAGGGGTGCAGAAAGAGGTAGGAGAGGTGCACAAAGAGGCAAGAGGGGTACAGGAAGAGGCAGGACGGGTGCAGAAAGAAGGAAGAAAAGTGCAGAAAGAAGCAACAGAGGTGCTAAAAGAGGCACGAAGGGTGCAGAAAGAAGCAGGAGAAGTGCAGAAGGAAGCAACAGAGGTACAGAAAGAGGCAAGAGAGGTACAGAAACAGGCAGAAAAGGTGCAGAAATAGGCAAGAGGGGTGCAGAAAGAGGCAAGAGGGGTGCAGAAAGAAGCAAGTGAGGTGTAGAAAGAGGCAACAAAGGTGCAGAAAGACACGAGAGGTGCAGAAACAAGCAAGAGAAGTGCCGAAAGAGGCAAGAGGGTTGCAGAAAGAGGTAGGAGAGGTGCACAAAGAGGCAAGAGAATTACAGAAAGAGGCAGGAGGGATGCAGAAAGAAGGTAGAGAAGTGCAGAAAGAGGCAAGAGAATTGCTGAAAGAAGCAACACAGGTGTAGAAAGAAGCAATAGAAGTACAGAAAGAGGCAAGTGAGGTGCAGAAAGAAGCAAGAGTAGTGCAGAAAGATCCAACAGAGGTGCAAAAAGAGGCAAGAGGGGTGCAGAAAAAGGTAGGAGAGGTGCACAAAGAGGCAAGAGAGGTATAGAAAGAGGCGGGAGGGGTGCAGAAAGAAAGAAGAGAAGTGCAGAAAGAAGCAACAGAGGTACAGAAAGAGGCAAGAGAGGTGCAGAAACAGGCAGGAAAGGTGCAGAAAGAGGGAACAGGGGTACAGAAAGAGGCAAGAGAGGTGCAGAAAGAGAAAAGAGGGGTGCAGAAAAATGCAAGAGGGGTGCAGAAAGAAGCAAGTGAGGTGCAGAAAGAGGCAACAGAGGTGCATAAAGACGCAAGAGAGGTGCAGAAACAAGCAAGAGAATTGCAGAAAGAGGCAAGAGAATTGCTGAACGAAGCAACAGAGGTGTGGAAAGAAGCAAGAGAAGTGCAGAAAGAGGCAAGTGAGGTGCAGAAAGAGGCAAGAGAGGTGAAGAAAATGGCAAAGGAACAGCAGAAAGAGGCAAGAGGGATGCAAAAAAGGGAAGAAGGGTGCGGAAAGAAGCAAGAGAGGTGCAGAAAGAAGCAAGAGAAGTGCAGAAAGAAGCAAAAGAGGTGCAGAAAGAGAGAAGACGAGTGCAGAAAGAGACAACAAGGGTGCAGAAAGAAGCAGGCGAGGTGCAGAAAGAGGCAAGAGAAGTGCAGAAAGAAGCAACAGAGGTGCAGAAAGAGGCAAGAGGGGTGCAGAAAGAGGAGAGATAAGTGCAGAAAGAAGCAAAAGAGGTGACAAAGAGGCAAGAGAACTGCAGAAAAAGGCAAGAGAGGTGCAGAAAGAGTCAGGAGAGGTGCACAAAGAGGCAAAAGGGATACAGAAAGAGGCTAGAGGGGTGCAGAAAGAGGCAAGAGAAGTACAGAAAGAAGCAACAGAGGTGACGAAAGAGGCAAGAGAGGTGCAGAAACAGGCAAGAAAGGTACAGAAAGAGGGAACAGGGGTGCAGAAAGAGGTAAGAGGGATACAGAAATTTACAAGAGAGGAGCAGAAAGAAGCAAGAGCAGTGCAGAAAGAAGCAAGAGAAGTGAAGAAAGAAGCAAGAGAGGTAGAGAAATAGGGAAGAGGGGTGCAGAAAGAGGCTTGAGGGATGCAGAAATAGGTAGGAGACGTGCACAAAGAGGCAAGAGGAGTACGGAAAGAGGCAGGAGGGGTGCAGAAAGAAGGAAGAGAAGTGCAGAAATAAGCAACAGAGGTGCTAAAAGAGGCACGAAGGGTGCAGAAAGAGGCGAGAGAAGTGCAGAAAGAAGCAACAGAGGTACAGAAAGAGGCAAGAGAGCGGCAGAAACAGGCATGAAAGGTGCAGAAAGAGTAAACGGGTACAGAAAGAGGCAAGAGGGATGCAGAAAGAAGCAAGTGAGGTGCAGAAAGAGGCAACAGAGGTGCAGAAACACACAAGAGAGGTGCAGAAACAAGCAAGAGAAGTGCAGAAAGAGGCAAGAGAATTGCTGAAAGAAGCAACAGAGGTGTAGAAAGAAGCAAGAGAAGTGCAGAAAGAGGCAAGTGAGGTGCAGAAAGAGGCAAGAGAGGTGCAGAAAATAGCAAGAGAACTGTAGAAAGAGGCAAGAGGGATGCAAAAAAGGGAAGAAGGGTGCATAAAGAAGCAAAAAAGGTGCAGAAAGAAGCAAGTGAAGTGCAGAAAGAAGCAAGAGAGGTGCAGAAAGAGGGAAGACGAGTGCAGAAAGAGACAACAGGGGTGCAGAAAGAAGTAAGAGAGGTGCAGAAAGAGGCAAAATAAGTGCAGAAAGAAGCAACAGAGGTACAGAAAGAGGCAAGAGAGGTGCAGAAAGAGGGAGGAGGGGTGCAAAAAGAGGCAATATGGGTGCAACAAGAAGCAAGAGAGGTACAGAAAGAAGCAAGAGAAGTGAGGAAAGAAGCAACAGGGAGGCAGAAAGAGGCTAGAGGGGTGCAGAAAGAGGCAAGACAAGTGCAGAAAGAAGCAACAGAGGTGCAGAAGGAGGCAAAAGATCTGCAGAAAGAGGCAAGAGAGTTGCAGAAAAGGCAAAAGGGGTGCAGAAAGAGGGAACAGGTGTGCAGACAGAGGCAAGAGAGGAGCAGAAAGACAGAAGAGGGGTGCTGAAAGAGGCAAGAGGGATGCATACATTTGCAACAGAGGTGCAGAAAGAAGCAGGCGGGGTGCAGAAAGAGGCAAGAGAAGTGCAGAAAGAAGCAACAGAGGTACAGAAAGAGGCAAGAGGGGTACAGAAAGAGGCAAGAGAGGTGCAGAAAAGCAAAAGAGGTACAGAAAGAGGCAAGAGAGCTGTAGAAAAAGGCAACAGAGGTGCAGAAAGAAGAAGGAGAGGTACACAAAGAGGAAAGAGGGGTACAGAAAGAGGTAAGAGGGGTGCAGAAAGAAGCAAGAGAAGTGCAGAAAGAAGCAACAGAGGTGCTGAAAGAGGCAAGAGGAGTGCAGAAAATGGCAAGAGAAGTGCAGAAAGAAGTAACAGAGGTGCAGAAAGAGGCAAGAGAGAGGCAGAAACAGGCAGGAAAGGTGCAGAAAGAGGGAGCAGGGGTGCAGAAAGAGGCAAGAGGGACACAGAAATTAGCAAAAGAGGTGCAGATAGAAGCATGAGCAGTGCAGAAAGAACCAACAGAGGTGCATAAAGAGGCAAGAGGGATGCAGAAAGAGGTAAGAGAGGTGCACAAAGAGACAAGAAGGGTACAGAAAGTCACGGTGACTTTTAAAACTACTAAACATGCTTGGAGTATTAAGTTTGAAGATGCCCTGACTTCTATGTAATCACAAACTAGCACTTTATTATGTTTAGGGTAGTTTATGTTGCTTTATTGTTTTAATAGGTATGAGGTTTCACTTACATATGCACATGCACTTTTGCTACTTACTACATACTTTAGGAATTTTAGATCTAATTAAGGATTAAAGAGGTTTTAATTGGCAGTGGATATAGCTTCTGGATAATTACATTCCTTGTTTTTCAGGGCTTAAAAAGCAGTTTTTCATTTTTTTTTTGTCTTGCAAATCTGATGTTATCAATGTATTGTGATGAAAAGTATTTAAGATGTAAATGTAAGTTATATATGGATTTCAATAAAAAAATTATAAAAAAAATAAATAAAAAAAGAAGGGTACAGAAAAAGGCAAGAGGGGTGCAGAAAGAAGGAAGAGAAGTGCAGAAAGAAGCAACAAAGGTGCTGAAAGAGACAAGAAGGGTGCAGAAAAAGGCAAGAGAAGTGCAGAAAGAAGCAACAGAGTTGCAGAAAGAGGCAATAGAGGTGCAGAAAGAGGCAAGAGAGATGCAGAAAGAAGCAAGTGAGGAGCAGAAAGAGGCAAGAGAGGTGTAGAAAGAAGAGAGTGAGGTTCAGAAAGAGGCAAGAGAAGAGCAGAAAGTGGCAAGTGATATGCAGAAAGAGACAAGAGAGGTATAGAAAGAGGCAAGATAAGTTTAGAAAGAGGCAAGAGGGCTGCAAAAAAGGGAAGAAGGGTGGAGAGGTGTGGTGCAGCGGCCAGGGCAGCTGACTTCGGAGCACAGGGTTCACGGTTCGATCCCCGGCTCCGGCGGCAGCTCAGCTCAGCACCATGTGACTCTGGGCAATAGCTCACTTAATTTCCACTCCGGCCCCCAGCGCCTTGAGACACGTAAGGGTGAGTAGCTGCGCTATATAAAAACGGACTTACATAAAGAAGCAAGAGAAGTGCAGAAAGAAGAGAGGTGCAGAAAGAAGCAAGAGAGGTGCAGAAAGAGTTAAGAGAGGTGCAGAAAATGGCACGAGAACTGCAGAAAGAGGCAACAGGGATGCAAAAAAGGGAAGAAGGGTGCAGAAAGCAGCAAGAGAGGTGCTGAAAGAAGCAAGTGAAGTACAGAAAGAAGCAAGAGAGGTGCAGAAAGAGGGAAGACGAGTGCAGAAAGAGACCACAGGGTGCACAAAGAAACAAGAGAGGTGCAGAAAGAGGCAATAGAGGTGCAGAAAGAGGGAGGAGGAGTGCAAAAAGAGGCAAGATGGGTGCAACAAGAAGCAAGAGATGTACAGAAAGAAGCAAGAGAAGTGCAGAAAGCGGCTAGAGGGGTGCAGAAAGAGGCAAGACAAGTGCAGAAAGAAGCAACAGAGGTGCAGAAGGAGGCAAAAGAACTGCAGAAAGAGGCAAGACAGTTGCAGAAACAGGCAAAAGGGGTACAGAAAGAGGGAATAGGTGTGCAGACAGAGGCAAGAGAGGAGCAGAAAGATGGAAGAGGGGTGCTGAAAGAGGCAATAGGGATGCATACATTTGCAACAGAGGTGCAGAAAGAAGCAAGAGCAGTGCAAAATGAACCAACAGAGATGCAGAAAGAGGCAAGAGAAGTGCAGAAAGAAGCAAAGGAGGTGCAAAAAGAGGCAAGAGAACAGCAGAAAAAGGCAAGAGAGGTGCAGAAAGAGGAAGGAGAGGTGCACAAAAAGGCAAGAGGGGTACAGAAAGAGGCAAGAGGGGTGCAGAAAGAAGCAAGAGAAGTGTAGAAAGAAGCAATAGAGGTGCTGAAAGAGGCAAGAGAGGTGCAGAAACAGGCAGGAAAGGTGCAGAAAGAGGAAACAGGGGTGCAGAAAGAGGCAAGAGGGATATAGAAATTTGCAAAAGAGGTGCAGAAAGAAGCAAGAGCAGTGCAGAAAGAACCAACAGAGGTGCAGAAAGAGGCAAGAGGGGTACATAAAGAGGCAAGAGACGTGCAGAAAGAAGCAAAAGAGGTGTAGAAAGAGGCAAGAGAACTGCAGAAAAAGGCAACAGAGGTGCAGAAAGAGGAAGGAGAGGTGCACAAAGAGGCAAGAGGGGTACAGAAAGAGGCAAGAGGGGTGCAGAAAGAAGCAAGAGAAGTGCAGAAAGAAGCAACAGTGGTGCTGAAAGAGGCAAGAGGAGTCCAGAATAAGGCAAGAGAAGTGCAGAAAGAAGCAACAGAGGTGCAGAAAGAGGCAAGAGAGGTGCAGAAAAAGGCAGGAAAGGTGCAGAAAGAGGGAACAGGGGTGCAGAAAGAGGCAAGAGGGATGCAGAAAGAAGGAAGAGAAGTGCAGAAAGAAGCAACAGAGGTGCTGAAAGAGACCAGAAGGGTGCAGAAAAAGGCAAGAGAAGTGCAGAAAGAAGCAACAGAGTTGCAGAAAGAGGCAATAGAGGTGCAGAAAGAGGCAAGAGAGATGCAGAAAGAAGCAAGTGAGGAGCAGAAAGAGGCAAGAGAAGTGTAGAAAGAGGCAAGAGAAGTGCAGAAAGAGGCACTTGAGGTGCAGAAAGAGGCAAGAAAGGTACAGAAAGAGGCTCAAGAAGTGCAGAAAGAGGCAAGAGAATTGCAGAAAGAGGCAAGAGAGGTGCAGAAAGAAGAGAGTGAGGTTCAGAAAGAGGCAAGAGAAGAGCAGAAAGTGGCAAGTGAGATGCAGAAAGAGGCAAGAGAGCTATAGAAAGAAGCAAGAGAAGTGTAGAAAGAGGGAAGAGAAGTGCAGAAAGAGGCACTTGAGGTGCAGAAAGAGGCAAGAAAGGTACAGAAAGAGGCTCAAGAAGTGCAGAAAGAGGCAAGAGAATTGCAGAAAGAGGGAAGAGAGGTACAGAAGGAAGAGAGTGAGGTGCAGAAAGAGGCAAGTGAGGTGCAGAAAGAGGCAAGAGAGGTACAGAAAGAGGCAAGAGAGGTACAGAAAGAGGCAAGGGAACTGCAGAAACAGGCAAGAGAAATGCACAAAGAGGGAAGAGAGGAGCAGAAAGAGGCAAGAGAGGTGTAGAAAGAAGCAAGAGAAGTGCAGAAAGAGGCAAGTGAGGTGCAGAAAGAGGCAAGAGAGGTGCAGAAAGAGGCAAGAGAGGTGCAGAAAGAGGCAAGAGATCTGCAGAAAAAAGCAACAGAGGTGCTGAAAGAGGCAAGTGAGGTGCAGAAAGGGGCAAGAGAAGTGCAGAAAGCGGCAAGTGAAGTGCAGAAAGAAGACAGTGAGGTGCAGAAAGAGGAAGAAAGGTGCAGAAAGTAGCAAGAGAAATGCAGAAAGAGGCAAGAGAGGCACAGAAAGAAGATATTTGTGCACCATTAGTACCAGTTTAACACCCACATTTTGCAATAAGTAACACGTGACCATTCCAGCTTTGCAAAGGGCCTTCCACCACGCTGTAACACATGACGCTGCATTTTTGGGAACATTTGAGCCGTTTGAGCTAGAAACAAGGCTTTTTTTGTTCAAATCTGCAGATTAGGCAGCAGAAGATGGAATATTTGGCAAATGCGGAAAATGTTTAATTATGTGAAAATTGGTGCAGCCGAACAGTCACATAATTCCAGTGGCCCTGCTCATACCTCCGACTAGGTCCAGAAGTGCTCCTCAGTGGTTCCTTCTTTTTTGTGTCTCATTGAGTTTATAGTTTAGCTTCTATGGAAACAAGGAAGACTAAACCTGAGGTACCACTCCACAACACAGACTACAATACCACATAATTACTCTCCAAAGCACATAATCCCACTCCACATAATTCCTATACACTAAATACCACATACTTTCTATTCACATAATGTCACTGCACAACATACCACATAATTACACTACACACAACGTACATCCACTCTACACCAAAAAACATTAGTAAAAATCTTTTACATTTACAATGCCAATAGCTCTAACTCTCGCAAATGCGAGACCTATTACATTACAAATGCTTCTTTAACTGGTAGTCACGTTTGCAGAGTGGTGCAGAAAGGGGGCTGGGCCTCCGACCAGCGCTCAGGAATTCCGCTGTGTTGGACTTACAGGAGGTACCAGGAGGGCTTCTTGGCCCCCAAAGTCCCACAGGAGTAAAGTGAACTTTATCCCCCAACCAGTTCTGTGCCTGGAGGCGCATTTGCATTGCTGTGGAGAAAGGGGGTGTGTGGCCTCCGAAGACCTCTTAGCAATCCCACTGTGTGGGACTTAGTGGAGGTAATAGGAGAGGTAGTTGGCCCCCAAGGACAACCTTGGGGGCCAACTACCCCTCCTATTACCTCCAGTAAGCCCACACAGCAGGATTGCTAAGTTGTCATAGCAGGCCACGCCCCCATACCCCACCACTCTGCAAACGCACTCCCTGGCGTGCTCTTGGATGGGGATTAAAGTCCCCTTCACTGCGGGGGTCGTTAGGGGCCAACTAGCCTACCTGATACCTCCAGTATGCCCCAGATAGTGGGATTGCTGATAGGTGGAGACAGGCCATGCTCCCTTTGTCCACCACTCTGCAAACGCGCCTCCTGGCGCACTCTTGGTTGGGGGATTAAGTCCCCTTTCCTCCTGAGGGTCCCTGGGGGACAGCTAGCCCTCCTGTTACCTCCAGTAAGCCCCATATAGCTGGTTTGCTGAGAGTGGTCTGAGGCCTCGCCCCCTTTTTACACCACTCTGCAAATGCACCTCCTGGCGCACTGCTGCTCGGGGGATGAAGTCCACTTGTGTCCTGAGGTCCTCAGGACACAAGAGGACCTCATCGCCCCACCAGCAGTGCACCAAGAGGTGCGTTTGCAGAGTGGTGTAAAAAGGGGCGTGACCATGGACCACCTCTCAGCAATCCCACTGTGTAGGGCTTACTGGAGGTACCTGGTGGGCTAGTTGGCCCCCAGGGACCCTCAGGAACGAAGGGGACTTAATCCCCCAACTTAGAACATACCAGGGGGTGCGTTTGCAGAGTGGTACTGGGAGGGGGCAGGGCCTCCTGCGAGATGCCGGATTTTCTTTTTTTTAAATATTTTTAGGAGGGCTGTGTGGCCCCCCTTCTTTTAGTATTTTTTGGGCCCTGGGGACCCCATCCCCCAGGGCCTGAGCATTTAAAAAAAAAAAAAAAAAAAAACGGGAAGGGGTCTGTGTTGCCTCCCTTCCCTGGGCCACTATTGGCCGGGGGGACCCCATCCCCCAGGGCCTGGCCAGCATTTCTTTATTTTTATTTTGGAGGGAGGCCACGTGGCCCCCCTTCCCTTGGCCACTTCTGGCCCCGGGGACCCCATCCCCCGAGGCCTGGCCAGCCTGGATTTGTTTTGGGGAGGGGGGCCATGTGGCCCCCCTCCTAAGGCCAATTATGGCACCAGGGACCCCATCCCCCGGGGCCGGCCTTCCTTTTAAAACAAATAAATAAATAAATAAAGGGAAGGGGGGCCGAGTGGCCCCCCTCCCGGGCCACTTCTGGCCACGGGGACCCCATCCCCCGGGGCCGGCCCTCAAGTTGGGGACCGTGGGGGGAGCCCCAATGCACCCAAGGTCCCAGCCGGCTCCCCACCTCCTGCGGGAGCCGGCATTGCTTTTGGGCAAGGGGAGCTGCTAACATGCAGCTCTCATTGCCCAAAAGCAATTCTGCTTTGCTTCATGGAAGTGAGAGCAGGTTTCCTGCTCTCGCTTCCAAGAAGCAAAGCAGTGTTTGCTATGGCAGGACGGGCGCCGTGCTCCCGCCCTGCCATAGCAAGCGACAATGTCCCGGGGGTGGGCACCCCGTGACATTGCAGGAGCCGACCCTGGGGGGTGGTGGTCCTTCCTGTGTAGTAATGTTGACATTTTGGTCTACTATATTTTATATATTAAAACAATGCTGAGATATGTAACAGTTTCAGACATCAGAATTTCTTGTGATGATTTCTTTATTCATTCACGTGGTTAATTTCTTATAGAGCTAACATGTGTTTAGCACACACCGCTCTTCTTCTGGGCTGGTACAGACATCGAAAATATGTACATGAATACAATTAATAAGGATACATATTTTAAATCTATTTATATAATACATTGCTCTAATTACAAATTAGTGCAAAGTCAAAGTAAATACTAATACTAAAGACATCATATCGAATTATTTTCAACATGATGTTTTCTTCACAATGTAGTCATCACTCAGGAGACCAGATTAAAAAGTATGATATACAGTATTATTGTCTTCTTGTTATAACATTTACCATACATCTTTGTCTACTATCACCTTCATGCAGTAACACAATTTCCCCTATGCCAACACCATTTCTTCTCATATGCCATTCCCCTATGAGTAGTTTGTTTCCACCGACACCATTATAAGGTCTTCAATCTCTACATTGTTACCTGAAATTGATATGTGTGTGTATTGTTACCCTACATGTATATGCACATTTATGTGCTGCTAATTTGATAACCACACACAAGTTAAGGGGTAGGAGGAAATGCCCCACTCCGTCCTCCCTAATATACTTCTACACACACATAGAAATGGGGCTTCGTGAGTACTGTCACTGAAAAAAGGAAGGGAAAACCCACAGGTGTTTTAATACTGCCCTCACCCACAGAAATCTGTGGCATGCTTCATCATAGGGCTGCTGACACACCTCCGCGCAAGCCAACGCTGGAGGTGGAGCAATAGGGAGGGGAAGACAAAACACAACATAAATCAAGGCAAAGATAAAGTGCAGGATCAAGTGAGAAGTGCAGAATATGATTAAAAATAGACCTCGGGATCTCCCAAACAAACCCTTTAATGATGGATTCCCTGGTCTAATTTAAAGGTCATTCCAGGACCAGTGGATGGCGGTATAGTGGGAAATAATGCACCACCTACCCCTCCACTCTGCAAACTCTCGACATGTTTCAGCCGGCTAGCATGAAATCCCCGGCTTTCATCAGGACTAAGATAGATCCCTTTAGAAACTATCCCTACCTCCTTACTTGTGGAGTAGAGCGTAGTCAGATTCTGAGTAAATGCTCAGGACTATCGGTAGAGTAACTCACTCCCGGTGTGTAACCGAGTTTACTTTAAAACAGTGCTTGTACTGGCAGGGGAGCGAGGACAGCTCCCTATAGTCACACATTCGGCAAGGTGAGCTGTAGCCTCAAACAGTAGTCTCTCCCAGCGCCATGCAGTTACCTGCTAATTTGATAGCCAAGTCATTTTAAACTTACTTGTTATAAGTGTACGTAGACTTATATTGTCCATTCTGTGTGCAATTATTATCTGTATTGTATACTGGAAACCATCATAATCTACTCCATAAACTCATATGTTCTGTAAAGACACATAGGGGCCGATTCCGATCTCGGCCGGTAGGGCTCCGAATCGGATTCGGCTTAACCGGATCAGATTCGGAGCCCTGTTTCCCGACCGATTCGTACGCGCGTCCGGGCGAGCGAGTACGATGCGAGCGCCCGCAAAATCGTCGACCGACTCGTACGCGGGTTCAACACGCTCCGACCGACTCGCTCGGACACGACTCGCACCGCGCAATGGAGACGTTTCCCGGCCGGGTAAGTACGATGCGCGCCGCGAGCAGTCCGACAGACTCGCGCCTTCCGGCTCGAAAGAGCAGTCGGAGCCGCAATTTGAGGGTCCGTGTCGGACCCCCCTGTATGCCTAGCCGCGCGAGTCGCACACAGGGGGGCCCCATGGGTCCCCCCTACCTGTGCATGTACGGCGCGACCCGCTTCGACGCGTACCCGCTGTAGGGGGCGCCCTTGTTCGCCTTGTTCGCCTCGCACCCATTTAGTCAATGGGAGCCCGCGTACGCGTTGTACGACCGGCTCCCATTGACTTCAATGGGAGTCCGACCGACTCGAGTCCGAGTGCATGCGTGCGCATCGTACTCGTTCGGCCGGACTGCCAGAGTCCGATTCGGTCGGAAATCTCTCCGGGTCCGGCTCGGTCGGAGAGTTTTCCGGCCTGAATCGGAATCGGCCCCTTAGATTCACATGTACATATTTATTGTGTCTGCAACAGCCCTGAAGAAGCACAGGGTATGTTGGCTCTTTAAGAAATTAACCACCTGAATGAATAGAGAAATCATCACAAGAAATTCTGTTGTCTAAAACTGTTACTTATCGTAGCATTGATAGAAAGATAGATAGATAGATAGATAGATAGATAGATAGAAAGATAGATAGATTTACATGTTATTAACATTATTATAACTTTTTTAAAAAAGTAACTCAAGATCCAAAATATATAATATTAAAAACATGTAAAAAGTAATTAAACTGATCTTACATTTTTTAATTTATACAAATATATGTAACTTTAAAATAACTTTAACAAATGGCATACAATATTTTCATATTATATTATAAATTTAAATACATTTATTATACCAATAAAATAATTGTTAAATAAATACATATCATTAGTAGAAAATAAATAATTAATCACAATACAAAAATATGTAATAAATAATAATTGTTTTAAATATGCAAACATATCATATATACTAAACTACTAACAAACTATTAAATCATATAGAAAAAATAAAATATATTACTTACAAAATAAATAATAAAAAAGTAACTAGTTTAAAAATATGTACTTTTATTTAAAATCATTTCAAAATATTTTATAGAGAAATACATTATTACTAATTCCAACTAACAGACTAAAAATATTAAAAAAAATATTCAATACACCATCATGACTATAATCTGCAAATATTAGCAAAACTACACACAGTAGTAAATCAGATTCACTATTCTAATTCAAATCTAACAAACATTAAGGAAAATCCATACAATGGACATCAGATATACTATTCTAACTCCAGTCTAACCAACATTAGGAAAACTGAAAATTTTAGTAGTGGGGGGGTCAGGTTTACTTTTTTACTTCCATTCTAAAAAACTTTAAAATAGTGTACACATGGGGGAGGGGAGAGTTTAGCATTTACAATTCTAACAAACATCCCAAAAAGTGTAAACATTGTTGGGGAGGTGGTTGAATTTACAATCCTAACTCAAGTCCAACTCCAACTTTTGAAGGTGTATACATTGGGGTGAGTCAGTCAGATTTTCTATTCTGACACAAGTCTAACAAACAGTGAAAGACGTTCACGGATTGGTGGGGGCGAAGTCCAACAAATATCAGTGAAGGTGTATATATTGGTGGGGGTGAAGTCTACAAACATTGGGGAAAGTGCATCCATTTTAAGGTCAAATTTACTGTTCTAGGGCCAGATGTACTGAGGGTTTTGGCATTCACAAACCTTACAAAACAGTAATTCAGAGGGGTTGCTAAAGCTAGAACCCCATTTCTTATGCACTGCACACATATTACCATTCAGAAAATGTTTTCTAAATCATTAAATGTGTTTTAAAATGGATATCGAACTAGTATTTGAAAGGCATTTTTTGGGCATCCCTTTAAGTTACTGATTTGGTACCCTATATACCATTGTTTTGCAACCGCAATCAGGTTGTAAAACATTGAAAAATTACTGACTCCCGCGTTGGGGTGATCAACCATTTGCAAAAGAGAAGTAGCTCCCTTGGGGTCGCGTCCCGTTTCCATATGTAAAAAAAATTTGTGAGTAGGCAATGATCCTGGGTAACACTGCTATCTTTCTTTCAAACATTTGGAAAAAAAAACCTTTATTTTAAAAAAACATGCCCGTTTGTTTAAAAAAAAGCTGGGTGGTATCTAAAAAAAAGTTCACCTCATTTAAAGGCGGTTGCAGACATGGTACTCTAATGACCCTAGTAAATCACCATCCCTCTGATGGCCACCAATGGGAGTGAGTTGCAACTTGCAAACTACCTCATGAATATAAATGAGATTGGTTGTATTTTGATCCATGCTGATTCCTTATTTTGTAAACTGACCTATTCGTACAGTGGTTGGTTTTCATAATAATTTAGTAGTCACAAAAAGTCAGTATGCAAATTCCAACCACTTTTTGTGACCATATTTTTCACACACCTTTCTTCAAATTCCACTCTAACGAATACTGAGGGATGCACAAATTTGGGGATGCATACGTGAGGGGTAGATTTACTCTTCTAACTCTAGTTTTAACAAACATTGGAGAAAATGCGTTCAGTGGGCGGGGGCAGATTCAATATTCTTCCTACAAGCTGACAAACAATTTGGAAAGTGCATACATTGGATAAGATTCAATATTCAAACTCCATTCCAACAAACATTCGGGAAAGTGCATACATTGGAGGGATTACATTTACTATTGTAACTTCCATCTACCCAACATTGAGAAAAGGACATACATTTGTGTTATTTTCACTACAAAGCTATAAATTATTTACCAATTTAAAATGTAAAAATATTTTTTACAAAATTATAAAAATACATTTACAAAAATATCTTTGACAATTCTAAATTTTACAATTTTTTTAAAGAAACAACATTTTTAAACAAACTATATCTCACACTTTTTACTAAAAATACAATTAATGAATCACAATTAAAAAAATAAGCACAAGTAATATATCAATTAGTTGATTACATTTTCAAATATTTAATTAATAAACCTTGTATCCAATCCCCCAGTAAAACCCATGGCCCAAATTTAAAATGTAGCACATAACCAAAAAATTAATTCATATTGGAACATATAAATTAAATCTAGCATATAAATCAAATAACAGTAACAATTATATATTTAAAATCACTACCTACCCAATACACATCTAAGCCTGAACTTAAGATTGAATAAATACATTAAATAAATGAGTAAATATTTAGACTGTATACCATAATTAACATGAAAACAATCAGTATTAATTAGAATCTAATTAAAAACGCTACTGACAATATCCCCCAATAAATCCAACAACCCAAAATGAAATTGCAATGCATAATTTAAAACTGTATTAAACATTTTTTAGAAATAAGTAACAATTAAATGATATAACTAAATTAAAAATACCATTATTACAATATAGATATTTTAAAAATATGCAATATACAATATCCTCAATAAATTCAACATCCCAAAAAATATATACATTACAATAATATTACAATAATAAACAAGACAATTTAAAAAAATCAATACAAGAATACCTAAAATGCTATACTTACCTTTAATATTTTAGTTCAAGATATTTTTTGTCACAATATTGAGATCATGATATTATGGAGATGATATTTTGGATTCAATATTTTAGTGGAAAACCATTGCTGGTTGTTGATTTGGTTGCTGCTCTTGTCCTGGCTGGGGATGAGCAACAGTATTTGAGGGAGCACCAGGGGAAATATTTGTGTTGGGGAATGTCTGTAGTGTGATGAAACAGAAGGGCTACGTTTTGGTTCATTCAGCAATGGAATAACACAAGGAAAAATATAAAGCAGCTAAAATCAATGCTGAAAGCCCTCTCTCTATTCTCTTCATTGCTACCACACAAATTCTGGAAAACAGCTAAAGCTCTCTCTAACCACATCTAAAAACCGTGACACAACACAAAAATATTGAAATTACATTTATATACTACAATAAGAAAATGTATCAATATAGTGATTCCTAATCTGTCTTCTTTTCCAGTTTTAACAAAGCTAAAATGCAGCTTTAATTAGTTGCATTAAATGATCTGTAGCTGCGAAGCTGATATCGCTATAGAAAAACAAGAGTACTTGAAATGAGCATGTTAACATTTTCCTTTAACAGTCACCATAAAATGAGAGTTAATAAAGCCCAAGCAGTGAAACCACTAAACCAATCACATAACAGAAGCCCAAAATATGAATCATTATCTATTTCCAACAACCACAAAGACCGAAAATCTAATTACATTTCCAGATTTTCCAAAACTCGCCCGAGGATATTTAAATAAATCTTAACCTGAAGAATCTTTTCTTGTGGAATTAGACATGGATCATATGAATATTACTGTGGGACTCCTTATACCTATGTGTCCAAAACACACATGGACAATTTTCCTGAGGCAATTTTCAAAGAAATCGGTCTTATTGAATTTTAACCTCAAAATTTGGCTGACGAACTATGGTCAAAAGATCACTGTCAGAAAGCAGGGCTCTGTCCAGGTTTTGAAAAGCAAGTTCCATAGCAAAAGGCCACAGATTGATTGGAAGTCTGCCTACCATTTTAATTTCTTTCCACAAATAAGACTACTTCTACACTTCAAACCTGAACATCACTAGCATAATTTTAGGATTTGTGCATTAAGCTTATTACGTGAAATTCCTGAAATTACGCTGCTATGCCACATTGCATAATTATGGGCCATTTGTGGCAAAATGTGTGGCAAAACCTTACCGGGAGCGCGTGAGTATAGCACGAATGGCTAGAACGGAAGCAGCTGGTGCTTGCTGCACTTGTGTTTTAACCTGAAATGAGATTTTGCTGCAAAAATTGACACGAGGATGTATTTCCCACTAAAAAATAGAGCTGAATGACAGATTTGCATTTTGCGTAATAAAGCATAATTTTGTGTAATTTTCACAACATTTTGCATAACTACACAAAAGTAAATTACGCAAATTTCATGCACCCCAGGTTTAAATACTGTTTACATTACACCAGGTTGAAGCAGTTGCCTAGAAAAAGCTTCACTGCCATGAACCAATAAGGGAATTATTTTGGCTTTACTCACTGTGAGAACTCGAAGCATGCTAGTTTCTAATTCATATTTAACCTTTAGGGGTGAAATCCAGGGTCACTATCTCATTTTTAAATGAAGAAATATAGCATTGATGGCTGCTTCATTCATCGAACCATACAAAGCCCAGTCACTATGTATGGCTGTAGGTTGATTTGAGCTGTACAAAGTAAGCTAGCTTAAGAAAATAGGGCATGATTTTAAACTACTAATCACAAGGTAAACACAAAGTTTCCAATAATGTATAAAAGAAATCCATGGGTCAATAAGTGGATGAAGAGAAACAGTGGTGAATCGCCTTTGATAAAACTTAAACATGGCATACTCTAGGCTATCTATGCCTATTGTAGATTTTCCGAATATAAGAAATACATTAGCCAATTCTATCGCAAATATAGAGCAGGGTCTGCACTTTTTTGGACTTGTCCGGTTTTGCCATCGTAATGAACACTTGCCTTAATAGAACATTTGTTTTAGGATTTGTGATGTATCTAATCCCAGTTGAACCCAAATACTGATTCTGTATGGAAGATCACTTTTTTCGTACCAACAGAAATGAGTGACATATGTTTCAAATACATGTTGTGAGGAAATGTGGTGTATTATATGGTATGGTTGTGTAATCTCACTGTGAAATACACTCAGGAAACCAACTTGGGTCCAGTTAGGTTCATTTTTTAAACCTTAATTCAACCCTGACTATCTGTGGCTTTGAGAAGTCAGGCTTAAACAAAGAAGCAAGTGTAAAGCATTTAGAAGTACCAAAACAAATGAGAAAGTGACACAACACAAAAGAAATATTTAACACCAAAAATTTAGTAAAATATGTCTTATTTGATGAATTTTTAGACACCAAAATGAACAAAATCCACCAAAGGGTTCTGGAGATACAGATTTTTAAGGAGAACACAAACCTGAGCTTTTCACTCGAAAACATGAGCAAGCACTGGTAAGCACAAAGTTTGGAAACTTTGTAAAACTCAGAAAGAGTTGTGTTCGATTTCCCCAGCCTGCTTTGGGTGACCAAAATTGACAGGGAAAGGAGGGCAATGAAGAGTAGCAGGACAGTTACCTTAGCACCAAAGCAGTCTCAAGCCCAGTTCCAGGTGCTATGGGTGAACCGCTGTATACTTCATTGGAGTGATCCTGATGCAAGGGATACAGGATGCTGACAATGCTGTAAGATGCTGAGGATGTTGTGCTGTCGACAGAGATGTTCCTGGGGCTACTCCTCAGTCCATAGTCCAGGTTGGGTGACTCTGGCCACAAGAATGAATGACCCTCAAAGTCCACTTTGGTCCACGAAAAGTCTAGTTGCCACTGGATCACTGGTCACAAGTCAAAGCACAACCAGCAGTTGCCTTTGATGAAGGCTAGTGTCTGTCTTGGTCAGCCAAATTGCACTTCGACGACTCTCAAGGTTCAGCAGACTTTGGTGCAACTTTTGAGCACCAGGATTTGGTCGTGCTGGCTGCACGTCAGCAGTCAGCGGTGATCTGGCAATTGTGGCTACTTACCGGCCAGAACTGGCTTCTTCAGATGTTGTAGCCCTGGTGCTGTAAGATGCAGTCAGCCATTGGACTCCTGGAGTTATACTCTTCTGTCTGGGGATTGGGAGTGACTTTTCCACAACCAGGCACCACAGGCGCAATCCTCTCTTTGCTAGCCCATGGATCAGCAGGTACAGTCTAGTCTTCAGTGCAGCCTTTCTTTGCCAGGTCCAGGTAACAGCAGGGCAGTTCTTCTTCAATCCTCTCTCCAGCCCAGATGTGATCTGATGTCTGGGTGAAAGGAGTGCCTTATATATGCACCGAAATTGCCCTTCGGGCAGGTAGCCAATACACTACATATAGTGATCCCAGAGTGCATTATTCTGCCCACTCCCAAGATGGCAGGACCCCTCTCTTGTGTATGGAGCTTGGTAGCCCACCTAAGAGATGTGGCTACCTGAGGACTACACGCCCATGGAAAAACTTGTTTGGCAACTGGTCTACCCTCTCTGTCCCCGACACCAACCCGTCTACCTCAACAAAAGAAAAACCCCTCTTGTGTATGTTCAACATTTGCCCTTCAAAGGCAGCTTCCCATTTGAAGCTCGCCTTTTGGGCTCACAACCTATAGGGCTTCATGTCAGGGAAAGGTGACACCTCTTCCAACAGTATGTTTCTATTATTCTTACTCCCTCACTCCTGGGAATCATTCATACTTCTCCCTAAGAGGGCAGAAGGCTTTCTTGTGGCCAACATTTGTAAATGACCACAGGAAGACTTGGGCAACCGAGTGGCATCTTTCTAAAAGTTGCATTTCTGAAAACGTTTCATTAAATTTGACTTGGGCATCAAGTGGGGTTTAATGCAACAGTCATTTTGATATCTTGAAGTATCAACTTTAGTAGTCCTATTCAGAAGTTAGCATAGCTGAGTTGTCAGTGTGCAACTTTTTATTCACCAATGGGGCTACTAATGTTTGCACAGTAAATACGACAATTTGGGGGTTTTACTTTTAGGACATATAAACATACATATCCTACTTTTTACTATATTGCACCCTGCCTTAGGACTGAATAGGAGGTGGGGGCTTTGCCATTAGGTTAAATGGCAATGTCAAGCTATCAGTTTAAAAATTATGTCAATCTGCAGTGGAAAGCTGGGAGACATGTTTTCATGTTGTCACATCCAGGGTGGCACAATAGATGCTGCAGCCTTGGTGGGACACTTTAGCTTACGGGCCCTGGGTATCAATGGTACCATGTACTAAGGACTTATAAGTAAGTAAAGTCATGCCAATTGGGTGTAAGCCAATGAAGCATATAAACTGTAGGGGCAGAACACTGGCACTGGGTCTGGTTAGCAGGCCTCAGTGCTTTCTCAGTGTTGAAAAACCATCAGCATCAGTCCATAACTTTGTCAGTGATCATGCAATAAGTGGCATTTTCTTACACTTGTATACTATTCATTGTGTTAGTTAATGCCCCATCTTTAAATGCAATTCAATTATTAAACCATAAATATTTTAGTTCCACAAAGAAAATAGAATGTATGATTGAAGCTGTTATTACCATGGTAATTAAAATTAATACTTGATGGCTGGCATTTGAATTCCCAAAATTAATTGTAGGTTAAGAGCTTAATAGACAGTGCACATGTTGATGGGGCTTTGGTGTACAAGACATGGTTTTAATTAGGGGATACCTGTAATTTCACATCACCCAGATAATTGTCCGATAGACAATAAGTTTGGGCAATAATGGGCTGTAAAAAGTATGATCTAAAATGGTTTCCACTTTAGCCATGTGGAATGTATGGCGGGTCTAAGAGATATGTGCTGGGATGCCAACAGCGCTTCTTGGAGATGGATTTCTGGAGCTGATGGCAAATGTTTGGAATGCAATGGTGCTATAACTCTATTTTTTCAGAGAGTGGAGCCACTGATGTGACACAATCAAGCAAAGATTACAATATAGTTCTTTGATATCAAAAGAACACAGAAGACAAAGGCAAGCTCAAGGTAATGTCACATCACCCTGAGTTCAGTTGCAAAGTGACACAGTCAAGATGGGGGATGGAGGTGCTTGAATACATCCAGGAGTGAGACATAAGAAATAATGCTATGTAAAAATGTATACATGTATTAACATGTTTTGTAAAAAAAATATATTACCTTGCAGCGGCTTCATATGGCACTGATTCAGAACATCAGAAAAGAAGGAAATCAATCCTGGGCAGAGTGTGGTTCGTCATGTAGAGGAAGAGGCTTAGGGCCTGATTTAGAATTTGGTGGACAAGTACTCCGTCACCTTGACAGATATCCCTCTGCCTTATTGCAAGTGCAAGCTACAAGTGGAAATAATGCATTTGTAATAAGACAGATTGGATATCCGTCACGTTTGTAATGGAGTACCTAGCCACCAAGATCTAAATCTGGCGCTTATTTTCTCCTTAATAAATGGAGGTGCCTTCAATGTCTTGTTGTTTATAGAAAGTCTTTGAAAATAGCATTGCCTCCCTGACCTTTTTGGCATGCGTGGTGGCTGGGTAGGGTCATAAATAGATGGGCTAAGGCATTTCAGTGAAGGGCATTCTGTACATTAAATTCATTATCAGAGTTTCTTACTTTTTAATTTGGCTCTCTTGATCAGTCTGAAACTGAATGATTTAAGGTTTTGCCCTGTTATGTAGTTTTGGGTACATTTTTGTAAGAATTCCAAGCCATTTCCCCCCAAGGGGTTAGGAGGTCGACAGAGTTTCACATGTATACTGTCTTTTTCTTTAAATTACTACCTCTCTGCTTTCTCACGCAAGCCTATAACTCTACTTTCCTAAACATCGACAGACACCTACAATGATAGCTCTCACTTTATGTCCTAGGAGAGCCGAGGACACAATTTTCTCAATGTGGATGTTCAGAATACTGAACTATTATGTAAGATAAAATTGTACTAAAAAATGTAGAAATGCGCTTTGCTCACTATTTTTGACATGATACGCAGGCATATTTTTCACTTGTATTAAAGGGCTTATTTTTTAGTGGTCAGGTACATGCACTATACTGTATGCAATCCTGTTAAGGTGAGCTCATTGTTTTAATAAATTAAAAAGAGTGGTTTCACTTGCTTTTATTTCAAAAAGTGTTGCAAACGAGTCAGTGGAATGTGATGAACGGTGTATCCTGTCCTTGGCAATCAACTGAATAGTAATTCTTTATACAAAGAGGAGACATTAATATATTCAAAGAATTGTGTTCCGTTTTTATGGAGGAGAACAAGAGGGGGCATGGTGATAATGTTCAAGGGGTTATACAAGGTTAATGTCAAATAAAAGAAAAAACATGGTAAATACTAGTGCCTTGGAAAAAAAAAACAAGTGGAGTGTTGCGGTGTTGGACTGGAGTTAACATAGAAAAAAAGCATTTGCAATGCAATAGATCTTGCATTTACGAGAGTTTGAGCTATTGGCATTGTAAATGACAATGCCAATAGCTTAAAATCTCGCAAGTGCGAGATCTATTGCATTTCAAAGGCTAAAATTTGGAAAAGCACCCCATGCAGCACTTTCACATTAATGGCGGCCAGGCCCTTTTCTTTGGGCCCGGATCATCGAAAGAAAGGGGCGTGGCTGTCATTAAAGTGAAAGCGCGGTATGGGTGCTTTTACAAAAAAAGTATCTGTTTGTCAAGTTGACAAACAAATGCTTTTTTTTTTGCAAAAGTGCATCATGCCGCAATTTCACTTTAATAGCGGCCGCGCACCTTTCTTTAAACAAGCCGTGTCTAAAGAAAGGGGCGTTGCCGACATTAAAGTGAAAGCGCCGTATGGGGTGCTTGTAAACCAACAACTGAGCAATTAGTACGAAAAAAAAAACATGTGGCCGCGTTCGGGCCACAAACAGCAAACTAAAGGCAGGGCCACCACTGGATCAGCGTGGCAAGCGTGTCCTGCCTGCAACGGCAGGCAGGAGAAAACCATTTAACCAAATAGTGCTTGGTGGCTGTAATTAAAGCCTATCGAGTAACAATACATGTAACAGGGCGTTGGAAATGGCCCTTTTTGCAGGGTTATCCCCAAAACTTTTTGCTTCTTCCTCCTATTTTTTCCTGACCAGCTGTAGTTGGCTTTAGGACTCTGAGCACTTTACCACTGCTGATCAGTGCTAAAGTGCATATGCTCTGTGTGTAAATTGTTCTTGTGATTGGTTATCCATGATTGGCATGTTTGGTTTACTGGTAAGCCCCTAGTAATGTGCACTATGTGCGCCAGGGCCTGTAAATCAAATGCTACTAGTGGCCCTGCATCACTGATTGTGCCACCCACATGAGTAGCCCTGAAAAGGTATCTCAGGCCTGCCGCTGCAGTGTCTGCGTGCAGTTTTAAAATGCCCTGTCAACCTGGCAAGTGCACCCACTTGCCAGGCCCTAACCTTCCCTTTTCTTACATGTTAGTCACCTCTTAGGTAGGCCCAAGGTACCCCTGTGGGCAGAGTGAAGTGTATGTGAAAGGTAGGACATGCCATGGTGTGTGTGGCATGTCCTGATAGTGAAATACTGCCAATTTCGTTTTTCACTATTGCAAGGCTATCTGTTCCCATAGGATAGAATGGGGAGTTTGCTTATAACATCTTACAAGCATAACTACTCCTGGGAACAAGGTATGAATAAAGTTTAGTATGCCTGAACTCAGAATGTTAAAATGCATCTTTTTGTAAGGGTGATTTTTACATTCTGTGTTTGAAAATACCACTTTTAGAAAGTAGGTAGTTTCTTGCTAAGCCATCCAGTGTGCCTCTGCTAGGATGTGTATTGACTGTCTGGCTTTGAAGTGACAGTGGCTGGGGATGTGCAGTGGCTCCAGAGGGTCTGGATGAGTCAGGGCTGGGCTGAATAGACCTGGGCTGCATTTTGAGTAGGGGGAGGAGATTTCCTTTCACCTGAATGAGCCTGGATGGGCCTGGTCTGCCTTCCACAATACTGTCTCCACCTCCTGCCAGGAAGCTGCACCACAGAGGACAGAACTGGTTTTGACTGGGCACAGGGGTTCTCTGCCACCAGAGAATAAATGATTTCACTGTATAAATATTGGGGTGCAGACCCCAGAACTTTAGATCATCCCTGGAATTCAAGAGGACCTTTTGCGAAGGAGAAGAGCTGGAGAGACTGAGGAGAAGTACTGCCCCTTTGCTGTGTGCTGGGTGGGGTTGGCCTGCAGTTGCTGTCTCTGCCAAGGAAAGGAGAAGGACTTTGCTGTGCGCTGTGTCCCCTGCTTGAAGGAGCTCTCCAATGGCATGTGTGTGCTAGCCTCCTGTTCTGAAGTCTCAGGGACACAAATACTTCACCCCAGCTCCCCTGAACTCTGCTGCTGTGAGTTCAGATGTGCCAAGAGGTGCCTGTGCCAGTTTTGGGCCTCTGGAGGTTGTTGCTGCTGTTTGGGAGCTGGATGAAAGAAGAAACTTGAAGAACTGCAAAAATGGGCGCATCGCTCTTCTTGCGGCTGTTTTTCCGACTCATCTCCATGGCGCGAGAAGAATTTCCACGCAAGAATCGACGCAATGAGGGATCGTGGCTGAAGAAAACCGATGCAGCGCCACTCAACTCCGCCGCATCGATCACCTACGCATCCCGGATTTCCATGCATCGCACCTGTGCGGTAAGTTTTCCCAACGCATCACCTGCAGACCGGAACCGTCATGAAGAATCGATGCCTCACTCCCCACACAGACTGGAATCGACGCAACACTTCCTCTGCGTGCAGTGGGACTTTCGCATCGACTCCCCAAGTACTCAGGAGTTGATGCATCTCTTTGTTTCCGAATATGTGGCTGTTGGGCCTTGTGAATTTTGACACAACTACAGGTACTTTGTGTAAAAGTCACGCATCCATAGTTTTCTATGGTACAAGTTCTTGAAACCTTTTGAAAGTCATATTTTTAAATGTGTATGATGGATTTTTGTCATTTTGGTCTTGTTAAGTTTAGATAAAGATACTTTATGGTGTGGTGTCCATTTGTGGTGTTTTTACTGTGTTACTGTGAGTGTTGGTACAAATACTTTACACATTGCCTTTGGGATAAGCCTGTGTGCTCGTGCCAAGCTACCAAGGGGGTGAGCAGGGGTTATCTAAAGTGTGTATCCCCCTTACCCTGACTAGAAGCAAGGGTCCCTATTTGGACAAAGGTATTTACCTCTGCCATCTAGAGACCTCCATTTCTAACACAGGGGGTGTCACAATGAGACAAGGCGGTACTAAGGAGTGACTACTAAGCCTATTGACCAATGAAAAGCCACAGTTTACAAAGGACAATGACACAAGCCAATAAAAAATACAAGCGGAGAGTGGGCGGAGCTTCAAGTCCATACCTGAATACAGCATGTCTCGCAGAGCAGCGCATGCACTGCCTAGGCTCGAACTAAAAAATCACGGCACTGACAAGAGTATCACAAGGACCTATCTTTTAAATAAGGAATCATAGCAGAATGTCATGGTAATTGTGGTGGGAGATTAGGGTAGATATAAATGTACAGAATATCAGAGAGAATGGCAGAGATCAAGGAATGCGGAGATTTTTAGTTGGGACGTGATATCATATAGGGTAAACAACCCTGACCACAAAACCGTCACCCCGCATGTTGTTACAACGCGGTCGTTACAACGACCGTGTTGTAACAACGCATACCATTACCACGCAAGTTGTAACCACGACTTGAGGGGGGAGAAGGTGTTGGATTTAAAATCTAACACCTTCCCTACTGTCCGCACAGACTGGAGTTGGAATAGTAAATTATACTATTCCAACATCCAGCGCCCCGTGGTAATGGTATGCGTTGTTACAACGCGGTTATTGTAACGACCGCGTTGTAACAACATGAGGGGTGACGGGCAGCGGGAAAAAGAGGCATATTCATCATATAGTAATTTTTACCTTCGAATTATTTACTTTAGTCCTTTATTGAACTTTTGGACTATAGACATAGGAGTTCAGAACAGCATCATGCAAGTTTAGCATACACATCATTCATTAAAGTCCTTCAAATAACGCCATCTTGTGTTTATAAAACTCTTCCCACATCAAGTCCATTTTAACTATATAGAAGTGTGGACTGTAATATTTGAGCATTTGCTAGTCCAGTGATTACCCTGTTCTTCACTTATCAGAAGGCGGTGTCTTGTTCCAGAATGGCATAACATAGGGGGTAGGACCTTAGGCTTATTGATGGTAAGTGCCAAGCACGTGCTGAAACAATAAAATACCTGCATCTGTGAAAAATATTTCAACAACCGGAGCATTCACGTGCAAAAACCGTTACTCCATAAAGTAGTCTTCCTTGACTTAATGTGGTACTTCAGAACAATTGCTAAGCTTGTCCATTGGAAAGCCGATAGTGTTGAGGGAAATTACTATTTTTAATGTACCAAACATAAGTAATTAGCAAACTATTTCCACCCACTGACCACCACACTTGGCTCGCCGTGTATGGATTGGCCATAAATCTAAGTTGGCTAATGACCCGCCAGTCTGCTGCTTTCAAGTCTTTTGGATCAGTACCCTGCCATTTTAGGGCTCATCTTTTGGTTTAGGGCTGCATCACATTTTGCTGTATTAGCATCACAAAGGTAAACATGTTTCAAAAGCTCTATCGTGCATTATATCTTTTTTGCTGCAGTTTGTCCCACAGAGGTTCCATGTAAACAAAAGGTGCCCACTCACAGGCACTCCTGCACAGCTACTATTGCCCGGGGGTACAGCGGGTGTTTGCATCTCCATTTTGTGGTGCATTTTGGTATTACAGAATGATCTGTAGACACGTGCAGCTCTTTCTTCAATATGAACGTCGCATGTAAAAAAACAAATACTAAGGCCTGAGCCTAGAGTATGTTCCCTCATTTGCATAGTGGAGTGTGCACATGAAAATGAGGTAATCCTTTGCCTTTGTGCCCATGCCATTTTACAGACAAGTGCATGGGGAAAATTAGCAGTCATGAGGTGTACTCATTGTGAGCTACAAAAGAGATGTGGCACAGGTGATGCTAGTGATGGGGACATGAGGTCCCCAGAGATCCCACAGACACATTTCTGCAAGTGGATGCAGTCACACACAGCAGCCACCTGGGAAACCTTTCCTAAAGTGAACTTGGGTCTGTTGACTGTAAATGTCAGAGCTGTGGTTCCAAACTGCAGATATGCCGTTCACTCTCCAGCACATGTACCTGCTCTCAGAGTTCGTGCCAGTGGTGTGTATAACGGAATCCATGCCCCTAGTTGGGCTGGTTTACCCAGGTTAACAATGTGCACCACTGCCTCGATGCAGAGTAGGACAGTAGACCCGATCTGTATGTTGGTACCTACTGAGCTATTTGAGAAACTCAAGGCATTCCAGTCAGCTCCTACTGCTCACCCCATGCATTAATGTTTGCGATACCCTAGAGAACCATTAGAGTACCTTGGTACTATACTGACCAATTATAATCTCAATGAAAACTATATTGTCTACTAAAATGGCATCATGGCAGGAAGCAAGAAAAGAAATTATTTTTGATCCATAAAACAAAGGATGAGCTGGTGGTTCACTGTTCCAGAGTGCAGGATTATGTTAGTGGAGATCTGCAAGCCACACATTCTTAAATGAAATCTTCTTGGTTGTTAGTGTAAATCCAGTGGTATGGCTATCAATAGTGTGGCAGGTTCAGCAGCACCAAGGCCCGAGGTGTGAGGGGTCCACTGAATAATAATTACTGTTGCTTTGTACTGCTCAGCCACTGTGCTGGAAACTCATTTTCCATGATTGACTTATCTCACATGGGGCATATGTTCAGGAAACTGGCGGAGCGCGTTGTTATGCCAAAATTGGTAACGCCTTGTTCCATCAATTTCAAAACTCAGGGATGCACATTATTGACAAAAATACAGTACACAACTGCATTTCCCTTAGCGCTGGCACTAAGAAGCTGCCTGGCGCCAGAGAAGGCACCCTAGCAACATTTTGCTAGGATGCCTATGCTGTAGGAGTGATTGCTTATGTGCAGGAAGGGACACCTTCCTGCACATAAACAATCTTAACAGGCTATTTGCTCTATCCATGTATGCTGCAGAATGCAGCACATGTGGAAAAAGCACTATACGAGGAGAAATAAAACATTTCTCCTCGTATCACCTGTTTAAGACAAGGTATTACCTGGTCTAGTTTTTGGCGCTAGGATGCCTATGCTGTAGGAGTGATTGCTTATGTGCAGGAAGAGACACCTTCCTGCACATAAACAATCTTAACAGGCTATTTGCTCTATCCATGTGTGCTGCAGAATGCAGCACATGTGGAAAAAGCAATATACGAGGAGAAATAAAACATTTCTCCTCGTATCACTTGTTTAAGACCAGGTATTACCTGGTCTTTTTCTTGGCGCTGCCCCTTACCTTGTAAATATGTGGCAGCATAAAAAAAAAAGCAATGGGTGTTGCAGTGGAACACCCACTGCAACACCCATTGCCCGCCCCTTTCACGCTAAGTGCTGCATGAATAGGGGCATTATTTACAAAGCTGCGCTAAGCCACGTTAAGTGATTTAACGCCGCCTTGTAAATAAGACGAAGGATGTAACGCCACCAGAACATCGCAAAAAGTGACGTTCTGGTGGCCTTAACTCCTTGTAAATATGCCCTCACTATTGCGCTGTGTAAATCCCCAAAATGTATAAAGTATGCTTTAATAGATTAGTAACTTTTTATATAATTTGGCACTTTGGAAGTGGAACTGTCCCTGCTGGAACTATCCCTGCACTTGACGGTAGTTCTCTGTAAAAATATAGGGGCATATTAACAACGGCCAGCGATAATTATCGCTGGCCGTGCTTAGCGATAATTATATTATCGCAGGCTATCTCTGGTCTTTATCGCCCTGGTAGCGCGTTATTAACAACGTGTTACTCCAGGGCGATAAAAATTCCAGAGATAGCGAGGTTATCGCCCTTTTGCAGGGAACATCGCTGGTTTTTCAGCGATGTTCGCTGCAAAAGGGCGATAACCTTGCTGATTCGACCCACAGGGTCGTATCAGCATAATCCACCCCCTATGTTAGGGATGGCTAAGTCAGGATTTTAGCAGACGTTAGGTTTTTGCGAAAACGGCCGATTTCGCCAAAATCTAATGTGTGCTAAAATCATGTGGGCTGCCTTGTAAATATTGCGATGTAAACATCAGCGATATTTGCAAGGTAGCCCATCTTGGGTACGCCTAGTGACGCCCACTTTGCATCTCATTGGAGATGCAAAGTGAGGCGTTAGTGAAAAGGGTGCTAACATGCAATTATGCATGTTAGCACCCTCTTGTAAATAGGGTGCTGGTTTTATCTCCGCTTTTTTGGCTTTGTAAGCCAAAAAAGCGGAGATAAAGCCCTTGTAAATATGCCCCATACTCTTTAACTGCTTCCCTGCGTGTGTGCGATTACTATGCATGGCTTGCAAAGCAAAGACCTCGAAATGAAAATAGAGCTGGCACGTCCTTTCGGAACGTCTCTTTGTACAATTAGTGACATTGGTACAAGCCGGAAACCTTTTCATTTCTTCACAGATGGCAATGGGTGACATTAATGAAGACACTGCTGAAATGGGAGCAGTTTCGATTTAAATGCCCTGAAAACTGAATTGCCTTGCATTGTTCTTGTCTAGCCAATTAGATTTTACTCGGGAAGACCAGCTTTTAACAAAAATAGATGGCACGAGGTCCAGGCGAGTGCATGGGCATGAACAACAGCTGTGAAAAAAGACATCATCTCAGTGGTAGGCATCCCGCAGAAAGAACAACCTTGGCTGATTACCCTCTGCAGCAGCCTGCGATTAGTATGGGCTTTGTGTCCCAGGGGGCGTTTCCAGATAGACGAGACATGTTGAAAACCGCCAATCCATGTCAGCCTTAGTACATGGCCCTGTAAGAATTATGTGCCGAGCTACGTTTGAAAGGTGTTTTATTTACAATCACCCGCGTTAAGGTTTATATGCTGATTTATTCGCGCACGTTTTAAACGTAAAAGGCTCTCTATGATTTGTACGTTATGCTTCCTATATGTTGCCAAGTTACTCGCTTCGCACCCAGGGTCAGCATTAATTGGAATAAAAATGGTAAACACTTGAAAAGTACTCTGAAGCATACCTGGAATACTTTCCTGTAATCTTCATTACTACAAATCAATGTCTTCCTTGTTGCAATCCTAATATTCATGAAGCAGTAGGCAGGGGCATCTTAACGATTTTGGGGGCCCTGGGCAGCCGCGGTCCGTGCAGGTAATGGCGGTGGGGCAATGGGGCCGCGTGGGGGATATTTCGAGGGACGATGCCGAGGGAAAATTAAATAAATAATAAATTTTTCCCTTGGCATCGTCCCTCGAAATCCCCCCCCAATGCGGCCCCACCGCTGTTACCTGCACAGACCGCGGCTGGACCTGGGCCAAACATATTTTGGGGGCCCCTATTCGGGTCAATTTTTAATTTATTATCCAATTTTTGCTGTTTCATGCCCTCTATGTCCAGGTCACTCATAGTGCACAGGGACACTCCTCCAAATACTAAATGCGTTTACATCTAATATTCAGGGATAATGATGTGTGTTTTCAATATTGTAAGACAGCACCAGCTCCCAAATACTGGAAATAATCTCTGTGTCACCCTCCCATTTCTCATACGTGAGGCCCTGTTTTGATCTAAAACAAACTTTTTATGGATGCTGCATGAAACATGAACACATTTCTCTGTAAAATGTTTTTAATAGACTCAGTTCTGGATTACCAAATAGACAAATAGACACCGGCCTATAGGACCCCTCCTTTTAGGGGCCCCGCAGCAACTGATCAAAATAATATTGATTTGATCTTGAAAGAAAGAAAATTAGAGTCAAACTTTCTTAAATTGTTTTCAAAAGATTTTTTTCTTTAGAAAAACATGAATCAACTCAAAGAAACAAAAACTTTACATTAAAGACTCTATAGAGAAAATACGGTATTAATGTAATGTAGCCATTATCAACTTAAAGTACTTAAACCAGAGACATCAGAGTCTCGTAACCGTTTGTCTCTTAAAAGCTCATCTTCTGGCAGCTGTCAGTTTAAGTAAAAAAATATGGTGCAAACTACGTGCGTGTTAATTATTGAAATTATTGGTTGGTAAAAGTAAACACGTATTAGGAGATAATTTGCGAGGGGGGCCACGAAATTTCGACTGCCTAGGGGCATCCACAGGGTTTAATCCGCCACTGAATAGGCTCTCACACATCACTCACATTAAAAGTAAATCAAAGGAAAACAGTATTTAAAACAATCTATTTAAGAATTATTCAAGGTCATCAGGGCAAGACCCTCTTCAGAACAGAGCGGGGTCTATCAAGGGGCCCCCTAAATAGCTGGGATCCTGGGCCAGAGCCCCCTTTGCCCATGCCTTATACTGTCTCTGGGAGTCGGCCTCCCTGAAACAGCTGACATTTTAGGATATAATCTGGGCCATTGGAATTATGCGAGTGTGTGGCCATGGCGTTATCACATAATTATGGTTTTACCACATTTGTCACGAAATCCATCATCTGCTGCATAATCTACAGATTTAAAAAAAAAAAAACATTTTTGTTTCTAGCTCAAATGGTCCAAGAGTTACTAAAATCCCAGCAACACATTTTGTCAGGCAGTGGGAGGCCCTTTGCAAGGACTGACTGGACTAATTTAGTCAACCCTGCAGCATAATTTGGCCCTTCCCTGCCACTTAATTCGAGTGGCACTGGATATAATTAGGAAAACAATCACCTCATCCTAAAAATATGTGTTCTCTTAATCCTAACCCTAGTTACTCCACCCCTTTTCCCTATATCCCTCCCTCCTCATTTCCGGAAATCACCTTGGTGCTGTCTCTGATGGAGATGTTTGCCTTGTAAAGGCAAGTTTTTTTTTGATAAACAACTTTTATTGTTTGAAGAAGGCAACAACACATCACATGGCAGTCCATAAAGTGCCCCACCTACCATAGGTACAATTAGCAGCAAAGACATTTGCGTATCCAGTCCAGCATACACTAAAATAAGAGACATGAATTTTTTCCCCCCCACAAATTCAGTCTGACTGGGTTCCCATATCCGCAGCTCCATACCATTTATCCCAGATTTTCATATGTTTAGCAGAATATCCCCAGGCCTCATACACAGGCTTCTCCTGTTGCGCTCACACTCCATAATGTGAGCGTCGGCACCCTAGGGGCTTTCCAGTCAGTGGCTTAACACTAACCCTGGGCGGAGTTCGCAGAGTTGCACTACGCGGAACACCGCAAAGTGCAAAAAAAACTCTGTCGCACTACGCAGAGCTCCGTGAGCGGCGGAGTATAATAGAAAAATGCCGTTTGCGGTGATTGCACAGTGCCGGATGCTTGTCCGCACTGTGCAATCATTGCGAACGGCACCATGCACAGCGCAAACTTTCCTTTTCTGCCGCTCGAGTAGATTTTTACTCGAGCGGCAGCTCTCTCAATGCGAACGGGCAGTTTCTCAAAGCGAGCGGTCGCGAGCATATGCGACCACTCGCAATGAGAAACCTGACCCCCGCGTTGAGAAATCTCGCTGGGATGTTGATTTTCCGCGCTCGCGCTCGCCAACTTGATGTTGACGATCGCGAACGAGGAAAAATCTCGCCGTGAGGTTGATTTTCCTCGCTTGCGGTCGCCAAATTGACGTTGACGAACGCGAGCGAGGAAAAAAACTCCACTCCGCAACGCAAAGCAGAGTTTTTCGGAACTCCGCGATCTCCGCGTAACGCGGAGTGCAGAAAACTCCGCGAGCAGAGCGGAGTTCACCGCCCAGGGTTACTTAACACAGGCCCCCGCAGGTCCCGCAGTGCGGGGGGCCCTGAGCTGCAGGGGCCACCCTCAGCACAGTACTCAGGCCTGAGAACTCCGAGTTAAATCTGGAGCGGGCCCCTCCATGTACCTTGCAGGGGGTCCCCCTCAACTTCGGTTCTGCCACTGTTTCCAGTGTGCAGCAATATCCCTGTTAGCCAAGTTTTTTTAGTTTTTTACTTTTATTGTATTATATCTTATTTAAGTCTAGTCTCTGTTTGAGTGAGACTTAAATTTTGTTTTTCCTTACGTGTCAGTCATGAGGTAGTGGGAGTGATGCAGAAGAACCTTCAGACTGTAAAAGTCTTAGATGGAGTAGGACATAAATATGTTTGGTCCCTGCTGGAGCTGCATGTGGCATTAAATATTGGGCAATATCGCTGCCTAATGACGCCAAGCTCACTGTGTCATTGTGGGAGCGGATGAGTTCCAGCTTCAGGACATCCAGTTAAATAAATTCAGATTGGACTAATGTAAATTGAACTGATTTAGCGAGTGTGGAATTGATGTGGACCCTCTGGACTTGTTTGGACAGCCCTGGTCTATAGCCTTGTCCTTCTAAAATGTTAGGAACATCCAGCAACTTCAACTATACTGTTTATGATAGCTGCAGCATGTTCTCTGATATCAAATGTATTTGCCTCATTGAAAATGAGTTCCTTTCTCTTTTGCATCAATTTTCCAGTTTTTGTTTACTGAGACATTCAAATGTTCTTGATTCACTCATGAATAGTGCCTTTTATCATTTTTTTTTCAATCGGTACTGGTATTTTTCAGCCGCGGTCTGTGCAGGTAAGAGCTGTGGGGCGGTGGGGCCACGTGGGGGGGTGAGGGGGATTTCGAGGGACGATGCAGAGGGAAAATTAAATAAATAATTAATTTTTCCTTGCATCGTCCCTCGAAATCCCCCCCAACGCGGCGCCACCGCCCCACCGCTGTTACCTGCAAGGATGGCGGCTGTCTGCTAATGAGCACTGTGCACGGGGTAGCGGATGGAATTCTGTGTAAATAAGTATGTGTGTGTTTGTGTGTGTTATGGGCTGTGTGTCTCTGTATGTTAGGAAGTCCACACGTTGTTAGGGCCTTTGGTCAGAAGATCAAGAGTGTTCGGCATTGGTAGCAAATTACATTGTTTTTGAAACTACACCTTCTGACCTCCTTTCAGGAGCGTAGGAGTGAAGGGGCACTCCTCACTTGTGACATTCCTCTTATTAACTTTTCCTTTTTGTGCTTCCTCGGTGTTATTGATATTCAGGCGAGTGCTGCTGAATGAGATGGCCCATTTCCTGTAGCAAATAGTCTGTGACATGAAAATAAATAACATAAACCTTTTATTATATAACAGCATTGTCCACTAATTCTTTGGTTGCAGAAAATACACAGATGAGAATTCTGTCTGTATGTCCACGTTGTGCTAGAAACCAGTAAAGCAATTGGAAGCATGTTTTTGGGAAAGACCTCTACTAGTTAATTTTGAAAATCCATTTTCTAGCACATAGTGAAGATTTCGGTGGCACACTCTTGCTGATTCTAAAACACATACAGTCGATAGATATTCCCCAGTGTAATATATCGAACAATGCAGTGCTTAATTTGAGCCTGTGGTTTCCTGTCCTCAGCACCGGCACTTAATTGTCAACACTGGCACTTATGATAGTCTGCCACATGGTTGCGCTGCTCATCTAATTTACAGATGAGCAGAAAAACGGTTGTTTAAAAATAAAATAAACATTAAAAATTACTAATACCTGCTTCCCCAGCCATTCCTCTATCTTTGGGGACCTGGAATAATCTGAACTGTCGCACTTGCATGTGAGAGAGAGGGTTAATAGCTGTTATGGCAGCGATGACAGGGGCGATGGGTGGTGCAAGTTTCAGTGGCCTCTTGGTCGCGGCCCTGGCAAATATTATTTTACAAATTAAGCACTGGAACAACGACAAATAAATTGGTCTTCATCTTAATGTTCTTTGCCCACTCGATGAAAACCACCCATTGGAAAACTTCAAAAGTTCCTACTTTTTCTGAATGGCACATAAAAAGAAAAAAAGATGCCAGCTTGATTATTGATACCACTTGAGGATTAATACCTTTGAGAAATTTCGGACTATTTGACATAAGCAAGGACCAAGATGGGATGCAATTTACCAAAATAAAGCATGACAAATATCTGTAAAAATAATATAAGCATGGAATAAAAGTTTCTTGAGATTTTTGAACTTGAAACAAAACGTGGAAAAATATTCGTTACTGTTTATTTATTGGTTACATTAATGTAAGAGAAAATAGAAGTAACTATATGTAATTTAAATATGATAATCTACTGATACATATTTTTCATTATCGACTTTTGTATACCTTTGTACATCCTAATGCAAAAAAACCTCTCTCCACCTCACTCCATCTCTTTACTTCTGCATCAACCATACCTCTCTTTCTCTACCATGCCGAGCACTCTGCTTCACCTCTTTCTCTCTACAACACACCCCTCTTTTACCATTCACTTATCTCCATTGTCTTAATCCACTTCTTACTTACTATTCTTCTCATTTTACTCTCGCTCTACCTCACTGCTCTCATTGTTTTACAATTCTCTGTTCTTCTCTCACTATCTTGCCTCTTCACCTGATTCCTCTACCTCTCTGTGCTTCTGTTTCTCTAGCTCACCTCTATTTCTACCTTATCTGTATCTCTAGCTCATCTCCTAATGAATGCCACCGCCTCCCCTTTCTCTATATTTCATGCTCCTTATCTCTAGCTCTTTCTAATCCTCTACCTCACTTGGACACCTTCCTTACCTTTCTCTCTCACTTTCTTTATACATCTCTTCCTCTTTTCACTCATCAATATCTTTCTTTCTCTCTATCTCACCATTCTCTCTTTACATTCTAACTTGTTTTATTTGGACAGGGGTGTCCGATGCATTTGTAAATGAGTGTGTATCTCTGTCCTAAGTGCCAAGCTGCATATGAACCTGGCGTCTTGACTTTTATTTTGACCCTCGCGCTGTGTTCTAATCTAGCCTGTGCACAAAGGCTTAGCCTTATCGCTGACTTTGAGAAGTCCAGGACCAGTCATGTGACATGGAAGTTGCACCAAAGTTGCCCCCATAGTTAACAGCGGAATATTGTCCCTTCCCTTTGTGTAAATACAAAGTGGTTGCGGCAGTGTACAGTGTTTTGTCAATCTTTAGTGTGACCAGATATTTTGATATGTGCCTTTGAAGAGGTGTGTCCTACTGATACTTCACATGCAAAGTTCTACTGCTTTGTGAAACATATAACCTTTCACTGACATGCTGTGCACAAGTTGAGTGCGCGTGCATGTATAGTAAGCCAGTTACAGAGTGACAGTAGTGCGTATTCGAGTCCGAGTACTGAAGCCAGCGAGATCCATTTTGAATGCCCGTGTTAGACCAAGTGGTTTCTGGCTGGCAGGGATGCATCGAAGCCATTCAGAATCCACTGCTCTAGATAGTACTGTACACATGTCCGATAATCTGTGATCACCCTTAAGTAGCTTGGCACCGAGCAGTCAGGCTTATCCTCAGGGCCCAAGTGTAAAGTACTGGCATAATACCACCCTCGCAACACAGCGTAGACCACAAAAAGGCTTCACAATGTATGTGTAAAACACTTGTCTTTGTATTATACACACACACTGAAATCAAAATAAGATACACATTGTATATACACTTTATAGTTATATGCAGTTGTCAGATGTCCCCGTTGAAATCAAAACGAGATACACATTGTATATACACTTCACAGTTATATGCATTTGTTGAACTTTCCCAATTGCAGAAAGGTCAAACAGTCACAGGTCTTTGACTATGCCTCATGACCCAGCCCTTCAGTCATTCAACTACACCAGCCAGAGATACACGTTGCCCCTGCTGGCACCCTGTTCACTAGACAGTCAGAGTCACCTAACATGGAAAGAAACAGTTACTTAGGGGCCGATTCTGATGCGGGTTGGAAAAGCTTCCCGACCGAATCGGTTGGGAAATGGTGTCCGACCCACTCGGATCGGGAAAGTCCGACCGGCGGAGTAGGATGCATCCGGATGCTTCCAGATACGATTTGGTTGAACTCCCATTGACTTCAATGGGAACATTTGTTCCTAACCGCATCAGAATTGGGCCCTCGGTCGGGAAGACACGTTCCTGATCCGATTTGGAAGGAGCAAATGCCGCTAGGAGGCCTTCCTAACCGCATCAGAATCAGGCCCTCGGTCGGGAAGCTTTTCCAACCCGCATCAGAATTGGCCCCTTAGTCTTGTCCATCTAGATAAGACTTCCAGGTGCCTGATGGCACCTGCACGAGTGTGGAATCAGAAGCCCCCCATAGACCAAAGGTTGTGACCCAGGAAGCTGGCGCGCTTCCAGTCTGGAGAAATGTTTCCCCTCAGGCAGAGGTGTGAACTGCCGTAGCCCCCGACAGTCAGCTGCAGGTGTACACAAGCCACAGGAAAATACTCAGGCTTTGTCACGATCTTCTCCACAACAAAGTACCTTGTGGTGTGGGACCAAGGAGAGGGAGCCAATGACCTCGGAGAGAGGCCTCGATGTCAGGCACTATTGTCCTCCCGATCTGGAGGTCAAACACAGTCTCAGCTCCCAGCTCAGGTCCCCCCAACACCCTTCAGACCACACACAACCTCTGGAGTGCAAGCTAGTGCAGGTCCCCTTGGTTGCAAGCATGGGTCCCTTGGACTCTGCAAGCTTCCCCCACACTCCTCGAACTCCTCACATCTTGGCACCTCAGGTGGCTGCTGATCTTTACGAAACACACTCATCTGCACAGCATGATGATGGTGTACGTCAGGACGGTCCTTGTCCCAACCAACGACCACTTCCACCCGTTTCTGCTGCACCCAGTGGGGTCCTTATGATCTTGTGGAAATGCTGCGATCCTTTGTGTCCCTGGGATCTCGTGGACAGGAGGCCAGCTAAACGGCCCTTGGAGAGTCCTTCAGGACCCGGGCCATGACAGTTGGCATTTAGCTGCAGGCCAGCTACGTCCAAACAAAATCCACCAAGTGATAGTCCCCTTCCTGGAGCACGACAAGACCCAGGCCACCACAAGTCAGCGGATAGTCCAGTTGCAGTCCCTCCTGCCCTAAGGATCCCTCGTGTCGATGTCCCAGCATCAAATCAGAGTAGTATGGTTCCAAATCCAAAAGCGTCTCTGGCTGCTCAGGCCAGACTCCCAGTAGTTAAACCCACGATGGCCTTTGAAGATGCAATCAGTTCAAGAGGCCACCTTTGAAATGCACAGGCCCTCTCTAACTTTGGTCCTGTCTGCCATCCTACCCTGGGAGGTTAGATCACTATCTTTAGTGGTGCCAAGGCCCCTCAGAGTCAGAGGTCCGCAGTTTCCCTTGAGCCCCCGAGGTTATTGCCTTCATCAGGAATGCACAGATGTAGCTGTCACCCTAGCACCCAGATGTAAATTGAAGACAGGTCGACAGGCACATAGAGTAATGAGCATTGAAATGCCCACTTTCCCAAAAGTGAAATTTACACACACGTAATGTCAGATCCACTTGCACTACTGGAGGGGATTCGCCATTACGAACTCATCGATATCAAACACGATACTGCTACTACTCTGCCCATAGGAAATACTGCTCATGCTAATCCAATGTGAGTAGCAGGTCCTGTCGTATCGAGCACACCAACCCAGTGCCATTCACAACTCTTGCTGTGAACGAACACATGCCCTATCTCTTCCCAACACCGCACCCTGTCCCCAGGGAGTACTCCAATCTAGCAAGAGACATACAGAACCTTGGCACGTAGATTTTTAAATGCCAACTTGAGTAACAGTAATCTGTGCACACATGCCTCACCAAGGTAACCTGTGGCACAATCGATGAGCTACCTCCATGGATGCACAACCAGTGCTGCTGGCCCACGGAGGAGAATTCGAGATGCATGCCCTTGACAAGGGACTTAAAGCTAACTCGAATCAGCCAATCATGTATCTGAACAGTCCAAATGCTAGCATCCAGATCAGCAGAAAACTGTGAAGGAGAAAGGCAACAAGTCGAAGGAAAGCACTCTAGAATGGTCCATTTCCAAAACTCTGGTTGTCAAATGGCACAAGACGAAAGATGATAATAGCTTTCCAAGACTTAGAAGCATATTGCCTGTATTACTGTGGCTGGAAGGTGGAGATAAAGACACTGAATTGAGGAGTATGGCAAGAGAACTACCTTTAGAAATTTCATGAAGACTTTGTTAGCAAGGGGCTAATGATTAGTTCCTCCTGAATTCTGCCCCTTATCAGATTGACTTCAAGGGTTGGTTGGCTGAAATCATGAGAGAGCTACAGGGACACTACAAGCTTCAGAGGCCTCCCTACAACTGCCCAGCTGACCTGCTGCACTAGACCTGCAACTGGACCAGACTGAGCTCTGCTGCTGGCCTCTGTCTAGAGTGAGTCATGATCCCCAAGGGGTGTCCTCTAGATCCTGGACCCTTGGCTGGCATCAGAGTCTACTTCTGTGTGCCTAACTTTGGGTTCCTTCAAATCAGATGCAGCACAACGCAGCTCGATGCAGGATCTGGCATCGCAGCCCTTGCTGCTGCTGATCATAACTGACGCAGCACGTTACAACTCATCACAGGAATTCACATCGCAGCACTGTGCAGCTCCTTATCGGAACCGACATTGAGAGATGTAAAGCTTAACATCCAGGACATAAGGTACAACTATCAGCTGGACTAACCTGGTACCTGTGTCGGGCCCATGCTCCATCGCGGTTGTCTGAACTTGTGACTTTTCCCGGTCCGGCATGACCAGATAACCACATTTAGTGTTTTCTCCTTCTTAGTGCTATTTTTACAAAAAATTTAAAAAGTCAATATCTATAGTTCTACTCATGGATTTTTGTTGTTCTGGTTTCATTTTCTTTATTAAAATTTGCTCTATTGTTCTAAATTGTTTTGGGATTTTTCTTGCGCTGTGTTTTCACTTTATTATTGATTGTGTACTACATAAATACTTTACACATTGCCTCTAAGGTACACCTGACTGCTTTTGGGCAAGTCTACCAGAGGGTTAAGAACCGGGTATTTTAGTGATTTTTGTGGTTCAGCCTGAATACATTGTGATTGTTGCCTGAGTGGGGCTTCCACCTCCCTCAACCAATAGCCCAGCTTCTCACAATGAAAAACTAACGAAAGGAAATGTGTTTAGTCTATAGACAAGAGATTCCATTGTTGAGTTATCTAGGGAGAAGACCACCTCTGAAGCAATGCCGTAAGTAGAGGTCTGTCAGATGTGCCATGCCTGCAGCAGTATGTAGAGAGCCTTCAAAATAAGAAAATTTCAGAAAGATAGTAGCTAGATTGCATTTGGAAACTACTTGGAAATGAATACAATTCTGGCTGCGTTTTTGGCTTTGTAAAATGCTTTGATATTTGAAATTTCTTTTATTTTGGCTCCCTTTGATAAATTTACAGCTCATCGCCGATATATGTTGTTATATTCAAACTATTGCTTATAGGTTTTTTAATATCTTTTTTATTTTTTATTTGAAAGAGACATCAGTAATATTCATGCGGGACCTTTTATTATTTATGTAGATGAAAAAGAGAAAGATGCTCTCAGGTTTCTCTTCCTGGAATTCCCTTAACTAGAATCTTTCTTGTTGATTGCATGGATTTGGCTGTTGGATCTATTGGACACTCCCACTTCTGCCTGCAAAACAAAGCAGAGTGGTTGCAAGCTTGTTCTGCAGTACCTGTAGTAATCCTGTGCTTTCCGTCACACAGTAGTCTTAAGCACCAACTTTTCCTTTTCTAAAATTGTTTCTATAGTCTAAGGAGGATGGTGTACAATAGATACATAGGTGGCCCATTATAGCATCCATAGCTTCTGAACATTTCATTAGAAACTTCTCACTGCTACGAAGGCACTTGATTTTCAATTTCTCACACAGTAATATTTCTTACTTCAACTTCTCCAGAGGTAGTTGATGCTACAAATGACCTGGTTTGTTGCATTGCCAATAATTCAGGGGCGTAAGAAAGTAGTATAATAGTCACTCAGTGATTCCCTCAGGGAATCACAGTACCAATTGACTTGTAGCCTTGCTTCAGGAAGAGATAGTAGTCCCCTGCCAACTCCATGTCCATGAACTGCAAGGGATCACTATGTGTGGGAATTTCATGGTCTGCTATAATCCTATGGGTGTTGTCATCCATTCCAAATGTATCCGCTCTAAGCTCAACTGATCTATTGTCAATAGAGTTCATGTGCTCTGAAATACCTTCAGTGTGCAAAGCCACAAAGGCTTCCTGGAGAACACCTACAATCGTCCAAAACGTTCCTGCAGAGAACCTTGTTTTTAAGAACTGGGAGGTAAACATCACTCCCTATCTTGAGATAGCCTCCCCCCATCCCTGCTTTGGCCTGCTAAGGGCTGAGGGTTTACAGGCTCTAACAACCTTACTCACTCTGTGCTCAAAGGGGCTTTGGAGCTGTCACCAATAAAGAAGGAGGTACCAACTGACCTCCACAGTCTGCACCTGAGCCCAACTGGGTCACATTGTTTGGACTCGGACCTTAGGTGGATTTCTAGAACAATAAACAGTCCATCTGGGAGCCAATGACAAGACTTGAACAATGATGCAGCTGTTAAGAACAGTAATGTTAGCTGCCTTGCCAGCAAAATATCAGGCCGGTCTTTCTTCATTACATAAAATTCTTTGACATCATTCTGATGCAGGAAGCTTGGCTGGCTGAACCATACCACCTGCAGAGGTTCATGTGCTTCTTCACGCCAGCTGTTAAGGGGGCAAAACATGATCACCTACTCGGTGGCCTACCAACTTATGTTTCAATTGCTTGCACAGCCTCAGCAGGCTCCTTACGTTCTGCCTCACCATGTATCAACACAGTCAAGATTGCCACCTCTTTTCAAAATATTGAAACAGAGATAATGATCATTAATGCCTATATTCACCCTAAAAGCAAGGCAAAAGCCTCCACGACAGCTGGTGGAGCAGCTTTTCAAACACATAAGTGAGGTGGAAACTGCCATCTTTGTCCTCCCAGAGGACTTGAATCTGCACGTTCTGGGCTCCTCATTGGATGACTCTGTGATAGGCCAATCTTCATTCTGGAATATACCGGCGCAAGGCGGAAACCTCCATGGCAAAATTAACAGAACAGGCACATGCCTACTGGACGATTTAGAGCATTTCAATTTTGGGGCACTCAACAGCAGGTTTTGTGAAGAAACCTCACCGGCGGCCTCTTTTTGCTCCTCTTCCACAAGTACGACGATAGATTGCACCTTCGTCAACCTTTCATTGTTCCATCAGGTCTGTTCATTTCGTCTAGGGGGTAAAGGAGACAGCGATCATCACCCATAAAAGGTATTCCTTTTAGCAACTCGGCCACATTTAGTCGTTTGGCGGAGGCACCCGACTCCACCTTTACAGTCAACTACAAGAGGATTAAGTTTGCACAATCAACCATAGGGTACTGTCACTGTCAGCAATGGCAAGCACAAATGGGAACAACAAACTACACGTAGGAAGCTGGGTGTGCTTCATGTAATAGTCTGGCAGAAGCATTTGCTGTACCACCTAACGTAAGGCCTCTTCAAACACCCACCAAGGTGGGGAGCATTCCAAAGGCCCAATGGGAACAATTGAAGCAAATACAAAAAATATAAAAGGCACCCTATGATCCCTTCGATACAAACCTAACAACATAAATCTACAAGCATCACTTCAAGAGCAAAAAACTACACTAAAGAAGCTGAAGTGGGCTGACAACTGGTCATGAGAAGACAAAGTTTGGGCAAGGCTGTTTGCAGACATTAAGCACAAAGACAGTATACGCTTCTGGGGGATGGTCAATAAGCTAATGCGTCCATCCCATGGGGGAGTCACATCTCATATATCGGAAGAAACTTGGGCAGCATTTCTGGGGGACCATTTTAATCACCAACCTGCTGCATTTGCCTTGGGCCAGGCAACCAGAAAGCGCCAATGGACACCCTTACTGAAACTTACCCAAAGGAAGTCAGCCCTGCAGTAGTCTCCCTCCGAACAGCAGCCAGTCCACAGCACTCCTCTAGGTCATACCGACTGAACTTAATGAGATGACAAGTCACAAAAGGAAGGAGACAAGGGGCCCGGGCCCCAACAACATACACCTACCGCTCTTCAAACAGGATAGGGAATTCTGAGCGGAATCTTTAGAACCACTCTTTTTTTAAACCAGACTTCGGGGCATAATCTCAGTCTCGTGGAACGGCTTGATATTCTCACCAATTTACATAAGTGGCTACAAGTCCTTGGCAAAAAACTATCGCTTGGCTGCCCTCATCGACAACGAGGCAAAATACTTTGCAGGGAAGTTGCTAGAAAAACTTACGTCTTGGGCATCTGAGAATGCAATAATACCACTCAATCAAACAGGGTTCTCTAAAATATCAGGCACAACAACTAACATCTTGGCATTGTCACTCCTTATCGATATGACGAAAGTCTCCAATCTTCCCCTTCATCTCTGTTTTATTGACTTCAGGGCAGCCTTCGACCATGTATATTGGGGCAGGCTCTGGAGTAAGCTGGCACACTGGGACATTCCCCAGACCTTGCTGGACTTGCTAATAATGGTCGACATGGATACATGGGTGCAGGTGAAACCGGATGCTGGAACTCACCTCTCAAAATGAATACAAACAAGCAGAGGGCTAAAGCAGGGGTGCGTTCAGGCTCCCACTTTATTCAACCTTTTTATGACTGACAGGATGCAGGCACTCAATGCCTGAAACTCCCATGTCCCTAGGCTAGGGGGCTTGGCATTGTCCAGCTTCCTCTATGCCAATGATATGGTCCTGGTTAGTCACACTCAGGTGGGCATACAACACCTTCTCAACACAATACATACTCTGCTGAGAATGGCTTGAACAGCAACTTTGACAAGACACGCACTATGACAAACAATAACAACAGGTAAAGGACACTGGTCTGGTACTGGGGTAAGACACAAATCCAGATAGCAACAGAATTAAATATTTAGGGCTAATCGTCGACAAAGAGGGCCTACTTGTGCATCAGAATGAGGCAATTAAAAGGAAAGTATTGGCATTGGCAGTGATGCTAAAGAATTTGAAATCAAAAATGACAGGGCCAACTCTGTCCCCCCTGTCCAGGTAGTGCATGCCAAACCTTTACCAACTATAACATATGGCAGCTAGCTCCTGAGAGGCAGGGATGACAAAATACTGGACAGCACCCTAGTTAAAGCGTGCAGAATCATCTTCAGCCTGCCAAAGTACACAGATCCGGCTGGATTATTGTCTGCAAGAAGACAGTCCCTGGCCAGGCAAGGAGCATTTATTATCTGCTGGGACAAAATTAGGAAGGCAGCCCCCTGCATTCTAAACTACTATATATGGCAGGAGCTGCAACAGAGAGACACATCGCCCCCCAGAGCTTATCTTCAAGAATCCTTGACTAATATCGGGCTGACCCAGCTCTGGGAAGCCTCCACTAGCCATACAGTTTAAAAAAAATCAGTATGGAAATCAACAAAGGTCCTTTCACTAACGGAAATCAAGGCTGCCTTCTCAGGCAGAGTGCATGCCTGGATGTCACTAAATAGCTACAGCGCTCTTGCTCCCCACAATTACTTTAGCCTGGGCTTCTCCAGAACCATCAAGGAGCAATTTCTGAAATATCATCTGGGGCCACTGCCATCTGCTCTGCACTGCCCCCACTGACAGAGAGAGGCTACATCAACTATCTGCCGCTTGTGAGCCAAAGGCACGGAAGACCGGCCACACTTATTATGCACCTACAAACAGCTGCTCAGGGAAAGGAGGCAGCTGCTCAAGGCCCATTTCACCCAAAGAGGGATCCACGTGCAGAGGCAGGCTGTGCTGCTCCGCACCTGGGGATCCGCAGTTGAACTGTCGATTGGTAAAGTTCATTTCACTGGTGGAAAGTAAAATGCCAAAACGAGTCAACACGGTGCCTCAACTATAATACATCTTGCACTTCAAGAGGTGGCAGGCCACAACCACATCTGCTCCTGGTCATCTCCTTATTGTGGTCCAAACTATGCTGAGAAGCCGAAACCTGCCAACTTTTCAGTTCAAACTCTGACACACTTTGCACTTTGTGCTCTTTGTATTTGGAACCAGAGTCTGGCTGCCTCTGACATTGTTCCACTTTCCAATCCCAGACAGTGGCCTTGCCGGCTGATTCTGCAACTTCAAGATATTCATACAAGTTACACTAAAAGTGAACTTGTGGGAGGGGCCAGCTGATCTTAGGGAATCCCCTCATCTGGGCAGGTTGCACTTTAGTGGGTGACAGGCCAAAAAAATCACAACTAGTCCTGATCGACTTCACTTGGCTGTGTGAACCATGCTGGGAGGGAAAACCTGAGATTTAACATTTTAAAAACACTTGAAGCACTTTTGCACATTGTGCATTTTGCATTCAGCTTCAGTGCAAAGAGTCTGGCTGTTATCTGACAATTCTGCTCTTTTTAATCACAGCTAGACAATTATAAAATGTTTATGTTGACCTATTTTTAGCCGGTTCATTACTGTAAGGTGCTATTACCAGTTACACAGTTACGCATGCATAGTACTATATTGTACTGTGTGTATTTCTGGTTTTATTGACTGTTTTACTGTATTGCAATGTTTTGTAGTAACTATGCAAATAAATGAACTTGAAACGGGTCTACTAGAATGGCATATCCATATATATATGCTGATGAGGGTAGGACTATTAGGTTTAATCCCCACCCCCAAAAGAAGATGAAATTCTGTTGGACAGGCATAGGTCATATATGTGCTGTGTAAATACCAGCTGCTTTGGGTTTGCCCTGACTCTGTATCCAGAAACAAATTTGGTAATGAAAGTTGACAAAATTATCTTAACCAAAATACTGAAAGTAAATTGAGGCTACTAACCAACATGGGCTGTTACGTGAGTGTAAGGTATGAACACTTCGGAGTATGACTGTCAGAGGAGTGTCTTTGTGGCCATGTCATATATGTGAATTTGTGTTTTTGATTCTAAGCTAATTTTGTCTGCTGATAGAGAACACTGCACTGTGAAGCTTGGAATGCATATGAAAAATGACATGAGAAGTTCAAGTCTGAAGCCAGATTGTGTTTCTTTCTGAGTTATGGAATAGGATATATTTTGTGACTTTTCACAACATAAATTAATCCAGTAATGACCTTTTCTGTCATGGCAGGGTAAAACACATATTCAATAGCTGCAGTAGGAAAATTATTTAACGAAGCAAAATAATTTAAATATATTTCTGACAACCCAAATAATCGAAAGCTCATTTAGTGGAAAACAATCAAATTAATAGAAACACATCTCATTGGAAATAAGAGGGGAAAAAACCAAGAAACGTTCTATAAATAATGTTAATTTAGAAAACAATTTTTCAAAACAATTGTGGTCTCAATAACAAGTCTCACTAAGAGAACAGAGATTTAATATTAAAGTGGGAAAAGATGCAAGGAGAGCTGGCAGCGAAAGACAAGATATAAAGAAGGTTCAGTGGAGAGAAGGTGGTATGAGTTGGGACCCACAAAAGTCATAAAAAGGGAAACCATGGAGATGCGTAAAATAAACTGTCTTGAAAAAAGGGTTAAGGGAGGAATTGTGGGCATTACCCCACAGTCCCACTGCGACAAGGTTGAGGAAGGGTGGTAGGACAGAAGGAGGAGGAGCAGGGAATGAAAGGCCATCTTGGAGAGAAAAGATCACGGGAGAGAGGGATGTGAAGTTTGGGTCCTTACGCTGGGAACAACAATTTAAAAAAAATCAACCATCACAAGTGTGACGGGAACGGGTAAAGAAATGGGATAAAGGCAAATGTTTCTATGCAAACCTTGTAGATAAACAAACCTAGAACTGCTTCTCACGATTCATACTATATTAATTTGTTTTTCTATGACCTCACACACAAACATTTATCGGCAGGCTCACCACCTCTCTGGGCTCAGGGCACCAGTGTGAATTATGCACAATAAAAGGTTGATGTGGCAAACACGCATCCTCTGTACCTTTTGTGTGTGTGTCTATATGAGAAACTTGCACTCTGCCCATGCTGTGCCAGTTCTATGCGTAGTGACAGCTTAAACCTGCCTAGTCCTCTATGTACCTGTTTGTGTTGGGGGGTGAGGAGTGCCTGTGTGTGTCTGGGTATGTGTGTATTTGTGTGTCTGTGTTTGGCATAGTATTTTACCTGCCTCTGTATCTTGTGCTATACTTGTCACAGCTGATTCCTGTGCTGTTCCCATTCTCTGTGCATGTGGAAAGCTTCTGTTGCCATGATGAACTTGTTCTGTGTGTAAATATTGCTTGTCCCTCTGTGGCATGTGCTGCACATGCTCGCAGTTCATTAGGGAAGCATGTCCGGCCCATTCAGTACATATTCTCCACGTGAAGCAGGCTTGTTCTACTGCTGTCTGTGTCATCTCTGTAATACCTCTTGTACCTGTGGGAGAAACATGCACAGTTGATGTCTGTGCCGTCCATGTTTTTATAAGTAGAGCTTCTGCTGCTTCTGACTGTGATGTACCTGCTCTGGGTGTATAAGGGGAGGTTTTCTGTGCTTCATCTGTGCTGTGCGTTGGGGAGCACTCTCCTAATGCTGCCAACGCTCTACCAGCGCTGTGTGCCAGATAAGCGTGTCCTGCCTCTGTGTGTTCTGCACCTGTCACGTGAGATGGAAGCTTTTGTTATAATAAATGTGTTTAAAGCGTTATTTCCACCGGAGCAAAGATAGTGTGGTGAGATATTGTGTTATAAGAGGCCCATGTGTGCATCTTTCCACCTCCAGTACTACAGCGGTTTCCATTTTTTAAATCATATTTTATTACTTGTTGCGAAATGTGTGTCTATGCAGGTGTGAGTGTGTGCACACACACGTGTGTGTTGTGTTGGGGTGTGTGTTCACGCCCGTCGTTTAGGGGGTGGAATTCTGCAATAGATGTAAGTGCCTTGGTGTGATGAAAACACGGCAACCTCTACGTAAATTCACATTTTTGAAGGGTACATTTTATTCTGAAGGAAACCAGAAGGCGCATTTTGTTTTATTTCCTTCCCATGCTATCATGCACTGCCACTCATCTTCGCTGTTTTGATTTTCACCTTGATGATGAAACCTGTCGAAGGACTAATGTGTTTCTTTCCCCTGAAACCGATCAGACATCCATCAGCACTTTACTGCGCCTGCCAACACTAAATGACACACGCTTGATCCTTCACACTCTCTCTTGACACATCCCCTTGAATCCAGAAATATCAATAACCCTGCAGTGTCAAATTACTCTCATCTCCTGCGCCTAGTTCTTCAAATACTATTCAGAAATTCATGCCTAACATTCTGATCAGCTTTGCTTGTTGCTTTCTTTTCTTATTTATGCTGAACAGCAGCACACATTGATATACTGAATCCCCTGTTAAATCTCCAAATGCATAAAAAATGTATAGGCATCAGCACTGTGGGGTAGACAAGAAAAAATGAACCCCTCCTGATGTCCTATTCCCAAAAGTAAAATATTCATGTGTATATCTACTCACACGTATATTTACTGTTACACCTAGGTGTAACGTTACACTTTTTTGCTGTTCTCCATTTCAGAGTGTAGATTAACAGCTAGGTTTAGACTTGAAATTGAAATTCGTACTTGTAAAGCGCACTTATACCCCCAAAGAGGTGTCCTGGCGCTGTACGCATACCGCTGTGGAACCCTTCCTGGCTTTTCCCTGTTAAATGTCCACTCCTGGGCACCCCCAGGGTGAAGCCAGGCATCCCAGCGCTGTTGGGGCCGTTGTGGAGATTAAGCAAGCTATTGCCCAGAGTTGCAGAGTGGGACCCATGATTAGAATAGGCACCGAGGCGAGAATTATCAGGTCTGAGGAAATTGAGCCCAAGACCCGCCGAGGCGGGAATTGAACCCTGGTCCCGGGCCAGATCTCTGCATCAGGGTCTGCCGCTCTAACCATTGAGACACACTTCTCCACTTGCGCGTCTTCACCCATCAAATCAGGGGGAGGAGCCTCCAACAACATGGTTAAGGGTTTAAAGTCAGTAACTTTGCACACAAAGGTGGCGGAGATATCACTGTGGGATGATATAGGGACAATTATTAAGTGAAATTAAATGAGTGTAAATAATTAATTTGAATATATTAATTTTCATTTCATTAATTATATATAAACAATCATTTTAAAAATCCCACCCTCACTAACATTTCTATTTTTATTTAATCATGTTTATTTAATTTCAATGATTTCAAATTCTTCAACAAAAGTTTAAAAGTTTAATTTCATTTTTAAATTAAGTTTATTATTAACTTGTAAAATTAGAAGATATGCGGAAGGTGGGGAATATACCATGGCATGGAGATATGACTTGTTTGTAGCATGTTACAATGTGGCTTTGAAATGCATATGTAAATGTACTTTATTCAGTGGTTTAAAATTAATTAAAAAAATTGTTATAAAAAAAATAAATTTAATTCTTTAACAATTATACATACTTTTTAACATTACTATATATGTATAATTACATGCCGCAGTTATTTTCTGTAGAAGTGTGTTCCAGAACCTTTGGGTGGGAATGTGTGGTTTGTGACTTACTGCAAGACTGGGCTGGAGTACATTTACACCTCTTTTGGCACTTTAGGGCTGACAGTTTTTCAGTGGTTGAGTATTCCTTAAACTCTCCATGCTGTGTAGTGCATTTTGTCTGTGTGTGTCCTTTATGAGCAGTCTGACTTGTGCTGACGTGCTATTTGTGATTATAACAAAGCATTAAAGAAAGTTCTTGCCAAGGATAAACCCGATATTATCTTTCTGTTTAATATAAATCCTGGAAGAAAGAAGGATATAGTGAGACACACGCCACCAGACGTTATGGCCCTCCCATTGTCATACCTGACCAAATCTGGCAGCAGCCGCTTCAGTTTATTGAGTAGTTTCTGGAAAACTAGACACTCAAAAATACTTATTTATTTGATTAAGGAAGTGTGGAATTTAAGGAGTATAGCACATGGAATAGAAACATTTTATTTGTAAAAAAAAATCTTTATATTTAGATATTTGACTTGACTGTTGAACTGTCACATTGCTGTATAAAATTCAATAAATATTAATATAAAAATGATGCTAAGTGATCTAGAATGGTGCGAAGTGATAACCATAGACCATAGGGCATATGCATAAAATTGCATTTAGCATATTTGAGTTTGCTGAAAAACAATATCTACAAGTCACCTCAGGAAAAAAGGTGAAAAATAGGAGTTTCTTATGGAAGGGGTAAGTGGAGAGGAGTGGCAAAAAATTTGTAGAGAAGGAGGTGGAGGGCACTGATGTTAAGGAGCTTGGTCAAGAGACATATGACACGAAGACGGTGCCAAAAGTGGTTACTCCTTTTTAGCTATTTAGTTAGCATTCATAGCAGCATAAGAATCCTTACAAATGTTTCAAAAGAAGTGGAATCAATTGTCCTTCCATTCCAATGTAAAAAACCTTAGGGTTGCCAGCATACCCTACAAATGAAATATTTTGAAGACCAACTTCACCCATATCAAATCTTTGGTCAATACTGTTAGTAATCACACCAAACACTTTTCAATGTAGTTGAAGTGGCAAAAATGAATTCTACCTCTTTTACATTTGAAAATCCTCCAGCAATAGTGCAAGCATGTGAATTGAAGGAAAGAATCAACTCCATAAAACTTTCACTGCATCACCTCACAAACTCAAACAAGTAGCTGAAGTCCATATGTAATGGCAAGTTGAAAAGGCTTAAGTTGGACTCTTTCTCGAAAACAATCTATTTAAATGTATTACTAAAATTAAGTCTTCAAACCATTTCATAGTACTAGTTCAAGGGGAACATTTCTAAAGATGGGGCCTACCATTGTTTGCCCAATTTGATCAAGGTAATGAAGCTCTCTCTAACACAGGAATTGTTGCCAGATTGCCTCAAAAGTGGGCAAGTCATTCCACTACTGAAGAAGCCATCAATGGATTTAGAAGATTGCAACAATTTTGACCTCTCTAAAGTCTGACATAGCTGGTGAAAGTTCTTGAGAGATGTGGTGTAAAGTAACTTACCAAACAAGATCTCTGATAATATGTATTTTAATGAGTTTCAGTTGGGGTTCAGAAAGGGGTGCAGATTTGAAACTTCCTTGCTCCACATAGTAGGTGATGCAGCTCAAATGTTCGACTCTACCAGATTCTGTTTCCTTGTCCTCCTTCATTTTAAGTTTGTTTGATACCATTCTTTTCTATTTGGTTTTTGTAGAGCACATGGCTACCTTATCTAGGCCTTCCAGCGCTAACTGATCAACTTACCATGAATCACTCCTTGCTCAACAGGAGTCCTAAAGAATGCACAGCCACCAAAGACATTGCCCTCAGTTAATTCACCTGCTGCTTGACCAACTGCTCACTTGTTTGAGAAAGAGGGTCCCACAAGGTTCCATACTTGCTCCTACTCTTTTCAATCTGTACCTCTGTCTGTCCTACTTAAGATCTCAGCGATCCTCTATCATCAGTATGCAGGAGATTCACAAGTTCATCTTAGATGGTGTGGTGCCAGAATATTGTAGTCATAAAATCATCTGACCAAAATATTGTTCCCTAAATATACTTTACAAAAATATCACCCTGTTCGAGTTATTAATTAAAAATATACACCCTAAGCAATGATATTCTTGTCAACAATATATAGGGCTCAGATGATATTTTTGTACACAATAATCAGACAAACAATCTCTTAAGATTTCCTCTCTCAATCTTCCATTTTCCCCAGAGACCGCAAACCGTCCAAGAGTGGATGTCTTCAAAACACTGAAACTTAATTCTTTTTTAAAACTAAGTTTCTTCTTATCTTTAACTCTCAATCAACGTTACCTGTCAGATCTTCCCTTTAATCCTGTGGTGTTCTGGATTGTAAACCACAATCATTGACAGTGCTAAATCCTCAAGTTTCATCCTAGAGAAAAGCCACAGAGCTGTATGTAGAGTTTTGGAGACGGGATACTCCATTACAAACATGGCAGATGTCCTGTTGGCACTATTACAAGTGCATTGAAGCCTTGAGCACTTGTAATATGATGGACAAGATACCTGTCACATGTTGACAGAGTATACCATCACCCAAACTCTAACAAGGCACATGGTCTGCAATCACACATGAATGCAATTGCTAAAAGTATGTAATTTCAACTAACACTTCTTTGAAGGATTTCTTTATTTCAGAACAAGATATCAAGATTCTTGTTAAACATTTTCTATTGTCAAGGACTGACTAGGAGAAGGCTTTTCTGATAGGTCTTGCCAAGGCACTTCTGCCTTTTTCTGAAGACAGTATTACATGCAGCAGCTCAATATGGCGCAGGAACTAAAAATGTGATCACATTCCTCCTGTGTTTTTAACTCTTCAGTGACTTCCATTGGAAGGCAAGGCACCTTACAAGATGGACAGTATTTCTCACAAGGTCTTCCACATATCCACCCCATGGTACATAGCCTTGAAACTGCCAGTATCAAGTCAACTCAGATCTCTAAATAGTATGGAACCTCTTGTCTTAGTACCACCAGTTTTCAAAAAGGAATCTATGATGGCACAACACTTTGTGGGCAATGCAACAATGCTGATGTTCTATATATAGTTCTAATTCAGTTTGATGCATATATATATTCTTTTCATTTTTATTACTATTGTGACTGCCTTAGCTCACTGTGTAATTTTTATTCTCTTCATTGTATAGTGCTCTAATGCCCAAGGGCCATTTTCATGCTCTATAAAACAGCATAAATAAATATATAAGTAACCTGAGATTGTTGATAATTATGTGGACTATGTGCCACCAAGTTTAAGTTTATTATGATATGGAACTCCTACGGAGGTCCACAAAATTACACATTACTGATAAAACAAGAAATACATTTCTTTCAATAAATAGTTAGTTCGTCCTTTGTGCAAGGGTACCTCCATAAAAAACCTGTTATCATACATACTATACTAACTATACAAAATACGGGAAAGGATAAAACGGTCATCAAAGTGCAAAGTGCAATATATAAAGAGCGAAATATTAAGACATATTGGACTATGTGCTATAACACAAGAAGAAATGTCTAGCCAGACAACTTGATCGTGTGGAAACTCTAGTTGTGTCACAATTGTAAAGTGGCAGCCAAATGAGAAAGAAAAACACACAAGCTAATTTAACTAATTGAGAAAGTGTAAACGGTAACTATGAAAAGAAAGTCTAACTAGTTGCAACACTGCATTATTTGTTGACACAACAATCACTGTGATAATCTTTTGGTAACGACTATATCCATCATTAAAATTATCCAGATGTCAAAGTATTGCAGCGGGGGTGCATGTCAGTGTTTCCAGTTGCTGCAGTTGTAGTAACACCCACTGTAAGGTATTAGCAGCAATTACTTTCTACAACTTATTATGTGTGCTTGCTGTGTGTCTCTCTGAAACCCTAAGCGTTTTTTGCACAGACACATATTTATGAATGTTCTGCTTTAGTAAAACCTAACATATCATGAGGCTTCAGTCAGGTGATAGGAACAAAGTAAAATTTTATTGCAATAAGTTTTTTCCCATATCAGGATTTGAGGTGCTGGTGACAATCAGATGACTGGGAAGGAAATTCCGAAATGGAAGATTGTCAAACTGGAGCTAGGACTCAGGGCGCTATAAGTACCTGGTTGAGGTGCCAGCAAAATGTCCAGAGCAGCTGATGTGTGACAGCTTGGAAAGGCAGGAGCTCCCTGCATATGAATGTCCCTCTGGATCTAGATTGAAGCTAATGAGCCAATCAGTGCCCAGGTTTTCTCCTTTGTTTCCATACCTGATCTCCTACCTTGCAGTTGACCCTCTAATATGTGCCACTCATTAAAAAAGGTGATTTGACTCCTTTTCGCTAGAGAAGATCTTTGGTTCTGAGGGCAAGTGTTTTTCAATGAGCTGACATATCTCCTGTCAAGGTGATATACAGTCTACACAACTATGTACTACACACACAAACTTCTCCGGCACTATTTTAATAATCTGTAGGAGAACCATCAGGTTCAGGGAGCACAGACCACTCCCAGCATAAAGTGCCCAGAGACTGATTCAATCTACAACTAACTTTACTTGTGTGGTTAATTTTGCTGAAAAGATCTCTCAAATTTTTGTAATCTAGGACATAAAGGGGCCTAGTAAAAAATATGTTTTGAGTATGTAAATTAGTGCTCCAGTAGTACTACTTTATGTATTCAAAAACATTATTCACAAAACTCTGGCTGGTCCACCCATGACTGCCCTGTCTTTTATGTGCAGAGTTCTCCATCACTAGTGTGCATGCTGTCTCCATTTTAGGTGAATTGTGTGAAGGGCAAGAATACCATCTGTGTTTAACTATCCATGCAGGTGTAAACAGAAATCTGTGTGCATGGGATCTCTGCACATAGATTTCCCCCTGACAATAAGGCCATACAATTTGTACTGCTCCAAGGTGGAAAAGTAGGACTGTTGTTAATGAGTCAGTCCCTACAGAAATATTCACCATATATGAAGTTTTTAACATTTGTTGGTTTTACGACTCTGCATTGCACACACGCTGGCTTTATAGCAAGGTATATGTCTTCAGTCTTACAATTACTTGGGCTCATTTAGGGCTTCAGGCATTGAAGTATAAACAGGAGGTTTGCATGTAAAGCAACAAAACTACACATACTAGGTATTGGAAAATTGTCCTCTCTGAAGGGTCACCTTAAACGTTTTTGCCTTCCTCCTCCTCTTTTTGCTGAACTCTTTTTGTTGGCCTTAGGACTCTGAGCACTTTACTACTGTTAACCAGTGCTAAAGTGAGTGTGCTTCTTCCTTAAACATGATGACATTGGTGTATACTGATTGGCATATTTGATGTACTGGTAAGTGCCTTCTAAAGTGGTATACCATATACCCAGGGCCTGTACTTCAAATGCTACAAGTGGGCCTGCAGCACTGATTGTGCCACCCACAGAAGTAGCCCTTCAAACCTGTCTCAGGCCTGCTACTGCAGTGCCTGTGTGTGCAGTGTACTGCCACTGCGACTTGCAATTTAAAACTACTTGCCAGACCTTAAACTTCCCCTTTATTACATACAAGTTACCCTTCAGGTATTTATTTATTTATTTATTTATGAGATTTGTAAAGCGCTCAATTACCCATGGGTGTCTCGGCGCTAAGGACAGCAGGCAGATACCATATATTGGAGAAACTTACTGATTAAACAGCCAGGTCTTTGTCATTTTCCTAAAGGTTAACAAAGATTGGGAAGATCTAATCTTTAGTGGAAGAGAATTCCAAAGTTTTGCAGTGGCGACTATAAAACGTTTATCGCCCCATGAGGCTGTTTTAGTGCGAGGGACCCTAAGCAGAAAAGCAGTGGATGAGCGAAGGGCTCGGCCCGGAACGTAAACTGCTAGCTCCCTGATTAGAAACTGAGGTCCTGTTTTACGAAAGGCTTTATAGGCAATACACAAGGCCTTGAACTTTATACGATTCTTCACACATAGCCAGTGATACTTCCGAATGACATGAGAAATTGGCTTATATTTAGGGGTTCCTGATAGCATCCTGGCGGCTGCGTTTTGGACTGACTGTAGCTTATGAACGACTTTTTGGGGGCATTTACAAGAAGCCCGTTGCAATAATCAATAGTAGACATAACTAATGTACTAACCAAAGTTTTCCCTGCAGTCAACGGCAAAAATGGTAAAATCTTTTTATCATAAATACTGTCCATCTTGTAAGGTGCCTTGCCTTCCAATGGAAGTCACTGAAGAGTTAAAAACACAGGAGGAATGTGATCACATTTTTAGTTCCTGCGCCATATTGAGCTGCTGCATGTAATACTGTGGAATGAAGCTGAGACCACTGAGTTAGCATGAGGCAAAAAAGTCAATTTGTCATCGTATATGACGCCCAGGTTCCTAACCCTGGTAACTGGGAGTGGGGGGGAACCCAGTGAGACAGGCCACCAAGAGGAGGACCAAATAGGAGATAGCTTGCCAAATGTCATAACCTCTGTTTTATCAGAGTTCAATTTGAGGCAATTGCTGGACATCCAGCTACTAATTGCAAGCATGCCTTTTTGAAAGTTGGCGGCTACCTTTTCACCATCATTATGTATAGTCAACACCAGTTGCGTATCGTCGGCATACGATGTAAGGCCCATCCCATGAGACTTGATTACTCTAGCTAAGTCCGACACATAGATATTAAATAGTGTCGGACTTAGGGATGATCCTTGTGGGACACCACATGGGAGGGCCAATTGGGCAGACTGGAAGGTGCCAAAGTTTACCGACTGAGTCCGGTTGGTGAGAAAGGAAGTCAACAGTGCTCTTGCATTGTGTCGGATACCCAGTTTAGTGACACGGTCGATCAAAATGGTATGATCGACCGTGTCAAAAGCTGCTGAGAGATCCAACAATACAAGAACCGCTGTGCCTCCTTGATCCAAAATGATTCTAATATCTTCAGCTGCCTTAATGAGTGCGATTTCTGTTCCATGGCCTTTGCGAAAACCAAATTGAGTGTCGTCTAACAGATGATGATCTTCAAGATACTTAGAAAGTTGAATATTCATCACCTGGTAGAGGTAGGCTCTAAGTAACCCTTAGGTAGTGTGCCATCTAAGTAAAAGGTAGGATATGTACTTTTATAGTTGGCATGTCCTGGTAGTGACAAACAGCCTATTTTGTTTTTAATTACTGAGAGCCCACCACTTTCATAGACCAGCTTTGGGAATTCCTTAATACACTTTTAAGCTGTAATTCCTGATCAGAGAGGAGTAGTTTTTTCATGTTTCATATCTGTGGAATGGTAATGATAAATCCTCCTTACTGGTGAAGTTGGATTTAGCATTACTGTTTTAGAACTGGCACTTTTACAAATTGGACATTTCTCTGCACTTACTGCTCTATGTGCCTGACAGCCTGTCTCCAATTTACGTCTGGGGTGAGGGACAGCTACACTTTGTGCATTCCCTCTAGATATGATTAACAAAAGGGGGGACGAGGAGGGGCTAGTTAAACGAGGTCCAACGTACGAGCCCCAGAAGACTGTATGCAAAGAAGGTATGGAGTTCCTCAGAAGCAAGCGACAAGGAGAGGAGATACTATGAGGTGTGGGTGGTAAAAGGTAACTACATACCTCATCAAAGATAAAGGCAAAAAAAGGGGGGGGAAACCCCTTTACGGAACTAGGGCTCTCACACACCCAGCAAGCTAGGTGTCATGCTTCATCATATGAGCCTGCCCCTCGTCAGGTCGGCGCTGCAATACCTGACGGGCTCCCAAACCGGGGCTCTTTAGCGGGGATCTTCTGTTCCTGCCGGTGGGTGCAGTGGGGGTGAGTGGCCTAGTGTGTGTAGATGTAAAAGGAAAGTAGATTAAAACAGGTCAGTTAGTCCTAACCATTATTTAATTCATAAGGTAAACCGCCTGATTAAAAATATATAGAGAGAGGCAGTGCACTAGATGCAATGTGTCTAGTCATGTAGCCCTACTCTCAGTTGATCGACATGTTTCGTGCCTCTAATGTCAGGGGGATCTGGGCACTTCCTCAGGATCAAAGTGAAGTACTATCTACACTACGTGGTCAAGTGACATCTACGTACCACGTGTTCAGGTCAGTGACCTGTAATACAAACAAAAGGTGAAAATAAGTTAACCACAGAGTCTAATATAGCACTTGCATTGTATCGTATCTCATCAGCCTTAAAACAGAAAAAGAAAGAAAAACCATTATATAGCTACCACTGTAATCGTGTTTATCTTAGCGGGCCTCTATGAGTAATGAACTGGTAAAAATGCACTATTCTCACCATATTGTGCTCATAAAAATATTTTAAAGCATTGTGTTGTCAAATAGTACATACTAGTAAAGTCTATACATATAAACACTCATGGTAGCGCCTGGTGAACTATTAGGCGGTAGAGGAGGTTCAAAGACTCACCTATCCTGTTATCTAGATTTGCTAGCAACAGTACCGGCGGTCATAAAATGGACACCGATGTGGGTCCTGGAAATGCAAGCCAGAATAGTTAGGACGTTATGGCTGACAGTGATTAAACAGAAAGCCATGTACAGGAAGACAGAGGGCCAACAAGGGTAAAACCAGCATTCAGATGCGGCAAGGAAATCAGGCTAACCCCGTGTGGTCAACCGTAATACTGGATAGTCGGTGGCACCCAGGGCAAGACGTATCTAAGTGATAACGAGGGGCACACAAGAGATGACAATGCTCAAACGTCTGTCCCATAGAAGTAGTAGTGCCGTATTGGAGCTTGACCCAGGGCAACACATATCTAAGTGATAGCGAGAGGCACACAAGAGATTTAGATGCTCAACCGTAAATCCCATAGAAGTGGTAGTGCCGTTGTGGAGCATGAGGACCGGCGGTAAGGGACCACACGGGCAGCTGAAATCAAAGGCTACAACTAAATAAGGCTTACCTCTGCATTGGTGCGATCCGAAGTCCGTAGTAGCAACAGTTCGCACTGAGATGATACTCACCCACGTGTGACCACACCAAGCCTGCGACCTACTAGATAGCCACAAACTCAGGGAGGTGAGGCTCATCTGCATTCTAAGCACCCATCTGCATTCAGATTGGCCTTCCTGGTCAGGAAGGAATGAGAGGGGATAACAATGACACTTCAATAGGTAGTCCACACACAAAACACTGATTTACCCCCACCCCCGCAGATAGCCTGACAGACAGGACTTGGTTGAATGGGATCCTTGTGCACTTCAGGGAGCTGCTTTGAGGTCACCCCCCTACATCAAAGGCACTTTGGGATACAAGTACTGGGTCTCTGACCCCCTCTAAAATCAGACACTTCTGGATCTTGAACTGAACCTCTGTCAGAAGGACTGCTGTGGTGCTTAAAGGACTCAACTGATGGCTTTTCTAGAAGAACTGCTTTTCTGCTTGTTGCGCTGCTGCCTGCTGCTTCATGACTCTGCTGTAGGAGAGCTGGACTTTGTCTTCCATCCAAGTGATCTTCAAGGTCTTGCTGGCTTGCCTCCTGTTTTCTGAAGTCTCATGGACACAAAATACTTCCTGCAATCCTGCTGGTGCTGCTGGACTCTGCCTTCCGTGAGTCCTACCAAGTTCCGGGCCTCAGAAGTGGGTTATGCTGCTGTTTTCTACAAATCCGATGCATCGTCACCACTGTACCGGTCATAGCTGACACATTGTCCTTTAACACAGAGGCTGTTCAATGACAGCAGTTCTACAGCCTGCACGGCCAGACAATGATGCTTCGTGCGCTCGATGATGACGCATTGCCTTCACCTCAGCGTAGCTCGATGACAACGCAGCAACACAACTGCATGGAAAAGATCAATGCATCGTACCCTCAGCGTCGACACTTTACTCCATCCAAGGTACTTTCTGAGCGGGCCCTGCATGAGTCCTGTAGCCGGCCTGCCCTCCATCGCGGTTGGCCTGACCTTTGGATTTGCACCCTCCCTCGCAACCTCAAGTGACTTTTTGACTGCGAGTGGCTATTTTTGCATTTAATCTTTAAAAATTCATATCTCAACTTCTATTGATTGGATTTTTGTCGCTTTGGTCTTGTTTTACTCGGATACATATTTTCTATTTTTCTAAACCCTTGGTGTATTCATTGTGTTACTCTGTGTGTGTGTTGCACAAATACTTTACAGATTGCCTCTTTAGATAATCGTGACTGCTCTGTGCCAAGCTACCAGAGTGTGAGCACATGTTATCTTTTAGCATGTATCTAGCTTACCCTGACTAGAATGGTGGTTCCTGTCAGTCCTCGGAGCATACCTCAGCCAACTGGGAATTCCATTTCTAACACCAGGGCTAAACTGAGGAACTGCCTGGCCTAATGCATTCCTGGTGATAAGAAATGAGGTGTATCAGCTGAGCCTCTAGATGTTGGATACAGACTTCTTACTCAAAGAGTGAACTGATAAAGAATTAGCGGGTTGCATTTAGGCACTATAAAGGTGAATACTATCTTTCTATTGATGTTGCTTGCTAATCTAAAACTAACGCATTGTGAGCTATTATAACAAAAACATACTCCTGATTTTGTATCACAATCACCGCTTCCAGTCCTACTCATATTTCCCTTCATGCCACTAACCTTATTGGAATGCACAATTATTGAAAACTCCTCTTGTCTCTTCTGTCATGTTGCTGACCGGTTAAATCATTGAAGATAAAGGTCCAGGGCAATGGAATGGCCCCCTGCCCCCTCCCCTTGACCTAGCTCAACAACTCCTTGGGAACTTCTGGGGAAGCTAAGGCTATTTCACCTCCTCATTAAGTCGCAGCACCAGGGAAGAGCTACCAGTTGTTAAATTCAATTTGACTTCTTTGGAAGCGACATTATCACACAGACCTCCCAGCCAGTTCCCAGACATCTGATGCATATTAGACAGAAGCCTGTGTTTTTCAGATTACAGTTTATGAACCACAGATCAAAATATGATTTGGAAAAGTGTTATCAAAAATCTAACATCCGTTTCATTTGCTTCAATTAATATTGAACACATTAGAGGCACTGTGTAAAGTATTTGTGCAACACTATAAACAGTAAAATGGTGAAAACACCACACAAAATGATCCCACGCAGGTTAGAAAATTAGAGCTGAATTTAATAAATAAAACACAACCAAAATGACAAAAATACAATCAGTAGAACTGGAGTTATGAATTTTAAAAGAATAAAGCGCCAACTGCAGCTATCTGGTTGCACTAGCCTGGGTCAAAGTAAAAAATTCAGGCTGACCATGATAGAGTGCGGGTCACATACAGTCCCAGATTAGTCCCACTGAGAGTTTACCATCTCAAGTTTTGTGCCAAGAGCTGTGTTGGAGAGGGCTGCAGAAAGCAAGGGGAGCTTTGCACACGGTGGTCGGTGTGGCACAAAGAGGCAGGCCAGGCATCGTGGACGGGCAGGCTGGAGCTTCATGTTGGCAGTCCTCCAAGGGCGATTGATGCTTGCTGTGTGAAGAGACGAGCTGGTGGCGAATTGTGCTGAATTTCAGTGCGAGCGGCATGGTCTCTGTGCAAATGGGCTCTTTTGCGGTCGCATAAGAGCTCAAAAGCTTGATTTTAAGAGCCAAGCCAGTCACACCAATGGTCAAGGACCTGAGTGGCACCTTTTGACGGTCAGGAACTCGCTGCAGCTGGGTCCAGGATCTGGTTGGGGAGCCTTTTATGTCTCTGAGGCTCAGATCAGGAGGCCTGCAGACTAGCCCTTGGAGTTACTCTGGGGTCCTGGGTCCAAGATGGAGTTGCAGGTCCAGTTCTTCTTCCGCAGGCAAGAGGGCAGCAGTCAGCAGGTCAGCAGGGCAGCTGTTCCTTAGGAGCAGCAGTCCAGCGGAGAGACAGTCCTTGTAACAGCACAGCAGTCCTTCTTCCTGGCAGAGTTACTACAGGTCCAGAAGTGTACTGAAGTGGTGGTGTCTGGGGTCCTCTTTTTATACCTCAGTGCCCTGGTTCTGGAATGTGGGAGTAGCTTCCAGACAGTGGCTTTGAAGTGCATGGAATCTTCTATCTCCCCTGCCCCTGCTCCAAGCTGGTTGCAGTAACAATGCAGGGTTGTTCGGCTCTCTATGTGAAGGCAGAGCACAGGCTATTCAGTTGTAAGTGAGGCTGTGCTCAGCTCCAGCTCCCATCCTGTCAGCAAATGGCCCATTCAGGTACAACTAATCTAGCTATTGTGTGACTGTCTGGGAGAAATTCACTATGTCTATCTGTCAGTTACACCCAGGCATGTGCCCCAAGACAGGCTACAGGCACAAAAGGGCAGGAAAATGCCAACTTTCTAAAAGTGCAATAAAAAAGGTAGTAAAATGCACACACTCATTATACTCGTTTCACAAACGAGTATAAGGAGTGTGTTCATTCTACTACCTTTTTTATTGCATCACAAAATTCTGTCCCTACGAAAGTTTGCACCCTGAGAAAAAACGACAAAATTTAAAAAAAACTGAAAGGAAATGGCAATGAATTAAGTATCACCTCTGAGGCAGTGAGAGAACATTAGGTATTCAGAAGAGAGCGCATGTGGTCATGGACGAGCAGTACTGAATGAACAGTAACATACGTTATTAAGGACATTTAAAATCTGAAGGACATTTACAAATCTGTTTACACGAATCTGTGATTCTTTTAATTAATATGTTGTATTGTTAAAATAGATCGGTCACATTTTGTGTTTGGGTGGGTGAGATTATAATAAGGAAGGGTATTAATTCACAGGTGGGTTAGATTAGTGCTTGTGCATTTATATGTATTTTCTTTTTAGGGTTTGTATGATCAAACTGAGGGGTTGGGTAATATATTGCTTTAAGGATCAGAGATTGAAATGGCACTGGGTCACGGGGTCAGGATTACGCCTCCTCGACTGATTAAGAACAGATTGTCTTCACGGGGGCGAGTTTAGAAGGGAACGCGAAGGCAAAAAGGAATACGTATTGATGGTAGTTGGAGAGAGCTTGGAGGAGGCGAATATGCTGCCGGTTACGGCTCAAAAGGTAGTTTGTATAGGTTTATGCTACTGGGTACTAACTGAGTTGTTTAACAGCAGGTTCTTTGAAGATGGAAGGTGCACCAGGAATGGAGTCAAAGACGTATATGTATGTCCATCAGTTTCCTTTATTAGTCATAGAAGTAAAAAATGGCATCAGCCAACGCGTTTCGTTCCTATTGAAGGAACTTCATCAGGGCTGAAACAATCACAGAAGACATAACATAAGTCATAACACACAACACCTAAAAAACATGACATAAATATATATGGCAATATCTAAACCACTACAGTCAAACACTTGTACAAGATAAATAAAGACATAGAAAATGACGCATATTACCCAGTTATAATAACACACAGTGACATCATAAGACGGCCCATATCTAAAAATTGCACACAAAGTGATACATAAAAACACATATGAAATACAAGTAGACAAACACAGTTATATCTACCTAGCATATAAATATTAGCTCCAAAATTGAAAACATGGTGTGCTAATGGCACACATGATATAGAACATATCAGTTGAGTCAATGAATAGGAAAGCATATAATGATTATTTATAAATATACCCAAAAGTAATCCATATATATATAGGATTGTTAGTCTAATACCCCAAATCCAAGTGTGGAGATATGGAATACGAAATAGAATAAGAGATAGTAAAAGAGGGAAGAATAGAAATAGGTAGAATGAAAAACAAAAACAAAAACAGAAATAGGGAGAGTGAGAAACGGAAAGATCACAAAACCATAAATCACATCTCACCTTCAAATATTAGGTAGAGCATTCAACACTTTCATTGAGTAATTGGAATCAACGTGTAGTAACTCGGGAAAATACCCCACAATAGGGGTCAAACGAATCCGATCCAAACTTGTAATCTACAAAAATAGCACCGCATTAGCCAAAGTCAAAAGAAAAATGGGAGAATGTGTACAACTTTGCTGCCATATCCTAAGAGTCATTAATTCACATCTCATATGTGCTAAGTTGAACATATGCGTCCATACAGCGAATTACAGCAGTAACAATAAATAAGGGTACTTCTATCCCAAAACTCATCGAATTCAATAGCACGAAATGCACTTAAAGGGATCAACAAAGTCACCTAAAACGGTTGTGAACCTCAAGTAAGAGGTCTTCCCCATAATCAGTTAGGACAGTGTATTCCCTCTGCATGAGAAGGTCTTATGTGCAAGCCCCGTACAATTTGGCCGCCATAACCTCAAGGTCATTGAATCACACCTTCTATGTACTGAGTTGAACATATTAATCCATACAGAGAGTTACAAAAATAACAATAAAAAATACAAAAACTTCTATCACAAAGCGCATCGAAATCAATAACACACAATACATAACAAAAGGATCAACATAGTACAGGGGTCGTAAAAGACAGTCCCTGAGGTGATAGTGTATAGCCCGGATTAACACATAATAGTGAGAGCGTCTTACATGATTGTTTTCATAAATATTTTGGCTTGGGATCAGATACGGTTGTTGGAGCACGCAAGTTAGGTAGAGCATTTATATGCATTTGTATGTGTAGTAGGGGAGGGGCTGCATTATCATGGTCACATTATTACATTTGCATGATGGTTCACGCACATTTAAGATGGGATTGTTTAAGGATACACTGTAAGGGATATTATTTACACGCAGAGGTTATGTTGTATTGAGTAAATGATTTAGATGTCTTTTTTATCATTCCAGTTACCCCTGACGAAGTGCTATATAGCCCGATTTGTATTGGGAGGAACAATATGAGGCTACTCAGTATGAATCATTTATTCCTATGTGTCACTGACAAGGCCCAGATGGGCATGCAGAAGGCATTTTTGTTTTTTCAAATATCTTTATTGTTTATTTCATAGAGAAAATACATTTGTAATAAAATAGCAAATCAAATATATACTAAATTAATATCGAAGAATTTCAGCGTAAAAAGGACTAGGTTAAAAATAGTTGTAAACATATCGTTATTTGAACAAGTGAGCAAATATATATATGACACGTAGTATATGTTATAAAATTCATCAAGTAATAATACAAATCCCAGATATATGGATCAGACAAAGCAACAACCTATATCATGATAAAGACATATACCAGTTGTATTGCTTGATAAATAAGATTGAACAGCAAAAGAAAACAGGGGGGAAGAAAAAGAAAAGAGAATACTGGGGAAAAGACAGAAAAAAGAAAAGAGAGGAATCAAGAGAAGGGAGGGGACATCTGCTCCAATGAAGGAAATAAATTAAGAAATGGAATCAAAAGGATACTGAGCTACCAACCCCTGAGAGGACAAATTCATATAATATGAAGAAGGCATTTAAACAATGAAAAAATTGTGGAATTCTGCTGTCTTCGGAGTGTAAAATAATGGATGAAGTTTGGAACAAAAATTACAATAAAATAGTGGATTAATATTTGTATAAAACATGGAGTACAAGACGCAAGTCTGTTTAGTGTGAGGAACAATTCCTGCGTAAGGCTGTGCGACTGTTTGGCGCGAAAGACACGTGTCATTTGCATTTTCATCTTTCTAAAAGTGGCATTTTTTTAATTGCAATTTAAATACAACTTCAGCTTAAGTTAAGATTTTAAATTGTGATTCCAAAGACACCAAACATGAGCTGGTTATCTCTTCCCATTTGGAAATGACACTTATAAAAGAGAATAAGGCAACTCTAATGTTATCCTATGGGATAGATTGGCTTTGCAGTGCTAAAAATGAATTTAGACGTTTTTCACTACCAGGACAGGTAAAACTTAAAAGTACATGTCCTGCTTTTTAAATACATTCCACCCTGCTATTTTTATTTATTTGCAAAGTTTTATATAGCGCTGGCTAGACCCGGAGGTATCAGAGCGCTCTACGTGAGGATCAGAGAGTTACAGGTTACATAGTTACATCAATTTAATCAAAGAAACATGAAAGGAGGAGGAGGGGTAGGGAAGGAAACATATCAGGGAGACGAGGAAAACAATGTCAGATGTCCGGCTGGGTAGGTGACGGCCAAGGGGGTGAACCAGAGCCAGACTCCTCTATAGCTGCATAGGACAGCTCCACCGGGCATCGGCCAAGGTTGCTCGGGCTCCGGGGTAAGTACAAACAGTTTTGGTATCCGCCTGGGGGGCATCGTCATAGTTCCATAGAAAGCACCGGTCCCGGTGTTACTGGGAAGTGTCTTCCGCCTCGTCCTCCAGCTCACCCCAGGACAAGAGTGGTGAGAGGAGAGGTGGAAGGGACAGTTCCAAAGTCTGCAGATTGAGGGACCATCCATCGTTCTTGCCTTCAACCCTCTTAGCGGGCGTGAGACTGAGGAGGAGTTATGCATGGAAACCCGATCCTCATCATGGCACTCACTTGTTTGGGCGCTTGTTTCTTCTCTGAGGGTGAGGAGTAGATTGATACCTTGGTTGTGGACTTTTTGGTGGCATATGTGCGGTCTCCACCATCTACCAGAGGTTCCATGACTCCTCTGCGCGTCGGGGTTGACCAGGCCAGTTTTCCTTGCCTTGACGCGCTTCCCTATAAACTTCTCCGGAGTAAGTCTATGGGTCATCTCTCAAGTGTGAGAGTTGTAGTTCATCGGGTAGAGGACCACTGTGGCGACCATCTTGGGGTCAGGCAAGAGAATTCAGTCCCTGGTGCGCCATTAGACAGGTCCGCCCACCACCGTATAGCTAAACTCACGAGAGGGCAATGTGATCACCGAGCCCAAGAATCACGCAAATATTAAGGACAGTACGCAGTCATTGTGAATTTCGCCCTCTTTCTCAGTATGATGCATGGTCTCTTAACAGAAGCTCTGGGTCGTCACTCTGTCTCAGTAATGCTTTCCCGATGCCATCTTGGGGTCAGGCAAATGTTCTCAATTTGGTCACAGCATTGCCGCCCTTGCTTGGGCTCCACGGTTTCCTCAGCTCGCCAGTGCCTCTAATGCCAGACTTCTGCACTTTAAAATGATCACTCGTGATGCCTGCTATTAAATACCTTGAGAACTCCTCAGGGACCAGCCAAGGTGTAACTCCCCGAACTAGATGTAACCGGTGGTGGCCATCTTGTGGTCAGGCATGCCTCATTACTCCAGCTTATCCGTACTGGAGGTTTACTTCTCTCTCCCTCGGTATTGTCGTCGGGGGTTTCAGGGCCTCCCCACCCCTTTAAAAGTCACATCCCTGGAAACTTAGTGCCGGGACTCCCTGCGGATGCCTACTGGCCGCCATCTTAAGGTCGGGCGCCACTAAGGGGGGGGGATACCTTGTGGGAACGTCGTCCCATCCCTTGTAGCAGCTACAGCTGCCAGGATGTCATTATCAATTTTAGTCATGGACCTTGTAACTACTGCTACTGAACACGTGGCAACTGCAGATTTGGCTGCCTCATCAGCCAAAGAATTACCAACAGCAAGTGCTCCCACACGCTGATGGCCAAGAGTATGTATAACATGTGTGAGCGGCAAGCGTTCTTTAAGCGCTGCCACTCGAAACCAAAGTGTCTTATGCTTGATTGCGCTACCTTTAGAGTCCCGATAATCGTTTTGAGACCAAAAGAATAGATTGTCATTAAAGGACTGTACACATCAGAAAGAATCGCACACTATAAGTGTAGGTACATCTGGATCAGCGAATTCGAGAGCCAATACTCAAGCCCGCAGCTCAGCCAACTGAGCCCTGCAGTCACCAAGAGACTGTGTGTGGACCAAGGAAGACTTAAACTCACCGGCAACCATAGAGCCCACCACAATAGCACAGGCGGCAGAGTAAGCATGTTTGAACCAACGGCCGGCTGTGCCGATCCGTCGGTATAAACTATACATTTGTATTGGTCAAGAGGAAGCAAAAACTGTGGCGCAGGATGAACCTGTTCTTACTGTAAAAACTCCTGCGTCTGCAAGGATGGGTCAAAGATAAAGGTGACATCAGCCGATGTCAAAGAACTCGCCCACTGAATCCAACGCAGGTGTAAGGCTTTAGAATTCGGTACACTCGCCTTTGTGACCGCCTCTAGAGTAGACACAGGCTATATCATACGAATGCATTTTCCCTGAGCCAAAGAGCGCTCCATCCGGATCGCCATCTGTACAGCAGTAAGAATTTTCTCAATGGGGGAAAAACGCATCTCTGCTGATGTGTACAAATGCGATTTGTAGGCAATGGGGACTGTATCTCCCTCATTGAATGTCAGGTAAGTGAAACCCACTGTACCAGGTATAATCCGCTGTGGCGGATCACAACGTTGTTGCTGGTCTCGCCTTGTCTACGATCTTGACGCTCCCCTCCACCAGACTGTTGATCCGACGAATCCTGCAAGGTACGAGGAGAGTGAGTATCAGGAACCTGAAACCTCTCTGGTGTCTTAATCTTAGAGTGGTCAAGCAAATCATACCTACGCTCTGAAGCATCAGGTGTCGGTGATCCAGCACGCGAACCCTGCTTCTGCTGTTGTTTATTCTTGTTCCAATTCTTTTTAGGAAAGAATGGACGCCCCTACTTTTTGGAAGGGGGTTTATTCTGCGATTGAGTAAAGGGTTTAATTCCCAAATTATCACGCCCTAACGATTTACACACCTTAGCGATAATCTTAGGCAATTCACGTTGTTTATCCATGACAGTAACTGCCTCAAGGCGCTGACTTACTTGCAAACTAACTGCTTCTTCTTTTATATTTGCTAGTATCATATCAGAGACTATAGGGAATACTCCAACTAGTCTCATCCCCAACTCCAGAGCGGCCTCTGCCCTGTGTTGCTCCTGAACCTTCTTAAGAACTGTTGGAAGCACTGTCATGGAGGGGCTGCCAAAGCATAGAGAATACAACACCGCAAACACCCTCCCCCAAGTGGTGCAGTCGGCTAAATTGGGAATTAGACCCTTTGGTTAAACTCATTGTTAGTATCCGGTGTTTATTCAAAGGAGTAGTATTGTGAAATACAACTTCGAGTTGCTCAAAACGCTCTGCTAACCAGAACAGTAAATCATCCCTATTTTGAGGACGCTTTCCCATCACTGAATTAATCATGATTGGGCTAATTACCATGCCTCCATGTCCTGGTTGCTGAGCAGGGGCTCCAACCGGAGCCACTTGGATCATGCGAGACATATATTGTATCATGCTTCTGTGAATATGAACTAAAGATTCATGTAACACCACAATAATTTGGGTGTGGCGTACAGCCCTCCAAAACCGGCCATGTGGCCCCGTCGACCGATAAATGCCTAAACGAACCATTGTAACAGGGTGAGGTAGGGCGCCATTAAACCAGATGGTGTGCTCCCAGGCTGACAACGGAACTTCAAGTGACCGATAAGGTCTATAATCCCAGGGAACCACAGCATGTTCATATTCATGAAAGAAATTATCATTCCCATCCACCGCCGGAAACTTAACCCAAGAGTAAAAAACCTCGAAGCGAAAAGCGGCGTTCGCTTCAACCACAAAGATAATAGGCCTACCTAGGGTTAACTTATATGTATTAAAAAGAAAGTTTTGGGTCTGACAAAAATTTTCACTTTGCGAAGTTGAATTGGCAGTTTAAAACTGCACACACAGGCTCTGCAATGGCAGGCCTGAGACATGCTTAAAGGGCTACTTAAGTGAGTCGCACATTCAGTGCTGCAGGCCCACTCGTAGCATTTAATTTACAGGCCATGTACGTAGGCAATGCCACTTTATTAGGGACTTACAAGTAAATTACAAGTAAATTAAATATGCCAATTGGGTATAAGCCAATCTAACATGTTTTAAGGAGAGAGCACAGCACATGCACAGGGATGACCCTGCAGAAAGGACCAAGACCAAAAATAGCCAATACTGCGTAATAGTTAGCTGAAGCAAGTATTGCCTTCTCTAAAATCACATTTTTTGTTGCAAATGGCAGTTTGCACTTGAAATGGAATTAGCCTGGTAGCTGTGATCTGGGCCTTACTGCATCTACAGAGGTTGGTAAAAACGACACCATGTAGAGTAAGTACCATGGCTCTGGAAAGCAAACAACTCTCAGGCCCTAGACATTTGTCATATATGCTCATATTGCTCTACAACAAATACATTGTGTAAACAGTAGCTAGGATAATCTTCTAGCCCTCACGATTCTAGTGTGTTTTGCACAGGAAGGTTTGTTCTTAAACTTAGAAGCCGCTGAATGCAAAGGCAGTATTTAGAGTAGGAACCATGGCAATGTACAACTGCAGGAAAAAGAAAAGGCAGAACATTTAGGGACACCAACAGGGTAAAGTAATATCATTTTAAACGTACATTTAAATTCATGTGTATCAGATGTCATAAGGGAAATCATTAAACTCCATAAAAAATGTGCATAACATTTTTTGGAAAGTGAACTATTTCGTATTAGAAAACTCTCCTGAAGCAAAACAGATATTTTTCTTCCCAGCCCATGTACTGATAATAAGCTGGGCCTTTAAGTTAAGACATGCTCTTCTTTCAAGAGATCATTGCCTGAAAGTGGTATTGGGGTTGGTCAAGGTTCTTTACTGACACGTCACTGTATTACATTAATAAATGTAAGCGATATTCAGCCTACATCAGCCTTTAAAACGTGGAGCTTTTTCAGCATTTATTTTTATTTATTGGTTTCCATTCTGACGTTTTGGAATAAAGATGCAAAGTCTCTGTGAGATTTCATTGTTTTGATTACTTAGCGTCGCGTATTTGTTTTGTTTGCCGTCAGATATGCAATTTGCTGTGTGTGATTATGTGTTCCTTGAGCATATGCCCATGAATTGCAAATCTGTTGCAGCTTTGCTTGACTTCATTTGTCTGTGTCTTCTTCGGAGATAGCAGGAAGGACACACACGCTCTCCTGTTCTTGCCAAAGAGACAAGAATGTGCAAAGAATAAATGTGACTCGGAGTCGCATAGTGAAAATATGTGGCCATTTAATGTATTTAATGCACGCCCACAAATTCAGGACTAGGCTTAGTCTGTGATACTGTTTCCAGTGCTGTTGATTTTGATGTGAAGGAAGGAGTAAAGCATCTTACGGTTGTTTAAGAAACACCGAATAGTATTAAAACAGTGACACAAAGGCATACCAAACGATTATAAAACTGTTGATAGGGCTTCATCACACACATCTGCTATTTTCTGAGCACTCTCATTAACCAGTGTTATTAATATCCACTTTAATGTTTCTCGAGATTCTAAAGTCAGGTAGATGGAGTTGTGATCTGGAATTGTCGAGGTTCGAGCTGGTGAATTGGATATGAAAGCTTTCGGACGTGCTCAACTCGCTGTGCCATCTCGCCTCAGTTTTAGTCATTGGTGCTCCCCCATCTGCCCATGCCCCCGGAAGTAGCCACATTTTATACTTCCAATCAAAGCTGGAGAAAAGGGACAGAAATGCGCCCAAATACTCAAGCATGTAATGAGCAAAGATTCTGACTCCAGTACTTGAATATTTGGAGAAGGTGCATACTCGGGTGCTTAACAGTACTTTGCACAAGTGGAGAGTGTACAGATAAGCCCATGCAGTGACAGCACGTGTCATGCCTTGGCATGCATACATGAGACTGTGGGGCACTGACAGATGAGAGGCTTAAGCAGACAGATCAACATCTGCATTGAATGGGTTCGGGGGATTTCTGGGAAAGCATATGCAAAATATGTTTGTGGTCAGGGCCACCAAATTTTTGGTCAGATTTATCAACATTTTGCACCAGTGCAAGGTCATCAAAAGGGATGCAAACCAGTGCTGATTTAGGATTTACTTTGCCTAAAAGTTGTCTAAAAGTAACTCAAAGTAGTGCTGTGTGCTATTTTGTGCTGCTTTGCATCAAAGGGGCATCCTTTTGATGGAGCATGGGCTTCCCACACTAAAACCCGTGACTTTTTACATAAATCTCTATCTACTAGCATTTGTATACAGGTCTTTACACCAAAAAAGTCCACCTCCTTATGGTAGCTACAAAGAAAGAGAGAAATTTTCTTTTATCCAAACTATTCAAACTTTGCATCTGTGGGCTATTGTACAGCACACGTACAAGGTATGAAAAGTTTAAAAACCATCCTAAGCATGGTATTTTGTGCAGGAAGGGTGTCCTTCCAGTACAAAACCTATGCTACATTCACATAAGCACCGTTTTCACCATGGTGAAAAGGTGTGAGTGTGTGTAATGGGAAGAGCGCAGCAGGCTGGTGTCCACAAAAGTCAAATGGTTAAGAACCACTGGCTTAGTAGATATGACCCACATCCTGCTCTCTCCCTCTCACGACATTCAACGCATCAACTTAGGGTTCTGTCCTGCATCGTGGGAGATATTAGTAATTCTGCCCCACTGTGTTTTATGTTATTTCATGTTGGCGGTGTTAACAGTAACAAACCAAGGCTTAGTGCAAATGGTGAAACACACACCAGGGGCCGTATTACAGATTCAGCGCACTTTCCTTGTTTGCGCCATTGTGCACCTTTCAATAGGTGCCCCAAATACAAACTAGGAAAGTGTGCCATATTAGAAAGAATGCACTGCCCCAGGGGCCGCTGCAAACTCATGCTGCCCAGGGGGCAGTACATTCAAGTGAAATACAGAGCAGTTGCTTAAAAGCCACTCCGTGTTTCACTGTGCAGGAGGCAACCCACCTGCACTTTTATAGGGGATGGAAGATCCCCTTGCAAGCTGGTGTAGAGAGTGACTGCACCCGCATGCAGGGGGATGTATGGGGGGTCCATGTGACCACCTTCTCCCCCCCCCAGAAAGCTGCCTTTAGGAGCTGCACTGAAAGTGTGCCACCTTTTTGTAGCGCACTTTCAGTGCGCCTCTTAAATGTATGTTTGCCTCTGCGCCCAGGTCAGTAATACTGTGCGGGCACAGATGCAAAGTGATTCCCTAATTTGCATGGGGTCACGCCCCCATGCAAATGAGGGAAAGCCCTCTCATTATAACACTGGTGCAACATGTTCATCAGCGCTATCTGTATTACAGAAGAGGACGCACAAGCGTCTGCAGCCCCTTCTGTAATACCATTGTGCCCCGGGGGTGCTCAAAGTGGGCACATGTGCCCATTGTGCCAACGGGGTGCAATGTATAATACGGGCCCTGATGTTTTATTTTTCGTTCTCTGACTGGTTATTTTGGGTCGCGCTGACAATCCTGTAGCCTGTTTAAAATATTTCTACTGTTGCTAGATAGTATGAAAAAACACTTGCCCATAATCTGCTGAACACCACATTACTGCAAAAAGATACATTTAAAAATAGCCAGAGGCCCAGTGACTGAAAAGGGACAGAGAATATTCTTCACACCCACCTCCTAGCCTCCTACGTGTTACATCCCACTTGGACGTGCTGCGTCGGCTTTCCAGATGGAAGGTTGCTCAAATATGTCTCTGAAGGGTGTTTATTTCTGCTCTTCGGATTCCTCGGTCAAATTTCATCAACTTTGTGACCAGCAATCATAATATTCATCCAGGTTTGAGAAAGATAATTCTTTCTGACATAGAGATGTTAATTATATTGCATAATGTAGGTTTATAAAAAAGCATATTGAAGCTTTATTGTAAGGCTCTTTCTCGAGTGGCCATTTAAATAGACTTTTCATCCTTAGAAGCGGGATCTCTGGTAATGTGCAATTTTGTGCTTGTCGCTTTTTCTGCATAATTATGGATTTACCACATTTTTCATGTAAGCCACCATGTGCTGCATACGTTGCTGATTTCATCCATACAAATGTGTTTGTGGCTCAAAAGGATGAAATGTATATAAAGAACGTGTCAAAATGCGGTTTTGCACAATGACACATCCCTTGCAAAGGTTAACTGAGGTCCTTTGTGTCACTGAGCGCTCTATTCAGGTGTTAAACTGGTACTAATGAGGTGGAATTTTGCCCAGACAGAATTAATAGGTGTTGAAATGACAAAATAACAAAATAATACTACTACAGATGGTGGCAGATTAGGCTGCATAACTTTCCTTTTGTCAGTGCATTGTTTTGTCAGCACTGCTGCATTATGTGGTACTCCGTTTCCGCATAATTCAATCCTCTCTTCGTAAAAACAGAACTCCACATTTATTTTTATCAAGTTTTTAAAAATAAATAGTTGTCACCATGTACAATAAAATCGACCTCTACACTTAGTCAAAGCACAGTTCTAAAATTCACATTCTAGTACATGATCATGTATGTATACATGCATATTTATATGGCAGTTGTGGAGATATGGAACATTCTACATAATTTGGGGGAGACCACGCATCCTATTACACATCAGTGCGGCTCATTATGTGTGAAATACAAAACTAGACATCACATATTTACAGTTGCATCTGACATATTTACATTTTTTAGGTATAATGGCTTTGTCAAGTGGTCAGGCTGGGATTTGAACCCAGGTCCCCAAGGTTCCAAAGTTAGCTTAGCCCCTAGACAAAATCAGCAAACTGCAGTACACAAGTGCATCAGTGTTCTCATATTTTTATCTTACTTTAAAAAAAAAAAAATTAACAAACAAAAGCGTTCTCACCGAATGATTCATCTTCTGTTTAATTCGCTATGTTTTCGAAATTTCATTCCTACATCAATTAGTAAAATCATTAGACGCTTCAAGCTGTATATTGCCATACAATGAAATGGAACATGGAGTATCTGGGTTTTATTCGTTTTTTTGAGGAAAGCCTAAAACATATTTTACCTCTGACACCTGGCATTTTCGAAAAGATAATAATATTGAACATCGTCATAAAACTGTCTACAGAATTAAACGCCACCCTCCTACACTCACAGGAAGCAAGAAAGGTGTTAAAAGATCAGGGGGTGTTAAATGGAATGGAACAAAGGGGGATATGTACAATAGAAGTGGCGGAGTGTGTCGTTAGCCTCCTGGGCTTAACGACATGCTCCGCCACTTCGGAAAAGCAATGCTGTACCATATTTACAAGAATGTGGTGCAGCCTTGCGTTTCCCCCTGCGATGGCGCTAAGTTTAACAACTTAGCGCCAACGCAGGCACCCTTGCACCAGAGTGCAAGGGTGTCTGTGTGCAGGGGAGGATTGGTTATGTGTAGGAAGGTGTCCCTTCCTGCACACAAACAATCCTAAAATGCCATTTTGTAACTTTCATGTGTGCTGCTACATGCAGCACACATGAAAGTTACAAAATGGCATGTTTTAAAAAGGTTTATTTATGTACAGGAACGGACACCTTCCTGTACATAAACAAACCATGGCATTTTGCTTTTTCCATATGTGCTGCACAAGGCAGCACACATGGAAAAGCAAAAACGAGGAGAAATAATGCATTTCTCCTCGTTTCACCTTAAGACCAGGGTTTTCCTGGTCTTAATTTTGGTGCTGCCTCCTATGTACGCCACCCTTGTACATAGGGGGCAGCGTCAATACAATGGGTGTTGCGGTGGAACGCCCACCACAACACCCACTGCACGCCCCTTTCACGCTAAACATAGCGTGAAAGGGTGCCTTATGTACAAGGCAGCGTTAAGCCACGTTAAGTGACTTAACGCTGCCTTGTACATAAGGCAAGGCCCCTATCGCCACGGGATCATCACAAAAAGTGACGTTCCCGTGGCGATAGGGGCTTGTACATATGCCCCAAAGGGTCTGTTCAAAATACTCCAACTTAAAACATGTTACCAAGTAGATTGTGGTGTGCTTTTCAAGAGGCCTGCCTTCTTTAAAATGCTGCATTCAGCACAACATAAGTTTCCATTCTAATTGCAAGAGCTAATTAACATTGATGTTTCCCATCTCAATCATGTAAGGGAGATAACAACTTCCTCAATCAATAGTATTTTTAATAAGTTTACAAGTGTAGGGGCATATTAACAAGGGGGCGATATGAAATTATCGCCGCTTTTGCGTCCGTTTTCGGGCGAAAAGCGGCGATAATTTAATCGCCTTATCAGCAAAGACACGCTATCGCGTGTTTTGCTGACTTAGCGCTCGTTCTCAGCACGCCTAACTTTGCATCGCTAATGAGATGCAAAGTAGGCGTGGCTGTGAAACCAAACAAGGATAATATCGCGAAGGCAGCTTCGCGATATTATCAAGGAGGGTTAGCGATCTTTTAAATCGCGTTAAGTATGCCTTAACGCAGGAATTTAACGTCTGTTAAATTCCTGACTAAGGCATACTTAACATGGGGGGTGGATTCTGTGGCTAAGACCACAGGCCCTATCATCTAGGATATCGCCGTTTTCCACCATGGAAAACGGCGATATCCACCCTATCCCTGGAATTTTATCGCCTCGGCGATGCGCGTTGTTGATAACGCGCTAACCGGGCGATAAATTACAGAGATAGCCGGCGATAAATATGCAAGCGCTAAGCGCGCTTTGCGATATTTATCGCCGGGCCTTGTTAATATGCCCCGTAGTTCGCAGAGATCCTCCATGCAGGTCAAATCATGTTGTCACACTATTCCTTAACCTGCTTAAATATGTGAAAAGATAAATTATGTTGAAATAATGACTAGTTGTACATTTTCTCATTAAAATAAAGTGTTGTCAGGATTACGAATCTATTCTCTACATTTATTTTCATTTTGGCTGATGAGTTTTAGACCAGTGTTGTGGACTGAGGCAATCAGACATCTGAATGTTGTGCTTTTCGGAATGCATGACTGTGCCAGGTGACTACGCTGCAAACATGAACCCCCAGAACATTGTACATTAAATGCATTTGTTTCCCAAGGCCAGTCATACATGCATAGATTTTGAGGTGTGAAGTGGTCATTTTCCCCTCAGGCCTCAAAGGGTTTATGTGATATGAAAAGGTGTAGATACCTTTTCTCCTTAAGATTAATTTGGGAATTTATTGTTAAAACTGGCATCTTTGAGGAAGCTGCTACCACACTGCTCGACTTAGTATTATCAATATTCATTTATGAGAAATGCATACGTTTATACCCATTTTAACCAAATTAAACTAATGAAGTAATTACTTTTTCGTCATCTGGGGAGTTGAACCTTTCACATTTGCGAAGAATGTCTTTTGCCTCGGCTCAGGTTTGAAAGGAGTGATAGAAAACATGTAAAATATGGATGAGAGGAGCAGGAAATGCTATCTGCCAGTGAATGGGTCTGTTATTTCCAAGATCTTTACAGATAGAGGATCCTCCTCTGTGGGGTATCCTGTTGAAGTGTTAATAGAAGGTATTTACACTCAGAGCTTTTACCATTGCCAGTATTTTGCTGAGTGCTCAAACCTTAATTATCCAACCACATCCACAGGCGTGATTGGATCAAGAGATTTTTTCAAGCATTAATATTTAGTTTTTCTCTAAATGCTGTAGGTATGGCCAGATGTGAGTCCTGTTGTTCCCTGTGCATAGAACTCAAACTGCACCTCACTGAAGAGGCCTGAACTGCTTGGTCAAATCGCAATGGCATGGCGTAGTAGTTTTAGCTGTATGCTATATATTTGAGCTGTACTAAGGCTGAATAGCATAGTGGTGGAGCAGGTTTTTAGTGAGACAGTTAGCCTAGATTGTGACCCAGACTAATTGCCAGTAGTTAAGATGAATTTGAGCAGTCAACCATAATTTACATATCACATTGAATTGAGATTTTCCTAGCCTTGGTGTCAGAAAGGCTAGATTTTATTAAAGACACAAAGGTGAATATTATGCTGTCTTTTCTTGCATTTAATATATATAGCAGCCAAGGAAGAAAAAAATTACATTACCCAGAAAACCCTGGGACAAAGCTACAACATTACATCAGAATGAAATAGCCAATAGGACATCGAGCACCATAATAATTATCCTAACTGTGAGCAACAACTCCTCTTTTCTTGCGAGAGTCAATCAAGATGAGGACCAGGAAGTAAAATCAGAACAGCACTCAAAGATAGTATAACAGTCACCCAACCCTTGAAGATATCCAAGAGGAAAACAGGAGACATATTCTGAAAATCTAGAGCGGCAAAAGAAATCTGCAAGGAGGCATCCAGAGGAGGAGATGTTCTGGGCGAGATAAGTTGACATAGCAGAACTGGTTGAAGTCACTGGGTTTGCAGAAAAATAGAAATCAGGGACGGTTAATGAAACAGTGGTGGGATAATACTCTACTCTGTGTCTTTAATAAAATCTTGTCTTTCTGACACCAAGGCTAGGAAAATCTCTATTTTATTACAAGACCGGAGGCTCATATTGTGCACAATATTACAGATTCAGCTGGATGAGCAAATGGTTTACAATAAAAAGTTCCAAGTGTATCAACATTTGACCAACTGCAGATCTGAGAATATCCTGTATACCTGCACCTGCCTAGAAAGACTCAGAGGCCATAGCCACTCTGGCTGAATGGGCAACAAAAGAATCTGTGCTAAAGCCAACCAAGGACATGATCCATCTAACCCAACGGGTCAGGGTGGAAGCGGAAAGAGGCTTGTGTGGTTTCTGAAATGAAATGAGTTGGGACATGGAGGAAGTTCTGAGATCTGCAATTCGTGAAACATAAGTATTCAAACAATTACCAACACATAACTTAAGTTGAGAAGGGAAAAAAGGATAGTGCACTGACTCCAAGTTAGTCTTAGTGTGTCTAGTAACCTGAAAATAAACTCAGAGAGAAGAATAATGGAAAGAAGATACATCTACAACTTTAACATCAGAAACACGTTTCAGCAAAACCAAACACAAAAGCATAGTCAACTTTGTGGATAAATGCTTAAGAGATAGATCAGCATTGCCTGGCCATGAAATAAACAAATGTAAAACCAAATTAATGTCCCACATGGTATTTTACTTGGGAACAGGAGGTTTAGAAAAACGTACTCCCTTTAAAAGTTGACAGACCAAACGATGTTCACCTATAGATCTTCCATCCACTCTGATGTGCTCTGCAAAAATTGTTGATCTGTAGCTATTAATGGTACAGTAGGCTTTCTTAGAAAAGCCAGGAAATTAACCACGAAAGTCACATTTTCTGAAAGGGGATCTGAGTCCCTGTCCAAGCATGAGCTGCACCATACCAGCCCTTTGCTGTGAGAGGGGACCAGAATTGCTGGAAGAACTGGATGAACCTTCTAGAACGAGATTGTGACACAGACCCTGAGGGTTGAGAAGCATGTCAGGAAAGGGAGGAAATCATACTGGAAAATCCACAGAGAGCTCCAACAGAGTTGGATACCAAGGTTGAGTTTGCAAATAGGGCGGTGGTCAGAACCAGAAATGACAATTGTCTGCGAACCTGTGCAAGGACTCGGGCAATGAAAAGCAAGGGGGGAAAGGCATAAGGAAGGGGCTATGGCCATGACTGGAAGAACACATCTGTGGTGAGAGCTAAGGGATCTAGTCTCCAACTGAAAAAAAAGGGAGTTGAGAGTTGATAAGGGAAGCAAAGAGGTCTATTGACATAGTGCTGAATATTGAAGAAAGCGATACAAAAGGGGATGATGGACGGAACGCTTGAGCCAATCAAACACTCACCCCCAGTCAACTGATCTGGGTTTAATCCATCATCATTCTTTAGCTCACTCCACCACCCCAGTTCAGACATGGCCATATGCAAATCAGTCTGACCCTGTGCCTCATGGGAACAGTCCAGCCCGAACTGCCAAGCCATGTCTTCCCTGGACCGGAAACAAGCATCCTAGGACCGGTTTCTGGCATTCCAGCAGTCATCAGCCAGGCTTGCCTGAATCCAGTGGCAAAGTGAGCAAGGGACCCACGTCTGGGCATACCCCCGCCAACTTAGGGCGAACAAAGCGATACAAAAGGGGATGATGGACGGAATATTGAAGAAAGACACTTAAACACTGAGGGCCAGATGTACGACCATTGAATTTTTGAGTCGCAAATTGTGACAAATTGCGAGTCGCAATTTGCGAGTCGCAAAATTCAATGTACAACAGTGTCTCAGACACTGTTTGCGAATCCCAATGGGGTCGCAAATTGCACGCCTCATGAATATTAATGAGGCTGTCGCAATTTGCGACCCCATTGGGAATGGCTGGCACTCCCAGGGATGGTGGCCTGATGGGGTCAGCAGACCACCATGTCTGGGACTGCTTTGTCAATAAAGCAGTTTTCTTTTTTTCAAATGCAGCCCGTTTTCTTTAAAGGAAAACGGGATGCATTTAAATAAGAAAAATGAAACTTAAGGGCAGGCAGTGGTCCCTGGGACCACTGCCTGCTCTTAAAAAGTATTTGCGCATCCATTCACAAAGGGGAAGGGGTCCCCGGGGACCCCTTCCCGTTTGCAAGTGCTTTACCACCCTTCTGAGAAGGGTGGTAAACTGCGAGTGTTTTGCGACCGCAATAGCGGTGCAAAACAATCATACATTGGGTAAGAACTTGCTATTAGGAAGGGACGCCCTTGGCATGCCCCTTCCTAATAGCGAGTCTCTAACCCTATTTTGCGAGTCGCTAATAGGTTAGCGACTCACAAAATAGAGTTAGTACATTGGGCTGACCTATTTTGCGGTCGCAAAGGGGCCGAAATCCCCTTTGCAACCGCAAATAACGGTCGTACATCTGGCCCTGAAGGATGGAGTCTCCAGACGCTTGAATTGTGAAGATGTCTGGAAAAGCAGTCAGCTACCACATTCAGTCTGCCTTAGAGATATTCTGCTTTGACAGAAACTTTCCTTTGGAGGCAAAATTCCCAAAGACTCTTGGCAAGAACTGCCAGAGGTTTGGACCTTGTACCTCCAAGACGGTTTAGGTACCTGACTGCCGGCAGGTTGTCCATTTGTAAAAGGATTGTGCATTTTACCCTGGCTTTTACAAAGGTCTGGATGGCAAAGGAACCTGCAAGCATCTCTGAACAGTTTATGTGCAAGGATGACTCCTGAAACGACCATGTACCTCCAGTCAAGAGTTAGCTACATCTTGCACCCCATCCTGTCCGACGTGCATCTGATTCTAAGACAAGATCTGTGGCGGCAGAGAAAATCGTTCCCCCTGCCAGGCATCTTAGTGACTCAGCCACCAGAGGAGTTAATCTCTGGACTCTGCATCCAGAATAACTGGGTCTGAATAATCTAAGCCCTTGCGTAGATTGCACATCTTTAATTGTTGTAAGGCTCGATAATGAAGAGGGCCGGGAAAGATGACCTGAATGGAGGAAGCTGGTAGACCCACTAGCCGAGCTAGAGTTCTGATAGAGATAGGGCATGACATATCTCTTTCTTGATTAAAGCCACCTTCTGTTGTGGGAGTTGAATAACTGCTTGAGAGGTGTCTATGATGAAGCCTAAAAATTCCAGATGTTTTGAAGGGTTGAGGGAAGACTTTTGAAAATTGATGGGGAAACCTAGTCTTGACAGAAGGTCTTGACACAGATATAAATGAGAGAGAAGACATGTTTTGTTTTGCGCCATGATCAAGAAATCATCGAGCTAGACAATGAGCCTGACTCTCTGAGCCCTGAGGAAGGCTACAACAGGTTTGAGGATCTTGGTAAAACACTGAGGGGCTGAAAAGAGGCTGAAAGGGAGAGTTTTGAAACAGGAAAAGGATTGACCCCGTTGAAACTGAAGATACTTCTTGTACGAAGGATAAACTGCAACTGTCAAGTATGAGTCTTGAAGATCTAGGCGCACTAACCAATCATCCTGAAGGAGTAAGTCTCTGTGAGGAGGAATAGTCTCCATCTTGAAATGATGATAAACCACTAAGTTAAAAATCTTCAGGTTGATGACTGGAGAAACTTTTTTGTCCTTTTTGAGTGTCAAGAAGATGAAGCTGAGAAAACTTGAGGGATTGAATATTGTTTGTTCGATAGCATGCATTGTGAGAAGCAATTGCACTTCCTTCTGAACCAGGAGAAACTGTTCCTGTGGAAAATGAAGAGAATGGGGCAGACTATATTGCACTGGAATCTGATATAGGTCTATGAAATAACCCTCAATAGTTTGAATCACCCAAGGGTCTGATATCAGAGATAACCAATCATTTAGACAAAGAGCCTATGTGCCTCATATGGGAGGAAGGCCAAAATTGAAAATCCTTACCCGAGAACTGATCCCCTTTGGCTCTGTACCCCCCTGTTGTGGAATCCTTGGGAATGACGATGGTAGAAATTGGGTTTGCAGTCTTGATACTACTCTTGCTGGGAGCCTTGATTGTAGGAGCCTCTATGAAGGGTTTGACCCCTTGAGGGATAACGGCTGGCAAAGCAACTCCTTCCTTTGCCAACCCAGCCAAAAACCCAGTAAGAAAAAAAATCTTCTTTAAAGAAAATTAGGCCTTGTCTACAGTAGCAAAGGCAGAAACGTATTTGCTCATTTCCTTTATGAAGGAATCGCCAAACAGAAGGCCATTGGCTTGGGGTCCCACTTCCTTAGTTGAAAAGTTTCTCAGTTTACAGTCTATCTTTAGAAAAAGGCTCTTATGTCTCACTTGGGATATGTAAGCATTTGTTTTGCCGAGCATACAAATAGCACGTTGTGCCCAATTGGATACATTTTCAGGGGCTATTTTCTCACCCTCCATTTTTGCCTGCTCTGCCAAATCCAGGATTGTGGTCAAGGGACCCGTCAGGTCCAAGATTCTGTCCTGGCAATTAGACCAGGCTCTATCAACTGGATCTTTCCCAAATTTGGTGAAAAATAACAAAATATTACGGTCGATGACCAGGGTGTCAGCCACTTTATTTGAGAGGGACGGATGAGGACATTCAGATTTAAGTTTATTTCTGGAAGACTTATCCAGGGCATGCCATAAATAAAAAGAAACATAGTCTGCCACAAATGTTCAGAAGGAAACCATCCTGTGGAATTGGGATGGTGAATTAAAACAGGGCCGAACATAGGTTCACCTAAATGATCCACAAGATCATTGGACACTTGGTGAGAGACACCATCAGAAGGAAAAATGTTACGCCTTTTCTCCAGGGGCCAATTAGCAGAAAGGTCCGAAATGACATCAAAATTAGCCCTGACATCATCCAAGAAGTCATTGTCATCATTATCCGTGTCTTGTAAATTAGTAATAGTGAGGGGAGAGGAGGGGAGTCCCGAAAAGAAACCTTTCGGATAGGAGGACCAGCTTTGTTAGAAATTGCTATTTGGGAGCACTCTCTGTGGTGCATCATGTTTCTTTCCATTTTTAAATGGAACATCAGAAAGGCCAGGCAGCATCTTGGAAATAGTATTGTGTGTTCCCTGCATAGCTCATTGTAGTTTTCCCTAGGTTAGCCTAACAGTGCTCATTATAGGCCTCCTTTTCCTTTGCACCCGTTACTATATAAACACATTTTGCTTTTGATGCAAATTGTATTTTCACACGGAACCTGCCTATTTTTTCACATTCTGATCTTTTCCTGGGATTTAGTCTGAACACCACAGACAAAGTCAAACAACAATGTCCCTTTTTATTCTATCTGGCCAGGCACTAGAACCTAGACATAACACAAGAATGCAGCCGTTGTTTACGTGCACACATGTCCTATCATATAGATGAGCACAAGTGAAAAACACACACATGGAACAAAAGTTCTGAGAGAAGAGCACTGCATCTGCTGGGATGTAGAGCGTTCATCTGTGTATGCTAAGGTACAGGGTCTGCCAGTAATTCCAGCGATCTTTGATATATAACCATTTAGCTTCATTAGCAAGGGAGGAGGTTTAGGTCACTCTGTCCTATAAAATGACAGGGCTTTTCTTGATATATCAATTAGTAACCATGCTAACAGTATTTTTAGGATGCATTTGTTTTCTAATTGTGGAACGTCAACTGCATTCAGAGCACAATAGTTTAAATACGTTTTCTAAACTTCCTTCATGTCTCCTGGTTATCTTATTGTAGACGAGTATGAGTGAGAGAGTGAAAAAGGTGTATACTTTTACCGCAATCCCTGAGAGGGTCGGGAGTGTTGTGTTTTGTGGTGCCAATTCACTTGTTTCTCTGGTAAGGTTAGGAGGGCAAGCGAGGCACTACAGCTAGTCGGAGTCAGACCCATAGGTACTGAGGTGGTATGATGATACGTCCCTACATACTGATGTTCTATGGTTCTAAACATAGTTCTGTTCTAAGCACAGAATCCATGCAACAATAGATGCCCCTAAAATTTTTGAAATATCCAACATAGAGACAGAAACTGCCTGTTGCACTGAATCTTTAATAAAGGATTTAAAATTCTCTTTTATATTCTGAGATTACTCATCTTCAGACATTTCTATGAATGAAAAGTAGGGAAACACTCAATGAAATCATATTATAGGGATAAACAGTAAAAGCAAGGAGCCAAAGGGTTAACTGAACTGGGAAGAAGGCTTCTCAGTGAAAGGGAAACTACAAGAGACAGGGGCATGTGTAGAGGCGTGTCAAGGGACGGGCTGCACGCCGCGGAATCTCACCGGCACTAAAAGTTCACAGCGAGAGTTCCACACACTAAAAGCAGCCGAAGAACTAGGGAAACCCTCGAGGGAGAAAGCAGAGGAAACAGTCCACAGCTGCAACTTGAGGAAAAACCCCAGAGGGTGAGGGCATCTGAAGCGGCCTGCAGCGTTGAGGAGAATGGAGCCCTCACACCGCCGTATTGCCAGAAACGTTAATGAATGTTCCAAACAGATGCCACATGCAGGACTGAGTGTCCGCTCAAGAACACAGTATGTAACAACAGCATACACTTATACAGAAATTAACAACCACAACAATAAAATATGGTGTACATAACACATTTTGAAATAACATTTGCAAGTAGAGTTCTTATCTTGACCTCGAGGAGCAAGAAAAGAGGAATCAGGATAGTTATTTTTGTGCTCAATGTCCGATTGGTTGCTCCATTCTGATGTAATGTTTGAAGTTTTTTCCCAGGGTTTTCTAGGTAATGTAGGTTTTTCTTTCTTGGCTGCTATATATATTAAATGCAAGAAAAGACAGCATAATATGAGCCTCCAGTCTTGTAATAAAATTCTGTGTGTCTTTTCACTGGTTGCCATTCCAGGCTTCTCTTGGTGGAAGCGATATGGGCTCTCTGGGACAGAAATGTCAGCATATGTACATCTCATTACTATTTCTTTGTCATGTTGATTACAAAGCTGTGGAACAGGTCATTGAAGTAGATAAATCAGTTTAAATTTCAATAATCAATATAACATGGATAAAGAGAATATGAAATAAATAAAAAGTAAGATACTGTTCTGATGAAACAGCAGAGCACTGCATTATAAAGGTATGAGCCTTATAAACGACAATCTACACATATTGAGACTCACTCACCAAGAATACAAATAAATGGGAACCTTTTTAAATGTGACCTGGAACTTAGTTTTCTAAATTCCCTATCCTATACCTCTGTAAATTAAACAAAATAAATTAAAATGCAGCACAGTGTGGATATGCAGGGATGCCTACCAGAAATTAGATCATAATTTACTTTATGGTGTCCTGCATACTGAAAAAGACCATACACTTGTGATTGTGGATCAAACACTTCCATAGTTTGTTTCCTTTAATGAGTGCAAGACCCCATAGAATTACAAAATGGTGAATTTTCTAACTCATATTGCTACCTTCTCTAATGGACTAATGGACTGTGTCTGTAAGATTAGTAGCCAGGAGAAGATAGGAATGGGCTATGTAAGCTTTTCTGTTGCCACTCTAGCTACTTCTGTGGCATCCCCTTAAAGGAGTCTCAGGACCAAGAGCAGCGCACATTTTAAATATTTGTGGAGGGTGGACCCCACTGCTGACTCTGTACCAGGCAACTGCTGGTGTCGGGATAATGTTGTAAAATATATATGTTTGTGAGCATAGAGGTGGGTATAGAGGTAGGTGAGTTCCTTTGAATAAATGTGGTTATTAGCATATACACTTCTCAAGTCAGCCTTAGAACATCCTTAAACATCTCCAACAACTCATAGGATTCTTTTTAATACAATAAGAAGTGGCCTGGGGCCTGGTTCGCAGATATATTTTTATGAGTAGGTGTGAGTTACTCTTGCAGTTCTCCTGGCTTGCTCTTGGAATTCAGGAGTACTATAGAAATAAGTCACACTTACTCTTAGCAAAATCTTTGAGTCGAACAGAAATCACTTCACAAAAAGGGTGATCTGGCGTATGAAGAGACATTATAGCAATTTAATTAGTCTGGCATCCTTGGCATGGTTAACCCCTAACTTTTTGACTTCAACCCTCCTGTTTTGCTGACTTCGTTTTTGCTGGTTTTAGGTATTTTCCCACTTTACCACTGATAACCAGTACTACAGTGCTTGTGCTCTCTCCTTAAAACAGGGTAGAATTGACTTACACCCACTTGACCTATTTAATTTACTTGTAAGTCCCTAATAAAGTGGTACTACATGTGCCCAGGCCTGTAAATTAAATGATACTAGTGGGCCTGCAGTACTGCTTGTGCCACCCACTTAGGTAGTCCTTTAACATGTCTCAGGTCTGCCACTGGAGCCTGTGTGTGTGCAAATTAAAACTGCCATTTCAACCTGGCAAAACACACCTTGTGTCAGGCCCAAACCTTCCATTTGTAATACATAAGCCACCCTTAGGGTAGGCCCTGAACACCCCATAGTGCAAATTGCAGTTATTTTAAAAGATAGGAAGCATACTTTTAAGTTTTACGTGCTCTGATAGTGAAAACCCCCCAAAGTCATTTTTGACTACTGCAAGGCCCACTTCTAACATAGGATAACATCTGAGTTACCTTATCACATTTAATAAAATGTAACCTCCAATTGAGAGCAGGTAGACAGGTCGAGTTTAATGTCTAAAGAACTGTAATTAAAACCTCTTTAATTGAAAAATCGAATTTTTAATCACAATTCTGAAAATGGCACTTTTGTAAAGTTGCCATTTTCTTGTGCTAACCATTTGGTGCCTGCAGCCTGATCCTGGGTCACATCAATAGGTGTAGCTGGCAGTTGGTCTTTGTGTATTGCTCCCAGACAGTGAGACAAGGGGAAGATAGATGCTGGCAGGATGTGCCACTCTGAGTTAATGAGGGGGAGGAGCTGTCACCTACGATACTTGCATATCACAAAGGTCCTGCCTGAGCACTCTCACAAAGGGTGTGTTACTAGTCATTTTTTAATGTTAATACATTCATTTTTGAATATTAAAGTTTTTTAAACCAACCCACGAACCCCCCAACCCCATCCAAGTCAAAAAGAATACAAAACAGACAGGTAGACAAAACAATTTAAGCAGGGGGAAATCCCAGACAACTATAATCCTTGACAATCTGCATCACATAAAAAAATAAAGACCGAGGATCACATAAAACCCCAATATCAATCCAATCATGTTAGGGGAGTCTCCCCCGACCCAATAATACCATGTATCATAGTACACCCAGCATTACTCCAGTCCCACTTGCCATACCCCTCCACCCTCAGAATATGTCTCCAGCCGTTCTCTCATTGGGGCCCAAATTTGCAGTCCTCTTTTCCGAGATCATCTACCTTTCCGCCCCATAAAGCTGACACCGCAGACAATTCGTACCAGACACTCCTCCCCATTTATTAATTTTAGCAATATAAAGATTAAACCAGGTTTTGTCGTGTGGGGATTGCAGATCCGCCGACAGAAAAGTTGAATAGGCCAGAGCTAAAGAAAAGAGGCTATCCCCATTTGAAATGCCCCCTGCAAACAATCGGTATGCTTGTCCAGGTCATCCCCCATCCTATCATTTAACATCTTATAAATAGCCCCAATTGATAACTTTCTCTCGGTTGCATCGGTAAAATTAAAGAATTACCTTTAACCTGCTGAATTAAAGGATCAATATAGAGGGCAAATAGGAGGGGGGAACACGGACTGCCCTGCCATGTCCCCCGCTGAATCGCTACTGTCTCTGACTCTCCCCCCAGTAGGGATATTTTAGCAATAGGATTAATATATAGCACTTTATTCCATTTAATATATTCCGGCCCCAATCCCTTTTTTTCAAATATTGCCCATAGGTATGAAAAGGAGACCCTATCGAAATCCTTCTCGGCATCTAGAATTATAATGCCATAGGGTCCCCTGAGATCTTAGCCACATCAAACAGGGTAATTACCCTCCAAATGTGGTTTGTTGTTCCCATCCCGGGAAAAATCTGTGTTGTACGGTAGAAACAATCTTTTTAATTTTGCCAGATAACCGCTTAGCCAAAAGTTTGGCATAAATTTTAGTATCACAGTTAATTAAAGTAATTGGTCGGTATGACCCCAGCTCCAACACAGATTTACCCTTTTTAGGAAACACCACAATCTTGGCGGAAGCCCATGAATCAGGTGGGGCGGAACCCTTTTGAATAGATAGGAGTACCTCAGAATTCTCCCGGGATAAGATCAGTCGCAACTGCCTTCCCGGGCGCTAAGCCAGAGACAGCAGATGCAACTTCTTCTATTGAGACGGGCTGTTCAAAAAGCTTGCGATCTTCTACATTTAATGTTTCCAGGATATCATATTCCAAATATGATCTAATCTCTCCTGCTTCTACCGCCTCCCCAGCGTATAGTTGCTGATAATATTTCTGAAAAGCAGACTGTATCCCCCCAGTGTCAGAGATAAATCCTAGGTCCGGGTCACGGATTTGCTTGATGTCTCCACAGGTCGACTGCTGTCTGGCGCGAAATGCTAACGTATGCCCCACTCTTTCATTAAATTCATACGTTTTATTTTTCCAGACTGTATACTTGTCCGACTAGTCTTTTGTTACCCCAGACAAGCTGGGGCCAGGACAGGGAGGAAGGGAATGTCTGACATCTCAGGGGGTGCAAAATCTCTAGATGCTTCCTCCACTTCAAAGTGGGCACCAGGTATATATTTTGGACCCTTAGACCCAAATCTTCAGTACACTTCTGGAACTGCTGAAGACTGTGCCAGGAAAAAGGTCTGCTGTGCTGTTGAAAGGACTGCCACTCTGCTGGACTGCTGCCCTGAATGACTGCAGCCCTGATGGGCTGACCTGCTGCCCTCGTAACTTGGCAAGAAGGACTGGACCTGCATCTCTAAACGCAGGACTTCAGAGTGACTCCAAGGGTTCGTTGGGACTGAACAGGCTTCCAATAACTTTGAAGCTAGCACCTGGAATCTGCCATCGTGAGTTCTGCCCTCTCAAGTGGTACAATCCCAGTACTGGACCCTTAGGAGTTATCCTGAAGTTGCTCTGACAGCCTGTCTGTGAACCCAGCAGAAGTGATGCATCTTCTCTGTTTCTTGGCACAACCCCAAAGAAAAATCAACTCATCTCTGCTGCATGGACTTTCCTATGCAAGGACTTTGCATTAAATTCACAGCCAGCAAACTTATTGGAACTGCTGCTGAGTGAAAGATCCCCGACGCTGGTCCTCGCATCACATGCCCCTCGTTGACAGCATCCTCGATAAACCATACTCGACGCAGGACTTTGCATCGCAAGCCCCCTCATTGACTGCCTCCTTGACGATGATACAGGAACTCACACTGCAGCCTCACAGCTCATCGGAATAGATGCTGTGTGATGCATGTCTGACCAGGACCTTGCATCAACTCAGCTGCACGATGCATCCTTGATGTGGGACCTCATAGCACTCTGCAACCAGGATTGAAGGTACTCTTGTTCAGTGGGCCTAACTGCATCTCTGAAGCTGGCCCACGCTCTGTCACGGTCGCCTGAGCTTATGACTTTGTGCAGTGCGACCAGATACCCACAATTGGTGCTTTGTGCTTTTTGGTGCTATTTACACTGAAATATTTAAAATTGCACATCTCCAGTTCTACTAATTGGATTTTTTTCATTTTGGTCGTTTTGGTCTTGTTTTATTTATTACAATCTACTCAGTCTTCTCAATTGTTGTGGGATTTTTCTTGTGTTATGCACAATAATTTCATGGCAAATGTTGCAGTGATATTAGCAGTGCTGTCACAGAAGATGTTATGTGTGATGTAATATGTGGGGAAATTAGAGGTGCACAGTGAGGGCACAAGTTATATTTACCTTAGGGTTCTAGCTATAGTTACTTGAGATAACTATAACTATAACTGGTGAATTTCTGTGGTTTTTATAGCTTAAAAAGTTACGTTGTTACTTAACATTTCACCGAAATCTAACGTTATTGTAACCTTTATGTTTTCAGTGAATTTCTAGTGTTTTTTTTTTTTAACATAAAGTAAGATTTTATTACCATACCAAAATCCGACCCCCTACAGTGCATGGCATTCAGCAGTGCCCGGCAGGGAGTTGTCTGCAGCCAACCCCCTGCATGCAGCCAACCCCATGCTGCACACAGCCTTCGGCCATGCGCGATAGGGGTTGGCCACAAGGCCTGGCCTGTGGCCAGGCCCTGTGGCCAACAACCCCAATGTCATCCAACCCCATGCTGATCAGGGCCTTTGGTCGTATGAGATTGTTACTGGTGCCAGGCCCTGTGGCCAACCACCCTGCATGCAGCCAGCCTCACGCTGCACAGGGCCTTTGGCTGTCTGTGGCAGGGGGTTCAGCCTTTGCCACGCAGCATAGGATTGGCCTTTAGGCCCCCCTCCCGAGCCCATTATGACCCTGGGGGCCCCATCCCCCAGAGCCTTTTTATATTTTGAAGGGGAGGCCATGTGGCCCCCCCTTCCTGAGCCTTATGAGGCCCTGGGGACCCGATCCCCCATCCTGCTTCAATTAAAGGTGGGTGCCACCCACCATGCAGATGTTGAGTCCTACAGGGAGAGACCCATGCCCCCCGCAGCCCCAGCCATCTCCCCGCATGCTGTAGGTGCCGGCATTGCTCTTTCCCAGAGGGAGCAGCTATTTATGCTGCTCCCTCCAGGCGGGAGCAGTATCTCGATCTGTTCCCTGCCCACATCAGTGCAGGCAAGGAAACAGATCAAAAGTCTGCTAGAGTAGATTTTCCACTCGAGCAGCAGCTTTCTCAACGCAAATTGAAGGTTTCTCAACGCGAGTGGTGGCGACCTGCCGCGACCACTCGCATTGAGTAATCTGACCACCCACGTTGAGAAATCTCACCAAGAGATTGATTTTCCTCGATCGTGCTCGCCAACTAGACCTTGGAAAGCACGAGCAAGGAAAAATGTCGCCAGAAGGTGGATTGACGTTGACAAGCACAAGCGAGGAATAAAACTCCGCTCCTGGAGCACGGAGTGCGGAAAACTCTGCAAACTCCGCGAACGGAGCGGAGTTCACCGCCCAGGGTTAGTTATGACTGCTCCTGCTGTTGCAAAATATTTCATTCTTTCAGGTTGCTATTGGTAGTTTTTACATATTTACTAGTTCAAAGCTGTATATGATGGAAAGCTTTCACTCTGCAAGTGGCACGTTGGAGTCAATAGAACATGGGAGAAGACTGCAATCCTATTCATATTTTGACATTGCAACTCTTGTCATTTTGGGGGAAGACGCTGCAATTCTGATACTTGCAAAAGTGAATGGCGAGATGAGGTATGTTATACCCTTAAGGCCTCCACTTGTGCACGTCCTCTTTATTTATCTTAATTAGGGCTCCCGGTTTTATGGTATTTATTTTTTGGGCATTCCTGTCTGTATTTACCCATATTTCTTTTTTGCTAATTTTTTCTGTATTTATCCATTTTTATTTTGTGTTTTCTGTATAAACGAAGTTGCAATGGTTTTTTTTCACATTTATTTGACTGATAAATATATTCATCTTCTTGCTAATCTCAGTCTGTCTTCATGGGTTAGTAGAGTTATGTACTCCAATATGTAATTATATGTAGGGCTCACGGTTTTATGGTATTTATATTTTGGCATTTCCATCTGTATTTATCCACATTTATTTTTTGCTAATTTTTTCTGTATTCATCCATTTTTATTTTGTGTTTTCTGTATAAATGAAGCTGCAATGGTTTTTTCCACATTTATTTGACTGATAATTGTATACTCGCATTTGATTGTCCAAAAGGTTTCAGCAGTATACAGTGCAATAGCATTATCTGAAAACACTTGCATTGTAGAATAGCATTGTGTAGATCTGCACATAATTAAGCACATAATTAAGCTTAATAAGGAAATCAATTGTCTATTTTAATCTCCCCTACCTCTCAAATTGTACATCTACTGACCTGGCACTCATGACCGACAGTAGAAAAAAATCATCCAAAGAAGGCCTATTTTCTGCATTTTTCTGTATTTAAAAATAAATACAGACAGGAAAATCAAACGTTTTCTGTCTGTATTTATGAGTTAAAATCAGTGAAAACAGAAAACTGGAAGCCCTAATCTTAATTAAGTCAGATTTCTGACCTCTGCGCTGACGTCGTGGAAACCTATGTACAGATTTGTAAAAAAAAGTGGAGCAGCTGAGCAACCAAAGTTGCTGCTCTATGTCGGACTGGGAGGGAGGGGAGCAACACAGGGGCCTATTTACGCAAATCAGGGCAGTTAATACATCTAAATCAACGTTTCTAACAAGACTTGTTAAAAAGAAAAAGATTCCGTTTTTGTCCAGTATTACCATCCTGTAATAAAACCGAGTTATGGTCTCATTTTTCATATAGTGTTGTATTTCGGGCCTCCCACTCATACTGCGGAGGTTCTGCCGTAAAATGCTTAGTGCACACAGCCACTCGAAAGAGTAATTTAAGGATCGCCTGTTCAGCATTGCTGGTGGTATACTCAGGGAGACAGTGGTATTGAGAAAAGAGTGTGACAAACACTGGCCTTCACACTCTTCTCCCTTAAAACAGCCCACAAAATACTAATTATAAACCACAATGAATGCGCGCCTGTAAAATTGCAATTTGTTACCCATTAACATATAGTACAGCAACCGACTAATCTCCCTAAGGCCACATCATTGTTTGGACTGCTTGGTAAGGTGGTGGCGGGGGGAGGAGGGGTGTAAAGTGTGAAAAACATGTTTCTCCAATCAATATTCATGCTTTAATTAATTGTGATGAATACTCTAGCAGCTACACAGTGATTTTTTTCTGCTTAATGAGATTCACATTATACTGTGAAAATACATCTTTAAAACCATAATTCTTAACTTGTAAACACGCAAGACCAACCGATAATAAACGGTGTGCGCTCATTTGTTTATAAATCACTGCCAAATTCATTATCTTTCAAATCTAAATGGGAGCGATTTATTGACCCGAAATGGCGCAAATTCTTCCCTTTTCTTCAACGCCTATTGTTTTACATCAGTCCACAGTAATTTCTTGTTATTTTTCATCAGGTAAACTTCATATGTCATGTGTATGTTAGTTATCTCATTGTTCATTTGGGCCTACATTTACTAAGAGGTACCCAGGCGTTGGTAATTAAATCAACTCAAAGTTTGCGTCTCTTTGCGTCACAAGGGGAGTATGGCAATTCATCGCAAAGCACTGCTTTGCCTTACACTGCGTCAAGGAGGTGTTCCATGGGCGATTCAGTGGGTGTTCCCAAGCAACACCCATGGATTTTGGCGTTGACCCAGACCCAGACCTGGGGCAGCAGCAAAACCTTAGACCTCCCCAGAGCAGGCGTAATGAGGATTTCTCCTCGTTTTTTCCTCTTTCCATGTGTGCTGCACACATAGAAAGAGGAAAACACCTCTAGGAAATTTTTTGTGTGCAGGAAGATGAGTTTTCCTGCACAAAAACAATCCTGGCAACAATTCAGACACCTTGGCGCTAGGCACAGGGGCGGCCGGCATGGCTCACCTGTGGCGGGGCGGGCGCGGGGGAATCGCGAGGGAGGGTCGCGCATGGTGAAAATAAACACATTTAAAAATTAAAAAAGAAACTTACCTTGTCGCAGGCTGGGTCCCGCATCTCTCCTCCTGCTGTCCTCGTGCACATCTCGGAACAGGAAACAGGCCTCGCTGACCAATCACACCACTGCAATGCAGCTGTGATTGGTTTTGAGCTTCCTGGAGAATGGGGAAATTGCGCATGACTGGTTTGGGCGGCCCGAGAGGGCCGACCAAACAGTCATTGTGCACTTTGGAGTGGGCAAACCACTCCTCCCCTGCCCGGGTGCAAGAGCAGAGCAGCCCACCCACCCACCCGCAAAGCAGCAGGAAGCAGCCTAAAATTATAATAACGCAAAGTTATTTTCAATTTATGTTTCTGCTTCGCACTGCTTAAAAGCATTGGGGCGACGCTCCTCCACCATAGCGGAGGAGCCACCACTGGCTAGGCACCAAATTGTGCACTGACTGAAAGGACAGGAATGCACTGTATCTAGTAATACGGTGCATTCTTGCCCTTTCAAATAGGCGTAGGGCAGCGCAGCGCAGCAAAAAGACTTGTGGTGCTGCCCTACGCCAATGTTTGGGAAACGAGGCCGTTAGTAAATAACCCCCTTCATGTTTTCATTTTCCTGGCTTGATTCACAAACAAAATCTATTTGTGAGTGTAATGTTGACATCAAACACAAAATAGCCATTTTAACATGTGTAAAACCACTTTTTTAATTCTCAAAATATGGTTCGCACTCATAAAAGAATTTACTCAAAGATTTTCGTATGAAGATGTATATTCACATGGGCGGGTGAATGGGCGTTCCAGAGCGCAAATGCGGTGTGAGTTTGTGTATGTCCACAAGCATGAAAAAACTTGTCTCTGAACCAATCCAACTGTGGAATATACTCTTGAAAAAGGATAGAGTAAATTCCTTTTCAAGGTGTACAGGGAAGGGACAACAACAGAATTGGTGGGAGTGTGGTAAAAAGGTTTTCTATAAGCAAAAGGTTTTCGCCATAAAGAAAGAAATGTTACTGCACAAATGCCAGGGAATTTCCTCATCCACTATTCTGCACTACATATAATTGAGCAAGGGAAAATGCCTCTGCATAGTAACAATTGCAAAATGTCCAGGTTTCCAAGGTGCCTTTGACATTTCCCAAAAATGAGTTGATCTACAACCACGTGTGCTCATAAATCAGTGGGTGTAGATTTATTAATTTGATGCAAATTTCAGTCGCCTTTACTGCTCCCTTTTTTAACCATGTGCACAGAAAATCGAAGCAAGGAACCTTGAATTCTGCCGCAATATTAAAATCGGAAGACAACAACCTACATTTCATAGTGTGCTAACCCCAGATTGGATTTTATGCAACATTTTCTTTCTGTAGTAATTCTTTACCACTCTTTTAGCATCTTTGACCTGATTAAAGAAAATATAATAGGAGAGGTACTGATATAATATAGCATAATATAACATACCATAATATAATATAATATAATATAATATATACTAGTACTAACAACATTTCCATAAATGAAAAGGACTCATCAACAATTCATAACATTTTAGTAGAATATGAGGGACATGTTTAACATGCAACAAAACAGGGCCTGTATTTACGCTCAGCAGTTTGAATTTGAGCTGCTTACAGTATAAAGATCGTTGCTATGCTGATGTGTTCTTAGTCACACGCGGAGACAAAAATGATGTTGATTCCTGTAGGTTTCCCCATGTTTTTGTTGTCATTGTGCTGTGGAGAAGACAGATTAGAGTATGCTTTTTTGTGAAGATGTCATTGTCGGGAATTTTGACCAATTTTTACTTTTGCATGAACATCATTAAGCATTTTTAAGCTTGTGGATTTCATTTTCTTATTCCAGCTATAATCACCATTTTATTATTCAATTATTTCTGTGTTTGAACATTACTGTCCTGTCAACTGTTTATTCTATCATACGTCCTCGAGTTTGTTTTGTTATTGAAGATGTTTTGAGTGAATGAAGATAGCTACAGAGTGCCTAGTAGAGTTCCGACAATCAGGGCTGCACTAGGAACCGAAACCGGCCCTGGCAAACTGCTCGGCGGGCCCCCCTGGGGGAGAGGAGGCGGGTGCTGCTGAGCTGTTTGCTAGGGCTGGTTTCGGCCGCTTTTGTTACAGGGGCCGATATTGCCAGCCCCCGGTAACAACAACGGCCCCCCAGGGGCCTAAAACTGGCCCCCACCCTGGCAGCCCACCAGGGAAACGCCTGGTACCCGCTATGGCCAGTCCGGCCCTGCCAACAATCTTGTAATGTTAGTCACCATTTTGGACACATTACCAGCCATCAGAGAAAACAGGAATTTCCTAAAGTCTTTCCTTAAAACCAGAAGGATTTGCTCTAGCCTGAAAGAAAGAAGCAATATCCCATGTAATTTGCCTTGCATCTGGAAATTTATTTTACTCGTTTTAAATTTACGAGGTGTAACTTGTCATCTGTGGAGTCTCATTGTTCTGTCCAGGGTCTTACTTATCAGTTATAAGATTGCTGCACCACTTCCTTGTTTTCTTTGTTGGCAAGTGCATTTATTTAAGAAATTAGGTTATTGGTTGGGGGGAGGGGAGCGCCACTCAGGAACTAACCACAATCTTTGTCAAGGTGAACCGCAAAAGTCACAACATTTATGTATGCTTAACCCTCTGGTAGCTTGACACAAAAGCAGTCCAGCTTAGTTTAGAGGCAAAGTGTAAAGTATTTTTGCAGCACACAAACAGTGATAAAGCAAAAACACAACACAACAAAAATTGCAAGCCAATATAGAAACATAGAATAAAATAGCGCCTAAAAGATAAAAGTGCCAAATACAGGTATCTGGTCACACGAGTCTGGTGCGAAGTCAAAAGTTCTGACTGCTATATAGCGTAGGTCCAATGCACGAGGTAGATTGGGCCCAGTCTCGGCTTACCTTTGGACTTAAAAGAAATTTTGAATAAAAGTTCCTGAGAAAGTAGAGTTCGGGGAGCTCCTGGAGGAAGTTGTGATGAAGATTTTAACCTTTGGACTCTGTCCATTTTTTGGAAGATGAAAATCTCCAGCAGGTCGAAGCAGCAAGCTGTAGCCAACGAGGGCTCCACAAGACTGCATGTCTTTGCCGGGATGTCCTGCTAAACAGGATTTGCTGCTGCAGAGAAGAACGTAGCGGGAGCTACAAAGAAGTCAGGCTGACCGGCGATGTACCGTGAGCAGATCGACTGGCAGGTAGGTCCCAGTCTTCTGTCGGTTCTCAGGGCACGTTTAGGTGAAAAATGGTTTAAGTACCAAGTTTTAGGGTTAGGCAGGATCAGCACCTCTGACACCAATTCCATGGGTCCATAAACCGGGGGCACTACCTTGGGGGTTAGAACTCATTCCAGCAGAGGCTGGGTTCAAGGTCTCATTAGCTTTATGTCTCTGTAGCTCACACAGGAGGCCAGTCACTTAGCCCATGGATTAATTTCTGGTGTTCCTGGGTTCAAGGAGCTGGTCCAGTTCTTCTTCAAGCATCAAGGCAGGTCTTCAAGCAGCAGGGTAGTCTTCTGGGTGTCCAAGCAGTCTTTCTGAAGTCTTCCACAGGTCCAGGAGTGCACTGAAATAGTGGTATGAGAGCCCAATATTTATATCTGGTGCCAGCCTTTGAAGTGGGGGGACCACCTGGGCTCCCCCCACTTATGCTTCTGGAAAGGTTTTTCCTTCCTCTGTCCATACTGCCTACACCCAGTCCCCTTTGTCTCACTGTCTGGCTGAAATATCTGGCTGATACAGACCTCAACAGCAAAGCCATTCACATTCATGTGACACAGAACACTTGCAGAGGCACAAAAATGGTTAGGACAGGAAAATGCCAACTTTCTAAAAGGAGCATTTTCACAATTGGGACTTAAAATCTGACATTACCGTTAAAGAGGTTTTTAAATTACAGTTCATTTGAGGGTAAACACGATATGTCTCCTTACTCCCAATAAGAAGTTATATATATTTTCAAAGACAAGGGAAACCCATGGGTATTAAGGGACCATTGGTATAAAATTTTAAAGGAACAAAGCTCCCTTACTGTGGAATAGTTTCAAACATACTGCATAATGATACAATGAGGTCTACGTCAGGTGTCCAAATGGAAGATTAAATACATTTATTGATTAAAATACACATCATTTTGGTGGGAAAACAAACAGTAAAGAAGTTAAAAAACTTCTAGGCTCAGACATTCAACCATGTGACTACATTGAAGAAAAAATGGTGATGTCACATATATTCTTAAGTACTTAAGCTCATATATCCAACTACGTAACAGTACGAGGAGTCAAGGTACTATGGTACTATGGACAACAGCATTTCAATCCCCTACTTGGATATAGGGATCATCATCAGGACATAAGAGATTATGCCTGAGATGAAAAAGCCTGCTAGGAAAAAGGAAGAGAAGGGGTAGAGAGCATGAGAAAAGGGGAAGGAAGGAAAAGAAAAATGTTAGGCCATTAAGTCATCCTGTTACTGTCTTGAGGTCCAGTCAATCAGTCCATGCACAACCAGTGGCGTAACAAAACTTAAGGGGGCCCTACTACAAAGTTCATGGAGAGGGCCCCCCACACTCCAGACGCAGTCAGGAGCTTTCAGGCCAGGGGTCCCACTGCCCATGCACACTGCTGGAGGGGTACCCATGTAGTTTGGGGGGCCCTGCACCGCAGGAGCTGTGGGGGCTATTGTTACGCCACTGTGCACAAACATGGTAGAGTGTCACTCATGCGTCCAAACAAAGACTGTAAAGCATGGTTACAAACAGTTTTATATGCCAGGTGTGGAAGTGATGGCGGCGCAACCAGCTAGTGACGAGTCAGCTGAATGGGAAATGAAAAACAAAGTGAAATCATTAGCGAAACGACTGACCGAAAAAAACACCAGGGATATTGTTATCTTATATACCTCATAAGATGATCCAAAAAGCACCAACATAGATGAAGGGGATACTGTAGGGTGCAAAGATGGACTAATTGCACGAAAACTCCCATCCCAGAATTGTTGGAGCCTTGGACATTCAAGGAAGTCATGAATCCACCCACCACCGTCAACTTCCTTACACCTAAAGCACTGTTCTGAGTTAGATGGAAACATCCTATGCAGCCTTTCAGGAGTATAATAGGCTGTCCATCTGGATAAAAAAGCCATTCTCTTAAAATTAGTGGCTCAAAGTGATCTATAGCCTACCTCAGACAGACACTGCCATTCCTTGATGTTATACCTACAATTGGTTACCTGGAAAACTTTTTCAAACAATTCTGGCAATATGGTCTGACTGGCCTGCTGGCGTAACAATTGATACCAGTTTCCCACTCCCCCCAGCTTTATTTCATATGTACGAGAAACCATCTGGCGAGTATCTTCCATCATTACCTTAATTTATAAAAAGCTGGTTACCTGGGTAAAGCTGAACCATAATAGCATATTTTGGTTTCCAAATTGTTGATTTAACAAGTCCCATGAGATCAAGTTCGAGCCGTTATAAAAATCCTCCAGTTTCTCAAAACCTAGCACCAGCCATGCCTGAGCTGCTGTTTTAGATAATTCCAGCCACCAGATCTCATAGTCCTGTAGTGAAGTATAGGCATGATATACCCGAATTTCCCGTTATTTAAAGAGAGTTTGAATACACAAGGCGAATGCTTCTAAGACATTATGGGGCCGATTCCGATCTCGGCCGGTAGGGCTCCGAATCGGATTCGGCTTCACCGGATCCGATTCGGAGCCCTGTTTCCCGACCGATTCGTACGTGGGTCCGGCCGAGCGAGTACGATGCAAGCGCCCGCGAAATCGCCGACCGACTCGTACGCGGCTTCAACACGCTCCGACCAACTCACACGGACCCGACTCGCACCGCGCAATGGAGACGTTTCCCGGCCGGGTAAGTACGATGCGCACCGCGAGCAGTCCGACCGACTCTCGCCGTCCGGCTCGAAAGAGCTGTCGGAGCCGGACTTTGGGGGTCCGCGTCGGACCCCCCTGTATGCGTGGCCGCGCTAGTCGCACACAGGGGGGACCCGTGGGTCCCCCCTACCTGTGCATGTACGGCACGATGCGCTTCGCCGCGTACACGCTGTAGGGGCGCCCTTGTTCGCCTCGCACCCATTGAGTCAATGGGAGCCCGCGTACGCGTTGTACGACCAGCTCCCATTGACTTCAATGGGAGTCCGACCGAATCGAGTCCGATAGCCTACGAACGCATCGTACTCGTCCGGTCGGACTGCCAGAGTCCGATTCGGTCGGAATTCTCTCCGGGTCTGGCTCGGTCGGAGAGATTTCCGGCCCGAATCGGAATCGGCCCCTATATCTTATTTTCTTAGGGAATTTGGCTTGTTGAGAAACACTGGTGTCTACCAAAATATCATTTAGTTTTCCCCAATCATGCGATCTAATAAACAATTATCATAAACTATAGCATCTGCTGCCAGCTGAACCATGGAATCAATTGATGCAGCCTAATAACATGTTCTAAAATGCGGCAGAGCTAAACGTCCCTACATTGTGTCAAGTTGCAGAACCTAAAGTTTCGTACGAGGTTGTTTCTTAGACCAAACAAAATCTCTTATATCAGTGTCAAGTTCTTTAAAATACACACTGGGTATTTTTAGGGGAAGATTTAAAATGAGAAATAAAAACAAAGGAAGAATAGACATTTTAACCAATGCAACTCTGCCGACCCGGGAAATAGGCACTATGGCCCATTGTTCTAATAACTTTCTTGTTTTGTCCAGGGTTGCGCCATAAATTAAACTAAATAATTGTGAAAACTCATATGTGTGGCAAAAATACCTAAATACCTAACAGAGTCATGTGGTACCATCTGTAAAATAGCGAGGAGTTCAGATCGAGGTAATTGAACAATAAAAGTTTGGTCTTAGCCTGATTAAATTTGTATCACCCAATTAGTGTAAAATTATTGATCTCCTTCATAGCATTCAGGATATTCGAGCTGCCTGCCCTTAAATAAAAAACCGTGTCATCGGCTAATAACTTGATTTTCACCATCCTCTCAATAGGTGGTAAAATGGTTTGATTATTTCGAATTTAAATGAGGTTAGCCATTTTAACAGGGCCCCAATTTTCTGCTCATTGGACAATCCAATAAGAAAAACAAGTGGTCCTAAGGTCCCTCCTTGGACAGGCCAAAGAGGTTGTGACTCTTATAATTAATTAGCTGAGTCACTCAAAATGTTTTCACAAAATTGTTGCACAAGAGAGAACCAAATACTCTTCAAAACGCACCAGAGAGAAACAACAGCTGTATTTTAAAGACAAAATCTTATTTATATTCTCTTGTTATGAAAATAGCAAAGTCATCGCAACATATGACAGTATGTCAATAGACGGTCGCGCTAGGAAGAGTGCAAAGAAAAAGTGCTCATGTGTGAGGTGAGTGAGAGAAGGGGAATTCAAAATAAAAACAATTGGAAAACATAATATCATAATTTACAGTAGACACTGGCTGAGACGATGCTGAGAACAGTAAACCAGTGTGGATGGGCCTGTCTGCAAGACAATTTTGTTTTATTCTTTAGTGTCCATTTGACAGAATGATGCCAGCATGTTCAGAAGGCATCATCCAACTTCTGGGAGGGGTGGTACAATAACGTCTGCTTTGTTTTATGAGATGTGGAAAATCTGTTAAAATGTCCTGTATATCAGTCCATGGTTGATGTAGATTTGTCAAGCCAAAGTATGTTTTATCCTGTCCATTGTGGCCTTTATGTCGGTGCTTTGTGTACACTATCACACATGTTTGTCCTTTTTAATGTGAATTGCACAATCAGTTCATTTTCTCCCTGCAAGATAGTAATTAATTGAAACACTATGAATTCTCTGTTTTCAAGGCATCAAATACTTTTCCTAAATGCGGTAAAAAAGTTTAGTCTTTCTTCCAAATACAACCACTGTTAGGACGCTAATAGTATCTATGGTGGAGACAGATAACGGGCTACACATGCCGCACTGACTCCACGTGCACGCGACGCATGCACGCAGAGGTCTTGTTAACCCCGGGCCTCCCCGCGTGCCTGTTAGTCTATGTCCGCTGCCGTCAGGAAAAGATTGTGTTTTTTGCGACTGAGCCATGTAAGTGAGGTAGGAAACAAGGCACTTATTTAAACATACTGGTGATATCGTGAACTGTGTGGGACAATCTACGGGGCTGAATATGGGAAGAATTACTTTTTCCCTTATTATGTCTATTTTTTCAGATAATCCTGGCGATTTGTTCATTTTCGGGAATCGGCATCACAACCTTGATGGATGCTCTATTGAACTTTTAATCCTCTCCTCCCCACATGGAGCCTCCCATTCGCCCCACATAAACGCGGTACAAACCTTAGGCGATTTGGCCACCTGTGTTGACACCACATCTTACTGGATGCCTAATTTAATAGTCTAAGTACTCCGCATATTTGTGGGGGAAAGTCAACTTTGTTGTTCTTAAACAAATTTTTCCACATCATTTTGACCCAGCATAACATGAAGCTCCCATGTATGCATTTTATGTTACAGATCACTCATTTTTGGAAGCTGTGACCTGGTCTGCCATATTGGGTGCCAGCTACCGGTTAGTAGTCCACGCACTGATTTGTAACTCTATTTAAATTAATACACCAGAGAGACATGTTTTAACTCAGTTTTTATCTTACTTAGGTTGTCTCTTACGTACTCGTTTGTCCTGATGAAGACCCGCAAGCAGAGGTTTTAAGTTACCCTCTACGCGTTCAGTCGAGTCGAAACTTCGACACCCCTTAACCTAGGGTCTGTACTACGGTGTACCAACCCTCCCTGAAATTGGATGGTTTATTCTGAACACGCTGGCATCATTCTGCCAAATGGACACTAAAGAATAAAACAAAATTGTCTTGTAGACAGGCCCATCCACACTGGTTTACTGTTCTCAGCATCGTCTCAGCCAGTGTCTACTGTAAATTATGATATTATGTTTTCCAATTGTTTTTCTTTTGAATTCCCCTTCTCTCACTCACCTCACACATGAGCACTTTTTCTTTGCACTCTTTCCTAGAGCGACCATCTATTGATATACTGTCATATGTTGCGATGACTTTGCTGTTTTCATAACAAGAGAATATAAATATGATTTTGTCTTTAAAATACAGCTGTTGTTTCTTCTCTCTGGTGCATTTTGAAGAGTATTTGATTCTCTCTTGTGCAAAAATTCCGTGAAAACATTTTGAGTGACTCAGCTAATTAATTATGAGTCACAACCTCTATGGCCTGTCCAAGGAGGGACGTTAGGACCACTTGTCGTTCTTATTGCACCATACCCAGGTCCTTTGACGTTTATTGGGTAACCCCATTAGTTTATTGGAGAATCCATTCACATTACAAGAAATATTTTTGATTTGTTGACCCGTTTTCTTCTGAACATTTCCTAAATGCCTTTTAATGCCATTTCCACAGACCTGTGATTTGCTAGTCATCTCAGCTGGGGGCCAGCGATTATCCAGTTTTCCAGCCCGCTTGCCTTGATGCCAGCCCTGAAGTAAACCTACAGCAGAATGTTCAGGAAGACACAGTGGCCTCAGTGCAGTGTGACATTAAAACAATATTAAACATCATCCTGGATGAAATCAGGGATCTCAAGGCCTCCAAAGCATTTGAAATTGCGGCCTTCCATCAGAGGCTATCTAAAATCGAAGAGACTATGACGCATTTCCCCGAAAGGCTGCATGAAGCCGAATCTAGAATTTTGCAGCTAGATGATCAAGTTACCCTGATGAAGGAAGAAGTGAACCAGTTTTGGAAGCATAAATCCTCAATGGAGACAAAATCAAAGAGTTGGAAAATCATTCCCAGCGTTCCAACCATAGGCTAGTGGGGATACTGGAGGGCTGTGAGGGCCCGTGGTCCTTCAATGGGTGGAATCTTTCCTAAAGGCTCATGTCCTGCCAGAATGTCCAGGAGATCTGACTATTGCAAGGGCACATCGGGTTCCATCACAACCATTTCCAAATTCAAAACTGCCACATACAATATTAGTGAATTTTGCTGACTTTCAGGTTAAGGAACGTATATTAAACAAGGCCATTAAGAAGAAACAGTTCTCAACATCAAAAATTCCCCATTTCCTATTTCTTTCTGATATGTCTGCTGCTGCAGATCATCGCAGAAAAGAGTTTGTAAAAATGCTATATCTTTTTTGGGCACAGAACGTCCAAGCCACAATTGCACAGAAATACTAGTTGAAGATTCTGGTTAAAGGACAATTTCATATGTTCATGAATCTGTCAGAGGCCAAGGAGCTCCTTCAGAAGATCTCAAACTGATTAATATTATGAACCATGTATATGTGGGCATCCTGGGGTATCTGGGCCTGGCTAATGACGTGGATTAGAATGGTTTCACTAAGGGGCATGTTCGCTCAGGATGATCGAAATGTTTGGGGCCTTAAGATGATTACTGTGTACTGTGAGGGAGAGTGGATGCCCTCCGGGTGCAACAACATGGCACCCTGTGACGGCAGGAGGGGCAACAGGGGTAGTGTGGCAATTCCCCTGTTGCAGGAGTTAGGGGCTCGTGGGGGCACAAGGGATGTCTTAGGGTGGGTTCAGGGGACAAGTGTGGATGATGGGGAGCCCATTTAGCGAAAATGAACAGTTTATTTATTGATCATGTAATTTCAGGTATTTGGTACACAGGAGCAAGTTGGCCTTGCGTGGCATGGTAAATCTCATTCTAGGTTTTGCCTCGCCTTGTGCCTCCTTGAGTAGCGCAAGGGCTATGCCAAACCTTTGAAAAATATGGCCCTAAGAACATAGAAATTAAAACATTTCAAAACACCTAATGTCGAACAAGGCCTCTGTTATAACACATGGAGTGAGAGACTGCATTGTGTGCAGAAGGAGTTAATAACCCCTAGATAGTTTGATTGTTTCACTATTGTTGATCAATAGTTTGAGCGTCAAGAGTGAAAAAGCAGTCTGAATTTGTATAGACATCAAAAGACCCATGTGCGTAAAGCACCGAGGCCTGGATGTTTCTGAAAAAAGTAAATTATATGAAGGCCGAGTAGGTGAAAACAACCACTAATTCCTGCTCTAATCAGCTGTATTGGAATTATGGATGTATATCTAGCTATTATTTCAACTTACACTTTCTTCCATGGGAAATTGTACAGACTTCTCGAAACAAGCCTTCTCGAAACTGAACATAGTGAGCTTATTGCATAGTGTGTCGCCATCTAATTTAACAACTTCACCATTGAAGTGCAAAAAAATACAAATAACTGACTTTCGTACCTTATCATTTAATTCAATGCTACATATTTGAAAGCAAAAGACTTGATGATTTGTGCACATTTTAGCTGCCACAGAAAAAAAGGATGGTGGAATGCTTGACTCGATCTAATCCACTGTTAATGCTATGTGATGTGGTCTAGCCCAACATTTTTGGGCTCTTTGTAGCATTACAGATTGATCTGCCCCTTCTCCAAACTGAGCAGCCAAGCTCAAACTATTACAGAATGCTCCATGTGAATGGTCCTCAACCTCAGTGCAGTTCATCACACTGCAACTTTATTATGCTTCTATATGGGCTGGAGAAATGGATGGGCATATCTGGTGCTGTTCTAGTGTAGTTTCAATCTTTAATCCAAAACAGAGTTAAAAAGAATTTGAGTAGAATATCTCAATCAATCACAATTTGGTATATGTTAATCTCCAAGGATCATTCCATATTTCTGCCTCCTGTAGATTTGCTAAACCACAGGCACAGCTGCATAAGGAGCACCAGACACAATTGTGAATGCATGTTTATGAATCACAGATCCATTTCCAGCTAGACAACAGTCCAAATAGCACTACCAATGTTGGCCTGTGTTTTGACTATGTGTTTCATTGAATGAAGGAGCGCTCCTTCTGCATGAAGTGAATGAAGTAAACGAAGACTGAGATCTTGATAATACAAGAAAGTGAGCCTGTATTACTACCTTTCACATAGCACCCCATGTGTGGGACCCCCTTCTTCAACCATCACAAAATATAGAAATATGGAAATATCTTTATGATAAATCATTTTTGTTTATCCCACAAATCAGTGTAGTAGTCAAGAACATCCATCTCCAGCTCTCTCTTGATCATAACATATTTTTAATCCAAACCAACCTCCCGGTAGAGTTGGGAAAAGCCCTTGTCATTTTTCAACTGGACTAATGTAAGATCATCTACAGTTGCCTCCTCAAAGCACATATTGCCAGGATACAGATCAGGCATCCAGAATGTTCCTTAACCACCAAAAACTCGAACACATTCAGCCTCCACTGAAAACTTTCCACCGGTTACCTGCTGAAGGTTACCTGCCAAAGTCATGATGAACTTCAAGGTCCTCTTTAATGTCCAAAGAGCATAGTGTGGATGAAGTCCAAACAACCCACAGAATCTAAATTCACACCACCATCCATCTAGAAACCTCTGCTTCATGTCCGACCATTTGATCAATTAACATATTTTCAACTGTAAGAAAAGTGGAGGGATACAAGGTCTCAGACTGTGGAACACTCTCAATCCCCCTTGAGAGCTGAACCTAACGCCATGGGATTCAGGATATCCCTAAAACTGATCTATTCAGATGTGCTGTCTAACTGATAATTCAGTCACACCAGGGGGTGCAAATATGGGCACTCATCACGGCTGACTGGAGCCTAACTTTGTATTACACCTTCATCTTACTGTACATTGTTGTTCTGCACCCAGTGCTTTGCAGTGATTGAATGGTAGTACAAAATGCTTTATAAAATGTTAAAGAAAGGTTTATATATTGGCCACCAGAATATCCACTTCCCAGTTCCTCGGGACAGGCAGTGAAGAACCTGGGCGTCTGGTTCGAGGAAAATCTCAGGTTCTCTACACATGTAAAAAAACTGGCCGGTCAATGTTTTGGCACATTGAAGTCTCTTAGGAGGTTTCTTCCTCTATTACCCAGGTCCGCCAAGGAAATGGTCATGCGCGCTCTGATCCTTAGCCGCCTTGACTATGGCAATGCACTTTATATTGGCCTACCAGGATACCAGCTTAAGAAACTTCAGGTAATACAGAACACCGCGGCCAGAGTTCTGATGGGTATCCCGGGCAGGTCCAGCGTCAGACATCATTTGCGGGACCTGCACTGGCTACCAGTGGCCCAAAGAGTGAAATTTAAAGCTCTCACGATGGCCCATTCAGCCCTCTATGGTATAGGGCCCCTCTATTTGAGGAAGCGGTTTAGTTTTTATACCCCACAAAGGCATCTGCGTTCCGCTTCACAGTGCCTAGCTGCGATCCCTCGCTTTCGGCGGACAAGAATTGGAGGCAGCTCTCTGTCCTTCAAAGCAGCCGAAGCTTGGAACTCTCTCCCCCTTGAACTGTGCAGCATCCACGACCCCACCATGTTTAAGAAAGGACTTAAAACCCTGCTGTTTACCCAAGGATAATTTCTCCTGTTCCATACTGTTTCTACTAGTGGCTCCTCGCGCCGGGACACTCCTGAGTAGCCGTGCGCGCTAGAAATCACTGTAACATAACATAACATAACATAACATATAGCAGTCGAGGACATGCTCTGCTCTTGTTGAGCCATATCACTGAGGTGTATATGTTTCGTACAGCCGAGTAAACCAGCCACTCTTTTTTAGAATAAAAGGTGATGGAGCGAATGATTGAATAATTGCCAGCCACTGGTAATTACTCTTGGCTGCATAACATTCTGTTGTGTTTTGTTAGCTGTGCAACTACACACAATGCTAGCCATCTTAAAATCAGTCTTGTCTTACCATGCTTTGGCTGTAAAGACTTCCAGCTCCCTACATATGACATTTTCACATTATCCCATTTATGTTATATAATCCAGCCAAAAACAGGCAAGCATCTTTGCACTACAGTCCAACAGGTATATTTCCCTACAAAAGGTGTGATGTGTAAGACCCCCTATTTTTTTTTTTTTAAAGTATGTTAGTATTGGGTACGACCTAGCTTCCAAAAAGTTTGTCTGCTTTTACAGTCTAAATATGGCACATATAGAGCTGCCGCCATTCAAGACAAATGGATATTACTGCTCTGACGACCTCATCGGGCCCTGGTGCACAACGTTTTTTACAGACTCGATAATGTATTCAAGTCTTTATTATCTGCAGAAATTTGGAGTTGGTAGTTCACTTCACACTTTCCTGTCCCATATCTTTGGTCCTCTTAAGAAGTTCAAAATAATATGTTGGCCACAGTTCTACGGAGAGGTGCAGTTTAGGCCGAGACTGAAAAATGTCAGCTCCTCTGGCAGCTAAAGTCCACACCTTCCAAGAGTTTTGGTCCCTGGTAACGTACTCCATAACCCACCATGCTTTAATTTTGACCAGTTTCCTTTTACTTACATTTACTACTGTTGTGCTTTCTGAAAAGATCTGTATTGTCTGAGACCTTTTGGAGGTAAAGTGCATTTAGGAGCAGCTTTTTCAGCAGTCAGTAAAATCTTAGTGTAATATGTAAAATGTTCTACAGGGTATCTGCTTTGCTGACTTGCCTGCACTCGTGTGGACCATTTCCCTGCTTGCCATCACTGGGGACCCTGCTGGACTTGGACACATCGAGGGGGTGAGCAGCTGCACCGCTGATTCCATAATCCCCTCCTACTAACACCTGCCAACACCTGAGCCTTGTTAGCACAATATCAAGTGTACAGCAGTCCCTCTGCATGGGAGCTGCTTCTTGACTTGCCAGCACTCGTGTGGACCATTTCCAATCACCAACCCCCAGAAACGCTCACATAGAGTTCAAACTTGGTTTAACCAAGAATGCAGGTGCTCCTGGCGAGAGCTGGGAGAAGCATTAAAAATGAAGGACACTCTGCAGATACATTCAGCTAGGAAATCCTACAAACTAGCCCAGCTTTGTGCCAAGAGGGAATGGGATGAAGGTAGTTGGCAGGATTTGCAATTTGCTTGGTCAACCAAAGATTCCATCAAGTTTTGGGCACTATGTAAGTGGGGAAGGGATGGTCTAGCGCCCACTCCACACAACCACATTGTTCTTTCTATGTGGATTGAGCACTTTCCGGTTTTATATTCCTCTAGTCACCCTCCCCGTGCTGAGGAAATCGTGGAGAGTGCCCTTCTTTTAGTTGACTCACCCGCTGCCCCCAGCTCTCCTTTGGGCTCACAGATGTCACTCTTGGCCTAGATACAGTAACTATTCCAGCCGATCTATTCTTACAAGATAGGGAAAACTGGTCAAGGTACATTCTTTTGTTTGCGAATGCCATTGCAATCAATACTTGACTCCTGGAAGGGAGCTGAAGTAATCCCCATATATAAGTAAGGAGATAAATCGTCGCCATCTACCTACAGGACAATCAGTTTAATTGATGCCATGAAAAAATAATTTCTCACCTATTCTTGGCCAGGATTCAGGATTGGATTGATGACCATAATGTTTCATCACCTTGCCAAGCGGACACCATGGACACGGTCTTCCGTTTTTTGCTATTGTTTTGGAAGACTGTGGTGATCGGCAGAGGCAGCATGCATGTTGCCTTCGTCGATCTTAAATCAGCATTCGACCTTGTCCCATGCAGGAAATTATGGTAGGTATTCACCTATATATACATCCTCTTTGATCTTCTTACCATGCTATCGTGTTTGAATGATAGTAATTATGCACAGATATGTTGAGTTAACCATGCATAGTTGACTGAACGGTTCCCCATTTGCCAGGGAGTTTGCCAAAGCTGCTTGTTGGCTCCCACTTTATTCTCTCTGTCTTTAATTAACATTGCCCGCTCACTTGCTGGCCTCTCCACAGATGCTCCTATTCTGGCAGGTATCAAAATCTCTATTTTATTGTTCACGGATGATACATTATTAATATCCAAGACTCCCAGTGGATTGCAGTGAGCGCTTTCTCACTTTGGAGAATTTTGTAACTCCCACAGACTCCACAAAAAACAAGTTTATGACATTCAATAAACACAAGTCTTTCAAAGGAATGCCTGTGTTAGGAGTTGGACCACTAGAAAGGTGGATGTCTTTACTTATTTGGGTGTTACACTATCCTCAAATCTTACTTGAAAAGCCTCAGGTGGTCATTTCCTCCCTCAAACTTAGTCAGATTGCTTGTGCCAAAATTAAGGAGCATGCCTCCTCTCAATCCATTTCCCCTGCTCTCCAAATCTATGATGCCAAAGCAGTTACCTCTGCATTGTATGGTCTAGAGCTGTGGGGTTTTGTAAACATATCTTCTCTCACAAGCTCTGAGAATACGTTCTTGAGATGTCTAGCACAACTTCCTGCTAGTACCCCAACTGCACCATTAATGTTTGATATGGGGAGAAGGCCAGTAGCTGATCCAGCTAGACTCTGTCCTCTTTTATTTTGGAGATGGTCATGGTCTAACCAAGAATTGATCCTGTATAAATTGGCTCTGGAGGATGTAATTAAGGCTGAAATATCAAAATAAATTATATGGTTGAAATAAATAAAAAAGTATTAATCAACATTGGCCTTCGATCTTTGTGGGACACCCCTTCATCTGCCACATCTCTGTCTGCAGCAAAGTTAAAAGAACATTACTAGCTGTGGGTCAGATATTCTGAGGCTCAATGGTGGTGGACTCAACACTAACAGGTAAATTCTTAGATTTTAAATTGTGTAGATATTTGGAGCCTTACTAGGATGCCATCACTGTCCCTCTAGACAGGAAACTATATTTCCAGTTTAGGGTTGGCACTCTCCCCATGAAATCATTCATGAATAAATGGGCCCAAATAATAATGATTTATTGCATCCGACTTACAAGTTATCCACAGAAACAATTGGTCATGTCTTCTTTGTCTGCTTGGGTTATGTTTCTCCCCGCCAGAAATGGATTAAACCATTAAGCAGCCTATTGGGGACCCGCAACAGTTGTTCTGCACTTAGAATCCTTAGTTCAGATCTGAAATTTAAATACACATGCGCTATTGCCAAATTCCTGGGGTGGACATGGATTGTTGGAGCTAGACCTGCTAGGCTGCTTTAAGGAACGCCAGGTATCATCTTTATCATTTGATCTTATAATAATAATAATAATAAGTCATTTATAAAGCGCCTGGCTACACCAACTGGTGTGACCCCGCGCTATAGAAGCAGTTACATGTGAGAGTCAGACAAGGCGGTGCAGCTTATAACTGGTAAAGCCAGGTTTTTAGGCCTCGACGGAAGACATTCTCAGATTTTTCTGCGCGCAGCACAGGTGGAAGAGTGGTCCAATTTTTGGCTGCCAAATAGCCAAATGAGCATGCACCCATCCTTGCCCTTTTGATTTTTGGGACTTTGAGTAGATGGGCTCCTGTCGATCTCAACTGCCGAGTAGGGTTATAAGGAGTCAGGAGATCGTGCAGGTAGCTGGGTCCTTTCCCCTGTAGACTTCGGTGACAGAAACATAAGGCTTTGAAAAGAATTCTCTTACTAACTGGCAGCCAGTGAAGGGTGTCACGGGCTTCCGTCACTGAGGCTCGCTTCGGTAGATTGAGGACTAGGCATGCTGCCGCATTCTGAATGCGTTGCAGCCGTTGCAAGCTTCCTTTTGATGCTCCCAGATAAAGGACATTACCATAGTCCAGAGTGTGAACTAGGGTTTTTCTCACCGAGGCGGGAAGGATGTCCAAGGTTTTTCTTAGCATTTTAAGGATGCCAAAGCATCTCCCTGCAACCTTCCTAGTGTGAGACTCAAAAGAGAGTTTAGGATCAAGCCACATTGCAAGATTTTTTACTTCTGTTTTTGGAGTGGGCACAGGCCCCAACCTCTGGGCCCACCAGGCTGAGCACCAAATGGAGGGGGATTTCCCAGTGACCATAACCTCCGTCTTACTGCCATTCAGCTTTAGGCAGTTGTTCGACATCCATGAGGCTAGATCTTTAAGACAGGAGGAGAACTGTGAAGCTGACTCATTAGAGTCCTGTGCTAGGGTCACTACAAGTTGGGTGTCATCCGCATATGACACTATGGTGATCTTGTATTTTTCCACAATATCTGCCAAAGGGCCGATATAAAGATTAAAAAGAGTGGGGCTCAGAATAGAGCCTTGCGGGACCCCTTGTATGAGTGGCAGAATTTTTGATCTGTGTGGGTGCTGTGCAACCTGGAAGCTACAGTCCTGTAAAAAGGACTGCATCCACTTTAGTGCTTCTACATCCAGCCCGCACGCCCGAAGTCGCTGAAAGAGGAGTTTATGGGATACCGTGTCGAAGGCTGCGCTTAGGTCCAGCAGGACCAAGGCAGCCATCTGACCGGCGTCCACGCGTCTCCACAGAGACTCCGTAGCGAAAAGAAGTGCTGACTCAGTTGAATATGTGGCTCTAAACCCCGATTGCGTGGGGTGTAGGAGATTGTGTTGATTGATGTGAGCCACTTAATGTTTTTCACCACCTTCTCTGCAATTTTAGAGATGTAAGGAAGCAGAGAGCTGGGGCGGAAATTTTTCCAGCGGCTCGGGGTCAGCCGAGGGCTTTTTCTTCAAAGGTAAAACAGTCGCGTTTCCACGTCCTTGGAACCACCCCGCATTTAAAAGACAGTTCCAATAGTTGCTGCACGTAGGGTAATATCAGATCTAGCCCCTCCTTTATTCTGCTCGGTGAAGCTGGGTCAGTAGGGGAGCCAGATTTAATGCTTAGGGCCACCCCCTTAAGATCTATCACTGGGGGGACAAGAATTCCCAGAGAGTATTGATCCCTAGCTCAATAGATCTCTCCGGCTGTGAGGTAGGGCCATTACGGGCTTCCTCAGGGAAAGTATGGTATATATTAGATATTTTCAGTAGGAAGAAGTCAGCAATCTGATTACACCGCTCCAAAGAGCTGGTGGGTGTGATCAGTGTCCTCTCTAGGGAGGATATATCTTTAAGAGTAGCAAACAGTTCCTTAGAGGAATTTTCTGCCGTTTCTATTTCCTCCTTATAGTAAGCGGTTCGCCTCTTTTTCATCAAGGAGTGGTACATTTTTTGTGCTGTCTTGTAAGCCTCCTTGGTTTCTTTGGAGAAATCTAGCCTCCATTTACGCTCAGGGCGTTTACAGCCTTGTTTAGCGATTCTAAGCTCTTCGTTAAACCAAGGTGCTGATTTAGACCATCTCTGGGGAGTCTTTGTGGTCCATGGTGCCACAGCATCAAGTGCTTCCGTAATCCACTTCTCCACTGCTGAGTTAGCCAAGTTAATCTCGTTACTCAGCAGTGGTAAATTTTTCTGTAAAGCACAGGAGAAACTTTCATTATTAAACTTGGCCCATTTCCTGCGTGGAAAAGCAGGGCTCAGTTTTTGTGTGGGTCGGGGTTTGACTAGGGGAATCTGGAAGGCTATGAGATGGTGGTCGGACCATGGGATGGGGGCCGGGAGCTCAACCACTAGCCCCGGATGATTCAAGAAGATGGGGTCAAGCAGATGGCCCGACCGATGTGTCAGAACCATGGACTTGAGTTCTGACTGTAGAGTAGCCAACTCTTTGCAAAGAGCTTGAGCCTCATACTTCAAGTGATCCTCCACATGTAGATTTAGATCCACCAGCACTTTTTAGTCTAATTTATATTGTCTATCGGAGTATTCATATATAAGAATGAATGACCCTATAGCCCCCACAAGGTTATGCTTTATCCAAGTTTGTGATATTTAGTATTTCTCTGGGGATTGTTTTTAAAGTATGTCCATTTATGTTTTTATACTTATTTTGGGGTTGGGGGGGCACAATGAAGTTCTTATGTTTAATGAATTTCACTCCTGTTTGCTGTGATGCCTTGGCTCTCATACTCAATTGTAATTGTTTTTATTATTCAGCCTATTTATTGATGTATGTGTTTATGACTAATCATCCAATAAAGCTTATTGAAATGAAAAAGATCTTCACAATATGCAACAAGCTAAAGAAAATCAATATAAAATAGACAACAACAAAGTGTTTGAAGTATGTGCTGTAACATTATTATCAATTTGCTCATAAACAAAATATCAATTATCAGGAATTTCATCACAATTTGCATCAGAAGAGTAAAGAAAGGGCCTTATTTGGAGATCACAGTAATGAAAAGTCATCTGATTTCTGCAAATAGGTATGGAATTTGAAGGAGAATCCACCAGTGAAATTTCTTTCTTTAAAGGAATAGTACTGTGAAGGAAATTCTTCTTGAGGGTTTTCTTCCAGTATCAGTGCTTTCTATAGGTACTAGAGAAATATTGCTACCCACCCTAAATTTGGAGCTTTATCTCAAACCAACAGAATATTCACTTTCCACTGGAGAGAAACTTTATCTGCTTTCTCTACTGTTCAGTTCCTCCCATGATGTTCTGTTTTACCTTGCATCCCTGGGTACTGAACTAATTTTCTGCATGTGTACATTTTTGTGAATAGTTGTTTCCACCTAGTATCTTAATTTTAGTTTCTGTTTAAAAGCGGGAGGATATATTATATCCTGATTAGCCTCTTATGCATCTCCCCTCTTACCTTGACTCCTACCTGCTCAGCCAGTGTGAGTGTTCTGAGTGGAATGTTGGTGTGATGGACATGAATGGAATGCTTGGGTGCCTGTGTGGTGAGGTGTGGAGTATGGGCTGAGCAGCAGGCAGGCTTCTCCTGGTGGGGCTCTTGTACTTGGATACCATCCTGCAACTAAGATGAATAAAGAATCTTCAAAGATACTCCTCGGCTACTTGTCATACTTCACAACATAATGAAATATCCAAGATGACTTATAACCTTTCTTTAATATCACAAACGTGACCATTGACATAAAGCTATGCCTTTCCGGATAGAAGAGAAGATGATGGAAGGCTTGCTTACTGAAACAAAGTGGCTCTGCATTGTTGCTATCAGTGCCTGATTTGATTAGACTTTGAGAGATAACTAGTGAAATTGATGCACCTTTTTCTGCATTTTCTTAAAATCCTTCCTGTATTTCTGCTGCGTCTCCCTCATCATTTTGTTTCCTCAGTCAACACTTTCCTTATCTTTTCCTCACTTTTCCCCAGTTAATGCCTCAGTTGAATATTATGCATTTTGTGTATCCGAACTGCGACATTTTTCAAACTGAACATATTTGAATTTGCTTTAAAAGATGTTAAATGTGTGAATAAATATATACAGAAAGACACCTACAGGGTACAGTTTTTTATCAGCCATATAAATACCATCCGCTTACTTCATTCAGCCATTAACATCTATTAACTACATATTTAGCAGTTAATTTTACACATGCTTAGCAGATACTTTTACACCTAAGTTCACAGGATACAACAGTATCTATTTAAAAGCAATGGACAGTCTGCTGCGATTTTACACAGTTCCGACAATTTAAAGGTAAAAATTTGAGGTATAGATTGGCAACTGTGTGATGTAAAATTGAGCTTAAATTGGCAATTCCTTAAACAGCTGACAAGTTATGCCATGTCATAACAGAATCAGACCAATGTATGGTTCATTTTAATAATGATAATTAGGTAACACCTATATCTTGGAAAAAGTAAGTTCAGGTAGAAAATGTTTTCCATTGCCAAGCGTTAAACATTTTAGGCATCCCTCAACAGAACTCTCCAACTCCCCCTAATAGCACATCATGCAGAGTCCTCTCAGTCATATTTATATAATTACATTTGTCACATATACTGCCTCAACGGTGACCTTTTGTTAGAGGTCTGTATTTAATTATTCTATTCATTTTATACATATTTGTATGGCACTCACTGTCTAATTAAAATACTTCTAGGTGCTAATAGGGCAATAACCGTCCTCCAAATCATTTAGAACACTGTTTCCAGTCCTGGAAATTTGTGTGATAGCCTAATGTATTCTAGGTGTTGTAGTCTTGTTTTTCTTTTACTGAACTAATTAGACCAACTCACCTGAAAAGTTCAGGATTGCAGGCCATGTCTGAAATGACCTGGAGTCAGGTGATCACCTTAGGTGCTATCTTATAGGGAGAGTAAAACTCAGTCCAAGGAGGGTTGGAGATGAGAATGGCACAGCAATAACTTCACATCTCACAACCAAATGGGATCAACTCTTGGAAAAATCATGTTTGATGCTATGCAACAGGAGGATTTGGAGGAAGGCCGCAAAGGAAAGAGGAGGCTAGGGACATACCTCATTGATCAATCAATCAATCAATCACAGAATTTGTAGAGCGCACTACTTACCCGCGAGGGTCTCAAGGCGCTGGGGGAGGGAAGGGGGGGATGCTGCTACTGGTCGAACAGCCAGGTCTTGAGTAGCCTCCTGAAGGTCAGCAGGTCTTGGGTCTTTCGTAGGCTTAGTGGAAGGGTGTTCCAGGTCTTGGCGGCGAGGTGTGAGAAGGATCTGCCGCCGGTGGTTGTTCTTCGAATGCGGGGGACGGTGGCGAGGGAGAGGTCGGCGGAGCGGAGCTGGCGGTTGGGGACGTAGAAGAAGAGTCGTCTGTTGAGGTAGGCTGGGCCAGTTTTGTGGAGTGCCTTGTGTGCGTGGGTGAGGAGTTTGAAGGTGATCCTCCTGTTGACGGGGAGCCAGTGCAGGTTCCTCAAGTGGGGGGTGATGTGGCTGTGGCGTGGTACGTCGAGGATCAGTCGTGCGGAGGCGTTTTGTATGCGTTGCAGTCGCTTGATGAGCTTGGCCGGGGCTCCCGCGTAGAGGGCGTTCCCATAGTCTAGTCTGCTACTGATGAGGGCCTGGGTGACTGTTCTTCTTGTGTCTGTCGGGATCCACCTGTAGAGCTTGCGAAGCATGCGGAGTGTGTTGAAGCAGGAGGAGGAGACTGCGTTGACTTGCTTGGTCATGGAGAGCGTTGAGTCGAGGATGACTCCCAGGTTGCGTGCGTGGTCGGTGGGTGTCGGGGCTGCTCCCAGCGTCGTTGGCCACCAGGAGTCGTCCCAGGCTGAGGCGTTGGAGCCGAGGATGAGGACCTCCGTTTTGTCCGTGTTAAGCTTTAGTCGGCTGATCTTCATCCAATCGGCGACGGCCTTCATTCCGTCATGGAGTTTGGCTTTGGCGGCGAGGGGGTCCTTGGTGAGGGAGAGGATCAGTTGAGTGTCGTCGGTGTAGGAGATAATGTTGAGGTCGTGTTGTCTGGCGATGCGTGCGAGCGGGGCCATGTAGATGTTGAACAGTGTTGGGCTGAGGGACGATCCCTGGGGTACGCCGCAGATGATCTCGGAGGCTTCGGATCGGAAAGGTGGGAGGCGGACTCTCTGGGTTCTGCCGTCGAGGAAGGAGGTGGTCCATTCCAGGGCCTTGTCTCGGATCCCTGCGTCGTGGAGGCGTGCGCGTAGAGTGCGGTGGCAGACAGTGTCGAAGGCGGCGGAGAGGTCCAGCAGGATGAGGGCTGCGGTCTCACCATTGTCCAGCAGGATCCTGATGTCGTCGGTGGCGGCGATGAGGGCAGTCTCAGTGCTGTGGTTACTGCGGAACCCTGATTGGGATGGGTCCAGGATGCTGTTTTCTTCGAGGTATCGGGTTAGCTGTTTGTTGACGATCTTCTCGATGACCTTGGCTGGGAACGGAAGCAGAGAGATGGGCCGGAAGTTCTTGAGGTCTCTCGGGTCCGCCTTGGGTTTTTTGAGTAGGGCGTTGATCTCTGCGTGTTTCCAGCTCTCTGGGAAGGTCGCGGTCTCGAAGGAGAGGTTGATGATGTTGCACAGGTGGGGTGCGATGGAGCTGCTGGCTTTGTTGAAGATGTGGTGTGGGAAAGGGTCTGACGGGGAGCCGGAGTGTATTGTGCTCATGGTCTTGATGGTGTCCTCGATGTTCACGCTGGCCCAGGCTGGCAGGGGGTCGTGGTCGATGGTGTGTGGCGGGTCTGGTGTATCGATCTTAGTTAGGGTTGTCTGGGTGTTGAAGCTGTCGTGGATGTCGGCGATCTTGCGGTGAAAGACCATTTGATTACTTAAGTGCCCCTTAATATTAATGGTAACATCACAAGTAGTGGTAAAATGTGTGTGCTAAAAGTCCTTAGTATCTTTGCATCCACATTGACTTCTAAAACTTTATATAATTTTAGTGTTCTAGCTGCTGTGAAGACTTCAGCCTCTGTGTCCATGTGGCGTCAGCTGCATTCATTCATCCTCTCAAATATTTGATTAACAAATATTTCAGGGCAGAGATAAAGCCCATATATATAGAATATATTCACTGAAAATAAACAAAGGTTAAAGTAACGCTATAGTTAGGTGAATATGTCATTGACAACATTAATGTTTTGAACTTAAAGACACAGAAATTCATCAGTTATAGAGAGCATAGTCAAGTTGTGGCCCCACCATGCACTGCTTATGATCTCACATATTACATCACTGATGGCATGTTCTATGACATCATTTATGACATCACTGATTACATCATCAAATGAGTGTGCTAGTTTGTTATATAGTTCATAGAGGGATGCTCTGCTGCTGCCAAAGCGGGACTACGAATCCCAGGAGACCCAAGGAGACTTGATGAGCCTGCAGAGAGGAAGGAGAAGGGGCTGCATTGTCACCATGCTATTTAGCGCTTGCCTGCTCCCCACTGCGTGGGACGCTCTGCTTCTTCCAAAGAGGGACAATGAGTCCCAGGAGACCAAAGGAGACTTGCTGAGCCTGCAGTGAAGGAGGAGGGCTGCATTTTTACCACGCTATTTGGTGCTTGCCCACTTTCCACTGTGCGGGATGCTCTGCTGCTGCCAAAGAGGGACTACAATTCCAAGGAGACCTAAGGAGACTTGTTGAACCCACAGGGAAGGAGGAGTGGCCTCATTGTCACCACCCTATTTAGCACTCGCCTACTGCCTACTGCATGTGGCGCTCTGTTGCTGCCAAAGAGGGACTATGAGTCCCAGAAAACCAAAGGGACTTGTTGAGCCTGCAGCGAAGGAGGGGGGGCTGCATTGTTACTGTGCTATTTAGCTCTTGCCAACTTCCCACTTTGCGGGATGCTCTGTTGCTGCCAAAGAGGGACTATGAGTCCCAGGAGACCCAAAGAGACTTGCTGAGCCTGCAGGGAAGGAGGAGGGGCTGCATTCTCAACACCCTATTTAGTGCTTGCCTGCTTCCCACTGTGCAGGATGCTCTGCTGCTGCCAAAGAGGGACTATGAGTCCCAGGAGACCCAAAGAGACTTGCTGAGCCCGCAAAGGAAGAGGAGTGGCATTGCCAATGCGCTATGTACTGCTTGCCTGCTGACCACTGCGTGGGATGCTCAGGTACTGCAAAAGAGGGGCTCTAAGTCCCAGGAGACCCAAAGAGACTTGTTGAGCCGCAGGGAAGGAGGAGGGGCTGTATTATTGCTGTGCTATTTAGCGCTTGCCCACTTCTCACTGTACGGGATGCTCTGCTGCTGCCAAAGAGGGACAACGATTCCCAGGAGTCCTAAGGAGACTTGCTGAGCCCAGAGGGAAGGTGGAGGGGCTGCATTGTCACTGCCCTATTTAGAACTTGACCTCTGTGTGGGGCGCTCTGCTGCTGCCAAAGAGGGACTATGAGTGCCAAGGGACGAAAGGGACTTGCTGAGCCCACAGAGAAAGAGGAGGGGCTGCATTGTCATTGCGCTATTTACTGCTTGCCCACGCCCCACTGCGTGGGATGCTCTGCTGCTGCAAAAGAGAGACTACGAGTCCCAGGAGACCCAAGGGGACTTGCTTGGCCCACAGGAAAGCAGGAGAGGCTGCATTGCCACGGTGCTATTTAGTGCTTGCCCTCTCCCCAATGCGCCGTGTATGCGCGGGCGAAGACCAGACTGAGAGTAGGCCCATCTGTGCCTGTCTGAGTCCGGGCATGACCAGACCGGGCCCCTCCTAACATTTCCTCTTTGTTCATCTAGTGAAGGTTTTGGCGGGGGAACGGAAGGCAGACATTTGTGGAAGTACTGCTCTGTAGAAAGATTCTTCTACACCCCCCAGGGGTATGTCTAGTATCTTATCCTTTCTATCATCAGCTGTGGGGGCCGTTAATGAGGAGATTATCAATGTAAAGGAAGAACTGCCTCTCCAAGGACAGGCTGACCGGGACTCTGCTTTGCCTCCCTATAATAACTGTAATACCTCTGGCCCATCACCTCTAAATGCCCCAGTATCTCTGGTAGTCTGTATGCCCAAATTAATGCCATGCAGGTTGAAGCACTAGTGCATCGGTGAAGCCCTGAGGATGTCTTCCCCTAAGAGAAGAGTGTGACAGAGACGGCAACAGACCTCTTACCCTATCTCGGAAGAGGAAAATAAGGGAATGGGTTGCCCTCAAACCTAACCCCTCTTCAAGTCTGCAGACTAAGGCTGACTACACAATGGAATAGCTTCAGTTTATCATCAGAAATAAGGTCCAAGTTTATGTGGACAAGCTTTATTTTAAATTTGAGTCACTTACCAAGGGGCTTTTTGAATCTTATGACCAATGCCTTAGCAATCTTGATCAATCTATTCTGGTAATGAGAGGGGGAATAAATAATCTTGCTCATCCTCAGACAGGTTTAATGCCTCATGTATCAGAGATGCCCCATGAGTAATCTGATAATAACAAGCCTGACTTCGGAGTTTCCGACCAGACGAGTGCGTGTGCGGTCGTAACATGCAGGCTTTATTATGCCTGTAAACACTCCGAGGGCTTCCAGCGCAATACACTGGAGAAAATCTCTTCTATTACAAGTCCGTCTGTGAGAAACGTATCGAATATCTTTAAGCCCTGATGAAGTTCCCCTTGAGGGAATGAAACTCGTTGGCTGAGCTGTGTTTACTATTGAAATTACGCATGAAATTAAAAATAAAGAACTTTTTTGAAAATACCTACAGTCTATTGGACTTCATTACCTAGCGCACCCCCATTTGTAGTAACTAGCCTGTCAAGGGCACTTTAAGGGTGCTTTATAAGGGGGGACACTGGTTGTGGATAGGATGTTGGCTCCTATTCCAGTACAGAATGTCCCTCTTCATACTTTTGATGATGCAGGGAGGGGCACTCAGTCACGAAATCCTCAATGGAATATTAACAGGTCTGAGCCTTTTCCTAGAGTTCCCAGACACGGCAACTAAGGGGTGTTGCTATTTCAAGCACATCGACCCCTAATCATAGCCCTCCCCAATCTTATTTAGATTACTTATCCAGTATGGAGTCAGGGGTTGTCATCAATTTACCTCTTGAAGTCACCCCTTAAGTGATGGTTTTAGGAAACATCCCACCTTTCAAAGGAAATAAATCAGAAACGTACACACAACTTAAAAATAAGGTCACTGACTGGATAGGGTCGCATACACACTTGGGCCTCAATACTTATGAACAGATCAATATGGTAAGAAGAGTGAGTTGGTTGGGAAAAGACATGAAATATTTGGCTGGTGACTGTGCTGTGATAAACTTTGATCGGCCCACTGAGGAAGCTCGTGTTTTAACTTCTATTGGCTCTTCTAAAGCCAGAAAGCCCTCTTTAATTCAGGCCCTTCCGCTGTGTTATTTTTATAGGCATGAGGTGGTATGGTCTGGCAGCCTGGAAGTTGGCCAACTCAAAGAGGGCCTCTTGCACTTTCTGTTTTGAAGAACTATCAGATATGCGCCTTTGAGCTCTTTGAATTCGTGTGACTGACTCAACCTGCCCGTGTCTTATCAAGAGTCTTCCCCCAACATCTCCCCTGATGGTCCACTTGTATTTAACCATCATGAACTTAAACTGATAAGTTGGAACATTGCTGGTCTTGCTTCAAAGTTTAATGATACAAACTGGCTTCATTTTAATGACAACTATCATGATTTGTTTATCGGAATCTTGGGAGACAACCTTTTTTTTTTTGGAAGGGAATAAATCTTATTTTATCACTGCTGTTGAAACGGGCACTGGAAGGGCTAAAGGTTGGGCTTAGTAAACTCCATATTTCTTGCAGTCAATGGTAGGAGTGACGAAATATGGTCAGAGTTGCTTACATTATAGGCATTAAACATAACCCTTTTTGGTTTTATGACTTCAATTTTGTTGAATTTTTATAATGTAAAATCTTGCCTCCAGAGTCGACTAATCTCCACTCTTTGGGCTCCCTTCTTAGTAAACTAGAAGGAATGAGGGAAGGTTTAGCCAACTTAGTTGTGGCAGGAGATTTTAATATACTCCTATGTGAGAGTTCCCTGGAGGTATCAAGTAAGTCTCCAAGGTGCAGGATTTCGAAGCGTTTACACATGCATCACTAGTGAGGGACACATTTGAATGCCATTGTAAATTAATATAACCTTGTTTTTCCTTTGATAAATTAGTAAACTCTATAACATCACAAGTTTATCCAACCTTTACTGGGAGGGGCTGTGCATCAATACTAGATTTCATCTTTGTCTCAGCCCCCCTTTATTTGATGATCTCCAATGCAGAAATTCTTCAAGGCCTTATAGTGATCACAACCTGGTCTTCCTTTCATTGAGCTGGTCGCGATCACTTATCACGAGAACACAAGGGGATCAGGGTCAATGGTTATTAATTACTCAAGGTAGATGACTGAGATGGTCTCTTATGCAGCCAGAGTGTTTTAGACAATCCCTGTTTTGCCAGACATGTTTTTTCCACCTGTTTAGATATTCAATCTTCTAAACAGGCAATCCTGGTTGCTTTCTGAAGTATTTCTCGGAAAGTGGCAGCTCTTCTTCATCTGCCGGTAGTCACTTATGCTCTACCGATACCTTTGAGAAATTTTAAACAAACTCTGAAAGTTACACCTATTGCTACTGTTCATATAGCATCTTTCCATAGCACCTACAAGCTTGAACTTAGTTGGCATAAAAAAGCCCTAAGACATATAGCCTGAGATGATTTAGCGTAAATCATTAACCAACCCTGTTTTGCGCGTCATTATTTTACCACTAACTAATGAGCCATTCACTGGATCATGGGATAGGGCAACCTGTAGAGGGGAGATCAAACCTCGATTTCACACTAGATGAAGTCAAGCAGGGTGTTAGAAATGGGGGTCTCTAGTTGGCAGAGGTAGGTACCTTTGTCCAAATAGGGACCCTTGCTTCTAGTCAGGGTAAGGGGGATACACTCCTAAAATAACCCCTGCTCACCCCCTTGGTAGCTTGGCACGAGCAGACAGGCTTATCTCAGAGGCAGTTTGTAAAGCATTTGTGAACACATACAGTAATACAGTGAAAACACTACAAATGGACACCACACCAGTTTAGAAAAATAAGTAAACTTTATCTAAACCAAAACAAGACCAAACGACAAACATCCACAATACAGTAATACAAATATGACTTTTAAATGGTAGAAATAGTTCAGTTCAATGCAAGTTGTAAATGCGGCACTTTTCTCACAAAGTACATGGGATGCGTCACGCAAAACAAACAAAATGGCCGCAGGGAAGGTGATGCGTCGGTTCCTTACACGCAGGGAAGTTGATGCATCGGTTACTTGCTCCGGGGGAGGTGATGCGTCGGTTCCTTATTGCAGCGCAGGGGAGGTGATGCGTCGGTTCCTTACCAGAGAGGAGGTGATGCGTCGTTTTCTTACTGCGTGGGGAATTGATGCGTCGGTTTCTTACTGCGTCCCCCAACGATGCGACAGTCTTGGCGCCTCAATGCAATGCATCGATCCGGTACGATGCGTGGCTTTGCGCAGCCGCACAGCAGGCTTGCGTCGGGATCGGTGCGGTGATCTCAGACTTCGGAGATCGTTGCACCCGATGCGTCGTGCGGCGATTTCTCGAGCCGCGGTAGGCGCTGCGACCGTTTCTTCGGCGATGCGTCGGAGACAGGTGCGGATGTGTCACGCTTCTTCGATGTTGCATCGATTCTCCAGCTCCCAGCGACAAACAGTCTCTAGAGGTCCTTAACAGCAGCAGGCACCTCTTTGCAGGTTGGAATTCCCAGCAAGGGAATTCAGGGGAGCTGGTGGTGAAGTCTTTGTGTCCCTGAAACTTCAGAACAGGAGGCAAGCTCAGTTTCAAGCCCTTGGAGATCTTTTCTTCAAGCAGGTGACAAAGCAAACAGCAAAGTCCTTTTTCTCCTTTCCTTGGCAGCAAACAGCCACTGCAGGCCAACCCCAGGCAGCAAACAGCACAGGGGCAGTATTCCTCCTCAGCTTATCTGGCTCTTCTCCTTGGCAAAGGTTCCTCTTGATTTCCCAGAAGTGATCTAAAGTTCTGGGGTCTGGGCCTCAATATTTATACCACAAAATCCTTTGTTCTCTGAAGGCAGAGAGTGTCTGTACCCAGCCAAAACCAGTTCTGTCTTCACTGGTGCAGCTTCCTGGCAGGAGGTGGAGACAGCATTGTTGAAGGCAGACCAGGCCCATGCAGGTGAAAAGAAATCTCCTCCCCCTACTCTAAATGCAGCCCATGTCTATTCAGCCCAGTCCTGACTCATCAGACTTCTGGAGCCACTGCCCCTCTCCAGCCCCTGTCATCCAAAAGCCAGACAATACACAAACCTAGCAGAGGCACACTGGATGGTTAGGCAAGAAAATACCTACTTTCTAAAAGGGGTATTTTCAAACACAGAATGTAAAAATCACCCTCACTAAAAGATGCATTTTAACATTCTGAGTTCAGGCATACTAAACTTTATTTTTCTACCTTGTTCCCAGGGTCAGTTATGTTTATATGATGTTATAAACAAACTCCCTATTCTGTCCTATAGGAACAGATAGCCTTGCAATAGTGAAAAACGAAATTGGCAGTATTTCACTATCAGGACATGCCACACACATCAGGGCATGTCCTACCTTTCACATACAATGCACCCTGCCCACAGGGGTACCTTGGGCTTACCTTAGGGGTGACTAATATGTAGAAAAGGGAAGGTTTGGGGACTGGCAAGTGTGTGCACTTGCCAAGTCGACATGGCAGTCCCAGACTGCACACATGCTCTGTAATGGCAGGCCAGAGTTACATTTTAGAGGCTGCTTTTGTGGGTGGCACAATCAGTGCTGCAGCCCACTAGCAGCATTTGATTTACTGGCCCTGGGCACACACAGTGCACTATACTAGGGTCTGACAAGTAAATCAAATAGCCAATTATGGAAACACTAGTCCATAACACAATTTACAAAAGGGAGCACTTGCACTTTGGCACTGAACAGCAGGGACAAAGTGCCCAAAGCATCTAGACCAGCAAAAATGGAATCCAACACACAACAAAACACAGGAGGCAAAGACAAAAAATGGAAGGGAGACCCACGTCAATGGTGCCAGGTCTAACACAGTGTATTTTAGGCCTTTTGAGGAACAAGGTCCCGGGCCCTGATGGGACCCCCAGATTTATATATCAGCAACATTGTGATATGAAGCTGAGTTTTAACTCAGATCCTGAATGCTGAGGTCAGACAGGGTCCTCCTTCATCCTGCCCACCTCAGTTTTAGTCCTGTTTTTAAAAAAAGGAGAAAAGAATAACCCTCTATACTACCGGCAATTATCTCTGATTGATTGTGTTGTAAAGGTCTTGGAGCGGGCAATGTTAGACAGACTGTCCTCTTGGGCAGATGAGAACTACATAATATCTGATTTATAATATGGATTCATACCTGTTAAGTCTACCATTGACTAGTTTATTTATTTGAAAGGTTTTATATAGCGCTGGCTCGACCCGGGGGTATCAGAGCACTTTACATGTGCCCAAACAAGGTTACAGGACAAAGAAAGGATTGTTCAATAGCAGAGCATTAGACCGGTAATATAAAAGCAAGTAAAATCAAACTGAGATGAGCCGAGGGCAATATACATGAAAAGGCGCTTAACGGGGGTCTGTTAAACATAGCAACAATAATAACAGATACATTTACATAGAGAGTGACAGAGGGAGAAAAAAGATTCAGGGCTGGGCTGTGGGTGAGGCATAATTAGATAAGAATAGGCGGGAGGAACAAATTGGGGAAGGGGGGGAAAGGTAGGAGGAGGGAGGTAAGGGAAGTGGATGGAGGTGAGGGGATAGAAGGGGGGTACGGGGGAGTGCACAGGGAGAGAGAAAAAAAAGAGGAGAGGGGAGACGTGAGAGAAAGGAGTGACGTAGAGGAGGAAAATGACAGGGGAGGCAGAGTGTGGGGTCAGATGCCAGGTTAAGGACCCCAGTATTTGTTGAGAAGGTGCAGTTTGAGTTCTTTTTTAAAGCTGATGTAGGAGGGGTTACAACGCAATACCTTGGGGAGGGCATTCCAGATGTTCGTCGCGTTTCCTGAGAAGGAGCGAGATTGAGTGGTTTTCTTTTTGAATAAGGGGGGGACGAGGAGGAGAGTGTTAGTGCTCCTCATTGGTCTGGAGCCGCCTGCTTTTTTGAGTTTATTTGTGAGGTACAACGGGGCATTCTGGTGTAGAGCTTTATGCGTGATGCATGCTGTCTTGTAGGTGGATCTACCTTCAACAGGAAGCCAGTTAAGGGCCTTCAGGGCTGGGGAGATGTGGTCAAACCGTTTATAGTCAGTGATTAGCCTGGCTGCTAAGTGGAGCACGGATCTGAGTGGGGCTAGGTGAACTTTGGGGGTTCCTGTGAGAAGAGCGTTACTGTAGTCAATTTTTGAGAGTACCAGAGATTGCACAACCCATTTGAAGTCTTCAGGTGGAATGAAGGGTTTGATTTTCCTCAGATGACGGAGAGTGAAGAGAGCTCCTTTAGCTGAGTTTTTTATGTGGTCATTAAGGGTTAGATTTTTGTCAATGATAATGCCAAGTGATTTCACTGAGTTGGACAATGAGAGCGAACAGTTGAGTGCATTAAGGTTGGAAATCCAGGTTTGGATGGGGAGCCCGTTGTTTTTAGGAGAGAAGAGGATGACTTCGGTTTTCTTTGGGTTAAGTTTGAGGTGATTGGAGTAGAACCAGGACTGGATCTTGTTCAAGGTATGGTTAAGATGAAGTACATCAGAGTGGGACCTAATCTTATTGTAAAGTTGGGTGTCGTCAGCATAGAGGTGATAATTGATTCCAGCTTGTTTCAGAATGAGGGTAAGGGGTTCCATGAAGAGGTTAAAGAGACAGGGGGAGAGAATAGAGCCTTGAGGGACACCTAGGGAGACAGGTGAGGGGTTAGAAAGGCAGTCGTTAATTTTGATTTGTTGTGTTCTGTGTTGGAGAAATGAGGAGAACCATTTAAAGACCTGCCCGTTAAGGCCAAAGCGGGACTTGAGCGAGTTGAGTAGGGAATTGTGGTTGACTGTATCAAAGGCAGCCGAGAGGTCAAGGAGGATGAGTAGGCAGGATTCACCATTGTCAAGAGAACAGTGGATGTCATCGACTATATTTAGCATGGCGGTTTCAGTGCTGCAACCTTTTCTGAAGCCGGATTGCAAGGAGTCAAGAAGATTGAAATTGTTAATGTGATTATCCAATTGTAGCAAAGCACATTTTTCAAGGGCTTTGGAAAGAAGTGGTAGGTTAGAGATAGGGTGGAGATTGTTCGGGTCGTTAGGGTCTGAAGTGAGGTTTTTAGGAATAGGCGTGATTTGTCCGAGTTGAAGGGAGTCAGGGACACATCCTGTGGAGAGGGAGGTGTTGATGATAGTGGTCCAATAAGGGGCAATAATGTGGTTAAGATTCTGGATAAGACTAGAGGGGAGAGGGTCTTTGGTGTGTGAGGTCGGCTTAAGTTTGGCGATGATGTTAAAGACTTCGAGCTCAGTCACGGGGTGGAAGTTAGTCCAGGATGCATTGTTTTTCAGTTGCAAGAGGGGAAGGCTGGATTCTGGAGGGGTTGTAGCCTGTAGGTGCGAGGAAGAGTAAGGAGGTAGAGTCAGGACGGGAGGATCGTCTAATGTAAAGTCAGCGGCAGATGGGGGAATAGGTGGGATCTGAGTTAGATGGAAGGACTGATCAATTTTGGCGATTTTATCCGAGAAGAAGTTGGCAATTTTCTCACATCTATTAGTTGAGGCGGTAAGTTTAAAGGGGGCTGTAGATGTTTGGTTGTGAACTATGTTAAACAGTTCTCTGGGTCTGTTTTTGGCATGATCTAGTTGTGTTCGGAAGAAGGTAGCCTTTTCCTTGAAAATGTGTTTTTTATAAATAGATCTAGCTGCACGAAGACAGGCAAGGTGGGCGGGGGAGGGGTGTTGCCTCCATGATCTTTCATTCAGTCTAAGTGAGCATCTTTCATTGTTGAGGTCAGAGTTAAAACAAGATTTGGATGGAATGGTTCTTTGTTTTTTTTAGTTTGGGAGGGGCTAGGAGGTCTACGACCTCATTGACAGTCTTGTTGAAAAGCTCAGTGAGCTCATTGGTGTCTTGGGAGAGAGGGGTGAGAAGAAGTTGAGCTTGTAGCTTAGACTCAAGTTCGCCAGGAGGGATTTGATTAAGATTTCTGGTCCATTTCAAGGGTTTGTACCTTTTAATAGGGGGGGGAGGGGAGTGGAGTGGATTCGATCTTGAACAGGATGAGGTGGCGGTCGGACCAGTCGATGGGGAGGATGCTGGAGAGGGAGGCCAAGTCATTATTGGAAATGATGGCATCGAGAGTGGCACCTTTGGTGTGGGTGGGCGAGTGATATAGTTGAACAAGGCCATTGATATCTAGAAGATTGATGAGGTGGCTGACTGTGGGGTCAACAACGTTGTTCCAGTGGATGTTAAAAGCTCCTAAGAAGAGATTTTTCGAGTTGGAGAGTTAGGATTGTGAAAGAAGGTCTGATAGTTCCTCAGCGAAGGGTAGAGGATCACCCGGAGGGTGGTAGATGTTATGTAGGTGAATTGGGGGAGAACCCTGTAAAGTGAGTTTGGCGCCAAGATATTCAAAGGTTAAGTGGTCAGTATTTTTAACACAGGAGAGTTGAAGTTCATTTTTATAGATAATAGCTAAGCCACCTCCTTTTCTGTCTGGTCTGTCTTTCCTAATGATAGAGTAGCCGGGGGGGGTGGTGAGTAGGTCATGGATGGCCGTCGAGTGGTCATTAAACCAGGTTTCTGTAAGGAAGGCAATGTCGATGGTTTCACTGAGGATGGTTTCTGATATTTCAGTTGCGTGTCGGACAGCCGAGCGGCAGTTAACGAGCATGCAGGAGAGGGGCTTAGGGTTGGCTTTGGTGGTAGGGCAAGAGTGTATGGTGGTAAATTGAGCTGGGGTCTAGGTGAGATGGGAGAGGAGGGGATTCTGCTCGTTCCCAAGATCACAGGAATGCTGGAATAAGGGAGGGTATGATCAGGGATCAGGGGTTTGGGAAGGTAAGAGTTGCATAAGTCCGTAATGACAGAAGAGGAGAGGCAATTCATAGCGCGGTGAGGCCTACACGATGTGTTGCGAAGGGGAATAGTTTTCCAGCTGTTAAATTGGGCGGTGTTAGTGAGGCAAGAGCAGGCGGAGTCATTATGATTGAGGAGGGTCTTGGTGTTAAGGGCGTTGAAATCCTCTCTGAATCTCATAAGTTCCGTCTGAACGGTTGAGAGATTGCGTTCAATGTTAGAAATTGTCAGAGCGATAAGATTGAGTGGGAGCTCGGGCGAAGATGAAGGGGGGAGAAAGGGGGTTCAATATTGGCCGGAGACGGAAGCCTGAAGAGTGGAGGGAGGAGATGCCGCGGGGGGAGTCAGAGGAGAGCAAAGGAAGTTGGACTTGCAGATGGCGGGGTCAATCATGTAGATAGGTCGAGAAGCCAGAGGAGAAGATATGATGGAGAGAGGGATGGAGGGGGAAGTTACAGCATTATGAAGGTGGGGAGTGAAATTCAGCGTTGCCGATATTGGTGAAGGGGAGATAGAGTCGGAAGTACTAGTTGAAGGGGCCGGGGCTTGATAACATCCCCTTGCGTGGGGAGAGTGTAGTTCAGAGAAGGAAGCGCAGGGCGAAGTGGCCAGGGCAAGATGACAACCAGTTGCAGGGGGAGAGTGCAGTTCAGGGAGGGAACTATAGGTGCAGGGGGGTGAGGGTGGAAGTTCAGGGTGAAGGGATTCGGGAGTTGTAGAGAGGTTAGAGGTAGTGAGATGGGTTTGAGGGTGTCGGTCGTTAGATAAAGCATGAGTTTGGGTGATGGTGTGAGCAGGTGGGGTGCCTTGGGGGCATGGGCTCAGAGCCGGCGGGGGATACCAAGAGGGTGTCAGACAATAGGGAGGAAGAGGGGTTGGGGGCTGGTTGGATAGATGGACTGCCAGGGAACTGTAGTGGTGGTCAAAGATGTTGAGGTGGTGTTCGGATGCTTGAATGAGATGTTACCGGTTTTGAATATGGAGATGTCAATTTCTCCGAGAAAAGCTGGGGATGGGGAGGTAGATAATTTGAAACCATATGGGATTTTGTTGGATTTAGAGACTGTAAGATGGCCTAGGAAGATGCTTTTCCATTTGGAGGGGCGTTTGGAATAGTAAATAAGGTTAGTTTTTATAGGAGAGGTGAGGCTATGGTAGGTATCAACTATAAGAGTTTCAGGGTGACGAGTCAGTAATTTATGTTTAAAGTTTTTCTTGGCATTTTTGGAAAGATTGGAGGGGTATACGATGTTCCAGGAATTGGGACCATGTCTGGAGAGGGCAGGATCTGGGGATGAGAGGACGGGATATGGGGGGGACATGATAGGTCATAAGAAGGGGGGATTGGGAGGACGAGAAAAGAAGGGGGTGGGACAAAAAGAAATGAGAAGTAGGCGGAAGGTGAGAGGGGAAAACCAGAGGGGAGAATCGCAAGAGAGAGAGGGGAGTAAGTGGTAAGGGGGTGGGGTAAACCAGAGGGGGAGAAGTGTCAGAGGTAGAGTAGAGAAGTTGTTAGGGGGGATTCCGGCAGGGTATGTCAGAGTATATATAGATTAAAAAATATATAGGGAGAGAACAACAGCATTTAGAAACCTGGACATATTAGGAAGTTAGATGGGACTGGGGGAAATGTAGAGGAGAAGGGATAGGAGAAGGAATAAGGGGGGATGGGTGAATATTGTAGTGAGAGTGTATTAGGGTGAGAGGAGAGAAATGAGAGGTGGAAAGAAGGGGTAGGAGAGTCTAAATATGGGTGGAAGAGAGTATAGCATTGAGAGAACAGCCAGATAGCAACAAATTAGTCAAATTAAACCCAGAGTACGTTAATTACCATGATAGAACAGCAGCAAAGCGAACTTCTGGGATGGCACAAAATGTGTCATATTAAACACAGAATAAAGATAATTATAGTGCTAGAACATCAACACTCAAAATTAAGCAGAAATTACAATAATTATAGTGATAGCACATCCACATTCATATTAAACACAAATTACAATAATTCTAGTGATAGCACATTGACAAAGAGAACTTTGGGAAGGCACAGGTCGAGTACAAAAGTTAGTAGTGGGACCATATCAGGTTCAGCCGCAGGTTAGGAGGGACAAGTCTGGGGGGGGGGGTGGCAGGCTAGAGCGCCTGAGTTACGGCCGTCCCTTCAGGGACTGTAGATGCAGGCCGCAGGAAGTTAGGTAGCGCAGTGCGCGATGAAGGTGGGGGGGCATCAGTCTGACAGCAAGACTACATGGACAGGATGGAGGGTGGTGTTTTGAATTGGAATCAGTTCTTGACCATAAGGGGGGGCTCGGCCGGGGGATCGCTGGACTCGATCTCAGTTAAGAAGGGGGGACGTTAATTAGGCAAGTGGCTACATGGACATCAGGCGAGACAAAGTTGTCACTCACCGCGGCCAGCTGTGACGAGGGTCATGCGGCGGCAAGGGCGTAGAACCTGATCTAGAACTGTTGATGTTGTTCAGGATGGTACCCAGGAGAAGGCGTCATAAAAAGGTCAAGGGCAGAGCTCAGCTGAATCAATTTAGGTAGTCAGGCCTGGCCACCGCGGCACACTTCACCGAGGCTCGTGAGGTTGAGGGAGGTCAAGGGCAGCCCTACGGCTGGGAGAGAAAAATGTAGGCCCAAGATCGCTTGAAGCAATTCAGGAGGAAGAACAAAAGCCAGTAAGGCCTCCAACACAGCCAGGCGATCGTTGGAATTTGGCATCACTGGGAGGGGAGCGTGATGGCAGAGAACCAATGACGGTGGCCGTCGCGGGCGAGGGCTGCGTCGTGGCAGGGAAGTAGATCTGGACCCAGATCTATTGCGGCCAATTAGGGAGGTAGGTCACCAGTGAAGAAAACTTGCGTCAGGAGGGCCAAAAACAGCCTCGGAAAGCGGCCAGAGATCGAGATAAATATCACAGGCCGGGAACGTCTCCACACAAGGCTAGGACAGCGCTCTTCTGTGGCCTCACAAGGAATCGTGCATGGAGGCAGGACAGTGCTCGCCGTATTCAGCAATGTCAAGGGTTGCGTGGTCTGAATCTTTATATGGTAATCAGCAAATATACAGTGGCCTGTTCTGAATCTATCCACCTGGCTTTTAGGGACCTGACCTCAGTATTTGATAGGGTGAACTGTGACAAATTGTGGAGTATTCTTTTTTCAATGGGGGTGGAGCCAGATATAGTCTATTTTTTGAGGGACCTCCATGTTAATACGTCAGCATCTGTTCGATATACCAATTAATCTCCTTGTACTTAATGTTTTAAAACTGGTAAGCAGATCTGCCAAGGGTGTATTCTTGCCCTGTTTTTATTTACTTTAAATATAAATGGGCTTGAACAGGTTTTGGAGTGGCTGCTCAGGTAGATTGTCCTCAAATTGGCACAAGCTCGCTTCCAGTTCTGCTTTATGCAGATCATGACCATCTTAATGGCCAGGACCGCAATGGGATTACAAACTTTAGTGAATGCATTTGTAGCCTTTATAGACGAGTTGGACTTGTCAGTCAATTTCACCAAATCCTTCATTATGGAGATGGGCCCTTGCTTAACGAGGTCTAAAACCTTTAGGGTGGGAACCCACACAGTATCAAAGGTAAATGCCTTCCTTTACTTGGGGGCACTGTTTGTATAAAATTTAAGTTGGAAACCTCTATTATTAGGGAAAAAAGAGGAGTTTATAAGAGCCAATGAAGCCGTGGTTGGTTTCACCTCAAAATTGGGTTGTAGACCTATAAAGTCCCTAGTGAAGGTCTATCAGGCAAAGTGTATCTCTGAGGTCTCATATGGTTGTGACATCTGGGGATAGGCAGAAGTTAAACAGCTTCACATTATAGAAAACACTTTTCTAAGGTGCTTGTTATGCATCCCCAAATTGCCCCTTCAATCTGTGTACATGAGTAGCTGGGTTTTTATTGCATTAGCACCTGTTAGACTTTTGCCCCCTGCTTTGCTAGATTAAGGTTTGGACAAGGGTGGAATCCAAATTGAACAAGGATATTTTAAAGGATTGTATGACCGTTGAACATACATTTATTATCCGCTGGCTCAAATACAGCAAAGAGTCGTTCCAAAATATAGGGAGAGTTGAGTTATTCTCAAACACTGAGGAAATGCTAAATGCCGACCGGATATGGGTGAGGGATCACTTTTTAAAACGGAGAACGCTGGCCAGGGAACAGGAGGAACTGCTAAAACAAACAGTATGGGGGTATGTTTCATTGATCATGACCCAGCTAATTGAACCATATCTAACAATTGTGAAAAATAATATGGAATGCTTTTTTTTTTTCTCACTAGATTTAGATTTAACTTGCTGCATTTACTGTTAGCTTCTCTTAGAGAATGGTATGAGGCAGGTTCACTGGTTCCTTGTGGGTGAGACAATGTGTCTCAGCAAGACACAATGGGGCATATCTACAAGGGCTTTATCTCCGTTTTTCTGGCTTTAAAAGCCAGAAAAACGGAGATAAAACTATCGCCCTATCAACAAGAGGGTGCTAACATGCATAATCGCATGTTAGCACCCTTTTTCCCGACGCCCCCCTTTGCATCTCTAATGAGATGCAAAGTGGGCGTCACTGGGCGTACCCATGATGGACTGCCTTGCAAATATCGCTGATGTTCACATCGTGATATTTACACGGCAGCCCATAGGATTTTAGCAGACGTTAGATTTTGGCGAAAACGGCCGTTTTCGCCAAAATCTAACGTCTGCTAAAATCCTGACTTACCTATGTTAGACATAGGGGTGGATTATGCTGATACGACCACAGGGTCGTATCAGCAAGTTATCGCCGCTTTGCAGGGAACATCGCTGGAAAACCAGCGATGTTCCCTGCAAAACGGCGATAACCTCGCTATCTCTGGAATTTTTATCGCCCTGGGGAAACGCGTTGTTAATAACGCGCTACCAGGGAGATAAATACCAGAGATAGCCTGCGTTAGGGAATTCGTCGCTCAGCACGGCCAACGATAATTATCACTGGCCGTTGATAATATGCCCCAATGAACTTTATTATGTTCTGTAGGTATTATGCTGAGTCCAGGAAAGTTTCTATTCTCCTTTATTGAAGGCCCTGAAATTCACACAAGATCAACCTGTTCTTACATTCTTACAATTATTTATCTGATGAATTTGTATTTTTAATGTTGCTTGTTTTTGACAAGCTATTATTAGATTGAGGCATACTCGGAAGAATTAATGTCTTATGTATTGTAACTGTATTTTAAGGCTTATGGCATACTTAATGTTATGCTTTACGGTTTTAAATGAGGCCGAATCAAGCTTGATTTGATTCGATTAGTGATGGGTAACTATCATATTAATTTTCTACCTAATTTTGTACAGCCTGTGTCCACCTAACCAGTATAAGTGTTTACAAAACGTATGTGCTTCTAATGTACCATAGACGTGTAGAGGTATTGAACAAGTTATGATTTTTTTATATTGAAGAGTAACTCTGTATGCAGGTGTCAGTAGACGACTTGTGTTCATTATGCTCCACAGAAGTATTTTGATTCTGCAGAACATTTTTAAAGCAGGGCAAAGTTTCCACGTACTTCATACAAACTATTGTAAGCAGCCCTGAGTAATGAGACAGAATCAACTCAGCATAACAATTTCTACTTAACCCCTTAGAAGTTGGGCCTTCCCTACCAGTGCTGAGCCCCTTCTTGGCCTTTTGGGGTAGTTCGGGCTTAGGGCTCCATAACGTTCTTTTGCACATAAGGTATACACGCCAAATTTGCGTCCTTTTTTCACAATATCCTGGGGATTCTAAAAATACCCAGGATTTGTGGATTCCCCTGGAGGGCAAAGAGAAAATGGGGAAAATATAGCTACATTTTGAGTTTTGGGGAAAAAATAGGGAAAAAGTGCTTTAGATAAAAGTGTCTGTTTTTTTCTAAAAATGACATCAACAAAAGGTTTGCTGTGCTAAAGTGACCATCTTCCTAGTTTTCAGGAACATGCAGAGCTGAATAAAAAGAACACCTTTTTTACCACAGTTTTGGCATTTTTGAAAGAGGTAGTCCATTTTTTCTATTTTTTTGTGCACTCAACCTACTTCCAGTTTGTGGTGAAAACCAGTATAAACACACGTGATCCAAAAATGCTATAGATTTCTGAAAAGTAGACAAAATTCTGTATTCAGCAAAAAGGGTCATGTGTGTTGATCCCTCAAGGTTTTTTCTAAAAAAAAAAAACTAACTGTTGAAATAAAGAAATTCTGAAAATGAGTAGGAAAAAATTGGCATTGATGGCAATGTTTTCATATGTAACTTTTTGTCACAATAGCTGATTTACAAAAGCAATATACCATTATATCTGCTAGGCTGTTCTGGTTGTGGGGTTTTATAGGGTTCTTAGGTTCTCCAAGAACCCAAGGTAACCAGAACCAACAACTGAGCTGCACTGTACAATGGTTCTTCATTGTGTACTGAGTATAGACCAAAAAATGAGTATCAAGGAAACCTATGTATTTCTGAAATTAGCCCATGATATGGAGTTTAGAAGTAGTGGTTATTTGTACATCTCTCAATTTGTGGGTACCGATACTGGCATATGATTTAGTTAGTATTATTCAAAACGTCTTCTTTCTTACACACTGTTTGTTTATTATTTGGTTGCATAAGTTAATTAAAACCATTGCATTACAATAAAACATTAAAAAGGACATCACAATTCATAGGGGTAAAAAGGAATCTGGGAAAGTGCAATAGTTAAATACCAGCATTTGTCTAGGGGCTTCTTATCATATTTTCAATTGGGCGTTGCCTTTTGGCTAGTCCCAAAAGAGAGTGTCACCCTACTGGCTCCTTCAAGTCATCAAGGCTACTTTGGTTTCTGTTCTTTTCGCTGATGCTCTTTTTCTTGTCAAGTGCTTGTGCTTTGCGACTGTGTAGGGGAATGTTCTTTCACTGGCCTTTGTTTAAAATAATCCAGTATCAGCGTTTGGACAGTTCGAGGGCTCGATCGGGAGGCCAAGCCAGGGTACATAGCACCCCTGATAGTTTGTACAAATCTTCCACAGCGGGCCAGGATATAAGGTTCTTTTTGTGTGAAGCATAATGCAGTGGCCTCCTGGCAGGTGGTTACTTTTTCTCTCAAGCAAAGATCTCTAAGAAGGATCCTCCTTTCAGTTGCTAAGGTCGGGCAGCAGCACATGAGGTGTAGCCATGATTCTCGCTTGTATTCACACAGGCGGCATGCTCCTCCTGTGTTTTGGTTTGCCCAGGCCCGGCTAAAGTCCGTGATTGGGAGTGCCAGCAGTCGCATGTACATAATCTCTCTTCTGGCCTTAGGGTTAAGCAGGGCGGAAAGATAGGGCTGAGGTTTATATATTAAATATGAATCATTCAGCGGTATCAGGAAGGGTAATGTTTTTAGTGTTGCCTGGTCTTGCTGGAACGAAACTTGTTGAACTTGTTTATTGATACGCGTTTTCCAGGTAGTGTAAGAGATGCAAGGCAGAGCGAGTGCTGATTTGTTAATTTTAATGGAGACCATGGCCCTCATGAGCTGCTTATTCCATGGCGATCCAGTGTTTTCAAATGTGTTTATCTGAGGCAGCTTTTTAAAGAGTCCCCCGGAGATTTTAAGATTCAAATGTAGTATTTTAAGAAGTCGGCCTCAAGGGTTAGTGATTGTTTGACTAACCCGAGCTCCAACCTAAGTCTCACCCTTGAGAGGTGTTTTGGTATTTGAAAAATTCTTTTGTAGGCCACACACTGAGCCCGCTCTAGGGTTTCTGAACAAGCGCCCGGGAACGCTTGATGCCCATACGAGAGTGCTGGGAGAAGAGAGGCTTGAGTGAACTTTCTAATGGCTTCTGCTGATGGACTATTTAACTTGTTGTTCAATTTTATTAAACCATACGTTATGGCCGTCAATTTATTAATCAGATCCTTTTTGTGAACAGTGGATCTTGCTGTTTCTGTAAGCCATATCCCCAAGTACTTATATTTCTGCACTGTGTTAATTATTCTGGAGCCAATTGTGCAGTATTCATGGAAACTGGTCAACGCTCGTTGGAGGCCCACTTTGGTGTGATCCATGATGACTATGTCATCTGCATACTGAAGAATGTGTAAAGGACGATTGCCTAGTCGGGGAGGGGCCAGGCATCTGTTGACGAGAGCTTTTCCCAGATCGGTGGTATACAGGTTGAAAAGGAGGGGAGCAAGCACACAACCTTGTTTCAAACCTCCGGTCGTGCAGATTTTTGCCGAGAGAGACGTGGGGCCTGTTTTCACCTGGACCCAGGTTTCTGAATAGAGGGACATTATGGCTGTTAGAAGTGAAGATGGAATGCCCCAGTTTGCTAGTTTCTTCCACAACAGGTGTCTGTCAACCTTATCGAAGGCTGCGGTTTAATCAACAAAGCAGCAAAAGAGTGGAGGTTGGTGCAGCTGGGTTGCATGGTGACAGAGGGCAGATAGAGCAATAATATTGTCAGTTGTTGCGGCTCCACCTCGGAAGCGTGTTTGAAAGAAAGGGAGCAACTCATTTTCTTCAGCCCAGTTTTCTAGTTTTTTCAAAAGGATACGTGCATACGCTTTGGCTTCCAGGTCTAACAAGGCTATTAAGCGATAGTTGTTCGGGTTAAGCCGGTCTCCTTTTTTGTGAATCGGGTATAGTATTGATCCCTTCCAAGCTTCTGGGGTTTTTCCGAGGTTATATGCGATGTTAAATAGTGGGGTCAGTAGCGTTGCCCAGCCCTCTGGAGCGGTTTGGAAAATCCCCGCAGGGAGGCCATTTGGGCCCGGCGCCCCGCTCGATTTCATAGATTTTATTAATCTTGTAAAATCCCTTGGTTGAATTGGGGTTTGATGTTCATCTCTATTCGATGAGACTGAGACCGTGGTGGGTGTAAGGTTGTGTGCCAGGAACTGTGTTCTCACATGGTTCTCCCACACAGGTGCCGGGACTGTGTATGACCTCGGGGGTCCGAGGGATTTTAATGTGTTCACATACTGCCAGAATCGAGCTAAAGATCCTTCTTTGAGCATAGAAAATATCTTTTTCCATTCCTCGTCTTGCTGAGCACGTTTCAAAGCCCAGATGTTTTTTTTGTGGGCATTCCGTGCTTCCTTTACTGCCAGTAGATTTCCGTGTGTTGAATTTAGTTTAAACAGGCGGGAGTTCTTCCTCAGGTTCCTCTGCGTAAGATTAATGCTTCGTTCCGACAGAGATTTATTAATGTCGCTTGGCCTTTGTTGAAATCGCTTTGAGAGGCCTCTATGGCCCTGGAGAAGTACTCCCAGCTCTCTGGTCATCAGATCCCAATTTGTTAAAAGAAGATTCCCTGGATGATCCTGTAATTGGAGGTTCACATCGTTGAGCCATTTAGCCACCTGGGGCGAGTGAAAAGGTTGCCACTTTATTCGCTTTACCACGTTCATTAATTCATCCTCTGTAGAGTGGCCTAGCTCCTGGCCTGTATCTGCTATCTGGTGGTTTAATTTCAGATTTATTACCAGGGGATTATGATCACTTTCTGTGCAATTTATGATGGCAAAGCTCTGAAGATGATTAATTAAGCCACTTGACATGAAGATGTAATCGATTGTAGAGATTTTCTTAAATGTGGGACAGGCATCCGGAGTCTGGTCTGCCGATTTTAGACCGTATATGGTGAGTAAATTGTTGAATTGGTCGTGTTCACTATTCCTCTGTCCGGTATTATGACAATGGCCCAGGTATTTGGTGTTAAAATCTCCTACCAGCAGAATTTCATGTGCGGGATAAGATTCGATGATTGTCTTGATGCTCGAACACAGGGTCCCCATAGCAAGTGCTTTTGAGGATTTGCGGGGCTTCAGGTAGCAATTTATGAGGACCAATGAGAACGTCTTCAGGCTGCTTTTTAGGTCTTTGATGGCTAGGACTTGCACGTTCTTGTGGGCCCGTGTATGAGCGGAGGTCGAGACTATAAGAGATTGTTTTAAAAAGATCGAAAGGCCCCCCGAAGGCCACCCGAATAAGCTTGTTTGCGTTGCCGATTGAAAACTTTCATAATACCCATAGATTGCCGTGGGGATCAGTGACCAGGTCTCCTGGAGGCAGATGATGTCGTTGTTGTTTAAAAAGTCACGCTTTTGTTTGGAACGGAGTGTTAAAGCCAGCTCCGCCACATTCCAGGAGATAATGGAGAGCTGATCTTATGATGCCAATTTCCCAAGCTGAATGGGCACTGCGATTGGCCTGGGAGAGAATTCTCTTGTGCTAGGTAGTGTAAAGGAAGTTATTGTCCTTGAGAGCTGAGTATGTGGTTATCCCCTCGGAGTTCTGGGCTGCGGGTTGCCAGCTAATAATCCGGTCATTTTCACCGCAGCGGATCGTTAATGGATTGGATGCTCGTGATGTACTTACTAGCCAATCGTGGGTGGCGCCCCAGGCTCCCTTCAGTGTACATTTTCTTGAAGGGGATCTGTGGTCCTCAATTAGAACATGAGGATATTTCCTTGGCCGAGTGGGCTCTAATTCTATGCCCCATTCGTCAAAGGTGGAAGCTTCTTTGAGAATAGCATCTCTGGTGGCAGTTGAATCCCAGTTTGTGGTTGTGGATTCAAGTGCCCTTGTCCCCGGTATGTGGTCGAAGTTTACTGAGTGTAGTTCCACTGAAGTTAGGTGCTTGAGGGATGGTATATGTTGAAATAATTTTAACAAGTTTCCTCTATTCAAAATGTCCGCAGGTCCGCTGGAAGCATAGTGAGGGATAAATATTAGGCCAGCAGAGGAGTTTTCTTCCTTCTTTCCCCCGTCCCCTTTAATATGGAGATGTGAGGCTTGCCCCGATGGATGAAATTGGGGCGCTGAACTTTCACTTGCTGGCTGGCCTGTTTCCTCATAGTTCCTTAACGCTGGGGACCAGGGCACATGTTTATGTCTAGTCCCTCCATGTGTGTATAGCGGGAGGCTGCAGCTTTGCTCCCATGTGACCTTTTTCTCCGCAGATAGTTTCATGGGTTGAGGTGGACTAGGATTTCTTGTACAGTCCCGTATATTTATACTCCCCCTCGGCAAGGTTTCCTGCACCAGTTCGTCGTCCCTTGTAGAGTTGACCATCGTATGCATGAGTGTTCCTCGAGGGGGTTCAGTTTGAGTGGTTGTTGATGATGAGCTGGTGGAAGTGGAGGGCAGGGTGGAAATGATGGATATACCGTTCTGTACGGCTGGTGTTTCTACACTGGAGGGGATGCCAGGGGCCGTAGTTTGAACTGCGCACCTGCTTGGAGGATGATTTGCACTCTCATTGTTTATTAATTTTCCTGTACTGGCCTGATATATCACTGGAATATCAGCCAGGAATCCAAACGTAGCCATTGATTGTGTTGGAGTCGGTGGAAAATCGCTTTGCGTGCCATATACCAGTTCATCTGTGTTTGGTTTTCTTTGGGTGCTCTGAGTGTCTCCTCGTGTCGGTGAGCGCTCCTTTTTCTGAATATTAACAACTGGGTTGTTGGAGTGCGAGCTGGAGCCTGGATAGATCTTTTAATAAAAATGGGGAAAAGTTTGACCGGCTTTCCTTGTTGTACAATAGCGCCTGTTTTTGGTCCTTGGCCTGTTGTCACCTGAAACCTTTTTTGTAGGCGCTGTTTTTTGGAGAGCTTTTTCAGTTTCTTTTTTGCTCTTCTGGATAGAAGAGGTTCCCCTGAGACAGGAGTGATAGGAGCTTGCTGAGAGTTGAAAGAGGGCTCTTCTGAGGCGTGAGCATTGGGGGCTTGCTTGATGGGGCTCTCGGTTAGATCTGAGTTTGTGTGGGAGCTTGAGGTGGCACTGGAGTGTGCATTTGCATCCGTACATTCATTAAGGCGAGAGGTTATTGCCTGGTATACTGGTTCCCTTGTCGGCATTGATTGGCTGGTTGCGGCCTCTCCAGTATCCTTTGGTGTAATTGTGGGTGGACAATTCTTCTTAGCGTTGTCTAATAAGGCCAACAGAATTTCCAGTAGTGTGGTCAGTTTGTCCATTAGTTGAGTGCAGGAACATGATTGGCCCATTTCCGTCTGGTCAAATTTATGTTCGATCATCGTTAGCCTGTTCCCTAGAACCACTAGTGTTGTTGCTATCGACTGAATAAGATCAATCTGGAGCTCCATTTTTTGGGATGGCCAGAGTAGAGCTTTGGCTATTGTGTCTTGTTTGTATGGAGAGAAATCTTCTCGGTTATAGTCTGCTGGGCTTCCCAAGCTGGCTTGGTCATTGATCTCTTCATACAGATGGAGCGGCGAGTGGTGATTAATATTTGTAACTCGCGTAATGTCTGGCCCTGGTGTTTGGGATAGGGATGCTTCCATTTGTGCGTCTATTTGGGCTTCTAGAGTTGTTAAAAATTCCTGTGAAAGGCCCCCCTGGACAGGTTGTGGTGTGATCCATCGCTTCTGCTCCTCTAGTGAGGCTTGTATTTCTGGGGAGGCTGGCGGGCTTAGCTGAATAACTGTTCCCTGTACTGAGGCATGAACTTGTGCTGTTGTTACGGTGTAGATATCTCCCCCGGCCGGTCTGTGTGGGTCTCCGACTTGTTGGAGTGTAAGGTGGGAGTTTGATCTCCGTAGGTCCTTAGGCTGGGTCGGCTCTGGGCTCAGTGAGACTGCCCTGTTTGAAGATTGGAAGCATCTGGTTTTTTCCTTTGGGCCCTTCACACTGTTAAAGTTGTGTTTATGGTTAACGGTGGAATGTGAAGAAAGAGTGATTCTGTGGAAATAGCTTTGGATTTTGCCCCGTGGGGGAGAGCGCAAAGGCATAGCTGCCGGTCCATCTTCTTTCTTACACACTGGCTTATATTTAAAAGGTACAAAACCAATTGGTAAACGGCCCAAAACACAACATGGATACATCACATTTTTCCACTAAAAACGAACCAGTTTTTTGCAAATTGGGGTGCTGTGGATTTTAGGCCCTAGTTTAGCCGACACCTGGGGAAACCTAGCAAACCAGCCCATTTTTTAAAATTAGGCAACTAGGGGAGTCTAGGGTGGTGTGCTTTGGGTGGATCCCATGAGGTTTTTTTTGCCATGCCAACCTCAAAGTTTTCCTGAAATCACGCATTTTTCTTACATTTTTGTGATGGAAACTTCCGGAATCTGCAGGAATTTACAAAATTCCAACCACCCAGCATTGCCCCACTCATGCAGATAAAAATGCTGCCTCACCTATGTGGCTAGACCTAGTTCCCACAACAGGAACGGATCAAACCAAGGTCAATGAGAGCTCTAGCGTGGGGACTCCTATTGACCTCGGTTTGATTACACTAAAAAAAAGACTCTGACTGTTCAAGAAGCTCTTCTCAGGCAGCTTGCATTTAAAAATATTAAAGAACTCCCTCTGGTGCTTTGCATCAGAGGGGCTTTAGATGAATCTGGGGAGGTAGTATGACCACTGTCCATTGGCCAACGACTGCACCAAAAGGGTTAACATAGAAGACTGTGTGCACCAGGTACTATCCTATGTACATGGGCTTGTTTTGTTTCAGAAGATGGGCTATATGTAGTTTTCACCATAGTATAAAGGGTGCAGGTGGGATGATCTTTAGCACCTTCACACCGTGGTTATTTTAAGTGAATAATCGCACTTTGGACAAGTTTTGCATAGTTTGTACACTGTTCTTAGTAGATACTTTTTAATACACTGTGTGTATTTATCATGAGAGTTTCAATGTCTGCAAACAGTGTGGCACAGAGTAAACTCTCTCCGTAGACTAAACAGTGTTAACAGTGCCCACTTTAATACTTATAACCACTTCTTTTCTCAATGTAGGTTCAGTAACTGTCAGGGGTTTGATACAGGTAAAGATTGTCTGTAGTAGGGCATTATTTATGTAACAGGGTTTTCAGTATATGGAGGAGATTGGTTTCCCTGAACAGTTGTATACAGATTGAACACCGTGTGCAGGATGAGTTACCCTTTCATCTGTGGTTCATAGTCAACATGAACTCGGCTACCTATGAAGTGTATGGTATAGGGTCAATGTTGCACATAATACAAGCTTACTTTACCTATGGGACTTGTATGTATGATAGTAGTAATGATGCTTCATAATATTCTGAGCTATGTTGCATTTACTTTCATAGCTCTAAAGTTATATCCATATATAGAGCTATGTGTACAAAAGAAGCTTAGATGATGTCATCAGTGATGTAATAAATGATATCATTTGAAATGTCATCAGTGATGTCATAAATGATGTAATTGAAAATGTCATGAGTGATGTAATATGTGACGTCACAAGCAGTGCACGATGGGGCGAAAGTTATAGTGAGTTCTGCTAACTATAACTGCTGAATTACTGTGTTTTTTGGTTCAAAACTTTAATGTTGTAACTGACATATTCACCTAAAATGATGTTACTTTAACCTTTGGTTTTTTTCAGTGACTTTCTCAGGTTTTTGTTTTTTTACAAAAATAGATCTTTTTATCACACCTAACTATAATGTTACTTTAACCTTTGTTGTTTTCAGTGAATTTCTAGTTTTTTTTTTAACTTAAAGTACTGTTTCATTACCATATATAAAGCCAAACCCCCTCTGCACACTCCCTACGGCTGTGCATGGCTGGCGGTTGGCCACAGGACCTTTTATTTTTTTAAAGATGAGGGGTCCACAGGCCCCCTTCCCAAGCCTTATTAGGCCCTGTGAACCTCATCCCCCAGGTCCTTTGTTTTTATAGGCGAGGGGGGCAAGTGGCTACCCTTCCAGTGTCTTATTAGACCCTGGGGACCCTGTCCAGCAGGGCCTTTTTTATGAAAGGGGAGGGGAGCCACATACCCCCGCTGAGCTATATTAGGCCCTGGGGACCCCATTCTCTAGGACCATTTTTTTTTTCAATTAAAGGGCAGGTGGGGCCACGTGGTCCCCATCCCCAAGATTCGTCCCCCAGGGCCATTACTGAAAAATAAAGGGGAGGGGGCCACGTGACCCCCTCCCCAAGACTTCTTAGGCCATGCGGGCCCCATCACCTAGGGCCACTACTACAAATAAAGGGTAAAGGGGCCACATGGCCCCCCTCCATGAGGGTTGTTAGGCACTGGGGGCCACATCCCCCTGGCTATTTTTTTTAAATCAAAAGGGAGGGAGGCCACATGGCCCTCCTCCCCGAGCCTTCTTAGGCACTGGGGACCCCGTCTCCCAGGGCCACTGTGAATATTAAAGGGGAGGGGGCCATGTGTCCCCCTTCCCATTGCCTTTTTTGGCCCTGGGGACCCTTTCCCCTGGGGCTCGCACTTTTAAAGGTTGGTGCCCAGAAGTCCTCCCAGGGCACCCATCACATAATTTTTGGGGACAGAAGGGGTAGCCCCAAGGCCCCTGGGGTCCTAGCTGGCTCCCTGTATGCAGTGGGAGCCAGCATTGCTCCCACCCATAGGGAGCTGACACTTCTTCCTCTCAATGGCAGCAATATTTTGATTTGTTTCAGAAAAGAGATCAAAAGTCCGCTCTCAGCTGTGGGACCATTTTTAAAGCTCCCACCTACTGGGTCAGACTTTGTGTTTTCTCCTGTTTGGTGGGAGATTATAAAATGCTCCCACCAAATGGGAGCAAAAACATGTTTCCCTACCCATGCCGGTGTGGGCAGGGAAACCGCTGTGTCCTGGGGGTGGGCTCACCAGAATATAGCATTTGGGCTGGCACAGAGGATGGGGCCCCATTTGGCCATTATTTGCTCCACGAGGGGGTCTGCGTAGCCTCCCTGCCCATTTTCAGTAATTTCTGCCTGGGGGTGTGCTCCCTGGGGCCTTTAGGGTCTCTGGCAAGGGGGTTACACAGCCCCACTCCCCAAATGATTTTTTTTGGGCCCTAGCGGTGGTCTCCCTGGGGCCTGTCACTGCTCGGGGGCCCATGGAGCCTGCTCCCCATTTTTTAAAATGTCAGTCCTGGGGGTGGGCTCCCCAGGTCCTTTGATTGCTCGAGAGGGGGGCTGCACGGCCCCTCACCATATATATTCATTTCAGCCCGGGTTGGCTCCCCAGGGCCCCCTCCTCCTTATAATTGAAATCGGCCATGGGCGATGGTGTCCCTGGGGCCTCTCTGGGCTCGGGGAGGGCGGGCACATGGCCCCACTGCCCTCATTGAATATGGCCCCTGGGTGGGCTCCCCGGCGTCTAGAATTAATTAATGTAGCCTGGCTGCAATTTTTGTTTTCTGGTCCCACAGCAGTTCCACAGAATCATTGCAATTTTTGCTGATTTGTTTTGGTTTTGGCACCAAGAGGGTCCCTCTGTGTCCCCCCATGTGGCCTACTGGGTCAGGGTATCCCTAACCTGCCCCCTTATATTAATTTTCATTTTTTACTTCAGGACAGGGGACCAAGTCACCAAGTCCTGTAATGGCTGCCAGCAACAGTTTTCTGATGTTACTGGCAGCCAATCCGAGCACTCCCTATCAAAATAAAGCTCTCTGGGACAATCAAAATGCTTTATTTTTTAATTGGTACTCCCACAAGATTCTGTCAAGCCTCTTGCAGATCCAACCGTCCAGATATACAACTATTTTTTAACCTTAATTTCTCAAAAACTACTAAACAAATTCACACCAAATCACAAACAGCACAATCTGCAAACCAAGATCTAGCTTCCTGCCAAATGTAGTGTAATTCTGTTCAGCAGTTTTTGCTGTAGGCCTTCTTAAAGAAGTCTACGGAAGATACATGGGGATTTTGCATTTTGAGACCCCATTTTTTTCTCTGCCCCCCTTAACAAATCACACTGAAACTTCCCATGCACAAGCTAGCCAAAAGGTAGCACTTCTTTGGAAAGTTTAATGGAGATCTGTTAAAGGGGGCCAAAGTTATCAATATCACAAAAAATGCTTTTCCTATGGAACAGCTGACATAATTATAACTACTCACTTGCAAACGCCACTGTGTATTAATATTTACTACATCTGAGGCTGCCAGTAAATATTTCAGCTGTGCATTAATCACAAGCAGAGTTGAATTTTAAAGAGTAATCTCTCTCTACTTTGGCAAATAGAAAAACTGACAAAGCAACACTTTCTCCTGTCTGTCAGTACAGTGGTCCACAGTAATTCTGTGGTTAAATAGTTGAGCTTATCAGAGTGAGGCCATGTTGTGGCTTCCCTGACTCCAAGGGAGAATGTCTCTGTGTCCCCATTTGCAAGGGACAGAAGGGCACTCCCATACCCATGAACACCTGCCAAAAGTAGAACAGCTAAATAAGGGCTGGGTGATATATTCCGCTCTGCCAACGGAATTGGCTGAATTTTGCCCACTTCGCGTTATGCTTGGAACACGGAGTTCTGGCCAAATTCCGCCAACTGATGCATGGCAGAGTTTTTTCTTGTGTGGGGCTCCAAAACAGTAAGTTGGCGAGCGCAATTGAGATTTGGTGTCCCTTAGCAAGATTTCAGTCGCTAAGAGGGCATCCGGGGAGATTTCTCCAATGCGAGCTATTACGGCCGTTCAAAGTCAGAAAATTTACTCGAGGAGCAGCAAAATCAACTCGAGGAGCTGCGCCGTCTGGCACGCCATGTGGTGCCATTCATGCTGATTTGTCTGCGCGGAACGAGCACCCGACGCTAAATCACAGAGCGACGTGCCTTTTCAGCAGAATCTCATGGATTTGTTTTGTAAATCTGCAGAATTCCGTGGCTTAAAACTCTGTGAGGCCTAAGTTAAATGCTAGGGTGGTGCCCATTCTTTCACTGCCCTCGTGATAATACTGACTTGGTATTTCGTCTCAATGCTGGAAGAGAGGTTGTACCTGATGTGCATGGGACATGCCCCCATGCAAAGGATGCCAGACTGTGTCAACAGTGCATCAGTTGCAATGGGTAAGCCTTTGGCTTTGAGGAGCTCCCCCCAGCAGGAGATAAAACCGAATACAAGTGGGCCTTTTGTGATGAACAGTAAACAATCCATGTATAGATGCACCTATCTCCGGGTGGCCCACACCGTCCAATTGTGCAATGAGGGCCAATACTGAAAATATTAATAACATGCAGGGTACTTGTATTTACCAATCCCACGCAGCTCCATATTGTAAGCAGTAGCTTTTTTGTTGTGTGTAGTGTGATACAAATCAAGAGGCAGTAATATATTTCCCTTTTCATGTTAATTGTCGTGAAAGATTCTGTTCTAAAGTAGTTACCACTGCAGTCCTGCAGTATAATGGATATAATTCCTCTGGTCGGGGATATTTGCTTCTGAAAGTTTATTTTGTATTTATTTTACATTTTATATGGCGCCGCTCTACTGATCTGCTGGGTGCCAGTTCGCCTTGTATAGGAGTCATGGAGAAATAGGCTGTCTTCGCAGTATACATATTCACATTTAAAAAAAAAAAAAAAAAAACAGAGCAGTGGTTAGTAGGGAAAAGCAAACAATTGCTCAAAATCATGACACAATATGACACAGTCATTGTTAAAAAAAACTCGATTCAACACAAAATACAATTTCAAAAAATGCCTCAAAAGTAATTGTTACTGTGTGCATGCTAACCTAAGTAGTAGTGACAGGGTTTTCTCAAAAAGTATAGCCTCTGGTTACTGGTATATACCCCAGAACCTCGACTCCCACAATCCCTCATACTTATGATATGCACAAATCATGTTCACTCTGTACTTGTTATACTTAATCCAATTATTTATAAAGTGTAAAAATCTCCTCCTGTACATAAACCCAATGTCATCTAAGTCTGAATTTTAAAAGTCTGTATCAAAATATATTAATAAGGAATTCACTATCTCCCCTACCCTCAGCTCCGTTTACCTGTTGTGTTTTTTTTTGGCAATTGGAACATTTGAATTCCAAAACAAACGAGCTAGAATAGTTTCAGTGGGCTAGAGTGTACCGTGGGCACACCAATAAAGCGCTGTCTTAGCACTCAGTCTTCTAACATTTTTCCTTATCAGAAATGTATTTAAAAAAAATATGTCTGTCACTATACATTAACCACACAATCAGTGATATCAAAATGTTCCTGAGTCAATAAGACATATAGTTCAAAATGGTACTTTAGGTAAAATCTAAGTGGCAATCTAAAACTTTCCCAGAGGTAGTTCAAATCAAAGACTAAGGGCCAGATGTACTAACGTTTTTTGCGGTCGCAAATGGGTTTTAGACCCGTTTGCGACCACAAAAAACATGTGGCCCATGTACTAATCCTATTTTGCGAGTCGCAAATCAATTTGCGACTCGCAAAATAGGATTAGCGACTTTCTATTAGGAAGGGGCGTTCCAAGGGCGTCCCTTCCTAATAGCGACTCCTGAAGCTATGTATGACTGTTCTGCAACCGCAAAACAGTCGCAGTTTACCACCCTTCACAGAAGGGTGGTAAACCACTTGCAAACAGGAAGGGGTCCCCAGGGGACCCCTTCCCCTTTGTGAGTGGCTCCGAAAATATTTTTTAAGGGCAGGCTGCTTTTTTTAAAAGAATGCTTTATTTAAAAGCAGTCCCAGACATGGTGGTCTGCTGACCGCAGCAGGCCACCATCCCTGGGACAGCCAGCCATTCCCAATGGGGTCGCAAATTGCGACCGCCTCATTAATATGCATGAGGCATGCAATGTGCGAACCCATTGGAAATCGCAAACAGTGTCTCAGACACTGTTGTGCATCCCAATTTGCGAGTCCCAAATGCGACGCAATTTGCGACTTGCAAATTGCTGAATCGTACATCTGGCCCTAAGTGTCTACTTTTTAATGTCGATCTCTTGAAATAAACTGTACTACATTTGTGACACATTTTATCAGTGGCCACACAATCTATAACCAGCAAATGTATGAATTATGGAAGTGAAGTGCTTTTATTCTAAAAAAAATTCTCCCAAAATTATGCACCCTTTGAGTTTTAGGTGGAAAGATGAAAACATTTCCCAGCTCTATGTTCAATGAGTGCATAGTATGGGAAGCCTATTAATATTGATTAAGTTAGAAAAATAAAATGAGTTGTTCGTTACGTAATTGATCTAAATGATGCAGAATGTGGAATGATATATTGAAAAACTGATGACAGAAACTTGCAAGCTGTATAATGAATAATTTCCTTGATAATCTTTATAACAAGTGTAGGACATTGGGTTTTTGATTGAGGGGGATGAAAACCCTAGTCAAGCAACAACCACAATCCTTGTGAGGTTGAACCACAAAAGTCACTAAATTAACTGTGCTTAACCCTCTGGAAACTTTGCTCAAAAGCACTAAGGCATAATTTGGAGGCAATGTGTTGTGTATTTATGCAGCACTGAAATGGTAACATAGTGAAGACACAAGACAATAAAATTCCCACACCAGTTTTAGTTTTTGCCTGTTTGGGCACCTTTAGAGCCACTTCCAAGGGTCCAGGACTGGTTGGGCATAACTTGGAGGGCAGGATTCACTTCAGGCAGGTTCCAGGTGTGAGTTTAAGGTTGTTGGAGCTCTATATGTCCCTGTAGCTCAGAAAAGGTGGCTAGCCAACTAGCTCTTGGAGTCACTCTGGTAGCCCTGGGATCAAGCAGTAAGGCAGGACTCAAGCAGCAGGGTAGCCCTCTGAGGATACCAGGCAGGCTTCGAGTGACAGGGCAGTCCTCTGACCTACAAGGTAGTCCTTCTGGGGGTCCTCCACAGGTCCTGGAGTGAACTGGAGAGTGGATCTGAGGGTCCTATTTCATACCCTTTGCTAGCCTTGAAGTGGAAGAAACTTTTAGAGTATTCCTTCCCACAGATGGTTCTGGAATTTCATTTCTCCCTGCCCAGACTCCAAAGGGTCTGGGGTGACAAACGGCTAGTGTGAAGTTCTTTGTGAGTGTGCTGAGGCAGCTCCTTTGAAATGTAGGTGGCGAAGGGAACAGCTCCTCCCCACCCATCTACCAACATCCATTCTAGGCGTTGGCAGTATACTCCCCTCCACTGGCGGAGTTTGTGGAGTTTTGCCACTCTGGAGCTCAGGCAACTCTGCCTACTGCCAGCGGAGCGGTGTTTTATTGCACTTGACCTTAGTTTTTTTTTTTAAGGAGCACCTGGCGGGAGCGAGGACATCACTGTGCACCAGAAATGGAGTAGGAAGCAGTGTGCTTCACATCCTCCTGTGCAGAGTGGGAGGGAAAATAGGAGGGTCTTGCCCGGAGCCCTCAGGTGCAAACAAAGGCAGACGACTGGCCCGAGCGAGAGTCGCAGGCGCCATGACCGGGAGCAACGCAGAAGGCTGCGAGTTGAGTGTGGCATCACCAAGCCCTGCCCACTCCCAGGCAAGGTTAGGGCACGAGGCTGTGTGTCATGCATATGATGCCAAAGAAAGTGCTGTGTGTTTGCTTTAAATGACCTACTACGAGGCTTACGGATGAGGATCACCTCCCTTCACCCCAAAGCCAATGCTAAGCATGCAGGCATGCAGGGGGGGCGGTTATCGGAGGGTGCGATCACTGGCAGTGGACCCACGGCTGCAGCAGTTTGGAGGGTGGGCATTGCAACCACTGGAGGTTATTAATGAGAGACATTTTCAAGTGCATACCGGGGGAATTTGAGTTGACAATACTCGTGTTGGCTGACATTCTCAATTCCTACAGTGCATCTTTTTTTCTCCTCTCATACTTAAAGTAGGTTTCTCTTCAGGGGTGGCGCTGGAATATAAATAGGCTGTCCGGTTTTAGGTTTAAACCTATAATAACTGATAAAACCCCACTGAAAGAGAAATAGCCCTCACCAGTGAAAACATATAAACACTGAAAAAACACCTGCACAACCACAAACTAAATGCCATTCAAAGAAAGGAAAAAGAGAGTGAAAGAGTCATTTTTTTCTCTTCCTGAAGGGGCCAATACAATGTAACTTTGTTAAACAAGCTGGCAGTAAAAAGTCTGGGCTAACATTATTCTGCTTGAGTTTTGTTGTTTAGGGATGCCACTAAAATATTGTTTCTTCTTCCTTTTGTTTTTTCAGTTTTGTGGTCTTTGGTCTAAAGATGCAGGGTTTAGCTGCATGTTTTAGGTCTTGTTTAATTATTTTATAAACTGTAGAGAATCAGGAAATATCTAAATCATATTTGATATTTTGGCTGCGTTGATTCTTTCACTGATAGGTAAAATGGCTGGTTTCATAAGAATCTTTCCTAATATGTGTCATCACATTTGCCCACAGAGAATGGGTAAAAACCCTTAATACATCAGCCCCCAGTTTCTAGTGAGTCAGTATTGATAGTAGGCGAATTGCCAACACCTCAGGCTTTAAACATTAAATTCAAGGTATAGTGACAAGTATATGTGAAAAAAGCGCTATCACCAAGCATCTGGGATAGTGGTTAAAACATTACACCAGACTTTTGAAAAACATGGAACGCAGTGTCACTTGGAATGCTCTGCAATAAAGGTTCTTTCCAAGTTCAACAAAGATGGGAGTGATATTGTTTGTATTTGCAGTGATTCAGCTACGTATATGAAAAAGTTGTGTGATGACCTGTCAAAATTGATACCTGAGCTGAAGTGCTTCCCTGTAAGAGTTCCTTGCCACTTGTTAGATGGTTTGCTGAAAGCATCTTTACAATCTTCAGAGTTATTGGGGAATGCTATTGACTTTTTAGTCCATTCTGGTGCACTGTTTTCTAAACAGTGCACCAGAATGGAACTAAAACGCAAAAATATATCATTTCGTGCTTTGTGTGTCATCAAAGAAAGAGTCATACCAACTGTGTCCCTTAGCTGATGGTTCTCAGTCCAAGGGGCTATGAATGCTATATTATCCATGTGGCAACATTTTACAGAATTTTTGCTGAGTGATGATGCCAAAGGCAAGAAATGTGAGGATCTTTGGTCACATATTGATAGTGATGTGAAAAAAAGTACACTCTATTGCATTCTTAGATTTTTACAGGAAAACATAACTGCTGTTGTGGAAATAATAAAAAAAACTAGAGTCTGAAAACACCCTTGTCTGCCAAGTGTGCAGCATAATTGGTGTAGATGTAAAACATCTTCTTGAGAGTAGGCTGGGCGACACCTTTAGTAACTTTGGCACCGCAACATGTTCCATGTTAGAGTGCTTGCCACTTGGTAAACAAAGCAAAGGTGAAGAGCAATTCAGGAACTTTTATTTTACAATGTATGAGAAATGGCTTGCAATGATGCATAGAAATGTCCCTTCACCAGCAATGGCATTTGAAGTCAATGAAACCTCACTGTGGTACTCTGTTCTAGATCCCTTCCGTAAAGGGGAATTTCCTCCGTAGTTTCAAAAGTGCTGCTTCATTTTTGACAGCTTCAATAACTCTGAGGGTATAAGCGCCCAGATCAGCGCAAATGTTGCAGAACCTGCCCTGAGAATCGCAGTCTTCAAGTGAACCAGTATTGGCATGGAAAGCTATGTCAGTGTCCAGAGTTAACAAATTGTGTACTGGCTGTTTTGACGTTGCCCATCTCAAGTGCCAATGTTGGGAGGGCCTTTTCACAGAAGTTTACATGGGAAGAAAAGAGCGAGCACACATGACCAAAGACTAACTGAAGAAGTATTGTATGGTGTACTACACTAAGTTTAATTTGCAAAAATCTATTTGGACCTCATATACACTATACTTACACTGTCTATATACCATGCTCTATCAGTGCAGAAAGCAAGCAATAATAAAAGCAAAACGTTCCATAAACACCGGAAAAACATTGTTTCTGTAGTTTTTAATGGCGCGAAAATGTGTAACCACTGATAACCACTGTTTTTTTAAGGTATTGAATTCACTTGAAAACACTGAAAAAACCCCACCAGAATTTACCAAAAATAGAAACTGAAAACAGGAAAGCCTAAATATAAAGCAAAGCCTTCAGGGAGTATGAAGGGAGCGCCCTGTTTAGGGCGCTAATTAAGGAAAGATCTCATTGAGCGAGCTTGCCAGGCTCATGGAAAAGTACCGCTTTCACATTTCAGCAGTGCTTTTTCAGTGACATGAATAAAATTGACTTTTGTTCATTTGTGGGAGTAATGCATAATGACTAGGACGGAGCGGAATTCAGCAGAATTCTACTGAGTTTTTATGCAACTCCGCGGAGTTCCACGTAGTGCAACTCCGTGACCTTCCCCCACCCCTAATCCAGTCCCCCTTTGTCGCACTGTCTGGGAGCAATAAACAAAGGCCAACTGCCATGTTAATCACAGTAATCTCACCCAGAAACAGACTACAGAAACCAAATGGTTGGAACAAGAAAATGCCAAGTTTCTAAAAGTGTCATTTTTCAGAACTGTGACTTAAAATCCAACTTTACTATTAAAGAAGATTTTAGTTTACAATTCTTTTGAGACCAAACATGACATTTCTACCTATTCCCAAACAACAATACTAAATGTAATAAGTTAAGCCAATGTTATCCTATGAGAGATGTAGGCCTCACAATATTGAAAATTGAATTGAGTAGTTTTTCACTATCAGGACATGTAAAACTTAAAAGTACATTCCCAACCATTTAAATACAATGCACCCTGGCCTATAGGCTGTTTCTGGCATTTTGGGGGTGACTTATATACATTATAAAAGAGATTTAAGCCTTGCAAAAGGTTAATTTTGCCACATCAAATGGGCTGGTTAAAACTGCACACATGCTGTAATGGCATTTCTGAGACGTGTAAAAATGTCTTCTCAAGTGAGTGGCAGAATACGTTCTGCTGGTCCACTAGTAGCATTTAATTTACAGGCCCTGGTTACATGTAGTACCGCTTTACTAGGGACTTATAACTAAATTAAATGTGCCAATTGGGTGTAAGCCAATTTTCCATGTTATAGGAGTGAGCACAAGCACTTTAGCACTGGTAGGCAGTGGTAAAGTGCACAGGTCCTAAGGCTAACAAAAACCAATTTCAGCAAACAAGAGGGAAGAAAGCAAAAGGTTTGCGGGAAGACCACTCTAAGGGCTGTCAGGCCTAACAACAAGAAAGGACAGTTTTGTTGGAGTTAATGTATGGGATTATTGATGAATATATAGGAAGCCTATTGAAATGTATTATCCTTTCACATGTTATTAATTACTGCTGTGATTTTAAGACTCTCTGATGGTGATATATACATGTTGATAAGGTACACTCTTGTGTAATTATGTTGAATAGATAACATAACATTAGCTATACGTCAAGGCTGGTAGATATAGTGTATACACATAAGGACACACTCTTACGGTTGTGAACAAAGGGACAATTCACAACTACATTTTATAAGTATGTGGGTAATGCTCCTTTAGTATTACTTCACATGCTAGTAATAGCAATTCTCGAAGGTACAGGTGCAGATCAATGCTTATGCCTAACCTCACCCTCATACATATAGTTCTCCATCGATAGTGTGCATAGGTAGATCTCCAACCTAGGTGGGAGAAGCAAGGAAGAGAAGGTGGACAATGGGCAATATCTACTACAAACTGGGAAGAGTAAAGTGACATTTAAGAAGCAGCTCGGGGAGGACCACGCAAAATCATACACAACCTACAAGATAGTAAATCAGTTGCAATTCACAAACGTTACACTGACATCCAGCACAGTCTTGAAAAGTAAATACACACACAGGTACAGAAAGGGAATGACATAGAAATCAGTGGAGGACAGGGATGCACTACCAGCACAAGAGAAAACACAAAAATGTATTGTCAGCGCACACACTTGCTGAAAATGTGCCCTTCCTGTAGGGTCACTCGAGATTTTTTACCTTGTTACTGAGCCCTATTTTGTTGGCTGTAGAACTCTGTGCACTTTACCCAGCTAACTAGAGGTAATGTACGTGTGCTCTCCCTGGTAAAACTGGTATACACCTGATTGGTACATTTATTTACTACAAGAACCCAAGGCCTGTAAATTAAATGGTACTAGTTGCCTGCAGCACTCATTGTGCCACCCATTAAAGTAGCACTATAAAGCATGCCCCCCGGCTTACCACTGCAGCCTGGGTTTTAAATTGCCGTTTTAATTTGGAAATGTAAATGTTTTCAAAGCTATCTGCTGTGTCGTCACGCTCCAGGTTCAAGTTGCACAACCATGCAAGAATTGCAAGAATCATCTAGCAACAATCCAATGTTTCAACCCAGTAATCCATATTTATTCCATGTTCATCATAATTTACTTGTTCACTTTAGAAGCAGCATAATTCCAAACTTTGAATGGATTGGGAGGTTATTAACATGGCTACCAAGAATGAACATTGTATTCTAAAGTGCCAATGAAAAACGACTGGATGGGCATTTCTTGAGCATTCAAAGTTTGGAATCATGCCGCTTCTAAAGTGAATGGGTAAATTGTGATGAACACAGAATAAATATGGATTACTTGGTTGAAACATTGTATTCTCGTTTGTCGATTCTTGCAATTCTTGGATGGCTGTGCGACTTGAACCTGGAGCGTGATGATGCACCAGATACCTTTGGAATCATATATTCCTGCTACCGGGACAGAGCATACATCAAGCTTGCACACAAACATTTGCCATTGAGCACTCTTGAAAAATTGTTGACATTGAGTAAACTGTTGTGCATTCCATCACATTCTTGATAAAGTAAATGTTTTGCCAGGCCTAGAGCTTCATTTTTAATACTTATGTCACCCTTAAGTGGCCCTAAATGCCCATAAGGCAGGGTGCATGGTATGCAAAAAGTGAATGTATATTTAATATTTTACATGCCCAGGCAGTCAAAAATATCCAACTTCATTTTTCTCTATGGCAAGGCTGTCTCTTTCATTGTTTAATACTGAATGCACTATTCTATTTAATAAGTGCTAAATCCTTTCTGAGAGTAGCCAGAAAAATGGTTAAGGACTCATTTTAATAGTAATATAAAATTTAACTTAATGGTCAAGTTAGATTTTTTATTACTTTTTTGAAAATTACGCTTTAAGAAAGTTGTCATTAACCTGATTAAAACCAAAGGGCTTTCCTGCCAGTGTCTAGCTGTCACCTGACCCCTGATCGCTCCCCTCTGATGAGATGTGTATGGCTCCCAGATAGTGGAGAGGACTCTGAGTGTGAGGAGGGGGACTCAACCCTTAACAGGACGGCCTGGGGGGCTGTGCCCAGCTCCTTCTTGAGCTTCAAAGAATGACTACCTTGTTAGTGGTAGAGGAAGCTCAGACCTAGGCCCGGCTCCTCTTTGTCTCTCTAGTCAGGCAGGCACCACACCCAGTGGGGGTAGAGGGACTGACCAGACCTGGTTTAGGAGGTGAACAAAGGCTTGCCCCCCCACCCACAGGCTGCTACTGGGCATAAAAGTGGACCCCCACAGACCACTGCTGAGAACACCCCTGAACTTGTGAATATCAGCAGAAGGACTGTCCTACTGTCTGACACCTGAAGAAAGACTGGACCTGCTTGCCTTCAACCCAGGACTTCAGAAGTGACCCCAAGGGTCAGTTGACTGATATCCTATTTGAGCTACAGGGACTCAATGAACTTCTAGAATAATTTCTTACTGTCCAGCTGACGTGTTCCAATTGGACCTGCCCTGGACCCTACTGCTGGCCTCTGATGGAGTGGGTACTAACCACCAACTGGGGGACCATTGGGGAGTTCAGTTCCTGGTACTTACCCTAATTCTTACCTTTCTCTCTGCCTTCTATAATTGTTCGCAGTGCTGCCAAAATCTCTAAGCAAATTCTCTATGACAGCAATACCTTGCAGACATACATCATTGCTTCGAGGGTATTATGCGAGAATAGGCAATGGGAACCATTTTTAAACTCATCCTTTCAAACACCAGAATGTTTTTTCTGTCTTAAAAATATAGAAAATCTGAAGACTTTCCACTCTCTACTTTAGTCCACAAATACCTGCAGGTAGCAGCTTTGTGGCAGAAAACTCCGGAGCACAATCTCCTCTGTTCATCTCGTTAGTGTATATTGGCACAAAGACTGTTAGAGCCCACTTTCATCATTACTATGGTACTGAACGCTGTACGCATTTTAGCTGCACAACAATTTGCCAGACTGCATATAACAAATGACTGTACCTAGAAATACAAGCACTAACCTATGTCTGTTTTGTGTTCGAGGATGCAAATATTCGAAAAAATTGGGAATATTAATATTTTTGTTGCAAGAAGGCATCATCACCACGTTGCTGTTTTAATCTCCTCTCGTAGGAATTAACAAATTCTGTTTTCAGTAAAAGAAAATATATATATATATATAAATATATATATATATATATATATAAAAAACCAAGTTGCTCCTTCCGAGATGCTGGAACCCAAGAAGGGTGGTGTACACTCCGGCGGAGCGCGCCGGTCGTAACAATATCCAATTAAAAATCCTGTGTAGTACACTCTCAGGAAGAAACAGACAGAGCACAAGCTAGGTATCCAAGATTTAATCCACACAACGCGTTTCGGCAAAAGCCTTGATCACGTGATCAAGGCTTTTGCCGAACACGTTGTGTGGATTAAATCTTGGATACCTAGCTTGTGCTCTGTCTGTTTCTTCCTGAGAGTGTACTACACAGGATTTTTAATTGGTATATATATATATATATATATATATATATATATATATATATATATATATATATATATGACAATACACATAAATAACTAATGCTTCCGGAGAGGATTCCTTCTCACTTTGACAGGTCAGAAATGAAAGACTGCGTTAACTTGAAATTCTTCCTTGTCCTGATGGAGGAACAACTTCACACAACTGTTCTAGCCTAGGACTGAAGGCACTGAAAATCAGGTCTAAAACACCAGGCAGACCAGAGGCGGACTGTAGCAACGAGGAGATGGTGCAGCTACCTCTGAAGATTGGAAGGAAATCCCTGAGGACTTGAAGTCATAGAGGAGGAGGTGGTTCTCTTACCAGTAGCAGGTCATATGCAGAGGGCGCTTTCCTAGCTGAGACACTATCATTGTGAGGGAGGTGTCTACTGTGTCATGAAATGAGACACAAGCCTGGCATGTTACATGTGTACTGCCCCAGTTACTTACCGGTAATCTTCATTACTCCGAGTATAGTCTTCCTCGCCACATGATTAACGAAGTGAGCTTCAGCTCCACATCAGAACCCTCCAAAGCAAAAGTTAGCCTCCCATGCCTCCCATCCCTTCCCAACATGGCCGACCCCTATCACCCTTGACCTCTATAAGAGGAGGATCGGCCCAACCCACAGCCTGAGAATTACCAAGCATACACATGAAGCCGATAGCAACACAGGGAGGGAGGGATGGGAACTCATGTGGCGAGGAAGACTATGCTCGGAGTAATGAAGATTACCGGTAAGTAACCGGGGCATTACCTCCTCGTAAGTCTTCCTCACCACATGATTAACGAAGTGAGCACATATCCAAGCCAAGCTGCTTCATGGGAACTCACAAGAAACCAACCGAAAAGAAGGAGATGCCAAAGAAGCATGGCAAACCCACAAAAAAGAACAAAAAGATGAGTGGAAGACACACCCAAGAGACAGGCAACCACGAGCAGGAAGAAATAGCCCGGGACAGCGAGACACCGGGAGGGCCGAAAACCCAGACCCCAGAGACCCGGAGGCCAGCCAGAAAGCAAGCCCGAACCAATGACAGAAGGCGGACAGAGAAGGCACGGGATCAGACCGTATGGAGCCAAAAGCAACAACAAACAGGCCCCAGAACAGAAAGCAGCAAGCCGGTCCAAACACACCAAGACTGCCCAACGGACAGCCAAAAGTGAAAGGGAGCAAAATCCCAGACTTCGGAACCGAAGAACAGAGGGCACCCCCACCACAGTGAGACAACAAGAAGTCACAGCAGTAAAGCGACGCAGACAGACCGAAACACAGCAACACCACATGGCGGACCACCAACAGGGAGAGAGCCAAACAACCCCAAATCCAACAACCGGAGGGAAAGAAGGAAACAAAACCCACCAGGCCTGGTGGAACTGAGGACCGAAGCAGAGGAACCAGACGCAATCAAAACAGACTGGCAGGAGCCGCAAGAATGGACTGAAGGGCAGAAAGGAATCCAGCACCCCAACCGAACAACAAAACATGAAGGTCACCAAAACCCCACCAGCAAGGAAAGAAACAGGCGGGACACGGACCCCAGCCACACAAAGGACCCCCCGGAAGGGAGCGCGACACCAACGAGAGAACCCAGGCAGGCACAAGGCAAAACAGTCCCAAGAAGCCGCAGTAAACGACTCCGAAGCGACCCGACCACCAAGGGAACCCAACCGGCCAGCAGCGAAAAGCGGAAAGCCCACAAGGACGCCCACGGAGCCCGAAGAGCGGAAGGGACCAGGCCCAAGGCCAAGCCACCAGAAAGGAATGCGAAAACCCACCAGGGGCCATCACGCACAAGAAAGCATAAAGAACCCGGTAGAAAGGGGAACACAGCATGAATGAGTGAGACAGCCCCGCGCAGGGGCCAAGCAAACCGTCCCAGTGACGTTCCACCTGTAGTAAACGAGCCGCCGAAGCGAGCACCCAGGTGGCCATACAGCCAGCCAACAACGAGGTCCAACCCAGCCGAACAACGGAGAGCCGACAGGAACAGGAGCGTACAGGGTGGAAAGGCCACAGGCAGAAACACACCAAAGGCGAGAAGGACAGAGGAGCAGGGCGAAATGAGCCTGAGCAACGTCAACACCTCCAGGGATCAAACCCGAGCCAGCAGGCCCCAGAACCCCAAAACCAGGGACCAAAGAAGAAGAGGATGCAAAATCTGCCCCGGAAGCTCAGGGCCCCGCCTGGGGAAGGAGAACCGGGAAAACCCCGCACCCTCGGATAATTAAAAGCACCGTTCGAACCTATACCACTAAGGGATATTGTGAGAGTAGTGGTAGGATACACACCCTTGTCTCGTGCGAGCCTGTGCCCCCAGAAGCACAATACTGACCATTGAGCAAAAGCTCCCAGGTCCAACACCCGCAGCAGCAGAAACCAAGAGAGAAGCCCCCAGGCGAGCACCACCAACAGGGCAAATGCCCCGTCCAGGCCAAACAAGCCCAGAACCCATGTAAGCAAAGGGACCAGAGAAAAGCGCAAAACCGGGAGCCCGGACGAGAAGGTAGACAGAGCCACCACCAGGGACTCAAACCGAAATCGGAACAAAAGTGACCCAATCGAGGACAGCACAACTGTGCCAAAAAGCCAAAGGTGGCAAACCCAGCAACCCCCCGGAGAACGAGGCAGGTGAAAAACCGCCCAGAAAAGAAACAAGAAGCCCCCGCAGGGCAGGGGCAAACCCCAGACAAGCCAAGGAACAGCCAACAGAAGTCAGATGAGAAACCCGCCATCAGGTGTACCAACCGACCCAGTACAGACCGGGAACCCAAGCACGTCCCACAGGACGGCAAAGGCCGCCACCACCCGGGAAGGGGATACCAGAACAGGAAGACCACCGGCTGCACCAGTAGACAAGGCGGGAAGGGAGCCACCTGGTCAAGAGAAGGGACACCTACGGGAACAGGCGAAGCTGGGAACAAACCGGAACCAAGGAAGGCCCAGAGGCACTGAGACCAAATGGACGGGGAGGACCCCCAACGGACAGACCGGGCAAGCACCGCTTGTCAACAAGGCACAAAAACACCTCAAACACTCCCCGTGGAAGGCCCCTACCAAGGTAGACAATCCCAACGCGAACAGCGGGGTGGCCACATGAAACCAGCCAAAGGGGGACAGGAACCAGGAGGCAGGCAACCAAAAAACCGGAATAACCAGAAACAGGATGGGCAAAACACAAATACCCCACCGGGAAACCGGAACCGGATGAACAGGACCCAGCAGAGGCGTGCGCCGAACCCCTAGCCCGACCAAGCCGTCACCACCCAAAGGCAGTAGACCAACCAAAGAGCCACAGCACTTCGGACACGAGCAGGGGAGCCCAACAACCGACAACCGGCGATAACCGGAGCGGCCCGGCAGTGGGCAGGACCCATGGAACCAAGACAGAGGCACCCAGGACGGGAGGAGAGGCAACAGAAGGCCCCCAACAGAGCCCCAACCCCCTGGAAGCGAGGAGAAGCATGAGCAGGATGGGGGCACAAGAGCCGCCTGCCGAGCCAGGGAGCAGGAGGAGGAGGGGGCGTCACAGCCGCGGCCCCGGACAAGAAAGGTCAAGCCCTCCAGGAGCAGAAACAGAAGCAAAAGCCTACATGGTGACCACCGAAGCAGCCCAGAGAAGGACGGACAGAAGGACAGACTGGTGCCAACCGCAGCCCGCCCCATCAGACACGCAGCAGCCCACAGCCCCCGGAATCCCCAGGAGGACGACCAACCAGGGACCGGCCAGGCCAGACACCGCACACTAAATGAGAGCAGGATGGATGGACTGCAGGCCCAAAGCCTCTATGTATATGCTTCCATCAGTACGGACAATAATATCAAATATACACAGCACCACTATTACGTGTGTATTACTACCCGATGTAACCATTATGTCAATCCTAGAATAAAGAAAGATTGAGAAAACACCTGGAAGGCCCCAATGCTGTGTCCTGCAGTGCACATTACAGTGCACGTACAGCATTACAAAAATAATAATTACGACCAGCAGGTAATAAACACAAAGTATTGATGCAACCAAAGTAGTATGTAGAAGACCTACGTACAGAAATCACAAATCCATAATGCGGAGCATAGGTAGGACACGAACCCTTGTCCAGTGTGATCCGGTGCCACCAGAGGCACAAGACCAACCCTCTAGCAGTAGCTCATTTGTCCATTTACATACTGCACTTTGAAGCAGGTCCCTCAACACCAGGTAATAACGGGGGAAACCAATGACTAATCCGCACCCCGAGTGGATAATGTAACCACTATTAACCAACGAAAGCAGATAGGCAAACACATACATACTGTTGCAACAGGTGTCTGAAACCATTTCAGAAAAAACACATATATATATACATAAAACACACTCCCACAGTATGTTGATCCCTTATTAAAGCACTGGGTCATCACGAGTCTGAAACGTGACAGCAGCAGCAGAGCCGAGCAATTTCGAGAGCTCCTAACAATACAAGCGCACTTTCCCCGCCAGCTGAAAACCAGAATTACAGTTTTGCTGCGTGAGAATAACGTAGAGCGCATGCGTGTGAGCAAGACACCCTACCAAACCTATTCCCCATGAAAGCTTTGTGATTCAAGGAGATAGTACTACAACTCATTACGTAAGGTAATGAAAAAACTCAGAAAGGATCCACCCGAAGGACTGGTGCCACCTTAAGGACACATGGTATTCTACACGCCGCACGCCTTCAGGACTGAGGAAGGGGATAGAGTGAGGCTTCTTACAGGACTGGGTACACCTGAGACCTCGGCAGCAGCGCGGCTCCTGGCTGCATGCCGATCTGCGCGGCTCCTGACAGCTCGCGCGCCTACTCTGGACCGGGAGAGGGATCTGCACGGATCCAAACCCTGTCCGCACGCTCAGCAAGCAGACTATCGAGGTAAGGCCCCTCGAGTCCCGCTTCACAACTAGGAGCTGCACAACGTCAATGCGATCGGGACAGTCCCTCCAACCGAGGGAGCGCCGCAGATAGGCCGTAGCGAGGCCCCCTGTGGGCCCCGAACAACAATGAAGCTGGTGTGCGCCCTGGGACCGTAGAACAGACCGCCGGGCACCCCCACCTCATACAAAAGTCCCTAGTCGCCCCAGCAAAGGGAGACCCGGGGACATCGGGAGCATCCCCAACCAAAGGAGCGACACCAGGGGGTGGGGGGGGTTCCCGGGCACAAGTCAAACTACCAACAATTTGCCCACATGGACAAGGTGACAGGAAAAGGGCCGCCAGGTAGAGCCCCAGACTACCTCGTCCGTCCCCCTGTAAACCCTCGGCTCGCTAAAGCAGAGCCTAACCGGCCCAGACCAAACACCGGGGGAAGGAACGAGGATGGTCCCAGAGTCCTAGGGCCTGCTAGAGCAAGGCCACCAACCAGGGACCCCAGTTCCAGCTACAGCAGGAACCACTTACCTGAAACACGCTCTGGAAAATCTGCAGTGCAGAACCTTAAAAACAGGCTGTGGGTTGGGCCGACCCTCCTCTTATAGAGGTCAATGTGATAGAGGTCGGCCATGTTGGGAAGGGATGGGAGGCTAACTTTTGCTTTGGAGGGTTCTGATGTGGAGCTGAAGCTCACTTCGTTAATCATGTGGCGAGGAAGACTTACGAGGAGGTAATTGTATTTTCTTTGTTCTTATTGCTCCTAGAACTGCTCCCAGTATATTTTAACTTTATCGGGTGGGGTTCACGCAAAGCTTCTCTATTCATCTCTGTTACTGCAGGCTATTCAGTGAGTGATAAAGAACACCAGGGGGTGCTTGAAGTAGGGGTGCGGGAGGTGCTGAAGCAACCCCCAGATAACTTTGCAGGAGTTCAGAAGACGAGTGAGCAATGAAGAGAAATTACAATTTTGTTTTTATCGTGTCCCATTTGCTGTGCGTCCAAAGACAGAGGTAAAGTATCTTGCAGTGTATGCTAACGCACTACTGCTTATTTAGCGTGGAGATTGGCATTTACTTAGTTTTTTCTTCACTGCGAAGTGAGGGAATTGTGTAATGTCAACCAAGTGACAATCTTGATGGGCACAAGAAGTATGAAAGTAAAGGCTGCAGGATGTCAAATGTTTCCTAGCGCACAAGTACATTTAAATCCTTTTAAATGAACTTCACAAATGATTCAAAAATTATCAGCAGCAGCAAAAGTTTAAATGAAGCACATGTTTATTTTTGAAATTCTGAAATGTGATCGAAATAAGGACGCTCGAATTGCTGCTGGGCAGTTGGTTGCAATCCAGAGGGGGCTGCGAGTGACCTGGTGCCCCTTCTGACACCCGCCAAGCCTGGGCGCACTCTTTCCTCCTCCGCCCTACTACCTTCACGGTCGTACACTCTGGTGGGACTTCCAGTCCCAGAGGGCAACGCGTGCCTACAATCACCCCTAGCTGGGAGGGAGGCGTGTCCTGAGGCCACTTAAGCGCCGCTTGCATCCCGCGGCATGGGACGCGCGCGGGCCGTGCCCAGGCAAAGCCCGGGCACGGCCCGTCCTGCGCCCGTCATCGCCAGGAAGAGGCAGGGCAGGGCCAACTCCCTTGGCTGTTGTGACTCATACTTTTTTATTACCAGCGGGTAAGACTCTAACCATCTTCTGTGCTTCTGTTTACTGTCATATGCACTTAGCCTCCCCTACTGATGAACTATTGCCCATATAAGTCGCCCGTATTGTGAGCAGTGGAGTCCAAAGGAGTAGGAGACTGCATTGACATTCCAATTAATTACTGCAGGCAGATGTGATCTAGCGCCCCTCGCTTGATTCAGTAAAACTATACTCGCTCACTAAAAACTGAGAAATTAACGGCGTGAACAGTGCCCAAGGCCTAATGAGTAGTTGAGTGGCGAGGCCTACTAACATCCAGTTTTTTGCTTTTGGTTTTCTTTCAAGTTGTTAGCTGATCGTATGTGTTACACGCTAGGCGAGGGACGCTGAGAATCAGTGTGGAGCGAGTTGGGGTGTTCGAGTGGTAGTAGGCTACAAAATGGGGAAGAGGGCAGGTCCAGCTAGAGCCAAAATCACAAGTGCATCCTCACTGCCCCCAACTTCAATAGACAAAATGTTACAGAGGGCTATAGGGGTGGTTGATACCGAAATTGAGCTAACGGAAAGACGGTTATCACTCACCCCTGATTCATTTATTCCACCGTCTGACTTGATCACGCTGCCAAACATGCCTCAAACCCAGTTAGACGATCATCCCCTGTCACCCCCCCTGGATGTTCCACAGAAAGCACTGCGCAAGAGTAGAAACAACATCAGTATTCCCAAGAACGGAAAGCGCAAACAAACATCTGAAGTTGGACCCAAAAAGAAGAAATTTTGCGAGGGTACTATAGTCATTCCTGAGGGGGGTGAAGAGCGAGAACAAATCCCAGTTAGACCGCTAATAGACGGCACAGATATGACCTATCTGTCGTGGGCAGTGAACCTGATGACAGAACTGCAGAATAACCTGAGGGCCACTATCATAGAACAACTGGCACCCCTTATTAGTCACCTAGATAAACTGGAGAAAGTGTTGGCAACAGGGGAAGCTAGATTAATTGATCCACAAAATCACTCCACCAGCAAGTCTAGAAGAGGGATGGATAGAGGCTGTCAGGTGGATATTGTGGGTATAATACCTCGATCCGGGTTGGAGGTATATGCCCACGAGGGTCCCTCTACTAGCCATGAGACAGGGGAACAGAGCGTTAACATGCACCAGAGAGGCAGGAGTGCTAGCCTCGAGTCCAGTGCCAAAAATAGATCATCGCTTTCTAGGCCTCGAGACAAACCTAGCCCCCAAGACCAAGTCACCAATAGAACAAAGAATGGGCAACCAGTGCAAAAACACAGTGAGGGGAGGCATGTAAGTTCAAGTACAAACCTGCCTAAAATAAATCTTCCTCCTGCCTGCTCCCCGTATGTCGCTATACTGACAGGAGTCCCGCCAATCGAACCCAATGCAAAGGAAACCCAACTCGAGCTGAGAAATAAATGCCTGTTCTGGCTCGCTAAACATAAGCATTTTGATTACGCCAGAGCAGGGGAGATAATAATGGTTCGAAGAGTAGGGTGGATGGGAAATCGTTGGAAAAGTGAATCGGGTGAGTGTGTAGTTATTAATTTCAAAAATCCTAACACTGTCATTAATCTTTTTAAACCCACCCACAACCGCCACAATGTTCCAACAGGAATGAGCCTGCGTCCCTTGGACTTTTTTTATCCTCAACATCAAACAATTCTAAGAGGCTGCGTACCATCTTTAATTCCATCCAGGGGCCCGGGGCACTTACTTGAGGGAAGTTGGGTTGCTCATAATAGGCTCCCCCCATTCAATATCCCGGTGAATAATAGATATGACATTCTGGAGGAGGTAGATTGACTGGGGGAGGGGCCATTTAAGGGTAGGAACCCAGAAACGGTAGGGCACGTTTTCAAGGGCATAGAGGGGTGTGGTTTGAAACGAACAACTAGGGGTAGTAGATTAGGCCCCCCTCAGCGGATCGATCCATCAGGAGTCAGGATACAATCAAGCGGGGTCCCTGATGTTACATCCCTCGCTTCACCGAGTGACGCAAGCAGAGAAGGTGAACCTAGAAGGGTACCAGATAGGCATTGCGTGTCCCATCCAGGTGATTCCCCATCCCCCAGTGCTAGTGTTTCTGAGGTTGTGAGTGGGGAAATAGGGCGAGGCAGTGGAATGAAGATGCTATCATGGAACTTGGCAGGTCTTAAAAACAAACTGCCCTGCCCCGAATGGGGATATTTTGTCGACAAACATGATATCTGTATCTTCCAGGAGACCTGGGCGAGGGAAGATTTCCAGCGGGTGGGTTTCGCCTCATTTAACATCTTGGCCACTATGGGGGGTAGGGGGAGACCCTCTGGTGGCCTATCCATTTGGGTGGGTACCCATCTCGGCTGTAGAGCGGAGCAGGTGATAACATCCACAAATGAAATAAAGATTTCAGTAGGATCGAAAGAAACTAGGGCACTTTACTAGTGTCACGCGCAAATGATAAATATACACAAAATCCGATTCCCACACGTTATAGTTTGTGTGCCACATAGGTTTAGCAGTCAAGCTGCACGACTGACGCACATTTAGAGGCCTTCTCAAGAAGCAATTTGAATGGAAAGTGTGCTTTCTGTAAAAGGCAGCACTCTATCACACCATGCTTTAGACGTACTTGAACGAATGAGCTCCAAAATTCACCACTGAATACATATTACGCGCCCAAAATTCTCTGCTTGCCTCGTTTGCTACTCTTGTTCTTTGTTCAACTTTTTACAATCCCTATGACCTCACTGACGTAACACTGATGTCTTCACCCCTACTCTGTTCCAGCAGTACTGCAGGGGCTGTAGCACATAGCTTCCCAAAGGGGAAGGTGCAACAGGCATTTGCATCTGCGGTTGTTGTGCACTGTGGACACATTTGGATTATGGAAGGGATAACAGATGCTTATGTGCCCTATTTTATAATCCTGAATGTGTGGTCATACATTCTGCACCTTCATGACCTAAAAGGGGCATCAAAAAGAGTCAGGGTCAGGGATGAACCCTATGATGAAGCATGCCACCAAGGGGTAACCCTGGTGGGTGAGGGTTACTTTAAAGGAAAACCTTTTCCTTTGATGACGAGGTTGGAGTTGTTACTATTATTTTCTCTTTCCTTTTGAAGGGACTCTTTTTGGTTATCTATACTTAGTTTGGAGGACGAGTCCGCTCTCTTCGCCTCTACCCCCCCTTTTTTATGATCTAAAAGGGGCATCTCCACTTTTTCATGGGGGGGCCGAAGTCAAATCAGGTAATACATTGCCCCTTTGTACACACACCACCCACAGGCCACCTACTTTTTCACTGCAGCATTGCTAGCTCTTCTAGACTCATACTGGGTCATCATTTTGTACTTAATAAGTGATAACTTCAGTTTGGGTGCAGATCAAGAAATACTTCTTCCACTCATTTGAATTGTAATTTAAAATCCTCTTTAGTGGCAAAGTCAGATTTTAAATTACTATTCTGAAAATGCCACTTAAAGAAAGTTGCACATGCAGCCCTTGCAAATGCAGCCCTGGCCCTGTCTGCACTTTGTTACCCTAAGCAGATTGGAGTCATACCCAGGGAAAAGGGAAGAGCTGAGCACACCCAGTTTCGATTTAGCTAAAGGGGGTGACCCCCACACAGGCTGGCACTGAGTATAAAAGTGGCACCCTCAGAACCGCTCATCAGAACACTCCTGGACCTATGGAAACTCAGAAGAAGGACTGGCTTTCTGTCGGAAGCTTGAAGGAAGACTGTACCTGCTTGCCTGAACCCAGGACGACAGAAGTGACTCCACGGATCAGTTGGCTGACATCTTTGAGCTACAAGTAAACTACAAGCTTCCTGAGGCCTTTCTGCAACTGCCTAGCTGACCAGTACCAGCTGGATCTGCCTGAACCCCGCTGCTTACCTCTGCTGGAGTTATTCCTAACCCCCAAGAGGTGCTCCTCCAGGTTCTGGAACCTTGGCTGGTTCCAGTTCCAAAACTACAAGAACTGGACTGGAAACTGGACTGGAAAAGCCAGAGATTCTGGGCTCTTTGCATCGCAAAGAACCATCTTGAGTCTCCTCATGAATGCTAGCAGACTTCACCGAGGCCAATGCAAGACCTTCATTTGACCTCTAACGCAGACCCCAGACTTCACCACTCAGAGCTCTTCGCATCGATGCCAATTGCCCAGCGTTTTCCGCCAACGTGAAGTGCCGATTGTCGACCAGCTCTTCGTGTCAACAACAACCCACACTGCCAATGTGAAGATTTGACTGAGGCTTGAGACTTCAGCAGTCTGCCTTCGATGAGCTCCTGTCCGAATCCAGCTTGCAGCCTGACCGCTGATGACCATATCAATAAGTGCTTCTCATGTGAAAACTGGACTAAGTTAGAAGGTAAACCTTCCACCGGAATTAACCTGATCCCTGTATCTGACCCACGTTTTATCTCGGTCGACCTGAACTTTTGACTTTTCTCCAGTCTAGTATGACCAGATAGCAGTGATTGGCACTTTGTGCTTTTTGGTGCTATTTTTACCTAAAACTTTACATTTCATAAATCTATCTCTACTTATTGAATTTTTGTTAAATTTGTGTCTTTTTATTTACTAATATTCACTCTATTTTTCTAAATTGGTTTGGGATTTTTCTTGCATTGTGTTTTCACTTTATTATTGTTGGAGTGCTGCATAAATACTTTACATATTGCCTCTAACTAAATTATTAGACCCGAGAGTCTTTGGTGCGGTATTCCCCAAACGTTTTGCCTTCTTCCCTTCTGTTTGCTGAAGTTCGTTTTTGTTAGATTTAGGACTCTAACTAGTCCTAAAGTACTTGTGCTCTCTCCTTTCAACAATGTCAAATTAACTTACACCCAGTTGGCACATTTAATTTACATATAAGTACATTGTAAATTGTAAATATCCTTATTTAGTACTTACGGGCCCTGATGAGGCATTAAAGTGATTTTCAGTGAGTAACATGCCACTCCAGAACCCAAGATTAGTAGTACCTAGCAAAGTGGTGGTACATGTGCCCAGGGCCTGTAAGTTAAATGCTATGGACAAGCCTGCAGTACTTATTGTGCCACCAACTAAAGTAGCCCTTTAATACATGTCGTAGGCCTGCCATTGCAGCCTGTGTGCAGTTTTAATCTGTCAGTTCAACCTGGCAAGATAAACCTCTTTCCAGGCCTAAACCTCCATTTTTAATACATATAAGTCACCCCTAAGGTAGGCCCTAAACAATATTTTTAAGTTTTACATGTCTTGGTGGTGATTAACCCCCAAATTTGTTTTTCTCTACAGTGAGTCCTACCTCTCCAGTAGGATAACATTTTGTTACCTTATACATTTACTAAGTGCTAACCTTTGATTGGGAACAGGATGAAATGTAATTTTGGTGTCAAAAGAATTGTAATTTAAAATCCTTATTAATGTTATAGTCGGATTTTAAGTCAAAAGTCTAAAAATGATACTTTTTCAAAGTTGGCAGTTTCTTGTTCTAACCTGTTGCCTGCAGTCTTTGGCCTGGGTTACATGACTGTAAATTGTTGACTGGTTGGCTTTGTGCATTCCTCCCAAACAGTGAAACAAAGGGGGGCTGGATGTTGGCAAGATGGTCCATCCTGCCAGGATGGGAGGGGCTGAGCTGGTCCCTGCCCCACTTACATTTCAAAGGACTGCTTCCAGCACACTCACAAAGGATCCTGACATTTGTCACCCTAGACTACTTGGAGCCTGGGCAGAAGAAGAAAGGAACTATCCAGAAGCAGATGTGGGGTTAGCCTAGATGTTTCCCCCACTTCAAAGGCTGGCACCAGGTTTAAATATTGGACCTCCTGAACCTTCAGTACTCCTGGAACTGTGGACTACAAAAGGACTGCCTTGCTCCCCAGAGGACTGTCCTGCTGCTTGACGTCAGCTGTGTCCTCCAGAGGACTGCCCTGCTGCTTGAGGCCTATCTGCTCTCTGTGAAGGAAGACTTAACCTGCTCCTTTCATCCCAGGCTAACCTGAGTGACTGCAAGGGTCACTTGGTAGACCTCCTGTGTCTCCTGAGGACACAACAAGCTTCAGAGGCCTCTCTGCAACTACCCAGCTGACCTGCTGCCAGTGGACACTCCTGGACCTGCGACTTTACCTGCCAGAGCCCTTCTGGCCTCTGCTAGCATGCTTCCCTGATCCCCAAGAGGTGCCTTCCAAGGACCTGGACCCTTGGCGTGTATCAAAGTGCATTTTTCTACATGAAAGAAAGAAATACTGAATACTCTTCCAACTATATTGAACCCCAATGCAAAGTGCCAGTGAACCCGACTTCGCACTACAGCAACCCACAGCAACGACTGGCAGCTTGAGAATTGCACTTCGCACTACAGCAGCAACAGTCTGCGGTGACCACCAATGCTCCAGTGAGGACCAGCCATGATGCCCAACCAGATCTTCATGCTACAGCAAAGACCATCCATGTTGCCAAGCTCCTCGCTGCCTCCTCCACTGCTAAGCAGACTCTTCGCACTTAACTTTCAGAAGGTAACGTTTTTAGCGGGACTAACCCGGTCCCTGTGTCCCGCCCAGGCTACTTGAACTTGTGAGTTTCCCCCAGTCTAGCATAACAAGATGACCTGGCTTGGCAGTTCGGTCTGGACTGTTCCCATGAGGCACAGGGTCAAGACTGATTTGCATATGGCTGGGTCTAAACTGGGGTGGCATGTTGAGCAAAAGAACGATGGATTTAACCCAGACCTATTGACTGGGGGTGAATGTTTGATTTGCTCTGCATTCCGTCCATCATCTGTGTGTAATTTTAGGAAATACACTTACCTAAACTTTGTAATTGCATATCTCCAGTTTACCGATTGGATATTTGTTGCTCTGGTATAATTATATTTATTTAAATGTTCTCTATTTGTCTAAATTGGTGTGGGATTTTTCTTATGTTGTGTTTTTACTTTATTACTGTTTAAGTCCTGCATAAATACTTAAAACAGTACCTCTAAGTTAAGCCTGACTGCTTTTGTGCCAAGATACCAGAGGGTTAAGCACATGTTAAGTTACTGACTTTTGTGGTTCACCCTGAAAAGGAATGTGGTTGCTACTTGAGAAGGGTTTGCACCCCCCAACCAAAAATCCAATTTTTTTTCATTAATTCTGACTGCTTTTTTGCCAAGCTACCAGAGGGTTGAGCACAGGTTTATTTAGTGATTTTTGTGGTTCAACCTGACAAGTATTGTGTATTATATGAGTGGGACTCTCACCCCTCTCAACTAAGAACCCCAGTTGAAGGGCTTTTTCAAAGAGGAAGTTACACTGAATTCTAAACAACTTTTACATTAGGATATAGAATATGAATTTTTAAATGTTTGACAATTTTCTAGTCTTCTATGCTTGTATGGGAAGCTTTTAAAATTGACAGAACAATTTATCTTGATTACACAATGTGCAAAACCAACTTTTTTAATCATCTGTAAACTTTGCTGCTTGAGCTTTGAGATTCAGTTCCCCTGAGATATATAACAGCTAATTTTTCATCACATTCAATAGCCACTAATTCTAATATGTTTGAACTAGTTTTAGGCTAAGGCAATTCTGTCCATCCTACTATTGCCAGTGAGATTCTCAGAATGGACTGGACAGGATTTCTTCCAGCACACTTATGTTGTGTATAAATGCAAGTACTTAGTTCCAAATGAAAAAAGCGCTCTCAAAGCTTTTTAATATAAGAAAGGTCTTCTTCATTGAATGGCAAGTTTGTGTGCATAGCTGTGTGTATGGTTGAGTAGGTGAATATGAGAACGTATGAATGGTTGGATGGGTGAGTGAGTTTATGAAAGGAGAGATGAAAAGGTGAGTAAAAGCATGGATCAATGAAGGAGTAAAGAGGTGTGTTAGTTGCAAGGGGAGCAAGTGTATTAGGACAGCCAGTGTGGTCTAAAACAAAAGTCAAGAACGGGGTTAGGGATGCTCGCAAATCTTTCAAATTTTTCATATTATACTGTTCTTTTACAAAAAACATTAATATATTTTGAAAAATAAACATAAATCAAGAGAAACAAAGCTAATTATACAGAGCAATATTTAATCCTTGACAAATAAATTGATGTTGCAGAGTTGCTTGTTGTAGTCCTTTATTCTTATTTAGATGTTCAAAAGAGTGATGGTAAACACATGTGTTTTCAAGGTCGTCAGTTAGTTTTAGCATATCAAATTACTATGATATCAGAATTAGGGCTCCCTCTCTTGTGCTGCTGTTAAATCAATGCTGCTCACCCCTTGCAGTCTTGAACTCCACATCAAGATCTGTTCTAAAATCAGTAAACTGGCTCCTGATAGACGATACCTAGTAACGTCTGCATGCATCACTTACAAAGGGCCTGATGACGAGTTTGGCGGTGTAGGAGTGGGCCACCATGCCACTGCCCCATGCCCACACCGCCAAACCTGACCACCGCCCGCCCGCCAGATTACGAGTTAATTTGGGGACTGGTGAGCGGTGCAGTTTAAAAGCTCATAATTGAGCCTTAGAACTGCATGGCCGCGGGACCGACAATGCACGTTCCTGCATGGCATGGACTGAGCAGTCCATGCCGTGCAAGTACAGGGGTGCATGCACACAGGGGGGCACAACATGTGCCCCCATGCATGCACCATTATGCACAAGGGAAACAGGCCAGCCTTTTCATGGAGGGCTCACCTCCATGCATAGTGTTTCCCCAGACCACCATCGCAGATACCTAGCAGTTGGAGCGGTCCCAAAGCACTCCGACTGCCGTAATCGTAATACGGCGGTTGGACCACAGGTGCGGCAGTAACCCCCCGCCACCGCACCTCCACCGTGAGTACAGTATTCCTATGGACCACCGTACACATAATCAGGCCCAAAGTCTTTTATTATACCTTTCCACCACATCTACTGTAGAAATTAAACATCCTAAGTAAAGATAGAAATTCTTCACAAATAAAAGATTTGCTTACTCCAGAGATCCCAGAATTCAATTAATACAAAATATTCTGCTAATACTTCCTTGGTCCTGATCCAAGAATCTGCAATAGTATTCACACATCTCCATCCCCCCAACCCCCACTTATAACAACACCTTAACACTTCCTGCAAGAATGGGAAGAAGCGATTCCTATTAACAGCCCACTGGAATAGTCTGAGCGGACTCTTTAGGAGCAAAAGCTAAAGAAAAGGACTCCTTCCTTGCATGACCTTAATTGTAAGAGTCTCTGTTAGCACATCTTGGAGACGCAAATGATGTAGTGTGTATGTAAGGTCTTGAATGGATACATTGACATCTGTGTTTTATATAATGTGTCAAACACTCTGATGTCAGCAGTGACAAGGTGTGAGTTATATAAATACTAAAAATTAAAGAAAACCCAATTGTTCATGCTTTGCTGTCTTGGAGTAACTCTGACCCCGGTATTCAGGTGACTGCATCCCTGTTTTTCTCATCAAGCCTTTCTTTGTTACTTTGATTTCCCATAACTTTTATTCCGTAACTCCATCTTTTCCTTTCTCTGGTTCACCCTCACATCTCTTATCCTTAGTCTCCCCATTCCCACGCTGTATGAAATTACTTGAAGTGTTCTTTCAGCAATGAGAAGGATTCTTGCACTGTTCATTGTCACTATTCTTTGCGAAATTTGTATGCAAAGTGTGTGTCATTGAGAAGAGGTAGCATGCTGCGAATACTTTACATACTGCAGATGAATCATTGAAGCATTTTTGAAATACATATTAACACTGTGTAGCTCGAATCTGAACACATACACTCATAATGACATCCCCCAAAATCTCTACGCAAAAATGTACTATTGCTAGGGTCAAATTATGAAGCAGAGTTATCTAATTTATGTGGCAAGAAAAGACAAATTAGTTACCAATTAACCTTCTCTGACAGTAATATTTTAATCCATTTGACTTAGAAACAATATCTTTGTTGAAATGTGCAAACTATGTAGGAAATTATGAGACAAGGCATAAACAAATGTAAGCAAACAACCTTCAAGAAGCAGTGAACTCTGGCACATGTACAGCAGATTCTGTGTAATTTGAGCTGAAACTATTACATTATTTCTCTTGTGCTAGCACCACATTCACAAGAAATATCTGTATGCATGGACATAAAGGTAAAACATAAGTCGTAAATTCAGTCTCTAATCATTAACGAGCACTGGGATATGCTGTTTCTGATAGAAACTTGGTTAATCCCTGATTGTAACCATATTCTCAATGAACTTATCCCTGTGGATTACATTCTTATTAGAGTAAACATGGTAAACATGGCATCGGTGTGTGCCTAATCCATCACAAATCTCTTTACGTCAATGCTCTATCCTGCATTCCAAACCCTGACACGAAATTTCTTCTGCTTTCAGTCAATTTAAAACCTGAGTTTAATTATTTAATTATTTATTGACAATATGTCTATTTATATCTTCCATATTTATATGCTTTTCTTCATCAGCAAATGTCATGTATTTATCACCTCTTTATCTTTATAGAATTACCCATTTATTTATTACCAACTTGTTAATGCCTCTTTACCACTATTCTTTAGATGTATTTTCATTGCAAAAGTCAATAAAAATTTCAACACAAAAAAAAAACCTGACTTTCGTCTAGGTTGCGTTCTGTCCTATCGCCCTTCACATGTTGAGACCAATTACTTTTAGTGGTTGGAAAAACTAATAATTCATGCCTATCCAATTTCACTGAACTGTTTTAGGTGATCTCAACATTTAGGCTGGTGCCACTGAAATCACGAATGCTAGACTCCTGATCACCCTTACTTTGGTACACCGCCCTTTTCTGGTTATTTGGGAATGTTCTTGGAACTAAAAATGGCTGTGGTCCATCTCAGAGAAGCCAAATTTAATACCAGGAGTTACCCATGCCAAGAGTAAACTGACATGGCAACAAATAGGGGGAATAATGAGCCCTAGGCTCTAGTGGCAGTCAACTTGTGTTCAGCCTGTTGTGTCCAAAATGAGTCTACGGCAATTCTTCAGGACCCAGAGTTAGTGCCCTAATCTACTCAGGGTTTGATATATTAGAATTTGTTGCCATATACCCTTCAATTCAAATGAACACATCTAACGTAGAAAGAAAGGGGGTTTTCTCACATTGGAGTCTTTTTGGCCTTTCAGACTCATTTAATAATCTAAACAGGCCCCTTTAGAGCACCATGGAGCCGCTTTTCATCCAACAAATGTTCAGTACTGGAGGCGCTCCGCCATTAGTCTGCCCACTTCCATGTTCTCAGGAAGAAATTACTAAAACAGCTAGAGAAAAAATTGTACAGAACTTACAGTTCAGCCAATAAGCAAACATACCTGAGACAAACATGCAAAATATAACCACCTGATTAGATAAACAAAAAATACTTACTACAGAAGCAAAATTATACAGGCCCAAAACTGCACCCACAACCTGTTTAAATAATTGACACCCTTTTTAACACAGAATGTTCAGGAAATAAGATTAAATCCTCTTGAAAAAAGAATACGCATGTCTGGGGGGCGGGAGTGTCTTCCGGCGTTGCGAAAACGATGGAGGAGCCAACTATACGCTACTCCATTTTCAGGGTTTGCAAGGGGTACACTAACATGGCTAGCCCCAGGAGTGCGATTCTAGCATACAGATCATGTGATTGATCCCGATGGCCGTTATGTGATCCAATCGGGAATGCTGAACGGGGGAGATCTCTGTTTAATTTCAGTCTATGCCCCAAACGTGGATCTTCCGCAATTCTTTACTGAAATAGCAGCAGCAGCGACCCCACTCCTGACTAATGACATAGTGCTCGCTTGTGACTGTCATTGCATATTTGATCCTATTTTAGATTGCGAACCCCCCAAGATGCACATGAATCCCCACATGACGGCACGGTTGCAGACATTATTGCAAGAACTAGGCCTTAAAGACATATGGAGGGAAGGGCACCCAAATACTAGGACATTCTCTTGCTACACACCGGCAGTGGACACATATAGCAGATTGGGCTATTTTTTCACGACCTCAAACCCTGCTACCTTAGCTTGCGAGGTGACATATCGTGCAAGGTATCTTTCTGACCACTCACCTCTTTTGCTGTCTCTAATGCGAGACCGACAATGCCTCACGGTGCGGCAATGGCGTCTGCGTGCAGAGGTACTGATGGATCCACCATTTTTGGCAGCGGTTCAAACAGCACTAGGACACTATTTTCGCGAAAACTGGGGCAGTTCCACGGCTAGAGCCCCTGACTGGGATGCGATGAAAGTGGTTCTTCGGGGAGTGTTTATGAATGCATCCTTAGCGGTCCGGAAACAATTGGTGGGTGCTCTGGAACACGATAAATTAAAATTACTAGAGATAGAAAAGTTGCTCCCAAAACAACCTGCTGGATTAGAGGAATGGCACTGCTTGCGCAGCACAGTACTCGACGACTGGCATAGACTGGAAAAATACACCCATACAGCTCATAGACAAAGATTGCCTGCAGAAGGGGGCAAGACAGGGGCACTGTTAGACAGATTGGTGAGACAGCAGCAACCATGAGACCCTATTCTGGCACTGCGAGACTCGGGGGCACCCTGAGTCCATCATAGGCGGCCATAAACAAACTGATACGAGCACATCTTACCGACGTATATGCGTTGGAAGCAACAGCATCAGTATCCATAGTGCTGGATTTTTTCGGAGGGCTTGAACTGCCTTGCCTGACTACGGAAGATAGGACCATACTCGAGGCGGATTTGACTGGGAATAATATACTCACCTCATTGAAAAAACAAAAAAAACAGCCAAAACACTGGGAGGTGATGGCTTACCTGCAGAATTCTACCATAAATTGGCAGACTTGTTTACAGGTAAGCTGTTGGAAGTGTATAATGAAGCCTACCAGGTGGGACGCCTCCCAGACACAATGCAGGAGGCACTTGTGGTGTTGATACCCAAAGTGGGTAAACCAGTGGATGAGGTGAAGTCCTACAGACCTCTCTCGATGCTCAACGTAGATGCCAAAATATTGAGCGGACTGTGGCATCCCGACTTCTTCCCTACCTACCCACATTTATACATGAGGAGCAATGCAGGTTTATTCCTAAGAGTAGCACGATGTTAAACCTCCGTAGGCTCTTCTATATCCTCCAGGCCCCTGAAATTCGAAAAGTCCCTTATGAGCTCGCATTCCTTGACATCGAACAAGCTTTCGACTTGGTAGGGTGGGCATACCTTTGGCAGGTCATGAGCAAATTGGGATTTGGGCCCAAGTTTATCAGATGGGTTCAATTTTTATACACCACACAGACCACCCGGGTTCGCACCGGTGGCTTTGTATCAGAGCCTTTCCTGCTATGCCGTGGCACAAGGCAGGTGTGCCCTCTATCTCCGTTACTGTTTGCGGTGGCAATGGAACCACTTGTGGTGTTGCTGCAAAACAAGCTTATGCAATGGGGAATCACATTTGGGGGAACATCCACGTTATCTCACTTTACGCAGACGATGCCTAGGTGTACTTAGGAGAGCCGGACAGGGCACTGTCGGTACTGCAGACAGCACTATCGGAATTTGAGGCAGCCTCTGGCCTCTCTGTGAATGCCCAGAAATGACTAATTATGCCGCTCTGGACATTGGCGGATTTAGATCTTGCACTGCTCCAGTTACTCTCCCTGCCCTGGTGCTTGGAAGGGATCCGCTACCTGGGTATTAGGATAACCACAAAAAGGCAGGAATTCCTGGACCTGAATATTGGAAGGGTCCTGATGGGGTTGCGTGCATCGATACAACTCTGGAAAGATCTACCACTAACACTGATGGGGAGATCAGCCCTAGCCAAGGTGGTAATTGTACCCCACTGCCTATATGTTATGCAGAGCTCATTATATGAGATCCCCTGACGATACTTTCGCAAGTTGGATAGTCTCATGGTAGAACTTTTATGGTCCACAAAGCGGAAAAGAATTAGCCTACGGATGCTGCAACAATCATGGGACAGAGGTGGCGTTGAACTTCCCAATTTAGAGTTTTACTATATGGCAGCGAACCTTCAACACGCGATCCATTGGTTTGATGAAGGGGATAACTGGGAGAAGAGGTTGGTGGGCTATCTGGATGGCCCTAGAGGCCTACCGGAATGTCGAGGGCACGCGTTCCAGACACCTATTCATACCTGATTAGACAAATGGACCGTATATGGGAGAGAATGGTCATGACAGTCCTTCCTAGAGCCCCATTTGCACGAAACATGCCAGTATGGGTACTTAAGCCCTTCACAGACATACCATGTCCATGAAAAAATTGAAAAACTGAGGTTGTAAAGTCCTAGGAGATCTCTATGTGGGGGGCCATTTCATAACCAGAGAGGACGCAAGTGACTCATTTGCTTTGTGTACAGGGGAATATATACAATAATAATAATATATCAGCCACCGCCCGAGAGCTTTGGCCGAGCTTCCTGGAGGAGCATATCCTTTCCCAGACACTGACTAGACTGCTAGACATGACAAGGGGACGGAAACTTATTAACCATCGATACAGGGCTATACAGGAAGATGCTCCAACGGTTACCCCAAAAGCAAACCCCAATGGGAAGAGAGCCTAGGGGAAGACATCACCCCACGAGATTGGCAGAAAGTTCATGAGAAGACACCCACAGTTAGCTCAAATGCCTGATTTAAGCTAATACGATATAATTATGTCCACTAACTATTTTACCCCTAAGGTTTTGCACAATATCTACCCTGCAAGATCAGACGAATGCCCACAATGTAAAACCCCGCGTGGCTGACTTCCTACACATAGTCTGGTGCTGTGCACACCTAGAACCGTACTGGAGAGAGATCCTTAGAACACTCACGCAGGCTACCGGATGAGGAAATTGAGGGTAGTCCCCAAGAAGCACTGCTGGGCCTACTCCCGGCTCCAGCCAGAAAGAAACTTAAGGGCCGATTTCGATCTCGTTAGAAAAGGCTCCAAACGGGATTCGAAATTTTCAAATCCGATTTGGAGCCTATGTTTACGACCGAATCGTCTACCTTTCCGGACGACCAAGTATGATGTGAGGAAGCCGTCTGGGCTGACCGAATCAGTTCCGAATGCGATTCAGGCAGTCCAACTCGTTCGAAGCCGAATCGTGCAGCTCAATGGGGACGGCTTCCGAACGAGCGAGTACGATGACCGATTCTGACAGCCGAACCGACTCGGTTTTGCCGAGATGCAACATCTGTGGAAATCGAAATTTGGGTGGGCGTAGTAGGCCCCCCTTCACCCGAGGGCCTCTGAATCAGTTGCAGGGGGGTACCCATGGGCTCCCCCTTTCCATGCATGCACAGTGTGGCGGCCACCATGTGGTGCCCGCAACAGGGTGCACGCTTTTCCCCACCCACCCCTTTTTTAATAGGAGCCTGTGTTCCCGTTGGATACACAGGCTCCCATTGAATTCAATAAGGGTCCGACCAAATTGTATCCGGATGCATCCAAATCGCTCAGTTGGACTCCCCCGATCCGAGTCGTTCGGAAAGCATTCCGGAACCGATTTGGTAGCAATGCTTTCCTAACGAGATCATAATCGGCCCCTAAATCGTAAGTTTCTGAACTTAGGATTAGTGCTTGCTAAGCGTTGTATTGCAATTAAATGGCTGAACACATGCCCGCCAAGTCATGGGGAATGGTTACGGGATATGATGGAGTGGGCTACTGCCGAAGAAGTTAGAATGAAGCAGGTTAGGCGAGATGAAAAATTAGAAGATGACTTGAGAGCATGGAGGCAGATGATGTTAGAACTATGTACCAGGGAAAATACGCCACCAGTTCAGGAGGACATACCTGAATAAAGAGATCTGACATATACACCACCATGCATGATAACTAAGGGGAGTCCAGAGAAATATCTGGGGTCACACAGAATGTTGGCTTATTGCTAGTCCACAGCACATTGGGATATTGTCTTGCTGTATGTTTATATATGCCTCAAATCACTACCACTATGCTTCTGTTTTTTTGACCCATCTTATTCTCCACGTGGGAGGGAGGAGGTAAGGTGTGACAAGGGAAATGATTTGTTCAAGTTTAATCACAAGTATCAGCATATTGATGTAAGTTACATGACAAGCCTGACTACTGATGCTATAAAATCAATACATTTTTTTTTTTTAAAAGACAACTATTTGGTAGGAGGCAGACTTTATAATTTCCTAAAGATATGAGAAGACAATATGACAGATCAATGGGCACTGAATATCATCAGGAATCGCTATGTCATAGAATTTGTCAATTTGCCTCCCAAATAGGGTACCATCTATATTTTTGCCCCCGGAACCCAGTAAAGCTCTCTGCTCTTTGGGGGGAGATCAAGATCTCTTGGAAAAGAAAGCAATTGTGCCAGTTCCCCTTGTCAGAACAGGGAAGAAGTACCTATTCCATTTTATTACTGCCCCGGAAACCTTCAGGATCTTACTGACCTGTTCTAGACCTCAAGAGCGTGGGTCAGAACTGTGCACTTCAAAATGGTGAATCTCCAGTACATAATTACTTTGATGGTCATCCAGGACTATACGAATTCCATAGATCTTCACGATTCCTATTTACATGTCTGAATAGCATGGATCATCAAAAGTATCTTCGGTTCACCATAGACAATCATCATTTTCAATTCGGAGTATTGCCATTCGGGATGAAGTCTGCCCCAAAAGTGTTCACCAAGATTCTGGCTCACTTAGTGACATTGATTCATCGTCTGGGACTATTCCTCCATCCATATCTAGATGATTGGATGATTCATGCTCCCTCTAGAGAGATAGTAAAACAGCACACAAAACTAGTCCTCTCAACTCTGCAAAAGCATCGTTTTCTAATAAATTGGTAGAAATCCAATCTGATTTTGACTCAGGATCACCATTTCATTGGAGCAAGATTTTACACCAACATGGGGATTGTCAACTTATCAGAAGAAATAGTGACAAAACTTCATGCATACACCCTGAATCTTCTCACTCTTTCTGCTTCAAGTGCAAGGGGACTTGGCTGCAAGCAACATTGTTTCTGGTTCCTTGGGCCAGGTTCGATCTGCAATGAGTCACATGCTGGCTCATTGGGCTCCCCGGTCTCAGTCTCCGTCTGCCCTGATTCCTCTTTTTGCTCAATTTGAGAGAGCTTGATGTGGTGTTTACAAAGAGACCACATTTTGAAGGGAATCCCTCTTGCTCTTCCAGCTCCAAGAATTGTGATGATGGATGCCAGCCTGTCAGGCTGGGGAGTATTAGAAATGGGATTCCTGGTTGGCTGAGGTAGGCAGCCAGGCCAGGCAGGGACCACCACTCTATTCAAGGTAAGCCAGACACACACTGAAAGATAGTATGTGCTCACCCTCTGGTAGCTTGGCACAGAGCAGTCAGGCTTATCTAAATAGGCAATGTGCAAAGTATTTGTGCAGCAAACACACACAGAGTAACGAAATGAATACAGCACAAAAATGACTCCACAAAGGCTAAGTAAAATAGATTATTATATTCTGAGCAAAACAAGACGAAAACGACAAAAATCCAACATATAGAGGCAGAGATATTGAATTTTAAATGAAAAAATGCAGTAAAGCGCTTAGATGCAAGTAGCGCTAAAAAGGTTACTTTAGGTTGAGCTGGACCGGGGCAAAGTCAAAGTTCGGGCTGACCGCGATGGAGCGCCGGCTGGCTACAGGACCCACGTAGGCCCTAGTGAACAAAGTACCTTACGTGGACGCAAACAGCGAGATGCATTGATATCGAGGCCTGCAGGATGCGTTGATCTTCTCCACGCATGAAAGGCGATGCGTCAGTTCCAAAGACGGGTGCAGGAGATGAGAGGCGTCAATCGATGTGCCGGATTCTGCCATGCAGTTGAGGGGATGAGTCGATCTCACCAAGCGGCAGCGATATGCTGTCCGATGTGTCAATTTCTGGAGGAAGATTGCTGGTTTTGATGCGATGCGCCGATTTTACTCCTGCAACGCAGTCAATGCATCGGTTCTGCTACATGCAGACAGGAGAAATGTGTCAAAATCCATGTTGCAAGTTTCTGGGCTGCTTCCAGTGAGCCAGGCACAAGAGCAGGGATAGAGATTTTGATATCCCTTATTCTCAAGCAACAGGAGGCAAGTCAACAAGCCCTTGGAGATCACTTGGAGTGAAGGCAGCATCCAGCTCTCCTTTAGCAGAGTCAAAGAGCAGCAGGCAGCAGGGCAACAAACAGAAAAGCAGGCCTCCCAGATCAGCAGTCCAGTTGAGTCCTATAAGCACCGCAGCAGTCCAGCTACAATCCATTAGTGTCTGTCGTTAGGGGGATAGAGACCCAGTACTTTTACCCAAAAGTGATTTGATGTTGGGTGACTTCAAAGCAGTTCTCTGAAGTGCACAATTTTCTCTTTCAAACCAGTCCTGTCTGCCAGGCTATCTGTGGGGGGGTAATCAGTCCTTTGTGTGGGGACAAGGCACTGCTTATTCAAGTTAGTGTTAGCCCCTCTCTTCCATCCTGCCAAGGCAAGGCCATCAGAATGCAGATATATGTAGATGGGTACTCAGACACACCTATCCTTCCTGTGCTGTGGCTGTATAAAGGGGGTGCACAAAGTGTAGCTGGTACCCATCCCAGACATGTATTTGGAACAGGCTGTCCAGCACACAGAACAGTAAGTACAAAGAAATGTCCACTGAGAGGCTATGCCTAATTGAGACATGCGGTATTTTGAATGAATCACGGAGTAGGAGCTGCTTCCGAATGGAGAACGTTTGAGGAAACCGAAGGCACAAAATTAAGGCAGAAAAAAGCTGTGAGCAATTTTCTTCTTTGCCAGATACTCTGCTGCATTCTGACGCTACCAGAAGTATTCTTTCAAGCAGGGAACATATTTTATCTCTGCAGGTTTCTCCACAAAGAGATTCCAAATTGCCTGAAGAAAAAACTAATATCTTCTCGCCAGATAATACCATTGCACGCATAAACAAGGTGCATTGAATTAAGAAGCCCTGATGAGAGTCCTTGTATTTGTAGCCTAGGACTTGAAACGCATTGGCATTTTTCTGACATTGAGGAACTGAGATTCAATTATCACGCCATACGGAGGGCTTTAAAATTGTTTTCCCCTGTTATGGACACTATGTTTCGTTCCCTTTGTGACTATAAGCTATGTTAATCATTTGATTCATTATTTGATTACACATGCTAATTATTTGATTTATTATTTCGATTGCACATAATCTTTTGTTTTTTGTGTATTTGTTGTACATTATGTGGTGATGTCGTATTGTTGGTTGTCATTAATGACAGTATTTCATGTATTATTAATTTGATGATTGAGTCTTTGTGACTTTTTTGTATAGAAAGTTGTTAATATTTTTGTGTGTCTTTTTTGTTTGCAACTGAATGAATATTTGAAAAAACAAAATGAATTTTGATAAGTAAAAAATAAAATAAAAAACTTGGTCAAATAAAATAATTATCTTTGACCTCCACGGTAAATCATAAGTGTATTTAATGATACAAGGTCCAGGTAAAACCCCCTTTTTTTCACTTTCTAAAAGTGGCATTTCTAAAACAGTAATGTTAAATCCAGCTTCACCAGTGAGGAGGATTTATCATCACCATTCCAAAGATATGAAACATGTAAAAGCTACTCCTCCCTGATCAGGAATTATAAATTAAAAATGTATTAAGGAATTTCCAATGCTAGCCTATGAGGGGGTAGGCCTCACAGTAGTGAAAAGAATATTTGGGGGTTGTCACTGCCAAGACATTTACAGATTAAACACACATGTCCTAGCTTTTGCGTACATGGCACCCTGCCCTTATGGTTACTTTGGCCCTACCCTAGGGGTGACCTATATGTAATAAAAGGTTGGGTTTCAGGCTTTGCAAGTAGTTTTAAATGCCAAGTCGAAGTGACAGTAAACTGCACACACAGGCTCTGCAAGACTGTGATCGGTTTGAGAAGTGACTTATGTTGGTGGCTCATTCACAAATGGGGTCATTCGGAAATAGAGCATGTTTCTTCTTTTCTCAATGCAAATGTGAAGGAATTTTGTTTGAGGGCCAAGGAGGAGCAACCTGGGCTGTGGACGCTCTTTCGTTTAAATGGCTTCAGGGACTCCTGTACGCATTTCCTCCCTTTCCTCTGATTCCCAGGTTACTGCTCAGAGTGAGGAGGGAGAAGGCTTTGGTGACAATGATAGCTTCAGAATGGCCCCGCTCCGCTTGGTTTCCTCTTCTAGTAGCTATGAGGGAGTCAGAGGAGTGTAGGCTACCCCATATTCCCTCCCCTTTTCCCAATCTGGCAGAAGGGAGTCCAAGCTGAATCTAGAGGCCTGGAGGCTGAGAGGCTAGGTTTACTGAATAGGGGGTTAAAAGTGGTCTTTACTAAAACCCTTCAGGCTTCTAGGCGTTCTTTAACTATTAAATCATATTTAAGGCACTGGCGTTATTTTAGCAGATGGTGTCATTCTAAGGAATTAGATCCTACTTCTTCTAACTTTTTTTCAGTGGTGTCTTTTCATCAGAATGGTGTTTCCCTAGGCTTGAAAGTTTCTACCTTGAAACCACAGTGGGCACCAATTAAAGCTTTCAGAAGTTCTTGGAAGATGAGGAAGGCTTGATTTCTCATCTGTTTATGGGTTCAAGTAAAATGTTTCTTCCCCAGGCAAGTAGTTCCTTACTTGGGACCTTTCTTTGGTTTTAGTGGCTCTCATGGATCCTCCATTTGAACCTTTAGAGAATATAGATACCCAAATCTTGAAAATCTTTCTATTTGATAGCTACTTTTTCAGCTAGGCGTTTGGAGGAGTTGATACCTTTATCTTTCAAGCATCCTTTTTGCAGAGTGTTTTAACGGGGACAGAGTAATTTTACGTCCTCTTTCTTCCTTTGTTGCGAAAATTAATCACAGTTTTCATAGGGACCAGAAGCTTATTTTGCCATCATTTTTTTATTCTCATATTTCAGAAGAGGAGATCAGACTGCCCTATCTTGATTTTTGGAAAGCACTTTTGATTTATTTGGCCAGAGTAGTGCATTTTCAGCTCTTTGAGTCATTGTTTCTAAATTTTGGGCTAGTTAAAAAAGGGCTCAAACCTTCCACTTCTTCTCTGAGTAGGTGGGTTAGGACTTTAACCTCATCAGCTTATGAGTCTGTAGAACAGGTTTCTCCTTTAGGGGTATACGGCAGGTCTACTATGTCTACCTCATGTGCTGAACTTCAAGGGACTTCCATAGCTGAAATATGTAGAGCAGCTACCTGGGCTTCTCCATTGACTTTTGCTTATCGCTATAGAATTCTGCAAGAGATAGAACTTAATCATGTTTTTGGTTCTAGCGTTTTATCCACTATGATGTAATAGGGGTATTCTCTGTCTTGTATTTTGTAATCGATAAAGCTTGGGATTTTGTAGCAACCTTTGGCTGTCCTGGTACAGCTTTGTACATCTCATTTTGTAATGAAGGGAAGCAAGGGTAAGGATGATGAGGTCATGCTCCAATTACTTACCGGTAATTCCAAATCTCTGAGTCCTGTTCTCTCACTTCCAATCATTACATCCCTTCCACCCTTCCAATCATTCCAGGTCAACTAATGTTGAGTAAGTTGTGGCTTGTAGCTGAACAGAAAGAGGGGAGGGTCCTTTTATTTTGGGATATGACGTGGAAATTGATGTCTGGTGAGGCAGATTGGTCTAATTGTTTAACGAATGGAAGGGAGGGAACAGGACTCAAAGTTATGTAATTATCATTAAGCAATTGGAGCATCCATATATTTTTTAAGAAAGAAAACTAGTCACATTGATCTGATTATCTTCTAAAGCTAGAGCACCAACAGTTATTATTTGGCTCTGGTATGGAAGTTCAAGAACACCATTTTGTTAACATTCACTTTCTAGCTAACCATGTAAAACATATTGCGCCAGATGTATGACCCATTTTAGTCGTCGCTGTTAGACTTGGCATCTTTTGGTGTGTTTCCCCTGACTTTTTGCTTTCTGACCTCCCGGTTTTGACTCTGTTTTTGCTGGTGTAATGATTCTGCGCACTTTCCTCACTGCGGTCCAGTGGGAAAGTGCAAGTGCTCCTGTATAAAATGCATTATGGATTGGTGTTTCCATGATTGGCCTATTTGGTTTATGTGTCAGTCCCTTGTAAAGTGCACTGCGAGTGCCAGGGCCTATAGACCAAATGCTGTTGGTGGGCTGCAGCACTGGATTGTGCCACCCACGCAAACAGCCCGTAAAGTGTAACTCGGGCCTGCCATCGCAGAGCCTGTGCGCAGCCTGGGGCTGCCATGTCGACTTGGCAAGTGCACACACTTGCAAGTCCCTAAACCTTCCCTTTGCTACATGTTAGTCACCCCTAAGGTAGGCCCAAGGTACCCCTGTGGGCAGGGGTGCGTTGTACGCAAAGGTAGGACATGCCCTGGTGTGTGCGACATGTCCTGATAGTGAATTACAGCCTAGTTCGTTTTTCACTATTGCAAGGCTACCTGTTCCCCCTAGGCCAGAACGGGCGGTTTTGATTATTACAGTTTATAATCCTAACTGACCCCGGGAACGTGGTAGAAATTCGAGTTTAGTATGCCTGGACTCAGAATGATAAAATGCATCTTTTAGTGAAGTTGGTTTTAACATTCTGTGTTTGAAAATACCACTTTTAGAAAGTGGGTATTTTCTTGTCTAACCATCCAAGCCTGCCTCTGCGAGGTTGTGTATTCCTTGTCTGGAGTGTGAGTGACAGGGGCTGGGGGATGCCAGGAGACAGGGTGAGTCAGCACAGGGCTGAATAGCAAGATCTACATGTAGATGGGTGGGAGGGGTCGCACCTGGACCCTGAATAGGACAGTGCCTTCCCTCCACAATGCTGGCTCCACCTCCTGTGGTGTGTCTGATGTCCCTGGCCTACTCACTGAAAGAAGGGACGGAGACTTGTCAACAAAGTGCTCCAGAACTGGTTTGGACTAGGCAAAGGCCTCTCTGCCTTCAGAGAACAAAGGAATTTGGGATATAAATATTGGGGCCCTGACCCCATGAATTTAGATCTCGCTGGAATCAAGGAACCTGCCAAGACGAAGAGCTGGAAGAGCTGCCAGGAGGAGTACTGCCCCTTTGCTGTGTTGTTGCTTTGTTGGGTTGGCCTGCAGTTGCTGCTTCTGTCTTGGGCAGTGAAAGGACTGGACTGAACTTTCTACAAACTTGTGCTGAGTATCTCCAAGGGCCTGAAACCGAGCTGGCCTCCTGTTAAGAAGTCTCAGGGACTACAAAGACTTCACAAGCCTCTGGGTACCGCTTCTGGAACGCTGTTTCAGTTGCCACAGAGGAAGGGAACTGCAACCGACTCCGTCAACCGAATCCATCCCTGGCCGGTGACCTGTTTGCACCGCAGACCGCATCGCCCCGCCTCGCATCGCAACCCTGGTCTCACCGTGGGCGGCGTCCGACGCCGCCAACATCGAGCCGCTGCTTGCACCGTGACCTGTGGGCACCGCATTTCGCATCGCATCGCTTCACTGAACCAACCGGACCCGACCGACGCGGTCGCTGCAGCTGGCTCAAGAGTCGTGACCGCACCGCATTTGGGGCACCGCTCGCACGTCTGCGACGCACCGCTCCGACTCGCACCGCTGTCCGACGCCAGCTCCCGCACTCCGGCTAGGTCGCCTGCATCGCAACCTGTCAGCACCGCATCGAGCATCGTCTCACCCTGCATCGCACGCCTTGGACTCACCGACTCCGTCTGCACGACGCTCATCGAGCCGCTGCCTGCACCGCATCGAGGGACACCGCACCTTGCATCGCTCCGTCTTGCACCGCAACCGCGACGAACGCCGACCGGCTCGTACACTCCGTACCAGCCACAACGAGAAAGGTACTGTAACCGAGTCTGTTCATGACTCTGCTGGCCCATATCGACGCGGTCGGCTGGAACTGTTAGACTCTGGGGTTTTCAGCATCACGGTAGGCTCGGACGGAGCTACCGACTCGTACGAACTTTGTTTTTGGACTATTCCTGCAAAGAAGAAGTTACCTTATCAAGCATTCATTCGTAAAGTATAGTATTGTGGATTTTTGTCGTAATTGGTCTTGTCTTGAGTATATAAAATATTGGTTATTTTTCTAAACTGGTGTGGTGTCCGTTTGTAGTGCTTACACTGTATTACTGTTGGTTATGTGCAAATGCTTTACACACTGCCTCTGAATTAAGCCTAACTGCTCGTGCCAAGCTACCACGAGGGTGAGCAGGGGTTACTTCACGAGTGTAACACCCTTACCCTGACTAGGAAGAAGGGTCCCTACTTGGACAAAGGTGCAAGCCCTTGCCAACTAGAGATCCCATTTCTAACATTGGTTGTCAGCGGTGAGGATAGGACTTGTGTTTGCACTTGACTTACAGTGATTGGTGTGCACTACTACCATATCGCAGACCATTACGTACCACATACTGGTTCTTTTTCTTTTGGCCTATTTTTGATCTCGCCAGCTTTCAACTCACTACTTTTGTCATGCCTGAATCAATTGCATCATCCGTTGCATCTCTGGAAGTTATCTTTGAGGAGGATGAGGTTGGAATCCTACGCCGTAAAGGAGCTACGAGCGATTTGTAAAAACCTGAAAGTCCAAATTAAAGGCCTCAAAAGGAAGGAGGAGCTACAGAAGGCGCTGAGGGCCTGGGTAGCAGCCAGACATGCCAATGGGCAGCCTGGTAATCTCAGTGAGGAGGCGGAGGAGCCTATTTCCAGGGTGGATGTGCTTTTGGGTAGGGGGAACCCGCCAGGTCAGGCAGCAGCAGTCTGTCCCCAGAGGAGCTGGAGGACAGGCGGGAGGCAAGGCAGTTTGAGCTGCAGAAGCTCAGGCTGGAGAGTGAGCGGGAGGAGAAGAGATTGGCCATAGAGGAGAGGAAGATGCTCTTAGAGCATGAGAGAGAACTGAAGGAGCTAGAACTTAGGAGTAAGTCAGGCTCAGATGGTGGCAGCAATTCGTCCAGAAAGGCAGACAGGATTGTGCACATTCCCAAGAACGTAGGCAAGGAGTTCAAGAAGGGGGATGACATACAAAGGTGGTTTCAGGGTTATGAGGCAGCCATACACATGAATGGGGTCCCTGAGGAGAATTGGGGAGCAGGATTGTGGCCACTTTTCCCGGAAGAAGCAAGGGATGCTCTGATAGATTTGGGTAAGGGGTATCACCTCACCTATGCTGACATGAAGGATGCCCTTCTCACGAAGTATGGTCTTACTCCTGAAAAGTACAGGGATCAGTTCAGGTCCAGTAAGAAGTCTGATGCCAACACTTGGTTGGAATGTGTGGATGTGTTCTGCAGGTCTCTGGATGGTTGGGTGAAGGGCAGTAGCGTAACAGATTTTCAGGGGCTCTACAACTTGATTGCATGGGAGCACTTGTCTAGTCTATGTTTTGCAGATCTGCGCCAGCACCTAGTTGATAGTAAGCTAACTGACCCCAGGAAGCTTGCTATGGAAGCGGACCGCTGGGAGAGTACCAGGGTCCACAAGAAAGCGTTTGGGGAGACTCAGCCAAAGGTGGGTAGGGTCCCCAGCAGAAAAGTGGGGGGACAAGGGTAAAGCACAGGAGTTCTCTAAAGGCCCCCAAACTAGTACCCAGGGTAAAGGTTCCCAGCCCCCGGTGATAAGAAGAAAGGGGTCTCTACAGGGAAGCCTGTTGAGACCGGCCCCCGCAAGTGTTATGCATGTGACCAGGTAGGTCACTTTAAGGGGGACCCCAAGTGCCCGAAGGGGACACAGCCGCCCACCGGTGGACAGTCCAAAGTGTTGGCTAGTGTAGCGCTTGGGGAGGAGGGGTGCCCACAGGAGGGTGGGGATCCCGCAGAAATGACCCTTGTCTCACTAGGGGACAGTGAGATGGTCCCAGGAAACTAGGTGCCCCCTAACACAAAGAAATATAGCACCTGGGTGACCATTAATGGGAACAGGGTAGAGGCTCTCAGAGATACTGGAGCCAGTGTGACCTCAGTCCGGTGTCACCTGGTGTCTGAGAAGCAAGTAGTCCCAGGAGCATTCCACCAAGTAGTTGCTGTAGACAACTCAGAGCGCCAATGTATGGTGGCGCAGGTTCCCTTTGAATGGGGGGGGTCTCAGGTCCCTTGAGGGTGGTTGTGAGCCCTACCATGCCTGTAGATTGTCTGCTAGGAAATGACCTGGAGCAGTCCTCATGGAAGGAGGTTGAGCTCAGGTCTCACTTGAAGATGCTTGGGTTGCCAGAGTGGGCATGCGTGTCTACTCGGTCAATGGCAGCCAGAAAGGGTGATCAAGAGGACTTGGAGCCTGAAACAGTGGCCCAAGTCCCTGCGAAGAGAAAGGGCAGGGGGCGCGGAAACCGGCCCCGAAGTTCCCACGGACCGGGAGGAGGCGGACCTCGAGGGGGACGCCCGGTGCCTACAGGGGAGCAGGTAGCCGAACTGGGAGACATCTCTGAGCTGACCCATTGGCAGCAAGAAGGGGGTCCCACCAGGGAGGAGTTCTGCAGGGAGCAGAACGAGTGCCCTACTCTGGAGGGTCTTCGGCGGCAGGCTGCAGACCAGGCAGCTGGTAATCAGTCCGGGTCACATCTGATCTACTGGGAGAGTGGTCTCCTATACAGTGAGCCTAAGGTTGCTGAGCCTGGGTCAGCCTGTGTGCTGGTGGTACCCCAGCGCTTCAGGACCTTCCTACTGGGTCTGGCTCATGACGTGCCTTTGGCAGGACATTTGGGGCAGGACAAGACCTTTGACAAGCTTGTCACCCACTTCTTTTGGCTCCAAATGCGAAGGCAGTCAGATGCACACTGTAGGTCTTGCCAAACTTGCCAGGCAAGTGGTAAGAGTGGGAGGAAGGTCAAAGCTCCTCTCCAACCTTTTCCTGTTGTTGGAACACCCTTTGAAAGGGTAGGGATGGATATTGTGGGGCCACTGGATCCCAAGACAGCCATGGGCAACAGGTACATCCTGGTCTTGGTGGACCATGCCACCCGGTACCCGGAGGCAATCCCTCTCAGGACAACGACGGTGCCAGTGGTGGGCCGGGCGTTAATGGGGATCTTTTCCCGTGTGGGATTCCCCAGAGAGGTGGTTTCTGATAGGGGGACCAATTTCATATCCAAGTATATGACATCCCTGTGGAAGGAGTGTGGTGTAACCTACAAGTTCACCACTCCTTACCACCCACAAGGAAACGGTCTGGTGGAGAGATTCAACCAGACCTTGAAAGGCATGATCAAGGGTCTAACAGAACCCATGAGGCGTAAGTGGGACGTCCTCTTGCCATGCCTACTCTTTGCATACAGGGAGGTGCCTCAGAAGTCTCTTGGGTACAGCCCCTTTGAGCTCCTGTATGGCCACCCTGTCAGAGGACCTCTGAGTTTGGTAAAGGAAGGCTGGGAGGCAGCTCCCAGGAAAACTCCCCAGGATGTATTTAGCTACATGCTGGCCTTTAGAAACCAAACTGCCCGCTTCAGGAAACTCGCTCAGGCGAACCTAGAAGCAAGCCAGGAAGAAATGAAGAGATGGTATGACCAGAATGCCACTCTGGTCGAATTTCAACCTGGGCAAAAAGTGTGGGTCATGGCCCCAGTGGCACCTTGCGCCTTACAGGACAAGTGGACTGGGCCATATGAGGTAAAGGAGCGCAAAAGTGACGTCACCTACCTGGTGGATTTGCAGGCTCCAAGGAACCCTTTGAGGGTCCTTCACGTGAACCGCCTCAAGCCCCACTTCGAGAGGTCCGAAGTGAGTATGCTCTTGGCGACAGATGATGGGGTGGAAGAGGAGAGTGAGCCTCTCCCTGACCTCCTGTCTACCAAGGAGCATGATGGGTCAGTAGAGGGTGTGATCCTCTCCCCTACTCTGACTCAGGAGCAACAGGGGGACTGTCGCCAGTTGTTGGGACAGTTCGCCCCACTGTTCTCTCTGACCCCCGGTGTTACTCACTGGTGTACCCATGACGTGGACACCGGTGACAGCCCTCCTGTGAAGCACAAGATTTACAGGTTGACTGACCGGGTCAGAGCCAGCATCAAGGAGGAGGTCTCTAAGATGTTGGCGTTAGGGGTGATTGAGCCCTCCCACAGTCCTTGGGCCAGCCCAGTGGTCTTGGTCCCAAGGCTGCTGCGCCCGGTGCCACTCCAGAACTCCGGTTTTGTGTGGACTACCGTGGGCTCAATGCCGTCACCAGGACTGACGCGCACCCCATCCCCAGAGCTGATGAGCTCATTGATCGGTTGGGAGCTGCCCGGTTCCTCAGCACGTTTGATTTGACGTCTGGGTACTGGCAGATTGCCTTAACCGATGGGGCCAAGGAGAGATCAGCATTCTCAACCCCAGAAGGTCATTACCAATTCCGGGTGATGCCCTTTGGGTTGAAGAATGCCCCTGCCACCTTTCAGAGGTTGGTCAATCAGGTGTTGGCTGGGCTGGAGGATTTCAGTGCCGCCTACCTGGATGACATTGCTGTGTTCAGTTCCAGCTGGGAAGAACATTTACAGCACCTTGAGAAAGTGTTGAGGGCTCTGCAAGGTGCAGGCCTCACGATCAAGGCCAGTAAGTGCCAGATCGGGCAGGGTTCTGTGGTGTACTTGGGACACCAGGTAGGAAGCGGCCAGGTGGCGCCCCTACAACCCAAGATTGACACCATTCTGGCTTGGGAACCCCCAAGACCCAGACAGAGGTGAGAGCCTTCTTAGGTCTCACCGGTTACTATAGGAGATTTGTTAAGGGCTATGGCACCATCGTTGCCCCCTTAACAGAGCTGACCTCTAAGAGGCAGCCCAGGAAAGTGATCTGGACTGAGTCCTGCCAGAAAGCTTTTGATGCCCTGAAGGCAGCCATGTGCACGGCGCCCGTGCTCAAGGCACCTGACTTCTCAAAAGAATTTGTCGTGCAGACTGACGCTTCAGAGCATGGTGTGGGAGCGGTGCTCTCACAACTGAACGAAGAGGGCCTGGATCAGCCTGTAGTCTTCCTTAGCAGGAGACTACTTCCCAGGGAACAGAGGTGGAGTGCCATAGAAAGGGAAGCTTTTGCTGTGGTCTGGGCACTGAAGAAGTTGAGACCATACCTGTTTGGGACTCACTTCCGGGTTCAGACAGACCACAGGCCCCTCAGATGGTTGATGCAAATGAGGGGTGAGAATCCAAAACTGCTGAGGTGGTCCATCTACCTACAGGGAATGGACTTTACGGTGGAACACCGTCCTGGTACAGAACACGCCAACGCAGATGGTCTGTCCAGGTTCTTCCGCCTTAGTGAAGAGAACTCCAATGGGGTTGGGTAGTTCTCACTACTTTCAGCTGGAGGGGACATGTGTTAGACTTGGCATCTTTTGGCGTGTTTCCCCTGACTTTTGCTTTCTGACCTCCCGGTTTTGACTCTGTTTTTGCTGGTGTAATGATTCTGCGCACTTTCCTCACTGCGGTCCAGTGGGAAAGTGCAAGTGCTCCTGTATAAAATGCGTTATGGATTGGTGTTTCCATGATTGGCCTATTTGGTTTATGTGTCAGTCCCTTGTAAAGTGCACTGCGAGTGCCAGGGCCTATAGACCAAATGCTGTTGGTGGGCTGCAGCACTGGATTGTGCCACCCACGCAAACAGCCCGTAAAGTGTAACTCGGGCCTGCCATCGCAGAGCCTGTGCGCAGCCTGGGGCTGCCATGTCGACTTGGCAAGTGCACACACTTGCAAGTCCCTAAACCTTCCCTTTGCTACATGTTAGTCACCCCTAAGGTAGGCCCAAGGTACCCCTGTGGGCAGGGTGCGTTGTACGCGAAAGGTAGGACATGCCCTGGTGTGTGCGGCATGTCCTGATAGTGAATTACAGCCTAGTTCGTTTTTCACTATTGCAAGGCTACCTGTTCCCCCTAGGCCAGAAGGGGCGGTTTTGATTATTATAGTTTATAATCCTAACTGACCCCGGGAACGTGGTAGAAATTCGAGTTTAGTATGCCTGGACTCAGAATGATAAAATGCATCTTTTAGTGAAGTTGGTTTTAACATTCTGTGTTTGAAAATACCACTTTTAGAAAGTGGGTATTTTCTTGTCTAACCATCCAAGCCTGCCTCTACGAGGTTGTGTATTCCTTGTCTGGAGTGTGAGTGACAGGGGCTGGGGGATGCCAGGAGACAGGGTGAGTCAGCACAGGGCTGAATAGCAAGAACTACATGTAGATGGGTGGGAGGGGTCGCACCTGGGCCCTGAATAGGACAGTGCCTTCCCTCCACAATGCTGGCTCCACCTCCTGTGGTGTGTATGATGTCCCTGGCCTACTCACTGAAAGAAGGGACGGAGACTTGTCAACAAAGTGCTCCAGAACTGGTTTGGACTAGGCAAAGGCCTCTCTGCCTTCAGAGAACAAAGGAATTTGGGATATAAATATTGGGGCCCTGACCCCATGAATTTAGATCTCGCTGGAATCAAGGAACCTGCCAAGACGAAGAGCTGGAAGAGCTGCCAGGAGGAGTACTGCCCCTTTGCTGTGTTGTTGCTTTGTTGGGTTGGCCTGCAGTTGCTGCTTCTGTCTTGGGCAGTGAAAGGACTGGACTGAACTTTCTACAAACTTGTGCTGAGTATCTCCAAGGGCCTGAAACCGAGCTGGCCTCCTGTTAAGAAGTCTCAGGGACTACAAAGACTTCACAAGCCTCTGGGTACCGCTTCTGGAACGCTGTTTCAGTTGCCACAGAGGAAGGGAACTGCAACCGACTCCGTCAACCGAATCCATCCCTGGCCGGTGACCTGTTTGCACCGCAGACCGCATCGCCCCGCCTCGCATCGCAACCCTGGTCTCACCGTGGGCGACGTCCGGCGCCGCCAACATCGAGCCGCTGCTTGCACCGTGACCTGTGGGCACCGCAGTTCGCATCGCATCGCTTCACTGAACCAACCGGACCCAACCGACGCGGTCGCTGCAGCTGGCTCAAGAGTCGTGACCGCACCGCATTTGGGGCACCGCTCGCACGTCTGCGACGCACCGCTCCGACTCGCACCGCTGTCCGACGCCAGCTCCCGCACTCCGGCTAGGTCGCCTGCATCTCAACCTGTCAGCACCGCATCGAGCATCGTCTCACCCTGCATCGCACGCCTTGGACTCACCGACTCCGTCTGCACGACGCTCATCGAGCCGCTGCCTGCACCGCATCGAGGGACACCGCACCTTGCATCGCTCCGTCTTGCACCGCAACCGCGACGAACGCCCGACCGGCTCGTACACTCCGTACCAGCCACAACGAGAAAGGTACTGTAACCGAGTCTGTTCATGACTCTGCTGGCCCGTATCGGCGCGGTCGGCTGGAACTGTTAGACTCTGGGGTTTTCAGCATCACGGTAGGCTCGGACGGAGCTACCGACTCGTACGAACTTTGTTTTTGGACTATTCCTGCAAAGAAGAAGTTACCTTATCAAGCATTCATTCGTAAAGTATAGTATTGTGGATTTTTGGCGTAATTGGTCTTGTCTTGAGTATATAAAATATTGGTTATTTTTCTAAACTGGTGTGGTGTCCGTTTGTAGTGCTTACACTGTATTACTGTTGGTTATGTGCAAATGCTTTACACACTGCCTCTGAATTAAGCCTGACTGCTCGTGCCAAGCTACCACGAGGGTGAGCAGGGGTTACTTCACGAGTGTAACACCCTTACCCTGACTAGGAAGAAGGGTCCCTACTTGGACAAAGGTGCAAGCCCTTGCCAACTAGAGATCCCATTTCTAACAGTCGCAAACAGAGAATCGGGCCGTTTACAGATGCTAAAGAGTATTTCCACATGTTCTAACCTTATTTTGCCAGTCGTTAACCTAGGGTGCATTATCAACCTAGATAGCCCCTTGTTTTTAATACGTCAAGAGCACTGTTCCCTGTAACCTGCGCGCGTGCGCGCCCGCGCACCTATTTGAATCGGAGCGCGCAGTGTCTTCTTTGCAGCGCGCACACACCATGAGAGGCAAGTATTCATGTTAATCCCAGTGCTGCGATTAACATGAATACTTAAAGAAAAGTAGACAATCTGCCCCCTCCGCGCTCTGTTAAGAAAAGTCATGCAGCAAGCCTAAAATCACGACGAGTGCTTTCACAATCATTAACATATATTAGTGATTGTGAAAGCACACATTGTGCTGTTGGGCTTGCTGCATGCTCTTTCTTAACATAGCGCAGCAGTTTGTGTGGCTTTTTGAAAGTTTCCATGTTAAATGCAGCCCCGAGTTTAAGCATGTCGGGCCCTGCAAGTAACATGAACACTTTCAAAAAGGCATCCAATTGCCGCGGTTCATTAACAAAAGGCAGGCAACAAGCCTAACAGCACAACGTGTGCTTTCACAATCACTAATATGTATTAGTGATTGTGAAAGCACACGTCGTGCTGTTGGGCTTGCTGCATGCTTTTTCTTAACATAGCGCTTCAGTTTGGGTGGCTTTTTGAAAGTTTTAATGTTAAATGCAGCCCCGAGTGTAAGCATGTTGGGCCCTGCAATTAACATGAAAACTTTCAAAAAGGCATGCAATCTGCAGCGGTTCATTAACAAAAGGCAGGCAACAAGCCTAACAGCACAACGTGTGCTTTCACAATCACTAATATGTATTAGTGATTGTGAAAGCTCACGTCATGCTGTTGGGCTTGCTGTGTGCTCTTTCTTAACATAGCGCTTCAGTTTGTGTGGCTTTTGAAAGTTTCCATGTTAAATGCAGCCCCGAGTTTAAGCATGTCGGGCCCTGCAAGTAACATGAACACTTTCAAAATGGCATGCAATTTGCCGCTGTCCATTAACAAAAGGCAGGCAACAAGCCTAACAGCACAACGTGTGCTTTCACAATCATTAACATATATTAGTGATTGTGAAAGCACACATTGTGCTATTGGGCTTGCTGCATGCATTTTCTTAACATAGCGCTTCAGTTTGGGTGGCTTTTTGAAAGTTTTAATGTTAAATGCAGCCCCGAGTGGTTCCCTTATACTCTTTTAACCACTTTCTCACCACCCTATTTCACCCCATCACTTGCATTCATCATACAGCATAGGGATCAGAAGATCTCCGCTAAAGAGCCCCCTTGAGGCTCCCTTAGGGGCTTGCAGCGCCAGCCCGAAGAGGAGCACCCGATGATGAAGTATGACACCCCACCAGGTGTGTGAGGGCACACTGATCTAATCACTCGGATCCCCCGGGATAGTGCAGGATTCAGTACATTGTTTAAAAAGAAATGCAACTCATTTAGAATTCTTTTAAAGTCTAAGTAGCATCTTAAAATAACTTCCACTTAGAGAACAGTCTATGATATACTGATGAATTTCTTTGACTAGTGAAACAAAAAGTGTGCATGGTAGAATGAACCATTTTTTCCAACTAAGCTTTTTGTTTCCTGTCATAGACAAAAAACTTCCCCTTATGCCAACTGAGGATGTTTATACATTATAGGCATACTGTCTCTTCTTTAAATGCCAGAATATGGCCATCAAACAACTTAAAGCTGATAGGTTAATGTCTGCAGTGTAAAATGTTGTGTTGCACCCTCTGTTTGGCAATTTAGAAAACATTTAACCCTTATGTGGAAGAAGCTTTTTTATTACTATATACATACTTTAGAACATGGTGGATTATGAGTCAGGTGAGGAAAATTATTGTTTATATAATGCTAGTAATTAACTGTGAGTCTCAATCATTGCATTGTCATCTTATGGTTACTTCGATGCCCTATAACAGTTGAATGAGTCAGAGACAGAAAGGTCTACAACCTACAAGATCAGTCAAATGCCAACCTGGAAAGCTCTGTTTTCAAGTGTTTCCTGAATATGGATATAACGATGCGACAGGTGTTGAATTGTGTTTTATCAGAGGTCTTAGATGTCATTTCCAAATATGTGACAATTTGCCTTGCAAAGGGAGGTGATTGAAAAGTTATTGAGGTTTAATCCTTTCCTCCTTATGTTTTAATACATCATGGCCCCTTTCCTCTGATAGTGCAGACTGGGCCCTAATTTTTTAAATATCTGTTCTCAATTATAGTACCACCACCGTTTTTCATGCTAAATCTTTCTTCTTTCACTTGATGGACCATAGAATGTTGTGTTAGGAGTCAAACAGCAAATCAGACATCTCAAACTTAAACAGTATCAACAAATATATATTGCATTAAGCACTTTCCATAAAGGAATAGATTCCCTATTCTAAAGATCAGGATCAGAGTTTTAGATTTCAGGAATCTGTGAAGAGTTCTAATTCACGGAAAAGAGTGAGATCAGAGGAGCATGACGCTTCAAAGTCAAATTAGAGTATCAGAACTTCCCATAAAGAGTAGTCCATAATATTCAGCCGAGTCTCAATAAATCCAAGAAAATCAGCATACAGATGCAGTAGCAATCTGTTGAAAATCAAATAGCAAAGTGAGGCAAAAAGGGAAACAGTAGCAGCAGTAGCCACAACCATCGAGGTTCTGAGTCTGGGTCAAAAGCGTTGAGAGTGAATGAATGAGATGGGAATGTGATGAGATGCAATGCCTCTAACTAGGAACCCGCATTCATATAAAGTCAGGAAAACATGTTAAAAACATTTTACCAGGCTTCTTCTTCCATGAGCCAATAGGATGGCAGTCTTCGTCGCTGAGCAGGTTAGCTCCCCTGTTCCCACAAAAATATATGCAGCTCGTACACATTTATCACAAGGTGAGCTACAGTCAGTCTTGGTAGTTATATTCTGGAAACATTGGACTTGGTTCCCATAAGCCTTAAATCACAGATCGCCCTTCTACATCTAAGTTTGTTTCACTGCGACAACAACAAACTATTAACTGAAAGAGCAAAATCACTGTTAGGTAATGCATTCTTTTTACTATGAATCAAGCATCATTTGTTTAAAATGCACAAATTATTCTGTTCAAAACTTCTATGAAGTAGAAAGTTCATGACATTAACTCAATAAAGTGTTGCTTATAAGATAATACATTTGTTAAACCGGATCATTCTTCAGTTACGATGATATTTCTAAGCATGTCAATTTAAGGTCTAGCACATTGTGCACATTTCAGCAATATTAGTTTTTTTTCTAGTTAAAAGAAAATTGCTTCATAGCTTTTCTATGGCCTGCATGGGTAACTATCAGTAGCGGCCCGTGGTGGGAGTGCTGCCGGGCGGTGACGTGGGGCGGGGGAGGGGCAGGGTGGGGGGTAGTAAACTACGGAATACATCCGAATAGAGGTAAGTAAACTTATAAATAAATAAAACGAATTCCGTTGCGCGCGCTGCATCGCATTTGGCAATGCAGTGCGCGCAACGAAATTCATTTTATTTATTTATATGTCTACTTACCTCTATTCGACCGTATTCCGTAGTTTCACCCTCCGCCCCACGTCACTGCCCGGCAGCACTCCCACCACGGGCCGCTACTGGTAACTATGACTGCCAATTGAACATCAGCACCTTCCAAATGCGTCTCTTTTTCTACTTCACGTTCTATATTTATCATTGCACGTTAAACTACTAGATTGATTATTTCATGTGAATTTATTACTTTCCCAATTCCTTGTCCTCTTTTTAAAATGTGTATCAAATGTTCTCCTTTTAAAAAACCTTATCTGTACCACCGAAATGTTGAATATTGTGAACAAGCTGAAAGGTGTAGTGGGGCTTAAGGACATTTGCTTTTCACAAACGTAGTCAAACAATGATATTCGTCAGTGCATCTCAAGTTAGCACAATCAATATATACTATGCAAGGGAAGATGCAGCAGTGAATTGTACTTTTACTAACAGCATCTGCTCAAGTGTGCATGTCATGAGTTCGAATCTTTGAAATGTAATTTGGGTAATAGTGAAATCTGCAATTTACAGTGCTCACAAGAGGTAGATGTGCATCTGAACTTCCCCATAAAACACGGTTTTATGAAACACATGAGAAGATAGTCAAATATTTCAGCGAGAATGGGCAAGGGTGAGGGACTCTTGTATAATACAAATTCTAAAAGCTTTATTCTATCTTGCTTTGACTTAGAGAATTAATTAATAAATAAGTGCTCGTAATATAAACACGTAATCACCAAGAAGGTTGTTTTCGTGCCAATGTGGGTGTACCGAGTTGGCAAAATGAAGATGTGGCAGTCAAAGACGTTTATTGAGAGAGGAAAAAACAAGCTTTGATGCAGTAAACTCAGTGTTTGAAAATAAACACTATTGCAATCTCGTAAGCTACAACTTCTAAGGGACTTTGGAGAGAGGTTACGGGCTGGGATTATTGAGACATTTTAAGAAAATCTGTTTATTGTTAGCTTTTGTACTCTCATTTAATACTTCAAGCATTGCAATTATAAAAAATGATCCCTTTCGACATTATAATTTGCATCAACTGACAAAATGTCTTTGATTTCCAGAAACACTTTAGAAATAGTTGGAAATGTTTCCTTAAATGGCACAGACTTACGCTCCCTGGGTCCCTGGACACCCCCTGGAGGTTCAAGGTGGGCGGTACCCCGCAATTTAAAGACCTCTGCTCCAAGGACAGGCCAACATGAACAACCACAGATATTTCTGATGAAGAGTTTAATTCGGATAGAGATACTTAAGATGAGCAGGGTGTCTTTAACAATTGACATTTTTATTTTAAAATTCCGATGTGATGAGTTTTATCATTGCGTCTGCCCTGCAAACAGTGTTCATGCCGGAAACATTGTCAGCAAGCCGTTTTACCTCATACATTACAGAGCACACTCTGCAATCCGTTATAACTCATTAGACTGCCAAGTGCATAAATGCAATATTCCCGCCATTGCAGAATGGAGTGCAACTTGGTGAGTGAAATGAGGTGAACTGAGCTAGGAAGCAGGACTGCTTCTTCAGTTCCCACCTCAGCTGCCCCCGTGTGCAACTTTCCCTCACATCCAACAGCCTGTGACAGGGCTGGAGGCGCTTCAGCCCATCTCCCAGAGAGGCTCCTATTTCAGACAATGTCAGTGCCCACGTGCTCTCTCAAACTGACACGAGGGGCAATTCCCCCCCCCTCCCCCTCCTTGCTGTGGAAATACTTAATGAAGGAGGGGAAGTGTTTGGCTCGTCTGAGTGATTTCTGCTCAGCCAAGCTAATTCCATTATCCGTTAGTCATGTTTACAGCAAGCTGACAGCTAATAACTCATGTGGAACTCTGTAGCCATTTTTAATCTTCCTCTTCATCCAAGTCAATGCTCAAGGAGCCTTGCTTTCTCTGATTATTAAAGATGATGTGCAAGTATGCTGTCAGCCTTCTGCTCATGGAATCTGAATGAGGCGCAAGGTCAGTGGTTGCGAGCCAGTTGGAAGGATTGACACACGATAATTACAGGTAAGATTCCTCTGAAGGGATACTGCTCCGGATCTCAGGCGCAGCGGCTTGGACATTATTAGTTTTTGTGTAAGCGCAAACCACTTCATTTTTCACCCTTCAGCGGCATGGAAGAAAGTTTGACTGGTGGAGATTTTATTTCAAGGCTGGAATGTAAAGAAATAGTGAACATAAGTGGCAGTATATGTTCTATATAGCACCCATTGATGACAATATAGGACAATGTTGTCCTCTTTCTCTCTCTCTCTACATATATATATATATATATATTTTTTTTTTATTTTTTTTAACCTAGTGGAGGTCGATCATATTTCCATAGGGAAAGTATTTTTTGGTTTGCTTATAACTTTGCAGCCATTTGATGAAGCTTGACAAAACTTTACAAAACAAAATTCTTCCACTTCAACTCCTTCCTGGAAAGTTTCAGATTGATCTGTCAAGCGAGGGCTGAGAAAAGGGGAGTCTAAAACACATATTCATCATTTATTTTTCCATAGGAAATTTAGGCGCAGCTACAGCCTAAACAGCTGATTGGATTTACTCCAAATTTGTTTCAAAGCTAGATCTTTGTCCAGAATGTCTGCTTTTTGTGATTTTATGTAAATAAGCTCAGCAGTTTTTGAGCAATTAAGGCTCAAAAACGATGTACATTTCATGCCGTGAATGATCCGTGGAGCCAACAGCTCTTGAGGCAAGTTCTGATTGCCACCATATCACCAAAGATGTGGTGACAGACAACATAGGACTCGAGACTGAATCCTGAGTTCTTTATTCTTTATTGCTAATGCAGTACCAATAGAAAGAGGAAAAATAAGGAGAAATAAAGATATTTCTCATCGTTATGACTCACCTGAGGAGGCATAGCATTTTGACACATTCCCAGGTCCACTAGCAGTGATAAATCTGGGAATGTGCCAAAATCCATAAGTGGATGCATGGGAACACCCACGCTCCACCCATGGAATGCCTCTCTGGAGCAGAGTAATGCAAGGCCGCGATTTGAGATGCTGTGCTTTACTCTAGATTTATCAAGGCTCTCAAGGCCACGCTAGGTGGCCTCGCGTGGCTTGATAAATCTGATTTAGTAGTTGCGTCGCCCTTGCGCCCCCTTGTGCAGAGCAAGGGCAATGCAACACAATGATAAATCTGCCCTTCAGTGATTGAAAAGTCTTCAATGTTCTTCACTACAGCCATATCATTTTTATTATGCAAAATCATGAGTCTTAAAAAAGGAATATATGAAGTAATGTCACAAATATAGCAAAGTAAAGAGCATTAAGACTTCTTTGAATCCATATGTAATTTAGAATATTTCAATAAGGTAGAAGAGCAAAAATAGAAACGAACAATGCAAAGCATGTTTCGATTACATTCATTGCACACAACAATGAGCTATTTTTTTTATCTGTCCAAAATTTCTCAGTTAGGGTTTCATTCTGATCAAAGGCTAATCATGATGTGTTTTGCTTACATTGCGCAGAGCAGAGGGTGTGTATTGTTGCGCCTGCAATGTGTAAAGTGATTTTATTTAACCTGATAGTTCTCCAGGTTAGTGCATTATTTTAGACAGCATAGCTCAGACGCAGCAAGAGACACACCTTGCTCACTTTTTCCGAGCTTTACTGTCTGAAAATGAAACTCTACCTCTTAGAAATATCGGGGTAAATTAATTCACTTTACATGCAGTAGGTGCATAAATACAGGCGCTCGGCTCTGCACTGGCTAGCGAAGCCCATCGTGATATGAATGAGAGTTTGCATCCAACTCACAATTATAAATTGGTCAAAAGACCTGGTAGTTTTTCCGCACAGATTTCGCCTGGTAAAACCTGGCAACATTTAGCCAGAGGAAAAAACACAATATTTCGAGAATATTCAGAATAGGGCAAACCATGCTGTATTGCAGCTGACCTATGTAGCTTGGAGTAGGGAGTCCTATGGCACTGGGGAAAAATCCGAACCTCTGATATGGCATCTTTACCAGGAGGTATTTCTGCACCAAAATACTGGCCTGGGCCAGATTTTAGGTGGAATGCATGCTGGTCGTGGCTGGCAGCACTAGAGAGTGGGGGGGGGCAAATGGGTGGGTGACAGTTAAGTAAAAAAATAAATAAAAAGGCACTTACCTGAACGAAAGGCCCTGATCGCTCCAGTCTGGTTTTCTTCTGCTTGGCTCTGCCTCCAGCGCAGGACCCTCAACAAATCCCCTAACCAATCCTGGCGCTGCTCTCATCAGCATGAGAGCAGCTCCAGGATTGGAGGGAGTGGCCTCTCTTAGCGCTCCCGAGGGCACTGGAGGCATGTCTGGCTGACCGTCGCAAGATGGCCGGCCAAAGGGACATACTTAGAACTGCCCAGACAACCCACCCTCCTCACTGCTGCTGTCATGTAGCAGGCCTACCCGTCTGACACTGAGTTCAGGACGGGTGGATGAGAAATATACTGGTAATAAATGAAGTTATTACCATTTTATTTTTCATCTCTGGGGCTATTTTGGGGCATTTTGGTTAGTGGAGAGACGCTCCTCTGCTCAAATGGATGAGCCGCCCTTGAGCATGTCATCTAGCCTGTTGAGAAAGGCAACATGTTGACTTTGAGTATAAAAAAATGCAACTAAAACAAAAGACCCTTATGTAAAAGTGTGAAAATATCGCAATGCACCAATGTATAGCCTTTTTTCTTAAGACTTTTCTTCTACGTACATTTTTTGCAATAAGTGTTACAGTACACAGTTCCAATATTGGCTCTTAGTTGTGCAGCTACATTCCACCATTTGTGACAGAATACATCATGGCGGCAAGGGAGGGAATGGGAAATATAAGCTAAATAAGGAATAAATAGAACCAAGGAGATTTTGATTACCTGCTCACTAACCATAATCGTAAAATATGCTAATATTTTCGTGCAGCTGTTCGGCTCCCATCGGAGCTTCGCTGGCGCTCTTCAAGGTTTAACTTCCAGCCTGCCTAGTTGGCTAGCAACAGCAGGACTTACAATAAGATCAGCAAAAAAGGGCGCGCCAAGAGGGTTGAAACTCTTTCCGGGAAGAATGAGAACGGCCTGGAGTCAATGTAACAAAATCCTGAAATAATGAAAACTTTAAAGGCAGAGCCACGTTAGACAATTGCTAGGGGAGAATAAACAACATAACTCTTGTTTTGCAGCAAAGATGGATGCGACAGACGGAGAAGAGATTTTATTGCAAACAGTTAAACGTAAAGGTGAGGAGGAGGTATTCCATATGCTTAAAATTAAAGGCCCGGTGTACACTCTCATTAGTCAGTTTTTGGCTTTAGAGTCGGTTACAAAATAGCCACTGGGACGGCTTGCGCACATTCTTGACAACAACTGTTTGAGTGTCACACAGGAGTGGGGGTTTTTGAGGACGTGTTGATTTATCTCAACGCTTGGGACAATAAGGGCTCATGTGAAGCACAGTGTTAAAATTAGAAGTGAAAAATTCCCTCGAGCAATTTACATTTGCACCAGGCTCGTGCTCTACTTTTGCACATGCTTCACACTTTTGGAAGGAAAATGAGTTGTAACACATGAAAAGATTTTAACGCCAATTTCCCCTTATATTTAGCATGCTTTCCTGTTGTTGGCACTACGTGTTAGCACAATTTTTGATGGGATTAGCAATAAACCCTTATTATAATTGCAGCGGTAATCACATATTGTTAGTAGGAGTTACAGCCCTCTGTGAAATTACGAGATCTGACATAACTCCACAAAAACGATTTTTTCAGTGGGAGACTTCTCTACAAAAAGTGCAAGCAGAGGTATATTCCCCAACGCTCAAGTATAACCGTATATATTCTATGAAACCTATAGGAATATATATGGCAATCATTTTCATATAAAACCCTATTTGTTCTGAGCTGCCCGAATGTGACACTCGCCAAATAAAAAGGCAGAGCTGCAACTAGTGAGGGATAGATCCATATGTACATGTATAGGTCCGTAAATTTGATGATTGGATTATTACCCAATATGCGCCGTGTAGCTATGTACACACCAATATGATCCTTATTATTGGGCATCTGGCATGGTTGCTCTGCGTCTTCTCCGCTGCTTTTCCTCCCCCTGCCTGCCGACGCTTCGGTGATGGCCGGCCATTGACAGAGTCCAGTCTCGGCGGTGCTGGTGCCTGTTGGCGTTTCTCCAGCTGGCTGTTGAGGATCTGGGATGAGGTCGCCCCACCCGATGCCTTCCGGGTTCAACTTCTGCCGCTTCCCCCACAGCCTGCCCTCTTGCTTTGCCTCCCGTGGGACGACCGGGACTCGCGAGTCTTGTTGCCAGGTACGGGGGTGCAGTTGCGGGGAGATTCTTGGCGCTGCGGCGTGACACCCCCAGGCTTTTCTTTGCTATCCGAGCCTGGAGGGTGCGCCCTCCTGGACTGCGTTTCTGCCTCCTTCGGTCTGGGACCGCTGCCCCTGGCACCCAGGCGGACTTCCCCAGGCTCACCCCTCCTGATCATCCCCCGGCCAGAGCCTTTGCACGCATCTTACAGCCTTCCGTTCGCCTTTGGTTTTGTGGCTGCGTCCCCCCTCTGACTCTACGCAATGGAACCCTGCTCTCTAGGTTCCTCTTCTGGATTCTTGTCTTTGGTGACTTTTGTGCATCCCGCCATTTTTGGAGATGGTCTCCGTCTATACCCACGACCCGGACCCGCCATTTTGTTTGACCTTTGCTCCGTTCCTTCTTCCCTCCTGACTCCTCCTGATGACCCTCGATCGTTTTTCTCTTTTTGCTGGACTACCTTAAATATGTATATATATGTATATTTGTATTATATAATTGTCCAAGCCTAATCGCTGTTAAAATGTAATCCTGTGTGAATTTATTATTTGTGTGTATAGAACTCTAACCACGAGTATATGTAGTAGACCTTTGTACTTACTACCATTCCTATGTGACTTTAGAGTTTATCTGTTTGTATCGCTTCCTTGAGTGACTTTACAACTTGTACATGTGCAATTTTTTCCTGTTCATATCTCTTCCTTGAGTGACTTTACACCTTGTACATTTGCAATTTATTTATTTATTTATTTTTCTGTTTGTATCTCTTATGTAACTCATGTAATCCAAAGTCCTTATGTAACGCAACTGGTTCTTTTGTAAAGCGCTCTGACACCTTCGGGTAATGTTCGCGCTATATAAAATCGCAGTAATTAAATAAATTAAATTGTTGAGGTGAAAACTCACATGCAGCACATTTAAACAAGTAGTCTCATATGTGGAGTGTGCCTCACACTGCAGCCTTGGCGGGGCAGGATGGGGCTTTTTTTTTTTTAAGAATCTCATATATCACAGACCAGGGAGTGTGCTTGGCTATATTTCAACCCTTATGAAGATACAGGTCATTAGGAGGGGTTTAAAACATAAAACTATGCAATGAGGAAGAAACCTATGTAGAACAATTACGTTTTCTGTGTTTTAGCCATTTGTGATAGTTGGCGACCACATGGGCAATGTGTTTTTAAGCCCTTGGAAGGATCAAAAACTTCCTTTGGACAGTGCGCCATTTAAGGGAATTTTTTTTTTACCCTTTAATTTTTTGGTCTATATCAAGTACTCGTTCGGTAAAAGGAGGAGAGATTATGTTTATTGTTTCATCACAGGTCCTAGCATGCGCACAGTCGAGTGCTTCAAATTGGTCTCCTGCTAATGAACGCTTTCTCCTAGAAAAAGGAAGCAGTACATGTATGTGATGGCACATGGAGCAGAGCTAAAAACATACATCTTCCAGTAGAAGAAATACTGGGGCATATTTACAAGCCCCTTGCGCCACTTTTGCGTCACTTTTCCCATGTTAAAAGTGACGCAAAAGTGACGCAAGGGGCTTGTAAATCTGCCCCACTATGTTTTGCTATGGGTGAAATTAGTTGCATAAGTCTGCTATTAATACTTGTTCTGAAGATAAAAATGTATACTGTATGTGTACGCTACCTACTAGTTGCACAGTACACATACAGTCACACACATATTCACTCACACATGCACACACATACACTTGAACACCTAGATTCACACTCTCACTGAGCATCACACCGCATGCTCACAAATGAGTGAGTCTGGGGTGTGAGCACCAAACTATTCACCTTACTCATGTCACCCACTCACTTCTTCTGCAGTTCACCTCACTCACCTCACCTGAATTACATGAAAACACGAGTACACCTGCACATGTGAATGTACCTGAATAGTTAGGTGAACGAGTAAGGTTGTGGGTGCATGATGGCGTGCAACTAGGTGAGAATAGGAAGTTGTGTGTGCACGTGTGTGTGTGTGTGTGTGTGCAGTTAGGCTGTCTCTAGATAGAAGCCACAAGACAAATCATCTATCTACAAACGATCCCCTATACACTCAATGCTTCTTAGTGTTTTTAATAAGAAATGTTTTCACCGAACTCAGTAACACACATTTGATTCCTTCTCTCTCTCTCTCTCGTTATATATTGTAGATATTTCCAAGATACTGTCAAGGCTTTTGATCTTTGCATACATTAACACTGCCAGGAAGCTCAACAATTAATACATGTGTTGCTAGGTGTAGATAGGGAAGGGAAAATGTTTAAATTGATTAACTGCATTGATTTGCAAAGGATACTTGCCAGACAAATCCCTGGGTCAATGATGTTTTGCAACTCAGACAGTGGTGCAATTCTTCTGATCTTAGAAGATAGCCAACGCTATCAATGAGAGTGTTACTTCAGCGACAAAGGGGTAAAAAGTGGATGTCTCCTTTTTTTTTTTTTTTAACACTGGCTTAAATGTTTACATTGTTTATCTCTATGGATTTTAGGATTTACTCTCTTCCGGCAAATCAGTGCTATTTAATAACTCTGTATTATTTTTGACATATTTAATGAATTTTATGGATGTATTTATGTACAATTTTTTTTATATTATATGGATTTCAATAAAAAATATAAAAAAATAAATTAAAAAAAGAGGTAAAAAGTGATGAGGTGTGTTGAACTAGACACAGTGCCTATTCAAGGATTTACAAATGCACTTACAAAGCTATAGTTATTACACTCTGACAGCAGCACATTCAGTAGGTGGGTGAAAGCCCAAAACAAGCTTACCCAAAATCTAAGGAGTGTCGTTCACTCTCAGACAGCACTACCAAGGTCACTCTTGATATGGAAGCGTTTTCTGTTAGCAGCAAAAAATGCATATGGGAAACATATAATATTTTCTAGGATTAGGTAGCAGCTGAGAAATATACAAACACAACTTTAAAGCATGAATGTAAAAACAGTATGTTATTAAGGCGGCAGGGGTGACTTCTGTTTATTATGGGCATTACTATCAATGAAATCTACCCGTTTTCTTAAATAACTGAATTAGACATTTTACATCTAAAATATTTTCTGAACCCTCCCAGTAGGATCCTTGTTACTCTGAAAAGTAATGCAACCTGACAAACAAACCACTAAAACTTGATAAAGAAAGGATATGGACACCCGTGCCATCAGGTCTTACCTACACAGTTACTGTACTATTATTGTTCGGAATTATATGAAATAAATTTACCCCAGTTATCATATCTTACCCATGTCGTGTATTCCAGCCTGGTTTGGGCCTATCGAGAGATCTGTGGTCACAATGTTTGTAGATGTATCTATTCATAATATGGTTTCTTTTAATAATATCATTGCACAGAGTAATTCTCAGCTAGCACCGTGCCTCCAATCAGGGTGAATCTTATGATGGGATTTGTCCTCTGGGAGACTTCCATCTTACTTAGGGGTGGGCGTAACACGCGTAATTTGCTGTGGCATGATTGCACGAAAGTACAGCAAAATTGTATGAGGTTACGCAGAATTACACAATTTTGGACGTGAAGCTGCATTAGGCGCTAAGAAAACAACATTAATTGCTGGGTTATGCTACCAGCATTTAGTGCTATTTTGTTAGTCCAAAATGCACCTTCACATACAAAACGGGCCTGAGGTTGCATTTTGGACTAAGAAAATAGCACTAAATGCAACAGAACAAGAACAGCAACAGCAAGTTTTTGGTTGTGCTCACTATGTTTGCTTTTACTGACCTCCTGCAGTAGCATTTTTGTGCCATATTACTCATGCTTATGCAAATGGTCAGAATCATGTAATTTTGAGTAATTTCGCGTCAATAGAGTAACATGAAATTATTCCAATTACCCTTGCATAATTACAATTTCGCTCAGGCCTAAATTTAATGGAGCTGACTATTATTTAGTGTCTGAATTAATGTCATGCAAGCCCTCACATTTCCCATCTGAAGGGGCCCACAAGAGATCCAATGACTAATTGAGTAATTCTCAATTCATTTTATCTTTCATCTAAATGGACCTCATCAGAAGGTTTGTGAACTGAGCATTTCCCTATTTCCATCACTTTTCTCATCCGTTTGGATTAAAAATGGAGCTGTGGACTGATTTCTTCTCAGCTCCCTCTGTACCTCTCATGTGGGTAAACCTTGTGAAGTTGTTTCTCATCTGGGTAACTAATCAGAGTGGAGCTGACTGAGACTTGGGTTTTGAGCATTCCTCAGCTAGCCTCCACATGTTTCATCAGAAGAACCAACACTCATTATGTGAATTTGGAAACTCGGTTGCCTCATCTATTTTATTTCGAATTTTCAGGTCAAGTTAGTTCTTAGCTGGCATTCACATTTCCTATCTGTGTGGAGTGAAAAATGTTCACCTATTTCTGCCTTTCATTTGGATTAGACACTGGAATTCTCCTCTACGTAACTCTCTTATGGGTCGACCTATCAAAAAAGATGTGGATTAAGTAATTCTCAACTACTTTTGTGTCTAACTTGGCTGATCCTAATTATGGCTTTTAATCATCTCTGCTGGGTGACCTAATCAATGATTTAGACGAATTCTAAGCTACCAACACAGTTTCTCACCATAGGAATTGGGGGTCTGAGTTCTACTTATTTGCCTCCTCACATCTGGAGAGATCAGAGATTACAGCTGCAGCCAGACATTGATTTGAATCTGAATGTCCTTCTTCATCCTATCATCTCCCAAGGGAGTGGACAAGGTAGCAGGTCTTTTGGACTTTCTGAGGGTCGACGTGGTCCGAGTCATCCCTATGATGCTTTTTCTTTGTTTCTGATTAAATCTTGGCTTGGCATATTTTCTAGGACTAACCTCATCAAGAATTTTCATTCTGTCAGGGTTCCAGGGAATGAGCAATTCTTCTGCACTCTCCCAAGTATCCCATGTGCATTCCATAAAAGAAACCCATGTTTTGACCTGGCCCACTCTTTCCTACTTACCTACAGATATCCACTGAATTCTTACTAGTCAGCACAAATATGTGACCTCAGATAGTTCACAGAGATAGATATGAAAGCGTGTATCCTGTAGTTTTTAAAAAACACATTCAATGATGTACAGGTAAACAGCTCTTTTGCCATGATATGATTGACCCACATCTGAGGTCAGCATGTACAACTTTTTCCATGTAAAACTCATCCCACTCAGGTCAATTTCCTAAATGCATGAAGGTGTGACTCTAAAAATATACAACATACCGTTCTATGACATGCACGACTGGCTGTTGGATGAAGACTGCCCTCACGCAGCTGGCGCACATCTCTGGCACTGACTTGTTTTCCACTTAAAACAAACTACACCTTTGAAGAGCCCAGGGCCGTTATAAGAGGAGGACAGAGGGAGCATACTGCCCAAACCCAGTGCTTCATGAAGGCCCCGCCCACTTGGTCCAATAATTATTTTTTACTCTGTAATTTAAGCTTGCTGTTTGTTAATAAAGATGCACATAGCTGCGACAACACCACTAGATTGTGTCAGATGCGATTATCCAGGCGGATAGTTTTGTTCTGTTCTTAGAAGCAAGTTGCCTGGGACCGCTGAAACATCTGGCACACCTGGGACGTCCAATTCATACATTCCACGCTACAAGACACTATACAAAGCTCCAAAAATGACAGACGTGTGCCCTAAAAACAGCAGTGGCAATAATGGGCGGCCTAGCTGTTTATTCTCATGACACTGAACCACCTCACTGAGCTCAAGCTCCTTGAAACTACCATACATTTGCACAAAATAAACGCTCACAGAGCATTTTCTTCTGAAAAGAGTTTGCTTGGGATTTTTCTGACATCTGAAGCAATTTTTTTCTGACATCTGTAGGAATGTTTTAGGTTAGTCTGTTCCCCAAGATATTAGCCTTGTGTTGCCCTAATTACATATTTTCTTAACCCTTGGGTTGTCCGTGAAGCATTGCCAGATTTGATGCTGCTGACAAGATGATTGTGGTATATCTAGGATAAGATAGAACCAGACAAAAAGTATAACATTTCATATCCGGATCATATCCAGCGTGGTTTTCTGCTTGTGTACTTATATTAGGAATGGATAACCGCTTATGGGTCAGTGATGTTGCATCCATGGGTATTTAACAGCTACCTAAATAGTTTTTTTTTTTTTTTCAACAGCAGGCTTTCAGAAAGCAAAACATTGTCTAGGTTACCTTAATTAAACCGGGGAACATTAATCGAGGAAAGTAAGATACCGAACACATAATTGCCCATCAATAACTCAAATATACTCCAAATTCCCTTAATGAAGTGATGTCTCGTTCCCAATAGGAACAGTGAATTATCATGCAATCAAATACAGTGTGTGGAATCGGCATCCTTTCCCCCGGTTTAGCTCTCCTGTCACATACAAATCTCCTTGATGACTCATGAAGACTTTTGCTTTACTTCTTCATAATCTATATGTTTTAAGCAATGATAATGAACAGAACGTCCATAGTTTATGCAGTCACAATTTCTGCCTCCATACTGACAATATCATGCAATTTCCTTTAATAAATACAGGTTATTCAAAGCGTATTTCATTTAGTTTTTTTTGCCAGAGTGCTGTTTGTAATTTCACTAGTGACTTGACCAGACAAATCGTACACCACTTTATAAACTATTGTCATTTTTTGTATGCATCTTTTGTTACAACTAGCACATTAAATACTTGTTTATTTTGGTCCAAAGTGTAGCATGCATTCTGGTATGGTGTGTATCACTGATCCTAGACTGTTTTGGCCACATCACAAACTTCATTTGATAGCACCAAGAAGCTGTGCAGTGTATAGGAAAAGTTTCATAGTATAAAGTCCACACATGCCTGTGGTCTTGCATGTGCAAAATAGGTACTGGACTAATGTTCATTTGGTGTGCAAATGTGACACATTATAACTGTTTCTTTCAACCTGGTACACTTATATGCACAGAAAAGAATTATGGTGATGCACAGGTACCCAACCATCAACTATGCTGCAGTTCCAAAGTAACATCTCTCCTGACAGCACCAGAGCCAAGGGAGATTTATTCGTTGATGGCTGTATGTATTACTAGTTCAGTTTTGGTGTATATATCACCCATCTGGTTCTGCACATCCTTCAGCGTGTGAGGTTATCCTCAAACTTAACTCAGCTTTAGAGACATCTAGGAGAATATTTTTCCTACACTGCAGAAGCTTACTCACTCATTTCATAAATTTGGGCTTGAATTATCATGTCACAAGTGAAAAGATCAGTAGCTAATTAAATATGTCTTTCCATGATGTGGTGCATCGGCGCTCATCCTAAATAACTGATTATCTTCCAAGTTCAGCATTCATTTCGACTACTTCATAACACTCCCTCCTCTGATGAAGTCCATCTTAAAACGTGTACAGGGTGGAAACATCTGCGAGGTACCCATAACATGATCGTATTTTTTATTATAAGAACACATATTTCTGGCATTAGTGAAAACTAAGTACTACTATTAAAAACCAGTGCAGTTGGGTTAGAGATTAAAGTGGGAGAACAAGAACACAAGCGAACACTAGAAAATTGCCTCACAAGTGGGAACAGGAAAAGCTAGGAATGAGAGGAATGAAAGGGATTTCTGTGATGGCAGTAGGTTATTTTAAAGTTCTGTGTCTCAGGTGCCAGAAACTGGCTTGTCCGGCAGCTTAGACCCTATTAAGTAAAGTCAGCTAGAGAGCAATGGAAGAGAAAGTAGAAAAATAAGGCTGTTCTATGATTCTTGCTCTATGTTTAGATTGTTTATGTGGTAGGGCCACAAAGACTATGTTACCGCAATCAGTTCTTGAGTTTAAACTGAAGTGAGAAGAGGTTTAGTCGTTGCCGAATGAGTTTTGCCACATATTTTTCAGTTCTGGAATCAATGAAATGCTCAACTTAAAAGTTAATTTAAGTTTTCTTACATGCCTTTGCACTCTAGTTCTTGAGGCCAAAAATGCTATTGATGGGGTTACTTTGTTGTACAATTGGTGGCATTTCTGATGTAACTGTGCTGAGTTCCATCAAAATTAGCCCTTACAGGTTTTTCACTATTCAGTTGTTGGATGAAATGTGCTTTTAATGCTTATATTGTGATTTATTGCTATGGAGTTGAAAACCATCTGCATATCTGTGTGGTCTGTGTACTCATGTAGGGCCTTGAGTAAGAGTGGGCTGGAAATTTCTAATTCCTGCTCAACCCCCATTTGCACAGGGATCCACATTCTGAGTAGTGCTGTAATCACCAACCCAGCCCAATTTCACCTGGTGAATTCAGCAGGTAAAAACTGTTGAAATTTTCCAGCTGAAACACATGCAGTAAATTCCTATGCATGCGGATTTTGGTGCATAAAACATCTAATTCTGCACGCAATTCATCAGTTTCCAGAGCAAACTCAGAATAGGTGTTCTTTGCTGCACCTAGGAAATAGCCCGCCATGTTGGTGTTTAGCAGATGCTGTCAATACTCTTCTCTTTCCTGAATACTCATTATAATGGTCTACGTATTAAAGCAAACAGGGAGGCCAGTCATTTTCAGTGCAGGCTCCAATGTCGGGAATTTCTTAGCTCTAAATTACACTCTTAGACTTCAGGAAATCTGAGGTTATATGTTTATTTATACAGTGATTGAGATGAGCCCCAGCCCTTAGCTCACTGTGCCATAGTACTCCCGCTATACCTCAGTGAAGTGACCTAAATGAGTTGAAACCAGCCTGTGGTAGCTTGTGTTCCCATCTGGAATTAAATGCTTTCGATCAGAAATCCAAGCCCACCTAGAGTATCTGTTTCTCTACATCAGAAATTTCTTGCCGTTTTACCAAGTATTTCCAAAGGGAAGGTTTATATCTCGTTATGCAATGCTGCTAAGGTTTGTCTAGCATAATATCCATTACCGCCCATCCCTCCCTCGCCCTCCTTCGTAACAAATGAGGCTCCCTTGACTCCAACTAAACCTCTCCCCTTTTAAAATAAAAATGCCTCCAATCCTCTCCACCTCCTGTTCTTTTTTTATCTCCTAGGAAACTTACCTTCAGGAAATCCTTCTCCGTGGCGGGGCATGGGGGTGCAGCCTTTTTGTTCCTTGACAACGGTCTCCCAGCGTGGTGGCATCCCATGTTCCTCAGTGTGGCAGGGGAAAGGAGTGCTGTTGTGTCGTGTCCTGTCTACTCTGTATACCTCAGAGGGGGAAGATCCTCTACCACCTAGGATGGCTTAAAGCACTCGAAGTACTGAGGTGGGGAGTGCACCACTCATGTCTAGAAAGGAGGTTCAGGACATGATCGAGGCAGCAGTGGCTAGGACCCTTTAGACTCGTCCTGGAAAGCCTGTGAATGCTGTTAAGCCCAAGACTGTCTTGCCTGATATTGACTCTTCAGCCTCGAAGTTGGAAGTACCATTGGCTTCTTTAGGGGGTAAATATGTCTCCCGAGAAGAAATGTGCAATGTTCTGGCACATGTGTGAGAGAACTTAGTATTTCCATCCTTTCAAGCAGTGGATGAAGGGGGAGTCCTTTTTCTTCAGTATGGTAAACCCTCTATGTTTGCCATGCCCTTTCAGGGCCCAGTTAGGGATATGGTAATGAGGGAGTGGAAGGATGTGGATAAAAATCAGGTTCTTCATTTTCTGCAGAAGCTGTATCTAATAGAAGGGGAGGATACTCTTCCTCATTCAGTTTGCCTGGACTCTTTTCTGGTGACTCTTATTGGTAAGACTGCCATTAGTCTGGAGGATTGTACCCCACTGATGCCACAGATAGAAAGGTGGACTCTAGTATTAAAAGGGCATTTGCAACTGAGAATATGGCATTCAATGCAAGTATTTTCTTGGCTTATTCTCCGCAATCCATGGTTCAGGACAATAAGCTTGCTGTTGCAGTTCAGGAGGGTTCAGAGGGTTCCGATCTGTTAGTGGCTTTGGAGCAGCAGGCAAGGTTGCTTGCAGACATTTCTTCGGATATCATACATTCTTCGGCCATGTCCACAGGTGCCTTGATTGCGGCTAGGAGATCTCTCTGACTGAGGCAGTAGAAGGCAGACCCTGGGGAGAAGTGCTCCTTGATTAAGATTCACTTTGCGATTCAGGCCCTCTTTGGGGAACAGTTGCTCGCAATGATTTCCAAGACTTTTAAGGAACCTAAGCATGTTTTGCCCTATAAGGGTGGCTCTTCAGCCAGGAAGTATTGGAATAAGCCCTCTAAATCATTCCTGAGGCATGAGGCCCATCATTATTTTTCTTTTTTAGGAGGAGAAGGTTTCAGCCTTAGTTTTCACCTAAGTGCAATGCCCAGACTCAAAAGGGGACTGCAAAGAAGTGCTCTTGACAATCACAGTCCTTGTGAGGATCTGCCGGTGGGAGGCAGGATACACCACTTTCTTCCAATGTGGCAGCAGGATGTTTCAGATCAGTGGGTCTTGGACGTTGTGGCGAATGGTTAAGCAGCAAGTTCAAGCACATTGAGAAGCATGCCCGGATACTGGCATGCTTCTGACTCCGGTTCTGGCTGCTGGGGTAAAGCGGCAGGCTCTTCTGGAGTCATGGACTTTCTGGTGAAAGGGTCCAGTTGCAGGGGGCCGGCCGCAGAACTGGGAAAGGTGGACTGTATCATCCTTTTTTTGGTTCGAATAGTCTCAGGGGCATTTTGTCCGGTCCTGGACCTAAAATGGGTGAATTCTTGGATAAGGTCGATCCGTTTTCAGATGTTAACAATTCAGGCGATCCTTCCTCTGGTAGGTCCAGGAGATGTTTTGGCTTCAATGGATCTCGAGGATACCTATTTTCACATCCCTATCGCAGTTCCCTCTCAGTGGTTTCCTTGTTTTGTGGTAGGGAATGAACATTTCCAATTTTGCGTACTTCCCTTTGGTCTTGAATTGTCACCCAGGGATTTTACTAAGATTCTGGCTCCTTTGGTGACAATTCTTCACCCAGAAGGGATTTTCTTTCATCCCTCTTTAGATGATCTGTTGGTACAGTCCTCAAAGGAATCCCAGCTGGTGAGACATGTGGAAAGGATTTTTCAGGTCTTCCAGGAGCACAGATTTTTGACGAATTGGGAAAAATCTTGTCCGGTTCCATACCAAGACATGGTGTTCAATGGGGCTCGTTTTCAGACTACAGCGAGCTGGTGAATCTATCAGAAAGCAGGATGGTCAGCTTGCAGGCTCAGGTTCTGGCTTTCGTGGCTCAGAAGGCTCCAAGGGTGGTGGATTGGTTGCTGGTTCAGGGCAACTTGGCTTCAACTGTGTTTCTGGCTCCTTGGACCAGGTTTCACCAATACAAGCTTGTCAGTTGGATTCTCTCCCTTTGGTCTCCAGGTGCGCACAATATTCAGACCCACATTCAGAAGTCAGACCAGATCCATGGGGATCTGTTGTGGGTGCTGGAGCCAGTTCATCTGGAGAAGGGAATCTCTCTTTCTCTCATGGCTCAAGTGATGATAACAACGGCCATCAGCCTTTCGGGTTGGGAAGCCTGGCTGGAGTCGGAGCAAGTCCAAGGGTTCTGGCCTCTATGGGACTCTCAAAGGTAATCGAACTGAAGGAAGCTGAAGACTGTTCTGCTTGCCCTGGTTCATTTTCAGGCGGTCCAGAAGGGGAAAGTGGTACTGGTTCGGACTGACAATCTTGTGGCAAAGTCTTATTTCAACAGGCAGGGTGGCTCCAGGTCCCTGAACTTGACAGCACAAGACATATTCAGGTAGGCTCAGTGTTCTGTTCTGTCTCTGAATACTCTTTACATTTGGGAAGAGGACAATATCAGGGCGAGTCTTCTAAGCAGGGAATATCCGTCTTCCACGGATTTCTCTCTGCACCCATGTCTGTGCGATCGGATTGTTCTGAGGTGGAGTCAAACAGAGTTAGACCTGTTTGCTCCTCCAAAGAATGCTAAGGTGAGAAGGTTTTGGTCAAAGAGGAGGTGTCATCAGGCATGGACAAAGTACGGTTGACTTGTCCCTGGCCTTGGGCTCTGATATATGCTTTTCCACCCTTTCAGTTGATCCGCTCATTTCTGGTGTGGGTCAGGAAGAAGAGGGCTCAAGTTGTCTTGATTGTTCCTTGTTGGCCCCAAACAAATTGGTTTCCTCTCCTGGAGCTTTTGAAGAATGGTCAGTGTTGAAAATGGCCCTTTTTTCAGGGTTATCCCCAAACTTTTTGCTTCTTCCTCCTATTTTTCCTGACCTGTGTTTGTTGGCTTTAGGACTCTGGGCACTTTACCACTGCTGATCAGTGCTAAAGTGCATATGCTCTCTGTGTAAATTGGTATTGTGATTGGTTATCCATGATTGGCATATTCGATTTACCAGTAGGTCCCTAGTAAAGTGCACTGAGTGTGCCAGGGCTGGTAAATCAAATGCTATTAGTGGGCTTGCTGCACTGATTGTGCCACCCACATGAGTAGCCCTGAAAAGAGGTCTTAGGCCTGCCACCATGGTGCCTGAGCACAGTTTGTTAACTGCCATGTAGACTTGGCAAGTGCACCCACGTAGGACCCCCCTATGGTAGGCCCAAGGTAACCCCCTGGGCAGGGTGCAGTGTATGTGAAATGTAGGACATGTACTGGTGTGTGTAACATGTCCTGATAGTGAAATACTGCCAATTTCATTTTTCACTATTGAAAGGCTATCTTGCCCCATAGGACAGAATGGGGAATGCTTTGTAACATTTTACAAGCATATCTTCCCTTAAGGATAAGATAGAGAAATGGAGTTTGGTATCCCTGAACTCAGGATTTCATAACACATCTTTTAGTAAAGATGGTTTTTAAATTGTGTGTTTGGAAATACCATTTTTAGAAAGTGGCTATTTTCTTGTTCAACCATCTTGTGTGCCTCTGCCTGTTTGTGGATTGACTGTCTGGGTTTGGAGTGACAGGGACTGGGGAGGTGCAGTGGCTCCAGGAGTCTGGATGAGTCAGCACTAGGCTGAATAGGCCTGATCTGTATTTGGGGTGGTGGGAGGAGTAGCACCTGTACCTGAATGGGCTGTGCCTGCCTTCCACAATGCTGGCTCCGCCCCCCTGTGGTATGTCTGGAGACAATGGATGTTGTTGTGCACTTGCAGAGTGCCCCCCAGAATTTGTTTGAACTGGACTCAGAGCCCCTTGCACAAAGAGAACAAAGACATTTTGGGGTAAAAGTATCAGACCCAAAACCCCAGACTTTTAGATCATTCCTGGAATTCAAGAGGAACCTTTGCCAAGGAGAAGAGCTGGAGAGACTGAGGAGAAGTACTGCCCTTGCTGTGTGTCTGGGGTTGGCCTGCAGATGCTGTTTCTGCCAAGGAAAGGAGAAGGACTTTGCTGTGTGCTGTGTCCCCTGCTTGAAGGAGATCTCCAAGGGCCTGAAGTGAGCTGGCCTCCTGTTTTGAAGTCTCAGGGACACAAAGACTTCACCCCCAGCTCCCCTGAACTCTGCTGCTGTGAGTTCTAGCCTGCCAAGAGGTGCCTGTGCCAGTTTTGGGCCTCTGAAGGTTGTTGCTGCTGTTTAGGAGCTGGAAGAAAGAAGAAACGTGAAGAACTGCTAAAATCGACACACTGCTCTTCTTGCGGCTGTTTTCTCGATGCATCTCCACGGCGCGAGAAGAATTTCCACGCACCGGCGTGCCGCTGTGAAAACCGTCGCTGCGCCTGTCGTCGCTGCAAGTATTGACGCATTGAGGGATCGCGGCTGAAGATGACCGACGCAGCGCCGCTCGACGCCGCCGCATCGATCACCGATGCATCCTGCATTTCTACGCATCGTACCTGTGCGGCACGCTTTCCCGACGCCTCACCTGCGACCCGGAACCGCCACGAAGAATCGACACATCACTCCCCTTACAGACTGTATTTGAAGCAACTCGTCTTCTGCATGTCGCAGAACTGTCGCATCGCCTCCCCAAGGTCTCAGGAGTGTCACATCTCTTTGTTTTCCGACTCTGCGGCTGTTTGGCTTTTGGAACTTTGATGCATCTACAGGTACTTTTGTGAAAAGTCACGCATCTATCGTTTTCTATGGTACAAGTTCTTGAAACCTTTTGAAAGTCATATTTTTAACTGTGTATGTTGGATTATTGTCGTTTTGGTCTTGATTAGTTTAGATAAAGATATTTTATTTTTCTAAACTGGTGTGGTGTCCATTTGTGGTATTTTCACTGTGTTACTGTGAGTGTTGGTACAAATACTTTACACATTGCCTTTGGGATAAGCCTGTCTGCTCGTGCCAAGCTACCAAGGGGGTGAGCAGGGGTTATATGAAGTGTGTATCCCCTTACCCTGACTAGAAGCAAGGGTCCCTATTTGGACAAAGGTACCTACCTCTGCCAACTAGAGACCCCCATTTCTAACATTGGTGGCAGTGATGGGATTTGAACCTGTATTTGTACTTGACCCACAGTGATTTGTGTACATCACTAGTTTAGTGCAGACCACTACGCAACCACATACTGTGTTTTGTTTTTGGTTCTATTTTTGAGTAACCCTTAAAGTATCCACGCATCATGTCTCAGAAGAGTAAACCAGCAAGTAAGATGGCAGAATTGGAGTTTGATATTGAGGTTTTGCATACCTATAAAGTAGATCAGCTCAAGCAATTTTGCAAAGATTGTGGATGTCCCATGAAGAGCAGCTCCAGGAAGGAGGAGCTACAGAAGGCCTTAAGGGCCTGGTGGGAGGCCAAAGAGGCTGGGGAGACAGGTGATGCAGAGGTAGATGAGGATGCACAAGGGGGTGGTTTCAGGTCACAGGATCTGCCTGTGGGAAGAGCGGCCTCCAGGGCTGGCAGCAACCATTCCGCTAGAAGTTTTTCCCCAGAGGAGTTGGAGGATAACCAAAGGGTTAGAGATCATGAGTTAAAAGTCATGCACCTCAAGATGAAAATATTGGAAATGGAGAACCAAAAAGCTGCCATAGAGAGAGAAAGGATGGCAGAGGAGAGCAGGAAGATTTATGCCTTGGAAGAAATGAAATTGACCTTGGCACATGAATTAAGAATGAGGGAGCTTGATGTGGAGCTCGAGAGGCTTGAGGCCATGAGTGTCTTAGCCAATAAAAAGAGAAAGTGTGCAGCTCATGAAGTGAGCTTGGCAGGGTTGGAGGTGGAGTCCAGCTCAGATGTTGGCAGTAAAAATGTAGTGTCTAATGCTGAGGGAGAAGTACACACACCCAGAGATGTGGTGCCTGACTTGAAGGAGGGGGTTGACATACACCAAGGGGTTCAGGTTTATGAGGTAGCTCCAGTGGTGTGCAGTGTCAGAAATGGACTCTACCAGTTGTCCTGTCTCCTCTCTTATTTTCATCTCTTCCCTGGGGTCATTGAGGATGTTGCACTTAACAGCATTAAGGTTTATCTGGTCTAGCGGTTCCTGAGAAACTGACATTAATTTTGCAGGCATCTAGGAGGCCGTGTACTCTCCATTCTTATGCTAGGCATTTGAAAGACTTTTCAAACTGGTGCTTGAAGAAACAGGTGGATCCTACTTTGGCTAGTCTTTTTCTGACTATGCAATTCTTACAGGATGAGGCTAGCATGGGTTTGTCCGTAGTTACTCTGAGGTTTCAGTGCACTGCTATTCAGGCTTTTTGCGTTTCCTGGTGAAATCTAAAGGATGAGGAAGGGCTGATGCCGAGATTTTTCTAAGGGTTGTTGAATTTGTTTCCTAGAGCTGCCCATTCCTTTCCAAGTTGGAATCTGCAGTTGCTTTTGGAGACATCAACTGGTACCCCATTTGAGCCTCTTGTCAGGTAGATTTGAAACTGTTGACATTTAAGAATTGTTTTTCGGTGACAATTACTTTGGCCAGGCGCCAAGGAGAATTGGGGGCCTTGTCTTGTGAATATCCTTTTTGTAAGGTATTCCAGGATAGGATAGTGTTGGTTCCGGTACCATCGTTTGTGCCTAAGGTTAATTCGGCCTTTCACGCTAGTCAGACGAGGAGTGCAGATTACATTGTTTGAATGTGGGGAGATCTCTGCTGTTATACCTTGATGATGTGAAGTCGTTTCGAACAGGGGACATATTGTTTGTGAATTTTGGTCCAGCCAAGAAAGCGGGGAAACCATCTATGACTACTTTGAGTAGATGGATACGTTTTATGGTTATTTTGGCATATGAGGTGAAGGGAGTGGTTCTTCCGCTGGGGATTCAGGGGCATTCTACATGCAGTATGGCTACAATGGTGGCTGAGTTACAGGTGACCACAGTAGTGGAGTTGTGTAGGGCTGCGACAAGGGCTACTTCATCCACTTTTATTCGTCACTATTGGATTGCTGAGTTGGAAAATCTTGATAATGTTCTGGGTCACAGAGTTTTGTCCTCTATGCAGCAATAGAGTTAGTTGTTCCTGTGTATGAGATGTGCACTTTATTACATTTAGGTGTGATTGCAATTCAATTGTCCATTTCTGTTTACTTGCTATGTCTTATTCGTTACAAAGAAAGGATAGGGAGGGATGGGAGGTGAGGTGATGCGTCCATTACTGACCAATAATGGCTTTTCTCTTAGTCCTACTCCCTTGCCTTCCTTCAGGTTCCCTCCCGCCCTCCTGGTATGGAACAACTGAGTATCTAGTCTGGCTTGTTTGCATACAGAAGGTGGAGGGGGTGGGAGGTGTTTTTATTTTAAAGGGGAGGGATCTAATTGGAGGTAAGGGAGCCTTATTCATTAGGAAGGAAGGCGCAGGAGAAGGACTATGAGTAATGCCATTATCGGTAAGTAATGGACGCATTATCTCCATTGAGCCCTTTGCAATGCTTGGGTGTACCTAAAAGAGTTCATTTGGTTTTGCGACCTTGAGCCACAACCTCTGCGTTTGTGCTAGCACTGCTAAATAAGTTGTACTGACTTACCATGCTTAAATAGGCCAATGTCGGTCTAGTTTGTGTTCCTTTCCCATTCCCTTAGATGTTTCATTAGTGGGCTTATGTTACTTTTCCACATTTCCGTGTGTGTTCTGTGAACTGGTGATTTCTGGTTGTGGGATGCCATCACCAAAATCTCCATAAGGGGTCTGTTATTTCCAGCAGCATTGTTATTAACTGAAGCCCTTTCCAGAAAACATTTTGTGGGGAATATGATATGTGTGGCTGTCTTCACATATAACAACTGACCTCACTTCAGTGCCTCATGCACTGACAGAAATGAGTGAGTGAATCAGTCGGTCTGTGACTGACAAGTCATATGCAGTGCAACTTCCCAGAGTAGGCCATGTCCAGCTGTCATTGTCAGTTGTGACATATTAACAGAACAGCCAAAGCTAGAAGGCGAGAAACTAGTGGGCCTAGCTGAAAGGTATTAATATGATAACCATGGACCGTAGGGCATCAACCATTGTTTGTTTTCAATTGAAGCAATGTGAATGTCAAACATGCATGTTTCTTGGATATGTGGTGCATGGCACACACAAGCAAACACTCCAGCACTAACTTGGAGAGGGAAGGGATTGGATTAGAGGAGCATGCACAGATATTGAAGTCTGTCATCTAACTGTAACCACCAAAGAAGCAAACCACTGACTTTATCTAGCCAGTCTTATTAACGCATTTTGAGTGGTCTCCAGGAGTTGAATTATTTTCTAAGGTAGAGCGGTCCATAAACCTCATTACGGTAGCGTAAACATGCATTGACCAATGGGCTCTATTATGATTTCCCCGAACTTAACATTTATTAAAGAATTGGGCTTCTTCATCAGATACATCTATAAGAATGGATTAACCTCGTCCACTTTGTGACCAATCGAAAGTGAAGCTGTGATGAGTTTACCCCCAGGGGAAGGTAAAATCACATGTCCTTCGCAATGTCCTCTCAGATGTTGCCATCCTGCCATTCGCCAGTTATGGAATCCTGGGGATCTTCACCATTTTTGCTGGAAAAATAAACCCAGAGTCCTACTGCTAGGCACTTGTGCAGGAAAACACGCATCTTCCTGCCTTTTCCATGCATTGTGCATGCTTACACTGTAGATTTTGAGTTTGAAGAGGGACGTTGCTCACTGTGCTTATTTTTCGCAAAGGCACACAGTCATTGCAACAAATCCCTGGAGGTAAAATTATATTTGCAATTTCCTGACCAGTGCAAACACAACATTTTAGCTTTATTGTTCAGTGGTTGGTTTTGTACTCGCTAATTAATACAAATAGTAGTGCAAAATTGAACTTGCAATATTGATAGATTTCTCGATACCAGAGCAATATATGTACCCCAACCACAGAGTTTGTTAAATTTCTTGGAAATGTGTGACTGCATAACCGGATACACAATTAAGCGATTCCGAGTCATATATTGTTTGGCACGAGCAGCTGTTTCCCATGACAACATGTTTGGTTTATCAAGGAAAGAAATGTTCAACATATCAAAAGTTAAAAGAAAATTACACTACCAATTAGTGCTAATTCAAAAGGAAAACGTGCATTACGTTTGATACTTCTCAAGGAATGCCAAAGCCATGTTGTGTATGCTCTGTATCCATTACATTATTCTGAAGCTTAGCATTAATCACTGCAAGTAAAAAATCTTAAACCTCTGAGAAATTACATTTCAAAGGCAAATTAACCCAAGAAGATAATTATATTTAATAGCCCTTAGACATAAATTGTGTGCATTATGAAAATTCATTATTCTGTGACAAAGTAGCAGCTAAGAAGTTACACTAATTAATTATCTACAGAGGTGTTGGTTATCAGTATATGAAGGCAAATGGAGTTTCCATACTACATTGTGTCACTCTTCCAACCAGTACCTCAAGAATATTTTGTTCTCATTAAATTATTAGAATATGATCCCAATTTTTCCACTTTTACGTGTGTATTAGACTCCCAGACATTACTGGTTGATGTGTAATATGAATTTATATGTTTAATTAAGAACTGTCCATTTGTTAGTATTTGTTAAACTATTGATCCAGCTTCGTGTTTTTATTAACGATCATTTGCAGTTTATCAATAGCAATAACTGTACTAATAAAGGTTAGTGCAATATGTTTTTTTAAGGTATTGTACATAACTGTTTCAATTGCCTTTGTTGTTATTATGTATGTTTCAATATTTTGCACATTTACGGTTCATATGTCTTAACGGAATGCAGTTTTTAAGTGATAGAATGCCATTAGCTATAGCAGCACAGCAGGGCCGGCTCTAGGGCGGTGCGATCGGTGCCACCGTCCCGGGCGCTGACTTGGGGTGGGGGCGCCATGTTCATCTTTCAAAAGCACCTGATGCTGCCTACATTGACCCTGCAGATTCCAGACATCAATAAAAATGACAACTCCGGTGATTAATGTTCTTCCTGGAGAAAGACCGGAGCTTTGTCTAGTAAAAGTTTTGAATCATCATAGTGCAGAGGGTTAATGTGCCTGCTGCATGTAAATTGCAAGGAAAATATTAGCTATATATTTTTTGCCCAGTCTTTCGTTGTCCTAATTTTGCAAAAGGGATTCATCTGGGGAGAAATAAATTCTTATTATTAAAGAAACCCCCTAACAATGGTGTTACATTTTAAATTCTTTGTGCTTTTCCAGTCCAACGACTCTTAAACTATACTGCCTACCAGTAAGGATGACATGTGACTCCTACTCCTTGTAGGCCTCTGTCTTATGTAACCTTTCCTATATACTGATTTGCACAGCGATGATTGTCTCTGTGCAATGCGTGTGTGATGTAAAGTGTTCTGACATCTTAAAATGGTATGAGTGGCGCTATAAAACTAAATGAATCTAAGAGACAGTGGTTATGGAGACTTGGGGGGCATTGACAAATGGTGGTAGTGAGGGAATCCGTGGCGGAGGTGGTCATTGGGGGGGCGCCAACAAACATTGTTGCACAGGGCGCCACCAGTGCTAAAGCCGGCCCAGCGTGACTGGACAGGGTGATTTGGATGTGGACCCAGTTGGTACCTGGGAGAGGGTTGCGTTTTTTAGGATCATCGAGTAACAGCCCACGCTCCATTCCAGATCCTGTGGATTACTTTGTTAGTAAGTGATTCCGAATCTTCAAAAAGTTTTCAGGTCTGACTTGGCTTAGGGACATTTGCCATGAAAATCTCACTATTAGCCAAGACAGGAGGGCGACTCAGTTGTTTGGGGTAGAGCGGAACCTGGAGGAAAACATTATTCGCTCTTCACAGTGAAAGATCCTTGGGGATGACAATATTTAATGTCACTGCCGGTGTTTCGAGGGATCAGCAGTGGGTTTCTGTCACTGGGGCCGGTCCCTCTTGGAACAATTGTCAAGTAGAAGTCTCTTCTAGGCATATTGGGTAGAAAGATAGAGGAATTAGCAGAGTGTAAAAGAGGCAAGGTAGGAGTCTCAGAGCAAATACGTACTCGAGTTCTATCTTCATGAAGGGCACTCTGCTTGGGGTTGGTGCTTCTGGGGTGGCATAATTCGCAGGGAGGCGACGGTGCCCCCTACGCTTGAGTCAACTCTAGTGGAGGGGGGCAATTTGCCATTACTTAGACGCATCACTACTTCCAGGAGTTTAATAACAATAGACTTAAGTTAATTTATCTCTGCCTGCAAGTGCAGCATTGACGTATCTTTAGATCCAGAAATAGCAGCTGGGTCGAAACATGCTGCATGCTTAGTTTGTGACTGCATGTTCCTCAGCGCGGGGTTGCCTAAGGCACAGGGCGGACAATCTGTTGATTCAAGTAGAGCGTGTTTGTTGCTACATGGGACCTGAGGAGCTGCTGGCCCCCACCCAAATGAAATCTCAGTACCTTTTGCACAAAACAGGGGGTCTTAATGAAATCACCAGAGTTACGGGCACAGCTGAGTGTGAATCCAAGATTTAGCCGCATATGGAAGAAAGATCAAGTCTCATACCCGTTCAGGGGGAATTGGATCACTGGAAGACATGGATGCTTGTAGGGAGGTGACCCAATGAACCAAGAGGGATAGCCAGGCCCAGCCGATGACAGCTCTTGGCCTGGACTTCGCCCGGGCACACGTCCGGGTGCGTTGCATGCTGCGGGGTGCAGAGCTCCTTCTGTGCGCCTGCCTGGCTTTGATGACAATTTAGTGCGGCTCTCTCAGCTGAAATGAGTAATGGAGGATCTAGCCCAGGCCCTCTTGTGCGAGATTCGTGTCCCCCCCTGCGGGGAAGCAGAGATCCTTATATGCACCTGTCTGATGCCAATGACAATCAGGTGCAGCTCTACCAGCTGCAGGGACTTTAGGAGGCTGTAGTCAGGGCCACCTTGCGCAAGTTTTGTGTCTGCTTTATCTGTACGCTGCATAAGAGTTGAAGCAGTCTGTCATTTCTAGTATTGGTTCCAATGAATCTGACAGTGAGCAGAGCATGACCAACATATCACTGGCAAACAGAAGCAACTTGTACTCCTTAGTCCCCATTTTGAGAACTATCTGCAATGGTACACAGTTCTACGGTATACCAAATCACAAAGGATAGAGCAGATGACCTAGTTTTGCACCTTTATTAAACTCTATCTGAGTTGACCAGATCCTAAATGTAAGATTATGAGTCTGTTTAGTGCTGTACAAAGAGGTCGAAGCCATGATACAAACATTCATACTTTTCAGTACTTTAGATAGATAAAGCCAAAGGGCATTATCAAAAGCTTTCTGTGAAAAAGAACTAAGTAGGATCTCTGAGCTGTTTCACGAGACCACTCCTTGTGTAACATTTAGTAGCTGACAGTCATTGACACACTAATGCTTAACTAAACGAACTAATTTCCTCGACAATACATCATATTTTCACAACTGCTTATTTATGTTACTTATATATGTATTTCTGTACATATGTATGTATGTAATTATGTATGTATCTATATATGTATGAATGTGGTATCTGTATAGCACAAACCTCATTGAAAAGGCAGCAGCTCACTGTAATGGATTGGGGCGGTCCTTATAGATACAGGAATGTTCTTTCAGATCCTTTGTGCATAGGTGGAGAAGGCCAGCTACATCGTTTTTTCCTTTTGTACCTTCTTAGACTCCAGTCTATATGGTGGCACGGCTGTGGGTGTGCTGAGAGCCACCAGAGATGGCGAGATTCTCAGCAAGGTAAGCACGGATGATGGTCATGATGGCATTTTATATTATGCTGCTATTTTTGGAGCTGGTGCAGACTGGCATGAAGAGCCAATGGTTTCCATTAAGATCGAGGTAATGTGATTGCATTTCTTCCAGCCCTGGATGAGAAGTGCTGTGCCTTGTAGGATACCCTTAAGGGCAGCCAGTGTGAGGTCTGGGACTTTATAGAGTAGGTCAGTATGGCCATCCAGATGTGCCAATATGAGGGCTTGAATAGGAGTTCTGGAGTCACTTTCTGGAACAAATGTTATCACTTTCTTTAGAAGAAGTCTGTCTTTGTTTTTTGGCAATTTGATCCTTGAGGTTGAGGTTAGTGTCAAAGGCGAATTCAAATGACTTGGCATTCTCTGAAAGATGAGTTATGAGCTCCTTACAGTCAGGGAAGGATTTTAATACAACTACTAAAATGGAGATAGTAATATTTTTTCTTCCTAGATACTCAGCCGTTTACAACCATAATGTTGCAATGATAAATATGATCATATTGTCGAAGAAGTTATGCATCGTGCTCATCAAGGCACTGCCATGAAGATCAATACGTTTTTGTCAGTCCAGCCACTGACATTCAATTCAAACAATGAAAGAATGTTCGATTGTCAGAATGTTGGACAAAATGGAAGCGTTGAAGGTTTGTACATCAAAACTACATAATAATTCAATAATGGGGCATTTATGCTGTACTCAGGTGCTGTATTGCATATGTAGGGAGCGATATGATCATGGCATCGTGCTTTAAAATAGATGCTAATTCCCCATTGATGAATAAAGGGTCAGATAGATCTGTGAGGCAATGGAAAAGACTGAGCATTTAAAGTATAAGGAAATAAAAAAAAAAAGTATCATGAAAATCTGTTTTGGAAATAATCTAGGGACAGCAGTGTGATATTAATTAAAACAAGAGAAACATATCCATCGTTTATGCATAATTCAAGTTTAAACAGGTTGGTATCCATATTGTCAAATCCTCTCTCTGCATGAGTGATCAATATTCAAAGACGCTCTTTACATAGGCTGGTCTTACTTTGGTAGAATTTCCTTTAAGTATTGGCAATCTTGGGATAAAGTTCTTCATATCATATTTATTAGTGCACACTATAATGTACATTCTTTGTTTAATGTTTCCCCATCTGCATTTTGGTGTCAGTTTGGTAATTTATGCTGATGACACTCAAGTGATATTGTGTTTGTCTACTGAATCCACTGTTGACAACATTAAAGTAGAAAAGTTGTTTTCCATTGTCCAAGAGACATGAATAGCAGTCAGTTGAGTAGAAAAGCCTATACAACTGAGTTTCTTCTCCTCAATACCACACACTGGCTAAAACATTGTAGCTCTGACCACCTGTTTTCAGGTGGGTGAGGGTGATTCACTGGGTTATTTTAATGAGCAGATCTCCAAGGATGGTCAGATTAACCATGTCATCTGGTCTTCCAATTACCATCTCACACTGCGGTGAGAGGTACACCATCTTCTGTCGCTGAAAGAATTAACTAGGGTAATGCTATGAAAGCCCATATATCTCCACTTCATTGGCTAAACTTGGGCTTTTCAATTCAATTTAAGGCATTGTCTGAGGCATACAGAACACTACTGGCATGGCTCCCCGTTATATGAGAGATGCATACACCTTTCTGCTCAATCAGGAACCTGAGCTCTTAAGGCAACCACCTACTGGTGACTCCTTTTGAGTTTCAGGAAAAAAGCAGGGAGCAAATCTTCCAAAGTCATCGCCAGTTCATTGTGGTATACCCTGCCAAAAAATCACATGCATTTCTTACAGCTTCTTCCATTTAGGAAGTCTTTAAAGACCCATCTTTTTAGTAACTACCTCAGCACTTGCTCTGAGATAATGCCTACTCATCCTTTGTGGGTTTTGACACTTAATAAGACGTGAATGGATTAGACATGAAGAATGTACCTAAAGCTGCATCCCCTGCTGATTAGCGCACATGTGTATCAAGGTCACAATCCCTGATTCTATACTTGTCACCATATACTGTGTCACAGTCTGATACCACCACAGACACTATAGCGTTAATTTATGTGGACCCGTTTTAACAATGATGATATAGATTTTCATGTGGAAGTAAGATGCAGAAACAGAGGGCACTGCCGTTTATGTTGCCTTAATCAAGCATATTTATTCTTGAATTGGTACCATGAATACTTTTGTTCTTGCATATGGTTTGTGTCCCAGCGTTGCACATAGGAAAATTCAGAAGTCACCAAGAATGTTTATAATAAAGTTGAAGTTGAGACACAAACACACAAACACACACACACACGCACGCACACACCCACACACACACACCCACACCCCTCCCCCCCTATATAAATATTTGTTGGAAAATTCAGATTTGTGGAGGCAGCTGTAAAAGCTCCTTGTTTGAAAAAAGTTTTGACACACACACACACACACATTCACACACACAGTTGCTTGTTTTTCTATAGTGCATATATTTTCGCTTTGGCTTAACTTCTCTGAAAAAATTGATCTATTGTCATATATTTTGGCTTTCATTATGTGCCAGCAGGAGGAATAACTGCATTGCATAATGCGGCATTCTGAAACATTGCCTCGTACAATTTGTCAGAGTTAATTTACATGAAATGAAATGAAATCAAGAGGGATTTCCTTTCAGACTGAAACCCGACAAGCTGGAAAAAATCGCTAACCTGTCTACAAACCAGTACGCTTTTCATTAGGAGTAGTTGGAAATTGGAAAGGATAAAAGATTCTGCTCTTGTCTTCCTATGCCTGGCATTGCATTGGCCTAGAAACATATTTTGTTATGCTAAATTTATAAAGCATTTAAGCCTGAAATAGGGTGTTTAAGTTCTCAGATAAGAAAAGAGTCCCTCAATAGATGAACCGTGGTCACCGCTGGCAAAGGGAGGATGGGCAGCCAACGCACAAGCCAATAAGGGCAGCCATGCTGTTCTCAGCTGCCAGTGTTTGGGTAGGACTGAAGGGTGAAGCTGCCCATTGGGGGAAGCAGACACAACTCTACTTGGGGTGCCTTTGGATACTAATAGTGGGGCTGCATGCTAGCTCTTGGAGAGCCAGTGGGGGGAACGGAATGTAATAGTAAACAGTCAGCACCTGGGAAATGATGTTTCATGCTGTTACATCAGGAAGTAATGTCAGGAAAGCCATGTGTATATGTAGGTACATAGTATTTATATAGGCTGGGCCAGGCAAAAGCAGGCAGAGCGCTGTATAACGTCAAAAACAAGCAAAAAGTCAACAAGTGATAGGAAAGGATGGTTACTGCATTGTAATGTAATGTTCTTTAACAAGGTAAATCTTCAACCGATTTGTGATGGTAGCTTGGTACACGAGAAACAGGGATCTAGAGCCTGAATTTGGAGACTAAGACACCGGTTTGTGAACCTCATAGCTGCAACTTATGATCTTACTAGTTAGGAAGGACTATGACTGTGTAGAAACTATGTTCCTGATTTAGTTTGATGGACAGGTTACTCCATCACAAACATGGCGGATATCCTATCTGCCTTATTACATGTGCATTATATTCTATAGCAATAAAGGGGACGGGATGTCGGTCACATTTTTGACACAGTACTTGCGAGCCAAACTATAAAACAGGCCTTAGGTTTGAGAATTGTGATACATTGTATGCTTTTATATTTTTTAATGAGTACAAATTTTGGCTTTGTTTTTAAAGTTACATATTGATTTTTGCTTTAATCTATATAGTGCATTTCTAAACCTGTGTTAATATGTTTAATGGACTATTAACCCAAAATAACACATTTGATGATGATGTTTAATTTTACACCATGCTGTAGTCTTCTAAAACATCTACAGGCACAATACAAATTGATTAAATTTGAATGGTGTGTAACCAGCCGGAACAGATGATGAATGAAGAGACAGCCTCTGGTGAATGTACCATGTATAGCAGAAAATGTATGTGGGTGGCCTAGCTAGCACCACAGCTCAGATGGGCTAACAGCTACATGTTATAAAGAATCTAAAGACTTGTTGGTCAAGCATGCACATTTAAATGTTTATTCCATAACTGCTTCTCATGGCCAAACAAGCGGATGTGACAACTTTGTTTAATTCAAATTGGGACAACAAGCTCTGGCAATCCTTTTGATCTTTTTCCTTCATAAACCTGACAAGATATTAACGAAGGTCATAGCTGCCAGGCTTAATTCACAGATTGATGATTTGGACATCACAGATGAAGCAAAATTTATCCCAAGCAGGTCCAAAGTGCATAATCTGCTAACATTATTTGTTCTGATACAACAGATTAGGATAGAGTTGAAGGCAGTATTGGCTTTTCTAGATGTCAAGAAGACCCTTGACTCACTGGAATAGTACTCCCTCTTTAAAATCCTGCAGAGAAGGCCCCTATACTCTTCTCATTAAGAATTGCGTACTAGATGTTTTTGTTATAGGTAGGAGCATCCCCTCACCCATGCACTTAGCTATTGGAATGGAGCTTGTGGTGTATGGAATATCATGCTTATAGGAGTTGGTATTTCCAACTAGGAGGTTTCCTAGTGACAATATATTCAGATGAAATCCTCTTCTTTGTTATGAACCCAGATACCAATCTTGTTCCCATTATTAGAGATGGCATGAGATTTGGGGGATACGCTGGTATACAAATCATCAGGGATATAGCCAAAATCTTTGTTTTTACACAAACAACAAATCTGTTTGAGATAGACTACCAGTTGACATGGCACTCAGACTTGGTACATAAAAAGACAGGACAGAGAACATATACTGCCAAGCAAGTATGGTCCAACATTGGATTACTTGACTGTGCAGGAAAATGCAGAATTGTACTGCGGCATTCCCTTGCATTGAGGATAACTATCATTAAGAAGGTGGTCGTGCCAAAATTCCTATATTTATTACCTATTAAACTCATCACACTGAATGTAACCTTCTTTTTAAAAAAACTGCCTTCTCTTACATCAAGATTTATATTGGCAGGTAAACAGGTCCACCTCAAATGGGATTTGTAGAATCTCCCTTATGACAAGGGAGGATTCTCTGTGCCTGACTTAGAAAAATATTATTTTACAGCACAGGCCTCCTTTGTAAAGTATTGCTACTGTCCAAGCCGGTGCTTTCCACATACAGCTATGAAATAAATAGAAACTAGTACATCGTCTTGGCTTCTAATCTATTTAATCCAACTGAACTCATACAAGCTGTATGTTGTACTGCAAGACATTTGTAGGAGGAGAGAAGAAAGACTATGTATATTATGCTATGCTTACCCGCTGTTCCTCTTTTACATAAACCTTCACTAACTTCGACTGGCTAAAAGTGTTTTATGGTCTTATTAAGGGACGGGGCATAGCTCAATTGGGCCACCTATTCAAGAAGGGTATACTCCCGACTATTTTCATTCATAATTCTGAGCTAGGCCTTTTTATCTATTTTAGGGTGAGACAGGCAATGCGAAATATGTCTCAACTTCCCCACTGAAACTGTTGAGTTCATACCATGGACACATATTATGATTGTTGGACTTGGCCCTTTCTGCAGGATCATCCACAGACTTTTTACCTTCACTGTCCGGTTTTCTGACGTGTTTTTGTTGGCTTTTAGTACTCTTTGCCACTGCTAACCAGTACTAAAGTACTTGTGCGCTCTCCTTAAAACATGGTAGAATTGGCTTACACCCATTTGGAACATTAATTTTACTTGTAAGTCCCTAGTAAAGTGGTACTACTTGTACCCACGGTGTGTAAATTCAATGCTACTAGTGGGCCTGCAGCGCTCATTGTGATACCCACTTAAGTAGCCCTTTAAACTTGTCTCAGGCCTGCCATTGCAGCCTGTAGGTGCAGTTTTTAATTGCCATGTCGACCTGGCAAAATATACCTTTTGCCAGGCCCAAACCTTCCTCTTTAATACTTATAAGACACCTTTAGGCTAGGCCCTGAACAGCTCAGAGGGTAGGACGCAGTATTTAAAAGGATGAACATGTACCTCTATGTTTTACATGTCCTAGTAGTGAAAAAACTACTAAATTCAATTTTCAGTACTGCAAGGCCTACCTCTACCATAGGATAACATTGGAGTTACCTTATTACAGTTAATAATCTGTAACTTCCAATTGGGAGAAGGTAGACAGATCTAGTTTACTGTCTAAAGAATTGTAATTAAAAACCCTCTTTAATGGTAAAGTCTGATTTGTAATCACAATTCTGAAAATGCTACTTTTAGAAAGTTGGCATTTTCCTGCCCTAAGCATTTGGTGGCTACAGCCTGATCCTCGGTCACATGACTAGGTGTAGCTGGCAGTTGGAATTTGTGTATTGCACCCAGACAGTGAGACAAAGGGAAGATAGATGTTGGCAGGATGGGTCACTCTTAGTTAACGTGGGGAAGGAACTGTCACCTACCACAATTGCACATCAGAAAGGCCCTGCCTGAGCACTCCCACAAAGGGTTTGACACAGGTTTTTTGTGACACGACAAGCTGGTGCGAGGACATGGAGAAAGGGGATGCCTGTCACCCCCAGGGGATGGAAGCCTCAACAAGCTTCCTCCACTTCAAAGTGGGCACCAGGTATAAATATTGGACCCTTAGGCACAACTCTCCAGTACTCTTCTGGACTATGGACTCTGCCAGGGAGAAGGGCTGATGTGCTGCTGAAAGGACTACCACTCTGCTGGATTGCTGCTCTAAAGGACTGCTGCCTTGCTGTGCTGCCCTCATGCCATCATGTGCAGGTGAGAAGGACTGGATCTTCATTTCTAAACTGAGGACCCCAGTGTGACTCCAAGGACTAGTTGGTTGGCCTCCTGATCAGATGCCTTAGGGACATAACAAGCTTCAAACAACCTTGGATTCAGCGCAAGGACTCTGTCATCTATGAGTCATATTTTTCCAGGTGGTGCCACCTAATCCTGGACCCTTGGAAGTGGGCCTGAAGGTGCTCTGCGAGCCTATCTGTGGAACCAGCAGAACCAATGCATCTCCTCTGCGGTGTGGTGCATCTCCGGCAGAACCAGTGCATCGCCCTTGCTGCTTGATACATCACCCTCAGAACTAATGCATGGCCTCTGCTGCATGGATTTGCTGACTCAAGGACTTCTCATTTCTCATTTTAGCCCATCAGAGTCAACGCATCTCCATGCAAGGACATCGCCTTGCACTTCGCAGCTCTCCACCACTGCCGCTGCGCAATCCATCTCCTTGCCTGGACCTCGCTTCGCCTCTGCTGCTCAACATATCCTTAACACAGGACTCCACACCGCTGCGCAACCAAGAATTAAGGTACTCTTGTTCAGTGAGCCTAACTGGGTCCCCGTAGCTGGCCCGCGCTCCATCACAGTCGGCCTGAACTTGTGCCTTTGTCCTGGTTCAGCATGACCAAATAACCACAGTTTGCGCTTTGGGCTTTTTGGGGCTATTGACACTTAAAACTTTGAAATTACATTTCTCCAGTTCTACTGATTGAATTTTGGCCTTGATTTATTTATTAAAATGTACTCTACTTTTCTAAATTGGGTTGTGTTTTTACTTCATTACTGTTTCAAGTGCTGCATAAATACTTTACACATTGCCTCTAATTTAAGCCTGACTGCTCTCCGCCAAGCTACAAGAGGGTCAGCACAAGTTAATTTGAGGTTTGCTTGTGACTTTACCCTGGCAATGATGGTGGTTGCTACTTGAGTAGGGTTTCACCCCCCTCACCAAGTAACCCAATTTCCTACAATGATACAGGACTAAGTCACCTACAGATGTATTTCTAATCTTTACAAGTTATTTTTAAATTACATAATCTATTCTGTCTAGAAAATGTGGAGGAAGACTTGAAAGCTCCCATAAATGATGTTTGTTGGAAATTCTGTCATTCAAAACTGAAAATATATTAACAGACACAGATTGATACACTTTCAATTGTTGAGTAGACATAGTCTACAAAATAACTTTAAACAGGATTGACCCAGCAGTGAATCCCACATGTCATCAATATTCATTACCACAAGCTGATTTTTTCCATCCAGCATGGAACTGCCCCTGGGTTCAAATCTATTGGATGATAAGCTTTGTTTATGTACTGCAAATTAGAAACATTCAGTCCTCCTCATTTATGGGCTACTTCGCTGGCTTTCCAAAACCAGTACATAGGTTAGCAATCATTTGCATTTTCTGGGTAAATGTCCAGTGGTGATGTCATGGTATATGCGCCTTCCCGCCTTAGGCAACAAGTTTGGCTGTGAGATGAATTCTTCTGCAGTTGTACAGTGGAGACTTAGGGGTCGATTCCGATTCGGGCCGGAAAAAGCACCGACCGACTCGGATCCGGAAAAAATACCGACCGACACGTACCAGTGGCGCCCGACACGCCAAGTACGATGCAAGCCGCGATAAATCCGACCGACACGTCAGGAAACCAAGCCGACCGACCGAGCCGCTCGGAAAATAGCAATCCGGCCGGAAAAACACGCGAATCCAACCGACCGACACGCACCCGGAACAAATCCGACCGAATCGTACCCGCCAACTCCAACCCGCAAAGTACGATGCAAGGCGCGAAAACACGACCGAGTCGGACGGAGGACAAGCCGTACGACCGACACGCATACAAAACCGAGCCGAAGCAACACAATACACCGCGACCGACGCGTACGCAGCATACAAAACTGCACAAACACAGCGTGAACGAAACGGAAAACACCGTACGAGACCAATGCAGGGTCCGACTCGGTCACAAGAACGTTTCCAACATACACAAACAGCACAAAGGAAAAATCAACCAAAAAAAGGCCAAACAAGCAATTACCAAGCCAATAAACACTGGGGGGGTGGGGACAGAGAACAAAGACACACCCACAACTCCACCTATATAAAGGACACAAATCACTACCATGAGCCTTTGCAAATGCCATTTCACTGCCAGCACCCAAGAGAAAGCAACCACACACCCACAGCTCATCCCTCACACAAGCCACACACCATCAGCACACCAACAAATACCTACCTCACATACACCCAGCAAAACACACACTCACACACCCTCACCTGCACACCAACACACACATCACTCACCATCACCACCCATCACCATGCCCCCCAAGAAGAATCCCAAGTTCCTAGATTGTGAATTGGAAGTCCTGGTAGACGAGATCCTCAGGGTGGAGCCACAGCTGTTTGGCACTCTGGTCCAACAGACCCCCATGTCGCAGAAAACCAAGATGTGGGAGAGGATCATCAACAGGGTGAACGCCCAATCATCATGTCGGCGCACAAAGACGGACATCCAGAACAGGTGGTATGACGTGCGCAGGAGGGTACGGGACCTGCTGAAGATAGACTACAGCAACAGCCAACAGACCGGCAGTGGCCCTCCTGCCAAGCCAATATACCTCAGGCCCTGGGAGGAGAAGGTGCGGGCCATCCTTCCGCCAGTGAGCGTATATGGACTAGAGAACATCCCAGAGCCTGGTGAGTACACAACAAATGTACACAATAAACTGCCACAAAACACACACATCACTGTCAAGGGGAGAGTCAAACCATGCACACATAGCAATTACACAGCAACTAGAACAGAATCATCCCAAAATGTGTATGTCAGTCAGATAAACACAACACATGCCATCAAAAAAGTCACATCCAACTGTGCCAACACATGTACAAACACAACCACAACTACAGCTAGGCAGTGGCACAAATAGAACTAACACACACATCCACACATGTAGCCACCACAACAACACCAACACACAGTGAAGACCACTCAAAGGAAGGAATTCTGTGTATGCTGGCCAAGTCAGTGTAGCCAATAGCATCATGGGAGTCGCAGTCACACATATTGCCCCCCCACAACTGTCCCATCAACACCACCCTGAACCATGCTCACATCACAGGGAGTGGAGAAGGACTCACAAGATGGCTGACACTGGCTACTGCTGTGGGGAGCACAAGGCCCTGCTGCCAACTGTGCACCAACAAACAGCAGGACACCACTGACTGACATCCTGAGAGACAACTTCCACTCCCTGCAATGCAAGCACGTTCCATGGTGGGCTATCTGGCTGGCTGGGTGGGAAGGGGGACTTGCAGCACTGACTATAGTCACCAGCACCTCCCCTCACACCCCCCAACACAAACTCCACAGTACCCACCTGGTAGAATGCAATGCCCTCCATCCTAACACAAGATCCCACAAAGCACCACCACCCTGGGTTATGTTGTGTGAAGCACAGGGACACTCTTGGGACTCTTAGCCAAACAACTGCCAGGACAACACTCCCAGCCATCCTGTCAGCACAGCCAGCCCACCCCACAGGGAAGCAGAGTCAAAAGGAAGGAAGCATGGGCATGCTGGGAAGGGGGTGGAGGCAATAGCATGATGGGAGACGTAGTCACAGACATAGCTCACCCCCACAACTGTCCCATCAACACCACCCTGAACCATGCTCACATCACAGGGAGTGGAGAAGGACTCACAAGATGGCTGACACTGGCTACTGCTGTGGGGAGCACAAGGCCCTGCTGCCAACTGTGCACCAACAAACAGCAGGACACCACTGACTGACATCCTGAGAGACAACTTCCACTCCCTGCAATGCAAGCACGTTCCATGTTGGGCTATCTGGCTGGCTGGGTGGGAAGGGGGACTTGCAGCACTGACTATAGTCACCAGCACCTCCCCTCACACCCCCCAACACAAACTCCACAGTACCCACCTGGTAGAATGCAATGCCCTCCATCCTAACACAAGATCCCACAAAGCACCACCACCCTGGGTTATGTTGTGTGAAGCACAGGGACACTCTTGGGACTCTTAGCCAAACAACTGCCAGGACAACACTCCCAGCCATCCTGTCAGCACAGCCAGCCCACCCCACAGGGAAGCAGAGTCAAAAGGAAGGAAGCATGGGCATGCTGGGAAGGGGGTGGAGGCAATAGCATGATGGGAGACGTAGTCACAAACATAGCTCACCCCCACAACTGTCCCATCAACACCACCCTGAACCATGCTCACATCACAGGGAGTGGAGAAGGACTCACAAGATGGCTGACACTGGCTACTGCTGTGGGGAGCACAAGGCCCTGCTGCCAACTGTGCACCAACAAACAGCAGGACACCACTGACTGACATCCTGAGAGACAACTTACACTCCCTGCAATGCAAGCACGTTCCATGGTGGGATAACTGACTGGGTGGGTGGGTGGGTGGGAAGGAGGTCTGGCTGTCAACCAAACACAATCAATGCAGACCATGTTCACACCCCAGAGAATACATAGAAATGCCCAAATAATGCAGGACAATGTGCCACACCAATATCAACCCCTGACTGTGACGACTTAGGACAATACAATGTACAGGCCCGCACCCCGAGGCACAGTCACAACTGTCAGGTGTGTCAACCACTGATGCCTGCAGAAACATGACATACATTGTTTGTGTCTCCCAAAAACAGGTGATGATAGGGACACAGCAGCAGACGCTGAGGAGTCCCAGTCCCAGGCTCAAGAGGATGCCGAGCTCACTGGCGTCGTACAGCCTCTGTCCTCCTCGGACGATGAAGAACAACCTGGCACATCCGGTGCAAGTCAACATGCTGCACCAGCAGGACCACCAGCTGCAGCACCAGCAGGTCCACCAGCTGCACCCCTGCACCCACCCCTCCAACGACTGTCACCACGAATACCATCCCTGCCGACATGGACAGAATAAGGAACAACACCAGCGCAGTGACCCTGGACCAACCTGGGGCCATGGACACCACCACCACCACCAACCCCCAAGGTGGACCAGGGTTATCTGTGCGTGCAACTGCACACACTGCACATGTCAGCAGGGGTGGTGGGAGGGGTGGGAGACAGAGGTCGCTGCTTGCAGACGTTGCTGGTGTGCATGAAGACCCACAACTGGTACGCATAGCTGATGCGTACCAGTCCAGCACCGGAGAGCTCAGCCAGGTAGTGGGGCTCCTCAGAGACATTAAACAGCAGCAGGCTGCCCATCATGCCCGCTTGGACTCCCACATGTCCCAAGTGGAGTCACACATGTCACGTGTGGACTCCCACATGTCACGTGTGGACTCCCACATGACCCGCGTGGAGTCCAAGTGGGATGTACTACATGAGATGACGGCGGTGCACAGGGACATTTTACAATGCCTCCGCCAGATGAACAGCAACCAGTCCACACCTCCCTGTGTGCCAACAACATCTGGTACCGAACAAACTGCAACTGCCACAGGGAGGGAGGAGGACTCTGGCGGAGAGTCCCCTGCACCGCAGCAGCCTGCACTTGAGGGCCCCCCCCCAAGAAGAGGGGTCGTCCGAGGAGGGGAAAGTGAGAGGCTGATGGCCAAGCGCAACTCCCAGGAAGCCTGAACCTGTTCTGGATTTTCGCCTTTGTGCACAGACTGTTCACCCTGTTGATGGCAACACTACTCCCACACATTGCATGGGGAGTATAAGTTGGAACAATGTGTCAGACAACAGTGGCCCCGATACTGGGGATCCTGTCTACCTGGACTTTCTATTCATCTAGGAACTTGGGATTGCAAGATTCATGTACAGCACAATCCATCCTATGCACTATTATCACAATAAACACACTAATACACCATACTTGCCTCTGTCGTGATTCCAACGTGGGTGCTGTTATGGGGATGATGAACTGCAAAATTACACAGTGTATGCGAACTGCAACAGCAAGGACAACACAGGCATGTGAGTACAGGCAACGTGACACATATGAGGGAGACACACCACCAGGGCTACACAACACATACACACCTAGGCCATCTGACTCATTGCCTACACTGATGTTGCCAGGGAAGACGGTGCAATGCACAGACACCACACCCATTCCCAGTTGTAGTCAAGTAGCCCACAGGTGCAGTAAGCAAATGGCAGTCAAATGTGTGACCACAGACAACGCACATCACTAAGTGAAGCACAGGTTTATTACACAGTTGCAACATGCTGTAACCACTACAGATGCAAGGTAATCCCACCTGGCAGCGGGCACACAGTCAACAACTGTAGACTGAAGGAAGTCCATGGGTGTGGCGCACATCACCTGTAGGGACACAACAGCTACCAGCCTGGATGTGCAATCACGTCGTCGGTGGACACAGTTCACCAAACGAATCTGAAAGTACCCTGTGAAGGACAGAAATGACACACAGTCAAAAGCAATGCAGTACAGGACAGAACAGCAAAACTCATGCACAATACATGTTACAAGATACCCACCCAGAACCAAGTTAGCATGTCAACACTGTTGGGGAGTACAGCCCACCTGTCACCACACATCGCAACACACATCCTGTCAAGTAGCCCATGGACACACTCCAACAGCACCAGAGCACCACCCACACATCATGCCAACTCACATCATTCACATGACACCTCAGGATACTCACATTCAGCTAAAGAAGTTGGTGATGAGCTGTGTGCGGACATCACCATCACCATCATCATCATCATCGTCACTGGCATCGTGGTCCAGGCCAGGATCCTCCACAGGTGGCGGATGTTGGTCATCGTCATCCTGGATGAGAGGCAACTCCTTCCGCACTGCCAGGTTGTGGAGCATGCAGCAGACGATGATAATCTTGCACACTTTCGCAGGGGCATATGGGAGGGACCCTCCGGTCTTGTCCAGGCAGCGGAAGCGGCTCTTCAGGAGACCAAAGGTCCGCTCAATCACTCTCCTGGTCCGACCATGTGCCTCATTGTAGCGCATCTGGGCAGGTGTCACAGGGTTCCTGAGGGGTGTCAGCAACCACGGCATGTTGGGGTATCCCGAGTCACCTACGGACAGACAAGTGCACATCAGCTGACTTGGAAAAGTGGGCGGAATACTACAGATCAGATCACACACAATGGCACAAAGTCAGTACACACCGACAAGCCAGGCACGCTGGTTCTGCATCTGTGCCATCAACCTGGGGATGCGACTACTCCTCATCACAAAGGCATCGTGTGCTGAACCAGGGAAACGGGCACACACGTGTGTGATGGTCATGTCTGCAAGACACACCACCAGTGCATTGACCGAGTGGTAGTGCTTGCGGTTCCTGTAGGCCTGCTCCTGGGCCTGTGGTGGTACCAAAGCCACATGTGTCCCATCAATGGAGCCAATGACATGCGGCATCCTCCCCAGGGCATAAAAGTCACTCTTCACGTCAGTGAGTCGTCGCAGTCTAGGGAAATAGATGTACCGGTTCAGGAAGAGCAACATTGCCGCCAAAACATCGCGGAGCACACGGCTGAACATGGTCTGTGACATCCCACCAGCAGACGCCACAGTATGTTGGAAGGTACCGGTGGCAAAGAAGTGTAGGGCTGCCATCACCTTCACCTTGGGGGTCAGCGCTGTAGGATACGGCCGGCCAGGCTGCAAATGTGGGGACAACTGCACTGCCAAATCCTCAATCAGCTGCCTGGTGAAGCGGTACCGTCGGATGCTGTCCCGTTCCACCATCGTTGCCAGGTCTGGGAATGGCCGATGGACAGCAGGAGCCCTGCAGTGCAGAGGAGAAGTAAGCAAGATCGTCAGTCACCCCACATATGCGGCATTGAACACACTCAAGATCCCAACATACATCATCATGAGGCACAACTACATGAAGTGTGCAGTACCGGAACGACATTTATGGTACATACATGGCCAACATCTGTCAACACGGTCCTACAGGTGGCATCAATTTGTCCCAGGTTGGCCCATTGGATATCATGATGCTGTGTCACAGTCACCCCCCAGTGACATGTGAGGACAGATGTGCCCCAGGCACCACAGCTCAACGACAGGCACATTCCCAGGGACCCTGTAATGCCACATGGACACTGGCATCACCTGGAGTATCATGTGTACACCACAACAAAACAAACATGACCCCCACAGGTAGTGGCCACACTTGCCATGGCAGGAGAGCCATGGACGTCTGTGACACACACGCACAACATCAGAGTCCATGCACACACAACGTGGATGTGGAGACTGTCTCCCATTGTGCACATGAAATCAGAGACATTGTAAACACTACATGCACAAAGACTGTGGAGGGCCATCACTATTGTGCCACTGGGACACCCTGGCTCAAACATACCGTCCCACATGGGACTCACGGGGTATGTGACATGACATACACAAACACCACTGTGAAATGTGACCATGGCACATGCACAGATATGAACAGTTGCACATCACAGTGGTCACGTACACGTAACACCCAGGATCCTGTCCCCATGAACACGTGCACAGCCTGGGGGTGGCTGCCCACAGGTGACACCCACAGGACAACATGTACACCAACATACACACAATAGGAAATGCAGCCTTACATGCCTTATGATAAGGTTTGGACAGGCTGTCGTGATGTAGGTGTGCCCCTCACTCCCTGGGAGCTATCTGTGGCTGGCATATGTCCATCTGAGACAGGCATGCTGACATATGCCAGTCACATGTACAGTGATGCGTTGTACTGCAATGGACCGATCGGTGCCTCCGGCCGGCCCATTGCATTCAATGTGTGCGGGTACGCGTTGTACCCCTGTGCGCGTTGAACAGCAATGGACCGATCGGTGCCTCCGGCCGGCCCATTGCATTCAATGTGTGCGGGTACGCGTTGTACCCCTGTGCGCGTTGTACTGCAATGGACCGATCGGTGCCTCCGGCCGGCCCATTGCATTCAATGTGTGCGGGTACGCGTTGTACCCCTGTGCGCGTTGAACAGCAATGGACCGATCGGTGCCTCCGGCCGGCCCATTGCTTTCAATGTGTGCGGGTACGCGTTGTACCCCTGTGCGCGTTGAACAGCAATGGACCGATCGGTGCCTCCGGCCGGCCCATTGCATTCAATGTGTGCGGGTACGCGTTGTACCCCTGTGCGCGTTGAACAGCAATGGACCGATCGGTGCCTCCGGCCGGCCCATTGCATTCAATGTGTGCGGGTACGCGTTGTACCCCTGTGCGCGTTGTACTGCAATGGACCGATCGGTGCCTCCGGCCGGCCCATTGCATTCAATGTGTGCGGGCACGCGTTGTACCCCTGTGCGCGTTGAACAGCAATGGACCGATCGGTGCCTCCGGCCGGCCCATTGCATTCAATGTGCGCGGTACGCGTTGTACCCCTGTGCGCGTTGTACTGCAATGGACCGATCGGTGCCTCCGGCCGGCCCATTGCATTCAATGTGTGCGTGCAGCGTTGTACCTCTGTGCGGCGTTGAAAGCAATGGACCGATCGGTGCCTCCGGCCGGCCCATTGCTTTCAATGTGTGCGGCATGCGCGTTGTACCCCTGTGCGCGTTGAACAGCAATGGACCGATCGGTGCCTCCGGCCGGCCCATTGCATTCAATGTGTGCGGGTACGCGTTGTACCCCTGTGCGCGTTGAACAGCAATGGACCGATCGGTGCCTCCGGCCGGCCCATTGCATTCAATGTGTGCGGGTACGCGTTGTACCCCTGTGCGCGTTGTACTGCAATGGACCGATCGGTGCCTCCGGCCGGCCCATTGCATTCAATGTGTGCGGGTACGCGTTGTACCCCTGTGCGCGTTGAACAGCAATGGACCGATCGGTGCCTCCGGCCGGCCCATTGCTTTCAATGTGTGCGGGTACGCGTTGTACCCCTGTGCGCGTTGAACAGCAATGGACCGATCGGTGCCTCCGGCCGGCCCATTGCATTCAATGTGTGCGGTACGCGTTGTACCCCTGTGCGCGTTGTACTGCAATGGACCGATCGGTGCCTCCGGCCGGCCCATTGCATTCAATGTGTGCGGGTACGCGTTGTACCCCTGTGCGCGTTGAACAGCAATGGACCGATCGGTGCCTCCGGCCGGCCCATTGCTTTCAATGTGTGCGGGTACGCGTTGTACCCCTGTGCGCGTTGAACAGCAATGGACCGATCGGTGCCTCCGGCCGGCCCATTGCATTCAATGTGTGCGGGTACGCGTTGTACCCCTGTGCGCGTTGTACTGCAATGGACCGATCGGTGCCTCCGGCCGGCCCATTGCATTCAATGTGTGCGGGTACGCGTTGTACCCCTGTGCGCGTTGAACAGCAATGGACCGATCGGTGCCTCCGGCCGGCCCATTGCTTTCAATGTGTGCGGGTACGCGTTGTACCCCTGTGCGCGTTGAACAGCAATGGACCGATCGGTGCGCACCCATTGACAATGGGCTTGCCTGGCAACGGACGCGTTTTTGAATATTCGAACGAGTCGGTTGCTGGAAAATCAGTTGGTCACCCACAACAATGTTGCAAAATAATGTATGTCATGAAGTTGAAGATTTGAAGGATGCTGTGGGCGTGTTTTGGTGCTGCTATTCCATGGATTGGCCAGATTCAGAAGATGCAAACGACTTGGACCTATCACTTTGGACACAAGGGACAGTATCTGCCTCTCCAGCACATATATATTGCTGCATGTTCCCCTGAGAGCCCACTTGCCTGCACTACATGCTCCAGGACGACATCTGCCACTGCACTGCTGCTGTCTCTGCCCCTCTGGACCCTGCAATGGCACGTACTGTGGAGAGAGCCCCAGCCTTCAGCCTTGAAGAGAACCAGGCCCTGCTGGACAGCCTACTTCCACAGTACAGCAAGCTGTATGGGACACCAGGGGAGCAGGTGAGTGTTCTGTGCACTGCCTTTCTGAATGTGCATTTTGTCTGACTAGCAAGGCTGAGAGTCAGCACACCACTGGCTAGCAGGCTCACTGAGTAGTTGTCACCCCCCATAGTGTGTAGTGACTTGCACTGGACAGGTATGGTGCAGTGACAGTGCTTCTGAACAGGGTTTTACTCCCCATGCTATGATACCATGTAGTGACTTCTGGAAAACTGTCCATGGGCAGCCGTGCACTGCCTGGGTACACCATGTGCCCCTGTGATTGCGACATGTATATGCAACTGTGTCATGCACGGATATGTTGCATGTGTAGTAATGTCCTTATCACTTTGTCATCCTGACAGGCTTCTGCCCATCGGAAGCATGAGATCTGGAAGGACATCGTCCGGGCTGTCCGGTCCGTGGGGGTCTACAAGCGCCGGATCCGCAACTGCCAAAAGAGGTGGCAGGACCTTCGGGGCTGGACCCGGAGGATTGCACGGGTCCAGCTGAAGCTGTCGCCTCCTCGCAGGAGGGGCGGAACACGGACCCTGACCCCCCACATGCTCAGGATCCTGGCGGTGGTCTTTCCAGACCTGGATGGGCAGCTGAAGGCCAGAGAGCAGCAAGGAGGGGGTGAGTCAAAGACTGCACTGTGTACTCTGTCTAACATGTTATGTGCCCTCCTCGGGCCAGGTTGAACTGCCACAGTACAGCAGTCATGTTGTCCAGGAGCCATGTCCCTCTATTGTGCACTGCCCACTCCTCATCTGATACCCAGGTGTGGCCCTTACATGCAGGGAATTCTGTCACTTAGGACTGTGTCCTTGCAGTTTGCTTGACTCAAGGTGGGAGACAGCATCTGTTTCCCTGACTCTGTGGTGGGCATCATGGGTGGGTCCATTGCTTACACAATGCCTGTATTCTGACATGTAGGGTAGTGTCACAGGTCTCCCATATGTCCAATAGGTATGACCTGGACAGATGAGGGTTAAGAGGATGTGTTGTGGGGGGATGTACATGTGCACTTGTGCAGCTCCAGGACTTGCATTCCCCATGACCTACTATTGTGACACAGTGCAGAGTGTTGTTGTCTGGCTGCAAAGTCATACATCACTGAGACAGTGATGTATGACTTTGCAGTCATGCCTCCGCCATGGCATGTGTCTACTGATTGGTGATCCTGCAGGGGAGTGACATGTGCTACATGCACACCATAGTGGCGCTGGCTATCAGGACATGGGTGCATCATGGTGTCTGTCGCTGGTATGCATCACATGCATTTCCTATTTGACTCTGGGCATCCCTTACATCCGTAAACCTGTACTGACTCAGTGGCAAGAGCTGTGATGTGTCCACACCGTGTCCTCTGCACTGTCCAACTACTGTGTACTTGGTGCATGTGTCAACACTGGGGTGTTGCAATCCAACAGACACCAGACAGATGGGTGCAAGGCCATGTGGGATGTGAGTGCCATGCTTGGCATCAGACTGACAATTGACTTCTCCTGTTCAATTAGTGCACTTTTAGCAATGTACAACTAATGATGCCAGGGCTTGCTCTGGGATGTGCTGTGCTCACAGTGGTGTGTGCGTTATGTGCAGGTGACTGATGTCTGTCTGTTTCCCCATTGTTTGCAGATACATCCACGGCCACGGAAGGGGACAGCTCCACGGACCAGGAGGAGCCGGAGAGCCAGACTGGGTCAGCAGCCGAGGAGTGGTCGGAGGGACCCAGTGGCACGGAGGGCGAGGGAGCCACACCGAGGAGTCCTCAGCAGCATCCACCTCAGCTGAGGACCAGAGCAACTCGGAGGATGACTCCCTTGTGGAGGCGGGTGTCAGCAGCCACCACACCCCAGCTAGTGTTGCTGTCCCCGCCACCACCAGCACCACCACCGCCCTCCCATTGGCTCCCATTCCCCAGGTCCGTGGAGGCTCCCATGTCCGGGAGCGTGTCTCCTTTGGGCCAGGCACCGCACCCCCTGCCCCTGTGTCCCCTGCTGCCCTGAGTGAGGAGTCTGTGTACCTCCTTCGCCAGCTCCATGTAGGGCAGACAGCCATGCTGAGTGTCCTCCATGCGCACACCGCGCTGTTGACTCAGCTGGTGTCGTTCATGGAGGGCATCTCATCGGGCATGTCTGACCTACAGAGGGGCAATAGGTCCATGGACTCCTCCCTGACGGCAGCAGTGTCCCTCCTCAAACGGTCCCTCACCCCTCCTGCCTTTGCTCCATCCACACTCCCCAGCACCTTACCCATCCCAGGCACACACACACTGGCACACACCAGCACACACACATCCAGCACACTGACACACACGCCAATGACAAAACGCACACGCAAGCACATTCAGGGGACTGAAGCCAGACTCACAGGGGATGGGGCCCTGGAACACACACACGCATCCACATGCACTGCGCAGTCCTCAGTTCCCTCTCCCTCCAAAGCACCCTCCCTTGCCTCACCTGCAACCCCAAAGTCACAGCAGCTCTTCCTCTGTGACCTCGGCCTCTTCCCCACCGATGAAGCTGCTCCAGCATCCCGGGGGAAGAGGAAGCCCACCCACACGGAGCAGAGTGCCCCTCGCCCCCGGACACCCTCCCCCAGGCGCAGACGGACTGAGGCCCCCACCCGCAAGTCCCCCGGAGTGCTAAGAGCAAGACCCCGCCACCGCCCTGCAGCTCAGGCACAAGGTCTCCGTCCTCCATCCCTCAGGCCCCCACTGCACAGGTGCCCCCACCACACCCTGCCCCAGGTTCCCCCACCCACAGATATACCATCCCCAAGATGCTCCGGCCTTCTCCCCCTGCCACTTGCTCTCCCAGCACCACACCCCCGCTGCGCTTGTCTGTGCCACTGATGTGGTGAGGGTGTCCTCCCCTCTGTCCAACCCACCTTGCCTGTTCCCCATTCTCCTCCCCTGGAGGTAGGCACTGCAGTGGAGTCCACTACCGCCCTGTCTGACTTGGGCACTGCAGTGGCGGACCTGTCCACCCCATCTGCAGGGTCCACTGCAGTTGTGCCGGCACCCACGACATCTGTGTCATGCCCCCCAGTTGTGCCGGCACACACCATGTCAGACACCTCCACTGCAGTTGTCAGTGGCTCTCCAGCACCCACCACCCCTTCCCTGACTCCCCCTGGTGAGCCCTGATCCTGTCCCTGCGGTGCCTGGCCTGCCCCCCGGTTGCCCCTCCTAGTGGATTGTCCCTGGTATTGTGCAGGCATGCGTAGGGTGACATCTGCCAGTGTCACCCTGTTTGAACTTTGACAATGGACTGGCCATTGGCCTTTGCTCTTTTTTCAGGACTTCGTTTGGCCTCAACACATATGCTGAATAAAGCAACTTTCTTTTCTCTAGTGCTCATGCTTCAGATGTACATGTTGTTGGTGCAGCTAACCATGCCCTTGCTGCAGTGATGGTGATATCTGGTCTCATGATTATGAAGTGTTACTGTGCAGGAACCCATGTGGTCCAGGGGGAATGTGTCCTATCATGTGGTGTATCCATGTCATCAATAGCAGCATCTGAGGGTGTCATGTGTTCAGTATTTGGCAATGGGTTTCCTACTTACATTGGCAATTTCACATCTGTGGCTTCCACCCCTGCACATCTGTTGTGCCTGCCATCGTTGCATTTGTCTACTTCCCTGACCGTGTTGCCATCTCCAGTGGACATGCAGGTTTGGGCATCAATGGGGAGGGACTCATCCGTGTAGTCAGTGCAACATTGCTATACAAGTGTGTTGGATCTGTGCTGATGATTCCGTTGGCACATCCATGACCAGGCTGATGTGATGGGAGCCCTCATTTGGTGCTAATTGTTGATTGTGTGACCAAGTGCTCAGCTGACATGATGGGGCCCTACTGAGGCAACATATGGCACAGCTTTCCTCACACAGGAGTGGAGTCCCCTCATGGCAGTGTGTACACGTGTGACATTGCCTGCGCCCAAGGTGTGTGTTGTATGTGCATGTCTGTGTGTTCACTTCCATTCATCTGCGCATGCTGTGATCCCTAGTGTTGTACCTGTTTGTGATGCTTGCTGACTTGAGCTATGTTCCCCCAAAGTCTTCTCCCTGTGTTCTCTGTGATGTGGGTGCATGGCACATTACTGGTCATCAGGGTGTCACCCATAGGTGTGTTTGCTGTCAGGGCAGAGTTTGTGTGCTGACGCAGATGGGTCACAGTCAGGTTTCCCTTTGGCACTTGTTGTTTGCCCCTGTCATGTGATTTCCAGTTTGTGTTATCTTTCAGTGATTGTGACACGTTGTGTGTGTGACTGCTGGCACTCCTTAGGGTCCGGGCTGCAATGTTGGTTGTTGTCTATGTGTGTTCTTTGTGGGTGACCTTGGTTTCTTCATTGGTGTGTGACTGTGGCTGGGATCCCATTGGTCGGTGTGGTATTGCCGTCATGTCCATGTACAGCGTAGTGTGCAGTGTGTCAGACATTCAGGAGTCTTGTTGAGTGTCCATGTGTGATGTGTTTCTACACCTTGGTTCCCACCCACCACCCTGGAATAGTAATGGGTGCATGTGCAATGTCACCAGTGCATGTGTACTTCACTGCTGCACATTGTTGGAGGTCGAGGGGTGTGGTGTTGAGTGTGTGCAGATGAGAGTTGTTGCCCGGCTAGTCCCCTGCCTCCATGTTGGCCTTGGCTTACTGGCCATGCTGATTGATTTGTGCTTGTGTAGGTGTGATGGTAGTTAGTTGCTCAGGACACCTGACTGTGGTTCACAGTGTGAACGACATTTAGCTTTGTCATCACAGTGGTATTTTTCTTCAGCCCAGGGTCACCACATTGTGGGGGCCCTGGGGGTGGTGCTGTGGTGTGTCTGTGACTTGCTGTGTCAGTTGTTGTTCCTACGTGCCTGTGTGACATGTGTGTTTTGTGCTCCCTCTCACCTGTCAATGCCTGCTTGCCCACATAGGGGATTTGGATCCATGAGTTACCTTAGTGTGGCAGTGTATGCACATCTGTATGATTGGTATTCAGCTCTCCTCATGTGTTGTGTTGTTGCCTGGGGACAATGGCACCCCCACCCCTCACCTGCTGTGTATGATGACAGTGTTGGTCTGCCTGTTTGTGTTTGTGCATCTGCACCACTGCATTGGCATATCTTGGGTGTGCCATTGGCTGTATGTTGTTTGGTGTGTTTCCCCTGCTGTCCCTGGGACTCCTAGGTCATCGGTCAGCACAGTGATCATGGTTTGTGTGTCCCATTGCTGCCATGGTATGGTATCTGTTCACCTCACATCTGCTGTCTCCACAGGGTATCTGCATTTGTGTGCCCATTGGTGCAAATATGTGGTTCTGCATTCTGATGGTCACTTCTGTCATTGTGTCATTGATGACTGTTGACGGTCTCAGCCACCATGGGTGTTGTTTGTCTGCACATGGCCAAAGGAATGTTTCATTTGCACTGCAGTATTTGGCTCCCCCAATTTATGTTGCAATGGGACACATACACTACTTTGCCACAGATGAGTTTTTGGTTCTGTGACCAGGAATGATCCATGCAGTTTGGCAGTTGCAGCTCTTTCTTTGTCAACAATTACCTTTTGGTCACTGTGATGATGAGGGTGTAGACCCCATTGCCACAATGGTCAAAATGTGCTTCAGCTATGGACCCCACACTTGCCTTTTGGTCACTGTGATGATGGGGGTTTAGACCCCATTGCCACAATGGTCAAACTGTGCTTCAGCTATGGACCCCACACTTACCTTTTGGTCACTGTGATGATGGGGGTTTAGGCCCCATTGCCACAATGGTCAAAATGTGCTTCAGCTATGGACCCCACACTTGCCTTTTGGTCACTGTGATGATGGGGGTTTAGGCCCCATTGCCACAATGGTCATGGGCTGCTTGCATTGTGGGTGCCACACACATATATGTGTGGCACATGTGCTAGGGGGTCACATTGTATGTTCAATGTCATGTTCGGTGTTGTAGGCATTTGACACAGCCTGCTCACACGCTTGTCATGGTGGTGGGGGGATGTCTTAATCTTGCATTCCCTAGGTTGTGGTGTGCTTGTTGTGTCATGCATTGTCCATCCTATGAGTGGGGGTGGTAGTAGTGGTAGGCATCCAGCCCCCTGGCTAAGGGTGGTGGTAGGCATCCAGCCCCCCTGGCTAAGGGTGGTAGTAGTGGTGGGCATCCTGCCCCCTGGCTAAGGGTGGTAGTGGTGGGCATCTGGCACCCCCTGGCTAAGGGTGGTAGTAGTGGTGGGCATCCTGCCCCCCTGGGTGAGGGTGGTAGTAGTGGTAGGCATCCTGCCCCCCTGGTTGAGGGTGGTAGTAGTGGTAGGCATCCAGCCCCCCTGGCTAAGGGTGGTGGTAGGCATCCAGCCCCCCTGGCTAAGGGTGGTAGTAGTGGTGGGCATCCTGCCCCCCTGGGTGAGGGTGGTAGTAGTGGTAGGCATCCTGCCCCCCTGGTTGAGGGTGGTAGTAGTGGTAGGCATCCAGCCCCCCTGGCTAAGGGTGGTAGTAGTGGTGGGCATCCTGCCCCCCTGGGTGAGGGTGGTAGTAGTGGTAGGCATCCTGCCCCCTGGGTGGGGGTGGTAGTAGTGGTAGGCATCCAGCCCCCCTGGCTAAGGGTGGTGGTAGGCATCCAGCCCCCCTGGCTAAGGGTGGTAGTAGTGGTGGGCATCCTGCCCCCTGGCTAAGGGTGGTAGTAGTGGTAGGCATCCTGCCCCCCTGGTTGAGGGTGGTAGTAGTGGTAGGCATCCAGCCCCCTGGCTAAGGGTGGTAGTAGTGGTGGGCATCCAGCCCCCTGGCTAAGGGTGGTAGTAGTGGTGGGCATCCTGCCCCCTGGCTAAGGGTGGTAGTAGTGGTGGGCATCCTGCCCCCCTGGGTGAGGGTGGTAGTAGTGGTAGGCATCCTGCCCCCTGGCTAAGGGTGGTAGTAGTGGTGGGCATCCTGCCCCCTGGGTGAGGGTGGTAGTAGTGGTGGGCATCCTGCCCCCCTGGGTGAGGGTGGTAGTAGTGGTAGGCATCCTGCCCCCTGGGTGGGGGTGGTAGTAGTGGTAGGCATCCAGCCCCCCTGGCTAAGGGTGGTGGTAGGCATCCAGCCCCCCTGGCTAAGGGTGGTAGTAGTGGTGGGCATCCTGCCCCCTGGGTGAGGGTGGTAGTAGTGGTAGGCATCCTGCCCCCTGGTTGAGGGTGGTTGGCATCCAGCCCCCTGGGTTGGGGTGGTGGCGCGCATTCAGGCCCCTGTGTGCATATGTGGCATTGGTGATGGGCATCCCGCCCCTATGGTGCTGCTGTTGCTGGTGTAAGTATATTCAGATTCCCAGTGTATGTGTGTGATGTGTCGTGTACGTGTTGTATGTGTTTTGTGGTTGGTGTCTGACTTACCTTCTGCGCCGTACGCGTCCGTGCCTGTTCCGGTAGTAGATGTAGAATATTGGTATGATCGGGACGAAGGGATTCATGGTTGGTTCGTGTCGTTCGTCCTTCTCGTTGCTTCGCGTCGTCCTCGTCGCTTGGCTTCGTCCTCGTCGCTTCGCGTCGTCCTCGTCGGTGCTGTGTTCGTCTCGTAGCCGTGGATCGTGTTGTGGCGCGATTCGGAGCTTATGTGCGCCTCTCCCGGATGCTTTGACGTGCCGTGCGTAGCGACGGGTTCGGCGCGTACGGAAGCGCATCGTACTTGTCCGGCCGGACGGGGCTGCATTTTCCCTTCCGTGCGACTCGATTCGGCGTTTCCGGATTCGCCTCGGTCGGAGAACAGGACCTGGTTTGGGTGAGTACGGCTCGGCCGGGATTTTTGCTGTTGTGCGCATCGTACTTGCTCGTTCGGTGTACTGTACGGATCGGTCGGGAAACTGGCTTTCGCATGGCTTTTTTCCCGACCGAATAGTATTGGGTGCGCCTCCGACCGAGATCGGAATCGGCCCCTTACTCTTTTCTCCAGCCTATCAATCTGCATCCTTGTGACATATGGGGAATTTGAGAGATTACTTCTTTGACTCTGATTCATCTGGTAAACAATTGGTGTATAGTGTATTCATTCTTAGGGACCTGAGGGAAGAGTTCTGGAACCCTGGGTACTATTATGACATTGAGAGGATGAATCTCCTTCTTTTGAATTGCACTAATGAGCATTGATGCCGTTCTTCATGCAGAGACTATGGGGTCGATTCCGATTCGGGCCGGAAATTTCACCGACCGAGCCGGACCCGGAGAGATTTCCGACCGAATCGGACCCGTGCAGTCCGACCGAACGAGTACGATGCGTCCGTATGTTATCGGACTCGAGTCGGTCGGACTCCCATTGAAGTCAATGGGAGCCGGTCGTACAACGCGTACGCGGGCTCCCATTGACTCAATGGGTGCGAGTCGGACAAGGGCGCCCCTACAGCGGGTACGCGGCGAAGCGATTCGCGCCGTACACGCACAGGTAGGGGGACCCATGGGTCCCCCTGTGTGCGACTCGCGTGGCTACGCGTACAGGGGAGTCCGACACGGACCCCCAAAGTACGGCTCCGACAGCTCTTACGAGCCGGAGTGCGCGGCTCGGTCGGACTGCTCGCGGCGCGCATCGTACTTACCCGGCCGGGAAACGTCTCCATTGCGCGGTGCGAGTCGAGTCCGAGCGAGTCGGTCGGAGCGGTTCGAGCCGGGAGCGGAGTCGGTCGGAGCGGTCGGGACGCCCGGACGAGTCGGTCGGCGATTTCGCATCGTACTCGCTCGGCCGGACCCGCGTACGGTTCGGTCGGGAAACAGGGCTCCGAATCGGATCCGGTAAAGCCGAATCCGATTCGGAGCCCTACCGGCCGAGATCGGAATCGGCCCCTATGTCTTGCTGTTTCCAGGAGGTTTGAAATGTTACTTTTCAAAATGGAATATATTCCAAGGACCTGAGTTCTTCCTTTGTATGCAAGATATATTTATACCTGTTGGAGGGAGAACTACATTTAGACTTTAATAACATTAGAAACCCAGTTATGACACTTTCTGAGAGCAAATTAATAAGCGTGCACCAACTACACCTTCAAGAAAACATGACAGGATAAGAGAATCTTCAGTTACTGCATCGCAAAAGAATACAGAAAGCTTGTAGCCTAGATGATATCATTTGTACAAATGATATAGATTGTGATTTACTAAGTGACAAAGTGCTATATTTCATTAACGTGTGCTAGAAATATGTAAATGCTAACATCTCATGTTATGGAGTTTACATCTAATTCTTCTTTATTATCATTTATGAGCATGTTTAACTAATGAAGAATTTATCAAACATTAAAATTTAACCTGATTATGATGACACATATTAAAATCTTTTTGTGTGTGTAGATGTGTGCACCGAAATGACAAGAGAAAATAGGTTTTACACATTCCTAATTTATGATGCTTTCATGAAACTTTCAGAAATTGTATCTCATGTGTACTAATGTTACACACCTAAAACGAACTTTTAGTAATAAGATTATAAATATATTTACACGTTAGTACATTCGAAAAGCAGAAATACACTATACTGACACATGTTGTTTGTAACCTTACTACATGATTTCAAGTGCATTAGAGTTATACAAGAATCCCAATGTCTTTTATGTTCTCTATGAGTGTATGTTTAATAATCACATATATTTTACGTTATATTAGCTCAATTTAATGTAGGGCTGACTCCATATGTGACATCTCTTGACTTGCTGAATCTACTGTTCATGATAGAATTCTTCAGTATAAACAATACTGTGAAACCGTGTTTTCTTTCCTGAGTTCTCAAGACTCTTTGCAACAGTTTTCCATACAATCTTGAACAGCTGCCTGGGAAACTGCCCTCTTGAACTTGTTTATGTGCTTCTGCTAAAGGAGCATTGTTCCGACGTGCCACATAGTGGATTGCTTAAGGACTGCGTAATTGTACCACCTGTTTCTCTACATTTTGTGTCTTCTTTATGTCGTCTGACACCCATCCTATATGAACTGACGAATGGTCTGAATGGTCTGACCAGATGAGGTGATTCCAGGAGGTGCCACCCTCGAAACTTTAAAAATATAATATTGCCTGATTGAACTGACAATTGCGGGATTGCTGATTTGCTGGCTGGCGGACTGACTGGCTGGTACGCGAGCATGCTGATGGTGACGGATGAGTTGCTGGTAATCCTGTGGCAGAAACTTTGCAGAACTTCCTTGGCAATCTTGACTTGTCTAATGTGGACTCATCTGCTTTCCCTTTCAAACTGACGCATACACCATATGCGCCTAGTGGTCTTTTCCTTTCTGGTAGAGTGCTTGAACTAGCATGTTCCATGCCCCTTCCTCAACTCTTGAGCTTTGGAATCTTATCTTGAATGTCTTATTAGAATCTAACCAAATCTGTCTTATAACCTGATGCAAATTTACTGATGCACCCGTTTTACCTTAACTTTTGATAAACTATACTAAATTTGACTATTGGCTCAGCTTTCATGATTATTTCTATTCAAGTGAATGTGCATTCTTAATTTGAGATTACTAATGACTAGAGGAGATCATTTTAGAGAGATCTCAGAGCATCAAATACCAATGCTATTATTCTGCATAGCGTTAACTGAGCTCTTAGTGTGTATGATTTTGGTTCGCCACGTTTCTTCAGAAGATTTGGGCTTGCCATGATAATCTTTTATCTTTACAACATTGTTTTGAGAGTAATTTACATGAGTCTAATCTCTTGTCTCCAATTCCTAGTCCTCATTGGATGACTGTCGGGACCCTTATGTCCTACCCATTTCAGCACAAAACTAGGTCCATTGGAGGTCCATGAGAGTGGTATAAATGGAATAATAGGAGAAAGTAAACAAACGTTTTCACATTGGGCCCAGTAACGGTACAGCATACCTGAGATAATTCTTGGTGTTGTTATTTATTTTTTAACAAGTTTAACAATAAAAACATGCTCCTGTTGTCACAAACATGGAACACATCATACAAATGGCAATTGAATGTCTTTTTGACAAACTCCATGAAACTGACTTTAGCAAACTTCAATCACACCACATCACAATATAAAGCACGTTGGGTTCAAGTGCATTGCATACTCTTAATGATATTCACATACATCAACTGTTTTAAAAAAAAATAGGGTTCAAGAGTATGTTTTTGAAAATAAAAAACATAAAAATGATGCCTGCCTTAAGAATTTCAAGAGCAAAAAGAACAATTGATGGACAGAATGCAGAACAATGTCATACATTCACCCCAGTACAGAGATCTGGGCCTAAATCCATCGTTTTTTTGCTCACCATGCCATTCCAGTTTGGACCCAGCCATATGCAAATCAGTCTTGACCCTGCGCCCAATGGGAACAGTCCAGCCCGAACTGCCAGGCCAGGTCCTCCCTGGACTGGAAACAAGCATCCTAGGACCGGTTTCGGACTTTCAGCCCTCATCAGCCAGGATAGCTTGATTTCAGTGGCATGGAGAGCACGGGACCCACGTCTGGGCATACCCGTCCCACTCGGGGTGACAAATGCAAAAAGAACAATTGATGGACAGAATGCAGAAGAATGTCATACATTCACCCCAGTACAGAGATCTGGGCCTAAATCCATCGTTTTTTTGCTCACCATGCCATTCCAGTTTGGACCCAGCCATATGCAAATCAGTCTTGACCCTGCGCCCAATGGGAACAGTCCAGCCCGAACTGCCAGGCCAGGTCCTCCCTGGACTGGAAACAAGCATCCTAGGACCGGTTTCAGGCTTTCAGCCCTCATCAGCCAGGATAGCTTGATTCCAGTGGCATGGAGAGCACGGGACCCACGTCTGGGCATGCCCATCCCACTTGGGGTGACAAATGCAAAAAGAACAATTGATGGACAGAAGAACAATGTCATACATTCACCCCAGTTCAGAGATCTGGGCCTAAATCCATCGTTTTTTTGCTCACCATGCCATTCCAGTTTGGACCCAGCCATATGCAAATCAGTCTTGACCCTGCGCCCAATGGGAACAGTCCAGCCCGAACTGCCAGGCCAGGTCCTCCCTGGACTGGAAACAAGCATCATAGGACCGGTTTCGGGCTTTCAGCCCTCATCAGCCAGGATAGCTTGATTCCAGTGGCATGGAGAGCACGGGACCCACGTCTGGGCAAACCCGTCCCACTCGGGGTGACAAATGCAAAAAGAACAATTGATGGACAGAATGCAGATCAATGTCATACATTCACCCCAGTACAGAGATCTGGGCCTAAATCCATCATTTTTTTGCTCACCATGCCATTCCAGTTTGGACCCAGCCATATGCAACTCAGTCTTGACCCTGCGCCCAATGGGAACAGTCCAGCCTGAACTGCCAGGCCAGGTCCTCCCTGGACTGGAAACAAGCATCCTAGGACCGGTTTCGGGCTTTTAGCCCTCATCAGCCAGGATTGCTTGATTCCAGTGGCATGGAGAGCATGGGACCCACGTCTGGGCATACCCGTCCCACTCGGGGTGACAAATGCAAAAAGACCAATTGATGGGCAGAATGCAGAACAATGTCATACATTCACCCCAGTACAGAGATTTGGGCCTAAATCCATCGTTTTTTTGCTCAATATGCCATTCCAGTTTGGACCCAGCCATATGCAAATCAGTCTTGACCCGGCGCCCAATGGGAACAGTCCAGCCCGAACTGCCAGGCCAGGTCCTCCCTGGACTGGAAACAAGCATCCTAGGACCGGATTCAGGCTTTCAGCCCTCATCAGCCAGGATAGCTTGATTCCAGTGGCATGGAGAGCACGGGACCCACGTCTGGGCATACCCGTCCCACTCGGGTTGACAAATGCAAAAAGAACAATTGATGGACAGAATGCAGCACAATGTCATACATTCACCCCAGTACAGAGATCTGGGCCTAAATCCATCGTTTTTTTGCTCACCATGCCATTCCAGTTTGGACCCAGCCATATGCAAATCAGTCTTGACCCTGCGCCCAATGGCGTGGCATGGTGAGCAAAAGAATGATGGATTTAACCCAGATCTCTTGACTGGAGGCGAATGTTTTGATTTGTTCTGCATTCCATCCATCAATTGTGTGTCTTTTGCTTTCTCGCCCTAAGTGCGCCGGGTATGCCCAGACGTGGGTCCCGGGCTCACTGTGCCACTGGATTCAAGCTATCCTGGCTGAAGAGGGGTGAAACCCCGAAACCGGTCCTAGGATGCTTGTTTACGGTCCAGGGAGGATTTGGCTTGACAGTTCGGGCTGGACTGTTCCCATGAGGCACAGGGTCAAGACTGATTTGCATATGGCCAGGTCTAAACTGGGGTGGCATGGTGAGCAAAAGAATGATGGATTTAACCCAGATCTCTTGACTGGAGGCGAATGTTTTGATTTGTTCTGCATTCCGTCCATCAATTGTGTGTCTTAAGAATTTCAAGAGCTGATCATGTAGAAACAAATAATGAATTCCGTGGACAAGCCTTTAAAGTTAAAGATGTGTTGGGTTCATGGTGTGTAGTTTCAATGTTCACTCCAACACAACAAACACATAGTTCAAAGTCCTATCATACACCGGCCTGAATAAAGCATTTTACGAAATGCTGTACACCTCATGGTCATAACAACAAATCCATCAACCATGTCTTCAATATCAGATTCTTCAACAAAAAACAATACTTTCATGATGCACAAACAGCTGCAAAATTACTAAGTAAATTCAGTGTCCCAACAGCTACTTAGACACAAATCCTATGTACTCTTGCTCGGTCCTTCGTACGCTCCCCATGTCTCACATTCACATCAGATTTATTCATTCCATACTAATGGCACATCTGAAGGTAAGTGTAAAGTGAGTGCATTGAGGTTGAAGAAGGTATTGACTCAACTTGGAATTCCATGCCTTTTACAGGTTTAGGGCTGGGGCCATTATTGAAACCCACTCAGTCATAACTCTCCTTTAAAAATGTCCATTCAAAGATATTAGGTATGTATACTATTAATATTCTCTTTGAATTGGGATACGCTAGAGTTTGTCTTCCCTGTTAGCTGATCTAAAAAGATTAAGGTTTCAAAAGTCTTCAAAGCCAATAGGGAATATTTGGACACTTGCTACCACAATGATTCTTACAGTAGGGTCTTATCTTTTTACTGCGTGCCACTTTCCAACTCTAAAAACCATGTAGAAGTGTTAGAAATGGGGTTTCTGGTTGGCTAGGGTATGCACCTAAGCCAGGCAGAACCCACCTCTATAGTCAGGGTAATGGAGTTACACACCCAAGATAACCCCTGCTCACCCACTTGGTAGCTTGGAAGAGCAGTCAGGCTTATCCCAAAGGCAATGTGTAAATCGTTTGCCCAGCACACACACACACACCAGTGACACAATAAACACACCACAAAAGAGACTCCACACCGGGTATATACAAATATCTCATTTATTGTATATAAATACATAGACCACAATTACATAAACCATAAATCACTTTGCCAACTAGGCAATTGTCATAATCATCACAGTTAGTGCACTAAAGTAAATACTTATATGTTGCACACATCATAAACACATCATGAAAGACACCATCACTGTGCATATCATACCATCACCTTATATGTTACTTGTTATCCTGACTATGCAAGGCATAAACTGATATATCCCTGGAAACATGAATTACAGTTTGCAATCGAACATAAATTCTCACTACTGTCTATGCCTGAGCATGTAAAACACCACAACAATATGCATCATGGCATTGGGGCATAAAATGCAGAAGTTAGATAATGCACACTGTTCTGTGAATCACCATATTAGCGCAAGTTCTGTATCTTTGTGGTGAATGCACACAAATCCCTATTACAAGTTAAAGAGCGCCAAGACACCTGCGCTCCTATCAGGTACTATACAGTAATTTTGGAGGATTTCACAATGATGTGGGGGCCTCCGACGAGGACTCACCCCGTTCTCTAAAACAGGATACCGTGCCCCCAGGTATGCACCAACAAGGGGGGGGGAGGGGCACACACTGCTGAGTTCTGAGGGGAGACCTCGCTGGGCCCCCACGTGTTTGGGTATTGAAGAGCAGTTGTCCGTGAATGCAGGGAGCATCTGCAAAGCCATGCACCTTCACAAACAATGGCAGATGCCGCAGTGTGTCCAAGACCCTCCCGGGTCTCTCGAACCGTTGTCCAGCAAGGCAGATCAACAGGAAGCCTCCGCAGAGCTACTATGCGCGGGCTTGCCATCCCAGGTAGCTGCACTGGTGAAGGGGCGGCCTGAGTTGCCCGGCTGGGTCACGTTAGGAGGGAGACTCCCTCCGTCTCTGAGGCTACCTAGGATCTCCTAGGCAATGCGGGGGAAGCTTTGATGATGCGTAGAGTGGCAGCCCGGGACAGAACCACGTGATGAGGGCTGCTGCAGCATCAGTATTCCCAGGGCTCCTCTGCAATGCAGCGATTCCCCCAGGGCTGTTCACAGCGCAGAAGCACCTTGGGGCACAATTAAGCGGTGATTTTTCAGCCACATAGCTCGCGGCACGAATGCTTGTGAAAACGGGAGTGCTTTATACAACCAAAACCACTCCTTCCTGCCTCAGGGGCTCAGCGATGAATTCCGGTGTGTTTGAGGCAAATAACCACACCAATCCTCCGACCTCTCAGAGCGCTGAACATGCTCTAGACTGGTCAGAAATATAGCGCTCAGCACACGCTCCACTGGGCTCCAGCAGAGCAAAGTGCTTGCCCTGTCGCCTTCCAAAGCACTCACCACACACTTCCTTCCTTTAAAAAACAGAAGAACAGTCTCGTCCTTCTCCTGCTCTAGACAGGAGTAACAACTGCAGGATGACCACCCCACACACATCAGGGGCAGTGCTCCTCACACAGCTCTCCCAACTCTCCTTCCAGGCATATTTCCTTTATATCTAGCAAAGATCTTTTGAAGTCTTTTATCTCACTTGGATTGGTGAGCAGTCAAAATATCGAAAATTAAATATCGACCTACACTAATATCGAGGTGACAATATCGAAGGGACAGAATATCGATGGACAGAATATCGATGGACAGAATATCGACCCTAAGGTAAGTAATATCGAATTTTTTTATATCGATGTAAGTAATATCGAAGTTAGTAATATCGATATCAAATATATCGATGTTACTAATATTGATGTTACTAATATCGATATTTATATTATTGTTATGTATTTTGTTATGTATTTAATATGTATGTGTTATATGTGTTTTTGTTAAGTGTTCTACTTGTCTAAAAATATATGTATACAATTTTTATATGTTAATAATGTTTTTATAAGTTATTTTTGTTTTTTAGTACTGTAGCGGGTTGTGGGTTTATAGGGAATAGGGTGGGAAGTAATTTAATTATACTAAATTAATTATTAATTTTTAGGAATTATAAATTAATTTTAATTATTTTTGCATTTAAGTTCTGTAGCGGGTTGTGGGTTTATAGGGGAATAGGGTGGGAAGTAATTTAATTGTAATTAAGTAATAATTTATTTTAATTAATTGGTATTGATAATTATATTATTGTTAATCAATAATTGGTAATTAATTTTTATTAATTGGTTATTAATTTTTATTAATTGATTAATTGATAATTATGTTAAGTGTATTATTTTATTATTGGAGTGTGTTGTGCGTTTATAGGGGAATAGTGTTGGAAGTAATTGAAATCTAATTAAGTAATTATTAAATTTATTGTTGGGTATTGATAATTAATTTATTGGACATTAATTATTAATTGGTAATTTTTGTAAATTATAATTTTTTTGTTATGAAAATTAATTTATTGTTGTTTTATCATTAATTGGTAATTAAATATTATTAAATATTATTTATTGATAAATTTAATTAATATATTAATAAGTAATTATTAATTGGTAATTAATATTTAATAATTATTATTACTGGTATAAAAAAGCATTTAATTGTTCAATATTTGTTAATTGGTAATTAAGTTTTAATAATTAATATGTTTTTATTGGAAATGTTTTATTGTTCAATATTTATTATTTGGTAATTAATATGTATTAATTATTATTTATTGGTATTTATTATTAATTTATTGTTAATACATTTTTCATTGGTAATTATGTTTTTAATAATTATTTATTGGTATTTGTAAATAGTTTAGAGTTATTTAATAATTAATTCATTAATTATTTAAAAAATTATTTTATTTATAAGTATGTTATTTTTAACTTTTACGCTATCCAACACTTTCCCTACTGTTGCACTCTCTGGAGTTGGAATAGTAATTTTTACCCCTACGCTATCCAACACTTTCCCTACTGTTGCACTCACTGGAGTGGGAATAGTAATTTTTACCCTTACGCTATCCAACGCTTTCCCTACTGTTGCACTCACTGGAGTGGGAATAGTAATTGTTACCCTCCCGCTATCCAACGCTTTCCCTACTGTTGCACTCCTGGAGTGGGAATAGTAATTTTTACCCCTACGCTATCCAACACTTTCTCTACTGTTGCACTCTCTGGAGTGGGAATAGTAATTTTAAGCTCTACGCTATCCAACATTTTTCTTACTGTTGTTTTTTTGGAGTTGGAATAGTAGTTTTATTCCCTCTGCTATTTAATATTTTTTGTATTATTTTAGTTAATGTAGTATATAATTAATTTTAAAAATATTAAAAATAAATGTAATTTTTTTAATTTGTTATACATAATTATTTAACTTTTATTTATGTTATTGTTTTATGTGTATAGATGTATTTGTAATTTATAATATTTTTTAATAATTTATAATTATTAAAATAATTATTAAAACTGATTATTAAGTAAGTATATATATTATATATTATATGTATATGTTTAATTAATGTTTTATTAAATTATATATATTACTTATTAATTTTAAACATTATAAAATATGTTTAACTATGTTTATTTTATTTATAAGTATTATTTAGTTTATTTTACATATTTTTTTAACAAAAAAAAACCGATATTTTTAATAACGATATTTTTGACATCAATAATTTTTTTCCAATATTTTTGTACTTACCATGTTGTAGATAGGATATCGATATTCTTGACATCGATATTCTTGCTCCAATATTTTTGTAGGTCGATTTTTTGACCTTCGATATTTTGTCAGTGATCCACTTGGATTTCCAACAGGAGGCATACACACACAAGCCCATGGAGATCTTCTCAAGCAGGATTCCACAGCAGGGTAAAAATAGTCATTCCTTTTCCTCTGCCGGCCAACCCACCTCTCACACAGAAAAGGGGGTGCTACTCACACAGCTCTTACACCCTTCTTCTTGGCAGGGTCCTCTTGTTTCCAGAAGTGATCTAAAGTCCTGGGGTTTAAGGTCTCATATTTATAGCCCATTTTCTCATTGTAGTCTTTGTTTCAGAGTCTCTGAGCTCAGCAAAAAACAGTTCTGTCCTCCCTGGTCCAGCTTGACCACAGGGGGTGGAGACAGCATTGTGCAAATGAGATACAGCCTATTCAGGTGCTAGCAAAAACTCATCCCACCACTCTACATGCAGAACGGTCTATTAAGCCTGGCTATGAGTCACCCAGGAAAGGCAGGACACACCTCAACTCCTCTTGTAACTGTCTAGAGTGAATACACATCCCCAGCTCCTGTCACTCCAAAACCAGACAGTGAATACACAAACAGGCAGAGGCACACAGAATAGTAATTAAAGCAAACAAATGCCCACTTTCTAAAATTGGCACTTTCAAACACACAATTTATAAACCACCTTTACTTAAAAGTGTGTTAAAAAGTTCAGGAAGCCTAAACTCCATTTCTTTATTTTGTCCCAATGGAAAGTTACACTTGTAAGATGTTACAAGGCAGCTCCCATGTTAACCTATGTAACAGACAGCCTTTCAACAGTGAAAAACGAACTGCACAGCATTGCACTATCAGGACATGTATTACACACCAGTAGGTGTCCTACCTTTCACATACACTGCACCCTGCCCGTGGGGGTACCTTGGGCCTACCTTAGGAATGCCTTACATGTAAGAAAAGGGAAGGTTTGGGCCTGGCAAGTGGGTGCACTTGCCAGGTCGACATGGCAGTTTACAAGTGCATGCACAGGCACTGAAGTGGCAGGTCTGAGACACAGTTACAGGGCTACTTATGTGGGTGGCACAACCAGTACTGCAAGCTCACTAGTAGCATTTTATTTACAGGCTCTAGCACACTCAGTGCACTTTACTAGGGACTTGCCAGCAAATCAAATATACCAATCATGGATAACCAATCAGAATCACAATTTAAACAGAGATCATATACACTTTAGCACTGATCAGCAGTGGAAACGTGCCCAGGCTCCTATAGCCAACAAACACAGGGTCATAAAAATAGGAGGCAAAAAGTTGGGGGATAAACCTGCAAAAAGGGCTTGGTCTAACAAGAAGATAAATGGGAATACACTTAGGGGTCGATTCCGATTCGGGCCGGAAAAAGCACCGACCGACTCGGATCCGGAAAAAATACCGACCGACACGTACCAGTGGCGCCCGACACGCCAAGTACGATGCAAGGCGCGATAAATCCGACCGACACGTCAGGAAACCAAGCCGACCGACCGAGCCGCTCGGAAAATAGCAATCCGGCCGGAAAAACACGCGAATCCAACCGACCGACACGCACCCGGAACAAATCCGACCGAATCGTACCCGCCAACTCCAACCCGCAAAGTACGATGCAAGGCGCGAAAAACACGACCGAGTCGGACGGAGGACAAGCCGTACGACCGACACGCATACAAAACCGAGCCGAAGCAACACAATACACCGCGACCGACGCGTACGCAGCATACAAAACTGCACAAACACAGCGTGGACGAAACGGAAAACACCGTACGAGACCAATGCAGGGTCCGACTCGGTCACAAGAACGTTTCCAACATACACAAACAGCACAAAGGAAAAATCAACCAAAAAAGGCCAAACAAGCAATTACCAAGCCAATAAACACTGGGGGGGTGGGGACAGAGAACAAAGACACACCCACAACTCCACCTATATAAAGGACACAAATCACTACCATGAGCCTTTGCAAATGCCATTTCACTGCCAGCACCCAAGAGAAAGCAACCACACACCCACAGCTCATCCCTCACACAAGCCACACACCATCAGCACACCAACAAATACCTACCTCACATACACCCAGCAAAACACACACTCACACACCCTCACCTGCACACCAACACACACATCACTCACCATCACCACCCATCACCATGCCCCCCAAGAAGAATCCCAAGTTCCTAGATTGTGAATTGGAAGTCCTGGTAGACGAGATCCTCAGGGTGGAGCCACAGCTGTTTGGCACTCTGGTCCAACAGACCCCCATGTCGCAGAAAACCAAGATGTGGGAGAGGATCATCAACAGGGTGAACGCCCAATCATCATGTCGGCGCACAAAGACGGACATCCAGAACAGGTGGTATGACGTGCGCAGGAGGGTACGGGACCTGCTGAAGATAGACTACAGCAACAGCCAACAGACCGGCAGTGGCCCTCCTGCCAAGCCAATATACCTCAGGCCCTGGGAGGAGAAGGTGCGGGCCATCCTTCCGCCAGTGAGCGTATATGGACTAGAGAACATCCCAGAGCCTGGTGAGTACACAACAAATGTACACAATAAACTGCCACAAAACACACACATCACTGTCAAGGGAGAGTCAAACCATGCACACATAGCAATTACACAGCAACTAGAACAGAATCATCCCAAAATGTGTATGTCAGTCAGATAAACACAACACATGCCATCAAAAAAGTCACATCCAACTGTGCCAACACATGTACAAACACAACCACAACTACAGCTAGGCAGTGGCACAAATAGAACTAACACACACATCCACACATGTAGCCACCACAACAACACCAACACACAGTGAAGACCACTCAAAGGAAGGAATTCTGTGTATGCTGGCCAAGTCAGTGTAGCCAATAGCATCATGGGAGTCGCAGTCACACATATTGCCCCCCACAACTGTCCCATCAACACCACCCTGAACCATGCTCACATCACAGGGAGTGGAGAAGGACTCACAAGATGGCTGACACTGGCTACTGCTGTGGGGAGCACAAGGCCCTGCTGCCAACTGTGCACCAACAAACAGCAGGACACCACTGACTGACATCCTGAGAGACAACTTACACTCCCTGCAATGCAAGCACGTTCCATGGTGGGCTATCTGGCTGGCTGGGTGGGAAGGGGGACTTGCAGCACTGACTATAGTCACCAGCACCTCCCCTCACACCCCCCAACACAAACTCCACAGTACCCACCTGGTAGAATGCAATGCCCTCCATCCTAACACAAGATCCCACAAAGCACCACCACCCTGGGTTATGTTGTGTGAAGCACAGGGACACTCTTGGGACTCTTAGCCAAACAACTGCCAGGACAACACTCCCAGCCATCCTGTCAGCACAGCCAGCCCACCCCACAGGGAAGCAGAGTCAAAAGGAAGGAAGCATGGGCATGCTGGGAAGGGGGTGGAGGCAATAGCATGATGGGAGTCGTAGTCACAGACATAGCTCACCCCCACAACTGTCCCATCAACACCACCCTGAACCATGCTCACATCACAGGGAGTGGAGAAGGACTCACAAGATGGCTGACACTGGCTACTGCTGTGGGGAGCACAAGGCCCTGCTGCCAACTGTGCACCAACAAACAGCAGGACACCACTGACTGACATCCTGAGAGACAACTTCCACTCCCTGCAATGCAAGCACGTTCCATGGTGGGCTATCTGGCTGGCTGGGTGGGAAGGGGGACTTGCAGCACTGACTATAGTCACCAGCACCTCCCCTCACACCCCCCAACACAAACTCCACAGTACCCACCTGGTAGAATGCAATGCCCTCCATCCTAACACAAGATCCCACAAAGCACCACCACCCTGGGTTATGTTGTGTGAAGCACAGGGACACTCTTGGGACTCTTAGCCAAACAACTGCCAGGACAACACTCCCAGCCATCCTGTCAGCACAGCCAGCCCACCCCACAGGGAAGCAGAGTCAAAAGGAAGGAAGCATGGGCATGCTGGGAAGGGGGTGGAGGCAATAGCATGATGGGAGTCGTAGTCACAGACATAGCTCACCCCCACAACTGTCCCATCAACACCACCCTGAACCATGCTCACATCACAGGGAGTGGAGAAGGACTCACAAGATGGCTGACACTGGCTACTGCTGTGGGGAGCACAAGGCCCTGCTGCCAACTGTGCACCAACAAACAGCAGGACACCACTGACTGACATCCTGAGAGACAACTTCCACTCCCTGCAATGCAAGCACGTTCCATGGTGGGCTATCTGGCTGGCTGGGTGGGAAGGGGGACTTGCAGCACTGACTATAGTCACCAGCACCTCCCCTCACACCCCCCAACACAAACTCCACAGTACCCACCTGGTAGAATGCAATGCCCTCCATCCTAACACAAGATCCCACAAAGCACCACCACCCTGGGTTATGTTGTGTGAAGCACAGGGACACTCTTGGGACTCTTAGCCAAACAACTGCCAGGACAACACTCCCAGCCATCCTGTCAGCACAGCCAGCCCACCCCACAGGGAAGCAGAGTCAAAAGGAAGGAAGCATGGGCATGCTGGGAAGGGGGTGGAGGCAATAGCATGATGGGAGTCGTAGTCACAGACATAGCTCACCCCCACAACTGTCCCATCAACACCACCCTGAACCATGCTCACATCACAGGGAGTGGAGAAGGACTCACAAGATGGCTGACACTGGCTACTGCTGTGGGGAGCACAAGGCCCTGCTGCCAACTGTGCACCAACAAACAGCAGGACACCACTGACTGACATCCTGAGAGACAACTTACACTCCCTGCAATGCAAGCACGTTCCATGGTGGGCTATCTGGCTGGCTGGGTGGGAAGGGGGACTTGCAGCACTGACTATAGTCACCAGCACCTCCCCTCACACCCCCCAACACAAACTCCACAGTACCCACCTGGTAGAATGCAATGCCCTCCATCCTAACACAAGATCCCACAAAGCACCACCACCCTGGGTTATGTTGTGTGAAGCACAGGGACACTCTTGGGACTCCTAGCCAAACAACTGCCAGGACAACACTCCCAGCCATCCTGTCAGCACAGCCAGCCCACCCCACAGGGAAGCAGAGTCAAAAGGAAGGAAGCATGGGCATGCTGGGAAGGGGGTGGAGGCAATAGCATGATGGGAGACGTAGTCACAGACATAGCTCACCCCCACAACTGTCCCATCAACACCACCCTGAACCATGCTCACATCACAGGGAGTGGAGAAGGACTCACAAGATGGCTGACACTGGCTACTGCTGTGGGGAGCACAAGGCCCTGCTGCCAACTGTGCACCAACAAACAGCAGGACACCACTGACTGACATCCTGAGAGACAACTTACACTCCCTGCAATGCAAGCACGTTCCATGGTGGGATAACTGACTGGGTGGGTGGGTGGGTGGGAAGGAGGTCTGGCTGTCAACCAAACACAATCAATGCAGACCATGTTCACACCCCAGAGAATACATAGAAATGCCCAAATAATGCAGGACAATGTGCCACACCAATATCAACCCCTGACTGTGACGACTTAGGACAATACAATGTACAGGCCCGCACCCCGAGGCACAGTCACAACTGTCAGGTGTGTCAACCACTGATGCCTGCAGAAACATGACATACATTGTTTGTGTCTCCCAAAAACAGGTGATGATAGGGACACAGCAGCAGACGCTGAGGAGTCCCAGTCCCAGGCTCAAGAGGATGCCGAGCTCACTGGCGTCGTACAGCCTCTGTCCTCCTCGGACGATGAAGAACAACCTGGCACATCCGGTGCAAGTCAACATGCTGCACCAGCAGGACCACCAGCTGCAGCACCAGCAGGTCCACCAGCTGCACCCCCTGCACCCACCCCTCCAACGACTGTCACCACGAATACCATCCCTGCCGACATGGACAGAATAAGGAACAACACCAGCGCAGTGACCCTGGACCAACCTGGGGCCATGGACACCACCACCACCACCAACCCCCAAGGTGGACCAGGGTTATCTGTGCGTGCAACTGCACACACTGCACATGTCAGCAGGGGTGGTGGGAGGGTGGGAGACAGAGGTCGCTGCTTGCAGACGTTGCTGGTGTGCATGAAGACCCACAACTGGTACGCATAGCTGATGCGTACCAGTCCAGCACCGGAGAGCTCAGCCAGGTAGTGGGGCTCCTCAGAGACATTAAACAGCAGCAGGCTGCCCATCATGCCCGCTTGGACTCCCACATGTCCCAAGTGGAGTCACACATGTCACGTGTGGACTCCCACATGTCACGTGTGGACTCCCACATGACCCGCGTGGAGTCCAAGTGGGATGTACTACATGAGATGACGGCGGTGCACAGGGACATTTTACAATGCCTCCGCCAGATGAACAGCAACCAGTCCACACCTCCCTGTGTGCCAACAACATCTGGTACCGAACAAACTGCAACTGCCACAGGGAGGGAGGAGGACTCTGGCGGAGAGTCCCCTGCACCGCAGCAGCCTGCACTTGAGGGCCCCCCAAGAAGAGGGGTCGTCCGAGGAGGGGAAAGTGAGAGGCTGATGGCCAAGCGCAACTCCCAGGAAGCCTGAACCTGTTCTGGATTTTCGCCTTTGTGCACAGACTGTTCACCCTGTTGATGGCAACACTACTCCCACACATTGCATGGGGAGTATAAGTTGGAACAATGTGTCAGACAACAGTGGCCCCGATACTGGGGATCCTGTCTACCTGGACTTTCTATTCATCTAGGAACTTGGGATTGCAAGATTCATGTACAGCACAATCCATCCTATGCACTATTATCACAATAAACACACTAATACACCATACTTGCCTCTGTCGTGATTCCAACGTGGGTGCTGTTATGGGGATGATGAACTGCAAAATTACACAGTGTATGCGAACTGCAACAGCAAGGACAACACAGGCATGTGAGTACAGGCAACGTGACACATATGAGGGAGACACACCACCAGGGCTACACAACACATACACACCTAGGCCATCTGACTCATTGCCTACACTGATGTTGCCAGGGAAGACGGTGCAATGCACAGACACCACACCCATTCCCAGTTGTAGTCAAGTAGCCCACAGGTGCAGTAAGCAAATGGCAGTCAAATGTGTGACCACAGACAACGCACATCACAAAGTGAAGCACAGGTTTATTACACAGTTGCAACATGCTGTAACCACTACAGATGCAAGGTAATCCCACCTGGCAGCGGGCACACAGTCAACAACTGTAGACTGAAGGAAGTCCATGGGTGTGGCGCACATCACCTGTAGGGACACAACAGCTACCAGCCTGGATGTGCAATCACGTCGTCGGTGGACACAGTTCACCAAACGAATCTGAAAGTACCCTGTGAAGGACAGAAATGACACACAGTCAAAAGCAATGCAGTACAGGACAGAACAGCAAAACTCATGCACAATACATGTTACAAGATACCCACCCAGAACCAAGTTAGCATGTCAACACTGTTGGGGAGTACAGCCCACCTGTCACCACACATCGCAACACACATCCTGTCAAGTAGCCCATGGACACACTCCAACAGCACCAGAGCACCACCCACACATCATGCCAACTCACATCATTCACATGACACCTCAGGATACTCACATTCAGCTAAAGAAGTTGGTGATGAGCTGTGTGCGGACATCACCATCACCATCATCATCATCATCGTCACTGGCATCGTGGTCCAGGCCAGGATCCTCCACAGGTGGCGGATGTTGGTCATCGTCATCCTGGATGAGAGGCAACTCCTTCCGCACTGCCAGGTTGTGGAGCATGCAGCAGACGATGATAATCTTGCACACTTTCGCAGGGGCATATGGGAGGGACCCTCCGGTCTTGTCCAGGCAGCGGAAGCGGCTCTTCAGGAGACCAAAGGTCCGCTCAATCACTCTCCTGGTCCGACCATGTGCCTCATTGTAGCGCATCTGGGCAGGTGTCACAGGGTTCCTGAGGGGTGTCAGCAACCACGGCATGTTGGGGTATCCCGAGTCACCTACGGACAGACAAGTGCACATCAGCTGACTTGGAAAAGTGGGCGGAATACTACAGATCAGATCACACACAATGGCACAAAGTCAGTACACACCGACAAGCCAGGCACGCTGGTTCTGCATCTGTGCCATCAACCTGGGGATGCGACTACTCCTCATCACAAAGGCATCGTGTGCTGAACCAGGGAAACGGGCACACACGTGTGTGATGGTCATGTCTGCAAGACACACCACCAGTGCATTGACCGAGTGGTAGTGCTTGCGGTTCCTGTAGGCCTGCTCCTGGGCCTGTGGTGGTACCAAAGCCACATGTGTCCCATCAATGGAGCCAATGACATGCGGCATCCTCCCCAGGGCATAAAAGTCACTCTTCACGTCAGTGAGTCGTCGCAGTCTAGGGAAATAGATGTACCGGTTCAGGAAGAGCAACATTGCCGCCAAAACATCGCGGAGCACACGGCTGAACATGGTCTGTGACATCCCACCAGCAGACGCCACAGTATGTTGGAAGGTACCGGTGGCAAAGAAGTGTAGGGCTGCCATCACCTTCACCTTGGGGGTCAGCGCTGTAGGATACGGCCGGCCAGGCTGCAAATGTGGGGACAACTGCACTGCCAAATCCTCAATCAGCTGCCTGGTGAAGCGGTACCGTCGGATGCTGTCCCGTTCCACCATCGTTGCCAGGTCTGGGAATGGCCGATGGACAGCAGGAGCCCTGCAGTGCAGAGGAGAAGTAAGCAAGATCGTCAGTCACCCCACATATGCGGCATTGAACACACTCAAGATCCCAACATACATCATCATGAGGCACAACTACATGAAGTGTGCAGTACCGGAACGACATTCATGGTACATACATGGCCAACATCTGTCAACACGGTCCTACAGGTGGCATCAATTTGTCCCTGTTTGGCCCATTGGATATCATGATGCTGTGTCACAGTCACCCCCAGTGACATGTGAGGACAGATGTGCCCCAGGCACCACAGCTCAACGACAGGCACATTCCCAGGGACCCTGTAATGCCACATGGACACTGGCATCACCTGGAGTATCATGTGTACACCACAACAAAACAAACATGAC